>OX439044.1:41968595-43251280 GCA_949317995.1 Acholoe squamosa | reverse complement strand
ATGTTTTTTATATCATTTTCAACCTTTTTCAAATGTCTCTATCACTCTAAACTTCCCAGATTCGAATTCCTCAGCCCCAGAATAGGTTAATAAAATCCTCAGACAAAAAATAACAGTACACTTAAGTCCATCTCAAATTTCAAAACATGGTTGCCATATGTGACCCATCCTAACAAAGTGGTACTGAAGTCGCACATTTAGAAGCCTAGATATGGCCCTTTCAAGTGGTATAGTGTCAAAAATATCAGATTTTTCAAAATTGATATTTTAGCATTTTTCTTACATATGAGTAGATATCTTTCAGAATCCTTGCTTACTAGATTGAATTTAGGTCCCAAATGCCCAAAAGACATAAATCTAATTTTAATGGTTATATAGAATTACATAGGAATCATATAGGATTCATAGATTATTAAATGTTTAATATGTCAATTATCTCAGTTAAATCATTTTTTAATCGATCCAACTAAATTTTCCTACAGAAGATCTAGAGAGGACCACCTGCTTCAAATATGCAAGTGTTATATACCAAATGAAAGCTCTTGATGAGCTGCAAATGAATATGCCAATAACTAAACATTTTGCACATGCGACTTCCGAACCATTTTGTAAGGATGGGTCACATATGATGGCATATCAATAATACAATAGATCTATATCTATGTCAATTATACTCAACATCAGCCTCTATATGGTGTTGAGAATACTCAACATCCGCCCCTACATGGATGTTGAGTATTCTCAACATCAGCCCTTGATGGGTTAACGACGACAAAATTGAGGGCTCTGGACAGGAGTGTCCCATGTCCATTGATGGCATTGTCGATTCTAAGAAATGGTATTTGCCCCTTGTCTCTCAAGACTCAACCCCATCCTGGGCCATGTCCCTTGTCGAATTTAAGAAGTGCCTCTTGTCCCTTGTCTCTAGGCCGTTGTCCTTTGTCGATTTTAAGAACTGCTATTTGTCACTTGTCTCTTAACCCCAAGTCCCTTGTTGATTTTGAAATGGCCTTGTCCCCTTGTCGATTTTACCCATCTCGGGCCTTGTAAATTCAATTTAAAATTGCTGGCCTCTAGCCCATCTCAAATTTTGGTGAAACCAAAGGCAAAGCGTGAGACTTGGCCCAGAGGCAGAGCACTATCCACTAATTGACTTTTGAATTGACTATCGGTAAACTCCTTGACAGTTTACTCAAGCCTATATGTTATAGGCCTAGAGTTTAGACTCTAAATTAATGCTTGGCCAATGTTTTTACCCCCCCCCCCTCCCATGACATGTAGTTCCAGCCTGTAACTCATTACGTACCTCAGACTAAGGCCAGTAAGGAAATGGTCATTATTTATCTACAGGGAGGGGTGGGTTTTCACGCGGACACGCAAAGATTTTTTTATGCCCCCCTCAACAGTTCTGTGCCTTCCCCCCCCCCTGCGCCAGAGGCGCGGAGAATTTTCGCGCCCTTCTTTGATCTATAGTAGCGTGCAGTCTTTTTAGCTAAAAAGAGGGTAAATTTTTTTAGCCCCCCATCAAGAGGGGTCAAATTCTTTTTTAGCACCCCCCATTCGGGAGGGATCTGAATTTTTTATGCCCCCCCTCAAACCCACCCACCCCCCCCCCCCTGTTGATAAATAATGACCACTCCCTAATGACATGTGAAGTTTGATTGAGTTTGGAATACAGCGCCCCCTCCCCCCTGTCAATAAAATTATCAAAATGATACTCAGTCTCTAGCCTAAGTGTAAGAGACTGAGTCATAATAACCTAGACCGAAGATGTGAGGCCCGAGGCCAAGGTCTGAGGACTAAAGGGGGCCGCAGACAGGCCTGATTCGGTGGCTGGTCGTGACGATTGGGAGCGCCTGCGCGGATGTCCGGTCCAGTTGGTCAATATCTAACATGTTTGATCTTCCTGATCGGCACCCCTCTACCTAACTACCGATCGAGACATTTTCAAAATGTCTGTGCAAAGAACATGGAGAACCCCACCCCCGTTTATCTAAATATAGTACAGCATTTTGCAATGCAAGTAACTCGGACGGGCACTTAATCTCTACTTTTTGGCCCCTTTCTGACCTCATGTTTTCTTCGAGCATTATCACTGTCAATGGTTAAGCCTATGGAGAATGCATCCATTATCGCCCGTATGGCAAATAACTCCTCTCCTGGCGAGTTAAGCATTGCACAATACCAGCAGGTCTTGAATAATGATCCATATTAACTATAAAAATGCATGAGACAGTGTAATTCTCCTCCATTTTGTTATAATCCAGCACTTTTGATGGCACTGTGAGTCGATCGTCTCGCTGTCCGCCATTTTGGATTTAAATGTTCTGTGCGCATGCGCACCCCCTCCTTGTCGGAAGTAGCATTTTCGACGAAGAAATGATAGATTCTATCAATTTAACTTGAAATTAATGGCTTTTTGAATATAATCTATGCATATTTGGCAATATCAATCGAATTGCATCAAATAATCCCCTCAATTTACTGTTATAGCCCCACAAATCGATCGTATCGCTGTCCGCCATGTTGGATTTTGGTTCTATCTGCACATGCCCGACCCAATTTCCATAGTTATTTGGGTCAATTTGCACGACCACGGCTTTGTGATGCGAATTAACAACAGGGTGAACACATAATTTTTTACATTTTTAATGAAACATATCGATTCAAATCATATCCTTTTGCCATTCTGTATCATATTTATATATTATAACACTGAATAATTGAAAAAAAAATAACCCATTTTACGACAAAAGAGACGCGTGAACGGATAGAATGACGGCAAATTCATCAACATTCATCATTATTTGCACCACTCCACACCCAAAACGCGGGAACGTTGAATCTATTCGCACCTCTTATGTGATTTAACATAGACCGGAAAAGCGTCTTACTTTTTCTCTCTGTTAAGAAGCACTGAATGTATCAATTTTTTACCCGACTCTTATAACTCTGTTCGAGTTAAAAACAACAACAAAAAACAGATTACCAATTATGTCTTTACTTGGTATTTGATGCTACCTTAACCTGGTTCTTATTCATATGTGTTTTAGGAATTTAATTAATTTCATATCAATATTGGTATTGAGTTAATCGGTTAACAAAATCTATTTTTGCAGACAGTAATTGGCGAGCCCCTGCCTCCTACATTAGTTGGTCGTGATGACGTCCCTTTATTGGAGCGTTTTAAGACGACGACCGGGTCAGCACATGACCTCAAACACCTTGGTGGTGTCTATGGCAACAATGACCCTGTCTACAAAAAGGCACCCGGACACTGGAAGGTGAACTACGTCAAGAACCTACATGAGAAGGTAAGGCGCAATGATACGTTTGTGATTTTGTATACCGGTAATTGACATATGAATTATGTTTTTTCTTTGAGTGTATGGTCTTCCATAGACTAGGACTATGCTGACTCTGTATCCAGAATGGAAGTCGTAAATTGATAGAATACTGAACAATCAGTAGTATCACATGAACCTATCAGCACTCTCCAGTTACTTATTACGATTAGTTGTAAATACTGTGATTTTAGTCGGATGGGTGATGCTACAATAGACCTGGAGTAAGATGTTTTTGACAACAAACACATGCATTATGTTTATCTTTGCCTTGCTTAAAAATTGCTTAACATATTGATAAATATCTGTATAACACTTCCTTCCAGCTGGGAAGTGGTGGATTCCGCAGACCACTAACAATGGGTAATCAGACCAGTGAAACACATGGGGAATTCCGGCACCAACCTGGTCTCAGTATGGGTGGGGAATTCACGCCAAACCCACAGGGCTTCAACCTCAACAACCACCACATCGAGGGACCTTCCAAGGTAAACTCCATATAAAACCTAAATTTATGCGTTTTCATTCTTTAGAAACAATTCCTTTGTTTTATCTTGGTAGTCTCCACTCCGGGTCTCCACTGCCATTTATGTTGGCTCTCATGAAAAGATTTGTCTAAAGATATGCAGTACCGAGTAAAAACATGTAGAGTAACAAATCTAAAAGTAATTTTGTTAGAAATACTGATGTTGCTTCTAAAAAAAAGTATATACCGGTACCATGTAGATCTAGGTCTATTGTAGTGGGTAATGAAGCTAAGCTTTATATTGATTCAACAACAACAAAAAATAAAATGCATTCATTCTCTTAACTTTGTGCAAATCTTTCACGAACAGAAAATGGTGCCCTCAACACAGAACCCCAAATTACAAGGACGGCCTTTCTTTGTGAAGGATAGAGGAGCACGGAACTTAAATGACATGTACTTGACATCAACTAACAAGGAGCACCGAGCGTTTAAACCTAATGAGCTCGAGTCATACCCCAAGAAGGATGTACCTACATACTGGGAGTGTGAGGAATACCCCAAGGCATGGGGACACGGCCTCCACCATAAGTAAGTTTACTTTGATAGATATGCATTTTAATGGAAGAATAATTATTCACACGATCTCTGTGGGCCAATACAAACAGACTAAAACAAATTTATCAGTAAATTGGATACCATAATTTCCCATTTAAGTACCGGGATCTCAAATAAGCGCAACTCTCGAATAAGCACCATGGGTACAGGCATATTGAGTGAGTGAGTGAGTAATAGATGTTTAACGCCATTTCGACAGCTAAGGTCATATTCATGGCGAGAACTACATTACACAATTTCACAGAGGAATGTGTCAGTGCCCACGCATATGTGCACCACACACATCCCGAGGGGAGAGGAAAGAGGAGATATAGACCCTTTTAAGCGGGCTAGGGAAGCCCGACAGGCATATTGAAAACAACCTTAATAAGCACTAAAAACAGTATTTAGATAAGCGCCTGTCTCGCATAAGGGCCAGGGGTTACAGAGATATTACAATCAATAGCACCCGCGCACTTAAACGAGCCACTACAGTATGCTTGATAAATGCCGATCCATTCGGCCTTGCCCCAGACAAGCTCGTATTTATTATCAGCATGAAGTAGCCGAAAAGCACTTGTATATCAGAGTGGTAACAACATGTTTGATTCGACTCCTTCTCTTATTAAACAGCCCTCTACCCAAAGACACCGTACCCCGGGAACGTCTGCCCATGCGTGACCCTACATGGTTTAAGAGCGAGACCAAGGTGCGCCGCCTCCCTAACGCCATGGTCCCCGTCCCACACTCGTAAGTATACAAAACTTTTACTTTTCATGGCATTCAAAAGAGGAGGGTCGCAAAGCTTCAAAGGTGTTTACAGACCCGAATTCCTTTTATGTGCTCTAAGATGTTCTTTCTTAAAGTGTATGTTCAGATTTATAAGGTTATCTATTTTGTCACATTTTTAGATATGTAAAGGACGCTTGATGCCTTAAATCATGTATGATAGTTCAATATCGCGTCCTCTATTGTGCCAAATTCCCTGGATTTTCACTCGACAAAGTAAAAGAAAAACAATTAACAAAATAAGCATTAATCTGATTTTGACATTGAATATTGTTGTTGCAGTGGTTTGGCATCACTACAGAAAGACTCGTACATGAAGCCATCAGATGTGAAAATGAAGGAGATCTTCTATTGCCCTATCGACAAACCCTTCACGCTACCCCAGCCTGGCCCCAAGTCCGCTTTCACCGCCCCTCAAATGTACAAGACAGAGTACAAGAATGTAGGCTCAGGCAAACAAATTACTGTTTAAAAAGAATTCTTGAATATCTACACATGGCCTGGTTGTTGCTGCATTTTAGGAGTCAAGACAAACACTATTTCGAGTTTCGTAATGAACGGATGTTATTTAATGCAAGTTGTTACTCCTAAAGGTCGTCGATTTCAGGTGCATTATGAAAAAGCAAAGCATATTGTGATAAGAGATTTCAAAACCTTTTTTATGTAAATTATATTCCTTGAGGTATTGATATACAAAAATGGGATCGTGAAAATTCAAAATCGTTTTAGAGTTCATTAGTATTTCACATATTCATCCATTACAGTTTCTCTCTCTGTGACTGATAAATTAACAATGTGCAAACTGTTTTAAAATGTCATCTTTACAGGTCTGTTACACTGACGTAGATCATCAGTGGACCTCCTTTGTAAGGAAACAAATCATGCCTTGTGCATTAAACTACTCTTTTGTCTTACATATCTAACAAAGAGACAAGAGGTAGTTTTTTTTATTTTTATTTAGTCATGGATTTGTATTTATGTCTCCTTGTAAATAAATCACAGTATTATATTATCACAGAGTACTAAATGTATTTAACTTGTACTTGATATAGAAGCACGGTGTAGAAATCATGATATTGAAGCACCCTTTCCACATAGAGGTTTCCGTGGTATGAAGATGTGATTTAATGGTGATTTGGTGGAAATGAAATCAGAAAAGTGACCATGTCTTTTTAAGAACATATCTCTAATACCCTGTAGTATCTTCTTAATGTGTTACAGATGAATTCATATTGGAGTAATCCTATGTGTAGTCATTGAAAAGTATAATAGTCTACGATATCTGGAACGATATCCTTTAGGTTTTGGAAGATAAAATACCCCTACCCCCAAGGTCATATCACGCCCAATCATGCTTAAATCCGTAGACAATGAAAATGAAATACGTGTTCTTAATGTTATAAAGACGGATGGAAATAAGAATAAATATCATGAGGAAATGCAAAGAGATTGATGTTTTTGTTGTTTTACATGTTGTCTTTTTTATTTCTTTTCCTCATTACTGGTTTGAAATAATATGGCTAAACTTAATTAAGAATGCATATTAAAACATGAGAGTTATGGATTGTAGGGTCATTTATTTACCCATCCCCTTCTAACTTGTGGTGTACCAGATCAGCTCTAACTATACAGCACAATTACACCGGTATACTTGCAAACTCCTCAGTTTTCTCAGACAGGGGTGTGAAATCTCAGCTGAAACGCTGAATTCAGTGGTTTTGACGCTTCCCATGACCATTCCTGAGATCATTGCAAATCCACTGAGAAAATGATTTTGCATTTATGAGGCCCGGGGGGGGGGGGTCTTTGAATTCGCCCAATGTTGGATCTACTGTCAGCTAGAGTAGAGATATTAAAGCATCCAAATTGTTGTTCTAAGCTTCCCTTTATGAATATAATTTGGTATGAAGTGTCCACTGAACTATTTTAAACAATTTGCTATAATATGAAAATATAGACTATAATTACTGGGGAGATGGTACAATACGCTTCAGAGGAAATCCGTTTCAGGATTTTACACCCCTGCTCAGATTAACCCATCTGCCTAACTCCTCAGTTTGACCAGGTCCAATGAGAGTTCATTTTATCACTTATGTGTGTGTGAGTGAGGGTGGGGGGTTAGATAAAATTGAGGGGGCCCAATATGTTTTTGTCGTCTGGAGTTAGCCAAACTGCAGGTGGAAAACTGGTAACAGCTCTTTACTGTAAATCCCTGTCATTATGTATCATTATGGGCTTTATTGTCATGTCTTTGTCTCCATAAACTTCTTCAAGTCTTCGTATCTGAGTTTCATCAACCAGTCTTCTAGAACACTCTGTGGGGACGGCTCCTCCGTACTACGTGCGGTGCGCTCATCCAGGGCCTCCTGAATGGCATTTTGCAGGCTGCGGACAGAGAGGGAGTAATTGAATGTCATCTGTTTTGAGAGATTATGGCTGACAATGATGGGATCACAGATAATTAAGCAATGATGGAAACACGTATCCATAACCTCAGATTTACCCTTTTGTTGAGAGTGAGTGAGTAATAGATGTTTAACACCATTTTGACAGCTAAGGTCATATTTATAGCAAGAACTACATTACACAATTTCACAGGGGAATGTGTCAGTGCCCGCGCATATGTGCACCAGAAACATACCCGCAGTGCGGCTTATAGATTATTCCCCAAGTCTAGGTGTGGTTTATACATACATGATGTATATATCACATTATTGTAAATTAGTAAAAACTTCAAATGGTTTAAACCCAAATGTAGCTTGGCGAAGACGTGTGGTTTGGCTGATACATGGGGTTTTATATAATATTAGATTGACCCAATAGTGTCCAACACAATAATATACCTGTTTACTTGAGCAATGAGGTGCTGGTGGGTGTGTTTGGAGGCTCGTACGTCCATCAGCAGTTGCCGCTCTGCACTAGTGTCTGGTCTGTACACCTGTAGATCAGTTCCCACTGCCACCTCCCTATTATCAAACACAAGGATCTAAGTGAATGTGTGCAATATTACTTTTTTTTCTTTTTGCCCCCTGCCCCTTATATTGCACAATGGGAATGTTAGGCAAAATGACTATTTTATATGCTTAAATTTAGTAAATATTACCATATCCTCTTTCTAAGTCATTTTCTTTAATATGCAAAAAACAATACAACCTTTACCCTACCTGGCGTTCTGTAAAAGCCTGATTATAATATAGAAGAGTTTGGCTACTTTGGGAGACATAGGTTCTGTATCCATCTCCCCTGCCTTCTCCCATTTCTGTAGTAGTCGCAGCCCCCGGCTACCCTCCGCATCACGTACATACTTCTCACAACACCCCCTAAGGTGATAAGAGATTTCAATCAATGTCCGGTTCATAAAGGAACCTCCACGTGAGCTAAGACAAGTTTTGCAAATCATTGTTATATACCATTGTGCTGGTGAACTTGAATGATATCTGTACCAAAATAATTCCTAGATTTCTATCATCCGGATGGAAATTATCTTATGAAAAAAAAAACACTTGGAAAAAGTACGATTTCGCTAAATTAAGGTATCTTATACTAACCAGTAAGCAATACACCAGCGAATTTATAAAAAAAAAAAGCACAACTTTACATAAATGTTCTTCACAAAATATATTTGGTTTATAGTATAAGAAGATGATATACGTGTTAAACCTAGCCTAGGAAGAAATGAGACCGAGTATACCTGGTCAAGAAGAGATGCCTGTGTAGTACCAGCTGTTGCCATGTGGGGTCAGCACCATATATGGAAGACGGATGTAAGAAGAGCGTCTCGACACAGCGTGGGTCACCCGCTAGGAGCAGCTCCGCGTACCGGTGTACCTCATGTACCGTGTAGTCACATGTGTTGTCAATGTCACGGTTCTGGTGGTTTAATTATGACAATCTTACTTAACCCTACACAGAGAGCATGATGCCTCAAGGTTCATGTTCCTTTGTCATCATCATTCACCAATAAGGAGTAGGCCACAGTGGCAAGTCTACTAATTAGGGCTGCATTCGTGCATCATGACAACCATAGGAGAAAATGCTTCAAAAAAACTTGTAATGTTACTACATTGTTTTGGTGCATGAAGGTCTAAAGCTTGCAGAAAAATATCTAATTCAAATAAAAGAACTTTTTGGTTTGAAAATATCTGGCCCAGCTACTTCACGGAATGCAGAGTGGACTATTACTTCTTTGGGGAGATGAAGCATACTTCTTATTCATACATTTAGGACAAGAGAATTCAAAAGAAATAGAATCTCTAAATGTTGAGCCTGCCATTAAAAAGGTAACGATACGCATTTAAATAAAGTCAAATAGAATGCAATATATACATTCAAAAAGTACCTTACCTTGATGGTGTGTTGGGGTGGGTTGAAGCCTAATACTTCCTTTGTTGGCGCAGCATAAACAATGAACATGTCTACATCACTGGAAGGGGTGTGGAGATTGTACCTGTATGGATAGGTTACAATATTGAAACCAGATGTTTATCATCATAGAAAATTGCTTCATAAAAAAAAAAAATTAGAAAATTGCTTCATGGATAGAATCAGCATTGAATGCACTAGGTATTAGAAATTGACAACTAATTTAACCCATACTTTAACAATAGTTCAATTTCAGTTAATTCCACAATAATCAATAGAATAAAATTTCAGTACCCAGTATACGATCTCACCGTTGACTTCCAAAAGCACATGCCAGTAGAATCTGTCCCATGCCTTCCACCTTCTTTGTCAGACGCTTCCAAATTTCTTGGGCGTCTAGCACTCTTTCATCCAGTTTGAAGAATGCTGGTGCCCTACGTGCTTCTTCATCTGCCAACTTCTTTTTACGAACCTCATTGAGTTTGGCAATATCTTCATCCATCATCTGACAGATTTTGACCCCGGTCTCTGGTCCTACCATTTGCCAGTTCCGTGCATTATTCAGTGAGGAACCATCCATAAGGTTTAGGGTGTCTGTTGCTGATGATGACAAACACTTTTCACCATGTTCGTCTAAATAAGCCTTGATCCATTTTATTCTGAATCGCTGCCATCCATCTGAGGCATTTCCCTCTACTAAGCCCGCACCACTCTCCATTTCATTTTCATCATTAGATATGGGGGAATTTTCAGTTTTTGAGCATCTCTCAGATTCTGATCCGGGTTTAGATAATACTTCTGCATACCCATGCCAGCCATGGCAATTGTTGACACTGTAAAGGAGTATAACTGGGCCTTTATCTAATGCATCACTAAGAAGGTCCTTGGGCTGTGGTGTGGTACTCCTGTTTTTGCAAGCCCAGATACATTTACTGTGGCAGTCCTTGAGAGAATTCATGTTCTGGGCCTTGGCAACAAAGAACGTCGTACTATCAGTGGATAGTTTGTCTGAAGCCATTGTTACCTGAAACCATGTGAAGGTAATATATTCTTATTGATAAAAAGGAAGTCTGGGGATCGCGGGTCTCTGCCATTGTCACTCTATCATTGCCCTAGTGCAATGTGGTTGTAACTGTCTGGGTCAACTAGGCAAAGACGTACCATTAAATCTTTATTCTGTTAACCAGGTAAAAGATACCTCTGTGAGGGGCCTCACTAGGGGGGGGGGGGCAATATGGGTCTACGCGGGATAGTACAGTAAGGTCCCGTATACCTGGGGTACCGTATCAGTAGGCCTCCCGTACCCATCACTGCACGGGTTGTGCTCTGTGCTAACTGCTTTAGATAGGTAAATCAGATGAAAAACTCCTATTGATATACTGGTGTTGAAACCCAGTCAAATGGAATGGTCTGGTGATGGGATTAAACATGCTTTTTGGAATTTTGTAAAAATTCCCATCGGTTCTGGAGAAAATGGCGATTCAAGATTCTAGCTTTTCCAGTAAAATTGAGGGATTTCTTGTGACCAAAATGGAAAGTAGGTGTGGCCATTAGACTAAGAGTACCAACATAGGAAATGTACTGCTGTCGTTTTGAATCTTCTGTTCTAACATAATATATAATAACATATAGGGGGCACATGCCCCCCCCCCTCCTTGACCCCCCAAATACATGTATTGGGCCCTGGCAGCGAGGCTGGCTTAAGGAAATACACTGGCACTGCCGAACCCTGGCTGTGCCCACCCTATGGCTATGCCCACCCCTTCCCTAGCCTAGGCCTAGACCAAATTTTCCTTTAAAATCGGTTGTAAGAATGTCTGGCTCGATCTTTATGTTTGGTCAAAGTCCTCACTCAAAAACAATATAAAGAGAAGGTTAAATGATGCACATATTCAGAAATACAACCAGTACATTGATAACCCAGAGAATACTGGCAAGTGTAGAATTATCAAGATGTGTAAAGATGATCTCAATGACATTTATGAAGAGCGTGAATACCTAACGCATACAGAATCACCTAAAATTAGAACCATTATTGCTAAACTTTGGACTGACAATAACTGTACACTTGACAGCCTGTCAAGAAGATATAGAGGAAAGAAACCTGTCAATTCTAAGTGCACATTCTGTAATGCTGTGCAAGATGTCAATCATGTCTTCTTACATTGTAACATGCTCGAGATGAGAAACGCACGGTCAGTGTTTGAAACAAAATACCTCAAGTTCGTTGATTACTATAAAAGACACGATGACACTAGGAAACTTTCTCAAATACTAGCAGTGGCCCCATATTGCCAATCATCTAAAAGGCCAGGGGCTGTGAACTGTATATACTCATATATAAAATCTGTCTACAACATTGTAAATGAAAACCTGGTGCTGACATAAGTGTACCTGTACATTAGTCAATAAAGCCATCTTGAATCTTGAATCTTGAATCTACCGATAACTCAACTGTGCCCCCCCCCCCCTAGGCCTAGACAACCCCTTCTGGATCCGCCCCTGCGTGACAACTTTATATCACAAGACTTGTCAATGTGAACTATTCAATCACTGAATGAGATTGACCTAGGCTATCTTAGTGTTCAACTAACTTAGTATATATTTAAGTTAAATGGCTGGGTGAATTTTAACCCAGCCATTGCCTTGGGCGATATTAGAGGTACTTTACCTTCAAAAGTGTCAAAATTAAAAGAAACTGACTTACCACACTCTGATTGGACTTCTTCATAAAACCTGGGAACTAGATGTACCTTTTGTTGAGCACTGGTTATCTATTTTTGGGGTGAATTCCGATAAAATAGCGTTTGTAGGGCGTGTCATCATGTTGTGAAATGATTGCAAATGTTTACGTCGATGGTGGCGCCCTCTGTTGTGTTGGTGGCGCACATCTTGTGAGTAGTACAGAATTGGGCATTTAATGTGGGCCATGCAACCTCAAACGGGAGGCGCTGCAGCATATGGGTAATATAAGACCTGCCAACCGGTCCCTAGGCATTTGATGTTATAGCTGGGGAGCCAGACAGCCGAAATGTCAAAGTGGTATTTCAAAATCTGCTGGTGTTGAAAGCAGCACAAGGTATCACAGCTGGATCTGGGAAATTTGATAGTGCTGATTCCGAATCTGGGGTGCGTATCTTCATATCTAGGTCGGAACAAGGTCAAATATAAGGTCAAAGGTCCCAATGCAATTGCAATGGGTCCTAATCAACTTGGGATACATATGAATGGGGAAAACACTGTAGACTAAGGACCTCTAATGAGTGGAACAAAGCCCTCTCTCTGATCCAAAATAAATAATGGGTGTGGACAACTAAATTTGACATGGTGACATGGCAATTTCTTAAAATCGACATGTGACATGAGAGGTTCTTAGAGGTGACATTTGACATGGGGATTTAAGTGACATGTGACATAACCATTTCTTAAAATCGACATGTGACATGAGAGGTTCTTAGAGGTGACATGGGACATGGGGATTTAAGTGACATGTGACATAACCATTTCTTAAAATTGACATGTGACATGGGGGACCCCCCATCCACACCCCCTAAATACCAGATCGTGCCCTTTGACCTTAATTTTGACCATGTTCCGACCTAGATATGAAGATACGCACCTCAGTTTTGTAATCAGCACTATCAGATTACCCAGATCCAGCTGTGATACCATGTGCTGCTTTCAACACCAGCACTTGTCCACATCGAGGAGCTGAGTAGTATAATAGTTGGTCTTTTCTGGATAATATCCAGAAAAGACCACCATATTTGAATTATCCAGAGAAGACCTCCTATTTTTAGATTATTTTTAAAAGAGGTCGTTTATAGATATATTTAATTTATCTATAAAAGAGGTCGTTTATAGATATATTTAGATTATTCAAAAAAGAGGTCGTTTATAGATATATTTAGAATAGGATTATTTTAGAAATAGTAATTATATCACTTTAGGTTTTAAATACAAAAGAGAGGTCAAGTGGTTCTCATGTCACAAGGTTCTTAGCTGAGCTTTCGGTACAGAGGAATGAACTGAGTGTACCAAGGATTGAAGGAGGATTGAAGGAGGATTGAAACAAGGAGGATTGAAGGAGGATTGAAGGAGGATTGTGGAACACATTCAATTCCAGATCAGCGCTCTAAGGAACGGTGGCAGACACGCTTCAACCAACAGTGGGAGCATCAACCAACAATGGGAGCATCAACCGTTCTGCTTCAACCAACTGATGGGAGCAGACACGCTTCAACCATCATCCGTTCTAAGTTGACAAGGTCGGAAGAACTGTTGTGATTTTGTCACTGGAGCTAGTACCTGAAGCTACAGACGTGGAGGTTCGTGACATGAGGGCCGGACCTCTCCAATTAACCCCAGACATTGCGTTCCTTATATACTCCACCTCAGCAGTGAAATCATAAATGTGGTGTTACACTTTTAAGTCTATGAACAAATAGACATTCAGTTTAAGAAGATATAGATTTTTTTCATCAGTTCGGGTGATTTAGGGACAGAGTTTTTTCTCCTCTATTTTTTGATATATTTCATTGATATCAGCAAAGAACATTTGCTGAGTTATTAGAGGAATTTACAGCGGTAGTTTAAATTGAAACGATAGATTTTTATTCAAAACGCGGATTTTTTGTCCCCCTCTACCGAGAACAATACGAACTATTTCTAGCATGATGTAGGTTATGTGGAACTAAATTATTACATGTATAATGCTCTTTTCTTTGTATTTTCTTGAACAGTTTGAATGAATTATGTATAGAGCTCTTTCTTTTCATTGTTTGATATATTTTATTGATATCAATAAAGAATATTTGCTCATAGCTTACAAATGAGACGATAGATTTCATCGTATTTAGAGCGCAGAACGCATTCTCAGGTTTCCCTCTACCGAGAATAATATGAACTATCTTTGTCCTGTTCCAGGTTATGTGGAACTAAATAATTTATGTACATAGCTTTTCCCATCTCTTTGACACTAATCTGCGTGTCACATGACAAATTTAGGATAAGATCATATCTCATGTCATTTTTCCATATCACATGCCAAATTACTATTATCCCATGTCTTTGACACTGATCTACGTGTCACATGGCGAATTTAGGATAAGATCATGTCTCATGTCATTTTTCCATGTCCTTGTCACTAGGTTCCATGTCACATGTTAAATTACTATTATCCCATGTCTTTGACACTAATCTGCGTGTCACATGACGAATTTAGGATAAGATCATGTCTCATGTCATTTTTCCATGTCCTTGTCACTAGGTTCCATGTCACATGTCAAATTACTATTATCCCATGTCTTTGACACTAATCTGCGTGTCACATGACGAATTTAGGATAAGATCATGTCTCATGTCATTTTTCCATGTCCTTGTCACTAGGTTCCATGTCACATGTTAAATTACTATTATCCCATGTCTTTGACACTAATCTGCGTGTCACATGACGAATTTAGGATAAGATCATGTCTCATATCATTTTTCCATGTCACCTGTTGTCAAATTACTATTATCCCATGTTTTTGACACTGATCTACGTGTCACATGACGAATTTAGGATAAGATCATGTCTCATGTCCTTTTTCCATGTCATATGTTGTCAAATTACTATTATCCCATGTTTTTGACACTGATCTACGTGTCACATGGCGAATTTAGGATAAGATCATGTCTCATGTCATTTTTCCATATCCTTGTCACTAGGTTCCATGTCACCTGTTGTCAAATTACTATTATCCCATGTTTTTGACACTGATCTACGTGTCACATGACGAATTTAGGATAAGATCATGTCTCATGTCATTTTTCCATGTCATGTTGTCAAATTACTATTATCCCATGTCTTTGACACTGATCTACTTGGCACATGGCGAATTTAGGATAAGATCATGTCTCATGTCATTTTTCCATATCCTTGTCACTAGGTTCCATGTCACATGTCAAATTACTATTATCCCACGTCTTTGACACTAATCTGCGTGTCACATGACGAATTTAGGATAAGATCATGTCTCATGTCATTTTTCCATGTCACATGTTGTCAAATTACTATTATCCCATGTTTTTGACACTGATCTACGTGTCACATGACGAATTTAGGATAAGATCATGTCTCAGATCATTTTCCGTGTCCTTGTTACTAGATTCCATGTCATAATGTAAACAGATATATAGACAAGATTCGATTAGTTCTTATAAATGCCTCCAGATGGGAGAGCAATAGGTGTTGCATTAGTCATAACGGTTCCATTTATGTTTCTCATGTGAAGCTCCATGCTGACTATGTCATCGAGTCACTCGGTTCCAAGCCTGCTGTGTATGTATGTTAGTATGTTTGTATGAGTAGGAGAGGAGCGGCATGAGTTACTCTTTTGACTTTTTACACATAGATTTAGTCCATACACGCAACAAAATGATCTGTTTGAGTTGCTCACTACAGTGAGTAGTTACAGTGGACAGTTTATATTTAATCACTATAAGCAAATCAGTGAGTCATTTAGTGAGTCTTTTAGTGAGCCTGTAGTTGCAGTGAGCAGTTAGTGAGTCATTTAGTGAGCCTGTAGTTGCAGTGAGCAGCTTATGAAGAGTCTCAGCTGCTCACTGTAAAAGGCTCGCAATAGCGAGGTGTTTGATGTTTATGTAAAGTAACAGCGAGCGGCTTATACAGAGTTTGAGCTGCTCTCTGTAAAAGGCAAGGTATAGTAAGTTGCTTAATTTTTAACCAAAAGTAGATCTTTCGTTATATATTTACACATATTTTGTTTGTATAAATATACATCCATCAGTCACCACGTGAAGGTAGATCTACATGACTGATTTAATTTTGAAAAAATAAAGGCCTAAAGTGAAAATTTTGGAACAAAAACAAAGTTTCCTCTCTCTCTATGAGCTAAGTAGATATATAGATATATATGAATGGCTTATATTGTATATTTCATTTTATCTAACCAACGTCGAATAAAATGAAGATATTGAAAGCTTTTTTTTTTTTTTTTTTTTAGCTTTTGTTTTCACTCGATCTGGATCAAGTGATAACATGAAGCCTAATTATTTAAGAAGCAGATTTTCAACCAGATCTGGATCAAGCATAAAAATACAGCTTCCTTATTTGAATATATATATATATATATATATATATATATATATATATATATACCTACATGCTTTATACGTAGAGACACATTGCTTTTGTAGCTATTTTAAATGAAGTTGGAGAAGGCTTTCATTTTCTATAGTGTTTCTGATGATCTGAAAGAAGGAAAAATTTTTGATTGCTTGGTTTAACCCTTTTTATTCTATATTTTTTATAACGAGCATAGTAAAGTCTAAATCTCTGATGTAGTATGAATTTCCTATACATTTTTCTTTGTGAGAAAAATATGTCCCCCTTACAAACATTTGAGTCAAGAAAAAAATGAAGTCTTTTTTGGAAAATAATTTTTTTGTAGGTAATTTTGTGATATCTTTTGATTTGAAGCATGCTAGCATTTCATTTTCACTTATTATTTGACTCAGTAATTGAGCTAGATAAAAGCTGTGCCCTTTGTCTATTTTGCAGTTAAACAAAAAAATGGCTTGAAAAATACGTAAAGCACTTTCTATAGCTATGTACAATGACTTTTTTGAGGGCTGTTGTCTGAAAATATAACTTCGATGGCCGGCTTCTTTGTACAATACACGAGAATAATAGGACACAGAATTGTGGTACGAGCACATTTTGATATAGCTTTGTCCTGTCCAGCAGTTTTTTGTAGATAGCTTTCCACATTTACTGCGTTTCCCATCTAAGCAATCACACAAGTTATATAAATATTGTTTCCTTCTTTTAAATCCTGTTGGAACACTTACCTTGAAACTAGATGGTAATTTAAAGCTCAAAATGTGAGCAAATAAAAATAAGATATCTTGTATGGAATAGACCTTCTCCATGGTTTGGTTTCTATGTTATTTCCTTACTATATATAAAGGGGTGAGAGTTTGGGAGGAGTTTATTTTAGCCACTCCCTTTTGCATGGAAAATTCCATGCTACTACACATTTTAATTAGCATGGAAATTTCCATTGTACTGCATAGTTTAAAATAGGATGGAAAGGGAGGGGTATGGGAGGAGTTTATTTAGCCACACCCCTTATTGTATGGAAAATTCCATGCTACTGCGCAGTTTATTTAAATAGCATGGGAAGGGAGGAGTTTATTTAGTCACACCCCTTATTGTATGGAAAATTCCATTATGCTATTACGCAGTTTAAATAGCATGGAAAGGGAGGAGTTTATTTTAGCCACTCCCTCTTGCATGGAAAATTCCATGCTATTGCGCAGTTTAAGTGGCATGGAAATTTCCATGCTATTGCGCAGTTCATTTAACATGAAAACTTCTATGCTGTTGCGCAGTTTATGTTATTGCGCAGTTGAATTGTGCTATTGTATAGTTGAATTAGAGTGAGAGTTTCCATTTTATTGCGCAGTAAAATAAAAGCAGAAGTTTCCTTTTTATTACATGTTTAAATAGTAGGATTTTATGAGGAGGGGATTTAAGAAGAGTTGTTGTATAGCTTAAATTTTTAATGAGCTCCCTTATTATGAGGATATTTTTATTGAATAATGGGGCAGCAACAACAAATTCATAAAAGATTTTTTATTTTTTCATGATAACATGTAATTATAATTATATGATAGTGTAGATTATGTAAAAGGGTAAGCTTGTAAGTTATAAACTATTCTCAGCTTCTATCTCGTGGAGGTTAATGATCCTAGCTTATATGAATTGTAAGCAGGCATGCATTTAATAATTCATGTAACGGGAGGCTTATATGAAAAAAATTAGGTGAGGTTATAATATACTAAGCTATTTTATTTATAGCATTGCTTTGTTATTTAGCATACATAAGTTGATAGTTTAAGATGGCTAAGCTAAGGATTTTACTGGTCTTAAAAGCTTTAAATGTTAAGCTATTCTATTCATAGCATTGCCTTAAAAGTAATACATTCAAGTTAATTACTTATATAGTAGTTAAATTGATTTCATAGACCTTAAATGAAGGTTTTTTTTCTATGTTTTTGCTCTGAGAACAGACGATAATATATGGAAGATAGTTTTTGAGCGTACAGACATAGAGCTAGCTACATGTACACTGTAAAATAGCATTGCTATAGTTCGCAAGAGATATGACTTTAAACACTTTAAGGTTTACAGACGAATATTTCATTGATTGTAATAAGGAATAAATGATTTGCATGCTATCTATTTTTGAAACGTTAAACCATCCTCTATGACAGTATACATAACGTACATTAAACCTATAGACCACTAGTTTTGTTAGGACTATATAGATGCAACAGCACTACATTGAAGCATCATGACTGCTTACGGTTGTGAAATAGCAGCTAAGGCGTATAAGATAACATGGATTGAGCCGAGTTGTTGTTAGCCTATGAAATGTTATTAATTGTTTGTTGAGGTTTTTTTCCATGGGCAGGTACTCTTTTGATAGACGTTGTTAAAAAATCTTGCCGGGAATAAACTCCAGCTTTGGACGTGTTTTCCAGCATGACTTATTGGTACATTGAGGCAGTTGAAGGGTTTAATATCTGTTACAGCGTTGTACCAGGCATCAGGTGACATGGACTACATCAGTGCACATAAATTTTCCTTTTTAGCCTTGCCTTTTTTTAATAAGGACCTAAGAACATAGCTTAACCTATTCAGGACCAGCATAGAAAGTGCCTTTGACTGTAATAGACGTAGTGATAGCTTCAGTCATTATTATATAGTTGACGTTATGATAGGCTAGCTTTTCAGTCGTTATTATATAGTCGAGTTTATGATAGGCTTGGAATTAACTAGGTAGACTTTACCTTTAGATTTGTTTTAAGGAATTATAAGTTTGTTATATGACGAGGATAGTGATTTTGCTTTAACCTTTAAGGGTAAAGGGCTCACATTTGTGAAAAAAACTTTGGGCTTATTGCGTTTTAACTTTTGTGTTCAGAAAGTTCCATCACGTATGAAATAATGTGTTGATAAGATGCTTGATATGTGTTTAATGCTACTATGTTTGACTTTCTACGTCTTAGATTTAGACTCATCAAAACTCTGCAACGTTATGAATATTCATTTCACCATATATGGCTTTATCTGTCTTAACATTGAGCTCTGATGAAAATTCCATGACGTCATGAATATTTTATTATAACATTTCCATATTTGGCTTTCTACGTCTTAGAATTAGGCCCAGGAAAACTCTGGAACGTTATGAATATTCATTTCACCATATATGGCTTTATGCCTCTTAACATTGAGCTCTAGGGAAAATTCCATGACGTCATGAATATCTTATGCTAGTGTTCCCATATATGGCTTTCTACGTCTTAGAATTAGGCTCAGGAAAACTCTGGAACGTTATGAATATTCATTTCACCATATATGGCTTTATGCGTCTTAATATTGAGCTCTGAGGAAAATTCCATGACGTCATGAATATCTTATGCTAGTATTCCCATATATGGCTTTCTACGTCTTAGAATTAGGCTCAGGAAAACTCTGGAACGTTATGAATATTCATTTCACCATATATGGCTTTATGCGTCTTAATATTGAGCTCTGAGGAAAATTCCATGACGTCATGAATATTTTATTATAACATTTCCATATTTGGCTTTCTACGTCTTAGAATTAGGCCCAGGAAAACTCTGGAACGTTATGAATATTCATTTCACCATATATGGCTTTATGCCTCTTAACATTGAGCTCTAGGGAAAATTCCATGACGTCATGAATATCTTATGCTAGTATTCCCATATATGGCTTTCTACGTCTTAGAATTAGGCTCAGGAAAACTCTGGAACGTTATGAATATTCATTTCACCATATATGGCTTTATGCGTCTTAATATTGAGCTCTGAGGAAAATTCCATGACGTCATGAATATTTTATTATAACATTTCCATATTTGGCTTTCTACGTCTTAGAATTAGGCCCAGGAAAACTCTGGAACGTTATGAATATTCATTTCACCATATATGGCTTTATGCCTCTTAACATTGAGCTCTAGGGAAAATTCCATGACGTCATGAATATCTTATGCTAGTATTCCCATATATGGCTTTCTACGTCTTAGAATTAGGCTCAGGAAAACTCTGGAACGTTATGAATATTCATTTCACCATATATGGCTTTATGCGTCTTAATATTGAGCTCTGAGGAAAATTCCATGACGTCATGAATATTTTATTCTAACATTTCCATATTTGGCTTTCTACGTCTTAGAATTAGGCTCAGGAAAACTCTGGAACCTTATGAATATTCATTTCACCATATATGGCTTTATGCGTCTTAGAATTAGGCTCAGGAAAACTCTGGAACGTTATGAATATTCATTTCACCATATATGATTTATGATATCTTGTTTAGTCTTTTATGGCTTAAGTATGTGAAAACAGGGATTAAGGACGGAAAGATCTTAAGGGTTCAAGCTCTATCATATATCTTTCTGTGCTAGCTGTTGCATGGCTAGGTCTATATATAGGTGACCTTTGATTTCTTTTTCTTTTGAGAACTACCATAACGGATATTGATATCATAAAAATGATGAATACAGTGCTTATGCTAGCTCCTGTTACGATATGCCATGTTTTCTCATAAGGGTTAAAAGAGGGAGAGGTGGGGCTCACAGCGGAGGAGATGAGCCCCTCCCCTTTTGTTACAGGACTTATATATACTCGAGAGCTCCGTGAGAAGGGAGTAATTGTCTCAGCTCTCTCAGATTTAGTGTTCAAGTCAAAAGACGAAGATCCTGAGCCTAAGTCTACGTTGGATGGCGTAGATCTCAGCTTCAAGTTCAAGTTAGACGACGTTGATTTCCAGTTCAACTTGGACGTGGATTTCAAGTTGAAATAGGACTGAGTGACTGTTTTCCAGTTGAAGCTTTTCACAGAGGTAAGTGTTTTCCTGTAATCTCATGAAAATTTACATGTTTGAGATTTTGACATAAAATGCTGTTCACATGTTTCAGAGAAGTAGATAGAATTATTTTTTTTTAAATATTTAGTTTACTTTGTTAGGATAGGCAGGAGAACATTACGGCGATCGCTTAAAGCCTATTAATTTTGAAATCGAGGGTTGAAGAATTTTTTAGACTGTAATTCTATCAAACTAATTTATGTTTAGCTGCCTCTGTTTAGTATAGTGAGATCTCTTTTATTCGTTCTCTTAAAATTTGCAAAGTATTGGTTAAATCTAAGACATATAAATAATTGAGAGAAAATGCTGCTCACTTGCTTGTCTCAGGAACATTAACCTTGTTGGGAGATATTTCTGTTGGAGAGGTAGGGGTAGGAAAGGAAAATGTTTTCGACGTCCTTAAAGCAGACTTGGTATGAAAAGGTCCTGAGGTAGATTCAGTAAGTAGAGTGGTAGGAGGCATGCTATATATAGCAGTAGGTTTCCCTTCAGAGCTTCCCTCAGGCTTAGTCAAAACGTTCTCTTGTAGGGTTTCAGTTGAAGAGGCAGGGCTATAGGACAGGACATGTTGAGTAATGTCATTTTCAGGCAAGGTTTCTGTAGACGTTGTTGGATGATAGGTAGAGGCAGGAACAGTTTTGACAGAAGGCTTTAAAGAAGTAGTTGAAGTTGGAGTAGTTAAGCTAGCCTTCAAATAAGCAGTAGTTGAAAGCCGTGTAGATGCTCTAAGCTTCTCAAAAGAAGTAGTTGAAGGCAGAGAAGTAGACTTAGACTCCCAAGAAGCAGTTGTAGGAGGTCGTGTAGTAGTATAGGACGTGGCAATAGGTTCACTGGTAGGGTGGAAGGTAGTAGACAATATATCCTTTAGCCTGCAAAGAAAAAAGGTTAACGGAAATTTTTTTAAATTTAAATGACTAAAAAAACATTTTATTTTGTTGGGATAATGCTTCATGTTCATGAGATAAAATAAGCTAGGATTATTCTTTTATGCTTACAAGGTAAAATAAGCCAAAGAAAAATTCTTTACCTGCAAAGTCCAGCATCGCAAGAATATATTCCCAGCTCTGTAGTTAATTTCTCCAAGAAAGGGAAAACATTTTGATCGTAAGGAATAAATTTCCTTTCTGCTCCTTCATTTTTCTTGATTTTTATCTCTGTTGTTACAATAGACTGATATGTAGGTGGAACAGAAAGAATACACCTCACATGTGGTTCGCAAGTCAACGAAGGTTCTGCGAAAATACATTGACAGTTGTATCGTATAGTTTGCATGTAGCAAACAGACAATAAAGCAGCCAAGAGTCCTAAGGTTTTCATCTTGAATGAGAATATGA
The DNA here is from genome assembly GCA_949317995.1 of Acholoe squamosa. NCBI lineage: Eukaryota > Metazoa > Annelida > Polychaeta > Phyllodocida > Polynoidae > Acholoe > Acholoe squamosa. Next base: position 43,228,423 of record OX439044.1, on the reverse strand, counting down.
GGGAAGCGTGCGTGTCCTAGAAAGATAGCTCTTAGTATAAAACTTTTTTGCAGACAGATTAAATTCCTGTTTCTAGATAATGAAGCAGAGGTTGAGAGCAGCATGGTAAACAACTTCTAATATGACTCGTTTTAGTTCTTACATTTAACACTAGAGGACACATGTGAGCTACCAGGGCATCGCTGATTGATATTTATCAGAAAGTGGGCGGAAGGAACGTCAGTCAGGATAGCCGAGGGGTTAAGGCGTTCGCTTCGCTCAGCCAAGGTTGAGGGTTCGAATCCCAACTTCTCTGTGAACGCTTTGGTTTCACGTTTTTCTGAACGTCATTATGTATCTAGTTTGCTTTTAAGATAGTTCTATGTCAGTTAAATTTATTTTGAAACAGGATAGATGCTTAGTGTGTATGAAGGCTAAATTGTTAGACGTTAGCAGGTTATATGTTCTCAGCTTTACGTTGATGTGCAAGAACGAGCAGAAATATCGATCAGCGATGTTCTGGTTGCTCACATGTGTCCTCTAGTGTTAAAAGTAAGAACTAAAACGAGTCGTATTAGACTTTTGAATTATGCCTGACGCAGCTGCAACAGTATAAATGGAGCTGTCGGAAAGGGAATCATTCTATGGATTAGACTATTGTACAATCCCCGGCTCAGCTACTACAGTTATAAACAGACATGTTAATGTCTTATTTTTTTCCTTTTAAGAGAGCTACAAATGCTGAAGTTTGTGAGCTATACTCCATTCTTCAATAAAAGGTCGCAAACAGACAGGCAAAATAGCTTATAGCCACGCCCTGGTGAGAGAATAAAGAACTTGCTGTTTCATGTAGATACTGATCACCGTAATGCTCGAGAGAATCATACCTGTAGGGAAATTGATAACAGTAATTGAAGTTACTAGAGGATTTAGGATGAAAGGTTAAAAAAAATATGCTTTGTTCACAAGATACCATATTTATGACGTTGATGACTTACTATACAAAATATTTTTCAGATTTTAAGGTTTGCCTTGTGCTGAAAATCGCAGGCGTTCTACTCTACGAAAAGAATCCTAAGCCAGCTTTGCAGAGCGTTTTGATCTATCTGTTTAGCTGACAACAGACAGGCTACACAGCACAAAGCAGTCTCCAGGTGAGTGATTTAATAAATTATACAAGAGGCTAGATGTTTCATATAGACATTGATCACTGAAATGCTTGATAGAATTATTTCTGCGGAGAGATTGAGCATAGGAAAAGAAGTAACCAGATCATCAGTCAGTTACTAGGACGCTGATCATCGTAATGCTTGAGAGATTCATTCCTGTAGGGAAATTGATAACAGTAATTGAAGTTACCAGTTCATTTAGGCTTAAAAACTAAAAAAACATGCTTTGTTTGCAAGATACCATATATTACGACGTTGACAAGTAACAGTGGAATTTATTTTTCAGATTTTAACCTTTGCCTTGTGCTGAAAATCGTAGAGGTTCTACTCTGCAAAGAGACCCCCTGAGCCAGCTTTGCAGACCGTTCTGATCCATTTCTTTTCCTGATCCCAAAAGGATCTCCCTTCAAGGTTGCTATGAAAAGATTTTTATTATTTTAAGCTAAAATGATTGATGTCTATACAATATATTTTGAACAATATAGTCCTTATAGTAAAAACTGATCCTTGTGCTAAATTGGACATAGAAAGCTTTCGAAGTTCTCGTAGAAATATAAGCAAGTACCGAGGATCTATAGTTGTTTCCAGCAAAGAGTTTTCTTTGAAATTTACAAGAAACGGATATTGTTATATTTTTATAAGAAATAATTTTTCTCGAATTTTGCATGACATAAAACAGTTTGTTACTTTGCATTGCATCAATTTTTTTTCTAACTACTCTTTTATAAACTTTAGTAAGATATGTGTTAAGTTGTTGAATATTCAACTTAGCATAGAAATTCTTTTGAACGGAAAAAAAGTTAAAATATCTGAACTTTTTTTAAAATTAAACTTAAAGTTGTCTGAAAAATATTTTTTTAAGATAAGGGAATCAAATTGTTTTGAAAGTTCTTGGCTTTTATATGATCATAAAACTGCAGTTTTCAAGGAACTGTCCTATTTTTCTTCTTTCAGAATTTGCAATAAAAATATTACTTTAACTTTAGGTCACAACTTTAAGGGAAATTGTATAACAAAAGACACTACATTGTTTTTAGATTTGTGCTCAGAGATAAAAGACACTTTGGTTGAAATATCAGAAGAAAAAAATAAAATTTTCTGAAATGAAAGAAAATAAGTTGATCACTCAATTTCTTTTATTGATATTAACTATTTTATGCCAAGATAAAAGTGAAAACCATGAATATTGGAAAAAGGTAACCGAGGGAGAAGCACATTGCTTTTTCTTTGTCTCTGAATATATCAAGAAAAAACAAAAAGAAAAAAAAATTCCAAGAGACAAAGTAATTTCTCTGTTAAAAGATGAAGCTTGGTCTTCACTTTTATCTTACATGAAAAAGGATGAAGCTTACAGAGCATGCTATGCGTATTGCATGTATGAAAACAAGGATAAAATTTTACAAGATTTACTGTCTGCTCATAGTATTTTGGTTGAATGCATTTCTGAAATATTTAAAATAAATATTTATTTCAGTACTCAAAATCAAAGCACTGAATTTCATCCTGTAAATAATTTCAAGAGCAAAGCTATATGCATTTTTTTCAACAAAGATTTAAATGAATTTAAAGAATGTTCTCCTTCGGAGAGTCAAATTAAAATAAAAAAAGGAACTAACTTGAAAAGAAAGAAAAGTTGCGAAAATGAATCATTTTTTAATGAAGAAAATTTATCAGACAGCAGTGAAGACGAAAGCAAAGAAAAAAGTCAAAAAGATAGCTCTAGTGAAGAAGATTTTTCTCTTTTGAAAGAGGATCTTCATTTATCAGAAACTGAAGACGAAGATGAAAAACATTTTAAGAAAAAGGAAAAAAAAATTATGCCCAAAAAAGAAATAGAAGTGGAAAATAATGTGACTGCTTTGAAAGATTTTCCATCTTTAGCTTATTTATTTAAAGATGAAAGGGAAGCAGCTGAAATGAACGTAAAAGATTTTTTTACTATAACAGAACGTATGAAAAAACATGCAAAAGTAATGGAAACTAATTGTTTGCCTGAAAACTTAGAAAAATGTTTAAGGTGCCCTCAGCACTGTTCTAGTTCTGTCTTAAAAGGAACTAAGGACAAAAGGGGACCAAAAGCACCTAGAGCTAAGAAAATTAAAGTTTTTCATGATTAATTTAAATTATGTTTTTTTCTATACAGATGCCTAAAAAAAGAAATTTGCCACAAAAAAATAAGAAATCAAAATTTGCCAAAACTTCTTCTGATTCTCATTTGCCTGATTTAGGCCATCTAGACGCAGAAGACATACCGTTTTCTGCTGTCTCTTTTTGTGATAGCTCTAGCACAGAAGGGGAATTTGAAGATAGCTCTGTCTTTCAATCTTTGCCTGATCCTTATGTCAAACTGACACCTCTCTCTTCATCTCTTTCCAAAGTAAAAACTGCAGTCTCTGCTTCTACTTCAACCTTGGATACTAACACTGCTTCGACCTTTGCTGAAACAAAGGTGAAGGTCGAGACTCCTTCAAAAGGAAACGCTACAGTCTCTCCTTCTACTTCAACCTTGGATACTAAGACTGCTTCGACCTCTGCTGAAACAAAAGTGAAGGTCGAGACTCCTTCTAATGCTGACACTGCAGTCTCTGCTTTTTCTTCAGCCTTGAAAACTAACACTTCTACATCAATCTCTCCTGAGACAAAGGTGAAGGTCGAGACTCTTTCAAGACCTGTTTCTACTTCTGGATCTAATCTTGCTTCTTCTTTCCCTGTGAAGACTGAGGGTCCTTCTCCTTCCCCCCTCAGCAGAAAACATCCTGTCCTCTCTTCTTTTTTTGCTTCTTCCCCTCCTGTGAAAAAAAGACAAAGAAGACGAAGAAGTCAAGAAGATCAACTCAAGATCGTTCTGCTCCAAAGCTTCGGCTTCGGTAGTAGAACGGCCTAGCATTAAATTTCTTGACAATTTCAAACAATTTTTGAACAAACGTGCAGCTGCTCGAAAAGGTGAAGCACCTGAAGTACGATCTCGACCTGCAGCAGCCGCAGGAAGTCCTTCACAAACTGCTAGAGATGGTCGAGCAGTACTTGAGGATCGTCAGCCGGTGACTGAGGATCGTCGACCGGTGACTGAGGATCGTCGACCGGTGACTGAGGATCGTCGGCCGGTGACTGAGGATCGTCGGCCGGTGCCTGAGGATCGTCGATCGGTGCCTGAGGATCGTCGGCCGGTGCTTGAGGATCGTCCGTCAGTCCCTGGATCTTCAGGTCTAACGGTAGGATTCCCTGGTTTGTCTGCTCTCGGAGATCTCTATGAGATCTACGATAAGGGCTACGAATTAGGATTGGCAGTAGGATGTGCTTCGAGAGAACCAGGTAAAAGATATCGTAGATCAGGTCCTGAAACGCCTCCCGCTCCTTTTCCTAACCAGCAGCAAACAGGAGCTTCTGGGAACTTACAGGTATCAAGGCAGGAGGTGACTCCTGAGAAAACTGTTACTGATAAAACGGCTACTCAACCTGTCTATCTTCAATGTCGGTCTGTTGTTGCACCTCCTGAGTATTCACAGCTTCCGCAAATTCCTCTACAAAACAACCCTCCAACAGTCCCTCCACAGTGTCCCCCGCAGTGTTCACAGTGTGTGCAAGTTCTTCCTCTTAACAACCTTTCGACAGTTCCTCCACATGGTCCACCGCAGTGTCCACAAATTCCTCATTTTAACAACCCTCCTACAGTAATCCAGCCTCTGGCTGACTCGCAGCCGACTCAGCCTAGACAGGGCATAGATCCTTCCGCAGAGCCTTCTTACGTACCTCTGTCAGCAGGACCTGGGTATGCAGATGCTCAGTCAGTTCACTTCCTAACCCCCCTCGTAGCATCGACTTCCCGCTTTTCTGCTTCAGTAGGACCTGTGAAGACGGTCTCTCAGACCCCTCCGATTGCATCGACTCGCATTTCTCAGTCAGTGGGACCTGCGAGGACGATCACCTCCACAGTTGATCCACAGGCCCCTCCGGTAGCATCGACTCGCATATCTCAGTCAGTGGGACCTGTGAGGACGGTCACCCCTACAGTTGATCCACAGGCCCCTCCGGTAGCATCGACTCGCATTTCTCAGTCAGTGGGACCTGCGAGGACGGTCACCCAAACTGTGTACCCTCAGGCCCCTCCGGTTGCATCGACTAGCGTTTCTCAGTCAGAGGGACCTGCGAGAACGGTCACTCAGGCAGTGAACCCTCAGGCTCCTCCGTCTGTTAGTCAGCCTCAGAACCTTCCTCCGAATCAAAACGATGTGAACCCGCAGCTTAACATTAAGAACCTTTTTAAAGTTCCGAGGGTCAGACAGTACTACTACGAAGACTTTTGTCTTCAAAGGTTGGGTTTAGAAATAAGTGCTCAGCAAAAAGAGCACATGTGTAGGCACCGTATCTGTCCCACTTGCAAATCTCCCTTAAACGTTACAGGGACTTTTCTCCTCAACTTCAGAAAAAAAGGGATGTATTCCTGCAGATGCTGTGATGCGATCTTTGAACATCCCAATGATTGCATCAACCACATGATTTCTGTTCATGAGGGTGGGCTGAAGTAAAAATTTGGTTCGAAGAAGGCATCACAGACATATAGATTCTAAGTAGAAGAGGGTAAAATTAAATTTTTTTAGGATGGAAAGCACTGTTCACATTGACACTAGTCTTTTATGTTCACGATGTCAATACTTTAATTCTTACAATAGTTTTTATAAAGAAGCAGGAAAAAAGAAAGACATAGTAGAAATTCAAGTTCCTTTATTTACTTTTATAACTCCTGAAAAATGTTTGTCTTTCATAGAATATTTAAATATAGAAAAAACTGAAGAGAGTTATACTTTTTTTGATTTAGAAGAAAACGTAGAATCAATAGCATTTTTTGCTTGTTTTTTTCAAAGTGATTTTTTGTTGAATTATTTATATTTAAGAGTTCAAGAAAATTTGAAGGAAATCAGTAAAATTTTAATCATGTATGCATACAATGGTATTCTATGTCATTCAATTCCTGCTTCTTTAGTTCATTTCTGTTTTTTTTTAATGAAAGAAAAATATTCTATTTATGATATCTTAGTGGACATACATTGTCAGCGTCATCATATGAATAAATATTGTTGTTACTCTTGCTATAAAGAAAAAATTTCAAAGAAAAAAATTAAAAGAGCATCTAAAGAAATTGAATATGATAAAACATTTTATTATCTTTGCGGAGCTTGTGGAGGGCAACATAAATCTTTAAAACGTCCTTTGAACAAAAAAATTAAACGTTTAATTTGTTGTGGATGTCCAAGCCATCGTTCATGTTTCTTAAAGTTTCGATTTAAATCATACACAAGAAAAGGCTTTAAATGTTTTGATTGTAGAACAAAATGGTTAAATGGAAATCCGTCGGGGAGCAAAATATTTTTAAAATGGCAAAGAAAAAAATATCTTTCTATGAGAAAAAAATATTACGAGAGAAAAATATCTTTCTATAAAGAATGTTTTAAGTAACGCGAATATGTATGTAGCTTCTTAAGACGGTATTGACTTACTGATATACATTGTGTTTGCTATATTTGCTATGTGTTTTTGTTTCTCCTTATCCTGATTTACGAACGTGTATGAGGTATTACATCAAAATATCCTTGAGATAGAACATAAGTGTTCATGATTCACTCACACGGACATAAATATCTTGTGCATCAATTATAACGCAGAGAAAGATAACATAGTCCTATATTTACTATGGATCGACTGCTTTTTTTATGCTGATGTTGTCCTGACGACCATAATTACGCCACCTGAAAAGAACAGGATTTTTTTTGTTCTGCATGCAGAGTCAAGCGATATATCATTGAAAAAACAGTTGTTGACGTGATGGATTGAATGCCATGTTTAATGTGTTACTACACTTCAAAGGACACTTATTGTTCTTTGGTTCACTCATGTGCAAACAATAACGTCATACTGCTTAAGAGCAGTAAATGTCATCTAACCTTATGTAGTTCAACATAACTGAAATTGGAATTTATCGGATCATATCTGTCATACGAAAATCGGATCATATCTGTCATACGAAATTGATTATATCATTTGGTTAAGCGCACTTAGTTGCTATTCAGGATGTCATATAGTTTAAGCTGCGTAAATAGCAACTGAAACAAAATAGCTTATAATAGTTGCTATTGATATGTTATAATAGTTGCTATTGATGTGTTATAAGATAGCCTCGGAAAATGAAAATTAATTACGATTTATTGAAAAGCAGGATTGCTTATTTCGAAGGAAAGGTACATTTTAAAGACAACGAAAAGGATATAATAGATGTTAGTTTTCCTTCCCAGCCTTATATGTCAGTGAAGGAAGCTGGTCAAATTTTTTTAGCTTTGTCTGTTTTTGATTCTTTGCCATGGCTTAAGAAAATTAAAGTAGAAGCGCTTGTATTTTTCGCCGACTTTTTCTTGTCTTTTTTTTTACAGGAAGAAATAGGCAATTTAGTTTTGTGTAACATCATGCTTTTGCCACGAGTCCTTAAAATGTGCTGTATTTTAATGCCATATCAAACTTTTTATTTCACTATGATGGATCTTGCTTGCGACTTACTTGACGTTAGATATGTTTACGACGTAGAAATGTTAATGAAACCTAAGAAAAGAAAATATGATTACTCTTTAGATCCTAGCGATTATGTATTATCAGAAATATCAAAAGAACTAAGAAATAAAACAAGGCAAAAATTGCATAAAATGTCACTAGAATACATGCTTTGTAAATTATGCAACACTGAAATGATTATTTCTACAAAAACTAAAAACATTGCTTATATGATTTGTTGCAATAAGCCAGTACATCAAAAATGTTTTGATGATTTCACTCAAAAATCAAATTTGTATCATAGGACTGAAACAATAAAATGTCCTTACTGTTCTGTAGAATGGATACATGAAAAACCACGGGTTGGTCATGAATGTTTGTTATGGTTAATGAGAAAATCATCTGACACTTCCTTGTTAAATCAAGAAAAAAAACAAAAGTTTGTTTATTTGATAAGAAATAAAAAGTTGGAAACAAATATTTTTGTATTATGTTACATTTTAAATATCAAATATTTCATAACATATACAGCAGTAGCTTACAAAAAGTCTCTGAGAATAAAGAAACAAAACTACTATAACTTAAGGTAATATAGTATAACGAATAAGGCAACGAAGTTAACCAATAAGGCAGCAAAGTTATATGACAACGAATAAGGTAATGAAGTGAATGAAGGAGGCAGCGAAATCAGATGAACTTTTCTGACGCAGACTACGGAGAATTCTTTGCAGGAAAAGCATTGCGATTAATGCTTTAAAGGTAAAGCTAAAGATTTGCTTTTGTGAGTTCATTTAAAATTGCTGTTGAGTCAACTGTTCACTGAGAGCTAAAATTTAAATTTGTTTCATTTTAACATAATTAATTCCTGTTACATACATACAATTTGTGGTAAAATTAATTGTTACAATGCTTGTATGGGAACGATTCGCAACAAACTAACATAAGTAAAAAAGTAGCTTTCCGCTTATCTAGTAAAAAAATATTAGTCATAGCCTCTAGAGGTCTTCAGTGTGCTAAGTATGGTATAGTTTAAGATAGTTTTAGGAATGCTCACTAGAGGTATTCAGTAAGCAGAAAATGCCTTCTATAAGCCATCAGAGGTCTTCAGTGTAAAACCATGCACATAATTTATATCAGCCACCAGAGGTCTTCAGTGTAAAACCATGCACATAGTTTTAGTGACTCACACTAGAGGTCTCCGCTGATTTAGTTTTAGTGACTCACACTAGAGGTCTCCGCTGATCTAGTAAAATAATGTCAGTCCTAGCCTCTAGAGGTCTATAGAGTGCTAAATATGGTATAGTTTAAGATAATTTTAGGAATGCTCACTAGAGGTCTTCACTGAACAGAAAATATCCTGTTCATATGAGCCACCAGTGGTCTTTTTTTTCCCTGAGATAAGAAATACTTTCAAAATTATCAAAAAAAGATTTTATTGTTTAAAAATAAGATATATTTTTAAAATGAATGTTTCTTCTCCTTTTTACATAAATTTACCTTCTAATACTATTCATCCCTCCCAAGAAAATAAAACAAGCAAATTTTGGGTTAAGTTACCTTCTATTTTAATTTTACAAGGAGAATGGGAAGTGGGATTAGTAGAAGTAAACATACCAGTTTCTTGGTATAATTTCCCAGAAATTCCAGAAAGAAATAGGACTTTGGTAGTAGAAAGAAAAGATTTCAGGTTGAAGCAAGACGTGAATAAAATAACTTCATTAGATCAAATAGAAATAAAAAAAAGATATGTCGTGCAAAAAATTCCATATGGAAATTATACTTCTTTAGATAGTTTAATAAAAAGCATAAATGCAGCCTTGAAAAAAATAGACGCATACCCTGACGATGAATTTTTTCGAAAAAGTAGAGAACCATATGTAAAAACTGAGCTGCAAAATTTAAAACCTATTTCAAAGGTAGGGAGAGGAGACAAAGTTGTTATGTCTAAATATTTAAGTAACGTACTGAGATTGGATATATCTGAAGAAATAGACAACGAAGCTGAGATAGAAAACGATGACGTTATAACTTTTTCAGGGCTTCCATTGAATAGTTTATCAGATTTTCAGATTTTAATGAGCACTACTTTAAGATACAAACATTATAAATATTTTCATGCGGGAGGTGTTCCTAATTTGCATCACGTTTCTTCTAATATTTATATTTATACTGATATAGTTGCTAATGAAATTGTAGGCGATCTTCAAATTCCTTTATTGAGGACTATTCGTTGCAGTGAAAAATTCGGAGACGATATTAAGGAAGTTTTTGTCTCTCCGTACTATAAAAAGGTAAAAAAAAGTGAAATACAAGAAATCGAAATAACTATATGTGACGATGTGGGAAAGTTGGTTCAATTTGAATATGGAACAGTTTTTTTAGTTCTTCATTTCAGACCTATAAGAAATGAAAAAACGTAAAGCTTTCAAAAATTTAATCGTAGAATATGATTTAACTCCTGCTCTTCACAAATATGATCCTGATATATTTTTACTTAATCAGACCAAAAAAATAAAAAAATTAATTTTGAAGAAAAAAAAAAAAGAAGGGGGGGTTAAATTTCAATTATCGTTATGCACAGTGTTAGGAAAATATAATCTAGAAGACAATGAATATCTTGAAATTCAACCATGGTTCCAAAGTCCTGTTCAAGTAAACTTTGATTCTCATAACGTAGAGGAATTAATAAGAAGTTCCTTTTCTGTGATATTAGGTTTTTTCGATGCTTTTTTGCACATGGGGTCAGGATGGTTTTTAAGAGAAATAAAAGTGTTACACCTCTCTGTTTTTAAATATAATCCTTTTGGAGGTGAGAAAAAAGGGAAAGAAAGCATTATTCAAAGAAAAAAATCAGTTCTTAATATAAAAGGAAGCGGCAAAAAATGCTTCATATACTCTGTTTTAGCAGGATTACATAAAATTCCTCACAATGCAAACTTGGCTAAGTCGTACGATATTTTTTTAGAAAAATTAAATCTTTCTTTTCTTTCTTTTCCTGTGAAATTGAGTGAAATTCCAAAGTTCGAAAAGAAAAATAATCTTACTATAAATGTCTTTGGCCTTTTAGTATCTGAAAAAAAAGAATTTCAGCCTTTCCCTATGTATATTTCAGTCCTTTCTTCTCCCCTTACTGAAGGAAGACATATTGATTTATTGTTATTTAATGATCACTATTATCTTATCAGAAATTTACATAAGTTTATCAGACCATTCTTTTGGAAAAAAAACTAGGTACTTTTGTTACAAATGTTTGATATCATTTTGCTCAAAAAAAAAAAATGAAATGCACGTTAACAACAATTGCAAAACTAACGTATACAGTGGTCAGGGTTATTCTACTCCACCGAAAGGGACTTTCTTAAAATTCGTTGACCATAAATTTAAAGTTAAAAGTCCTTTTGTGATATATGCAGATTTTGAATGTTATAATCGCGCTATAAGCAAAATATACAAAGGGAAATCGTGTTGCTCCAAAGAACACAAATTAAATGCTTTTGGAACTATATTAATTTCTAAATATGAAAAATACAGTCAAGATCCTGTTATATACGTAGGAAAAAATGTGATAGAAAAATTTGTTTCTTACTTATATAAAAAAAGAGCTGAAATTTCGTATATTTTAGATCATAAGAGAAAACCTTTGTCTTTGTTTTCTGACGATATTTTACATATAGTGAAGCAAAAAAATTGTTACATATGCGGGATATCTTTCACCGAAAAAGGTATAAGAAAAGTTTTAGATCATGCTCACATAGGACAAGAAGGAAAAGGAAGAGATTTAAATTATGCTTGCAATAGATGTAATCTTACTTACACTAGTCTTAGGATGGACAATTTAAAGATACCTATTATTATTCACAACAGCATGAATTATGACACTCATTTTCTCATCCAAAAATTATATAAATATATAAACCAGAGCACCATATCTGTAATTGCTAAATCATCTGAAAAATTTCTTACTTTAAGTTTCGAAAATTTTAGAATAATAGATTCCTTCCAATTTTTACCTACGTCCCTTTCAAAATTAGCTGAACTTTTGCAAGAGAAAGGTTTAAAAGATTTCGTTCAAACAAAAAAAACATACTTCAAACAAAAAAATGATTCCTTATATGATAAGAAAAGGTGTCATGTGCTATGATTACATTGATTCTTGGTCTGTTTTGAAAGAAAAAAAATTACCGTCTATAGACAAATTTTATTCTACTTTAACCAAAAAAAATATAACAGAGGACGATTACTGTCATGCAATTCATATGTTTAAAGCATTAAAATGTAGAAACATAAAAGATTATTTGAAAGCCTACTTGAAAATAGACGTTTTGCTTTTATGTGATGTTTTTGAATCTTTCAGAGAAAAGGCCTTAAGTTATTACGGTTTAGACCCTGCTCATTTTCTAACGGCACCTAGTTTGAGTTATCAAGCTATGTTAAAACATACAGAAGTTGAACTAGAGTTGCTTTCTGACATCGAAAAATATAATTTTATAGAAGGCGGTATAAGGGGTGGCATAACTAATGTTTCTCATAGGTATGCGAAAGCTAATTCTTCCGACGAAATCATCTTTTACATAGACTGCAATAACCTTTATGGAAAATGTTTAGCAGATTTTTTGCCTCACTCAAATTTTAAATGGCTAACCCAAAATCAAATTCAAAAACTAAACATAGAAAGCATTTCAGATCATAATGAAACAGGATACATACTGGAGGTAAGTTTAACTTACCCTGACTGTCTTCATAACATGCACAACGATTTTCCTCTAGCTCCACAAAAAATAGAAATAGAAGAACAAGAATTATCTCCATATGCAAAAGAAATATTGAAGAAAACTGAAACGTCCTACAAAAAAGGAGGAAAAAAGCTTATATGCAATTTAAAAGACAAAAAAAATTATGTAGTGCATTACCGTAATTTAAAATTATACCTTGCATTAGGCTTAAAGATAAAAAAAATTCATCGGGTTTTAAGCTTTCATCAGAAAGATTGGATGAGATCTTACATTTTATTCAATAACAGAGAACGAACTTTGGCTACCTCTGCTTTTGAAAAAGAATTCTTTAAGTTATTAAATAATGCAGCATTTGGTAAAACAATGGAAAATGTTAAGAAAAGAACTAGCATGAAATTAACTTCAGACCCTAAAGAAAGTGAAAATCTTATTAAAAAACCTACTTTTAAATCTCTTCATATATTTCAAAAGGACTTTGTAGGAATACAAAGCAGCAAAGAAAAAATTTTACTAGACAAACCGATATATATTGGGTTTTCTGTTTTAGAGTTATCTAAACTATGGATGTTTAATTTCCATTATAATATCATGCTGCCTAAATTCAAAGACGTACATATTCAACTGTTATATACAGACACAGATTCTTTAGTGTATTACATAAAAGATATAAATCTTAAAAAAATAAAAGATCTAAATAATTTTTTTGATTTTTCTAATTTACCTGAAAATCATTTTTTGTATGATGAAACGAACAAAAAGGTCTTAGGTAAATTTAAAGATGAAGCAGGGGGGAAAAAAATAAAAGAATTTATTGCTCTCAGGCCAAAAATGTATTCCATTTTATTTGAAAAGGGGGAAGAAGAGAAAAAAATAAAGGGAGTCAAAAAAAGTAGCATAGAAACTATAAGGCACAATGACTTTAAGCTTACCTTAGTCCAAAATAGAATAAAAGAAGCAGAATTCGATAACATAAGAAGCATAAAACACAAAGTATACACTATGTCTCAAAAAAAGATATCTCTTTCTCCTTTTGAAGATAAAAGATATTTGAGAAGAGGAGGAATTAAATCTTACGCATATGGTCATTATAAGATTCCCCCTTTAAAAAGAAAAATGAAAGAAATTCCTTTTGAAGATATTCATTCAAAAAGAAGAAAAGTTTGTGAGATAAAGACAAAAATAGAATAGCAAACTATCTGCAAACAAACAAAATGAGTAAATCATCTAAATATCCTACTTTAGCTTTTGGCAAAAGGAAAAGAATAGACATAAATAAATTCAAAGGAAAAATATATTTACATTTTCATGATATGGTAAAAGACAAAAGTATTTCTCTTCTTAAAGAAGAATATGATTTACTCTTTGAACTAAGGAATAAAATAGACAAAAAAATAGATAAATTTAAAAAATGAGTGAAGAAGAAAAGCCTGGAAAGACTAAAAACACTAAGAAAAAGAAAGAAAAATCAAAGTCTCATAGTGACAGCAGCAGCGACGATAACATAGCCTCTAGTAACAGTGACAGCGATTGAAAACCTTATTGAGATAAGAGCTACAGCAAGAAAGATTACAACATATCTACGGTCAAAGTATTTTTGTTTTGAATTATATAAAAATATACATAATATGCCTGTTAAGTGTGAATATTGTGGAAGAAAAGGGAGAATAGTTCAAGATAAAAAATATTGTGAAAAATGCCAAAAAAGCATGGTTCAAGAATGCATAAGGTGTCATAAACCTTTTCATTCTCTCCATTATTTTTCTGCTGACGAAAATCATTTGAGATGTAATTCATGCCATACACAATATCTCAAAGAAAAAATGAGGAACAAAGCTAAGTCTGCTCAAAATAAATTGAAGCTAATTATCGACGAAAAAATCAGCGACACAGAAAACTCTAGCTCCGAAGAATCAGAAGGAAAAGACAACCTGACAGCCTCTCCTTTGCCTGAAGACGAAAATGAAAATCGAAGCAAAAAAAGAAATAAAAGAAAAGCAGGGACTAGCATGACAGAAGATGAAGAAAGTGAGAAAGAAGAAAAAGAAGTCAAGAAAGGAAAAAAACAGAAAACTATTTGTTCCACTAAAGGTAAAACTGTGTTGAAGAAAACCGGAAACGTAAAAAAACATGCACAAAAAACTATAGGAACTAACACAAACCAAACTAGAATACCTGATGGGTTTATTCCTATATACACTAATATCTATGCTATAGAATAATTTTTCTTTTATAAGGCAAAAAGATTTTTTTTTCATTTTTTCACGGAAATCCGGAAACTTGCATTGCTTTTAATGACTTTTTTCACGCGTAAAAATGGGTTAAAATCTGTGCTAATATGCCCCATTCTGTGAATTTATGCATTGGCAGAAAGTACACCTCAAAGGAGGAACTTGCGCTAATGCCAAGTTTTTTATGGTACATATATTTTAAAACCTATGTGTCAGCAAAAAGTACATCTCGAAAGAGAAATTTGTGCTCTTGCTCAACTCATAAGGGGATAAAATATGTCTCTACCTTTTTTTTCTTGGAATGGACGCGTATCGGATTTCCATTTTGTTTCGCGTGCACGAAAAAAGTTGTGTCATTCATTTATATAAAAATGTTGTGAAAAATGTTTTGTCTGAATGCTGTTGCAAAAGATGTCATTCATTCATCAAAAATTATATCACCTACTACTCTGAGATGGTTCTCTTTTCATGTTCATAAGCAAATATTTTTCAAACATGGACAAAGAAAATATTTTGAAAAAAATTTATTTCACTCCTTCTCATCCTTCATCTTTTTCTTCTGTGAAAAAATTATATGAAGCAGCTAAAAAAATAGATGAAAATATAACGAGAAAGGACGTGCTAAATTTTCTCTGTAACACTAGAACTTATACTTCACATAAGAAAATAATATATAAATTTCTTCGAAGAAAAACAATAGTGAAAGGCATAAACGATCAATGGCAAATTGATTTAATAAGTATTTTTAACCTTAAAGATCAAAACAATGGAATAAAATATTTATTAGCCTGTATAGATTGTTTTTCACGTTATGCTTATGTTGAACCTTTAGTGAACAAAACTGCATATGTCACTCTAGACGGCTTCAAAAAATTTTTGTTAAAAAGCAATGTTAAGCCCAACTTAATACAATTAGATGAAGGAAGCGAATTTAAAGGTGTTTTTCAAAAATTTTTAAAAGAAAATGAAATAAAATTTTTCAGTACTTCTCAAGACACTAAATGTGCTATAGTAGAAAGATTCAATCGTACCATACAAGACAAAATATATAAATATCTTTCTTTCAAAAAGAGTCTGAGATATATAGACGTTCTACAGGATTTAGTTAAAAGTTATAATCATAGTAAACATAGAACATTAGGAATAAGTCCTTCTGAAGTAACCAAATCAAACGAAAAAAAAATATGGTTAAAGCAATACGGAAAATATTTGTACAGCAAAAGAATTAAACTGCCTTTTAAAGTAGGAGATAAAGTACGAATAAGTAAATATAAGACTGCTTTCAGGAGAGGGTATTCTTCTCATTGGAAAGAAGAAATATTTCAAATAGCATATGTTCTTAGAACGTGGCCTGCTACTTATGTGTTAATAGATAAAAATAATGAAATATTGAGTGGTAGTTTTTACAAAGAGGAATTAAACAAAATAAAAGGAAAATAAAAATTGGAAGACATAGAATTCCCTGTTTTTAATGCATGTATTAGAATTCCATTTTCTATGATCATAGCAGGACCAAGCAACAGTGGAAAAACTACTTTTGTGTATGATCTATTAAAAAATAATGAGCGAATAATAGAAAAAAAAATAGACTATATCATATGGTGTTATGGTCAAACCCCTCCTGCAAAAAAAGACTTCATGGAGGGGAAAAGCATAACATTTTTGAACGGTATTCCTTCTTCTTTTGATAAATATATAAAACCTGACCTTAATGGACTTGTTATTTTAGATGATTTAATGAAAGAATGTGGAAACAATCCTGAAATAGGAAAACTTTTCACTCAAACATGTCATCATGAATCGATAAATGTTATATATATTTCACAAAATTATTACTCTGAAGGAAAAGAAAGGCAAACTGTTAACAGAAATGCGACTTATTTAGTTATTTTTAATTCACCTTTAGATCAAACTGTCCCTCAAACATTAGGGAGAAAACTGTTGCCTAAAAATTATAAAACTTTTGTTAATATTTTTAATGAAGCAACTAGGAAACCACATTCCTATCTTTTAATAGATGGTCATCAAAAAACTCCTCAAGAATACAGATTTAGGAGCAACATATTTGACATAGGACAAGAGGTGTATATACCTAATAAAATATAAAACAGAAAACAACTATACATGTATGAATCAAATTAAAGTTCGTGAGATTGAATAAAATATAACAAAAAAATAAAAGTTTTTGTGTCATAGTTCATTTATAAGAATGCCACCGTTAAAGAAAAAAATGCATGTCTCTAAAAGAAAAGGAAAAAAAAGAATAAAAAAGAAATCAGTTGTAGCAAAAAGAAAAAAAAGAACTAGCTGCAAACGACTAAAAAGAAAAATCAAGAAGAAAGCAGCAAACATCAGATCAGTCAAAAGATTAGCTTTTTTGACAATGTTAGGAAACACAAAAAACAAAAGAAAAAGAGATTTATTAATAGAACATGCAGATAAAGAAGACATCGATTCTATATGTCAGTGCATTTTTAATGTTCTTACAGGAAACATTAAATTAAATTCAGTGTCTTATTCAAAGTTAAAAAAATACAAGAACACTTTAAGATATCTTATTAATAGGCGTGTGAATAATAAAAAAAGGAAAGCAGTCTTAAAACAAAAAGGTGGATTTCTTTCTCTTCTCCTCCCTTTAGCAGTGTCCTTAATAGGAGGATTGGC
This sequence comes from Acholoe squamosa, assembly GCA_949317995.1. Classification (NCBI taxonomy): domain Eukaryota; kingdom Metazoa; phylum Annelida; class Polychaeta; order Phyllodocida; family Polynoidae; genus Acholoe; species Acholoe squamosa. The sequence goes on along the minus strand of OX439044.1, from coordinate 43,211,113 downwards.
AGGTGCAAAAAATTAATATCATGGCTAGCTTCAAAAAAAGTATAGTTATACCTTTAGCAACTTACAAAAAATTATCTTCAGCAAAAAATAATACTAAAGAAATAAACACTAACCAAGAAAAAAATCCTGCTCTCGAAAGGCAACAAGAATTATTAGCGCAAAGAATGTATGACGTGAAACCATATAAGATATTAAGCACAAATCAAAATATAGCTAAAGACTCGGCTTTCATGTATTCTAATCCTACAGAAAAAAAACAAGAAATAAAACCAGGTATATCAATAATTGAGATCTTATCCAACATAAGACAAGCACAAATTCCTTACATCAAAGAAATTCTCAAAAAAATGATAGAACTGAACTATTTATGGAATGAACATGGAGAAATTATCATCAGAGGTAAACTAATAAGAAATTCTAATGTGATAAGCATCATGAAATTCTTTTCAAATGCAAGCATAAAAACAGAACCTATAGGAACAGAAGAACTTTGGGTCAATATATCTAATCATATTCCTAAATCGTGGTTTTTAAATAAGCCAAAAAAAGCTAGAAAAAACAATCGTCCTTATATAATAAAAAAATATCCTTTAGAAGATAAAAACATGGAAGACAAACAAAGAAATGAAAGCAATTATTCTACAGATGCTACAGACGATGAATTTTCTGAAGACGGCATTTTCGATGAAACACTTCTTCAAGAAAAAGAAAAGCCCCTTTTGAAAAAAACAACTACAAAAGATACTGAAGATAAAAATAACGACACCGACTATCTTTCTGCAAATGAAGAAGACAAAATAGGAGAAGCCAGCGGAGGCATAGTGAAAACTCCAATAAAAAATATCCCTCCTCTCCCGTATGAAGAAAAGCAACCTAGGAAAGAAAAAAACATAAAAGTATCTTACCCAAGCCCACAAGAAGATGTCTTCGGGAAAATTAAAACAAATAAATATTTGTCAGGAAAGCCATCACCTTATTCAACTCGATCTGGAAGAAGAAGCAAAAACAACCCAAAATATTTTTCTAAGGAATGGGCATCTGACTGGTAGATATAAATTGTTTTGAGATAAATCAAAAAAAATAAATAAAAAAACATCAAAATGTATTCTAACGATTCACCTGAAGATATATATTATAAACATTTTTTAACTAAGCGATCTTATCCTTATGATGTACAGTATGGAAAAGGATACTATTCTTTAACCCCCTTCATAGGAAGCAGAAATCAAAAAGGTTATGGGCTAGGTGGTATTTTAAAAGGATTATTTAAGACAGTTATTCCTTTGGTGAAACCTGTTGCGGCATCAGCCGCAAAAGGAATAGGAAAAAGAGCCTTAACAGGAGGAATTAAAGTAGCAAAAAATGTCATGAAAGGTGAAAACTTTAAACGAGCTTTAAAAAGAGAAGCTCAAGAAACTTTGTCTGATTTAGGCAAAGAAGTTATTTCACATGTAACCAAAAAAAGAAAAGTTAATAAAACGATCAGAAATAAAAAAAGAAATAGAAATAGAAGAAATTTCAAAAAAGATATCTTTGGTTAACATAAAATAACCTGAGATTACTGAAAAAAAGAGAAAAACAAACAAATATTTTTAAAGTTTGTTCATCACCTTAAAAAATGTCATTGTTAGACGAAGATCCTTGTTTTTGTGTAGCCTCGGAGTTTGATTTTACTCATGTTCCTCCAACAGATATAAGTAGAGTTAAAACTTATTATGAAAAAGTTGAGCCCACTGCTTCTCCTAACAGCACAACAGTTCAATTCACTTTAAAATCTAAACATACAGATTTCATTTCTTTGCACGACAGTTTTATTCGAGTGTCTGGCAAAATATTAAAAGCCGACAAACAAAATCCAGATGCCCCAGCTAACGATGGGACAATAAACGATAAAGCTAAAGTTTTTCCGGTGAATTATTTTGCTTCTACCATGTTTAAAAATGTGAAACTTTCTATAGCAGGAATACGAATATCAGACAGCAATGATTTGCACGGATATAGATCTATCATGGAATATATATTAAGTTATGATCCAACCACTGCTAAACACTTCGGAGCTTTGGCTATGTATTACAAAGACGATAAAGATTTTAATGAAGTAACAAATGTTAACAGCGACGATCATAATTCTGGAGTGAAAGCACGTTATAACAAAACTAAAAACGGGAAATTATTTGAAGTGATAGGACGAATTCATAATGACCTTTTTGCACAGGTCAAAGTGTTACCTGGAGATCTGCCTCTTACTATAGAATTTGATAGAGCAGATGAAGACTTTTGTTTGATGTCTAAATTAGGTACACAAAAATACCTAATAGACATACATGGCATACATTTATTCATTAAAAGAATAAGAGTGTCTGAAAAATTCCATAAAAAAATAATGGATGCTAGAATGGTTACTCCGTATTGGGATTATCCTGTAAACAAAATAGACATGAAATACGTCACTTTTGGTCCTCAAAAATCAATTTTGCAAGCCTCTCATATAGTAAACAACACTCCTCTTCCAAAAAGAGTCATCATAGGGTTAGTTCATTTAGATGCCTTTACAGGAAGTCATAATCGTAATCCGTTTCAATTTGAGCACTTCAAAGCTAAGGAAATAGAACTGAAAGTGAACGACGGTGGAACTCCTTTTTATCACTATGAATTAGATTACCCTAATGATTTATACAATATGGCCTACCTAGCTCTTATACGATCTACAGGTTCAATATTCAGAGACGATACGATAGATATTTCTTTTGATGAATTCAAGAAAGGTCATTGTCTTTACTGTTTTGACATATCTAAAAATGGAATAACGTCAGGCACATTCGAATATTCAGAAAATGGTTCTTTAGGATTTGTCATAAAACTAGAAGAAGAATTAACCCATGGAGTAGCAGCTATCATTTATTTAGAACATCATGAACTCCTGAGATTAGATTCTAGCAATATATTAAGAGCAAAATCTGAAATAGCATAATTCCTAAAAATGAATGGAGAGGAAATAAATTTTTTCTTGCAGAAAATTAAAAGAAAAAAAGAAGGAAATTATGGTGTTTATTCAGCTGATACTATACCTGCAGTGAAATCATTTCCTACAGGTTATGTAGTCAACACCGACAACAGTAACTTACCCGGACAACATTGGGTAGCTTTTTATTATGAAAAACCTCGTAAACTAGCTGAATATTTCGATTCATATGGCTTCAGTCCTATGCGAAAAAGTTTTCTGAAAGCTTTGCCTAAAAAATATAAATATTCCTCTCATTCTATTCAAGGACTTTTTTCTATGACTTGTGGTTTATATTGCTTGTTCTTTTTAGAAAAACGAGCTGAGAATAAGTCAATGCAACAAGTTATATCTAGCTTCACTTCAGATCCTGATTGGAATGACAGTAAAGTAAAACAATACTTTTTAAAGAAAAAACAAAATAATCGAAGGAAAAAGAAATCCTTGTTTTGTAACAAACAAATTTGTTCTACAAAAAATAATTTTTTAAGAACAACACAAAAAAGAAAAAAAGATTAATGTATTATTTCTTTTTCATCTTGTCTTGGAAATTATTTGCCGATTTGTTGGAACTGATCATCATAAAAAGATATGTTTTTTAAAAAAATGAGCGAACATAAAACAAAAGAAGGAAGCATGAAAAGTTTAAGCAAAATAAATAATTTGATTTCAAACGGGAAAGTAGGAGCAGGAGGAATAGTTTTTACTCTTATTTTAAGCAGCGTAGTCATTATCTTAGAAACGCGTAAACAATCTATCTCCCCTTCTTTACAGAAAGGAGATGAAATATTTTTGTCTTGTACAGAAAGCGGAAATATTTATCATAACAATGAAAAAACTCAAACTTTCCTGTCTTGTTTTGTAACTAATGTAAATCACAGAAAAACATGGACATATCCTGTCATAGGATCTTCTGTTTCTAACCATGACTTAAAATCTACTCAAATAAATGAAAACCGAGATATTAATAACATAATGTACGAAAAAAATAATCAATTACTAACTACCATTGCAAATCAAGAACATTTGCCCGACTCAAATGTATTCACTGAAGAAACAAAAGATCCTGAGATACTCAAATAATTATAAGAATGAACATCTTTCTCGTGTGAGACCTAAAAAAAATATATAAATTAAGATTATTTCTCAAGTCTTAATCATGGATACAAAAGGGAACAATATGATTTTTGAAGTAAAGCGCAATGAAATACTTGAAAAAATATGCTTACATCAAGGCACTTATATATCTCTGTTAGAAGAAGAAAGACGTGAACACATTAATATCATAAAAGAGGAAGAAAAAAATAATCTCCATCTTACTTTACAATTAAGAGAAGCACGAAATGAAAATATGAATTTAATGGCTCACAGGAAGGCATACAACTTAGCTAAAGCAGAGAGAATATATAACATCAGGAGAGGTTCTTATCCGTATGGTCGTACAGTAGCCGACGGTGATGACTCAGAAGAAGGCAGTAAAATTGTAGCAGACGGCGAAACTTGTGATGTGCCAGATTCTATGCCTTCTGATGTTTTAATGGAGACTTATAGGAATAAGCCAAACGAAGCTTTTCATTTAAATTCAGAAAAAAAACATGAAAGTGATTAAGAAATAAAAACATAGATGAGATAAGTGAACAAACAGACTTTATGTGAACATTGATCTGCGTCAAAGTAACATGAACAGTTATTCTGATTGGAAGCCTTCGCTAGAAGACGGGGTGTGTCCTGATTGCATACATAAGATAGAAACCCTTGAAGAAACAAGAAAAAGGCAACAAAACCAATTTCGCATTCTTAGAGCAGAGAGAAAAAAGAATCAAGAAATAATAAAATCTTTAGGAAACAAAAATAATATTCTTGTGCAACGAATCACAGAAAAACAAGAGAAACTTTTGTCTGGCTTCATGAGCAGAACACTACGCTGATATGGGAAAGTACACTTTTAAAATAAAAAAACTGTTGAAACACGCAAACTGGGAAGACGATATAGCCATTAAATACATAAAATCTAAAAAAGAAAAAATAACTTGCAACAATTCTTTCTTGAAACTTCTCTTGCAACATTTCGAACAGGTTTTAAGGCATAGACAAATGATATGTTTCACTTTTTACCTTTTAGAAAACGTATTTGACAAAAAAGATAAAATGTGTTTAACAGAACGAATAATGGTGCATGACTTATCTAAGTTTTCAATGAGAGAAGCCATAGGTTACACCTTTAAGTTCCATACTAAAAATGGACCAAAAAATTCCCAAGAAAAAACAACTTGGGAAAATGCTTTATTTCATCACTATGAAAACAATGATCATCATCCTGAATATTACAGAGAAGGAAATATGAGAAAATATGCTTTAATTGAAAGTGTGATAGACATGTTAGCTTGTCATGCAGAATGAGATCTGAAGCCTGAAGAAATAAATGTTCATGGTATTTTAGACGGAGATCTTTCTATCACCAATTTTTTGGACATAAATCCAATATACTTAGAAAGATATACTGAAGAAGATAAAGAAAAAGTGAAAGAATATCTGTCTTCGTGGAAAGATATTTTGTCTTGCAACTTATCTAAATAAAAAAAAATGATTAAAAAGAAAAATATTGTTAGTCTTAAAATATATAAAATTTTTTTGTTTTTGTTTCTTTTGTTTTGTACTACATATGGATTCATGAGCGTTATATACTATTTCATATATGGATTAATAACTACTATAATCTTTTATCCTGTTTTCTTTTCTTCTATGTCACTATGTCTATTTATGCTTAGTATACATTTACCCGATATACCTTTTTTGTAACAGTCTGGAACTTAATTTTACTTCCTTGAGATAAAATATAAGCCTCATGTTAAGAGCATCTAAAGTTCTTCATAAGTACATATGTTGAGGAAGTACATGTGTTATTTAAATCATTGGTCTATGTATTTTTGATTTATTTCTTTTCCTACTTTTGATTGTCACTCTAATCCTTTGAAGGTAAAAAATGCCTTTACCTACTTATTACTTTCAAGATGATTTAGGATATTCAGATATCTTTCTTCAAAAAATCTCTGTATCGTTAGCACGTCAATGGATGACCTTAGGAGTATATCTTGGCATCCCTCATGCTAAACTTGAAAGCATGAACAAGACGAAAACTCCAACTGCTATGGGCATAGAGATGCTGAATAAATGGTGGAGAGAAGTTCCTTACTACTTACGAACAGAAGAACTGATGACAAGTTTAAAGGAAAACCACAGAATAGACTTGGTGGAATTCACTGAAAATTTCTTCAAAGAAAAAAAACTAGAAGAGTATGACGTGGAATCGACCTCCGTGCAAATGTATTTCAGCTTATTGAGTGAAAAAATGTCAAGAGACTGGAAGGACATAGCTACATATCTACATATCACGTCTGACGAAAGAAGAACAATATCGTCCCAGCCCGAACAAGACATAGCTCAATTAACCTTCAATGTCTTAAAAATGTGGCAAAGATCTAAGTACAGTGCTACTCATCAACTGATGAAAGCAGTACACGACATGAAAAGAAATGATGTGCTAAACATGATATTCCTTGAATTCGATAAAAGAACAGGAACAAACTGAAAATGAAAAACTGTCTTTACACATGTGACAATCAAAATAAAATCATATAAAAAATTATTTCATTTTGTTTGTTTGGTTATTTACTTACTTGAGAATCATAACAATAGGCATCACATCATGTCATATAAAACTGAACGAAAATGTCTGTTCTAAAATACAGTAAAATAGCAGGTTCCTTCTCTCCTACTGAAGAGGAAAATAACATAGGGATTCAAATGTACAATTCATATAACCATACTGTTCCTAATAATACAGCATGTACAATTACAACAGAAGTTAAAGTTGCTGTCCCTAAAGGTTATTATGGTATAATTTTACCTCTATGCAAATCAAGAAAACATAACTTTGTGTTAATCAACCAAAAAATAATAGACGAAGATTACAGAGGGTATATTACCATTGTTTTATTTAACTTCGGAGAAGAAGACCTAAAAATAAAAAGTGGTGATGCTGTTGCGCGACTTGTTTTACAAAAAATTTATCCTATAAAATTAGAAGAACGTTCTAAGCTTGAAAACACTGAAAAAGGTGAAAAACTCTCTCAATTAGCTTACAGCAAAATATATGAAGAAATTTACAATGAAAATCTTAAATATTACAGCAAAGATCGTCTTAAATGAACTAAAACAAAGAAAACATCTCTGTGAATAGCGTTATATTAAACAACAAAACAACTGAAATAACGTTCAGCAAAATGGCGCGTTGTCAAGATTCTTTCTATATAACTCTTGTAAAAGACAAACCAAATACACTGTTAGTAACAACATGTCAAAAATCTGCTTTACTACCTGCCTCACCTATTCTCCAACCTATTATGCATTATGTTAAAGCATCAACAAAAGCATTGAAGCCAACCAGATCCACAAAAAAATCTGCAGGGTTTGATTTATATAGTGCTTATGATTATATTATTCCTGCTAAAGAAAAAAAATTGGTACAAACTGATATAATACTTTGCATACCTACAGGATGCTATGGTCGCATAGCACCAAAATCAGGACTTGCTCTTAATCATTTCATCGATGTAGGAGCAGGGGTAATAGATGAAGACTACAGGGGAAAAATTGGTGTTTTGCTGTTTAATTTTGGAAATGAAGTCTTCGAAATAAAACATGGAGATCAAATAGCTCAAATGATATTAGAAAAAATTCTCATCCCTGAGCTAGAAGAAGTATGTACACCTGATAAAACCGAAAGAAATGATCAAGGTTTTGGATCAGGCAAAAAGATATCTGCTTCATTGAAAGAAAAAAAAGACTGTGAAGAAAGTGATTCTGGAGAAAGTGACTCGTCTGAAGAATCAGACATAGAACAATCTCATTTAGCTGATGAAACGTCGTCTGAAGAACAAGAATTTTATTCGGCGGAAGAAGAACCAACTGATGAAAAAGGTTCTGATGAAATCGACCCCTCCAAAAATGAATTAATGTCTTTAGAGGAATTCTTAAAGTTGATTCTAACAAACAACTAGGTGACGAAAATTTACAATGGCATTGGTTCAATGAATCACATTATTCATGAAGTCGCTCTTTCTATGTAAAAAATATTCTAATAAAAAGTAAACTAAGCAAGAATATTGTTGTGATAAACAGAATAAAAACATATACAAAACAAGCAACAAAATGGAATACGATACAAACATGGATCTATACTTACTTAGCACCTTAGAACATTGTTTATGTGATTATTGTTTAACTCAAAATAATACGTTTCCATATAAAAACAATAATATTTTTCCATATGAAAATACTAAAGTTATTACTTTTATATTAAAAAATAAAACTGCAGAAATCTTTTTAAAAAAATGGAAAAACGATAGTATTCAATCTTCTCCCTTATTAAATAAGGTAATAGAAAGTTTAAAAGAATTCGATAAGTTATTGAAAAGTTTTGAAGTTGATTATTTTGGAGTCATATGGAAAAGTCGAGAAAATTCAAGGCATAGCAATATATCAATAATATTCCATGGAAATGCTTATGTTAAAATAAACCCTAACAGTGCTACTACATTAAATACAGTACTTGAATCTAAAGAATATAAAAATGTGGTAACACTGTTAAAATCTACAAGTTTTAACCTAAATTATCAAACAATAATGTACAGAAGCGAATTTCATTGTTTACTAGAACGCATATGTAATTCATTCTATGCTTCTCTCTTCATCAATGATGAATTTATGTTTCATTTTTTGGGCTGGAAGAACATAAATAAAGCAGTACATTATGTAATATGAATTGAAACTAAAAAAAGAATGTTGAAACCTTTCTTTGTGTTGTATCTTTTTATTGACTTTCAAAAAACAAAATACCTTTGTAATAATCTAAAAAGTCAGTAAATAATCAAAAAGAATAACAATGAACAACTATACAACAAAAGTGGACGAAAAGCTACTCAGCATCTTAAAAGATTCCAATTATCTTATTCATTGTTATTGTAACTCTGACTATATAATATGTCTCAAAAAGAACAATTCATTATTATTGTAACTCTGACTATATAATATGTCTCAAAAAGAACAATAAAGAAAATATAAAAATATTATAACTTCTCGTTTTACTTGCAATCTACATTTTTTCAAAAATACAGGTCTTTTCTGGATATTCCTAAACATACGGTCTTCTGTAGATATCTTAAAACACTGGTCTTCTCTGGATAATCCAAAATATACAGAGAATACCGTCTTCTATAGATATCTTAAAACACCGGTCTTCTCTGGATAATCCAAATATGGTGGTCTTTTCTGGATATTATCTAGAAAAGACCATCTATTATACTACTGAGCTGGCTCCCCAACTATTAGGGACCGGCTCCTCTCTATTATGAGACCTTTCGGCTACTGGTGCTGCATCCTGCCCATGCACAATTCGGCCTGGGTTAAAAAATTTCAATTTTTCCCCAAACTTTCAGCAAGGCTAAAGGGGTGCTGTCTGTATGTAATGTACCTACCATTTTTCAGAAGGATTGGTTAAGAATTGAATATATGAGAGGTACAGGGAAAGTGTTCCCGCAGGACTGAAACATTTGCCATTATAGGTATCCGACCCTGTACAGCTCCCTGAGCGGCAGACGGTGTGGAAACCCCCACACTATAAAAAGGCAGACCTGTTTCATTAGCAAGCGAAGTTAGGGTGACACATGAAGCATGGGGGGGGGCTTCAAACTAAATAGGCCTAATTCATGAGGCTCATGGATTAGGCCTATTTAGTAAACACCCCACTGATCATGACACCCCACTCATCATGAGTGGGGTGTCATTTGGATGCAATATCCTTAGGGGTGTTTGGCTGGTTCTTTTTACACTGTAAATCAACTAGGGTGGCCTAGGGTGGGATTGGATAAGACGCCCTTAATTAATAAATTGTCATTTCTAAGAAACTTATTGCTACTAACAGAATACTTTTTACATTAATCAAAAGATGGAATAATATATTCTTCATGTGCAAAAGATTGTCAGTCCTGCCCCACAGAATGTTATATGATAAAGCATGTGTGAAGAAAGTGGGCCTTTTACCCCATCATCTAGGGCTAGGGTAGGGTAGGAAGGGGTAAGATGCCCTTTCGGGTAAAAGGCCCTTTAGCTCTTATGCCTAGGGTCCTAGCTGTATACAGCCATTTAACACTTGGAAGTAAAGATTACCTCAGTGAGACCTCTTTTGTAGGTTTTCATTATAATTGGATGAGAAATAATTGACTCATCAGACATTCAGTATTTCACACCTGTTAAGATCATCATGTTCAATTTCAGATAATTAGAAATAAAAGGTCCTGAAATGTGCATATTTTGTTGGATAGCAAGTTTGGGTTAAAAGTATTAGCTGAGGTGCTATAAGATAAGGATATCAAGAGTAGACCATAAAGATACATTTTATTTACCTTCCCTTTTATTCCAACAGCTACATGGGCTTTTTACGCGAACATTTTCATAGCATTGGATCCATGGGCCTTTCACCCGATTGTTGTGGGCCTTTTACCCCAGCCTTTCGACATGCGGGGTAAAATGCCCCGCTTTTTGTCAAACATTCTAATGGAATATTTCATGAGGCTAGGCTTACAACCTATTCCACAATTATCATACCTTGTTCCATCCCTTGATTAATGTAAAAAAAATATGCATTAATTGGGAATCATTTTCTTAGAACTAGCTCATTTACTTGTTATTAACCCCTAGGTGACCAAGCGTGCTTTAAAGCGTGGTTTTGGGCTTAAATGGGGCTTAAATACATGTATATTGAAGGAAACTATCATCCAGATACTTCTACTGGTCCAATCTACAAAGTTAGACCCTCAATAGAATGGCCATGACCTCCCCATCACAATACAACCATCCATTTTTCTTTATCACCATTATACCTAACACAGGGAGTCAAAATTTGAAAATGATTCATTAGAGGGCCACCCTCCAGGGGGTTAAGACCAGACATGACACAATTATTATGCTAGATCATAGCCATCCAATGTCCCATACTCCTATTAGATTCTAAAAGAAATGTTTATATCCATAGAGATAATCCATGCATTGTTACTAGCACATTATGTCTCCTGAGTGATAGTACACATATATATGCAGAATTAAATGAGGCCTCAGAATTACAGGTATTATGGATAGGGGCCGTCTATATAGTACACAAGAGAGACCAAATACTACCAATGACAACAAATGGAATGTTTTGGTAACTATGTCCTTAACTGAAAGTCTTCACTGAGTTATGAGTATTCAGGAAATGCAATACAGAGCCAATATCAAAAGATAAGATCAAAATAACACATGGGCTTATCAACTAAGTAATATAATTGTGAAATAATGTAAAATCTTCAAATAATTCTGGGCACCAAAAGGTTAAGGTATTTTACCCCATTCTACCCTGTGATCCCTTTAACTTCAACATGACATATCTAAAGTTTTACTTTAGGGTATTTACCATATCCAAATCTTGGTTCTAGCTTAAGCAGATTATTTTTAGTATCTTTTCTTATGATAAGAATCTAAATGGAGCATTTATTCCAATTATGATGCTCTTTTATGTGCATGTGGGCCTTTTACCCCAAAGGCTGTGGGCCTTTTACCCAAGCCTCTAGACGATGGGGGAAAAGGCCCACTTTTTTTCACACATGCTTTATCGTAACATTGTATGAGGCATGGCTGACAAGATTTTGCACATGAAGAACATATTATTCCATCCTTTGATTAATGTAAAAAATATTCTGTAAGTAGCAATAAATTCCTTAGAAATGACACAGTTGTAAATTAAGGGTGTCTTACCCCACCCTACCCTAAAAGGCCCACAGCCTTTTGGGCAAAATGCCCACATGTACATAAAAGGGCATCATGATTGGAATAAATGCTCCAAGTAGATTCTTCTCATAAAAAAAGGGAGCTAAAGACTAGGTAGGGTAAAATCAGGTAGTATCGCACAGGTAGGCACGATATAACCAAAAGATACGCCCCTACGTAAAGCAGTTCAGCCCGAGCCTTGATGCTTTGACATGTACTGGTAGGGCCCGGCCTCCCTCTTCCAGCACAGTGTGTTGAACGTCTGTATAACTGTCCCCTGGTGTGAGAGGATGGGACTTAAGTCCAGCTTTTTCTTATATTGTGCACCCTTTGTTTGTATCGCGCATTTCACGATACAACCAAAATGTAAAGTGTCTTCCGATAGAGCCTGTATCGTGCACATGCATTCACACTTTTAGCTGTGATTTAGGTGTGAAATGGGGATTTATAATTAAAATTCATGCTATTGATGATGAGTGTGACAGCTTTTTGTTCATGTACCGTAATCTCCCGCGTATAAGGCGCGTCTTATACGTGAATCAGACTGGGGATGGGTCTTATACGTGGGAGGCAAGCTGCCTTGAGTTGGGGGTGCGCCTTATACGCGGGTTTTTCCAATGACTCAATTGGGATTAAGTCAGGTATGATGCTGATCATATATTTTTTTTTAATGCCACAAATGAGGTGTGACCAGAAGTAGAACTTGTCTCTAACATTGTATCATCAGTTCTTTAGATTTCTTTTCCTACATTCATGTATTCTATCAATGCTGTAGCATGTTAGAGAATGAATTTAGATCAAAATATTATCTAAAAATAGTTTGAACATCTATTCTTAAGTCAAACACATAGCAAGAGTATATAAATGGTATACTGGCTCCATCTGGTGGCACTTCTAGGAACCATTCCTATTGAATACAGGATTATAAATGATCATGATCAAGATACAGTTTGCATTATTATGTGTTAGATTGTATTCCCAGTTCTGTAGTTGTAAATCGATTTTAGGTTATCCATACTTAGATCACTATTTTACATGATAGATTTCATGCTATCATGTAAATAAGTCATCATGATGTGGTTGATTTGTCAAAACTGTCAGAAGACAGTATGCAATTGAAATTTACCTCTAACTGTACCTTAATCATGATCATTTATAATCATGTATTCAATAGGAATGGTTCCTAGAAGTGCCACCAGATGGAGCCAGTATACCATTTATATACACTTGCTATGTGTTTGACTTCAGAATAGATGTTCAAACTATGTTTAGATAATGTTTTGATTTAAATTCATTCTCTAACATGCTACAGCATTGATAGAATACATGAATGTAGGAAAAGAAATCAAAAGAACTGATGATACAATGTTAGAGACAAGTTCTACTTCTGGTCACACCTCATTTGTGGCATTAAAAAAAAAATATGATCAGCATCATACCCAACCTGATGTTAACCTTAACTAAGGCTATCCCCAACTACATCCTGAGTTAGGGGTGCGCCTTATACGCGGGTTTTTCAAAATACCCATTCAGGGAAGATAGGTGCGCCTTCTACGTGAATCAGCCTTCCCTGAGTTGGGGGTGCGCCTTCTACGCGGGCTGCGCCTTCTACGCGAGAGATTACGGTAGAGCCTAGAAAGTACAGAGTGAATTGAGGATGGTAAAGTGCATTGAAACATATATGGATATAGTGCAGGCAACTACTGCAAAAAGAATTTTTGGAAAATCTTTGATATCTTTAAAAATAGACCTCTTTAACTGCAGGTGCGTGATACAACAAGATGCGAGATACAACCCAATTTCACCCTATCTTCATGAATTACTATTAAGATTTGGACATCTTTAATCACCCAAAGTATTATGTATTTTAGATGTTCTAGGCTATATTGAAGTCCAAGTGATGACAGGGTAGAATAAGGTAAAATACCCTAATGACATGCAAATGAGCTAGTTCTGAGAAAATAATCCCAATTAATGCATATTTTTCACACTAATCAAGAGATGAAACAAGGTATTATATTTGTGGAACAGCTTGTAAGCCTAGCCTTATGGAATACGGTATGGTATTCCAATAGAATGTTTGACAAAAAGTGGAGCATTTTAGCCCGCATGTCTCAAGGCTGGGGTAAAAAGGCCCAAAACGATGGTGCAGAAGGCCCATGGATCCTATAATAAGATAATCTTAATGCCAAAAGCCCATGTAGCTGTTGGAATAAAAGGGATGATAAATAAAATGAATCTTTATGACCTATTCTTCACTCCTTTATCTTATAGCACCTCTGCCAATACTTTTAATCTCTTTAACTTGCTATCCAACACATTTCAGAAACCTTTTATTTCTAAATAGCCTATATGAAATTGATCATGATGATCTTAACAGTTAGAAAATATTTAACTATTCCTCATCCAATCACAAGGAAAACCTACAAAAGAGGTATCCTTGAGGTTATCTTTACTGCCAAGTGTTAAATGGCTGTATAGGCCTACAGCCACTACCTTAAACATGAGGGCTAAAGGGCCTTTTAGCCCAAAAGGCATCTTACCCCGTCCTATCATATGAAGTTGAAAGAAGTTGAAAATTATTTTATTGGCCATAAAGTTCCTGAACAAAATACATCCAAGCTCTTCACAAGACAGGCATACAAACTGAATTCAAAATAGCAAGTAAATGTACTATATGGGATCCCGATGTTGTTAATATGAATTTAATATGAGCAATATGGTTTGTTGGCAATATATGATCATATGTACCCATTGGGGGTAATATCTAACTCATTTTTTTTAGCACAATAGAGGGTCTCAAAGATAAGGTTAGTGATATTACCTTGTGCTTCGATCTTCAGCTAATTTGTACATCTCTGAAATAATTAAACATCATTCATATCAAGGGTAGCACGCATAAGGTAACATGAATCTATCATTTAATTTGCTTGCCACACTAAGCAGAATTCCCCTTGCATTGGGACGACAATGAAATGTGATCGTGGACATCATAGAACCCATCAAGGGTTGAAAATGACTCACCATATAGTTCTGTAAGGATGAGAGATTGACACTGCCAGGGAAACGATAAATGCTTTCTCTACCCTGTCTTTATATGGAGGCCCTATATTTTGTCCTTGCTAGCATTCTTGAAACATTTAGCTACTCTCGTGCCTGACCGTTATGTAACTTTTCTTGTATAGGTGCATTTTATACATCTTAGCGGCCTACCTAATAAGTCCATGCAAACTTTTCCACATGCATACAAGGTTCAGGAACTACCAGTCTAAGGCAATGGTCAGTGTTATTTTAAATGGACGGGTTTACAAGCATGCAGGCTGTGTCATTGTCTCACCTAATCGTGTTACCCTGACCCTTCAACACAGGTGCATGGATACACAAGTCTTAATACTGAGAAACAACAAGATTAAACTCCCGCAGGTTAAGAGGGATTAAGCAGGAATTATGGCCGGGAATATACATTCTAATTTTAGGGGTTAGCTAAGAGAGTTCCCGAGAAATAATAGGTCAGAAAAGGCCAAAAAAGAAGGGAGTACTTTCCAAAAAACCCACCACCCACATTTATTATTACAAATTGATCATTCCCTTATTAGTAGCCCCTGAGAAACTCCTAAAGTATTTGGGATTGGGGTCAGTCTCGGACATTCCAAGACTTTTCCCTTTTACAGTCTAGGAGCATTATTATGGATCCACCAACATTGCAACAGGGTGAAGCAAATGTTAGAAGCTCACCTATACTGTATGCTAACCCCAGTAAACACATGACATTATTCCTATAATTGTATACTTAAAAGAATGTCGAAAGAAATGTGCCAAGGTGAAGCCTTGAGCACTGGCCCTTCCACATGCCATGCCAACTTGCTACAACTGTACAACAGATTGTAATGAAGAGATGTCTGTTAAAAGGCCATCGTGTTCCTTTCATAATGGGGCATCTTGTATAGCCAAGAGAATACATGATGGTAAATCTATTGCCCATTTAGCTCAGTCAGGAGAGCAATGGTTTTTAAGGACAAGGGCTTCAGGTGACCCAAAAATTAATTGACAAAGGATTTCATTGTAACTTGAAATATTTGTTCCTTACATGATGTGCAATTGAAATATGAAATAAAAAGTTGGGGTAGCAACGCTACTTTTTTTGGTACTAGCCATTTTTCGTAGGATGCTTTAGCATTGAGTCCAATGGGCTGACAGCTAGACATTTTGGATTTTAGAGGAACTTTGGTGAATAATTGCCAAACTGTACAAACATTTTTTTTCAAAAACTACAAATATGTCCATTGACATGTGTTTATCAATATAGAAATGTAAAATCGTATGGTTTCAACGCTACTTTTTGCACAAGGTTAGTGTGTATGCAAGGGGGGTGGGAACCCTAATGCATAAGCCTATGGACCACAGCCAGAGGGGGGGTAGAGAGGGGTTGGTAGTCTTTTGGCAAAAGAGTTCACACATAAGATTTATAGAAAAATCCCATGGATAGTAATTTATTGGCAGGTTGTCAAATTAGACTATACAAAGAGGCCAAAGGATGATCTAACCCCCGACTACATGAACCATCGAGCTGATACTCTTAGTGCTAGCAATGTGCTAGTCCCGTATAGGGACTGGATAATCGAGTCTGGATTGGGGCATGTTGTCACACCGATACCTGATGTGCGTACCCCCTATGCATGCCATGAATTATGACATAAGCTGAAGAAATGCAAACTCTGAAATGTTAATCAAGACCTGCCTATATAGACTTCGTTCATTTGATTCTATTCGACATTTCTATCTCAATTGATTGAGAAAGACCAAATCAGGTGGCATAATTGACGCAGGGAGGGGTTGAGAGAAGTCAGTGACATTGGGTTCACATACAGAAGCTGTCACTCCTCTAGGCATAGGCGTCTTACTAAAATCAAGGATGGTAATTGCCACCCCAGATGAGAGTGATATCAAAAAGTTGAGGATTAGGCTGGTAGTCTGCATGACCTTCCTACTTGGACATGTTAGCAGTATTTACCTGGGACAAATTAAAATTGATTGTATGTGTCATGAAGGCAGCAAGCTAGTTTCATTGAGTGTAGACCCAAGGGTTTTAAAACAGTAAAAAAAAACCTTCAAAACATGTACTCAAAAAACTTTGTTGATGTTCTATTAGAAACATTTTCATTTTAGGTTAAAAAACGTTTTTCATATAGAAATAACGTAACTTGAAAACGTTTTTTAACATAAGAAAACGTTTTATGTCACTTGGGTAGAGATCCCTCTCAACCCTTCAACGTTGAAAACACTTTTTTGCCAAGTGGTTATGTATACCCCATTCAAAATCTCTTAATCTCCCCTGCTTATTTTAGAATTCTACTTGTGAAGGGGCTCTGGGGGTCCTAGGTCTATTATATAAAAAAAGCCAGTCACCCACCCCTTCCCCTAGTGTGTTACAAATGCAAGGCCACACATTCACCCCTGCCTTTTTAAGCCCTTAGCAATACAAATAGAATGTAGTAACGCGTCTTTCTGTCGTTAATCCAGGAACAATACATGTGTTAAGCGGCAGGTGCATTGCCTAATTATAAAACTACTAAGCCTAGATCTTCAAGTAAGACAAAAAAAAAAAGCAGATTTAGCACCTCAGCAATCTCCGTTGACCCATTGCCCAAGGAGAATATGCAGTTGAGCCAACTTGGTCTCTTCAGAGGCATCAAAAGCAGAGCACCCCCTGATGTGTATTGTGTCCTACAGACATTCTTAGGGTTAGGCTTATGACAAGCCCACAATTCTACATGGTATAGCGTGAGTTACAGTAATGCACTTGTGACTTCACAGGGTGGTTACCTGCGGGCAAACAGTACCAACACGTGCTTAGGTAGATGCACCACATGTTGGTAGAATCCCCGGGGGGCACTTCAATTTTTTTTATATGGGTGTGTGGCTGAACCCACAACGACCTTTACCCTTGCTAGGGCACTCATCCGCGGGGTTTTTCTTCGAAAGCCTACCCTTGCTAGGGCACTTTTGACTCAATAATCCTAGATTTGTTTCAAAATGTCTTGCATTTGAACACTGATTGGGGAGAAAAATGAATTTGGATCATGCTATTTTCATGAAAACTGTGCTGATGTCCAAGAAAATTTTGAAATTTCCTGCGTAAATCGGGATATTTTGCTGAAAGTTGAACCTTGCTATGGACATTTTGCTCAAAAGTAGACCCTTGCTAGGGACATTTGTGGCTGAAACAGGAGGCTTGCTAGGGACTTTTCTTTGAAAAAGTACCCTTGCCAGCCGCACATATGTGTATACATTACATAGTGAGTGCCCCCCCCCCCCGGGGTAGAATCTCCTCAGAGTACATATTATTGATAAGTGAATCAATGGCCTGCAGCCAAAACTACTGGCCATTGGCCACGGGGCCAGTGTTAGTGTCTACCCCTGTTTATGTACACTTCCGAAGAAGTGCCATTGCCCACTCAGAAACATTATTAAATTATTTGCATAAAAATATAATGATACAGCAGGAAATACCAGAAGACATTCATAGGACTAAACATTTCCCAAGTTAAACTCAAGGAGAGTGTTTAAACACTTGCTATATCTAAACACATTGGTATCTAAACACACTTTCCCTAAACATGTTAGACAAATATGTTTAGATGGAAAAAAGTGTTACAAAATGTGGTAGTGTTTAGAAATGTGTTTAGCTGCTAAACATTGGGCATTTACAATCTAAACACTGTTTTTTACAGTGTAGGTGAAATATACATCTGTAACTCACGCTATGATATAGGCCTACTATACAGGTTGATGTAAAAAATCAGAACTTCCATCGAGTAGAGAGAAAAAGAGAACTACGATTACGCAGGGCCCGGTGGGTCTGCATTATGGTTTATGTAACAACTGCCACGCCATCCTCAGGAGGCACTGAGGCTGAAAAGCAGGGGCTATCATCGATCTTTATTAATAATAAATGGTGGTTTTATGTTTACTTTTGTTTGTACAACACAGAATTAAAGGGGGCCATTTCCACTGCAGGAGCGGTGGATAAAATCCACTTGCATTGAACGGTGAGGCTGTAGGGCAGCAGTTGTGACCTATCACCAAATAGTGCATATCCCCTGGGGTTCTAGGGTTTCTTGCATATAGGCCGAGACATTGATATGGACCCCAAAATGGCTTTAAGAGATCAAGTCTATTTGCCCTTCTAGAATTCTAGTGGCAAAACTATTCCCACTGGGACACCCAATAGTTGGCCTTTAAGTTCTCGTAACCCCTTTACAGGTATAGCTAAGCCATATATATATATATATATATATATATATATATATATATATATATATATATATATATATATATATACAGGTAATAATAGCCGTGTTCACTTGACCATGACGGTGTCTCCCTTTCTGGCAGCCAACAAAAGTCCCTTGTAATCATTTGTGTTCGTGGCGCCCCCAGCTTCAAACCAAACGGACGCTGAGACCCAGCGCTGAGGCCAGGGGCACACAAATCCGATTCAGCTGTTTTTATTAAAGATAGCGCAGGCATTCAACGTAACTTGAGTGCATCCTCACCCGTGATCCTCATGCATTCTTTCTGGTCTGATTCATGGAGTAGAGTCAGTTGCTGTCAATTCAAAGTTTTAACGGTGACACTTACAGGGACGTTGGAGAGAGTGAGACATCGTCCTGTTCAGAGTGTGAACCTGGGATGATGGCAGGTGTGCTCATTACGGACCCTCCACCTGTCACATGTTAGGAGTTCTTATAAACTGACCTGTCCACTGGAGACCACGTTTTATTCTGTAGGTTGAATGTTAAGTCCACTTTTGGAATGTGCTTAGAGGCTGCTGCTTTGGACCGAGGATTTTTGGATTATATCAAAGTAGAATTCGGATACATTGCAACGCATCTCCTCTGCGTGAATAAGGTAAGGCAATACTTGTAACACTATTTTGCACATTAGACACTATAGGCTTCTGTCTCTGGCCCTGTCTCTGATCTGCCTTTGGAGATGGAGCTCAACAGAATCACTATACCTTACACTAAACGACCATAACCTATATCTCTGAACCTATACACGTAATCACATAAATGAACGATGCAGACTAGCTTATCATAATTGGGATATGAGGTCTTAAGACTAGACCACTTTGATAGGTCAAAAACTGATCATTGCCATCCAATGGGTTATTCTTAATGCATTGCCTCTGATTTACCCCACCATTTGATGATTTGTTTCTTATTTCACAATACATGTAGACTAGATTGTAGTATTATCGTATTCAAAAACATCTAGCAGTGGGCCTTGACCTGGGCCTTGACCCATGAGGGAAATGCTATATTTACATTATTTAATGAGTACCACCCATGTTTAACAACTGACAACCAATTACTAGCAACAATTAGGCTGACATACCCTATTGCCCAGTAAGGCATGTCTGTTAAACCTTTATGGGGCGCGCTGTACTTAATACAGTATGGCATTGGTCGTAATGATGACATGCATGAATCCAGCCCTACTGCCCCTAGTGATTCTCCAGGGTGATTCTACTCACCATGTAACAGTGCTGACAAGTCTAAGATATTTACAGGAGCAGGAGGCATTGTGCAGCCCTTAAAGTGTACATTATACTTTGTATAGTCCTGTCAAAAGGCACTACATTGTACTTTACTGCTGTTATGTAACTCCCCATTAACACCCATGTAATGATTACATTCAATAGGTCTACAGTGCCACTTGACATGTAGTCTACATGCTAATAACTGTGTTCACTCATGTGTGACTACTGTCTAAACGATGGGTTCACTGAATTTGGTGTCCTCTGCTGTGTTTTAACCGTATATATCATATATAACAAAATTGATGTTCTGTGCAAAAACAGCTACAAAAATGTACACGTGACTTACCGTAAAACCTCCCGTTTTAGGCGCACCCTAACTTGAGAAAAAGCAACTAATACTTAATACAGGCATAGGTCCTAGCGATAGATCTTAAGCAATTCAGTTCTATTTACCTACGGTATTAGGCGCACCTTCAAATTTTGATGATGCTGTAAGGTACAGTAGGGTTCTATCCTTGGGTATAAGCCGCGCCTTATGTGCGAGGTTTGACAGTAGTTCTAAAACCGATTCATCTAGAGGGACCATTATTACAACAGTTGGTTACATAAAGATGGGAACCACACTCACCACCCGCCCTTGTTGTTCAAATAAGGTCCATTCTTTGAAATGGTGTTTCTTTTTCATAGGCGTGGAAAGCAGGGGGGACACGGGGGACATGCCCCCCCCCCCACTTTTGGCCAACTCCTCAAAAGGTCAAAACTAAAAGGTCAAGCAAAGGGAGGCCAAAAATTGCAGAAACCCCCCCTGGTCCCACCCACTCTGAAACTGTTTCCCACGCCCCTGTTTTTCATGAACTATATGAACAGGCGCGAACTGTGGATTTTTTTGGTATCACACTATGGCAATTATCCTTTTGTTTTTAATTCTTAAGGAGGCTGTCAGAGACGTGATCCCCTTAGGCCTAAAGTTATGCACTTGTAAGAGCTAGAACCACTGAGAACACGTTCAGGAATCGAATCAGGAATTGATTTTCACATGGCCTCTTTATTTCATGCTCACTTTATATACATACATCTATTGACAAAACAACCAAACCATATTGGACGTGTGTGGGTGGGTGAAGCAGGTGCATGGGGCGGGGGGGTAGACCTAGATGTGGTATTGATGTGTATAAGGGTTCACAGGATGCTAATTTAGGCTACCTGTATCATGACTGTCCGAGAAGTCGGGTTGAAGGTTGATGACTTGGAATACAAGTGAGAAGACCTATCTCATCATTAACTGGTAAAGTATTGATACTTATCATTGCAGTGGTATACTGGGCTCTATGTGTGTAACCTATCATATGAACGCTGGGCCTTGCTTTAAATTGATTCTGTGGCTACTGTATTGCTCTAGCGATATGATTTCAGCAGTGATTTGATAAACCAGATATATTTATGCACAAGACAAATCCATTAATACGGACTGTACGTGTTTATTGATAGACTAAACACTGTTATGAGACTAGACAAGAAGCCGTACACTGGCCCCCGGGGCACATTGAGTGGTCACAATATTTTACAGGCGTTTATTGGAGCTAACCAACTTTAATACATTAATTGTATCATATGGACTTGAGGTGACAGACGAGGATGATTCATACCACTGACCTTGTTTGTATTCATTGAATTTATTGACAGACCTTTCAGCCCTTTCTTCTTCAAATTACGGGGGCAAGTCGAGTGAAGTGATTTTAATGGGTAAATGATTTCACTGAATGTTGGAGTTATGAATGGTGATAATCCATGTGACCGTCCATGATAAAGTATGAACTCGGGATTCTCTTGGTTCATAAGTGTTTACTATTCACTTTAAAGACATTGGAATGTAACAATTCGGTTGAATTTTTAAGGTCACCACCAGGAAACGTAAGATTATGCATTTCTAGGTAAATCTAGAAAATGACGCGGACAAGTTAGTCCTATTTACTAGATGTGACAAACTTATCACTTCTAGAATCATAAATTCGTGTAATTGGCCTATTACTATGGCACCGCACTTGTGATAATTAAACACTAAGCAGGAGGCATGGTATTTAATGTTATTAGTGTCGGTGACACATAAAAAGCGAATGCACCTTTTATTTCATGTGGATAATATTTACGAGTCTGAAAAAAAATAAGGACCTATACACTCTGACTGGGTCGCATCTCCAAAGGGGGGGGGAGGCTGGATGTTAATTTCACGTTCTATGGAACTCCTTTTAAGAATATGATATTTTTCAAATGTATCATTCTCAAAAAGTAACCTGCGATTGATAATAAAATAGTACCTACCCCGTATGTCTTACCGCACCGCCCCACCTACCCCTCTTCTGAAGAATTCATCAGATTTGAATGGTATATTGAATGGTCTTTAAATGTGTTGTTGCGATTTGCATGTTCATAGATGATCCCTTAAACTTTCATTATAACTGATTTCTATAAACGTACCAAAAGCATGACGGATTTTTACACACAGCATCTGGTATTTAAAACACCTATTTTATTGATGTACAAATGGGTGCGTGCGCTTATTGTATCATGTAACTTGTAGGCCCTATTGGCTTTATTAGACTTAGTTTGGTGTGCCAGTAATAGGAAACTGTTCTCCTACAGGGTATCTAAACTACATTGATTTCTCCATAATTCTCTAGATATCTTTCATCATAGCACAGGTATTACATCATGCCAACATTGAAAACCCTTCATTCATTATAATCATTTCATACCAACATTGAAAATCCTTCATTCATTATAATCCTTTCATATCAACATTGAAAACCCTTCGTTCATTATAATCCTTTCATACCAACATTGAAACCCCTTCATTCATTATAATCCTTCCATACCAACATTGAAAACCCTTCATTCATTATAATCATTTCAGAATACCAGGAAGTTATATATGGAAGGAAGACATCAAAAATATTAACGGAAAGAAGATTTTACTTCAAGTACCCCAAACCGTATACCACTTCAGAGACACCATGTTCATAAAATAATGCAGACAGAGGAACAAAGGCCATAGAGATGAACTTTGAGTGAAAACATAAACCGCTCGAGTACGGTTAACAAGTAACAAAATGTCGTCTGCTACAGTGGAGAGCCCGTGTTCTGCGTCCACACCATCCGGCATAGGGGAGCTATTCTCTACATGTGACATGAACGGGTCGGGGTACATAGATGAGGCTGAACTGGCCTCCTTCTGCTCCAATCTGTCAGCTGGGGAGGTGGCTGATGTCTTCAAGGAACTGGACAAGGACCAAGATGGAAAGATCTCCATTGGAGAGTTCTCCGAAGGATTTAGAGGTGATAACTAGGCATATGGCCTTCCAACCTATGTTTTTTTTTAAACTATATGCTTTCACTTTGGTCCACAATGGAACTGGGTCAATTCATATGTAAATGGCTTGCCTATCGTGGGTACTAAGAGAATGATCTAAGATTTTCCATCAAAATTAGGTACCTGGGTACCTTAGGTTTTGATAATTGCAACCCTCCACTTTGCCCACTTGGGGAGTGATCATTTTTTAATGAGAGAAAGAATTTTTGACCCCGCCCGCCCACCTCTCTAGGGTAATTTTTTTTTACCCCCCTCCGTAGGGTACGAAAATCGTGCGTCAACGTGCCCTTTCAACATATAGTAACGCACAGGCTTTTTCACTGAAAACAGGTACATAATTATCTTAGCCCCCCCCCCCAATGTTGAAAAATGATCACTCCCTTACATACATAGTATTTGATAAGCCTCCCTCTATCACCACGTTAAAATGATCGCCATTGACATATATTCCTCTCATATTTTGAGAGATGAAACATTCCTTTGTTTTTTTTTTTTTTTTTTTTTTACATTTTAAGAAAAAAAATCTGTTTTAATTGTTGCAGAGTTTGCTGCCAACATAGGAGACCTGACCAGCACCAGACACAGGGGGCGCTTCAGGCGGTGGCGCAGGGAAAGTGGTACCACCGGCGACCATGAGGGGTCTCTGTTGTCTGACTGCTCCTCCCTCAGCTACCATGGCGATGACGGACACTTGTCTCCCCAGTACGCCCTTCTCCTCGCAGACGCCGAGGGTATCATGTCAACTCACCTGTGAGTTTATTACTTTGAATTTTGTAAATGTTAATTCACATAGAATCCAGGGAGTGGTGGTAGAAAGG
Organism: Acholoe squamosa; assembly: GCA_949317995.1. Classification (NCBI taxonomy): domain Eukaryota; kingdom Metazoa; phylum Annelida; class Polychaeta; order Phyllodocida; family Polynoidae; genus Acholoe; species Acholoe squamosa. Next base: position 43,186,520 of record OX439044.1, on the reverse strand, counting down.
GACATACAAATAAATTGACCCGTCCATGTAGTGTTGAAAAATCTGCTCCAATTACTAAAAAAAATATATATATATATTTTATTATAAAAAAAAAAACTTGCCATATCCACAAAGGGCTGTACAATTTGCAATCATCTGCGACATAGAGGGGCCGATCATAGAAAATTTCACCACCTCTCGAGGAGGATTTACAACAACAAATATCACATGCACAAACAAAATCTCACCAGCCCAGCTGATAGATAAAATAAAAGTCTCATTTGGGACTGAGGGAGGAGGTCGCTAATATGCATGTGATGAATTACACAGCATATGTCAGATGTTTGTCCTTTCTTTTCCATAGGCCTAGGGTTAGATATGTGTCTCCCTCCATTTACCCTAGTAGCACTGTTACCTGAATATCAATTCATATACAATTATGAGGTCAATACACAAAGTTCTAAACCTTTAGCTTCAGTGCAGCGCAGTGCTGCACCATGATTAGTGCTGCAGTCTGCATTCATATATTCCTAAGTAGCTATAGCCTCCTCATGCATGATGCACCAATGCAGCACTCGAGGACATAAACACAAAGATGCCAGTGCCTATTGTGATATGGATTCAGCTAAAGAGGCATGCATTTCAAATAGCTTGTCAATTTCTTTACGCTAAACTAAGTTCATTGTGAATCAATAGACAGCCATCTCACGGGATGAATTATCAGGATAATTCCCTCCATTTATTGCAAAATGGGTGCAATTGGTATACCGATGGCGAGGGCTATTGTTAGTGCTTATCTCGCCAGAAACCAACGGAAGGAATTTCGGCCACAACTAGGAGCCAGGTACAAAATGATGAATATTGGCAGTCCTGAGACTTGTTTCCATAGATATACTGGATCCCTTCAAATAATAGTGAGAGTCACTATGGCGCCGTCAATAGTGCCAGTTATTGGGAGTTGGGTGCCCTAGGATCGCCTGACTTAAATAATTCATAGTTGAATTTTCAGTGGTACCGGTAGTGACATTTGCGATCGTAATACCGTAGTACCTACCTATAAGATGTGGCTTACATGTGACGATGCTCTCCGTACATGTGTGACTAAGGCCCATAGGATAGGCAAAAGCAGGGGATGCGCCTTGTGGGCGGGGATAAACGACATTTATAGTACCAAAATGGTCCAAATCAAGTCGCAGGTTCATCCTATAGGCTCAGGCATATTGGATTTCTCTCAAGTTGCGGGTATGCCTTGTGTGCGGGTTGCGCCTTATACATTAGGTACCCTATATACCTGGCCTATTATAGTATTATGGGTATGGACCACTAAATTCGACATGGTGACATGGCCATTTCTTAAAATTGACATGTGACATGGGCCTTAGTGACATGAGGCAAAACAATTAGTGACATGACATAGGTGCTTTCTTAAATTCGACATGGGACATGATAGGCTCTTAGAGGTGACATGGGACATGGGGATTTAAGTGACAAGTGCCATGACCATTTTTTTAAATTGACATGTGACATGGGAGACCCCCCATCCACACCCCCAGTATTCCCTTCTGAGGTAGAATAGCCTGCTTATAAACCCTGTCATGTGGGATGATGTAGTACAACCACAGGACACCAGGGGGGGGGCCACTGGACCTAAACGAGGTGGCAGTAGTAGAGTATGTGCAACAGATAGTGGTGGTAAGATGAAAGTAGATCAAAGGGCAAAGGAGAATGCTGCATTAGGTATGGAAATAGAAGTCATACTATGACCTTGAAACATCAGCCTCTGGTGTATTTATCAATAGACTCCTCAACATGCATGGTAAGAAATTGGTGCTGGCGACAAGCACCTTGCCGCCATCAGTCAAAAACAATCGTCCCCTATCTTCTCCACCTAACATTAAGTCCATCCCACAATAGTCATATGTACATCAGAATCAGTCCTAAACTGGATGGGGACGACAACGACATACCAATTATGCATTCATGCTTACCGGAACTTTGCTCCGAGTGTTTTAGATATACCAACACAGCTGAGTGTTTGGATGAAAAGGGCCATTTTCCTTGTGAGCCAAAACTTAGAATTACAACATAGGCCTATTGACTTTACACATCCCTGCAGATCTCATGTTGTAGCCTAAACTATTTGTGTTGTTTATATCATCGCCCCAGTACAACAACTCAATATTTTGACAAAATTGGGTTTTCTTCTGTTTTAACATCGACTGACTCTTATCTACCTGGTACATGTATGTAAGTATTGTTCAAAGCTTTGTCTGTGGTTTGTCTGCCCACAGGTCCCAGTGCAATAAGGTTGTGTCTACAGTGTTGCTTTAGTAGTTCTATCACTTCTTTTACCCATCCTGCAAAACTTGAAAAATGCAGATCTACAACCTTGCTGCACTGATGCGACGATATTATTGTTGAATTGGCAGATAGGATAATCCATGTAGTATGTAATGATAGCGCCAGTAAAGGGAGTATAAGCAGCGGTCATGCTATGTCTACTGGGTAGTTAAAGTTTAAATTACAGTAAATCAAGAACTAAAGGTAAAATCCCCAGACCCCATCTCACATTAGTATTAATATATCGGCAATATACACCGTACCCGCATGTTGCACAACAGGGGGCGTGCTGAATTCTAGGGCTACTTCCGGTGAGTGAGGGTATTCTGGGTATTCGCGGAATGCATGATAAAGTAGAAGACCTACACAGCTGTGGTGTGGTAACATCAGGCATAGACCAAGGTGAATGGATTCGTTCATTAAGCACATCATCAATATGCTCATAATAGATACCGTTGAGTATTTCCTGCGTATACGTCAGTGTTCAGGCAAACTTATCAAATCAAAAGAACCGATCGTAAACTCATTTAACCAAATTTTGAGTATTCCATAGCTCCTGGCACATTTTCTACAAAAAGGAGATGACTTTTAGACTTTTAAAACTAGCATTAAGAAGAATTACCCTGCCTGCTTCATGTAATGATGACTTAAACGAATGTCACTTTTTGTACAATATTCATAACCTCATCTCATCTCATCACTACCCCCCCCCCCAACCCTGAGTTAACAAGTTTGTGAATTATACTTTTAGGTTACAGAATGGCCTAAATCGTTTATAAGCGCAAATGGAGATTGTCATTGATATATTGTTTCTTATACTGTATTATATAATTCATCATTGACTTATAATGGGACCTAGCTTAAAGACCTTAACGCAAGGTTGCTAGGAGAGGAACAACTGCATCATTGTTATTGATCTTCACGACCCAATAAAACACTTTAAAAAGTGTTGTGGGGGCTCCATGCTGGAAAGACATTTTCCTCCCAACAAGTGGTATCTACAGTAAATCTCAGGCACCACAGCCATCGTCGTGTCACAACACCAGCTTAGGATTGGTGTCTTTGGCATTTAAAGATAGTCTTTCAATCTTTATTAGTGACATTTCCTCTTGTTTTGAAATTCCCTTGACGCACAACATTTGACCAATCATATAAGAGTATAAAAGTATATCATATGGTTTGAGAAGGTTAAACAAAAATATACTCATTAATTTCTATTCCACTGCACAGAGAACACAACGGTGTATTTGACTGACGGCATATTCCTATTTATTGCATAACACTACATTGTGATTGTCAAACATAATCAAGACTATATCTCAAATAATTATCTTTCAAAATTTGTTTATAGTACATTGCTGAGACTCTTTGCGCTATTTATATTGTATCAAAATTAGCTTAGCATACAATTAATACCATGCCAACACCAACATACGTAAGGCAATGGCCCGGGGCAATGGCAAAGTGCCAAGTAGGCCTAGACCTATTTGAGCTCATAGTACACTTCTATTGGAATAAATAGACAATTCTAAAAGCGAAATTGCATAAACTTATGCCCCCCCCCCATTGTCTCCTTTAAGATAGGGTCTTTTAATAAGCATCCCACCAATAAGACTCCGTCCCCTGGTCCCCCGGTGAATAATGAGCGCTCATCATGATAACGCCACCCTGCGTCCGTCTCTGACGTCAGAGTTAATACAGCTGTTGCCTCGATTTCGCCTCGCTCCACTGAGTATGTGATCACACACACAGGATGAGCTCTGATCATGTGTACAGTATGATCTTCTGCCCAAGGCATCCACCCACCCCCTCAAAACCCACCCCTCTCCAATCCAACCACCTTATTACCTTGGACATACCTCGCGCACTTGTTGCTGTATTCGTGTTGTGTTGGTTGTTGTACTTGCAGGTGTCTTGCAGCCATCCATAACCTTCCTTGATTTTCATGATATCCTAAAACAAGACTTTTTTTCGGACGAAAGAAAAGACAAGTAAATTCAAAAGCCTTGTTCTTATCTACCTATCATTCAAGGCCAGTATACTTGTACCCGAACACACACATTATAACGTAACTACCCAATTTCCCTTCCATATACTACTTACACTTGAGACACTTATTTACCAGGGCTTTGATGCCGGATAGGTTAGACAGATTCTGCCTATGTCACACACAAGGGCCATAAGTGTCCGCCAAAACAATCACAAGACATGACATGTCCACTTGAGAAAAACAATTAAGCACTTGCCTTTACAGGCTTTAGGCCTAAGCGCTTATTGTAGGGTTGTACATCGAACCACCTCCCTTAGCTCCCTACCGCCACATGTTAATTTTGCCAAACCATTAGGTTCCTGTACCAACCTAATGGGATACATATTATTGGCCAATGAGATAATTCCCTTCATTCAGTGCATTACGCACCAATTGGTACTGATCATGCTGTTATCAGTGCTTATCTCACAGGGTAACAGATGAAGCAATGGTGTCCCCTGCGAGGTCCCCTGCTAATTCCCTTCATTCAGTGCAGACTTTTTAGGGTGCATTACATAACACCTGGTAACCATCATGCTGGTTGTTATCAGTGCTTATCTTGCAAGGTACCAGATCAAGCAATGGTGCCCCTCACTAAGGAAACTGCAACCTCGGTATATACATGTAGGGTCACACTGGGCTGCAGTAACCGGTAATACAAAATCTTGGTACTTGTATGTGCATGTACCAATTAATGTCAAAGAGAATAAGTGCACATTGAGACTAATTTAATCCAGATTACTCACAAGGTCATGTGCGTCTCCTTTTGCAGTTACCTGAGCTATCCCATACTCGTTGAAAAAAAGCATCCAGCGTACATATACCACCTGCCATCACCTCTGTCCCCCTGCCGTCCCACCACCACCATTGCCCCACATCGCCCTCCCCCTCCCTACCATCATACAGAGTTTGAAGCTAAGAGCATCTGCTGATGCGTGCAGCCCTCTACCTCCAGCTCATTGATATATCCATATTTATCTACATACCCATACACACGGGCCATATGTTACAGGAGAGGGACCCCCATAGGCCTGCCTGCCTTTTGTCCCTCCCCTCCTACGACATTATACTGTGAGTACCGTTATTGTTCCAGAACATAGAAGAGTTATTCCCAACAAGGACCCTTACCTATACACATAGTGTTTATATTCATATGCAGAGCAACACGGTCATCACTGTACTGGCATGGACTGTGTTTTATACTCAAAGCCAGCCAGGCGTGGATCACGAATTGTGATTATGTACTGAAGGACAGTTTATCACCTGGAGATACTACTCCATTAGGACTTTAACACACCTGAAGCTAAGACAACATACCTGGATAATCCCCCCGTGATTGGATCATAGGTGTGAGTTGACACCTGGGGGGAGGAGGAGGGCGTGGGGAGTAGGGTCGCATAGAGGGTCAACAAATGTGGATTTGATCCAGGCTCATTTTGTACCAAAGTTACATTGCCCAAAGGATCAGTTCAGACCGAGGAGGTACACAACTCATGTACACACCAAAGGCACCTGGCCCTAGAGCAGCCTACACACACCCTCCCCCTGGTCTCACACTCATACGTTAGTAGCTCTCAGGATCCAGAATGGATTGACGATCCTTGTCTGTAGGATCAAAAGCCTTCATCTAGATCTGCACAGGATTAAATCTACACTACTAAGAACCACCAGTATTTACAACACCAACCACTAGCCCCTACGATATCTCCTTTACAAAGTCTATTGGGCAGTATATAAACTGACATAAATTATCATACCTGCTATCATTATGGACTAATTGTGGATATCAGGACTTCTTCTTACACGTCTGTATTTAAGCATGTAATCCTTATCTCTCTGCCTGGGAGAGTAACATGTGAGGCTATAGAGTACTTGATATACAGGCCTCAATACCTTAGAGGAGGGACAGATAAGGAGTATTAGATCATGATACCAGGATCAAGACCCGCCCGGATCAATTGAGAAGTTACCATGAGTTGGTTAGTGTTAATCTGTTCTGCCCTGGAGGTCTGTCTTTGTAGGGACTACCTCAAGGATGATACCTAAGTGTTTGGTACAAAGCAAGGCAGGGTCTACACTGGAGTTTGTGTCTGTGAATGTACGTTTTGTACACATAGTAGTCCTATTAGTGCCAACAATTTGGACTGTTGTGGTAGATTTGCTTCGCAGCACATGTATAACGTCTCTGCAGTGTGTGGAAAGGAAAAGAAACGCTTTCACAAACCTTGGCTTGGAATATCCCTAGAGGACATAACAGAATTTGTATAAATTGTTTGAAAAACGATATGTGAGGCTTATTTTGACTCAGTCTGTATCGACAAGAAAGACATACACAATCAAAAACGGAAGTGACCAGCCCGACTTCCGCAATGCATTGTTCATCACCCAATGGTGGAGCAACCACAACCGGAAACGGAAATCACCAAGTAGAGGAGCTCTTTGCAGCCTGTGACTTAGATAACTCGGGGTACATCGAACGCTCCGAGCTGCTCCAACTATGTGGAGACCTTGAACTTACCCAAGTCGAGTTTGATGACATTTTCAAGGAGTTGGACACTGACAGAGATGGGAAGATCAGTATAGCTGACTTCCGGTCTGGATTCGCTAGTGTGTCGTCGCTCTTTTCGCGGCGGAAGACGCCGCCTTCGTCGCGCACCGGAAGTCGGGAATGCTTGGAGCGCCCAGCGGATGCAGCCAGAGCGTGGGAGGCGTTTATGGTTGACCTTGACTTGGACTACTTCTTAGTATCACCATCAAGGTAATGTGTTAGGGGAAGGGAAAAGGGGTATGGGGATGAATCGAGTTGTGGATATTCAATAATGTACTAGATGTTGTGGCCGATGTCGTATAGTACAAAGTCTATCTACACATTTTTTTATCAATCTGTTTTTTTTTGTGTGTTTTTTGTTGTTGTTGTTTCTTTTGTTGTTTTTGTGGGGGGGGGGGGGTGGGGAGGGGGGAGAGGGGTTGCCTTACAGCTTTGTTATGCTGTCCAGTATTACTTCGGTGCCCCTGTCTTTATTAGAAAGAAAGAATGGATGACGTATGGTTCTAGTTCTACACACACAATCCGGCCTCAAAATATGTGGGGCACACTCCCCCCCCCCATTATATTCCGCCATTGATGACAGGTAAACATGATTTGTTCGGTATTACATATACGACTGAAACATATTGGAAATTTACTTAGCACAAAATGGAAATAGATGTCCCAAGATCAAAGCTGTAAACCCCAGCGTACAGTGAATACTTGGCTGATGTCAGAAATCTGAAAGAAATCGTGTTATAATGAGTCCACTATCTCATAAGATTAGACTAACTGTTTAGCACTACACCTGTTAGATTTGATAAACGCCTCTGGTATATCAGTCTTATCAGAACGTCCACCTACATCCACAACACACCTTATGTAGATGCCTTGTCTTTGGGCACCTTCTCTATTAGCTATAGGCTGGTATCAGGATAGATAACGGAGCTGGTTGTTGGCAGACCTAATACTGTTGTACAATAGTGAGTACTTAGGGTTCGAACTAGTGTCATGTTGGCGTGTTAGATATAAGGCTTCTTGCTTCGGTTGGCTCCTGATAATCTGATAATATTTTGATGAATCTCACTTTTAATAAGCTGCGTCACATGATTAGATATTCTTATATGGCAAAAGAATGTGATCCAATAACCCAGACAAACAATGAGTGGGTAATAGATTTTTAACGCCATTCCGACAGCTAATGTCATATTCTTGGCGCCCGTGAATATGTGCACCACACACACTGAAGAGATAGGAAAGAAGAGAAATAGACCCGACAGTGCAATATGAAGAAATGCTTCTTGACATTGAAATGCTCGGCCCAGGGGAAAACAATGTAGCTCATGGTCCCTGTGATTACAAAAAAAAAAGGAGCAAAGCAATCATAGCACAGCTAAACTTCTACAGGGGCTTTCAAACCATGAACTTCTATAGATGTTGAACAAAACTACAATTACTAAGTAGGGGTCCAACCTTATCTCATTTGTTATACGTCAGAGCTATCATCTGCCGTAATGTTATCAGTTGATAAAGATCACTTCATCTGTTAAGTAGTGACATACCGAAACATCAAGAAGAATATTTTTAAAAAGTTTTAAAACTTGATAAGGTTTAGTATACGTGAGGAGGTGTAGTGCCTTACTAGTTTCCCTTGTTTAACTAGATTTTGATAGGAAAATGTATATAAGTATTATGTCATTGTTAAGTATTATAACTGGCATAAATGATCTAATTATGACATAAAAGTGTTTTGACCAATAGATAGTTTGACACTGTTCAACAATTGACATTATGTTATGATCGCACACATCCCCAACGATGTGAAAAGCCCTTAAATCATAGAGAGTGATCGTACGGCGTTACTCTCTGCGACCGGTCCATATGTCACCAACATTTAATAGGGGATTTGATAGAGTAGTGGTAGAACAGCAAATACTGATTTGGGTAAATAATGGAGGCATCATAGTGACTCTCACCCCCCCCCCCCCCACTACGATTTCAGGGTATTACGGAGCCTTCTGATGCCAATGCTGTGGCTTTTATGAGCTTTGAAATTAAGTTGACACAGGTCCCTGCATAATCCCTCCCCTAAGGTTGTTTAACTTTTCCCTATCCCTTGGTCCAATATTATCACATGGATTAATGGGATAAGCCATTCTGTCTCTAAGTGGATAATTTACTCAGCCCTCATTACTACTGGCGTTGGAGTGTACTCAATTGTATAATGTACTAGGGCTGAGGAAATTGCTTGTTAATTCCTAAATCGTAATTAGCTAGAATACATTTTGAGATTACAACGTATGTACATCAACTCATTGCAAATGTAGCAGGTGTAATTCGAGAGAACTATAAGGACCCATGTAAGGATACGATATGAAAATAAGAACATTGTTATAAAAAAAGAAGTAAAATCACCCAAATTTCATACTTATATGGGAGAAGAATTAACATTTTGATATACTAGCACTCCACTTATGGTAGAGTAATAGTGAACGACTCACGAGGAAAGTGGGCATGTCTACTACCCCCCAAAATATTACTATTGCCGTTGGGACGTCATAACCAGTCCCATTGATTGGTCATAGCTAGCCCATAGCTGGTGAGCTGTCCTCTGTATGTGTAGAGGAATTATATATATATATATATATATATATATATATATATATATATATATATATATATATATATGTACATAAAGAGGAACTTTGGGGTGGTGGGTGGAATAGACATATATACATGTGTAGGCCTATATTAGCACATAGATAGCACATGATAGTGACCTAACACCGCCATCAATGATTACTAGACAGTAGGGGTGGAGGCGGGAGTGGGAGGAGGCCGAACCACTGAGGTGGGGACAGGGGGTGAGAAAAGGAAGAGCAAACTATTACTTGATGAAAGTAAAACTGGGATAGGACGAGTGAAAAGAGGAGGCAAATGTAAGGGAGTGACCGATTGGAAATGGAAAGAGAATAACTTAGTGAGTCAAGAATGAGAAAAAAGAAGAGATTATGTCGAGGACAGAGGTAGGGGTGCGTTTGAAAGGTATGCTAAAGGTTATAGTTATTTGTACATAGGCTCTGAGTTAGTCATATCTAGAGTCAGACATTTCCCCCCACATCCTGATTGTTTCCATGGTAACCCATCAGTCTGAATGGGGAAGACACCCATCACCCACCCACATCTATATATACATATACCATACAGGGGGTTACATGCCCCCATTCTGGACATGGGACAGTCAGGGCCTCCATAGCAGCAGTGATAGCCAACATCACTCTAAAGCTATAGCTCTGTGGAACTGTCATATTTGGAAGGTCCAACAGTTACAGAAACGAAATCTTGCCCAAGTAGGGTTAGCAGGAACTTATTTCACAGCTCTGAAAGTATAATGGATTATAATGAGGAGGAGGAGTGGTCAACAGAAAACCTGAGACTTGATCTCCTTCTGTTGGATATATTTTGCATCGAAGGGAATTCCCTGTGAGTATTGTGTACTATTATGAATACCACTCTTCTTGCTTTAACTAGTGAAATGTGCATTTATATCTTATCACAGGACCTTAATCCAAATCTTTATAGGCGCAGTGGCACATATAGTCAGTTTTCACTGTTATCAAATATCCATGACTAACTCTCTACTGAGTAAAGACTTACAAAATTTGATCTTAATCTTGCTTCATGTACAGAACAATTTAGTTTTATGCCAGACAGAAAATGGTTCTATTACTCTTCTTAAACTATTTTCACTGACACCTGACGAACAAAACTAGTGTAAGATCTAACCTATTTTGTGACTGAGTCATATTTTCACCCTATAGTCAGGGTCACCTAGTGTTATATCAAGGTCATGCCAGGTTTTGGCACATAAAGCATGATATAACAACATGGCTAATTTCGTGCACATCTGTATACACACTTGTCTCCACTATTATAATATAGAGGCTATAGAAGCTATTTCCCACGGTCTTTTTGTGCTATGCCTATATATACATTAGAGTAATGCGATTCATCATATTTTACTGTCTTGAGTAGCAAAATATATATTCATTCAAGACTGCCCCACATTAGAACTACAGCCGCACATGAGAGAGAAGACGATGTAGAGGTGCCCATATCCTCTTGTTGGTTTTTTTTGTCCACCACTTTGCTTAGTCATCACCAAACTATATAGATTGACCTCTACTTTTCATCTCACAGATGAGGCCCGATCCACTGGTGATAATCGGTAATTGTACAATAAACAGTGTATTGTTGTATTTACCCTCATACCATGGCACACCACCAACTCTCTATACTATATTATATAGATATATAGCTGCACGTATATGCCACGATAAAATCATATTTGTGACATGCCCCCAGTAGGATATGTTATTGTCGAATGGAACATATGAATTAACAAAGACATGGATGAATTTGCATATAATAATTATATTCAAAGGTATCCACCTTGAAATATATAATGTAACTTCAGGGTGTTCCTCAAATAATGCATTTCGGTTTGTGATAATAACTGAGACAAATATCTAGGTCATTGGTGGAAATCATACATTATGCACATGTATGTATCTCCCTTCATGAAAAACCAGTTTATAGTAATCATGTAAGTTCAGCATATAGATTATTTTCTATTGCATATCAATTATACAGGTGACAAAGAGACAGGCATGTAGCTCTGTATACCATTTATTACAAAAACTGGCGTCATTGCTAATTAGTGCTGATAAAATATAGTTGATGCTGACATTAGAATTGACAGTTGACACGTAGACAGTAACAGTATAATGTGTACCTAGAGGTTGAGACTCTTTGTACCACACTGTCACCTGTGCAAATAAAGGCCCAGATGTACTTAAGTTTATACATATATGATATACAAAAGAAAGAAAATAAAGCACCCTGCAAGTTGGAGTTTAGATATTGATATTAGATGTTGGAGATTCTATATATTCAGTTCGCGAATGGAAAACAAATAAAAAAAAAACTACTTGTTTGATCAGACAGATAGGAAATATGATTACTAACTCACTTACTGACTGATACATTGCAGGTGACGATTGAATAGGTTTTAAATTGTCCATTATAGCCATGTTAACGAAAGGTTAAAGTATTGTATCAATTGACTCAACAGATATATAAAAGCCAGATAATTTCTTTTTATCGTAAAAGGATTTGACAGGCAGATGGGTTACCAGCAGATATGAGTACCTGTGTATTAGGTTCTTGGTACAGGCGTGTACAACGTATCTACGAGTCAGTGACCTCTGTTTGAAGAATCTATGGATCGGTAATCCATGACAGAAATAGCATTTTGTACACGTAATGGCATTCGTGTACAAATATTGGGCACATCTCACATATACTTTCATTTCTATATCTACATTGTATACTGCAGTGAAGACCACGATTTATTATAGGCTTGCTACCCCCTTCATGTACCCCTGTATAGCTCCAAGTAGGGATTTCTGACTCAAAGCATTATAGGGCAGTAAATTATATTATATGCAGCTTTAAAACCTAAAATTACAATCAATTTTAAATAGGGAGGTCAGGGGGCTCTTGAAACCAAACTAGGTTTCATCATCCATAAGCTTGTGTCCCCATGTATCTTTTTGATCTCTTGCCTTCTGCCACATAAACTAGACACATACTACCCTCACCTCCACCCCTTGCCTCACGCTTTCCTGTACCATTTATACAATTGAGAGCTTGTACATTGATGTTGCTGATCTGAGCTGATGTTGTTCAATATCGGATCTTGGGGTCTCAGTCAAATCTTATTGAGCCCTCCGATTTCTCCCCCCCTACACCTCACTGCACTTTTCGTATCACACACACAATAATCATTTTGGTAACACCCCCCCCCCCGGGCGGCAATATGCAAACTGTGTTATGAATAAATTCCGTGATTTCTCATGTATATTCACACGCTGCTCACAAAAGTGATAACCATAGAGTAACCCCCACCTGCAACCTAGCCCTGGTCATCCTTGTGTTATGGAAGTTTATTTCCTAATTATATAACATAGACCACTATATAGAAGTTGTCCCTGAAACTCGGTATGCTGTATATCGGTACCCTGGTACATGAGTATTACTCATGCCTTCTGTATTGCAAGTTAAATGATAGCATGTGTCAAGTTATTTTTGTCCATCTAGGGACTATGGTTACCGATCGATTAGCTCAACCTGTTGGACTATTACATGTATTGATCAAACAAAACGTCGCAGCCAGGGTGGTTTTATAAAAATTCATTGTTTCCCATAATAGTTTGCTGATTTTCCATATTTCCCCTATTTCAATCTAAATTCGATGTGTATTTAACATAGAGGGGTCGGAGGTTAATGGATTTCTTTGGGAGAGGATTTGAGTAGAGTAGAGTAGACAATATAGGGGAGGGAGGGGTACCAGTGTTATGGACACTCCTTGATTAATTTTCAGCCATATTTTTGATACCTCCCGTTGTATAGATGGTCATTCTCTGATATATTATACTTTTCCTCCGTGATACATTTGACTTTCATATCATGAATGTCATACATGTATATTAAAGCTATGCTCCTTTTCCCTCTGAAATTACAGTCAGGAACATGTGTGCGAACTGTACCAAAGTATCCACAACTCACAGATGCCCCATCTTACTGCACTGTTTGAGAATGTCGTCCTGTCCGTGGTACGAGACATCAAGCAACACCAGTATGAGAACGAACGCCTTGAACGCTCCTACAAAAGGTCAGTATATTTTACCTTTTTTGCCTTCAATCCTCCTACAAAAGGTCAGTATATTTCACCTTTTTTGTAAAGAAAAAATACAGAGTTAAACCCATACATTTCCAAGAACGTTGATTTTAAAACAGAGGCGTAGGAAGCAAATCTTCATTGAGGGGGTCCGGTGGGGGCCCCACCTCGACCAACTTGAGATGTCGGCTTAAGTGCAAAAGCGCCTATACATACCTATATAAAGTTTTGTATAAAAGTAATTTTTGATGAATTTTAGATCTGGTTTGAGGTCCAGGCACCCATTTTCCCTATGCCATTACTCTATCAATCTAATGTGAGATGCAAAATGTTTCTCATTCAATTCATTATGAATTCTTGGTAATTTTTTTTTGTGGGGGGGGGCAGACATACTCAGGCCCCACGTCCTTTATTATTGGGGGGCCCAGCCCCCCTGGCCCCCTTTTCCTATGCCCCTGTTAAAAAAAGGATACTTGATAAGTATACATCGTTGACATTTCTTTGTAAAAAAACAGCATATTTTTTCTGTAGAACACTTTTTTTTTACATATTAACTATGGACCTTTGTAATACAGTTGGGTCTAGAATAAAGACTTGAATTGAATACATTTACATTATTTTCTCGAATAGAGACAAGGATCAACATGCGAAGCATCTACAACAATTGGAGGAAGAGATGGAGGCACAAATGTTGCGAGTGGAATTGCGAGTCAAAGAAGAGGTGAGTTGAGACCAAGCAGTTTGTAAAAATTAACCAACAATGTCTTCATCACCTATGCATTAAATTGGACCTATACTAGCCTACATTCAAGCCATCATTCTCAATTAACCTGCAAGGCTTTCCATAAACAATAAGTAGTAATTTAGAATGTCAATTGGCATAGTGTAAGCAGTATACGAGACTATTATATCATAAGTAGATGGAATGTGCGGAAATGCTAGCCCGCACTCTGCAAATGACTGAAGACGACTGTTATCTATTTGCAAAGGTCAAGGAGAAGGGTGGGGTATGTATGCAGTATGAAAGTCCCAATTTACCAATCATCCATTAGATCTCCCTCACACGTCATATTGCACAAACGGATTTGGACCACTTATCCCTGTAGAATCCTACAACCTATACCCCAGGATTTGTCGCAATCCTATATAATTTGTTTTTTAGCAATGTGTTAGTCACCTTTGATTTAGATACCGCTGTCCACAGGATAATACTAGTTGCATCCCAAACTTTCTTTTATATTCAAACAGTCAGATGGAACTCAGAGGTACCTTCCCTCTGTAGACATAGCATTGGGTTATTGGGAGAAAAAATTACTCATGTGCAGTAGATATAGATAACACAGCCTGTAGCTATGATTTCCTCATGTCCTCTCTGGTTCACCACTATGTATTAGGGGGGGGGGCATAAAGCGCCCATACGTTCATGCATCTATAAAGTTATTTTACCTATTCATATGATACAGCAGATATGATGAAATCTGTCATTAATTTCTGTAAAGAAGGGATTGCTATCTAAACCCAACGACGTAGCTCAACAAGAAATAGACATTAATAATAGCAGGGTGTAACATTGTCTTCTAGGACCGGGAGCGGTATGAGGCAGAGAAAGAAGAATTACGGAGTGAGTTGGAAAATGAAATTGCCGAACTCACAAAAAATATCAAAAAGCTTCAAAAGGTAACGATACATCCCACTTGTTACTCAATTAAGATGCCCCCTCAAAGACTTTTTCAGCTATAACTCTGATTAATTATATCCTTTATGCATTTAAGGTGGGTCGCTACTATTCAATCAAAGTTCCTAGAAATCCTCCATTTTTTGGTCATATGTACTTTCTAGAATGTTATTTTACAAAGAAAAGTAGGGGGTCAAAAACTACTCTTTTTAATATTGAATTTTAAAAATAAAAGTATTTTCATTTTACCAGAAAATAAGAAAATTATTGACTCAAATTTGAGAATTTTTTTATATCATAACCAACACAGAAATATGAAACCTCACATGATGAAAGTTCTAATATCCTTATTTATCATTTTTTTTTGTTTGAACCTCCATTACATGGCATTCTGGGTAAATTCCTCATGATTGACCAAAAGAAGGAGACATTGTCTATTATTTCTAAACAAAAATGATAAGATTAGCTATATCGAACCACTAGAGTCTTCTTAAACCTTTTTAGAATGTAGTTAAGATAATTTCCTTTTAAATAAAAAGAAATTTGATATGGGGTCACAGCCATAATTTTGTAGTTTTGGTCATTTGAAATAAAAAAAAAGTATTGGAAAAAGTAACTAAAATCCATATTCAGTGATGATGGGTAAAACTTATAAGTATTTGGCATAAAACTGCTTCATCATAAGCCCTTGGTCACCGTGAACAGCCTACAACTTCTACGGTATTGTCTTGGTAGTGTGAGGGCTCTAATTATAAGGTATAAAAGGATGTTAGAGGATTATGAACAAAATCTTTATGTAAATGTGCCGAAATTTCAAAGTGTCATAAAATTCACAATTTTGAGCAAAATTACCCAAAAGTTCTTCTGGACATTAAGAGTATATACAGGTATGGGCATACCCAAAATGGTTTTATTCTGATGAGCTAGCTTATATGCGCAGTGACCTGCTCAGAAGGCTCGATTTCAATGGTAGCGACCCGCCTTAACCCCGGGATTTGCTGATCATCTGTTTCTTGACTACTGGTATTTATTTCATAGACTTTTTTTCAGTTGAATTGCCTAAAAGCATTGGAAGTCTCTAGCAGATTGAAATTGATTCTCCTGCTCCGTATATAATCAGTTATCATTTATCACATTTCCACTGATTTCTAAGACATTGTTTAAAATCCACCCTCACAGAAGGAAGAAGAAGTGTTGTCGGTTTCTCCATCTGAAGATCTTAAACACAGAGTAGATCAATTACTCTCAGAAAATCGACAGTTACGAGCAGCAGTCACGGATGCTAGTACAAACCTAGCACTGTCTAGGTCGGAGTGTGCCACCAGCCGCCAGCAACTTGAGGAAAAGTGTTATGAACTAGAGACGTGAGTGGGTTTTATAGTTCTAGTATATTTGACAAAGTTACCTAGAACTAAGCTGGTAAACAAGTGAAATTGGCTTCCTGATTGTTTTTCAGTAGAACCTCTGATTGTAAGTGAAATGAAATTAACTTGACGGAAGTTGCTTAAACTAATAGGAAAGTGGTGGAGCTTTTGAGGAGAAAATGATATGAACTAGATAAGGCACTAGTCTAAGAAGGAGTATTCCTGATTATAATGTTCAATCACCTTTAATTACCAAGACGGATATCTATGATAAGACGTCAGTGATCATAAAAGAAAAGCAATCACCTGTTTCATATCCGTCTTAGTAAAGGTGAAAACTTGTCAGACATCGGCGTTGCCGACAAAATCGCTGCCGGGCCGAGGGCAATTGTCAGACTGCAGGACCTAATGTCTGACTGTAATCTCAGGACCTTGGGAGCCTACATTTTAGCTTACAAATCAGACCATTATTAAGGTTTTCCAGCTTCAAACAAAAGGGGTTTCTTTTTGTTAAATTCCGAAGAGTTGAATGATTAAAATAGGAAGTTAATTCTTGGTGTTTTTTTGTTGTTTTTTTTTAATTATTTCTTCCCTGACACTAACAATCTTGAAGTATTTGGTCCTGCTTAAATTAATCCAGGCCTGCGGGATGATTAAATTTACAGGACCGAATGGCCTGCAAGGGGGAAAACTTTTCATATAGACTGAGTGATACCACTTCAAATGTGCATTGCTATTCATTAACTTTAATGGTGTTTGGTTGCAGTGAAAAGGAATCATTAGTGGAGTATATCAGAGAGCAAGAGAGTCTAACAAGACAAGTACATTTACTACAGTAAGTAACACTGCGTGACAGAAAAAAATGAATCTATTATCAAATTTTCCTAAATGGAGTTAACAAAACACTGTCTTCAACTAATTGCGTCATTCTGTATTACTGCATAGATTTTCAAAATCAAAAGTATGAAAAGGGACATTATCCATCGACTGAAATTCCAGGATGTGTACCATTTTGATAGCAATATCTAACACATTCTGTTTCTCATAGCATAGGTTTTCAAAATCGAAGATATGAAAAGTGATATCATCCATCAATTGGAAAAGAACTTCTAAGATTTGTACCATTTTGACATCAATATCTAAAACACTTTTTTTTTCTCACAATGTTGTGGACTATGGAGGCTATGAAATGTCTATCAGGTCAATACAATTTGAATCATGTTTTATTGCAGAGATGCAAATAAGAAATTGCATGACACAAACGATGATTTACGGTCTGCCTTAGACTCATCTCGATCTGCACAAAAACGGCCCTATGGAATGGTGAGTTTGAAAGTGAACTTTACCTGATGTGTATTCTGTATAAATATTATTTTCCCAGCTTGTTTTTAATGTTAGATAAGTAGGTTATGGTTAATCACCCTAAGATAAGCACCTTAAGTTGGCCCCAATATTATGTATTTTGTCACCAAAATTCCTTCTCTCGGTCCTACAGGGACGAGGGCCGTTAAATCGGTTCCGTAATGTGGATTTTGTCAGTGACTATCTCGACTCTGCAAGAGCCATGCACATGAGGTAGGTTTTATATGTATTTTTCCCCTTAATATTTCCTTTGTTTTCGGTAATGATTATGTACTCTAGCCGATTTATCAAAAATGGTTATTTGTACCAAACAGGCACCTTCTGGAACAGGTCCTGAGGTACTGAAACGAAGTCCCCGTATGAAACAATAAATTGTATACATATCATTTCTTTATAATATACTTTACAACCATTTTAGAATTCAGGCTGAATTTGAAAGTCCACCTTTATGAACCCATATATATGATATATGCTTTTGTATAAGGTTTATAAGAGTATCATATGCTATGAAGTCAATAGCACTTAAAAGATTAAAATAAAAAAGAGCTAGTGTATGAGAGGTGATGTGAATATAAATGTTAGTATAAGTCAAGTCAGACCATTTACAAAGTGCTGACGTCAAAGCTGAATTGATTATTATAGAGAGTAGCAGTTGGTCCATCCATATATGTAAACTAGACTGTGTATTTATGTGAGATGGGGAGGGAGGGCGGTGTATGTATATTAACACCTGTTACACCCATACCCTGGTAAATGATTAAATCTACCTGTACCACAAGTGGCTCAATATTACAGAATCCACGTATTTGTGTCCCAATTATGATATTTTAATAGAATAATATTATTAGGAAGTCTTAGATATCTTTATTCAAAATTGTTCACACCCTTAATGAGGAATGTCTACATAATGATTAATTTTGTCAGGGATGGAAAGCTGCATCCAAGCAATATGTTATTTTCTTTATTTAAGATAAAAAGGTGAAATAATCTGACTCTTTTAAGAAAAAATAGTTCTCTCCTGGAAACTATTAAACAAAGTACAGTTTAGATTTCTCTTTCTAATTCAAAGTAACCATTATCCAGAGTTGGCAATGAGACAGTTTTCATCAATGCAAATCGATGGCTGTACCATTTCAGAGATGATAGTCAGTAGGCTGAGTACTGAACATGCGCCACTGAAGAACATAAATGGCCCATTGCAACAAGTACCCTAATAGTTACTGTTCACCCCATCCTCTTCACCATGGCAGGTTTGAAGAGTGATACAGCCCTGTATCCCTGTAAAACGTATGGTGTATGTACATGAAGTGGGTCGATTTTGTGAGTAGGCGTCTGGAGTACAGGTCATCAAGCGTTCACCATGAAATAAAATGACAAACACTTATTCCGAGGGTGAATTTCATAAAGCTTTTCATTTGAAAGACCTGAGGGAATGTAAACGGTTTTGAGCTATTTTGTTCTCCCTCTTGAGAAGAGAAGGGTGCTGTGATCAGAAATTCAAAGTGAAAACGACATGAGATTCACATTATTTGTCTTCCATCATGCCCGAACAATACTACAGAAGAATTTCTTGCATAGAAGTTACTGGCCTTTGAAAAACCACCTTGTTCGACAATATGGAGGCTTTGCTACCAATCAGCTGCCGAATGGATTGTACCCACAATCATAGGGCATATCAAATTTCCATACAGACTAAACTTTTGTATTAGTGCCTGTGTGATTGCCTGTTTATATTGGCCTCAAGTTATGAATTTAGCTGAATTATCAGAATACATGAACTAATCATGTGTATTTATTCTGTTCACAGGGGTAGCATGAACCAGGGTGCCACACTAGCTGATGAGTTAAGTGTGAGTTCAGACATGAGGGGGCGCCACATGCTGCCCTCCCAGGAAACCTGTGAGATCGACAGTATACCTGATGATCTAGGTAAGGAGGAAAAAGTGTATTTTTAATTCAAGGGATCTTTACTTGAAATACTGGAAAATCAATGTGTTATTTCAAGTTGTAATAATTTACTGAGGTAAAATGCAAACATCTAATATCAATATGATACTGTATTATTTGGCATTGACATACTTGCAGGCATGAATCCCTTGAGCATCTCATTCAATCAGAGTTATTTGACTATCAACCTTTCAGACTCTGGTCACTCTACCCTCCGTGACTTGCCTGACCTTGACTCGGAGTATGAACCTAACTCCATAGATGAGGATGCTGTCTTCCAGACCCCCCGCAAACGTAATCGCAAACTGGTCCGCAGTGAATTCGGCAGCACAACCGAATCGGAGGTATATGTTGTGGTCGGTGTCGGTTTCCCTTGCTTTCCTCTTTTTACTATTAAAAGTGATTTTCAATTGTACATAGATATATAATATACCTCTTTGGAATAATATGAAGAACGGCTATTACCTATTAGGAATCTGTGGAAATGAGATGAGAATTTTGCTAAGGCTAATTTTGGTTTAAGTAATTTGCCTAGTTTACTTTTAGTATAGGCCTAGTGCTTTAGAGACAGAATGGGAATTCCCTGCCCTGGTACTTGGTGTAGGTGCATTTTTTTTTAAATATATAATTCTATTGGCTTGAATCAAAATCCCAGTCTATCCTTAGAATATAAAGTACTGGAGACGATATTTCATTCAAATCAATCAAAATGAGAAAATAATCAAAATGAGAATAGAATTATAATCATTTGATGAAATGCCCTTTTTAGTGGGATAACAGCTCTGAGAGGCACACTTGCCCTCTATATATACGGTACTTTTCGACCTTGGCCTCATGACCTTTACAGAACTTCTAAATTCCCAATGCACAATGGTTTTACTTCTCTTTAACCTCTCAATCTTGTTCTGACCTGTGTATAACCCTTAACCCGCACAGATTCCCTCACAAGACTCTCAGGATGAGATGGACACAGAGGTGGACCAGGTGGATGGGGATGAGTGTGACGGCTCTATGTCTCGTCCACATTCTGCGTCCGGCCGCTGCCTGTCTCCAGTTGACCCTTCCGCCAGACCTCTAGGGTCAAGGCCATGCAGCAGGTCATCCACATGTAGCTGTGGATCACGGGGTTCTTCATTTAGACGCCGAGTGACAGTGAAGAAGAAGATGCCAGTAGCAAATATACAGGTAAAGGTCTTTACTCCAAATTGCTGACATTGAAGAAATGCAATATATAGGCAATAGGCCTGTTAATTAGATAATTGACTTGCTTTTGCATATTGCATTCAGAACCATCTACAACTAAGTAATACTCTCCGACCTACTCTAAAATGTAATACTCTCAATGCGACTGAAGTTTATTTGATTCTTGTCAGTTCAAAATCACCCAATGGTTGTATATCTACTCAACTATGATCCAGGGGCACGTCCCCCCCCCCCTATTTTTCTCACAAATATGTTCATCAAAATGTCCATGTCCCGGGGCTTTGTAATGGCGAAAGAATTTCTCAAATATTCTCAAATAGTAATACCAAAGTTATGCCATCATTCAAAGAAGTCAACAGAATGCATGTTTTGGCATCAAGCATTTCAAAATTTTCCTCATAAGTATAGATCACCAACTCATTTCCCAAAGTTCCACAAAGCTGGTGGGAGTAAAGGGTTTCTGTTGCCAGGGGCGTGGGATGCAGTTTCAGAGTGGGTGGGACCGGTGGGGTTTTCTGCAATTTTTGACCTCCCTTTGCTTGACCTTTTAATTTTGACCTTTTGAGGAATTGGCCAAAAGTGGGGGGACATGTCCCCCCTGCTTTCCACGCCCATGGTTGCAGGTTAAGCTGAGGGCAAATCAGGGTACTGAATGGGAGATCCAATATACCCCCTGTTAATTTTTTAGAAATGTCCATGTCACCTGTTTATTTTAAGAAATGCTTGTGTCAATTGCCTCCCCTTATTCCTTCCCACTGTCTCCCTCCTTTTACCCTGTGTCAAACAGCCTTGATCTTCAAGTTCCCAATGGGACAATGAGATCAGGTCTGGGACCACTGTATGTTCCCAATTGAATCAGGATCCTGGTGCTCAGTAGCCCTTAGCCCTGGGCCTTAGCTGAGGCTAAGGCCCAGGGCTAAGGGTGGCACCAGGGTGCTTCAAGTCACTCATGTCTTCTTCCGTACCACCCCCAGTCCACCATTCCTCCACCTCAGTCCTTATCCCCAGTCCCAGCTATTTCACTTCTTGCTCTTTCTTCCATCTCAGTATCATTCTGCCATTACCTGCAGTCCCGCCCCATACCTCATCTTTAGTCTAATCATTGATTCTCCCATCACAGTCAAAGCCCATCATATCTGAAATCCGTAATAAATGAGACTATGCCAGACTCTCAATTAGGGTCTAGAAGCACATCAGAATGCACCACAGCTCCTCTAAAATAAAAATAAAATTCGGGGGGGGAATGCCCCCAGACCCTTCTACTAATGCTGCTATGCTAGACTTTTAAAATATACAGTGCTTCATACACCAAACCATCAAATTTCAAAGATGTGTGCCCCCCCCCCCCTTTCTTAAAATCCTGGATCCGCCCCTGCTATCTCTGAGCTTTTCGAATGTTTGACTTTAGAAACGGGGTCAAAGTTAGGGGGGGGGTTATATTATGCATATAACATTTTCTTCTCTCTACCCTGTAGAAACCCATCACCAAGCCACCAGAACGTATGTACAAGGTAGTGTTGGCAGGGGATGCAGCAGTCGGCAAGTCCTCCTTCATCATGCGTCTCTGTAAGGGCAAATTTGTCAACAATATTAGCTCAACATTAGGTAAGGTTTACTTCATTATGATATCAATTATGCACTAGAAACGCACGATTGTTGTGTGTGTGTGTGCTTTCTATGTTCCTCTTCTCTCAATTCAACGTAAGACAGAGATCAACATCAAGTACAACAACGATGTAACATCCCGGGTGTAACATGCACTGTTTAAAATGCAAACCTCCCTGGACACACGCTGGAAGATGATAACTATCAATAATTAGTCCATTGTCTGTTAAAACAAGCATCACATATGACATCTGTGCATGTAGATAACTCGCATAAGTTTAACATGTAACATCTGTTACGATTATGAATGGTATCATAGGGGCTCTAACACGCAGTTTTATGACACAATATACATGTACATGTATGATGCGTTGTATCACAAGTTATTACCAGGGATATTCAGAACTGAAAAGATGGAAATTTTAGCTAACATCTTCTATAACATCTTCTGTAATAAATATTACAAATAAAGTGTGGTTGATTCATTTTAGTGAACAGGGTATGACTAACTTTGATATAACTGGTACCGGTTTGATCCTAGCTAGGTAATGCAGAATATTCTCACTGATCCTAAAAAATAATTATGCGAAAAAAAAGTTCTTGAAGACTTAACCCAAAATAAGACATTACTATTTGGGTAAACAATGTAAGATAGTTGACCTTTCTTAATGGAGGAGTTCAGTACCAAAACTAATAGATTCCATCTTGTTTTCTCTAGGAGTTGACTTCCAGACCAAGGTTATAGAGGTAGATGGTCGGGTGGTGGCGCTGCAGCTGTGGGACACGGCGGGGCAGGAACGTTTCCGCTCCATTGCCAAGTCCTATTTCAGACGTGCGGATGGGGTTCTACTACTTTATGACTGTACATACGAACGGTCCTTCCTCAACATAAGAGAATGGATAGATGCCATTGAGGTAAGACACTGGGTTCTGTTTCACAAACCAATACAGATGACCATGTGTATCTCTGTAATATAAATAAAATCATTAGCCCGTTGAAACAAGAGCGATATTTTAGTCGCTAAGGAGCTTTGGTAAAACTTTTTTTCTGATATATTCCTATGCCTATGTATTCTACTGTTCTTGTCCCTCATAGATTGGCTTTGTTCTAAAGTTTCCTTCCCCTCCCACTAACAGGACGGCGCACAAAAGCGGATCCCCATCATGTTCTGTGGAAACAAAACTGACTTGAGAGATGAGATTGAGGAGAATCCAGAAAAGAGCAGCAAGGGTTTGGTTCGGCACGAGGATGGGCAGCGCCTTGCTAGGGTAAATTTTACTATTATACCAGAACTGATAAGTCAAATATTTTGAGTCATATAATATAATTTCTGCATTTTTATCTCCTAATCAAGCCTACGGTAGATTGTATTGAATGGGGGGGGACAATGGGCTGTGTGGAAGTAATAAACACAGAATTTCTTTTTGATTTTATCATTTTCCCCCATTGGTTTGAGGAGGGACAGAGTGTAACAGACGAGTAAATGGACTCGGGCATGCTGTCCTAAGACGTGGCCTATTTATTAATGAAGAAAAGAAAAATAAAGTCCAGCATAACAACAAACAGCTCACAGCCAACATGGAACCTGATTGTGTGACATCACAAACATGTGACCCAACTGTGGTGTCCTAGTTTGACACCAGAGGTAGTACCAGTGCCGAGACCAAATGTCCCACACACTCACCAATACACCATTCAACCTATGTTTGGTTGAATGGTAACATTGGTTCGAGGAGGGACAGAGTGTAACAGATGAGTAAATGGACTCGGGCACACTGTCCTAAGACGCGGCAACCTCCGAGAAAACAATATAATTGGTGAAACATTTTTTTTTTTTTTCACAAACTGAATAAACAAGTGAGTAACCAACATATGAATAAATACAATAATGCGAGAACCTGAATTATCAGACCACCAGAAAGACAGCGAGATACAATTAAGTCAGTGTCAATCCTCATAGAGAACGGTTTTGTTAGATAAACCAGCGCTGCCATACTCTGCCAATCGCCAGCTTGTCGTATGTCCTCGATGCTAAGACCCATACTGTACATATATAAAGCGCCAGCTCTCCTTAGGGAGTGCATTCCTGCGCGATTTGGGTCGAGTTTGGCTTTGATCATCAGGCTTTTGATGAAAGACAAAACCATGCTATAAGTCAGAGGAACTGATTTTCCTTTTTTGTTTACGAGAAACATAGGTGAAGAAGGATCGCTGGATGGAAAATCCAGAAAATGTTGGTGCAAGAGAGAAACTGCACACAATGGCGAGTTGGGGGTCGTGGTGATAGGAACTTTATGAACCCGTTGTCGGTACTGAATTGTTTTAGAACTAGAGATGTGTAGTTCCAGGCCCCAACTAGTAAACATAACTGAGTCTCTCCTCATAAAGTGACCTTCCAACTGGTTAACTGTGTCGGGTACTACATTGCTCTTCTGCAACAGACCGCAGAAGCACAGGACAAGACAAGCCCACATCGACCTTTGGTTTGGATCTGACCAGTCTACTTCATGGCTCATATTTAACAAATTATCCAAGGTCAGAGAAGGTCGGACAGGTGTCGGGTCACCAAGTGTTCTCCTAATGCCGGCCAAAGTACTAATAAATTCAAAATCCGAAGTACCGTAATCTCCCACGTACAAGATGCGTCCTCTACGCCAAACAAATGCCTTGTGCGTCTTATAGGATTTCTTCAAGTTGGGGGTGCGTCTTATACGTGGGGTTTTCCAACATCTCATTTGGGAAAATGCGCCGATGACAGCTTGAACTCATAGCGCCAGCACCGCGGCAGGCCGGGAGCTGTTGACGCGCTCGGCGGGTTTGACGCCGACCGTGTGCCGATGACAGCTTGAACTCATAGAGCCTGCACCGCGGCAGACCGGTCGGTGTAGATTTGCTCGGCGGGTTTGACGCCGACCGTGTGCCGATGACAGCTTGAACTCATAGAGCCTGCACCGCGGCAGACCGGGAGGTGTCGACGGGCGCTCGGCGGGTTTGACGCCGACCGTGTGCCGGTGACAGCTTGAACTCATAGCGCCAAGCGCGGCAGCCCGGTCGCTGTAGATTTGCTCGCCGGGTTTGACGCCGACTGTGTGCCGATGACAGCTTGAACTCATATAGCCAGCAGCGCGACAGCGGTGTACAGGCGCTTAGCGGACAATACGCCGACCGTCTACCGACGACAGCATAGACTCAACATTTCTTTTAAATTGTTGGGTGGGGGGGTGGGGGGTGTGTCTTATACGCGAACCCCCCCTGCTGAGTTGGGGGGGGCGTCTTGTACAGTGGGTTTTTTTACAAATCGATTCAGAGGGGTTGGATGCGTCTTCTACGCGAACCAGCATACCCTGAGTTTGGGGAGCGTCTTCTTTGTGCACCGCGTCTTCTACGCGGGAGATTACGGTAATAAACACATATTTTTTTTTTGATTTTATCATTTTCCTCTGCATTTGTACACCCGGCGTTTTACACCATGGAAATTTTCTCCGTTCAAATATATGTGATTTATTTAAATCAAGATTCTTAGCACTTTTTATGCAAACTCACTGAGTGAATTCATTTCATTTTCAGGAATATGAAGGTCTCTTCATTGAGACAAGTGCGAAGGAAAATGACAATGTACTTGAAGCAGTTACAGAATTAGCAAGGTAAATTTGTTTATAGATTTGCGATACATAGCAGTCCGAATGTAAAAACAGTTGGTATATACAATAAATAGTATGTGTACTACCGGTATATTGTACAGCACATTATCCTGATCCTTTGAAGGCCTGCTGGTTGGTAGATACTTTGGGTCCGTTTGAGTACAGCATTTAGGATTAATAACGCAACCTTCCCACTACTTTAAAAAAGCCTCCCTGTTTGTTTGTTTTTTTCCAAACCCTGCTTTTTATACAATTCTCTTTATCACCTCAACTAATACACATACCTCATCTGTGCTCGTACTTTGTGCTTTAACCTTGGTGTCTTATTTCTCACAGGATGTTGCGGACTAACGAGGACCTGGAGGTAAAGTCAGTCGGCATGCAGCTCCAGGACATGCAAGTCACGGAGAACAAGAAATTCCTCAGCTGCTGTAAATCATAAACACACCACTAGGGGGCAGCACTCTACTGATCCCATGGTTCAGCTCCTTGTGCAGATTCTTACTGCCACCTTTTGGAATAATGTGACACTGTCATTGACTAATGGAGATCCGGTATTCATACGTCATTGTATGATTGGATTTCTGGCTCTAGAGACAAAGGTTATTCTAGAAATGTGGGAGGATATAATCCAAGGATCTCTCCAATAATGACTGTACAAACTGTACAGGCGTGGCCAACAATCAATGTTTGGACTTCAGATTTTTTAGTGGCACTCAGTACATATGAAGCGTTAAAACCCTACCAGACAACATGATTTATATGAGGAGCGAAGATAAAGTAACTCTGTATCTGGAAACCAAGAATCTCCTAGAAATGTCCTTGGGAAATCAAAATCAAATAAAGCAAGAATAGACGGTTACTCTTCTATTACACCAGACCTATCACAAACTCGCAAGACTGTGGTCCACATAAGTGCAAAGCCATTATGCAATTCAGATCATTTTGTGTGTGTGGCAGCGTGAAGGGATTTATTGTTCTCAAAGCTCTTTAGTTGTGAAGAAATTCATTGTTCTTTTGCTTTTAGGTAGAACAAGACGGATAAGTATTCATTTGGTATCCATGATACGGTTATCTTATATAATTCAGATGATGTAAATGTTGTGTCATTGAGATAGAGATAAGCATTTAGGGTGGTCCATTATTGATCCATATTTTATCCATGAATATCAATTAATTGTCTAGTGCAAACAGATGAAAACATACTGCTGTGGCAGCTTGCAAAAGGTTTTCTGAGCAGATGGAAAACACCTGAGTGACCATGCCCCCCACGCACCACAAAT
The DNA here is from genome assembly GCA_949317995.1 of Acholoe squamosa. Taxonomy (NCBI): domain Eukaryota; kingdom Metazoa; phylum Annelida; class Polychaeta; order Phyllodocida; family Polynoidae; genus Acholoe; species Acholoe squamosa. The sequence goes on along the minus strand of OX439044.1, from coordinate 43,158,822 downwards.
TAGCGAGTGTTGATTGAAAAATCAAAATTGATCAGACGAATGATACGCGAAATGCCTATAAATATTAGCATTATAAAATAGGAAGAAAATGCTCAAGGTCCTGATGTCGTATTATTTCATACGATTTTACAATATGATAACCGCAAAATATTTACATACAGGTACAGGGTATTTTTATTTTCTAATAGTTCATACAAAAATACACACACTGTACATAATTTCTATTCTTCACAGGTTGAATCTGTCGTCTTCCATGGCCTTTACCATAAAAAGTTGTACATTTTAATGTTTAACTGGGGAAATATCTTTAGTGTACATAATTCCATACCCATGTTATATAGTTTGTAATGTTTGTAAATATGATCGGTAGGGGTATACTGCTATGATGATACACAATTATGAGCAACATAAGGACCTCTGTATTTCAAACACATGCATATTCTAACCTGATTTGATTAGGTCTATAAATACATTTGGTGATCTCAAATAGAGTTTGCTTCTTTTTAATAAATAATGTGGTGGCAGAAAGGTATAGAATTAGAAGGTGTTCTTAAAATGAAAAATAATCAACCCTTTCTGTATCTAACAACTTGAGTGACCCACTTAAGATATATTTTCAGAATGCGCAGGTTCCATTTACTCTCATATAATGATCATTATGTATGTTCTATGATATAATCATGCTCATCTAGTGCTGTCAAAGAATGGTCTGTTCCCTGCCAGTTGGTTCTAGATTTTATCAAAGAACCGATGTTGTACATAGCCCTAGATCCTTATTACGGATGTAATAATCTTTCATCGCTTTGAAAGAAAATTATTTCGAGTTCCACTATATTCCATTCTTTTTAAACAATCATAAGGGGTTAGACGATATTTTGTCTCTTTCTTTAATCTTTGTAAAAGGTCATTTGGCGTTTATAGATGGGAAGAGGGAGTATACAACGTGACAATACTTGTTATAATAAATAGTACTTGCAGCCGACGCTGAACTCTGCTGACGGATAAAAAACACATTGACGGTTGATTTATGAAAGGTTTTATTGAAAAGAGGGCATGTCATATAAACATGAAATGTCTTGTTTTGGAGACCCCATAGTGCCTTGGATTCACACATGTGATCACCGTTTGACAATCAGGCAGACACTTACTTTAATTAAGTTTAATTGGGGCATGCATTGTGGTCATGACTGGGGTGCATTGGGTATACTTACAATTTAGATAATTCCAGTTGAGTCACATGGCCAATTGTCGCTCCAACGAGGCAATTGTCACAATAAAGCCAATCAGTAGAACAAGGACTCTTTTGCCCCATCAGAGGTTTTGTTTCTGTAGTTGTTGGAGGGCATTGACCCATCTGACTTTCTAAATCCTGCTAGGACAAGACTAAAATTTCAACACCAGGTGATTACTTTCGAGGGGGGTGGGGTACAGGTCTGGTCAGTATTGTGTCAAGAACACAAAGTTCAACATTGTTTTTAATATGATGTATCACTGGCTGTGTGCACTGAAAAAGGGTGGAATTCAGAACACTCTCCAAAAAAACAAACCCACCAAGCCCTAATAAAGACCACTCCCCATATACATTCTCACAGAGATGAGAAACGTCCTACAATCGCCTCAGTTTGTATAGCAGCTTCTAGAAATCGAATTTAAGGATTTTCATGAATTTCAAATTTCAACTTGTGACTGCAGAAGACCCTACTGCATTTAAAGGTCAGCAGGTGAGGTATGATTATCACTTCTGGTGTAAGCTGGCAGCTTTAAGATTATCATGTTAAACATGCATTTGTTGATAGTTATGACATAAAGCCACCATGTTGTATATTTCTCTATAGATATATAGCTACCTGCAGATGTACATAGGTCATATTTATTGTATCTTTTATCCTGATTGTGGGGTCACTTTGGTAATTTTTGGTGAAGGATTATTGACCAAAGCATATTTGACCAAGTTTACTTTTACATTGTTCCCGACTATTATTTACTGTAATACCTCGCGTATGAGGCACACCCTGTTCTTTAGAATAAAATCTTCGCGTTTTGGACTTACCCCTAAGTAACTTTAGCTGAGTGCCTAAGAGGTCTAGCAAGGATTCATCCTCGCATAATAATGAGAAGCCGCGCCTTTTATATGAAAGGTATTACGGTACTTTTAGACAGTTGTTCCTCATTAGTTCACTTCAATACCCTCATGTTGTTTTTTTTTCAGTTTAGAACTAAAAATTGGACATTTAAGCATCGGTATTGTGCTCTTATTTTGATTATAAACCATTTGTTAGTTCTTGTTCTTTCTAAAAGGAATGTTTTCAATTTGTCCTAGTTATCTCTTCGGAGAGTTTTGGTTGGAAATAAAAGACGATAAGTTTTATTTTTGTATCGGTCGATATGAGTGTATTTTTCATTGAAATATTCTCTAAATATCCTTTGATCCTCAGTGCATTTCTCAAATAGATTCAAACAATCTTCAAACAATCTTTCTAGAGGTGGGTTCTTTGTACCACTCTCTTTAGGGTAGGTAGCAATGGCTCCATATCTGTACACAATGATTTCTAGTTAGGCCTGATATAGGACGTTAGTATTGTTTAGATATTACAGAAATGGCAGGACGAAGGTCCTCACAACACCCCCCGAGCATTAAATTTCGACCACATACCTAAGCTATCAAAATATAAACAAACGGGGGTTAGTCTCGAGGGGCCTGCCATTAAAAGCCGCGCCTTTTATATGAAAGGTATTACGGTACTTTTAGACAGTTGTTCCTCATTAGTTCACTTCAATACCCTCATGTTGTTTTTTTTCAGTTTAGAACTAAAAATTGGACATTTAAGCATCGGTATTGTGCTCTTATTTTGATTATAAACCATTTGTTAGTTCTTGTTCTTTCTAAAAGGAGTGTTTTCAATTTGTCCTAGTTATCTCTTCGGAGAGTTTTGGTTGGAAATAAAAGACGATAAGTTTTATTTTTGTATCGGTCGATATGAGTGTATTTTTCATTGAAATATTCTCTAAATATCCTTTGATCCTCAGTGCATTTCTCAAATAGATTCAAACAATCTTCAAACAATCTTTCTAGAGGTGGGTTCTTTGTACCACTCTCTTTAGGGTAGGTAGTAATGGCTCCATATCTGTACACAATGATTTCTAGTTAGGCCTGATATAGGACGTTAGTATTGTTTAGATATTACAGAAATGGCAGGACGAAGGTCCTCACAACACCCCCCGAGCATTAAATTTCGACCACATACCTAAGCTATCAAAATATAAACAAACGGGGGTTAGTCTCGAGGGGCCTGCCATTAAAACTGGTTGATATATTTAAACTGCTAAATTGAGTATAATACTGAATTCCGCTATTAGCATAAATTTACACATTGGTTACATGTGGCTGACGATGGGCTACCAACAAAAAATAACCACCACATACAAAGTATCAAATTTCTAGCAAGGCCTAAAAAAAGAAATCTGTTTCCAGTTACCCGACCGACCCTACCATAACAGGGTCAAATGTTTTTTGTTTGTTTTTTTTTATATGAGAATTTTTAAGAATTTTTCGTGAATTTCCATCTGTTTTTGATGATTTTCTTCCCATTTTCAAAATTTTTCTTCCCATTTTCAATTTTTTTTTTATGGGTCTTGAGTTAAAAGTGTTATAAGGCATATTTTTCACATTTCTCATAATCTTTTCGTATTTCTACAGTAAAATAAAAGAACCTGGCATATCTGACCATACATTGGTATACAAACACACACAAAAAAAATAAATAAATAAAAAAAAATCCGACCTACCGACCCTCGCCCTTTGAGCCATGTAACTGGAAACACACCTTTTATATTTTTTGACCCGAGCACTAAATGGTAAACTGACATTTGTAGTATCGTTTTATTTCTCTGTCGTAATTTCAGATTCGCAATTCACTGAACTTGATTAAAACAAGAGAGCCATTGCAAAATCGAGGATGGTTCAATTGTTGAAGATAGCAAGGATATTTTTTGGCCAGCATTCATCTGTTCAAATCTTTTTCAGGATAGCAACATTCAATGTCAATCTAAGCTCTAACCCTAACTGTTAGTAGTATTAGTACTGATGACCAGACATATCGCTGGCTGTAGAGGTAGGCATACTAATATTCTTATTGTGTTTGGTCCTAGCATGTACCTTTGTAGGCGGTAATTATGAATTATATCAGTGCTGCCCTCTAGTGTCAAATCTTGTTTCTGACTTTGTTAGGCCCTAGATAGGCATTTTAAAGTCTTTCTTTTTATGATTGTTATTGATAATTTACGAATATACAGGATGCCAGTACTTACGACCTATCCGACCATCACATAGAGCCCTTATACTATATATAGTACAATCATATATGTTTACTACCAGTACATTCTGTGTCAATATACAGACAACATCAGAATAACCTATGAAACCACAGCTGTCAATGCATGCCTTATTCACATGCTACTCTTGTTGTCGACTTTGGTGTTCTTTTCTACCAATATGGAACCTCATTTTAAGATAGACCTACCGACATATAGCTAAGGGTTCAAATTTAATGGAGCCCTAACTATGTGAATTACTACATGTACTTCGTTTTCAACTGATACATCCAAACTAGATCAACCCACTAAGTGTGGGATTCAAAACTGAAGCCCCCCCCCCCCTACATGTTTCAGAGTCATTGATAATTTCGCTTCGCAAAACATCAAGCTGAAATACTATTCTTGCTAGATATAAAGTTGAATCCAAGGGAAAGGTAATTGTAGGATTGTTACTTCCTTATTATTCTTGCTAAATATCAAGTTGATTCCAAGGTTAAGGGAAAGGTAATAGTAGGATTGTTACTTCCTTATTATTCTTGCTAGATATAAAGTTGAATCCAAGGTTAAGGAAAAGGGAATTGTAGGATTGTTACTTCCTTATTATAAAAACAGCATGTGACTGGTTGTCAGGTAAACCATGACAAAAGTTTTCCAAACCTTTTCTCTACTTTCATTAGTCAGACATCCATTACGTTTCCACCTTGATCACCTTCATATACTTATAAAAGCGTCGCCAATTGATGTTTACATTGTCCAATTAGCACGATGCACTTAAAGCCAGATAACACTGCAGTAGTAAGAAGAGCATATTTCACGAATGATTTACAGTATCTTTACTGAAAGGTATGATAAGCGTAGGCCTACTCTTGAAATTTAATTTATCGAGGTTGTCGTCCTTTGTATGTACTTATAGCCCTATTCAGGTCTAGGCCCAGCAAAATACTAAACTTCCTAGTCCAATATTTTTAACTTCCTCGTCTCATTAGATGTAGCATGATGCACTGATACCGTAAAATGCTAGTGAGTAACTCGCCGACATTGCCAATAATCATAATGGCACATCGTGCCGACTCTTCTCGGGAGTTTCAACCTAGAACCGGGTAGTCAGCACATTTAAAAGTCACGTATGGGTATGTTTTAAACCCTCATCTTGTCCGCAAAACCAAGGAGCAACAGTTCTTTTAGTGGTGATTATGCATGTCAGGTGTTTGCAGATACTTGATCCCTCATTCTGCATTCACAGCACAGGGGGATCACAAATGAGATTAAGAATTTGATGGAATCATGAAAAGAACCAGGAATTTGTTGAGTCTTGCTCCTATGCCCTGGAGGAACAACTAAGAGCATACAGCCTTCACTGTGAACACGCATCCATTGCTCTTTGGTGCTGCAGTCTCATCGGGGGGAGGGAAAGAATGAAGAAACAATGGGACGAGAAGCGAAATTAGGGTAAAGAGGGAGTAGTAACCAAAGCTGAGAGTAAATGGGTAAGTGAGTAAGGGAGTGAGTAAGGGAGTGGGAGAGTAAGCAAATTAGTCAGTGATTATATAATATCATATGTGTCTAGGAATTGAATGATTGTAATTTATCCCACTAGTTGGTATACAGATGTTAACATAGCGTCAAACATGCCAAAATAAAGACTGACTTCTATGGTTCATGGTGATCGAGCCATATGACCACAGGGTTGATCCTGCATTGAAGCGATCTTGGCTGCTTAGCTTTCAGTCTCATTGATGATGGGTTCCTACATTTAATAGCCCTCGAAAGATCAGTGTACTGTATCACACTTGTCTTTGGCCCCTGCTATTCTGCACCCTCTAATTCTCTTTCAATTTTTGCCAAGCCCACAATGGGAAACACTTTGCAATTGATTTTCCAACTTTCCCAGCCACTCATCAAAACTATATTACACCATCCTGACTATTTATGTCAACCTGAAAGTTATTTCTGTAGGATTGGCCTCCCTATACCCTTATTTCTGGTAATGGGTCTGGGTTTTACACTACTGTACATCTTACCCTTAACATGTATTCGAGTACAGGTGAGGTTCAAATTCTAACTGACTTATGTTATACTGTACACATTCAGAGGTCTCTTCCTCTGAGAAGTGATGATTTTAGGTGTTGACACTGTCCACTAATTGCCATCAAGGCTTGTAAGTCCTATACCCCACTCAGAAATCTCATTAAATTACATTCATATAAACATAATGTTATTACAGCAACACTACAATCTCTTCATAGAACTAAATATTTCCAAACTTGAACACAAGGAATGTGTTAAAACTCTTGCTACATTTAAACGCCCAATACCAAAAATCACTCTGTATAAACATGTTTGGAAATTTAACATCCCTAGACGGAAAAATTATATTTCAAAATGTAGACAGGATAGTGTTTAGAAATTTTTAGCTGCCGTGAGCATTTACAATCTAAATTGTTTTTACAGTGTAGTGGGTGAACTACTGAATGCTTGAGCCATGAATGAATCAGTTAAATAGTGAAGGGATCAATCATCAATGGTAGATGAGTGACTAGTTGAATGAAGGTGTGTGCAGTATTAGTAAGAGAATGAATGAGACAGAATAGACTGAAATGTCTAGGAATGGGTGGAGGAATGTGTTTTGAATAAGTGAGCGAGCGGGCGAGTTAGCCTGTTACAAGTGGTTGAGTATGTACACACATTTTGCATTATAGTGAGAAAGAGTGAATGAGTGAGTGAGTGAGTGAGTAAAAGTGTAATATTTAGCTCATTAGCTGACTAGCTATGACTCAGCCATTCAGTCAGTCAGTAAATGAGTTAGTGTTTGAGTAAATGAGTGACCCAGTTAGCGCTTTAAATGGAAAAGACGTTCAAAACTGGTTATATTCATGTTATTATGTGAAACCGACCAGAGGATTATGTCCTCAGGAAAAACATTTTTACGTGATGAGATGACCAGATGTTGATGTGAAATAATACACCCTATGTAGCAAGTAAAAAAGACATATGGAAGTCATAATTATGTCTATCTGATGCAATCACACACATCACATGCTGTCATCAATATCCAGTCATATTATAGATGTTAAAAAGATGTGTGCCATTCGACATCAATAATACATCTTGCATTAGTTATTATGCAATGTAATTAAGTGACACATGAGTGATGTCTATGTAATATCTTAATTTGCTCAAATTTGACACATTACAGACTCATGTCTATTTCTTGTCTTTTTGCAAAGATATATTAATTCAATAATTTGGTCGTAGTAATTGTCATCTTATACATTCATGTCATTAGTATATGAATTTCAAAATGTTGTTTTCATGCTAGAATATGACATCAATTATACATCAATATCATATATCCTAGGTAGTTCTCATCTCAAATGCAAGGGGTCTCATCTGGCACTTTGCTAACATCGATCTGATCTGCATTGGTACATTCCTGATCAAAGGTTGGATCAAAGCTAATCAACTGGCTGCAGTTACTGGACAAGGTTTAAATGAAAGTGTTCTTAAATATATACTGTGTTGTTTTTGTGATATTTGAAGGGGGGATACTGGCTTACCAAGCAATGCACACGATGTATACCTTTTTATGTCTTAACGCATACAAGTACAAATGATTTCAAGCAAGCATCACAAATCCCAAGCTCTGGGCTAGGATGTATGTGTGGTGCCCTCTCTGCCGATACTGAAATACCTGTAAAAACCTTTGACTAACCAGGTATTGCATTTATTTCCTCTGCAGAGTGTCTGTGAAGGGTGTGATATTTGCATCCAATAGACATAATGTTCTTGTGCCTGAGATATCTCTAACTGAGGTTATTGATAATTGATGACATCTAACATTGAAATTTTGTCTATGAATAACATCTTATTCATGTCAGCATAATAGGTCTTTTTTATGTCAAATTTCGATGAAAGATATCAGAGTTTAAATCATGTGATTTCCAAGTTAAAGAGTTACATGAAATACAATGTCATGAATCTTCCGACATCAAATCAAACTATTTGCATATACGACTGGTTCTGGGTGATATTCTGATAAGATTCTTTTAATTGAAAACCAATGAAATAATGATGCAGGTATTATGTGATTTACTACGGGTTTTGCTAGCTGGGAAGTAACTGGATGAAAGAGTAAGTATTTGGATAACTAAAGGACAACTAAGTGAGTCAGCACAGAGTGGACTGAATAAAGGTATGGGTATGGAGCACTAAATTTGACATGGTCACCATGCAGAAGGTACACCCCATCCAACATGGCAGAGGGTAATTAAACATATGTTAGCATTCTCGTCATTCTGTTCTGTTAATCACCCATTCCAAGTCATAATAGTATTACAGAATCATAGCTAGGGCTTAAATACCTATAATTTATATAGACAAGGCCTGGAGCTACTACATTACTTGGATTACATAGAAATCAGCCCAAATTAAAAGATGGGTACTAGGGTAACTCCTTGTGTGGTACTAGGGTAACTGACTATTTTTGTTATGGGCAGTACTAGGGTAACTGATTATTTGTGATATGAGCAGAACTAGGGTAACTTATCAAAAATGTACCAGGGTAACTGATCCTTGTTTCTGTTTCTACATACAGAGGAGAGAGAAACTGCAATGTTGTGTAGTTTACTTGTTTTTTTCACCAATGTAACCCTTTTATGGTACATTATACCCTCTGTTTTTCACCATTGATCCTCATTCCATCAGTTTCAACCAGATTGTCACCACATTAGGACATGAGTTCTGGCCTCCCTTGTAACTTTCAACTAAAATATTCAAAGGAGCGACACACCAGATGGAGCTAGTGTGCAAGGGACTACCCACCAGGAGGCCGTTTCACCCCATTTGATTAATAAATATGAACATCCATATTTGCAAATACGGACTATGTCTGTATTTGAACATTACTTGGCTTACAGCCCTTCTGTATTCAAAATAGGATTAGGGGGTATAGGGCAGGTGGTATTCAAATATGGACCTAATTTTCAAATATGGACGTCCATATTTGCATAATCAAATGAGGGGAAACGGCCTCCAGGTGTAGTTAGTGTGCATGTGAAAGTTCTCAAACTGTCATTATTGTCCCAGCAGTTTCTAGCAATGAATCTTAAGTTACCCTAGTATAGAAAATACCATCCCAGCACTTTGTAGTTACCCTAGTACCAGTCTTACGGTCCATCTGGTGAAATGCTCTTCTCATGTTAGCAATTTCTGGTGGGATTTTGCTGTTATTACCACCAGATATGATTCAAATGATATCAACATCATGAATACACAACAGATACGTACCATAACTAGCCATTTATTGGAGACCTAAGTTGAATTCTCCTTTTACAATAATGCAATAACCCTATTACTCCCAATGTAGTTACCCTAGTTCTTGTTATTGTAAACAGACTAAGTAACCCTAGTACTGACAAATTTAAAACCTCTCTATACTATGATACATAGACAATGTCAGCTTACAGTTATTGCTGCAGATGGTTGTAAAAGCTGTACACCACATCCTAACAACATAGCATCACTCAAATCGGTAAAAGTACTGTGTAATCTCCCCTTTTAATTCTCTTTACTATATGTAGGACCTGCCATGTTGGATGGGGTAACTGCCAGTTACCCTAGTTCCTTCTGCACGGTGATGGTGACATGGCCTTTTCTTAATATCGACATATGACATGGGTTTTAGTGACATGAGGTAAATGAATAGTGACATGACATAGCTGCTTTCTGAAATTCGACATGGGACATGGATAGTTCTTAGAGGTGACAGGTGACATGAGGAATGAAGTGACATGTGACATGACCATTTCTTAACATCGACATGTGACATTGCCCCATACAGACCCCAAAGGTGTGAGGGACAGTGGCGGACTTAGACGGGGGCGCAGGGGGGCGCGCCCCCTCCTTTCCCCCTGTACTTCAGATGATTTTAGCCAAGAGTTTATCCAAAATTAGGGGCTAAATAAGGGCCTCGCCCCCTCCATCTCAAAAACCTGGATCCGACGCTGAGGGATGGAGATGAGTGTAAGAATGAGTGTGTTACTGTTAGTCAGTCAGCAACAGTTAGTGAGACCAACCATTAAAGTAGGAGCGGCAGAGGATCACGGTGAAAGTGAATGAATGAATTACACAGACGTGCAATGCCTGAGAGGCGTGGGTAGAACTTGCACGCGCAGTGTGGGGGAGGGGAGGGGTGGGGAGTGGGGAGGGGGCTGGCACATGCACAGGTATCAGTAATATCAGGCGTTATCAGCACCCCCTCCTCTCTACCACCACCAATCACCACACAACACCACTACCTTTAGCAGAGCCTTTAGCATGGCACTGTGCTCCTGCAGGTTCATTCCCACCTGTCCAGTCCTCAGGTAATCACTACACCTGTCCACAACTACACCTACACATCCTAATTGCAGCTGTACCATCCACGGCCAGGTATCTATCCACCCTCCTGTCGTGAAAGAGTTTCTAAAAGGGAAGATTTTGCCACCGCCAATGCTATAAATTATAGAAACCAAGAGCTTAATCTATAACGAACGTCTCATTGGAGAAGGTACATGGATGACTGGACATTCTTAAGTTACCCTAGTACCTGGGAGTGGACATATTGAGTTGGACGATTGGAGAGAAAACACTTGTAAGTTTGTAAACACACCTATTGTTTACACCAGCTGGCAGTACAAGCTGATAACATCCAGCACTGGGACTCCTCCTCATGTACAAGTGTTTAACATTGGTTGTGATTTCTAGCAGGCTGCCCTTGGCAAATCTTTGGAACTTTTTTTTTCTAGAGACATATTTAAGAGTGGTAATGGCAGCTGTATGCTGGCAAGAATCGGATAAATTATTTCTCTGATGCTAGAGAACTATGGCCTATACATGGTAGTTGCATGGGACTTTAGAACACCTCACAACAAATTCAACTAAAGCTTGGAACCAGACTGTTTGACACACAGGAAACGTGATAGGAGAAAGGAATAGAAGTTCATTTTTTTAACACTATAATATCTCCAGTGACATAGTTAGAGACCGCTATCTGGAGATGCCTGCACAGGGAGGAGGTGGACTGGGGCCCGGGGAGGGGAGTCCGGCAGGCGGCGGTCTCCTACCCCGACCTGGCTTCCCAGGAATGCCCCCAGAAGCCCCTGGGAGTGAGTTGAAGATGTTAGGAGGAGGAGGTGGGGCGGCCTGTAAACGGATGAGATTTGCTGAAAATCGACACGGTCCATCAGGTAAATTCCACTTTGAAATTATATAAAATGACTGAAAGAAAATGTAATGACGTTTAGTTTATGGATTCAAGAGAGCTGTGAAGGATATAGATCAAGCCTATAGATCAGAGATACTTGAGTGTAATACAAAAACAATTTTCGTTGAGAAATATAATTTTTGGGTGCCCAGATTTTGTTTAGTAAAAATTTCATCATGATAGCACGAAAACTAACATCAGGGGAGCAATACAAAAATGGGTATGTGATGAAAAGCTGGAATGGATTTATTGCATTTTGGAACCAAACTCTTCAATTGTAACCCCATTCTGTAGTTGCAAGGGTTGCAGGGGAGTGTAATAATAAAACGGAAGGTCTTAGTACGCCTTTCTAGATGAAGAGAGGATTGACATCCTTGTGTGTTTACGGCGCGCGCCTTATACAAGAGGAACTACGGCAGCGTGAAACAATAGGGAGGTTTAGCAACCCAACGTACGTTTTGAAATCAACGCAGACGCAGCTACTTTGTGCAGAACGTCATCAAGGGTTGTGTAAAGCTCACTCAACCATGAAGCTGGCACAGGCAGGCATGAAATCTATCCAATACTAGGTGTACTTCTATCATTTACATATTATTATGCAATATGTAGATATATGATTCATACTGTGTATTAGTAAACATATGTACCTTGGTGTCAATGCAAGGAGATGGCTGTGGATTGAGTCATTGTGCCATGGGAATAGGATAATTATGTTGGACGACGTGAGAAGGGCCATTTTCACGTTAGGAACGTACGTCCTACCCCTCTTGGTATAGTCTCACGTCTGTGTTGATCGTATGGGGGTGGCTAAACCTCCCTTATATCACTAAACGTTTGTCTAAAAGGCTTTATATATAAATTTAGGATTGACCACAGGTGTAGGCTATATGTATATAAATCTGTAATTGCACTCTTGGGATGGAAATTCCCGTCTGTCCCCATGTCTATAGGCAGTCAGTCAGTAGTCTATGTAAAGTGATGTGAGTGGCAGGCTGGGTGACAAGCAGATAGGATTAGAGACTTAGTTAGGGGTTCAGCACCTCCAGGGTCGTGACTACATGTAGAGTCAGGGTATCAGCTTTATCTACACAAGCCATAGGCATATACAAGTCTATGGCACTCAATTCTGCTATGGTCAGCTTTAGGTCAGTACCTTTATTACTATATACACGTTCAAAGATATTGGGCGGCTAGAGGTTTAAAACCAATAGATATATGGTCTTGTGCATGGCAACTATGTGCTTATAGTGGTTATTGTGTGAGGTGGGTCGTATAGTTATATAGTACCATTCTGAGAGAAAGTTAAAAAGTGTAACTTCAATGCAAAGTCCTAGTGTCAATTAATCAGTTGCTGTGGAGCCGTGGGAGATGTATCCCACATACTTTTCAGGATGGCCAGATGGATTATATAGAACTAAATTAATGGAAAAATATTAAAGATGTAAAAAAAAGTACGACAACCTGAAAGATATGAAAGAAAAAAAACACGAGAATTCTCTCAACCTATTTCTGTCTTTGTCTCACCCTAATGCTCCTGTCTCTATGACCCTCCTCTGTCTCTGTCTCTCTCTTTCTGTCTCGCTCTGTCTCTCTTTGTTCATCTGTCTCTTCTATCTCTCTTGCTGTCTTTGTCTGTGTGTGTGTGTCTCTCTCTCTGTATCTCTCTCTCTCTCTCTTTCTCTCTCTCTCTCTCACACTCTCTCTCTCTCTCTCTCTCTCTCTCTCTCTCTCTCTCTCTCTCTCTCTGTGGTTTTTGGAAATTTGGCTGTGTCTGGCTTCCCTACAGCCGTCTCTGTGGCGCAATCGGCTAGCGCGTTAGACTGTTAATCTAAAGGTTGGTGGTTCGAGCCCACCCAGGGACGTGGCTTTTGAAATCGGGATTTCATTCTGCATGATTGAAATCTGTTGACAGTAGGGAGGTTTAGCAAACACGACGTACGTCACTCAAACCTGAGTTTACGTAGACGTAGCAGCGCTGTAAGTATGCTGCACGTCTGCGTTATAATGCCTACGTAGTGACTGCTAAACCTCCCTAATATTGACCACTAGCTGGTCTGGAGCTGGTTCCGGTAACACACTCTGATAAGAACTGATAACATGGCCCCAGCATATCCCTGGAAGTAGGTGTTAACCAGGGACAAGGTACCCATCATTGTATGTGTAATCAGTGGGTTTTACCTCAACCAGCGAAATTCAAAATGGCGGCCCAACTAGGCCTCCATACTGAGTCCTATAGAGAGTAGTCGAGGCACCGGTACCAATCATAAAAATTAGAAATACCGCAATGGCCCGTTTAAGAGCCGGGGTCTCAATAAGCGCCAGGGTAAAAACAGTATTCAAATGAGCATAATAATTTTTATTCGAATTCATAGAAATCACTGGGCAGCCAGGGAAAAGTTCCTAGGTGGTCCAATTTAGACAACTTTCTCCTAGTGGGTGAAAATCATACCGTTGCAAGAAATTTAGATTAGTCCTTTATAAATGTTTCTTTACTGAAAATTCAAAATCCAGAGTGCACCCTGTCCTCGAACTGACACCATCTAGGGGGGAGGCAGAATTCCCTCAAAGTTAGAAAAATAAGGTGTACAAAAAGAGAATGTGTTTTTATATGGGAATTTCCTAAAAAAAAAAAAATACTTTGCAGAGGCTCAATAAAAATGGTTGTTTTAGAATCACACAGGTCACTGTTTTCCGAAATTAGGTGGCATTTCAGAGGCCTCAAAAGTCCGCGTTTTCCATAAAAAGGGGATACCATTCAATTCAAAATCTCCGTGAACAGGGGGTATATTTTTGCTCTATTATTTCTAAACTCCATGCACCCAAATGCCGGGGGGGCACTCTATGTAATGTATACATATATGTGCGGCTGGCAAGGGTGCTTTTTCAAGGAAAAGTCCCTAGCAAGCCTCCTGTTTCAGCCACAAATATCCCTAGCAAAATACCCCTATTAAGCAGGAAATTTCGAAATTTTCATTGGGATCAGCACAGTTTTCATAAAAATAGCATGAACCAAATTCAATCTTTTCCCCAGTCAGTGTAAATTTAAGACATTTTGAAATAAATCTAGGATTATTGAGTCAAAAGTGCCCTAGCAAGGGTAGGCTTTTGAAGAAAAAACCCGCGGACGAGTGCCCTAGCAAGGGTAAGGGTTGTCGTGGGTTCAGCCACACACCCATATAAAAAAATTGAAGTGCCCCCCCCCCAGGTCCAAATGTGCTGTAAAGAGAGAAAGGGGGGGTTCTTCATGAGATCTGCTTGGAGAAGTTACCTATACACTGGTGCGACATGTGCTGTCTGCACAGTGAGTCCCCCATAGCAGAGACCGATCGGTGAGATGGCTGCGGTCGGCCTCTCTTCCACTTAGTCCCGCCGCCCTATGTTGACTCAGCCGGTGTCCCTCCCGGGTCAAGGGCCTCCGTTCAAACGTCATTTATCTCCGCTATCTCTCCACTTTGACACTGGTCGTGCATACTCTGCCCTTCTGAAGCACTTCTACTGGACACACAATGCTTCATGTGGTTTTGATTTTCTTCTTTTCCTTTTTTTATATTCCCTCTTTTTTGTCAACTCTGTAAGCTATACTTGCATACAAACTTAACAACAATGAAAATAGTTCTATAGCCGTCAATTCTTGCTGTTCGTCTTAACACCTTTCTCTCTTCATATCATAACAAGATTTATAAATGGGTGACACCCCCACCCTCCACGCCCCCTTTCAGCTGTTTAATATGACCCTATTATACCATGTGCCCGGGTAACAATCATATACCAATTCTTGGAACACATCAAAGAACATGTAGATCCTTGTTCATAAATTCACATGACAGGGGCCTGTATTTGTAGCCCCATGCCTGTCTACCTTAGAAGTTAGAGTGGGCCCAGACCTGTACACGTATCGACATGTCTCTTTGCCATTAGTATAATATAGAAGCTGCTACACATATAAAGCTAAATAGAGACCCAATTAAAGAACGTACCCTCTCATGTTTAAAAGCCAACTTGTACTCACCACAGACTAAAGAGCCACCTGCCTTGTTTAACAATAGTGTGTATTGCACGAGCAGGTACAGACTGTACCTTACTGTGTGACTGTCCTTTTAGTGCCCTTGTTATGCGTGTCATCTTCATTGAAAGGTACTTGTACCCAGCTGGTACCTGACTGAAATGAGCACTTCTGTACAACACACAAAGAAAAGCCAGGACTGGAAAGAAAGTGATGGCTGCAGGTGAGGCACTTCTTAGGCAAAACTACCTTTTCCCCTATGTGCAACACCCTCCTGAGCCTTTTTGCTGCTAACCCCGTCTACCTAGCCCGGCACCCATAGCTCCCTAAATACATGGAACTTCTTAGTTTTTCCCCTCTCCATACTATATATCGGTACCCTATTCCCCTTCACTGGCTCCCCTCTCTGTCCCCTTTATTGTGACTTTTTACACTTTAACTGTCCAAGTTGCCCCCCCCCCTCTTTTCCTCTGCATATAATGTATAGGTATATACATATATAGGTTTATCATCAGTCCATATCGCTACACGTGTTAACATGTCTGCTACATGTTACAATCAGTGGTCTATACGTCAGAAACAGCAGACGACAATCAACCAAAGCCTATTGACAAACACTCTCACAGATAGCATATATAGCATTTGCTATATAACTTGACTATAACATAGTCCATATATGGTGTTGCGAACTACGGGACCTGATTGGTTCAGATTTAACATAATAATTATATTGTGAAAATCGATTTTAGCTGTGTCTAGCCTGTACAGGGTGTCAGATGATAACAACCGCGTCACAAAATGATACTGTAATTTCTAGAGTTTATGAATGTGGGCGAAGAAAATTGCAATAATTGTTCCATTGTACCATTACAAGTTACTTGTAGCTATACAATAATCAATATGAGAGAATCAGTCGCATAGGACAAACCCAATGGATAATTATACAAAAAGAAAGTACTGTTGTCATGCTGGAACAACAAAACTTTTTTTCCTGGAGATTCCTACACAGCAGCTCTACAGTGCCGTGAGAAAATCCCCTCACCTGCTTCCCAGGAGATATCAGGAGGGTCTTGCCAAAAAGGAAACGTGAACCCAAAAAGAAAACGTGCACGTTTTTGTGTTGCTAAAAGATTGTTTGGATAATCGTTTAAATGAAATGTGCATGGTTTTTTTCACTTATATAAAAGAGTTTTCCATACATTTTACTGTATTCTTTTTTGTCAATACTATGAAAACGTGTTAGGCCATACAAATTTTCCTCAGTACTCTCTGAAAAAAATGTACAGAGGTTCTTCCTCGTCTTCTTTTGGCAAGACCCTCCTGAGCTGTTCCCACAAGGATGTATAGAGAGTAGTAATCATTAATGCCATTGAACTGTTTTATCTTCTTCCCTTTTACATGTAACCGACTCCCATGGGATAGTAATTGAGGAAAACGAAATACGATAACACGATTAATAATTCTGATTAATACAGCTGTTATATCATCTGAATGAGAAAGGGTTACAAGCGAATAGGTTGCACACCTGCAGTATAGTCACTTTCTTTTCAGTCCTGACTTTTTTTTCGTGTTGCACAGAAGTGGCCAAGAAGTGAGGTGCCAGAAGAGTGTCATGTGAATAGGTCACTTTTAAAGGGGCCCTGGCATGGTAATGCATGCCAGCATCAAAAAGACATGTGACCATCCCTTGACCAATCAGGGTGCCGTGTTTTTTTCTGCTCGTTCCCGCGATTTTATGACCACTCTTTGAATCAGTACCCATGTTGTTAGTTTGCGGTGCTAGCCGCCCTTTAAGGAGTAGTCGCACCTTCCCATAACTATGATAGCTACACAAAATAATAGCAAGAGGAGAGAGTCAGATATGAAGGCACCTCTTAATATGCAATACAGACTATTTCTAAACAAGGCAGGTAGCTGTACATTCTAATGTGGTGAGTAGAAGTTGAAGTGCGAAACAGAGCATTCCCCATTAAAGTGAGTGCATAGCTACGTATAGGGCTGACCCGGGATACATTTTCAACCAATTAGATAACTCCCTTCATTCTCTGCAGATTTTTTTGGGTACATTATGTAACACCTGGTACCCACCATGCAGGCTGTTATCAGTGCTTATTTCGCCAGTTCCGAGGTCAAGCAATAGTGGACACACTAGACCTCAGTACTAAGCCCTATAGTGCACCCTTTAGCTCATTTTCAATATCCTCCAGGAGGCTTTTTCTTAACAGGCTACGACTGCACCCTCCTAGTCGTACCAACTTTCCCATGGGATTAGCATTGAAGTTTTGCAACCGTAGTGCTGTGACCGATTGTAGTGCCTTAAGAAATGGCCTCCTGGTCTAAATTCCTGAACTGTTGATAATCACCTATATTATCCACCTTACAGAGTCTATGGGTAGTGACGGAGAACGGCTACCTTCTGATGAAGACCAAACAGATGATGAAAGCGAGGCTGCCTCCGAAAGGCCCCACAAGAAGGCAAAAAGTACATCCGGCAAGGGAGCTCCTCGAAAGTCAGCAGCTCAAATCATGCGTGACAAGAAAAAGCAAGCGGCACTGACATTAAACTGGTAGGCATTGTATTTTTTAATTTGGCTTTTCAAACAAAACTAATGTAGGAAGTATAGAATAAAAGTTCACTGTTGCGCTTTCTAATAGGCTGTTTGAGAAATTCTGTCGTCATCATTTTTATACCTCCGTATATTACACATTTTCTCTGCTCAAATCGTAAAGGTATGCTTTGTGTCCTGTTCTCCTTTCTGAGGAGGGTCCCAATCCGCAATGGAGCATTTGGCCATGCTTGTCCATGCTTGGCCCAATATAAGCCGACATTGGCCCAATGTTTCCTTGCTACCTGGGGTGGTTCTTGTCTTCTCATTTCTTAAAAAAAAATACTGACGTCAATTATCTAAACGGGGGTGTAGCCTAGCTCAAAGTTCACGATCTATAAGACGGCCTTTCCAAAGCCGTCTTTGAAAAAGCTTCTAAAGACAACCTTCTAACTTTGCACTCCGAGATAAACTATAATAGATATAAAACTCACAGATAACTGCAAAAGAAGCCGCCCGACCATTTAAAAATGACTTTTGCTTTAAGGATTTTATCATACTGGGTATAAATCATGCATAGCACCACTCATAGGTGATAACTTCCTAGATAACCAAGAACAGAGCAAGGGCGATCTCAAAGTTGAAAAAGATGATAGGTAGAAGGGAGGAGTCGTTTGTCTTGGCCTATCTCTTTGATGTATTCGATAAGAGATAAAGGTTTAATAACGCAAATAAACTATTGACATGTATGAGATCATCAGAGCAGAATCAGTTGCATCTAGAAGAGAAGAACATGAACATAATTCATGGGAAAATTGGTATGAGTTAGGTTTGGAATACATTTTACTGCAATAACGTCAGCAACTGAAGTTTTATAATTTAAGTCGTGACTTTAACTTGCACAAGTTTCACCCTAGATAAGGTGTCGGATCTCCCCTGTTGAAGTATTTAGGATTTAGGGGTTTCATTTTATTATCAAATAATACATTCAAACTTAACAATGAAATGGTTTTCACTACCCTTGAGTGAAAATACCAAAATATCTTAGTGGTCCATCTATACCGAGAACAAAATGACACAGAGCTACAGCAAATGTCTCAGGTGTTGGTAGAACCTCTTGGTAGTGGATAATCCTAGTACCAAAATGGCTGTTTGCCCCATCTAGTGGTATATCCTGCAACAATTATGCATGTCAAACCTGACATATTATCACATGTCAACACAACTTTGACATGACTGTGACCCTTGTCAAATCACAAGTGACATGGCATTTCAAGGTATGTCAAATCATAGGAGGTGTAAGGCATGCTACAGGTGTCATTGTGACACATGTGCACATGTCCAAATGACATGTGCTCTCCATGTGAAATCTAACTTGACATGGGTATACATGTCATTTTGTCAGATACAGTTTTTTTCAGTGTGGACCTTCACCAACTTTACTGATTTGTAAGGAAACGTCATGAGATTTGTAACAGTAAGTACAGGAGAGGGCACTAGGTGGCAGTCTAACAGGTAAGGCCTCTGTATTTTGTGCACAGAGGAGTTCCCACACACACATTCGCCTAATAGGGTTGTACCTAAGTATGACCTACAACACATGTCTTACGGAGAAGTTATTTGATGCAAGCCCCTACAAGGTAATGAGGATTTAATGTGCATATGTGGATCGACACAGGAAAAGGGACCTCTATGAGGGGCCTCCCGGGGGTCCTCTTCTATGATTTATTTTGGTACAGGCAAACTCAAACATGTGTCTTAATTGGTGCTATTTACAGTGTGACCAGATAACCCTCTGCACCTGTACGGACTGCTCTGTCAGGACATGATCTATTTACAGACCCTAGTGTGCTAACAACCCTGCCTACTCTTAGCTAGAGTGTGCAGGCCAAGTTGTTACTCAGCCTGTACTGGCCTTGTCAGACTGCCTGCAGACACCAACTCCCAGATCACAGTTTCGGACACTATTCACACTACAAACTAGTTCCCAAAACACCCATATCCAATATTTCCAATTTGATTTTCTCAGCTTCTAGGTAACTTGAGACCAAAAGAAAAACTGATTTTGACCATGGCTTGCATGGACAAACAGATATTCTGACATCTGTATTATTAGATGGATTCTAAAATTCCTCTCCTGTTCCTAGTACCGGTAACAGGTCTTTGCCCAATACCTAAACTATAAATGAATGTGATTAACAATGCCAAACAGTTTGCAGATAATGGGGGGGGGGCATTAAAAGGGAACCACATTGGAAGAAATATACACATGTACTGGGAATAGGGACCTTAATACACTCTGCGCTAAGGGCCTTTTTCGCAGATCCTTGTCACTGGCTTTCACCTGGCTGATATTAGGTGACATCCGAAGTAAAGTTCAATGACAATAGGAATTTGGTTTTATAATAGATAGCAATTTTCCTCCTAAAGATAGACTTTTAAATACAGCCTTAGAGAAATCGCTGTGATTTTGGACGCTTGTATGATTCCTTGTAAAACTAGCTTTCTTTGACCTTTGGCATATGTATTGGGTGGCTATAATTGAGCCATGGTTAGGTGAGAGGTCTCTAAAAGCTCTCCCCAGTCAGAACACGCTGCGACCTCTACAATGGTGTAATAGCTAAAGAGAAAAGAAGTAATTAAGTGGAAGACCACGTTAACAGGCCTTGCCATATATTCCGCGGTAGCAGGTTGGCCCATGGGCGCAGCCATTCCTGGAGCTTGTTACCAGCAAGTTCTATTGATAAGATCTATCAGATGGGTACCAGTTGGTCCCCGAGAGGGCTGCAGTGAATAGTTGAGATTATCTCATTGGCTAATAATTGCTAAGTCCGTATAGCTATGGTCTACTGGACACCACTAGAAGGTATGGCTGGCGTAGCCCTGTCAGTTATCTCCCCCCCCCCCTCCCTGTACAGGTGTCAATCAGCCAGCTGCATGTCTGTGTTGGGGTGTAGGAGGATGTCAGTGACATTGTCAGGTGGGTTATAGCTACTTGCTGATTGCTACCCTGCCTCACCTGGACACGAATTCCCATGTCTCCAGGAGACCAATCTAACGGCACGCGACCATCTGAGGATATAACTGGGGAGAGGGAGGGGCTGCCGTGAACTTAGCTGTAGGGGAAGCTGTCCAGTAGGTCGTTGCGTAAAGATTGGGAACTAGTTATGGCAGATCTAGGTGCTATTCCCGAAATGGAACTGACTGACCTTGGGGAATCAATTCCCTGTTGGGTTGCCAAAAGCTGATGAGTCATAGAAGTGGTTTAGGAGTGGTCAGGAATTAATGAATGGTTCCTAATTGAGAATCAATCCCCAGCTAGTTCCCTCCTCTTACTCCATAGTCTACCTATTATGGGAAGCATTCAGGTGGAACCAATCGTGGAACCAGTTTCCCTCACTTTTTGAGGGGAGGGAACTGTACCTGAACATTTTCAGGTGCACTTTAAAGCAAAAGCACAATCAGACCAGCTATTTCAGGGCAATCTACTAGAACACCCCCTTTGAAATTGTCCGACAAACCAGATATAGGCCTAAGCTCAATGGGCTTGAGCTCTGGTAAAGCAGATTCGCTTGAGTAGAATCCACAGAAAGGTTCTCCAGATGGGTGGGGGGGGGGGGGGTCTTAAGCACATTGGAGGAAGGGCTGCAGAAAGTATGGTATGCACAAAATTAAGAGAACATGTATAATTATCATAGGTATGTATATTTCAGATAGAGTTTAGTTGGGTTAAGGTTTTCTAACTATATACTTTACAGGCCTGGCTTTTTTCATATTTGTAGAACATTTATGAATTATCCCTTGGTTCATGCATAACCTGTGCAGTGGTCTCAAACAGTGGGAGAGGTCCAAAGAGAAAGGCCCATTAAGTCATTGCACCCATACAAAGCAAATAGCAAAATAGCCGCTGTAAAAGTGGAGAGACAGACAGCTCTGCTTGTCAAGGGTGGGCGGTGTTTGACATGTCCTAGTGTTGGACCTGAGGCAATGGGAGCAGCTGAAGTGGTAGCTATAACATGGAATAATCTTGATTTTCTCTTCTTTTTTTTAGGGGGGTCTATTGTGGTTTTCATTCCTTGACATCGCTATCATTCTCTTTCTTGTTTCACGTCTTTTCCTTTACCTTTTATCATTCACATGTACCATTCTTGCTTAACATTATGGACTACTGCATTCGCGTAAATGCTTTTTTTGACGAAGGAGGAGTTAATGACATTTGAATAAAAGTAAAATATCCCTAAACCTGAGAGAACTGAAGAGGACTTGGATATTGCTTATTCCCATCATCCCAGGGAGATTGACAATGCTGGCTCTTCAGAAGTCAAACATCATTTCTAAGATGTTAGATGTTGTATAACTTCGTAAACATATCACCACATAGATCGCTGTACATTTAATTAAGACCCTCTAAAGTGTTGATATTTAAAGCGAAATGTGCATGCCTTTGTTTTAAGAACACTGTCAACCCTCATGTGGAAGCAAGGTATATATAGGTCTCTATGAATTGAAACAAAATATAATGCACTTTTTAACACTTGTAGATAATGTATCATCACATGTTTATACGAACATTGCCTTAATGGAGCAGAGATTAATAATCATGTCAGCAAAATGTCAACTCTACCTTTCCTAATGACCACATCCACTTGGTACAGATAACACATGTCCACAGTTAAGTGACCATTACAATAAGAGTAAACTTTACCTGGAGGATGCACACACTTTACACATACACTCTAAGGGGGCAGCAATTGAACAGATAATAAAGGCAATGACTGTTCACTCTATGCAGGCCGCCATCTTGTCCCCAATGTGGCTAGTCCTCACAGACTAATGCACCTCATAACCTCTGCCCTTGGTAGGTATTGGAGGTGATTATTTTGGGCACATTAAACACTGTTGGGAAACCCAGCCATATTGCCGTGGTGCTTGGAAATACAGGGAAAAGGTCACACAGTGATATTGGTATATATACCTGATAGTGTAAGTGAGGGTGTGCTAATGGTGGTGGAAATGTTAGCGATGCCATCTACCCACTCAACCTATGGCACTCTCTTATGTCATGCTTTAATGTCATACATATGACGTAATGTGTCACATCATGATGCTTGACAAGGACAAGTGCTATCATGTGAATATTGGAGATAATGGGATATGTCATACCTTATAAGCCCCTGCAGTATAGGCTTTGTGGGTTTGTTGATTAATTAATACTGCCCATCTATTTCATCTCGCCACTCAACAACCAGCAAGACCTTAGTATGTTTTTAATGTTTTTAAGAGGGCATTGTGTCTCTACCTCTTCAAATCACAATCAACCCCATGTAAAGCACTGTATATATTTCTTATTCAGCCTCAGCACCTACAAAACTGAACCTCCTGCGTTATGTTCAGTTATGAAAAACACTAGTTAGGGTAGGTAGCCAATGTCTCGATCACTTTAGCTGCTTGGCTCTTGTAAGTCAATCACCCTGCTCCTGCTACTTTCAGGTAGCCTACAACAACAGACTAACGACATGGGAAAGAACTTGCACACATTCTGAACCAAACCATTATCATGTCAAAATGACCTGTCTAGGGTGATCAGTTTTAGCTACAACGCAGAGTGGGTGAATCATGGGCAGACTACCCTGTACAGTGGCACTTTTACACCTGGTATAACCATCTATATCGTGGACACTCCTTGTACTCTGTTTGTAAGACTAATACAGCCCACAAACTGCCCTCCATACAGGCAACAGTCTGAGGGTCCTCTACTCCTGGGGACAAACACATTGTAAAAGTATTATGGGATCCTCCTGGGTTTACGGCCTTGTGGTGGTACTGGGGACATTACACACTCCAACAGCTCACAGGTAGATGGGATAGGAAGAGGAGGGAATGAGAGGGGGGGTGAAGAGCAGGGGAGGGGGGGGGCAGAGGACATGAAGGCAATGCATGCAGGCACTGTAGGGGGGGGGGTATGGTGGCCTGTTGGAGGTTAGCAGGGGAAATGAAAATTATTTTAGGACTGGCTGAGATTGAGAAGCAGGCATGGGATATGATGGGGCTTGGTGGGGTAAGAAGAAGTTATACCGAGACAGCGGATAATGAGGACAATGATGAGGCAACAGGTAGTTGTAGGGTAACCTGATTGAAGTGGGAAGGCACAGGCTTTGTTATAATTGAAATGAATTAGATTTTGTAAACTGAAGAACAGAATATTCTATACAATATGTAGAAGGTGGGGTATCATGTGTCCAAATATAGCTGGGTGAGAGTTCTAGAAGTGTGCCCCACATGCACCAAGTGCGTCGTCTGATTTGTCATGACTTAACTGCAGAGCTTTGATGTTGCAGAGCTTTGATGTTGCCGCCTGGACCCTATACAATCTGTTTGTACAGACGTCATAACAAGCTGACCATCTGTAGATAACTTGCCCAATATGAGAACAAGATGTAATGCCAGCCATCTAAATTGATATTTAGTTGCCTCCCCTTTGATTTGTGACCAGCATTTCCCTCTACCATTGTGTATGTATTGGAAAGATGTATTTCCTGAACTGACACTAAAAACCATATAGTTATTTGCAGCTATACCAGTATATATTTTGACTCCGATGCCCCTTTGATACATCATCAGTCACATATTAGTCATGGAACAAGTCATTCTTATTGTGTGTGGGCTACACAATGACATGTCACAGGAGTGTGTTTACAGGAAATAGTTTCAAAAGTTAGTTTTCAATTGACTTCAGATGTGGTTATGGATTTAACTTCAATTGATGGTTCCCTCTACAGTTCGAGGTACTATGGCCTCTAGGCTCAATATCTATAATGTGCAGTGTGGTTGGGGCACAATAAAGATGGTTGTTATCAAATTCCATATCTGTGCAAAATAAAGTACTTTTACCCCGGTAATGATAATGTCTTTTCAATGGTGAGAAACATTATTTCTATAAATAGGCCTACTTTGATTGTATTTGCAGGTTAGAAGAGAATTATTGTATATGTGAGGGGGTCTGCCTACCACGCTGCATCCTCTATGCCCATTACCAAGACTTTTGTCGCAGAGAAGATCTGGACCCCGCCTGTGCTGCTACTTTTGGCAAGGTAAGAAACTAGCTATTTTCTATATTCCTATGAATATGGGAGGTTTCCTCTCCAAAGGGCCATATGTAATATCTCAATATGGTAGGAGCCCAATGAGTATGCACTAAATGTAAACTGATCAGCGTTTCTGGTGGCAGTAATTAAAAGGAGTCCAATTCTGAGAGTTATTTAAGATGAAAAAATGGGATAATATGTTACAACACAATGATTCAAATGTTATCTTTATATTATGTACATATTACTCTAAACAATGCTACTACATCTTTTACACATTTGGGAGGCCTCTTTTGATCCATAACCCTGTGCTGACAACTAGGATGTTAATTCAACATGATCATTGTTTTATGTAACGTCGGTGTATAAGGGTCCGAGATATGGCATTGTAAGAGCTTAATCTACATGGTGAATACACCGCTGATACAATGTAGGTCCCTATCTGTACATATATGGCGCCACAGGATTTGACAAAAGAGATACACGACAGCTCTATAGTATCCCATCTCCCATTCTCACTACACTAGTTCCAACATCGTCCACATTCAATCTATATACCGTAAAACCTCGTGTATAGGGTGTATCCCGAGTCAAAAGAAGAGACCATCCTATTCTCATTGTGACTTCTTTTGGTAGGCTTTTTACTGAATATAATGACCCAGGCATCTCCTGGCATAATGACAGGAAGCAGGCTTATGTGCTGCATTGTATGACGTCTTTATCAGTCAGAATGTGCCAGATGCTGTATTAGATATGTCTAAAGGCATGTCCCTAATTACAATAATAAGGTGTATAATTTAATTCTATCATGTAGGATATCTCAGTTGGGTTATCTTATGCTAATTATAGAAAGAAATACCCAAGTACTGCCAATCATACATTTATGGCTAGCATTTGTTTGAAAATTAGTAGTGCTGTGCAGGCAATAATGAATACAATGAATCAGATAGGCCTGCCTCCTGCCCTTATGATAGCAGATGTGTTATACGTATGCCTGGGTCTTTTTATTCAGTACAAAGTCTACCCAAGTCATCATGAAGATAGGGTGGTCTAAACCTAAGAGGGACATTGCCACTTCAGTACCGTTCTATAGTTTAAATCCTAACCCTGACTGGTTTGCTGTCGCAAAAGTAGGGGGTCTGATCTATATGCAGCAGCTTGATTGAATTATAGAAGTTAGAGTGAGTCTCAATGTACTCTGATAAAATGTCATCTCATGGTTTTGACCATCTTGAATTTTACATGCACATTAAAAGGCGGAGATAGTTATTAATATCTAATTCTACTTCCCTTTGATAAACGATGAACAATGAATAATATCTGAGTTCCTGTTCACTAATAACCTGAGCACCACCTATTCCTACTGGCGGGGATTGGAGGCACTAGTGACAGATGTCTGCAGGTACCTAATCCCCTCTACACTGTGGTGCCTTATCCTGTCCTGATAGGGTAATCTGACTCAGGGTGGACGATAATAAGGCCTGATACCATTAACTCCAATGTTACAGGGCACTGCCACAGAGAGACATGCCCAGGCCTATGGAATAGGGCCTATAATCACTGATTAGTATAATCACTTGGAGTAGGCCTCTGTGTTGGGATGGGGATGTTCTTGGAAGATGTGTTAAATATTACACCTTTGTAATCAGACTAGGCCTACATAAGACTTTTTAAAGTAAAACAGAAAGGTTTTTATTGTCAACTTGAATTTCAACAAAATTCAGCCTTGGATATCCCAAATTTTCTCATAGTCTATTAGGCCTATAGAATCATTTGTACCATAGTATTAAAGTCTCTTTTGAGAAATTGGAAACCTTGTGAGTTATAGCCTGCATTGTATCAAATGAACATAGCATATAACTAAGACTAGTCCCAGGTAGCAAGGATACATTGGGCCAATGTCGGCTTATATTGGGCCAAGCATGGACAAGCATATGGCCCAATGCTCCATTGCTGATTGGGGTGTTCCTGCTGTATAGGCACATAATCGTAGGGCCATAGGTCCAAAGCTAAGCCCAGTAGTGAACAAGTAATCAATGGATAATTCATGACGCATGTGTGTTAGTGAAGGGTAATTACACGAGGGCATAGCCCGAGTGTAATTAGCCTTTGCTAACACACACAAGTCATGAATTATCCATTGACTACTTATTTTATACCACGAAACCAATAAATAATCAATAGAATACCAATAAATTCAAGTTGAAAACAAAAATTATTACCCCTCCCCGGGACATAGTGTGTGTACAGGTACATACACCTCGTCGCCCGGCAGCGGACAGCGACAGTGCCCGTCTCGGCTTGGCTTTGTTTGAATACGTCTTGCGGTTATGGCAGCGGCACACGGCGAAAAATAGTGTTTGTACACCTCGTCGCCCGGCAGCGGACAGCGATCGTCTCGGCTTGGCTTGCTTTGAATGCGTCTCGCGGTTATGGCAGCGGCACATGGCGAAAAATAGTGTTTGTACACCTCGTCACCCAGCAGCGGACAGCTACAGCGCACACAGCGAAAAAAGAGGCGCCTGGACCGGGACTCGACCCGCATACCTCTAACGGCTGAGCGCAATGCGCTAACCACTAGACCACCACGTTGCCTCCTTCAGCGGCCATCTCGGTTTCATATGTTTGAATGCGAGCAGTAGCGAAAAAAATTATACGCCCGACCGGGACTCGTCCCGCCTACCTCTACTATCTAACCAAGCAAACACATACCGTCTCTCGTCAGTCCCTGTGGCGCACTGCATAGGGAGTTGGATTTGGGATGTGAGACTGTAGGTTCGAGCCCTGCCCTGGCCTTGAAAATTTTGTGGGTTTTAACATGTAACATATGACATGGAAGGACATGAGAGGCGTGCAGGTTATCCATGGATAACTGCACAGCATGTAGGTTATCCATGGATAACCGCACGCCTTACAAATATCGACAGGTATGTGCATGGGAATATCCAGAGTGAGTGAGTAATGGTTGTTTAACGCCAAGCCGACAGCTAAGGTCATATTCATGGCGGGAAAAGTACATTAGACATCACATCACAAAGGAATACATGTGCCTGTGCCCGTGCATATGGACACCAGACACATGTAAGAAAGAGGGGACAGGAAAGAGGAGATTCAAGGAACGAATATGTGCCAGTGCCCGCGCATATGGACACCACCCACACTCAGAGAGGATAGAAAAGCAAGACATAGACCCCTTTTAAAGATGGCCTGGGGCTGGGGAGGCCCGGGAATATCCAGAAAAAGCACCCAAAATCACAGAAGTCGTGGTATAATTCAGCATATTAAATATAGAAGATAGACATTATAGCTATTTCATGCTGTTCATTTGGATTAGAGATGTGAAGAATTTGATCGAATATAAGTAATGTCAGTACCCCGGCTATGTTGTGACAGGCATAGGCAAGAAGAGGGAAACAATTAAGGGTAGACAATAGCTCTCATGTGGAGTACACACTTAGTACAAGATGCCATCCTCCTTTAGACCATGGAGATTACCAGTGTCATATCTTGTCCTTAGTGATACCTAAAGATAACTCCATTTCATGTAGGGACCACTTAAACCAGAGGACTTTACTCATCCTTTTAGCAAAGGCGCCGGTCTATTATGTCTGTAATGTAGTGTCAAAAGTCACACGATGGAAGCAGCCATTTTGTACCCATGAATGCCCCAAAGATTGTCAAGAGCCTGACTGAGAAGAGCAAGTGAGCGAAAGCAACAAGTGTAGGGACACTTTTTTTTCGGAGAGGTAATTTATTATCAACATGTTTAGCCTTAACCTTAAGGGACCCATGGCAGAGATCATGACTTAGATCATCGTCCAGTCATGTCACTCAGATATAGATGGCAATGTCGGCATGATCAAGGGGTTGTCTTTGTATCAAATATGAAATAGGTCTACGTCGTGGGTGTTATCACTATCAGGAGTTGGATTTGTTAATAGGTGGTGTGTCATAACCCGCGTTTGGAGATGCACAAGCACTGAGCTTGAGGAGTGGATGTTATTCTGAAAGAGTGGATGTCTGAATATTTGGATGTGATTTAGGGAGAGGCCATACTTTTATCATGGCACTTCCAATGATAACAAGTTTTTTCTGCCCCTTTTCTAATATAGTGTGCGTGCCTGGCCACATTTACTCACTTTCAGTTTGAATTGTCTTTGAGATATCCGTGAACTTTTATAGGTTTACATACATATAGCATGCTCTGTAAATACCTATTAGCGTGAACCGATGCATTTCATGCTGTCCTACCAAATGTCATGAAATCATTGTTGGGAATATAAGCTAATAGACACCAGAGATCAATAAGAAATTTAGAAAAAAAAAACCATCTTAACTTTAAATCGAAACTAATTAAGCCTTAAAAAAGTGTTGTATTCAGGTAACACTACCTACCTTAATTTTTCTGGCCCTACCCTTCTTTTCTATGGGCCTTTTTTTAAGCACTCATCGAGACAGATTCACGTCGCGTAGGCCCAACAAAATACAGCTGCATTAGAAAAGTTCTCAAAAAAGATAACTCTCCACCTACGTATACCCTAATTTTTTCGACCACATTGCCTGAACACAACATTTATTTTAGGCCTAAGCAGCACTTCACACAGATCTACTTTAGGGCTAACAGGGAAGCATGGATAGCCACATATATAATATGAAGCAAACCCATCTGAATGATAGACAAAATGGAGGGAAAATAATTATTGTTGATTCATATTGTCTTACAGACCATTCGTCAAAAGTTCCCAGGCATCACCACGCGTCGTCTAGGCACACGAGGACACTCCAAGTACGTTTATGTTTTTTTTCCTGGTCTTCCTCTATGCAGGTTTACAAATGGGACATTCTGTCCCTGCCTATATGTGACTTCTAGAGTTACTCAATCTAGAAGTGTGATGTCTGTATGAACACTGAAACTTAGAACACAATGATCATCATGAGAAGTTATTACATTATTTTGAATAACTTCTATTTCGGCCTTCGTGAATATGATCCATAGAATAAATATTACATCTACTTTGTGTTACGCTGGTTCCCTGAAGGTATTGACGGCAGGGAATTGACCCACAGGTCATGCCTGATGACATTTTTCCCCAGATTGGGGGTTGGGTGCCCTCCCACTTGACAAAAGACATTTTTTTTCTACGTTTGCAAACGTTTTTATTTGGTTTGGTTAAAACCGTTTTTAAAAAGCGTCTTTATTATATTGAAAAAAAAAACGTTTCTAAACGTTTTTTCAACCAATTTTCAACCAAATAATAATGTTTGCTTTTTCAACCAATTTTCAACCAAACTTTTTTTTATTTACGTTTCTTTTACGTCAAAAGAACGTTTTTTAACCTTAAATAAAAACGTTTTTATAAGAGTACATGTTTTGACATTATTTTAACGTAAAAAAAGTACGTTTGCCAAACTTAGGAACCAAATAAAGACGTCATTTTAATGTTAAAAAAACGTTTTTACGCCAATTGGGCTCTTGTGAGTAAGGGTTAAACAGGGGATGATTGACTGGTAACTTCTTAGACATGGGCTGCCTGTTCCCAACATACAGGCAGGTCCCCAGCCAAAGTTCTTGCCATCGATGTAATGTTCCTGTTTGTCCCTTCCAGGTACCATTACTATGGAATAGGTATCAGAGAGACCAGTCAGTACTACCAGTCTGTCTACTCAGGGAAAGGACTCACCAGGTATGCAAATGAAATATAATGTTTGCATTTACCTATATGTCAGTTGCATGTAGAAAAATGGACCATTGACCCTCCATCTCTCCACCCAACAAATTCAGGCACTACTTGATATATTTGGAAAGCAGGTTACACTTTACCAGGAATACGGTGCAAATAGTCATGGAATGTAATCTTTTAAAAAATTCAATATTTTCCTTGTCTTTTAATTGCAAATTCTTTACTGAGAATAATCCTGTCCTGTTAGATAAGCAAGATGGGGCTGGTGTAATCTAAATGTTTAATAAGTTACTGCCCCATCAAGTGTTTTTATATGAGAAACTATCTAGATTAAGATGTGTGGAGTGTGCCCGATCTACATAACCAAAATTATGGACACAATAAAGATTGCAAGTGTCAAAAGTTTTAATTTTCTAATTATTTTCTTTTTACTGTGTTATGTTTAGATCGGCGTATCGTTTTATCACATACTCCTTATTTTGGTTCTCTATGAAATAATGATACATTTAAATGATTCTCATGATTATGTAACGGGAAGGGTCTACCAGAACATGAAAAGAAATATTGACTTTCAGGTCTTACTTTGTTTTGAGCTGTCACACAGTAAAAATTAGTGCGCATTTAAGGCAAAACAACACCACCAATACGTTAAGTCTACTAAGCTTGCAAAACGTGCAAACATGGTTTTCTCTATTAGAGCAACACTTATCCCGTAATTATATACCGGGTATTTAATGTGAAATATAGAAGGCAAAGTTATCATAAACCTGTCTATAATAAGCGAACTGATCAGAAAAAAAAATAACCATTATGTTCTCAAGTTTAATCATCAGAACAAGATTTAAGTAGTTATTCTTATTCAGAAAGTAGTTATCATTATTCAGAAAGTAGTTATTCATATTCAGAAATTGCCCGGCCACTATGATGACAGGACACCTATTGGACTTTATAATAGCCCATCTTAAAAGGGTCTCTTTCGCATCTTTTCTATCCCCAGTTTGTGTTTGATGTCGATGTGCATGGGCAGTCACACACATTCATCGGTGAAATTATTTGGATGTAGTTTCCGCGCCATGGGCATGACCCTAGCTGTCGAAATGACGTTCTCCAATCATTGATTATTCACTCACAGAGCACTTATAGATATGTTAAAATATACCACATGTTCAGTTCTTTTACATCCTGCTTTATTCTTTCTATTAGTACAGTGCAATCCAAATATAATAGTGAAAGCTTGTACCAAAATGAGTTGAGAATTTCTTGAAAACCTTTTTACAATATGGATTGTTATTAATAGGGAACCATCCCCCACCTTCCTGTAGTACGGTATTTGAATTTGAACATTGAAATTGATACTTAGTACTTTTTCCAGAGTATACTATTCTATTTCTCATACTTCGATATGAGATAGATATTTAGATATACCATCACAGTAACAATAATATGTGCAAACGAAACCAAAAACTAAACTTTTGGTTACCAATGTGCGGCATAGAAAGTGTTCTTTTATTTGTCTGATCCCAAACACTGGTCAAAATCCCATAGAATAGATATGGAATCCTTTAGCAGATCCCAAGCATGAGGGCCAGGGTCCAAAAAGATTGGATTTCACTAAATGGCTTCCAGCTCTAGGACGTCATTTCTAGGTGGTGCTTGGAGGGGGGGTATAAATGTTGAAGATTCTGATCACAGAGGCAAAGGACCATTCAAAATCAAACGATAGGAGGTCATCTGCCGACATAGGGATAGGGGCTATCAACATCCCTCTTCTCCTGAACATGTGGTAATTAATCATAGATAACAATTGCGGATCTCACGACTACAAACGACATACAATATAACCTACGCTACATCATTATCTTAAGCAAATTGAATCAAAGATTTCTGAAAAGCACGGTTTTTGCCTTTGAGAGACAAACTCTCTGAAGGTACCTATACAAAACCTTTAAAGTGGACTCTTAGACCGAACATCTTTGTTTGTAAAGGTCCAGATAAAAGCTGTAGCAGACGAGACTTATCAAAAACACAAAGATGACCGCCATTCAGGGGCCTACACTGTGTCTTATCTTGGTTATATCAAACACCCACAACATACAAGGCCAGAAAGTATATATCTGATCTTTGATGAGGCCAAAGAGAAATAAATAACTAAAATACGATTCAGGTTTGGACGCCTACCAAGAGAAAAAAAAACCAATAAGGATAGACCTACATAGACATTTCTCTATAGTTTGATACAAAGCCTATATAGGCCTATACCTGAATATCTTATATTGTTGTTAACTCGTGTTAAACGATTAATCCTACCCCTATACAACTACTCAATTTTCTCCAGTGTGGACCATAAACATATGTGTCCTTTTCCGACTTCACATGATTGTTTTTTAAATATTTTTTTTCAAGTGTAGGATAAGAGGATCTTTGATTTAAGACACGTGTCTATCTATGACAAGTAGCCGTGCCCGACAACACAGGCATGCTCCTTCTAATCGTGTACCATAATCCACTTCAACAGCAAAGAGAAATTAGGTAAAAGGGACAATAAAGACTGAAGTGATTAGTCATCTTGACGTAGAGAAGTTTGTTTTACAATTGAAACTGGTGAGATTAAAGTTAGTATATCCGATGGTTTTGTCTCAAAAATAAATCTTCTCTCTAAAATGTGACAGGATGTTCAAATAGACTATTATCACTCAACTGTACACTTTAATCATTATTATTCTCAACAATTCCAATTTAGATTTTAATGTTATTGATAGATTTAAGCCTAAGGTGCACATTTTGGAGGGCACGAATTAAGTTGCACCCATTAGAATTGTACTGGAGGAAGCCTGAGGCTGAATATTGTGGTTCCCATGGCCTGACCCTGCCCATGGATCACATTTTATCATTACTTATCCTTTAAATAAAAAAAAAAACAATACAGTGTTTGAAACACTTTTAAGCAGGAATTAGAAAATCCAATTTTTGGATATACTAACTTTAAAGCCTACCACCCTGGAATGTGTGACGTCTGACGTTGGGGAAAGCTATTGAAGTTTGATCAAACTTAAGTTTATGGTGGTGTGCCTTTTTTATAATTACAAACAATTTGAGCTCTGAGGATTTGTGCATTCTATGAAAGCAACCTTACCAGCTAATTAGGCCTATAGGACGTTTTATATATAAGTATTACCGGTTAGAATCAGAACAGCATCAGTCTGTTTCTCCTACGGTACCTTGCTTGACAGTCAAATACAATTAGATAAAGGTATGTCATGTTCTTTTTCTAATAAGTAATAAAGAAGGGGTCGCTCCCCCCCCCCGCCGCTCTATTTTGTGCTAATTTTGGGTTCAAAAATAAGCAAATAATGTATTAATTACAAACAAAAAGCAGGGCTCTAAATCGCCAATGTGATACATATGAATTTCCCAGGTGCTTCTCTGCCATTGTTTATGTTGTAGAGGCGGATTCAGATAGGGACACAAACCAGAACTTCCCTGTTGCCCTCATAAATCAACTACCAGGTATATTACAAGAATGTCTAATCATCCAATGATTAGTTATTATCGTGTAGTCAATTTAACGTTGGATTCAACAATAAAGTAATAACAACAAATATTTTGATAATCCCAATATGTCAATGAACTCAGCTTCCCAGCAACCCCCAGTAGCCCTAATAAACCAGGAAGTTAAATGACAAATAATATCTTATAATATCAGCGTCAAAGAGGGAACGAAGTAGATAAGGTGAAAAGTTTCCCTCTCTCTTTATTAGAAAGACAATCAATGATTTTGCGGCAATTTCTGCCTTAACTTAAGGACACTGAAAATATAAGGGGAAAATGCAAAGGGGGAGGGGGTTAATGTTTGTAGTTAACCGAACTTGAAACAGAACTTCTTTTATTCTGCCTAAAGTTTAACCACTGTACTATGTTCATGCATTTTCCTATCAGTGACCACTGTACGATAAACAGACAAGGGGCTTCCCTAACAACCATGAGTTGTCAAGTGGAGTAATTGGCTTTGAATTGATCTGCTGTGTTGTAAGGGGTTATGGTCTTACATGGCAACATAAAGCTGGAAAGGCACTTACCACTGGCCAATGCTGGTTTTGATACAGCAAGGAGAAGATAACGGAGACGTGCTATTTGACATTGTCTCATCAAGGGTACATTTAAGATGATATCATTATGACGGCTTGCCATTGATGCACAGCGGGATGCGCAGATCTACACTGTGGTTTCTCTTTTGTCCTCTTCTACCTCTAAAAGTACATCTATATTAAATCATCTTATATGGCGCTGTGGAATTAATACTTTCTCGCTAGCTCTCCGAGGACTTCCCTAGACATTATCTCTTTGTATAGGATAAAATCCATATGTGTACTTGAGAAGAATTCATGAATATAATGAATTACTAGTTATATTATATTACCATTAGCATAATGGATTTCTCTCTCCACATTCCAGATTTTCGGGTTGTCGTTTGAAAAATGAGGTAAGACTACTTTGACAAATTCACCCCCCCCTCCGTCCAGCGCCTGTAAAGAAGCTTATAATATAAGTATCATTTAATCTAGTTAACGCTTTCTAACACATTCTCCTCCCCCTCCCTCTCACTCGCACTCTCTCTCTCTCTCTCTCTCTCTCTCTCTCTCTCTCTCTCTCTCTCTCTCTCTCTCTCATTCTCCCTGTGATATAAACATTGAGTATGTTCTAGTATGTCTATCTCAGACTAATAGCATTACCACCACGTGTGTTTATACGTACATGTACTACTAATCCCATACCACCGATAACGACGATGTAGTCCTATTATCTGGGGTATGCTTTTAGCGACCCGGCATGATACCAGCCTATTTGGACTCTTGTACAGTTGGCCAGCCATAATATCAGAGAGTACATGTAGGAACCAATCGGGAAAGGTACAAAAACTTAATCCTTTTCCCCTTAAATTTTCTTATGGTGAGTATTTTTATTTTACAACTGCCTATTCAACTGTGACCACAAAAACAATACATAGGAATTAAAATACTGTTGGTGTTGTCAATAGCAGAGAATTTGGAACATACCTGTGAGCTAAATAAACTACTTCCCACAGAGGTAGCAAACAGAACCCTGGCGTCTATGGGGCATCTGTGTGACCTGTGACCTTTGAACAGAGGTGTCCCTGACCTGTTACACCTGCCATCTGGTGCTACATAGTGGAGATAAGGGAATGCTAATTAAACGTGCTAAATGCAATGGGACGGGAGCAAGCCTAGGATTTTTTTCTGTATCGTAGCTATACATACACACTATATTCGGCTAGGAAGGGTGCCATTTTTATATAGCAAACTTGTCTAAGAAGGATTTACTTTTTGACAGAAATGTCTTTTTTAAGTGTCTACTTTCCACCAGAATTTGTTAAGCGAGGGTTGTTTCTTTTTCACCAAAATGTCCCCGTTTTTCGCGAAAATGTCTTATGCTTTTTGTAGATTATCCCAGGTCCCATTAACCCTTTAAGGGCAGAGCAAAAACTGTTGCCCTGGCCATGGGGACGGCCTCTGAAAAAAGTATAGTTCGTAGAGGACGAGCCTATTTTCAATTCCTATACTAATCCTATATAATGGGCGTCGACTATAGTCGA
The DNA here is from genome assembly GCA_949317995.1 of Acholoe squamosa. Classification (NCBI taxonomy): domain Eukaryota; kingdom Metazoa; phylum Annelida; class Polychaeta; order Phyllodocida; family Polynoidae; genus Acholoe; species Acholoe squamosa. Next base: position 43,122,339 of record OX439044.1, on the reverse strand, counting down.
TGCTAGGCCTGCCATGGTGTCGACTATAGTCGACACTAGGCCTACCATGGTGTCGACTATAGTCAATGCTAGCCCTCAATGGGTTAAGAAAGGTGAAAGAGAAGCAAAGGAACACATTGGACAGAGAAATATTCTAAAAAAGAGGTAAACAGATGTGTAGAGCTGTTGACTACCTACATGTACTTTATGGGGTATCAATTTCCATCTAGACAAGAATTCCACCCTCAATTCAATAGATAGATGTGCTAACTGATTAACAATAGAGGGAAAGTCTAGGATTTTTGTGTATTTCTAAGGCTTCTTCTTTGTATTCTTTATATTGATTGTACCTTTCTGTCATTTTCCCACTCCAAGCCTTTGCCACCCATAGGTCCATAAACCTTTTATCAATCACTGCCTTATTCTCTAAACCTTATTCTGAAAATAAAGAAGAATCCCAATAAAGCTGCAGGCAGGTGCTCTCCCAAGGGTTCAAATAGATTTTATTTCTAAGCATACTCCTATCCCTGCATGCATTGTCTTAATAGAAACCCACTTGAAAGGTGAATTTATCACTGTGTGTATAGTCGTGTAAATTTAGTGACATCCTCTGCCCGATGTCATTGTATAAACCGAAGCTATGTCCATCCATACCTGAGACTATTAAGGGCCCCCTGCGTCACATAACACCACTTCTCTGCATAAATTCTACACATAATCCCTCCTTGACTTTACACCAGGTTTATCTACCTCTGAAGGGCCCTACCATGCTCCACTGCCATATACCTTAATAGACTGCTCTCCCAAGAGGCCCTCAGTATAATGAGATCTTTATGACAGACTCCATTATCGCTCACATGAGGGTCTGTCATTGGTAATCCCCTATTATCGCCCAGGTGGTCTAGAGGGTGGGTGTTAATGGTGAACATGTAAGTGTTGTGTGGGGGAGGAGGTGCTTATCTGGAAGGGCCCCGTGTGGTGGTCACCTGTCCGCATATTACACACCTGGTCAGACTGACCTGTGTGGTCAATGGCCCCTCCCGCCCCACCATCAGCTGCCCCTCCCTCTCTTTGCCACCTTTAATCTCCCCATGTGACTCTGTGACCGGAAGCACACAAGAACCTGTGGTATGACCATTAACATTAATTTATAGCAAGCAACTGAAACTGATTGGATGTGGGAGGAGGGGTAGCATCCATCCATCCTGTGGACATGTGACTGTGATTGGAAATGAGATGCTCAGATCCCTCACTTATTGCAAAAGTGTTCTGCAAACCTGTGAATCAAAAGCGATCGGTTGAGGATATGAACCTTAAGTTCCTATACATGTTTAGCTCAGGCATATGCATTAAGATAATAAAGGATTATCTTTTGTTTGTCATTTACTCTTGGGGGGGGGATGTCGGGGACAGCTATATAAATATTTGACACCAAAATCTAAACACCTACAATTCAATTCTAAATGTTTATCTATCTAGAAATGTGTTTATTTCTAAATGTGTAGTGGATGGGAAACTTAACTGACCTAAACATGTTTAAAACATAAACACCACTTTTGCAGTGTATGTATACATAATTAAGAGGGCTAAACCCATTGATTACTTACTCTTAATGAAAACGTATCATTATGTTCCAGGGAGGTTTTACCCGGAAGTACTCTCTCAGTTCCAAGATGGGAACCTTACTCCCAGAATTCCCAAGTGCCAACTACTTACAACTTCCGCCAGAAATTCAAAAAGAAAAGGTGAGTAAAGCATAGAGCATTCATAAAATACATCAATATGCTTTTAGGGGCCCTTCACCACGTTCTAAGACAGGTATACTTAGCTTCCCAGTATAGCCTGGAAATTTTCTAATCTTTCTATGGAAAGGGAAAAAAGATGACAAAAAGAGAAGCAGCCTATGTATGGAGTGTGTATCAGCTTAAGTCACTCATTGTGAGCATGTTATTAAAGGTGGCCACAGGGGGTTGACAGGGCCGGTTCTCTTGTGTACCTGCTGATTGTTGACACCTTGAAAGCTCTGTATGTACAATGCTTAAGTATACCTGTCACAGACATCACTGAGGGTGACCAGGTAAATACCAAGCTCCACATTTCAACTGTTGTATATGATAGTGACATGTAATCCTGGCCTGTTTGAATGTCTATGAATATGTGAAATAATAGGATTTTGCAGAAACCTCCATCAACTAAATTTGCCCAAAGCTCGAAGGAATATCTAAAAGTGCTCAAGGAGTTAGCTGGGGTCAACCAGAATTGGTATTTGGTACCAATTATGTGATGACCCATGCTGTGCAATTCAGTCAACAGAATAGATACACACCTAATGTTCCAACACCTTCTTCAGATAAAGGAAATATGCGATGCCTGCATAACATAGAGTTCATATTACTTGTATAATAAGCCAGACTGGGACCAGAGTTTGTTGGCGTCAATCGGAAGTGTTTTCTGGTGCCTACCGCTGTAACGACACTCCACACTGTGTGATAAATGTGACTCACACGGTCTAATTAATACACATGTTTGATCTGGTGGAGGGGAGGGAGGGGCAGAGTGACACAGCCCCTCTCAGCCCTAACACTCCTTATCACTGGCCCTTATCACACCGATAATGTTGTCCAGTAAATTATATTCTCATATGGAGAGAGAGAGAGAGAGAGAGAGAGAGAGAGAGAGAGAGGGAGAGAGAGAGAGGGGGGGGATAGAGAGAGAGAGAGATAGAAATAGAGACAGAGACATACAGACAGGGGGTAGGTAGATAGATAGTTAGATAGATAGATAAACCCTTAAGATACTTTTCATTATTTTCTAAACGTAATCATGATTATAGAGAGGAATCTTGAAGTGTCTTTTTAAATAGGTCTATGTACTTTGTCCTTATGCATAATGCAATATCATAATTTTAACCCGATAAAGACGCATCCTACACGAGGTACCTAATCCATTTATAATATTTCTGTCCCATATCTTGACATTGTTACAGCCTTTATCTAACATTGTTGCAACACAGACTGAACGTCAATAGGTTATTGATGCGACATGTACTTCCTGTCAGAAAATTTCTGAAAATCGTTTTGTTTTGTCTATTTCAGGTGGAGACATATATCATGATGTATAAAACCCACAGTCAGTGCATACTTGACACCGCCATCAACGGCAACTTCGAGGAGGTGAGGTCTCACTGGTATCTACTTACAACCAAGTACCTACTTAATACTAGAACAAATGGGGATATATGTTCTAAAAGTCCTAGATGATTCTCTGTCTTAAATTCCTCCATCAAACAATTGTCCCTATTCATGTGTATATTTGAGCCTTCACTCCCCATCCCCATGAGTCAGTAGGTGCCCTAATGCTCCTCATACCTCCTTGACCCTATTCCACCATGACCTTTACAGCCTGACTGCTTTGAAGTCATCTTCACTCCTACTGCCCCACCCCCCTGTCCATCCCACCACTATTCACATCTTATTTGAGTTCTGAGATTTACTACCAGTGCATGGGGCTCTGACAAGGACGCACTAGGCAGGTTTAATAAAACACTCTCCCCAGATTTATCTAGCAGTTGTCCACACGGGTTATTAGTTTGCTCGTTGTTTGAGCTCCCTCTCTGGCAGCTTGTACAAAACTTATCGGGCAGAGAAGCTCGCGCGTTTTCTCGCAGAGCTCCGAGAGTTCTGGAGTGCTGGCCGTGGTATGTGATTGTCATGACATTGTTGATTTACACATGCGCAAAGAGGTATGCTTGACCGGCATGGAAAGTCAGGCTTCTGGGGGTTTGTTTAGGACATGAAGCCGGAAGGGGATTCTGGGAACGAAAATCAATTAGGACATTAATTAATTACTGTATACACTGATGTTTGGCGTTTGGTATTTCACCTTTGAATTTAAAAAGAACTTGTCCTGTCTTGCTTGATATCAACCTATGCCTAGCTATACCCAGAAGGAACATTTCGTGCTTAAGGCAAGAAAACGAATTAATTTCCTCAACAAAAATGCAGTTCATGTAGGCCAGTATTTAATTGACGTCTCGCAATCAATCATTAACCTGTTACCTTTAACTATTTGCATTTTCCACAATACTTTGATTCCAGATTCACAATTTCCTCCTGCACTTCTGGCAGGGTCTACCTGACCACCTGTTACCTTTAGTTGAGCTGGATGTGCTCGTCTCCATCACCTGTATCTGTGATAACATACTCTACAAGGTAATGTTACCTGGTGCTTATTTAAGGTCTATCTTTATGCTTAACAGTTGTTTCATCACCCCCATACCGGCGGCGCTCATTCAAAGCCGGCGCTTAAACGCGACGGTACGGTATTACAGGCTTAGGGGTCGAGGCACGACCTGAGACGGAGCGTCTGTTCCATATACTACTTACAATAATGCAAAGCGATCGGGGTTCTCTTCTCACTGACACTGTACACTAAAACTTGGTTTAACCAACCCCTAATGTTCGTTCTATAATATGGACCTCTATGAATCTTATTTTAGAATAAACCATATTTTACATAGCCCATACCCCATCACCCTTTTCCGCTGCTCTACCACTGCTGCTAGTCCAACCATGGTTTCACTATGTCATCAATGAGCATAATTGCTATACAACTTACATATCATTATGTCTTCTTTATCGTATTTTAGACACTCATGGACGTCTTAATACCGGCAACGATGCAGGAAATGCCAGAAACGTGAGTAAAACTGAACCAAGTCGTTCTGTGATTAAAGTATTGTTTCAAGCTCGATCTATAGGGCCTATATAGGTGCCGGTGGCAGTTTTATTTGAAACATAGAAATACTGAAAAATATGGAAATTATACACTTGTATTGACCATGGTTTCTATGGTAACGCCAACTGCTATTTTTTCACCAGGTTGCTGTGCGACATTCAGAACTTTGCCCGGCATTGGGAGAACTGGGTCAATTCGGCCCTGGAGAACCTGCCCGAAGTGCTCCGCGCCGCCAAACTTCCGGTGGCCCGTCGGTTTGCAATGGCCCTCAAACGTCAGACGTCATTCCTGCATCTGGCGCAGGTTAGTGGAGGATTAGTGCTTAGTTACACAGGGGATGTATAGGGCCATTATGTGGGGGTGGCACCTGCCTCTTCCCAGGTTCTAGTTGAGAACTAATGTTTTACTTTAATGTAAAGAGATCTGGTGATACACTATGTCGGGAATACTCTTTTCCTAGCTAAGATATTAGACACCTGCTTAACCATAATGAAAGAAGTCACGTGGGGGAATCCATTTTCATTTTGTACCAAAGGGTCTAGTGAAGGATAGTTTTATTTATTCGTATTGTGTCCCAGCTCATAAGAAGAAAAATGGTTCACTGTTAAGCTGGCAACTATTTTGCTATAATTATTAGGCCTAAGGCTAGGTATCTTGGTTCGCTCTAGACTAATGCTTTACACTAACTAAATCCACCTCTCCACGTTTGACACAGACAGCTCGCCCAGTGCTATACGATGCGTCCCTAGTTAACCAGATGATCACAGACATAGACCGGATAGACCTCACCAACGTGGGCAGTCAGACCGCACACGGACTCACAGATGACACGGAGACCTTGGAAAACGACATCAATGCTGAATGTAAATAGAAACCTATTGTATTTTTGGGTAAAAGAGAAACCGGTCTCAAGGAATTACCTGTATTGGGGTCAGAGAGGATCCTCATACTATGTAAATATATATATATATATATATATATATATATATATATATATATATATATATATATATATATATATATATATATATAATGAAACTTGGTTATGACAAACTCCCTTATAACTTTCTTTTGATATATTGAAATGGTATACATATAAACTGTTCCCTCCTCCTCCCCCAGTGGTAGACGAGTTGAAAGAGCTGCTCAGGAAACAAGCCACTGTGGAGGCATTCATAGAGTGGCTCGACCTTGTGGTGGAGCAGAAAATTATCAAGGTGAGCAACTCAACTCATATCACAGTATCGAGAATACGTGCAATGTACATGAACAACTAATTTGGACAACCTCCACTTTTCTTTAACTAACGTTCGCTAAGCAATGGCTGTTCTTAGAAAATTCCAATCACCCACTGAACTTTCTGGTAGGACATACCAAGACTTAAATTTAGGTGAGCTCCACTCCAATTGTAACCGAACTGTCTCTCTATCTAAAACAGCCGAGTAAACAATATGGACGGACGTTCAAGAAGAGAGCCCAGGACTTTCTGCTGAGGTGGCACTTTTTTGGTGCACGGGTCATGCAGAACCTTACCATCAACAACGCTACCAGTTTCGGTAAGTATCATTGATAACTGAGTGCAAATCTGTGGGACCTTTTAGGGCTATGATACTGCACTAGTTTTCACTCTCGGTCTTTGATATTGGCCAGGGAATGTGTGGCTCTTTGAATCAGTAAATTTGCACTCCAACTTCCTGCTTGTCATTAATATGTAGAGGGAGTTATATCAAAGTTCACCTCTTAATTGTGGCTTATGATGCCTCTAGCTCTAAGTTAATGTCCATACCATGTCCTCTGCCTAACACAGCTTGGTTAAGAAGTAGGTTAAATCTAAATTGATATAGATTTCTTTTTTTGCAGCCTCGTTCCACTTGGTACGGTTATTACTTGATGAGTACGTGTTGTTGGCGGTGGAAAGTCAGTTGTATGCAGAGAGGGACACGGAGATGACGGCCTCACTAGACAAACACACCATCACTGGTTAGTAGTATATAGGGTAAATCCGCAGCACATTGAAGCTGCGTAAAGCAATATTGCTTGCAGACATCTTAGTTTCATATGGTAATGCCTGCAGACACATGTTTTGCTTCACATGACAATGTCTTCAGACATTTATTTAAAATGGCAGTGTCTTCAGACATCCACACTTCATATGGGAATGCCCTCGGGCACCCAAGTTATAGAGTGTTTTCAGACACCCATGTTTCATATGGTAGGTCTGAGGACATCCTTGCTTCAGATGGCAGTGTCTTCAGACATCCACACATCACATGGCAATGCCCTCTGGCACCCATGCTTCACAGGGTCTTATGTTCACGGCATATCTGAGGGCATCCTTGCTTCAGATAGCAGTGTCTGCAGACATCCTTGCTTCACATGACATCGCCTAGAGAATTTTACAAGACAATGTCTACAAGACCCTTGCTTCACAAGATGGAATTTGCAAACACCCTAGCTTCACATGTCAGATTCTGCAGATACCTTGTAACACGTGGCAATCTCCCTGGACATCCACACTTCACACAGAAATGTCCTTAGGCAACCATGTTTTACAAGGAAAGATCTGTAGACATCCCTGGTTCACATTGCAGTGTCTATGGACATCCTTGCTTTATAATGTAATGTCTGCACCCTTGCTACACAATGCATTGTATAGGCCTATACAGTATTATGCATGCATAAGTAAATCCCACCCCCCTCTTTCCAGCTGAGGGTGACTGCAGGCACAACTTATCGTCTGTCACCAATAGTGCCTACCGCGTCCCACCCGGGGGAGCCACACAGTCCAAGGGTACCGATATGACTGGACTATCTGGAACTGCTACCATCAAACCTGACCCTGCAGGCTGCTACCCGGATGTAGCTCAGTCCTACCCGCCACACACCGCTAATGGAGTCAACTATGACCCATATGTGCCGTCACATCAGGTAAGAGATCAATAACAGAGATGAACTGGACTATTGGGTCTTCAATCTCTATAAATAACCTTGAAAAAAAGACCCTCATCCGAAAATCGAAATTTTACGTGAGTGGTAGGCCTATCATCTAAAGCCAAATCATAGCCTACTCTTCTGATGTAACAGTTAAGTACTTTTTATCCTGGGTCAACTTTCCGGTCTCATGAGGGTTTCTCTAGCCCATGTTTAACCATTACTCCTTACCCCAGCCTCACGTTTTCAGTGTATCTGCAGGGATGTTCTGCCTACTGTTCCACATTTTCCCATACACTGTACCTAACCCTTACAGGTAGCGTCCCCTAGTAGCGCCATGTTGACGCCTCCAGTGTCACCTGTTGGCACCAGCATGCACCGCGCCGGTTACCATCCGGGTCCTGTTCCACCACGTCATGCCTACGTCCCTAACCCTGCCGCATCACTAATGACGTCATATGGGTACCCAGACCACTCTCCTTGCCTCTCAGGTAGGTTAGCCTGCAGTAACAATGCGGTAAAGCATGGAATCTGCAACGCTACTTTTTACAAGTTTCGGCCATTAAAACACAATAAGATGTGTGAGTAGATCCGTTAACGATTCCGACTTGTCAGAAGCATTTAATCATTTACCCGATAGCAGCCCTTCCCCTTTCATCCCTGCTTAGAGCTAAAAGGGATTCTCATTTGTACCTAGGTCAGACAGACGCCTACCATTACGGCAGTGCTCCCACCTGGTGGTCATCACACTACACTACCCCAGCAACCAACTACAGGTCCAGTGCTGCCCCCTATGGCGTATATGAACACCACCAACCATGGCACCATCCAGACTACTACAGGTAAATTTCCTTTTAGAACCCAAACATTTTTTATGTTCTGCCTTAGCTACACAAGAGTTCTGTTCGCCGCTTACAGAGGTCTATTTCCATGTACTACTTACAGTGGACCCATTTCCATGTACTGCATACATTGTTCCCATTTCCATGTACTGTGGTACTTACTTAGCCCATTTCCATGCACTCCTTACAGAGGTCCATTTCCATGCACTACTTACAGTAGGCCCATTTCCATGTACTACGGTACTTACTTAGCCCATTTCCATGCATTACTGTACACTACATGTACTTACAGATGATCCATTTCCATGCAATACTTACAGTAGACCCATTTCCATGTACTATTAACAGTAGCCCATTTCCATGTATTACTTACAGTAGACCAATTTCCATGCAATACTTACAGTAGACCCATTTCCATGTACTATTAACAGTAGCCCATTTCCATGTATTACTTACAGTAGACCAATTTCCATGCAATACTTACAGTAGACCCATTTCCATGTACTATTAACAGTAGCCCATTTCCATGTATTACTTACAGTAGCCCCATTTCCATGTACTACTTATAGTAGGCCCATTTCCATACTACTTTCAGTAGGCCCATTTCCATGTATTACTTACGGTAGCCCCATTTCCATGTACTACTTATAGTAGGCCCATTTCCATATACTACTTTCAGTAGGCCCATTTCCATGTACTACTCACAGTAGGCCCATTTCCATGCACTACTTACAGTAGGCCCATTTCCATGTACTACTTTTAGTAGGCCCATCTCCATATACTACTTTCAGTAGGCCCATTTCCATATACTACTTTCAGTAGGCCAATTTTCATGTACTATTTACAGTAGGCCCATTTCCATCAATACTTGCAGTAGCAGGGAATTTGACAGGATTTTTTTGCACTCCCGGGCAAGAAGGATGCGCCATTCTTCAAATTAATGGGCCACTTCTTTTTTTAAAAAGAAAATTCCCAGCCAAAATATAACTTGGGATTTATGATAAACAAATGGCTGAATCTGGAGATATATATCTATTCAATGAGGGGTCTGCCATTTCCGTGCCCTTAAGGGTTTGCCCCCCAGCGATCTGAGAAATGATTAAGGGTCTCCAATGCAGAGTTGCCACTCATTGGACGACAAAAACCAGGAAAACTGGACTTTTGGACACATTTTCCCAGGAATTTAACATAATCTAATACAGGTATCTTGGAATGAAAACCAGGAATTCCTGGTAAACCAGGAAAAGTGGCATTACTGCCAATGGGCCATTGGGCGCATTTTTACCGATTTTAATGCACTATTGCCGATTTTAATGAGTGTATGGCGCATGGCACGGCCCTGTCAAAATCACTGCAGTAGGCCCATTTCCATGCACTACTTATAATAGACCCATTTCCATGTACTACTTATACTTGGCCCAATTCTATGTACTTCTTACATCAGGCCCATTTCCGTGTACCACTTCCAGTAGGCCCATTTCCATACACTTCTTACATCAGGCCCATTTCCGTGTACCACTTACAGTAGGCCAATTTCCATACACTTCTTACTGTAGGTCCATTTCCATGCACTCCTTACATCAGACCCATTTCCAAGCACTCCTTACGTCAGACCCATTTCCATACTACCGTAAACTCCCGCGTATAAGACGCGTCCTCTACGCCAAACAAAATGCTGGGGGGTATAATAGCTTTCTTTCAAGTTGGGTGTGCGTCTTATACGAGGGGTAATTTTCCTATAGAAATGTACTAATCTTACAAATTTCAGCCTTTAAATGTGCGTCTTATACGCGAAAATGCATGTGCTGAGTTTGGGGTGCGTCTTGTACGCGCAGCGCGTCTTATACGCGGGAGTTTACGGTACTTACAGTAGGTCCATTTCCATGTACAGTAGGCCCAATTCTATGTGCTACTTCCATCAGGACCATTTCCATGTATTACTTACAGTAGACCCGTTTCCATTCACTGCTTGCAGTAGCCATATTCATGCACATCTTACAGCCTGCCCATGTTCATGAGCCAGTACTAATTGCACTGAGCCTATACTGTATGCACTATCTACTGGTATACAATAACTTCTGCTCTCTCCTACAGTCCATCCCCTATGAGCTCCCTTGGATCGAGTGGTCCCTCCAGTGCCGGATCTGTACCTCCAGGATCTGGTTCTGACAGTCTCCACCATGGTACACAGCAATCGTCCAGTAACTTCACAGGCCTTAACCACTACCAGCATCCAGGTAAACATTCTGGTCTAAGTAGCACAACTCCAGGCTCTCCTTCTATAGTATCTCTAGGCATGTGTGTTCATCTAACAATTTAGTTGGCAGAGTGCACGATTAGGTATGGACTAGACAATCGAATACATTCAATTAATGGCTTGCAAACTAAGACGTAGAAAGGTTTACCTTCAACATCTACCCCCTCCCATTAAGGCGCACCCTGAGTTCAGGATCATCCAATAATGTTCACCTGAATTAATCTCTGGCCCTTTGTGTTACAGACTACTCATCACACAGTAGCTACTCCTATGGTGCATCCCAACATGTCGTCCCCGTCATTCCTCAGCGTCACGAAACTTCGCATACATCATACAAACCAGACGTTCATGGTCTATCCGACATGTACCGAGACTCCATGGTCACCAGAAACAAGTCTACAGAGAACCAGACTGGTATCTATGGTAACCACGGTAACCATGGTTACCCTGTAGGAAGCAGTACTGGGGTTACAGAAGGACATTCGGCACATGGTGAGTGGTACAGTACTGAGAAGTTGTCTTTGGTTTTATGTACACAATAATCTCAAAAGACCTATTGCATCCAAGATCTTAGAACAATGTAATATTTCATCTGCTAGATGCGGATCAGGTCTTTTTGAAGAGCCATCCTAATTTTCACATTAAATCTAAAAAACATCTCTGATAGAAGCAGATTTATAACCACATGCATTGACTTACAGTTACAATGCTGACATTAAGAAGAAAAATAGAGTTCATATTTTTTTTATCAATATATACTTGATGATGTTACAGGTGTTGCACATAGCGGTATGCCACACAACGACTACTCCATGGTGCTCGGCTCTGGTATGGCGTGCAGTATGGGCCTCACGTCGTACGACCACAACATGACGTCACACTATGACGAACCACCGCCACACCTCCCCTCCATCACCAACATGTTTCTCGCCAACTGAACTTTTGTCAACTACAGTATATAAAATAAGTTATTCACTCGCGGTGTACAATAGTTGTAATAACAATCATTAGCTGTCATAAATTGCAGTAAACCATCTGCGGACTTAAGTGAAAAAGGTAGAAATTACATTCTGCTTTCAAACTATTTTTAGCTGCTAATATTAATGTTCCTTCAAATGACGTGGAAGATCAATCTACTGGAACCGTGCAACAATACTCCAGTTTAACTTTAAGTCTATAACTCGTTTCACAAATTCAGCAGACTTGAATAATTCCATTTCCTAGTATCAGAAAGAATTATTCCACAACCAAAAACTCTAATTTTGGTACACATAACATCATAACATACACATCCATCACGTACAGTTATCTGATTCGTACTTTTAATGTACCATAATATCCTAGGTGTAAGGCGCATCTCGCCTATAAGGCGCACCCCAAACAGAGGCCCATCATATAAGGTGCAATTGGAGTGGAGTTTTCGTTATTTTAATACAGATCTATATTCTAAAATACTTGACTATAAGGCACAGCTTTCGCTGACTATATATGGCGAAGAGGGGATCCATCGTCAGACCTTTACAAAAGGTCTTTGCATATCGTCGCCTCAGTGCAACAAGGTTGTAACTGACATTTTGGTAAAATTGAGTTTTCCTCTGTTTTAACATCTATTGACCATTATCGACCTTCTACGAAAGTATTGGAGCTCTTTGTATGTGTGTGCTCACAGGCCCCAGTGCAACAACGAATAAATGCATCGCATCTATTATCAAAACGCTGTTTAATATGAATTCATAACTGATACATTCATTTGATTGGTCATCCTGGCATGTTATTGCACATACGACTATGACAACACGTCTGATGGTTCAATCAAGATTAGACCCATATGTCCGGTACTTTTTATGTTAACCCTATACTATTTCATCCAACATTCCGTCCATATCGTTGTGCTTATTGTTTTTTAACATTTTGTTATACATTTGTTTGTACTATTTTATGTACATAATGTTAAGTATGTGCTTTTCAAAAAACTGCAAAGGGATGTTCCTTTGTTAAAGAAATAACATTTTGTTTGTAAACGTAGTAGATAGAATCAACAGACATGTACATGTAGCTTTCTTACATGTACTTCATTTTTATTTATAAGCTGCAAAGGTACATGTCGTGTCCCATGTCACATATATTACCATCTCAGATCTCTCCAATTATTTGGACACGTTAGGAAAATAACTATCAATGTTATAGATGATTTTAAAATCAGCATAGGTATGCACATACAATACGTTGATTTTATTTTGAATTTATACACTTTTATTTATCATACTTGTATATCAGATAGTCCAGATGCAGTCTATGCATATTTAGTGTGTTACTGATTTAAAGTGCTATTTCTACTCTTTTCTAGTCAATACAATGTGATACAAAAATGTCTGTTTTTCGTTGAAACTAGAAAGATGTATATCACTCTAAATTTTTGAACTTAAAATATGAGTTGTTGTGTTATCATTGTGGTAACTTATTCTTAATAATAGTGTAATATACAAGTGATTTAAATGAATGTTGTAATGGCAATATTGACAAATAAACATCATTTACTCAAAACGCTTTCATCTCGCAATCTTTTTCGCTACATTAATACAAAATGCATTCTTCAAAACATATCTGACTCTGAACCTGTAGACACAGCTACAGAAACACTCTCAAAGTCCTGCTAAACTTAACCGCTGGTAGCTTAGGCCGAGAACCCATCTGTTAATACATGTACGTCTTCATCAGTGTATCTAGTCAAGAACTTAATCTCAACTTCACATATAATCTTGTCTTCTAAACAACATGTACACACCCATCTTTCATCTCTCACAATCACACTTGGCAATCGTGGTTTAACAAATCAATGAAACGTAAAAAAAAAAAACTTTTGAAACAGTGGCTATGTTTTTAATTTTTTCGTTCTTGTGTCATCCGCTTCATTTTCTCGCTTCTTATTTGTGGCTCCATCCTTTTTGTTATCGGCCGTGTTTTCTGAATGTGAAGCTACATTCTCCTTGCACTATAATGCAAAGGAAAGATAGGGAATGAAAATGAAGCACTGAGATGGTGGTCCTTGAAAGTTAGTCTATCTCAAAACTGGAGGAATTACACAAAATTGTAAAAGACATCTGAAAATGTGATTGGAAAAGAATGTGATTCGATAAAAAACCTCCTACCTCATTTTCCATTGCATGTTTTTTGGTCCATTCCTTGGCGACTTGAACATACTGTGGTCTGTTGTACTTATACTCATTAGCCTGAAATCATGATGAAATGAAATCGGATTCAGGATATAAATTGATAGCTTTTGAGAGTTTGAGTATTTTGAAATTACGAAAAATGAATTTTAGAAAAATACACAAAAAGCAAAGTCTAAAAAGTCTTAAAATCTCAACAAATTCTTAGATAGTGATCATATATGGTATTGTTCAATGGTTATCAGACTTACAATATCTGACATAAGAGGGTCCTCTGGGTTAGGTTCAGCCATTAGTAAGTGGATGGTCGTCAGCAATGTGGAAATATTTAGTGAAGGTTTCCATGCACCCTGAAAATACACACAACAATGTAGTTTCTCAATAAATGTAACTACGAGTATTGTAGATATTGAAAATTCATAATCGACATGATGTACCGGTATTAGCAACTAGCCATATATCTTTTGCTTTATTTTTTTTTTTGTATGTGTCTGCGTGGAATTTTTAACCACCCAGTAACTATCGGTATCAAACAAGTGTATTCCAATTTATGATTATAACTATAATACAGGGATGAAAGTCACAGAGCACAAAAATCCCTGAAATGATCCAATTTTGGCCCCAAAACCTGAGTTTTTATAGGAATGTATAGGGCGTTGGAACTTCAAAATCCCTGAAATCAGGGAAATCCCTGAAAACTTTCATCCCTGATAATACCTTAGGTGGCATTTTCAGGCTGTCCAGGCATATCCTCCCAGCGTTATCAATGTTGGGGTGGTAAATTGGTGTCACAAAGCGCACTTTGGGCGGCTCAAATGGATACCTGAATTGAGAGAATCACAATATTTTAAAATAAAGCTTATGCAGTATGCTTCCAATTGCATATAGCTCTTTGGTATTATTTCTAATAAATTCATATTTGTGACATGTATTGACACCTACATGGTAGTACAAGTGCTCATTTCAACGATTTACTTTGACAGTAGTTAAATTTCCAAAACAGGAAGATTAAATGAAAAGTGGAGCGTGTGGATAAATTTACAGGCTCCTTGGGCCGGGGGGGGGGGTTGCTTTCAGCAGTTTTTAACGCTTCGGGCACGTGACGAATACCAGCAGATTACCATAAACGAAAGGGCCAGTCAGTTCTTACATCCTCTATATAAGGCCCTGCAGCTATAATGCAATGTAGGCTAAATAAAATTATTACCTTTCCGGTATTGTAACTTCAAGTTTGAATAACCCTCCTTCATATGGAGTTCCCTCACCACCAATTATTTCTGTAACAAAAACAAAAAATATACAAATATGAAGATGGATATTAGAATAAGATATAGGGAAAAGATTCATATTAGTATGGATACGGGTGGAGTTGATTCAACTAGTGCTAGCAGCCTGCAGGTCCATGCAATGGCGATGGACTAAAAAAATTTTTACAACAGGGGAGGAGCTGATGGGTATGAGAGGGGGGTGACGAGCAAAATTTATTCGACCCCATTGACGGGGAGGGGGCAAAAGTTTTTCAACCCCTTGGGGCTGGCAAAATAACTTTGTCTGTTTTCAGCAAAAAAGCCTGTGCATTACTAAAGGTTAAAAGGGTGCGTTCTCACATGGTTTCCGGCCCCTTGGGAGGGGGGAAACAAATTTTGACCATCAAGATGGGGTGGAGGAGAAAAACTTGTCTAGGTGTTCGAGCGCAAATACACCTCTCCCCGTTAAAAAATGATCACTCTCTCAAAACTAGATAAAATGCAATACTGCAGAAGGCAGATTAAAACCAGAAACCCTAGGCCAGCCATCCTACACAAAATGTGATAAAAAGACAATACATGTACTGCAACTTGCAGAAACCACCCGTGAAGTGAAAGGCCAAACCCAAGGTGCATCGTCGGGCTGATCCATAATTTATGTCACGCTTTTCAGGCCTTTTTGGACACCCCCTGTGATGTTTTTGTGGTTTGCCTCCAGGCTAAATCATATGTTTGTGTTTAGTCTCTGAATTATCACTTATTATGAACACCCCTTGGACAATCGGAGATCGCAGATATTAACAGACAACTTAGACTTAGATGGTGTGGCCCGCACAGGTGGCTAGGCAACAAAAAGTCCACTTTATTTGTACTTCTCTCATTGTTTCCTCCTCCGGAGCTGAGCGCTACAATATATTATACAAGGCTAAATTCTGTTAACGCCCATCCGTTTCTCAAGCTTTTACTATAGAATTTTAGAAATGCACAGAATTAGGAGCCATAGAACCCCCCCCCCCCCCACCCTCTCCAGTGTGACATACTTTATGGTTCGGCCATTAGTTTCATCCAGGCCAGGGGATGATCAGCAGATCAATGCAACCTAAGCGAGTTGGGAGGTGAGTTTTCAAGCGGAAGTGTGAACAGTTTTACCCCTCCCCCCGGGTTCAACGGTGGTCAAAAAATTTTCCACCCCCCCCCTCCATACTGGAGGCACAGAAATCTTTCAAGCCTCTCTT
This sequence comes from Acholoe squamosa, assembly GCA_949317995.1. Taxonomy (NCBI): domain Eukaryota; kingdom Metazoa; phylum Annelida; class Polychaeta; order Phyllodocida; family Polynoidae; genus Acholoe; species Acholoe squamosa. The sequence continues at coordinate 43,105,941 of OX439044.1, read as the reverse complement.
TGATCTTTTGTAGCACACATTTTTCTACTTTGCTAATATATTGTAGCTATGGTTGATAGCTCCTCTGCAGTACGGGTTCAGGTAGCTGTTCGGAGATAGCCACCAGATTCCTTCAGAGCTTGCTGGCATTTGGTGGGGATGTCTATAAGCATGAGTCATGCCTCCAAAGTTCAGTTCCTATCTAGGCCCCCAAGAGCTTGCACGGGTTGGGCTTATCCCTACTGCTGGGATTGGACAATCGGGAGATCACAGATATTAACAGACAACTCAAGACTTAGATGATGTGGCCCGCACAGGTGGCTAGGCAACAAAAACTCCACTTTATTTGTACTTCTCTCATTGTTTCCTCCTCCGGAGCTGAGCACTATAATATATTACATGTATATATAAGGCTAAATTTTGTAAACCCCCGCCTCAGCCTTAGTCAGGAGGTTTCAAAAGTCTTTACACACCCCTCTCCCCCTATTGAAATTACCACTCCCTTACCGGACCGGGTGTCATGTTTGTTATCTGGTTCATAATGTTTAGTGCCGCGGTGGTGGGGTAATCAACCCTAGCTCATCCTGCTCATTTCCTCCCCCCTTGAAGTTGAAGCTAGTCTAGTAGTTGAACTTTCAAACTCAATAATCGCTATCGTGATGGACGCATTATTGACTATCCTCACTCATCTTATCAAGGGATAGAGTTACTATTGGAACTATAATAGTTGAAGCTTGACTGAGCCTGACTACGCCCTGAGGCTTGATTGATTTAAGGGCCGAGTCATTTATTGCCAGGTGGGAGGGGGGGATTGTTAGATATGGGGGGGCGGGTCATTGCAAAAAATAACCCCTTAGTGGGGCCAAAACCCAATAATCCTTCACTCTGGGGGGTCAAAAGTATGGGCAATTCAAATACCCATGTCACCCATCGGGGGGTGGGGGTTGAATTTGCAAACTCAGTTCTCAGTGGGGGGATCACAATAATTTTTGTTATAGTGGCGGGGGGTCGGGAAAAATTTTTCTGATCCGCCAAAATTCATCAAGCCCCCCCCCCCCAAACTTAAGCTGCCAATAAATGACTCTGCCCTAATGATTGAATCATAGGCCGAGAGATCTGGCTCAGAGAAGCAGAGACCAACATATATTCCTGGCCATAGTAGCAACAACACTTGGCTGTTCTGAACTAAGTATGGAACTCACTGTCAGTCCTGGAAAATGCTCACTCATGTTCTCATATGTGAATTCGTGCTGTACAGCAACTTATCTTGATCAAATATGTAATCTATTATTAGAGAATCTGACATATTTTGTATCACCAACAGACATACAGTTTCAAATCAACATGGCAGTCTTTGGGTCCTAGCTACAGCAAGGAGTTAAAAAACCTCATGGATTGTTAATAATTACATGCATGTGAACCATTTTATGCATGGCTATCCTTTGGATATGTATTGAAGAAAGTATACATGGAAGCATTAGCACTGACAGAAAGTGTTTGGTGCAATTACTGAATTAGGGTTTGGTCATTATTTATCAACGGGGGGCTGGTGGGTATTTGTGCCTCTCTTTAATCTATAGTAGTGCGCTGGCTTTTTTTGGAGTTGCAAGCCGCGTCAGCGGCTGGGAGCATAGCGACCGTAGCAACTCCATAATGTTTTCGGTTTTCTCCGTCACCTATGACGTCATTGGTGACGTCATGCTGCCTCAGTGACGTCACCCGCAGTGGCTAGTGATGTTGCCATTATCTATGAGCGCAACTCCTATCCGTGGTCCTTGCCACATTTTTCTTGTTGGCTAAAAAGAGGGTAAATTTTCTTAGCCCCCCCCCCTCAAGAGTGGTCAAAATCTTTTTAGCCCCCCCCCACGAGAGGAGTCTGAAATTTTTACCCCCCCCCCTACATCCACCAGCCCCCCCCCCCGTTGATATAAAATAATGACCACTCCCTTAGCCTTTAGGCTTAGGCTACTTGGACAGACTGGCTGAGTGGATAAACACAGAGTAGTACCTGTAAAGCAGGCAGAGTTCTAGTGACAACTTCTACTGTGTTCTAGTCTGCGGCCTAAAAGTAATAATTTAATTGAATCAAACTCACGGGCTTCCAAATTCTCGATGTTGTCTCCCTCTTTGGGGCTACAGGAGATTCCATGAGGTGGATTTTGTGCAAATATCTGTAGCTCCCGCTTCATTCTCGCCGCTCGCTGCATTCTGGCACACTGTCACACCTCTAAACACGGAAAATATTCGATAAATTCAGTCTTTGATGTTTAAACGTGTTATCGAAATGACCACTTCTCCTACTTCCGCGCGCTTTCCCCAAAGTGATGACGTCAGACGTAAACACACACTCTTTAACCACAGGCAAGTTTCACACCTCGTCGTTCTTACGTTAAATTATAGGTTCTGCTAGAAGAGTGTGAAGTACCCATATCTACGTGACGTACTTCACATGGCCGAACCGGGTCCACCGAGTTTTCTTGTGATTTTATGGGACAAATTTGCAAAACGCAAAAATATGGATGTTTTAGAACAGGACAATCTAGCCGAGGGAGAGCAGGGGATTGAGGAAGAAGACTGGGACGAATCCGATGAAGAGGAGAACGAGGAAGATGGTGAAAAAGGTCTGCCAGAACTCCGTTCTATGAACTGTGACATTCAGTGTTCCGCTGTATTTCAGTCTATGACCAAGAGAGTTGTTGATGTGTTTTGGGTGGATTACAAGGGGAACAGAGTAAAATACACCACTCTACAACCTGGAAAGAAGTACAATATCCTGACGTATGAGACACACCCTTGGATATTTAGAGACGCCAAAACAGGTGCCATTCTTCATGGCAACGGAGAGGAGGTGTTCATGCCGTATTCCAAGGTATTTGGTGATGAAGACGAGGAAGATGATGATTTCACTGTCACAGTTCAAGTTGGAATTCCAGGTAATCACATCATGAGGATGAGTTTAGCACAGGGAGTTTAGTGACAATCCACAAGGCATTTGCTGGACGGGAGGGGAAGGGACAATTTCTGGAAGAGGGCGGGGCAGCTGCTCATGCCTGAAACTTGGAAGGAAAAGGGGCGGGGCACAGGCTTCTTGAAGAGGGTTGCTGTGGCCCTGCTAAAAGTGGCGGGGTAGCTGCTAGATATAGAAGTCAGCAGGGCGGAGCTCTTCTAAAGGGGGATGGCAACTCCCAGAGCTCGAATTCTATTGTAATCTTTCAATCATATCTGCCAATATATCATTATTATCACATTTTTAAACCAAAAGCAGATGACAGGTATCAGTTGATATTCACACAACGTTTTTCAAATTCCATATCATTATTAGTCATCTGTAATATAGACAGCAATTAAAATTTTCCATATTATTCCCTAACCTTGCAGTTTACCGCCTGCTGCAGAGGTGCATTGAGGAGTGTTCCCAGTTGTACAAGGATATGAAGGTACAGAACATGGAGCTGCCTGTGTGCCTCAAGATGGACCTCCTCACCCACCAGATGAACAAGAACATCCCCTGCAGTTTCTATGATCGATACGAAGAAGACTAAAACCCGGAATCCACTACTCCGACAGAAGCTGTGTTTATTGTACCACATACAGGAATAGAGATATGCAGATAAACTCGCAGCAGCACACATATCCACTGTTGCAACAAAGGACTAGCTTTTGATAACTGCTACAGCTGTCAGACGGTCTGTCGCATGTAGACCTTCCGAGAGGCATTCACATAGAGAAACGGAGTATTGGATCACCGTCTTAATGGCACGACCATCCACCTAGTGTTCAATCCCCGGCTGCCCTGGGTTAACACCTAGCCAATTACGGCTTATTGATAATCTTCTTTTTTTCATACCAGTGGTAAAACCATTGTTCAATACAGGTTCATGGTGAATTTAACACGGTAGCCTAGGCTTAATGTCAGAACTGAGTGAAACCTTGGCATATACATACATGTGTGCTTTTCATACCCATTGTGATCAATTACCTGTTATACTTATAGACAATCCCCACTTTCTCCAGCCTCTCCCTGTGCCATTTCTCTTGGGATCCAGATAATTCTTGTTTTTCTCCCTGAAACCTCGACCTAGATGAATTGTTATTAGGGATTTGTCGCTTACAAATCGGTGCTTACATGTCTTGTACTGAAGATGATAAAAAAAAACAACTTGAAAGTTATGTGATGAAACTTGTCCACACTGTACAACTCACACGGCCTTCACCTGAATGTCTTGAATCACATTGAAGTGGGAAACAAACAACAAGTCCCTATGATACTTGTCTCTCGCCTGTCTAAATATTTTATATTCATGATCAGTCCAACAAGATACATGTGGATAGACAAGTAGAAAGGATATTCCGTGGGTCGTCCCTGGCGTATAATTCTGCGTGCACAAGGAATCTTGAACTTATCGCCAAATTGGGTTTATAGAATCAAACTACTGCAGTGCGACACATTAGAACTTGAATAAATATTCTTCAAATGTGGTCCCACCTCTTCGTAGGACGTTCAAAAGTTATATGTGTTAGACAATATAATACTGATGCGTTTATCGATACTGTATGTTGTTATATATATCAAGAATAGATCTGTCCCTAGTGGATAATTGTTATATGTTATTATACAGAGGAGGTCATGAGGCTTCCTTGGCCGTTTACATTTAAATGTTGGAATAATTAATGGTGTTCTTTTGCAATAAATACGCAGTTGTTTAATATAGTACATGTATCAGGAAATCTATACGTGATTATGGTATATAAGGTAAATGTAGTACTCTATATTCTGTTAAGTCCCTCACTTGGTTTATTCCACATGTTAAGATGTCAGTATTGTGCACATTAAGATGTCAAATTAGGTAGAGTCTAATAAGTAGTACGCTATAACTATCCAGGTCACACTTTTCGATTTTATATATGGGAAAGTATCGTTCAGTGAGTTCCAAGCGATTAACTTTATGTATGCATGAAAAAGAAAATTAATATTTGCGTTTATAGATACCATTTTTGTAAAGTGAATAGTTGGATACATAACACACAGATAACAATATATATATATATATATATAGTTAACCATGAAAATATGAGGTGGTGGGAGTCCACATGGAACACTACAAAATACTCACATATGCTGTATTAGATTCCAAGTGTGTTACTTTTAAAGAGGTGTTGATATTTTTACTTATAGTGCATCTGTATTAAACCTACGGTATATCATTTTGCAGTAATTGTGTGACTCTTCCCTGCCGGTATATTTCTTCTTCAAATATGCTTAAGATATCCTGACACACTAGCCGTGCATTGAGTTCAGATTTTGGCAGAGTTGTCAAGATGTTTTAAATTTTAATGTTGCGACCAAATCGGCCTCCTCTATTGAAATAGAAATTTGAATGAGTCGTTTAGTCTGATATCAGGTGTGTCTGCTTTGAATGACTTGAGGAGGGGGTCCTCTATGTCCCCTGTCGATTTTATGAAGTGCTTATATCGCCCAGTCCATATTAGGAAAGGTCTTTGTCCCCCTTTCGATATAGTGAAATATTCATGCTCCATGTCAAGTGCTAAGCCCCAAAATTACCCATGTCACCCTGTCGACTTCGGGGTTCTACATTCATTCTGTCATGTTGGGTTGTGGGTAGAGTACATACGTAATGTGACAATTGAGGGGATGGCTGCATGAACTTGTACGTTGGATGTATTGAATTCCTGCTCTTACCGTAATCTCCCGCGTATAAGGCACAGCCTGCGTATAAGGCGCACCTAGAGTTTTGGAAAATTCTCAAAAAAATGAAAAATTCATAACTTTGGTTCTATTGAATGAATTTCCAAAATTCAAAGACCTATGTGTAACTTGGGCCCCCTGGACCCCCCTGGGCCCCCATATATCCTATTATGGATAAGGGGGCATGTAACATATCAAAAGAAAGGTCTTGGAGTCCCCCTTGTGAATGCAGTAAGAACTAAAACTCCCTGTATAAGACGCGCCTTATACGCGGGAGTTTACGGTATATGGTGGTAAGGACTTCATTTTCTGGACAAGCCTAATTTGTATAAGTGTCATTGACTAGTTGTTATGAAGAAAGCAGAATTATGTCATGAATTCAGCAGCAGTAAATTTAGGGGGCAGCACCATTTAAAATAGGGCCTTTCAAAAATTGCCGCTGTCAAATCTCCTGGGCAGTTCAGTAGGGAAAAGGTCGGTTGTTCTGGATGTGTCAATATACGCGCAACATTGACCTGTGATACCGAGGGTACATTTAGGGTTACTTACAGAATGATAGCAGTTACAGTGCCCTTCTGTGAACGTTGTTATGATCTGAAGAGGCCTAGATATGCAGCATTAATCTAAGTCCTGATCTAAGACTTGAATTGTTTTTGTTGAAATATAACTACCAAACTCTGTTAAGCGTTGATCGCTTCTCTGGCTCACATTTACATGAACCAAAATATTGTGTATTGGAACAGTTGGCAAATATTTGCAGCCTAACTCAAATACATATATGCTTTTCTATCCAAACACAGCTGCAGCACATCATGGTTGTTAATCGTCATTAGATTCAGGTCTCATAAGGCCAGTGCCTAACACTATTCTACTTCTCCTGATCATCGTTTGTTAATTTCCATGTACCGCGGTAGTTAGTCCAAAAAAAAAAGAGCTTGTGTAATCTGCATGTCGTGTTACATATAACGTATTTTCACATCACTGTAGTGATTTTGGAGACTTTTACCTAAACGTGTACTATTGGCGCATAGTTTAAGGTTGATTGGTGTACAAATCTCTTTGCATGAATAGCCCCAAATATTGAACATTTGAACATTTCTTGGTTTAATTTTTTGAGTAAATAAACAAAAAGGTTTTTGTACATTTAGCCTTGTGAATTTATTTCTTTTAAGTGGATTTTAGAACCTACGATGAATTCGAAGAATTCCCTTTCATTTGATACCAGTAGTGCACTATCAAGTATATACTAGAAACTTCCAATCGTAAACACAAGGTGTAGACAATGTCTATGGCCTCCTGGTGTTAGGCAGGGAACTATCGTTTGAGCTCACTTTTGAAGTGTCCAATTAAAAAATAAATATATATATTTGCTAGATGCATAATATACATGGGTAGTTATACTATATAGCTCGAGACATATCCCACAATAAGCATTGACGGCCACTATACAATTGGTACATGATTAACATCAATGGTGTTACAATACCTGCACTAACTACATGTAGTACAGGTACTCTTGATATCATGTGAAAGAAATTCAATAACTCTTAGTGAAAAAAATGATATATCCTAAACCACTTCTCTCTTTTCCACGCAGGCCCCTACGATATTCCTCTGCTCTTTCCTATTTTCACTGTTTCGCTATATCACTTCTAGGTTAAATACTAATTGTATTCTAATAGAACATGTACAATTCATGTTCATCGAATATATGGCAGGCTAGCATGGTATGTCGGATTAGAATAATGTAACTTAAGTTAATATCATGTAGAGGGAAATATATGACTCAGATCTACGTTTTTCATGTCCTATCTCTATTACATGTACCCGAGTTTCTTATATTGATATCCTAGATAGATATAAACATGTATATACTTTCTACAGATATATGATATCAACCTATCATCAGACTTCTAACCCATTAGGGGCCCCACGATGCCCCTAGATAAATGTCTCTGGGTTTAGGGCAGAAAGGTCAATGCCCTATGTTCTATCATCACCAATGAACAGTGTTGAACTCTCTCATCTGAATCGACACAGTGCATCGAACAGAACCAGCAAGGTTGGGCTGTAAAGATGACTTAAGGTGCCTTAAATCTTAAAGAGTTAGATGCACCATCAACGAGGGGCAGTGATCCTACTTTTTGATACATACATGTATATACTATAGCTAGATTTTACCTGGGGAATACCTCGGGTATTTCCGGAACCGATGAGTTTTATCTGTTCCTCCAATACCCCGTATTCCCTCGGTAAAATAAGAAGTTTTACTTCAACTTCCCTACGGTAAGTTTCCCAAAATTCCAAAATATAGTCAAGATATTCACCCTGGTGATATTCAGAGCTATTCGCTAAGCCCGATCGGTGCACTGAAAGTGTGACATATATCACTTAAAACATTCTCTTACTATCATTGAAAACATCGTTATATACAGAAGAACAGCCACCTTGAAAATCTTAATTATTGTTATGACTTTTGGTCAATAAATTTTCAATTCAATTCATGGTCCATTCATTAGGTCTATTACTCGTCAAAGCTGTTTTTATGAGTTAATAATGATATCAGATGCCCGAGTCGGGTCGTGACTTTCTCCGTGAGCGCAGTCGCATTTCGAGCTGGTCCTTCAGTCCATTGTAGTCATCCACTGAATACCTACGTGATTTCCTCCTCTGAAATGAATGAATCATGTTTACATTTACTTGTACAGACATTACAAAAAGTGGCAGAGAAATCAGTAAGCTTTTAATCCTATGATTGTAATACGAAAAGGGAGTTATGATGGGTCTATGGAAATGCGTAATTTTGTGTTGTTTAATACCACTATTTTTAAGATCTCTGCAAATTCACATGACATATCATTTATCCAATTGTATGATATCATTACAGATGGAATAGTAATTCTAAAGCTTCCTGTACAACAGAAATTAAGAGAGTATAACGTGCCCAATTAATCTTCATAAAAAAATTTCATGTATAGTAGATAGATCGTTGCGAGGCAGTATAATGCATTTTAGAAGAGATAGGTTACAGGAGTTCACACCCTTGAGTAACATACGGGTATCAACGTTCACACAGGCTTTATAAAGCAGTCAATAATTAACCATTCTATACCAATGTCGAAAGCTTTTTCAAAGCCACTCTTTGAGTTGACTCAATAAAGTGTACGAATAATATAATATACCACCGCATTCGCTCTATCAAGTGAAAATGGGCCCTTAGTTATTACATGAAACTAAAGCAAGTAACTAGAGACCTTATCATGTATTTTCTGCCTATAATTCCTGAAATCATAACCCTCATACACCGATGGTAAACGCCATGCAATAAAGAACTAAAAATAATGATGTACATAATTATGATCCAATAAAAGTAAAAAGCAAAATGTATAAACAGCATAACAATCCATACTAATATTACCTATCTATATCGATATCACATATTCATAGAAACTCATTTGCTTCTCACGTACGTAGACCTACTTAACTCTTTAAAACAAGCTTCAATTTTCAAAAGATAATACTTTACTAGAATAATTCATAAGACCTTCCTTTATCTCATGATAGCTAAGTGTGTAAAGTTATGAGAAGACACTATGAGAAGCAGTTTTACCTTAGGTACAGAAGAGGCCTGTGTTTGTGAGATAGGGTCAGACTCAGGAGGATGTTCTGTGTTGTGTTCTAGGTGTATGCGCACTGTTCTCTCTGTCATGTAAAGATAAGATGTCCTTATCAGCCAAAAAGATGTCCTTATCAGCTAAATTTGAGAATTTAGGCTGTATATTGCAATATACCATATAGGGATGCTTTTAATAAAAGTGCCAGGTGCTTCTGCAGAAAAGAGATTGTAGCACCAACTGGGAATAAAAATCATACTCACCCGTTGTTGGTCTTTGCCTGGGACTAACGTCGTCATGTTCAATATGTGTGACGTCACGTCCTGTCACGTCATCAGTGATGTTCTTCCGGGGTTGTTCTAGTGCTAGTGCACAGGTCTGAGGACGCTCATCCAACTTCCGGGAGACAATGACCTTAGCTCCTGGCAGAGGTCGTATACCATTCTATAGAAAGACGTTCAAAAACATCTGTCAATGAAGCTTCAATTACAGTGATTGAGATTCCCAATATCAGAGAAAAGCGCGGTTAGGGTTCGGATGTCAGTAGTGTACAGAAGGTGGGGTTAGGATAAGGGTGTGTGAGTAGTATAGAAAGTGGGGTTAGTGGAAGGGTGTTAGTATTACAGAAAGTGGGGCTAGGTGTAGGGTGTGAGCAGTAGAGGAAGGTTAGGATCAGCGTGTGTGAGTAGTACAGAAATCGGGGTTAGGGGCAATGTGTGAATAGTACAGAGAGTGGGTTTAGGGGCAGGGTGTGTGGGTAGTACAGAAGGTGGGGTTAGGGGCAGGATGTAAAAGTAGTACAGAAAGTGTGGTTAGGGACAGGGTGTGAGTAGTACAGAAGGTGGGGTTAGGGACAGGGTGTGAGTAGTACAGAAGGTGGGGTTAGGGGACAGGGTGTGTGTAGTACAGAAAGTGGGGTTAGGGGACAGGGTGTGTGTAGTACAGAAGGTGGGGTTAGGGACAGGGTGTGAGTAGTAAAGGAAGGTTAGGATCAGGGTGTGTGAGTAGTACAGAAAGTGTGGTTAGGGGCAGGGTGTGTGAGTAGTGCAGAAAGTGTGGTTAGGGGCAGGGTGTGTGTGTAGTACAGAAAGTGTGGTTAGGGGCAGGGTGTGTGTGTAGTACAGAAGGTGGGGTTAGGGGCAGGGTGTGTGAGTAGTACAGAAAGTGGGGTTAGGGGCAGGGTGTGTGAGTAGTACAGAAGGTGGGGTTAGGGACAGGGTATGAGTAGTACAGAAGGTGGGGTTAGGGGCAGGGTGTGAGTAGTACAGAAGGTGAGTTTAGGGGACAAGGTGTGTGAGTAGTACAGAAAGTGTGGTTAGGGGCAGGGTGTGTGAGTAGTACAGAAAGTGTGGTTAGGGGCAGGGTGTGTGTAGTACAGAAGGTGGGGTTAGGGGCAGGGTGTGTGAGCAGTACAGAAGGTGGGGTTAGGCTGTGTGAGTAGTACAGAAAGTGTGGTTAGGGGCAGGATGTGTGAGTAGTACAGAAAGTGTGGTTAGGGGCAGGGTGTGTGTGTAGTACAGAAGGTGGGGTTAGGGGGCAGGATGTGTGAGTAGTACAGAAGGTGGGGTTAGGCTGTGTGAGTAGTACAGAAGGTGTGGTTAGGGTCAGGGTGTGTGAGTAGTACAGAAAGTGTGGTTAGGGGCAGGGTGTGTGAGTAGTACAGAAGGTGGGGTTAGGGGACAGGGTGTGAGTAGTAAAGGAAGGTTAGGATCAGGGTGTGTGAGTAGTACAGAAAGTGTGGTTAGGGACAGGGTGTGAGTAGTACAGAAGGTGGGGTTAGGGGACAGGGTGTGAGTAGTAAAGGAAGGTTAGGATCAGGGTGTGTGAGTAGTACAGAAAGTGTGGTTAGGGACAGGGTGTGAGTAGTACAGAAAGTGTGGTTAGGGACAGGGTGTGTGTCGTACAGAAGGTGTGGTTAGGGGACAGGGTGTGAGTAGTACAGAAGGTGGGGTTAGGGGACAGGGTGTGTGTCGTACAGAAGGTGGGGTTAGGGGACAGGGTGCGAGTAGTACAGAAGGTGGGGTTAGGGGACAGGGTGTGTGTACTACAGAAGGTGGAGTTAGGTGCAGGATGTAAAAGTAGTAAAGGGAGGTTAGGATCAGGGTGTGTGAGTAGTGCAGAAAGTGTGGTTAGGGACAGGGTGTGTGTAGTACAGAAGGTGGGGTTAGGGGACAGGGTGTGAGTAGTACAGAAGGTGGGGCTAGGTGCAGGGTGTAAGTAGTAAAGGGAGGTTAGGATCAGGGTGTGTGAGTAGTGCAGAAAGTGTGGTTAGGGACAGGGTGTGAGTAGTACAGAAGGTGGGGTTAGGGGGCAGGATGTGTGAGTAGTACAGAAGGTGGGGTTAGGGGGCAGGATGTGTGAGTAGTACAGAAGGTGGGTTTAGGGGACAGGGTGTGTGAGTAGTACAGAAGGTGGGGTTAGGGGACAGGGTGTGTGAGTAGTACAGAAGGTGGGGTTAGGGGCAGGGTGTGTGAGTAGTACAGAAGGTGGGGTTAGGGGCAGGGTGTGTGAGTAGTACAGACGCTGGTGTTAGGGTGTGTGAGTAGTACAGATAGTGGGGTTAGGGGCAGGGCGTGTGAGTAGTACAGAAGGTGGGGTTAGGGGCAGGGTGTGTGAGTAGTACAGAAAGTGGGGTTAGGGGCAGGGTGTGTGAGTAGTACAGAAGGTGGGGTTAGGGGCAGGGTGTGTGAGTAGTACAGAAGGTGGGGTTAGGGGCGGGGTGTGTGAGTAGTACAGACGCTGGTGTTAGGGTGTGTGAGTAGTACAGAAAGTGGGGTTAGGGGCAGGGCGTGTGAGTAGTACAGAAGGTGGGGTTAGGGGCAGGGTGTGTGAGTAGTACAGAAAGTGGGGTTAGGGGACAGGGTGTGTGAGTAGTACAGAAGGTGGGGTTAGGGGCAGGGTGTGTGAGTAGTACAGACGGTGGGGTTAGGCTGTGTGAGTAGTACAGAAAGTGGGGTTAGGGGCAGGGCGTGTGAGTAGTACAGAAAGTGGGGTTAGGGGCAGGGCGTGTGAGTAGTACAGAAGGTGGGGTTAGGGGCAGGGTGTGTGAGTAGTACAGAAAGTGGGGTTAGGGGCAGGGTGTGTGAGTAGTACAGAAAGTGGGGTTAGGGGCAGGGTTTGTGAGTAGTACAGAAAGTGGGGTTAGGGGCAGGGTGTGTGAGTAGTACAGAAGGTGGGGTTAGAAGCAGGGTGTGTGAGTAGTACAGAAGGTGGGGAAAGGCGGCAGGGTGTGTGAGTAGTACAGAAAGTGTGGTTAGGGGCAGGGTGTGTGAGTAGTACAGAAGGTGGGGTTAGGGGGCAGGATGTGTGAGTAGGTCAGAAGGTGCGGTTAGGGGCAGGGTGTGTGAGTAGTACAGAAGGTGGTTTTAGGGGACAAGGTGTGTGAGTCGTACAGAAGGTGGGGTTAGGGGCAGGGTGTGTGAGTAGTACAGAAAGTGTGGCTAGGGGCAGGGTGTGTGAGTAGTACAGAAGGTGGGGTTAGGGGGCAGGGTGTGTGAGTAGTACAGAAGGTGTGGTTAGGGTCAGGGTGTGTGAGTAGTACAGAAGGTGGGGTTAGGGTCAGGGTGTGTGAGTAGTACAGAAGGTGGGGTTAGGGGCAGGGTGTGTGAGTAGTACAGAAGGTGGGGTTAGGGGGCAGGATGTGTGAGTAGTACAGAAAGTGTGGTTAGGGGCAGGGTGTGTGTGTAGTACAGAAAGTGTGGTTAGGGGCAGGGTGTGTGTGTAGTACAGAAGGTGGGGTTAGGGGCAGGGTGTGTGAGTAGTACAGAAGGTGGGGTTAGGGGCAGGGTGTGTGAGTAGTACAGTAAGTGTGGTTAGGGGCAGGGTGTGTGAGTAGTACAGGAGGTGGGGTTAGGGGAAGGGTGTGAGTAGTAAAGGAAGGTTAGTATAAGGGTAAGGGCAGCGTGTGAGTAGTACAGAAAGTAGGGTTCGGGGCAACGTTTGAATAGTACAGAGAGTGGGTTTAGGGGCAGGGTGTGAGTAGTGCAGAAATTGTGGTTAGGGGCAGGGTGTGTGAGAAGAACAAAAGGTGGGGTTTAGGGACAGGGTCTGTGAATAGTACAGAAAGTGGAGCTAGGGACAGGATGGGTGAGTGGCATAGAGAGTGGGATAAACGTGTGTGGGTGGTTTAGAAAGTGAGGTTAGGGTCAGGGTGTGAGCGTATTCCAGACAATGGAGTGTGTGGGTAGAAATGGATTACGGTTAGCATGGGATGGGAATAACCATTGTCATTCACTTTACCTTATGGGTTCAATTCTGGAAAATATTCTTGATTTAGCTCCCAATTTGCTCTATAATACAAAGTTCGACATATTTGTTTGTATTGTGTTCCAGACGGCCTTCTCATCAATAGGTTTAAATTTCCTGTAAATTGATTATCAAAAAGAAATATGTAAATATGGGGTAATCACCAGGAGCGAAAAGGGTAGTACGGAAAGGGTGGATAGAATAAGGATGTGTGAGTAGTACAGAGAGTGAGATTAGAATCAGGATGTGTAAGAATGACATAAGTCGATTTAGGGTCAGGATGTCAGGGTTGTAAATAATAGAGTATGGTGGTTGGCAGGGTTAGGGTGTGGCAGCTGTAATACAAAATGTTGGTTGAGGTTGTCAAACGTCTATATTACCTCTATAGTTACTCTGCGCATTGCAACTGTACGTAAACGTCCGCCACGTATGTCTGTTGTCCTATATACATTGGTTGACCAAGAGATCCAATCATTGATCCTTGTTTCTAGATTGGTTAAAGCAATGTCACTGGTCTCCCAGTCATGGAATCCTCCCCCCTGACTAGAGCTGCTCCTTGATGACTGGGGGCGGTAGTTTTCTGTGACTTCTAGAGAAGAGCATGCTTTCTCAAGTGAGCTATGTCCATCGTCTGATCCAGCCTCCATTCTACTATCCACCAGGGCATGCTCATTGTCTACCTCATCATCATCCTGAAATGTGTAAGATTGTGTAGAGAAATTACCAATGTTCAATGCATCCTGTTTCCCTTTCTCACCACCCTTTCATTGCTCCCTCTAAATATACAGCTGCATATCCATTTCATTGATCCCCCACGCTTTGCAATATGCTCCTGCTCTCCACTCCTCAGTTCTGGGGTTTGTTGTATCTTACATCCTTTCAATTTAAGACAGGCTCCGCTTGGCCAGGTCTTTAAAGTCCTTTGCAGTTGGGGCATTCACTTTTGAATGATCTAGCAATGATCTATACTTGAAGTACCCATAATCAATAATACAACGCTACAACATGTTTAATCCAGTTACTTCTTACCTCCTCCACCTCTGTGTATATCCTGACTGAGGGCCTGGGTAGTTCCTCAACCTCCTGGGGCTTTTCCTCACTCTGTTGTGATGTGGCCCTAAGTGACATCGTCCTCTGCCGACTAATGCGATTCCTAAAGCATAAGGAACAATCGATTGATCATTCTTTAGCAATTTAAAAATATTCAAATGTACAACCCACATAACTATTTATCTAACCACTAATTATCATGGGTAATTTTTCAAAAGATACCTTTTATTCAGGCCAAACCTTGATGCCTGTTTCGCTCATTTTGTTGGACGTGGGGTTTTCCTGAACTATGACCAAACATTCAAGATATAAAAGTCCATAACATGGACTTTAAATGGTTTCACTGCCATATAGAACAAGGCCTATGGATTGCTACAAGGTCCTTTGTAACAACATATCCAGATATGCCTATACGGTATATATGGTATACAGACATCCTACCTGTCTTTAGATCCAAACCCTGAATGAGACTCCTTCTTTTTAGTGATTAGAAGTTGAGGTTGCTGAGTAGTTTGTTCTGTCTGTAAGTGAAAGAAAGAAGCATGATAAGGAAACCTAACTAGAAAGGGACATATTTTTTCTGAACAAGTATATTAGATATGGACGATGCCCTTTATGTCTAGACATGTATGTATGCATGCATGCATGCGTGTAACACATAAATGGAGGCAAACAAATGAATCGTGTGACAAACCGTATTGTGTTATCATCTCATTATGTGTGGTAGAGGTCATTTCAAGTTCTCATTTGAATTCCATTTGAAGGGTCCCCATATCTCCCCCCCCCCCCATTTGTCATAACTCCCTTAATGGAAGACCATTCTACCTACACTAAGTTTCTGTAGAATCATTCTGAAGAGGGCACAGCGGTCCTGTGGCACTCGTTGTAACCTGTTGTGAAGGCGTGCTCTCACGGTGCTTCTGATGAGATCCTGCGTCTTAAGATGGCGTCTTACAATAAGACGGTCATAGTTCTTGAGGTCTAGGCTGTAAGTCTCACAGACCTCTGTAGTCTGGACAGATTCATAATAGGTTTTTAGGCCCAGCGTGACCTCCGCCGCACCTACAAGATAAGATCACTTTATTTTCTGAGGATGTGGTAATGATTAAATTGTGGGCCTACGTTATCTTTTTTTATCTAATCTGATTGGTCATTGGCTAGAATCTGAGAGACATTGATGAGGCATTCTGATCGTGGAACTGACAGTCAGCAATGATACAAATGTCCATAGCTTTAAAAGAATGGTAGAATCTCTAATCTTATTTACTTTAGGCCCGCTGAAATCTCAATTGTAATTAACAATAATATAGCCTATGATTAAGAAAAATGGTTCGGCATCTTTTATTATAAACTAAGACATCCATGAAACTTTCAAGTTATTCTTAATGAGACTATCATATGACATCTATAGAACATAAAACATAGTCCACTTGGTCTCTGTCGCACAATTGAGCCATACATTTCCTATACATAAATTTCTGCGACAGAGGCCTAGTGGATTATCAACATAATACCCATAGTCCCACTAGACTTCTGTCGCAGAAATTTATATAGAAAATGTATGGCTTAATTGCGTGACAGAGGCCAAGTGAACTATCGACATAAGCAAAGCTATGATTTTTTTTTATGTATACCCAGAATCTCATTAAGCCCAATGAGGCATAACTCGACATCCTTTTTTTGGTGGCTTCTCTTCCGTCCGCCACCAGAGGGAGCAGTGGTAGGACGGCGGGAACGAGGCGTCAGGCGACCTGATGAACTGGACGAAACGCAATTATGTTATGATAATAACACCCGGGTAATAACAAGAGAAAGTGTATCTATTATCCTAGTCAATAAGGGAAGTCATAAAAATATTACCGGGCATGATTAAAAAAGGGAATTGTGGGCATTAGGTTTCTCCATTTAGCATGGTGACTATAGGAAGGTCTGTATAATACTTGCCCCTAGTCCAACTAAGATAAAACATAGATCGCCTGTTCACCTGTCATCGCCCTGACTGGGGTGGTCGTCAGCTTCCTCTGTGTCAAAGAGTTGGGGGAATTGTTGCGGGTGTCTTTCTGGGTTCACGATTATCCGTGCTTGACCACTGCAAAAATGGAGCTTTAATTCATACAACCACATTACACGATTTTGGTCTCAAGTCATCTCTTTACAAAGTAAGAAAAGCGTAGCACGATCTTTAAGAGGTTTGGTATATTATGATATGATATGTGCCATAGATGAGATATTGTCTACGTAATACGTCATTTACTAGTATGTCTTTGTTTTGTATATTGCCTATGAGGATACTCTGTGTTACAGTAAGACACATCCGACAAGCATTATTATCTTAGTGCACTTAAATTGTTTCTTTTTAAGTAGAGCCCAATACTGCTCTCTAATCTTAGCAACATTATAGTTCAATGTGGAAACATGGGCCCATCGTTGCATATGGTGAATAACAGGATCTCAAAATGATTAAAAACGTTGATTTATGCATGGGTGACCTACCCCAATATGAAGTATATTTTGTCTGCAGGCTGTCCCTGTTTGTAGATATACTCCTGGAAGGAGACTGTCTCCTTGACAATACTGTATGCCATCTGGCGTTTGTAGCGTGGCTGCCACCAGTGGAACAATGGGCATGTTGAAACAAACCTATAGGACAAAAAGGGCCAGGATGTTAAGAAATTGAATTTCTAATATCATGCTTCCTGATAGCTTCATAGATTTAATCACAATTACGTTGTGGTATGCTTTTACTCTACTGGTGTATATATAAGGTGAGGATGATAAAACTGGTTGTGTAAATAAATAGGCACGGTAAACTGTAGCCACGACCAGTTTCGAAACTGGGAGTGGAGACACTTTGAAGTCCATCTCTAAATTTATTTCATGTTAGTTGTGCAGAAAATCTCCAAAAAAATCACTTTTTGATAAAGAGTTTGAGGCTATATTGATAATGTCACAGTGCAGAATGGGGCCGTGCAGAATGATCGAGATTCATTTTCTGCACGCCCCCTTTGAGGAATAGGTTTTCCCATACCTATTGTAAGGCTCGTTCTTAACATGAAATGATGGTATAACGTCAATAGTAATTTGGCTCTTATACGTTGGGCCAACAACATTTTGCTAATATGAGACAAATTAATGGAAGTCTACCATTTGCAGTCTAACCCTCGACTAGGTCCCATGGACTAACCTTGGGCCAACCTTACATTCCTAGCTGAGGTATGTTGTTGAAACGCCGCGACCTAAGCACTCACCGGTTACGTTGTTCAAAGTCTGCCATCTGTGCCATTTTAAGAGATCTGTTATAGAGCTTCCTGTCCACCACCAGCAGATCAGACGCCTCATCCACAATGATAGATGCATTCCTGATACAGTCCTTGCTGATCAAAGCCAGCTCTCCAAAACTCTGACCCTCCTCTATAAACATAGGAGTGAGTGAGTAATGGTTGTTTAACGCCAAGCCGACAGCTAAGGTCATATTCATGGCGGAAAAAGTACATTAGACATCACGTCACACTATAAACATAGACAGGAGTGGTAAATGACATTAGAATGACTAGTTAGAGCACTGCCCAAGGCACTATCCTTTCAATGGCAGACAATAACATGGGATTATTAAAGTATTAGTTGCCAACATTTCATTTTCTTCATTTCTTTGATAGACTTGAAATAAACCTATGACTGTGGGTATATGTATCTGTCTGTACGAAAACTGGGCTAGGCATTATAGAAGATGTCACATTATAATAACACTAGATATATGAGCCCTATGACCACATATTTCATACATGACTTTCAGTTCACACTAGAAATATCAATTGAAAACTGACCAAGTTGTACAATGAAGTTGCCAAACTTATTTCTGTCCAGGTACTTGTGTGGTCCCTCCCCCTCCAGCACCCCGGCCGTCGCTAGGCGGCGCCGCAGGTCTCCTACATCCTCATCATCGCTGAGAGTGCTTAGTATATAAATAGACACCTTCCCTCTCAGTAGGATGTAGAAACTGCAGGTAACAAATTAATAAATGTGTTAATCATTGGGTGAACTACAAAGAGGGACAACGATTGTAACAACTTGAGTTCTATCAAGATGTAGTACCTGTACTGGGAATGATGATTATTGAAAATGCAACTCCATCAGCATTGGACGAGTCAGGTAGGTTAGGTAATAGGTAGTGTGGGCCTGGGTATCGTTAGGTTAGCATCAGTCTTCCTGGCTGACTAGAACGTGTGTATCATAGGAATAATGCAGGAGAGAGATATCCTTATATCCACTCACCAGTCTCCATAGTCGGCCTGCTTGATGAGGACGTCATCCTTGTCATGGGGCTCAAATTGACAGTTCCTGATGATATCACACACCACCTCTGTAAAACACAAACATTAGATATTACTCACTGTAAAACCATAGTTAGCAAGTGCATGTACACACCATGCATGTTTGCAAACCCACAGACATACTTTAAACGCTACATCTGTAGGGCCTAAACCCACAGCCAGACATTACATACCATGTTACTAAAAACCTTTGAACAAGCAAGTATATTATCATGCATTATACACCATCTATGTAATAAAACAAGAAGTCAGACATAATCAAGCATCTCTGTGAAACAGTCAGACATTACTTACTATGTCAGCGTAATCACAGTTAGACTCTACACGATGTAGGTATAGACCCCGGGCATATAGACACATTTTGAAATTTTAGTTTATTTATACATGTATCAGCCCAATACCCTCACGCATCATGGAACTTTCTTTGTCATCTAATTTCCGGTTCTACCTACCTGTGGAGAGCTCTCCGAAGAGTCGCGACTTCTTCCGGAACCAGCCGACGATGCTGAGAGCGTCTTGCTGCGTCCTCTCATCCGGGGACTTGGACACGACGCTGACCACCTGCTCATACTGCCGCGCCATCTTGCGGTCCTGGTGGGCAGCCAACTTCCGGAAGTCGATGCAATCTGGGTCAAAGCCGCTCCGGGGACGAGGAGTATTATGGGTACTTCCTGTTGGAAGTAATGCTCTCAGTGTTGGCCTGGATCTGGGAAATTAAGGAGGAAAATGTACCGAAAAATATCCTACAGTTCGAACTCACTAATGATAATGAGCATGGAACGGACACATCGCCCTCCAACTAAGACAAGGAGATTAAGAGAACAATTGATATGCATACACCATATGGCACGTCGCCAGTCGCGCCGCGCCGCCTACTCAACTCCTATTGTTATTAATTATGTAAGGTTCTCAGTGTTGGCCTGGATCTGGGAAAGTGAGGAGAAACATGTCCCGAAAAATTATATACACTGTTAGAACTCGTTAACAATAACTCTCTGCCTGTAGACTTATCAGAGTTCAGAGCATGCCCCTTCTCTGTACTATGCATTTGTAATCGTAATAGACGTTAAAATGGGCCTTTAAAATTTTATATTCCATGACATTTCGCCCTCTCTCAAACCTACTCCTATAGAATTCTAGTCATTATTGTAAATTTTCCGATTCTCTTAACATCGTCATATGGCTCATGAGCCTGACAGCGGCTTGGGGGTGGTGGTTCCGGCTTGCCAACAGTTACTCAAACCCTCCATGCTTGCAGGCCTACGACAGGTATGCAGTGATTTCACAGCAGGGATAGATATCAAATCAACTTACTCGTGAAATCCCACCCAGGACTTGTGAGACACATTTATACAGACCTTAGATTTAGGTAACCATCTGCTAATGACGCGCGTCTCCGTCTAATATCCATCATTTTCTTTTGTGTATGTATATCCAACATCATGAAATATGTTGTGTCAATTAATGTTCCATGTTCTTTTATAATGCACTACACCAGCACTGCTGTGCTGGTACCCAGTGCATTTTACCATATATATGTAGTCTCTCATATGCCTTAATATGCCATCTCTCCATTTTGTACTAAATTTTCAGCTGGTTCCTAGATATCATTAGGAAGGGCTATCAATCCCATCTGCAGGTATATTCAGGTCTGAAGGTACCTCTGCAGTTCAGTCACCCAAAGTCACACATATAGCTCCTGTATAAATGATGATGATTATTGGACCTAAAGCTCAACAGCACCGGCCTACTCTCATTCTCCTATGCGGCGAACGACTTCCTATATCCATGTACATTGAACAGGTATTCTGAAGTCATCCCTCCCAATTTGCATGTCAAACCCCCTGATAATACCTCTGATCTGGTTCATCTTTGTAGCTGGTGATAATAACCTGTGATAAAGTCCTGTGTCCTCTAGTTCTATCTGACAGAGACAGTCTGTAAGCCTACACCTGACGCCAATACACAAATCCGCAGGTATCAGCAAACCATATCACCTAAATCCCGGCTGGTATCTGGTGCTAAACATGGTACCTGTAGATATAATGTTTCCACCTAATACCTTGTACATCAGAGATATATAATAATTATATCTAGGTGTACTCCCAGGCACCCTGTCTTGATTTATGACTGTTATTAAGGATCAAAGCTAGAAACTGGTGGCAGGACTATGTGGATCTTTTGAAAAATTTACATGCACATAAGTAGTCTCTTGCACACTAACTCCGCCTGGTGTGTGGCACCTTTGAGTACAGATTTTTGTTGAAAGTTAAAAAGAGAGACTAGAAGTAGAACTCCCTACCCTGAGTAGCCACTCAGCCAATTGAGCCAAACAGAGAGGTGCTGGAAATTAAGGCATACTGATATAGCAGTCAGTGCATGCTCCATGACTGCATTATAGGGAACCCCTAGGGAAGGTAGAAATCATTCATCAAGGAAACACTATGACATGCCACTATGTTTTTGTGATATGTTATAAAAGAGATATTCCCTTAGAATGTGAGTATGTTTGCGTGCAAATCCTGCTTTAGGGGTAGAAGGGGTTAAATTAATTAGGTTCTATGCAGCATTCATTAGAAAATGGCATGTCATGTGATACAACACTTTAATTTCCTATATGAAAATCCCAATTATTTGTACAGCTATAAGTTAAGTACTAACATGATTTTGCTTTGGGCACTGGACATGCACTGTAGAATGAGGTTTCCAAGTGGATTTGAGATCTATTATAAGTCTTAGTGAGTGTATTTGAGGGAAACATGTAGGCCTACGACTAGGACTTGGGAGGACCAGAGGGGAGGACCCGAGTAAGGGGTTAAGGACATTTT
This sequence comes from Acholoe squamosa, assembly GCA_949317995.1. Classification (NCBI taxonomy): domain Eukaryota; kingdom Metazoa; phylum Annelida; class Polychaeta; order Phyllodocida; family Polynoidae; genus Acholoe; species Acholoe squamosa. Next base: position 43,084,187 of record OX439044.1, on the reverse strand, counting down.
CGCCAATCCGCATTTAGATCATGTATGAAGATACAGAGCAAGTTTTAATATCGTAGAGTACCATCACAAACCGAAAAACTGATCTTGAAAAGGGTAGTCTGTGCAGATGACTTTAGGTCCTCACTTGACTACCTAAGGTTGTCAAATCAATCACTTTTTTTTAGGAAGCTGTGTTGTCAATATGACAGAATTGGGTACCCTTTTAGATGACTGCTTGTTATATTATGATAGTAATTAGATTAATTCTAGATTCCCCCTATACCATTGTGAGGGTTTTCCATCTGCTTGGGTCTATAGGGTAGATTAACTTAAAGACGGACACATACATTGAAACGTCCACCCCCCCCCCATGAATAGCCATAAAGTTGGGTTAGCTACTGAATCAACAAAGCTAAATATATTTTTCATGGCAAATTTGTGGGGTGGACGTCTCAAGGTATGTGGCCGTCTTTAGGTACAATCTACCCTAAGGCATGTGTTCATGCATGGCCGTCTTTAGGTATAATCTACCTGAAGGCATCTTTTCATGCATGACACTCAATAGCCAACCCATATACTTCTAATTGTTACTTCAAATGTAAAACAGGTGACCCATGTCTTCCTTTAAATAATGTGAGTCAAATGCAATAATATTACTCATGTCCTACATGCATAAATAAGCGACTATTGCAACAGCAATGGTGTAGAAAAAAGGTAACCAATAAAGTATTGATAAGATAGTCATGCAAAATATACTACAATACAACCCAACCCTGTACGGCAAAATACAGTATATCTGAAATAATGGCAGGTCCTCAAATTGAGGGGAGGGGGCAAATCTCTAATTATTAATAGGCTTGTAGTAGGAAATGTGGCTTTGAAATAAGCCCCTGCAATAAGGTATTGTTTGAAACTGCGTCCATTAAATTATTTCGACAGTGTTTGCGAAATATCATAGATGTTTGTTCCATCTGCTTTTCAATGCATGTACTCCTGTTGCCCAGAATACCCACACATTATTGGCAAACCCCAGTTATTTCCTTTTTTAAATGAACCAAACCCACCTATACTGGCTGATGGTCTTACAATAAGCCTACATAATGACATCTGTTTTCACAATATGGATCAATAAAATAGGAGAGGAGGGTGAAGGGGGCTGTGGGTAACAAAGGCAAGGTCAGTGTGTACATATGCATATACCCAGAGGCAGATTAAGGATATTTATGCTGTGTGTCGAATCCATGCATAATAAACAGTAGAACATACCACGGGAATGTCTTCCAGTTAGTGTACCAACGCATGAATTCAGCCACACTCCAACATATCCCTATACCCCCTGACATACCACCGTGAATCCTTGCTTATAAGGCGTGGCTTGTGCACGAGGATTAGGGGTAGATGAGAGCAGTCAGTCACCACAACATCTCCCACATACAAGGCATTACCGAGTACTGAAGAAGGGAAGGGCGATTCGGGGTCCCCCTCGATTCCCGGTCCTAGATGCCCGCATGTTCTTTCAGTAGAAAAAGGGTAAAAAAATCTTGCAAATCCATCAACTCAAGATGCCTATGTTGTTGGTAAGCAATCAACATTTTCTGTCAATTTCCAATTCTTAAGGAAATTCTAGCTTTAGTCAGTTTAATTGCATGCCCATATCCAATCCTAGGTTTAGGGACAGTGATCATTGGCTTCTTCAGCATTGGTGTGGCCAAAGATCATAAAAATTAATGGATTCTGAATCCTATTGTACTTATATTTGTACCTACCTCTTAAATTACATGGTATGTTGCCTTTTGAAAGTCCAAGATGATCAGGCAATCAGCATGCCCGTTGGCTGTTTATTGTTAGAATTATAATGGTGTTTCGACTTATCAAATGCTTCAGCGGTCAATATTGTTTAAACATTTTTAGGTTATTTGTAATATTCAACCAACATTTTGCCTATTCGAGAGGCCCATATATCGATCTTAGATTTGTCTAGTGAATACGGTCTCCTGTATTCCTCTTCCAATTTGAACTTACACCGCATTTTATCACCAACTAAGTCTTGTTCATATTAAACATGGAACCAAAGTCATCTCCCTGGAGGAGTACCGCAAGGCTCTGTTCTTGGATACACGAATAGCTATCAAAGTAATCCAAACCACTGAATTGATCGTGACCTTCTATGTCCTTGTAGCTGTCCATAAGCCAGCCTTCCTCCACCTCCATTGCCTTGTCTCCCTCTGAAAAACCACGTGCCTAATCCAGGAGAAGCATACATTCACACCTAGCATCTAACAAACAATGCCAGTCCCCTGTATCCACACCCACCACCATTTAGGCAGAGCAAATGGAAGGTGTGCTTCTCGATCAGGTAGAGGGAGAGATCAACTAGCAGAGGGGACAGACACCCCTGCACTTTTTTCAAAATATAAATTGATGCTAACTCAACAGTGGTCCTTAACTATAGATAGACCACATAATAGTCTTTTGATAAAAGGCTCAAGGTTTGATATGTGTTTTCTTATCCAGTCTGTATCTACAACACACATATCGCCAATTTTGCCTGACCTTGGTCACCCCCCGATCCATTTGTCTCCCCACTGCCCGCCCCAACCCCCTTAAAACAGGTTTACCGGTTAACACATATAGGTGGCATAACACATGCTAACCTCTGCACACCTGGAGGCAGTGCTGATTGAATGCCTACCACCTGTAAAGCCTTTGTATACAACTGCAATCACTTTAGTACCTCTGTGTAAGGGGGTAATAATACCTATCGACACCCTACCTTTATGGTTCTGTGAGATTGTATTGTGGTTTCCTGATTACTTGGACCATTGCTGAAATTGCCTCCAGTTACCACTATGCTTCATCCCCAGCTAGCTTGACTATCCTTTTCTATTTATTAAAAATAATATGATAGTTGGAAGTATAATAACATTTATTGCATTTCATGAATGGAAGTCAAAGCAAGTCAGGCTTCTCCATTTCGAAGAAGTAAATTCCATACATGATCACGTCAGTGAGATTCTCACCAGTCAAAGGAAAGAAAGAATCTATAAAATGATAATTATCACCTAGCTACTGTTATTAATTTTATGCCGGGTGTTGTCAGGTGAGATGCCGCTGAGTTGTACCGAAACAAACCCGTTAGAAAAAGATATAACATAATTTTACTGTTGTTGTATGGTTCTTCCGACTAAAGAGAAAATCTCATGATCCTATCTTTAAATCTATCATGCTATCTAGGCCGCCAGGGGAGTGGGGAATCCAGTATAGTGAGTCACACCTATTGGATATAAATTAGCTTGTTGACTCGACTTGTTGAGTTATTGAGTAGGGTGGAAGTGCAATAAGTAATGGCTGATGTCAAGATGTTAGCATTTGACATAAATTCTTTGAATATGTGACATGTACTGGGAATAGGGACCTTATTGCACCCTGCACTAAGGACCCTTTTTGCAGATCGTGTCACATATGTGTTTAAAAAATAAGATAATTGAATACCTAATACTAGTACATACATGTACTGAACATAGAAATTCCGCAAAATGTGTAATAAGAGGTAACCTTGGGATGTCATATCCAGCTTATACATGTATACATTAACATTTTACCATTATTTTGTTGAGTCATCAAATGGGATATTCCCGATCCCAACTCTATTTGTTTGCTAATCTAGGGGGATGTGGGTAGCATATGATCACGTTTTATTGGTCAAAAAATGTAAATTTTGTACCACAGGTTATCTTATGTTGGAGAGATACTGCAATTCATTAAGGTCGACTTTTCTATCTTTCACCTGATTTATATGAGAAATACCTTTCTTGTTGGAAGGTCGTCGCCCCCCTCGGTGCATGTTATTGTTGGATAACAGTCACAAGTCATGACATATCCATTAACTACTTATTTCATTACACGATAATCAATAGGTAATCAATAAAAAATCAATAAATTCAAGTTGAAAACAAAAATAGTACACCCGTCCCGCAGTCGTCGCGGACAGCTTCAGCGAAAAAAAATATACGCCCGGACCGGGACTCGTCCCGCCTACCTCTAGCGGCTTAGCGCAATGCACTAACCACTAGACCACCGGGTCTCACACCTCGGCACGCAGCTTGTTTTATGTGAATGCGTTCTGCGTCTCATGGTTATTCCCTGTGGCGCAATGCATAGGGAGTTGGATTGGCGATCTGAGACTGCAGGTTTGACCCCTACCCTGGCAATGAAAAATGTTGTAGGTTTTAACATGTAAAATATGACATGTAAGGAGGCATGTTATCCATGTAAGGAGGCACCCAGCAAATTGTCGTCATCTGTCGCCATGATTGGTCATCAATGGTGACTCCTTTTTGAGTGATAACTCATTCTGTCATCTTTCGCCACTGTGTGTTAGACTCATGTGGCATAGCAATTGCTATTCCTGGTGATCTTGCGCTATAACGGCGTCGTGTTCCATCTAGCGACATGTGTGAGCCACTTCACACAGGTTGACGAGGACTCACGACAATTTGCTGGGCATGTTATCCATGGATAATCGCACGCCTTACAAAAGTTATGATGCAGGCATCATTCCATGCAATATCGACAGGTATGTGCGTGGGAATATCCAGGAAAAGCCCTCAGAATCCCAGAAATCATGTAATAATGTCAGATAGTCAAACACTTGAGAAGGAGTTCCATTATAATTGTATCCCCCCGTTTGTTTACGGCCTATCCCTGGACCAGAGTACGCTGGCTTTCGGGACATGCAAATATTTCCTTTTAAAAAGAGTAGTCTGGAATTTAGCCAAGCTTTGTACAAACTATGTGCTAGATGTTTTCATTTAGAATTGATTAAAATATTCTAATCCTGTGATTACCTCCATAGTAGAGAATGTATACGTTTGCTTGAATGTTGATATGCTTGTACTAGGGTTTCTAGTTTCCTATTTAGAGGGGCCATTTTATTGTAATGTCTATTTCAATATTTGAAGTTGAGTTATAGTTATATGTGTGTTTGTATAACCTGAATATAACATGCAGAACTCGTTCAGTTCAGTGTTTAATTTATTTCCATACATGTCATATGCCTGCCTTTTATTTACCAGTCTTTATCATTCTATAACCATTTCCAGTTATTGACAACCTGTCCTCACATTATGTTTGTGAAATATTCATATAATGCAGCGTTTTGTTTAATCAGTTCAATTGGCTGACCGGAACTGAAGTAAGACACATCTGTACATTTTTTTGTGTAGATACTAAAGTGAAATAAAGGAACTCAACTGCTCAGTTGCTTAAATACCCAAAGAAGCAATAGAAAAGACTCATTTTTTCTTGCAGAAAACGTTCATAGAGGAAAAGCATTGGGTACATTGTAAATATAGACAGTGTGTCACCTGTCACCTTTGTGGTAATTGGACAGCAGCTAGAAAATCAGACTCCCACCGAACCTAAACAAATTCACCTAACCACACATTTGAACGCACTCGGCGTCTTGGGTCACCTGTGGGGCTCTTAAACCTCAAACGGCTCAAACGTTTGAGGGTCATGAGCAAGCAGGGGATCTTATCCCTCAAACATGTCTCTTAAGCCTTAACCGCTATTCTCCCTCAAATGTTCTTCTCCCTCCACCGCTTACTCCCCAAACTATCTTATATATAATTCCCTAAACCCATTTTAGGTACTGTATAGAAATCGCTTCCTAATTGAGGCATGAGGCATGTATCCTGATGTATATAGAGACTGGGCGAGGTCAGGTACATGGGTCAGGTCGCCAGAAAGCAGTAGATTTTGTGTTTTTGGGTCATTATGGAGAAAGAAGTTGAACACCAATCTTGTCTTACATAGACTATTTTGATAGAGGACATATAGGGCTATCAGAAAGATGTGAATTTGTGGTCATCCATCAAGAATTCTTAGACTTATAGCCTGCCGAAGTGAAAAAAAACCCAGCCAAATTGGTTCTTTTTTGACTTTTTGTATTTTTCACAAGTGTCCTTTATTGAATAGAGAACATCTAGAGTATCACAAAGTTATTTTTGTATTGTATATGATCATACGAATCATTTCCATCAGGTTTGGACATGTTACTGAGTGAGAATTTTTCATAATGTGTCTTTGAAAATGGAAATCTGTAATTTGTAACGTCCGGTACCTAAATCTAAAGCAGTTATAAAACATGAATAAAATGGAGCTTCAAAATCTTGTGAAAAAATTGTGTCTATTTACATTTGTCTTCGTGTGAGAGCAGCTTATGTGAAATAATTCTGATTACGTTACATAACGTCTGGTACTTTTATCATGTAAGAGGCAGTCTACTGTGCATGCATAAATCAATCAATAGTTTGTTCCATTTTTTATAATTGAAGTCAATAATAGACATGTTAGCCTTGTTATTTCATGTGTTTGTTTTGCATAATGGGACATTCCTATATTACTGAGAGTAACTTTAATTCATCATTTTGGTACCGGACGTTGCATGAAAAATGGAACTGGACATCCCAAGTTGGTATTTTGTGGTTTTCTGAGGTGAGGGGATGTCCCTTCACAAATTTGTTAAGGGTACATAAAGCTATTAGAAAATTACTTTTTCAAGCCCTTCAAGGGTAAAATCTTACACTTTTTGACGACCTGACCCACATAGTATAGAAGAAAGGAGGATGGGAGTAGGAGAGAACCGGGGAAATAGGGGAACATGGAGAGTTTTGAGTTTGATTTTAACTAGTATATTGGCGATAAGAGGACATCATACACGTTAGCTTTTCAGGTGCGTGGAGTGTGTGGGATGGGAAGCAGTATTAGTACAAAACTCTCCCACAAGGTGGCAGCATCCCTAGTTGGGATTTCGGCTTATTACAAATTATCCCCTTTCAATATCAGTCTATAACATGGCCAGCTAGTAACTTATAATCTTTTGTTTTCAAGCATTTTTAGCCTTTTTTGAACCCCTCAAAATTATGAAAAAGCAGTGTCAATCAAATATTACGAATCAAGCACTTTCATACTCTTTGAATCAAAAATTGATGTCACAATTATAAGTGGGCTAAAATTAATATCTTCAGGCAATGATAAAGGGATATTTGCTGTACTTCCTGTGTCATTCACCAGGGGGTCCATGGCAGACACATAATACATGTACCGTAATCTCCCGCGTATAAGGCGCACCTAGAGTTTTAGATTATGGTTAAAAAAAAAATAAAAAAATTCATAACTTCTCTTCTATTGAATGGATTCTCAAAATTCAAAAAGCTGTGTTGCTTGAACCCCCAGGACGCCACAAGCAGCATGTGGCCATATGGGAATGTAACATATCAAAAGAAAGGTCTTGGTGTCCCCCTTGTGGATCCAGGTAGAACTAAAACCCTGCCTATAAGACGCGCCTTATACGCGGGAGATTACGGTACTACAACCATATGTTTCGTTAATACTGTCTTAGTTGCCTACCCAAAACCTGATTCTCTTTGACTTTGACTCTAGACAACCAAACCACTATACATCCACAGTATTTTCACAAATGTTTTTGAAAAGATCAGTATAGCGCTCCCTGTCCCTGCCTACAATTAATAGCGAGTCCGCCACTCCCCCAGAGGGGTGCTAAATTTGCCATTATCAGCCCGGGATTCAGCTCAAATAATATTATGATGATAAAAAAATAACAACGTACATTGTACTTAGCCAACAGTAGGTACATTTTATTTACCAATCTGTAGTAGGCATCATTACAAATATCCCATAATAGTAAAAGCAGCATTATGGGATTGATCTCGTTGTCCAATCACAGAGCTGCTAACATTAGTAGTTTGACCGCTCGTCGCATGACATCCCCTCATGACTCAATTCATGGTTTCAGATAGCTCTTTAGAGCTTGTCTCCTCAACACCTGAAATATTGCCTCCCATAGTTTGCCTTATGTATACAAAATATTCCTGTATGCAATTCATAGGTAATACTCTCAATATTTCTTATCCATTTCCACATATTAAACAACTTCTTATAGTTGCACAGCAGAATCAAGGAGAGATTGTTCATAACATCAAATTCATATGAGGAATATTTCTATAAATATGACTTGAACATACAACATAAGGGGTTTCGACCATTTCTCAAGTAGCGAATCGTTTAGTTGCGCTGCAATTAAACAAGAATGCAGTCCAAAACAAATTGAGTCAGGATGTTTGAATATATAACATACTTATCGTATAAAGTGATAGCACATACCATAAGTGGGTATACATTTTACAGGGATAGGGCCATTTAAGCATGCAATGCTATAGAATCTTGGGTCATCGTGAAAAATGAGTAAACTTCTCACAATGAGAAATAATGGTCCGAGTTGTATCCTTTACTTTCCGAAGAAACCAACTGGCGTGACTAGGGTTCCTATAGTAACCAATACCCTAAAATCTATGTGAAAGTGAAATTCCTTCATTTGAAAATGAAACAGGGCTACAGAAACCGTATAATTGAACCATTTTCAATTTGAGTAAAAAAAAGATCTGTCCCCAAAATCTTGACTGCACTAAGTTACATATTGGAATGGAAAGAAGATAGTTTACTGGCTACATCTAGAGCTACAGTTATACAAATCAACAGGATCTTCACCTAAATTCACAAAAGCACCATATATGTTCACATAGGGATGTACAGCAATTGATATATCATAGGCAAATATAGGTATCATTGTGACTGATTCCCATTTAACTACCGTAGACGACATTTTATCTTATCCAGATACAAATACAAGCGTATGTGATATTAATGCATCCTTCAAAAGGCTTAACTCACTATTCTGGTGGAAAAACTTCTATCAGAAGTAAGTATTTTATTAGCAATCTCTGTACAAACCAATGGTGTTGTATCGGTATAAGCCGCATATGCTTGTAAATATATAGAACTTTCTTCTTGCTCCCCCCCCCCCCACTCCATTAAAAATAAGCATTGTTGCAAAAATCATTTTCAAATTATCAATCTTCAGTACACCATGCTTTAACTCCTACTACACCAGAAAAGGGGGAACCCGGAACACTTGTTGTAGTTCTGAGATTACTATACATAGATGGCGATGTGGTACGCCCTACTCGTTTGCGAACGTAGCTTGAAGTATACATATTTGACAAAGTATAAGGCATGGAATAGTACCAACGCGTGTATATAACACAGAATATAGGCGCTAGACACACCGTAATTTTCACTGAATAGTAGAACGGCAGTCGATGCATTGTCCCCTTAAAATATTCACCATAATACCAGGGAATGTACCAAGGGCTGGCAAAGAGGAATGTTTGAATTTGTTCGATGCAAAGAAAAACAACAAAAAAACAACTGATTCGACTCATTTGGCTTTCAAAACAGAAACATTAACAAACACGTATACTTTTAATACAAACACAAACGACAAAATAAAGTGTTATAACAATGTTGTGTATATGTTTATCATACAACTGTATACCAGGTGAAAAGCAATGTTTTAGTCTAATTACTCAGTAATTATCTTTGTTGTTTTAGGAAAGCACAGGTTCCTCTTTGTTCAAAAACCAATGTGAAGTAACTCTATAGACACAATACAAAAATTCGTTGTTAATTCAAGTATAAGTAGCAAAAGATCTTAATCTGAATGAATATACTTGGTCATCAGCATGGACGGTTTTCATCACCAGTGTTTTGCTGTCCAATTAATTCATCTTAATGAGAAAATAGAATCCACAGAAATTGAGTACATCCCTAACAGAAATCCAGAAGCGGCATATAAAGCAGTGGTTTCGATGAACGTTAAGACACACTATCTGATAAGTGCCTTGAGCGTCATCACACATCAGAAACTTTTCTCAAATTGCCCTTCATTTATCAGCGTACATTATACACCTACCATTTTCATGAGCAGTAAACCTTTTACTACTTCTCTAATGTAGGTATGTTCAATACGTAAGAACCGCCCCAAACCCTAATACATCCAGTGCGGATCTACCGTTACTGGTATAATCATTGACTCACATACATAATCGTTGCTCAACATTAGTAGTGTAAATAGTATCCTCGTTGTTGAAACGTTTATTTTGGCTTGTGGATTTGGTAGTAGCTGACCATGAGACAGGCGAAGATGGTCATCACCATTTTACCGTTGACCTCCACAATATCTTCTGGCAGGGCGTACACACGAGCACCGATCTTTCGTGCCAATGAGATGGCGTATTTTGCATTGTCCAGCTTCTCCTATGAAAATACGAATTATTTGATGAACCAATTAGTTCCTTTAGCACATCACATTTTCCATTAACTACTCCTATATGCCCCCCTCCCAGTGCCATTCTCAAACATATTTGTACCAAGATCTGCAAAAAGGTTTTGCAGGGTGCATGCACTCAGTCTGTTGAAAATATATAATGATGTTTCTTATACTGTGTTGATACATTTTCCACTTTTCATTAACAGATTCGATGCTCATAATCATTAACAGATTTGATGCATGTCCTACTCAGCTGGTCCGTGGTTCCCTCGTTGACATTCTCATAGCGTACTGAACCCGGTTTACAGGCATCGACCAGATCGATCACCCATTTACCATCAGAGTAATAATTAACATAATCATATCATAATCATTAACAGATTCGATGCATGTCCTACTCACCTGGTCCGTGGTTCCCTCGTTGACATTCTCGTAGCGTACTGAACCCGGTTTACAGGCATCGACCAGGTCGATCACCACTTTACCATCAGACAATTTCTGGTCGTTAAACCTCTCCACTGTTGTCTTCTTACCTGCCTGCTTCAGCTGTAAGGGCAATAAAATATTAATTAGTTATTTTTCTTCTACCCTCTTATATGGTAGCAGCCACCCTGAAAGAATGGTCTGTACTGGAGGTGGGGACAAGGAAAAAAAGACACATTTCCTGAAATTTACCGACAGAATATTTTTGTTTTCATTTACCCAACCACCAGCTGTCCATAAGAGTCTTCACTTCTTCAAGTATAATTTGTATTCCAGTGTTAGAGATCTCGGCCATATTGTACTCAAATCGATATTATTCAGTAAATAAAGTTTTTAAACTATGCCATGACTTACCGTGTCGTTGGCCCACTGGATGATCTCGCGGTCTGTGATCTGCTTACCGTCCTCCTTAGCCAGTTGAGACAATACACGTAGAGTATAGCCGCGCATCAACTGCCACACCAACGCTGTAAGCACAGACGCATAGACTGATACCTTACTCTGATGTAGACAGATTATGAGATAGACTGAACTGACAGGTCCCAATATTTAAAATAAAATACCATAATATGCCATGGAAGTTTTCCTACAGTTACTTCAAAATCCTCGTTTCCTCCCCTTTTTCTTCCTCAGAAAACTACACTTACGGCAGTCCACTATTACACAAACAACACCAAAGTGCAATATAAGAGCCAGCAAGAAACCCTTCTCATGTCATGAATCCAATTATAGCCCTTAAGTCTCCTAAATTGATTCGACTTACCCAGCGTTGGAGTTTCCTTTCCGTCATATAAGTCCTTGCCATCAATTCCGACCAGAGAGAAGTTGCAGGGGCCTCTGCCAAGCTCTACCGCATAGTTTAAGTTACCTGAAAAAGCAAGGTATTAAGATATAAATCTACTGCAATGGACAATTCTCCATTAACCATTACCACTGTTATCATGCAACCCTATTTTCTTCTTTTTTTTTTTAAACGGTTTTATTTGGTCCTGGTTTACATCGCTCAGTGATACTGTTCCGCCCAGTGAAAACCAGAGGGGTGTGAAGCTAACACCACCGTAATTTAACAAAAAGATATGGTTCAGGTTTCACAGATATCCATGATAGACACATGGGCGTGGAAAGCAGGGGGGGACATGCCCCCCCCCCCACTTTTGGCCAACTCCTCAAAAGGTCAAAACTAAAAGGTCAAGCAAAGGGAGGTAAAAAATTGCAGAAAACCCCCCTGGTCTCACCCACTCTGAAACTGCTTCCCACTCCCCTGACATATTGCTTCAAATGATTGTAATAAAAACGATAAGTATAAGGGAAACCTAGTACAAGAAGAGTGAGTGAGTGAGTGAGTAATGGTTGTTTAACGCCAAGCCGACAGCTAAGGTCATATTCATGGCGGACAAGAAGAGTAATACATGTAAAACACTGTTGTACATTACAGGTGAGACTATACAATGACAAGGACGGATACACGTACAGACCCAATAAAGTGTGATAAAGTTGCTGAAAGAGCCCAACGCAGTAGGCATGACCTCAAATAAGGACATTATTTTCTACTATATCCTGGATTAATAACAGATAAATACAATAATACTACATATCCTGGATTAATAGATGATTACAATAGCACTATGTCTACAGTTTTTAAATTTGTAACCATTGGTTCTCCAGACATAAGCCTAAGCCGGTCCTCCCACCACATCAATTCCTTCAAAGAGAAGATATGGATCTAGATGGTTCCAGTTGTTCAAAAAAAGTCTCCCTAGTCTCTGTTTGGTCTGAACATTAAATTCATTCTTATCTATAATCCATCTAAGGTTTGGATCTAGTACATTCCAACGGGAAGCCGCCTGATAGGTAGGACTGTTTATATATGTCATAAGCTTGTCTAGGGCGTTTTATTACCGGAGCACCTGTAGCTCTTGTACCTGTACTTGGCAATATATCGACCTTTCCTGAGTAGACAAGTATTTTTCAAGCGACATTTATTCCATATCACAAGGCCACACCAAAAAAAATAAGTTGGACTACGGATTTTCGTTTTGAAAAAATGGTGCAAGCGAGCGAAATTTTTTAATTTAATTTTAATTTTTTAAGAATTTTTTATTGTCCAATGGATTTCCTCCTTGATAAAATGAGGTGCGAGCAAAAAAAATTTTGCCAAACACTACAAAGAAAAAACTCTCAGAAAGAGAGGCATCGAAATCTGTAGACAAGATTAAAAAAAAAAAAATAAAAAAAAATTGCATTCTTGAAAATATGAAGAGGGAAATCCGTAGACCAACTTATTTTTTTGGTGTGGCCCAAATAAGATTTTTTTTTGTCATATGCTATTGAACACAATTTAGAAATAGCCTTTTTTTTTGACAACCATGTGTTAGGAATTGTATTATACTGAAATCCTCCTGGATATACCCGTAATATCAATGGGAGAAGGTTTGTGCATTTTGTAATCCTAGTGGAAATAATACATTAGGTAATAGCTAAGCTTATCTTTAGTAAGTATAGGTGAATGACCCAGAATCATTTGGCTGCAAGTACAGAGCAGGGAGTAATTCTACAAAATATGACCGCTCTCTTCAATACAAATTATTTGTAAAACTTTCTTAAAAAATGTCCTAAACTCACCAATCTTGCACATGAGCATATTCATCTTGTTGAACTTCTGGGTGACCTTGGTCCAGTCGACGACTCCAGGTTTGATGATGTCGTAAAGTTGGAAGAGGATGAGTCCGTCTTGTAGGTCATTGTACAGGTTGTTAACGTATGGAGACACGCCCATTGAGTTCATCCAGTTACGGTACACTACACAAAGATAAAATATTGTTTTCAGTTAAAAGCTGCTTGACAAAGTCTCTTCCCGGGACATAGAACTATGTACATCTTCTCTTTTTTTTTCTTTATAAAAGAAACACACATGTTATTTGGGATCGTGGGACCTTCTCATGAGATTAGTTAACAATTAATTGAAACTGCATTGCTACAGTTCAGGCTTTTGAAACTACTCCGTACTGTATATATTCAAGGTGTATTAGCATTTCTTGGGTGCCTTCATGAACTGTGTTGCACAGTTGCCCAACATTAGTAAATGATTTACTAATTCTTAATTTCTGACATAAACCTAAAAGAAACTTTCTTAAATCTTAATCTTTTCCTAAGGGAACTAACCTAACAATGAATCTGAATAAAACCTACTTTTCTCTTCACGTGTCTCTTCTGTGATCTCTTCAAGGTCCAAGTCATCTGGTCGCTCCAGGGCAGGGTACATGTTGAAGAGATTGGCCACGAAGGCCAAGTTGAGTTTGGAGTTACCCGATACGACATCATTTGGCGATACAAAGCTCCGACAGCCAATCTTATTGGCCTCCTGCAGCATACGCTCTGCACGCTCATGTTGGTCTACTTCCTGAAATTGAATCAACATTCGGTCCAATTTCTTTGGATTTTTTTAAGCAGAAATTTGTACTTCTTATTCTTCTAACATCTACAATTTGTACTGAATGCATATTTTAATTCAGAAATGGTATTTTCTGTAGTGTCTAATAATATTTTCAATGATTGTTTTCTCTGATAATCCTACTTGTACCAGACTATTTTTCACCCGTTACTTACATGTTCAGCTGCGGTGGAGACACCCTTGTCTTTAGGTGCAATCTGGTTCAAGAGATGGATATAAGCGATAGAGTCCTTGATGTCACCAGAGAAGTTGGAGATGGTTCGGCCACAGCCAGACTTGCCAAGGTGGTAGTTGACCCAGCGGATGAGGATCTGCTCAGGCGACAACTTCATCAAGTCCTCGAGTCGCTCGCCCTCCTCGAGCAGCTGAGCCAGACCTGGGTGCTCGTGGAGATTAATGTCACTCAGTAGGCCGATCTGTGGGATCACAAAGACATCTTTAAATATGGGACAGAACTATAGAACTGTGACATAGAGATTTAACCAGTATAGTTAAATAGTTTTGGGCAATATCGCCTTCTTGATGCTGACAAATAGTGTGAAATTGTCCTCCTAAAATCAGCTATTAAAGGTCTATTTTAACCTTGCTTATCAGAGTTACCGGCAGTAATGCTCTCGAACCAATTCCAGCGCACCAAATCTTATGCTATTCTTATTTCATGGAAATTTGATCCAAAGTATGGAAAACCTATTTCAATACAATTCTCAAAGCAAAACAGTCAGAACTTACCCTAATGATCTGCCAGAGCAGGCCTAGAACAAGATGTGGCTTTCCGCGCTCGAGGTCCTCAGCACCAATGTTGACAATGTTACAGCCGATGGACTGTGACGAGGTGAGTGCGAGTGTAAGGTTCTCATGGATACGGTACACGCTGAGGTCGTTCTTGTTGATGGTACGCTCATCTATCGTGTCTGGCTGAGACTTGTTAACCATCTTACTACAAAGTGTAATAAATGTTTTTGGTAAGTTTTGAGAAATAAATCAGATTAAATCTATCATGGCGTATGCTACATATGAAGAGCGCCCAATGTTTTATTATTCTCATTCTGATGACTTTGTGCAATGAAGAGAGGGCCAAAGAGATTGCTTGTTTTTTACACTCCTCGACAATATAATCAAAGAAACATTGCTCTTCTGGTTCTATACGCTCATGATGTCCTATACGACCTCTGCCATTAAAGTGGTTTGAACAGTTGGTTATCAAGCGTATCAAACAAAATATTCTAGTACAGGCGTAACATAAAATTGACGTCCATTAACAAAATTTAAGAGAAGCTGTAATGAAGCACCACCACTAACACTGATTTTCAATCAACAGTTGCAGGTACCCTATCTCTTTATAGAAATGTACAATTCCTTATAGTACGAGGAAAAAACACAGCACAAGGTAACATTCACTAGATCTAGTACACGTCGAATACAATCAGTAAGAGTTTAGACTTAGGATCACATTAAAATGTGAAGAAACACTCAAAGAAACACGTCTGTCATGAAGAATATGTTAGGCATTAGTGCTAATACACTAAGTAATGAGTATACACGGAAATTGACTCTCATTAGCTCTTAAGAGCACTGCAAGATAGATTTGGTACATCAGAGGAGGAGCATAGATATATCTTTTCTTTTTTTCAATACAAGATGCACCATGGTATGAAATGACACAAGTCACATATTTGCCCAACTCATATTCTTCCAATAGTCTACCACATACTTTCCATTTCGGAAAGTACGATAAAGCATTTTTATTTTAATTTGGACAGCTCTAAATTAGAAATAAAGAAATAACCAAACATTGTCTCGTTTTACAACAAGAGATTTTCTGAATACGTTCATCTCATTATTTAGGTGCGATATGAGTGTTCTATGACTGTCCTGGGTGGTTAGTAAGTACAGAGAACGCACACAGTGTTTGTTGCTGGTACCCAGCGTTATAAACTGCAGATACCAACACATGCCGCATGCCGCTAGAGCCCCCTGTGTTGATGCAGCGATCGTCTATCGTGTCGGGCACCGACCGGTTTATCAACTTGCTGAAATGTGTAGTACTTACTGTGTGAACACAAATACCAGTTGAAATCAGATAGCTTGGGGAGTTATTGGAGGTTGTATTATGGATTTTACGCCAATCTCTTTTTGCCTGGAATAGTTAGTTTAAATATGGCTCGAACAAAGACCTCAGGACTTTAGTAATGTACCCTCTGTTCAATATGTGGAAAATATAGTTCCCAAAAAAATCTACCGGGGTATATGAAAACTAAAAGAGAAATGCTTACCACAAGAGGATACCATCTCTGCATTTCTCATACAGGTCGCGTGAGTCAGGATCCAGTGGTAGGTAGTTCTTACAGTCGGGATCATCAATTAAATTCCTGTGGAAGAAATGGTAGTAAAATGAACTCATGTCTTAATGATCGAGCAATTTGAGTGAACACGTCTGATTCAATATATATCTTCTGTTTGAGTGCCAAATACACATTGTTTACCAAGAAACTGATCTTCTTTTACAAGTTTACATTTAGTACAAGGCTTCATCTAACATGTTCACTTTTAAGTACACTGTAGTTCACAGTAAGCGAAATGGCTTGATAATCTCTCAGCTTTTAAATGAATTTGATCTTGGTTTTCAGACAGTTATGATAAAGTTTGTAGCTCTACTGAAATTATAGATCAAATAGACTGCAATGGTTAGGTGTATATATGTATCAAAGTTCATACAGAATATGCAGGAAATCCCAACAAAGGACAAACATTCCGCAATAAGAGACAACGACCATCACCTGTTGATCCAGTTTGAGAAGGCAACCTGTTCGTCCTTTCGTACTGAATGTGTGGTGCCCTCAGTTGATGCGTTCGTCATGCCGCCATGCGTCTCAATATTCTCCCGTTTTGTCACAACCTTTTTAAATGTATGCCCGATGTCCTTTTCAGACTTCACCTGAGCCACCAACTGCAGGGAAAAGGAAGCAATTCGGGGGTCATGGTCTAGGTCACCAAGGTAGAAGGTCAAGGATACCAGTTTAAGGTCAGAAAAAGATTTCCCAAAACCAATCAACCTTTCCTTTTTCTTCTCCACACGTCTTCAAATCTGGCCTTTTTGATTAAGAAATGCGATTTTCTGTAATCATTTCCTATGTGAGAGGTAGAACAAACGGAAAATGGGCAAGTCTCAGTGGAAGGAGATAAAGAGAAGTTGTGATTGGTTTAGGGGTTGATCAGTGTACATGCCTGAGTGGTGCAGGTGTCAGTTCATGCTTACACAGTATTATGTACATCATTCAACAACTCAAGGGCCATATCCCCAACACTCATTCAATGGGGCACAGGCTGCTGAGAGGCATTACAAGGTGTAAAGAATGCATTGCCCTCATTCAGAGCACACAATAATGTCTGAGATGGCTTTCAAAATACAACAGGATCAGACAGGGTACGAATACATGCTTGTGTCATGAACACATTGGACTGCAGATACAAGTTGGTGATATCTAGGTCAGGACGACCTCTAGTTCTGATCACGAGCCTTGCTACTCAACTATGTAGCCACTGTGACCTGAAATCACAATCTAAATTTACAATCCATAAAATTTAAAGGTAATTTTAGATAGCAACACACTGTAGATTGCAGATGTTCATGACATAGTTATGGTATTAGGTAAGAAGGCATTCATGATCATCTGACCAAAATATCAACAGCAAAAGAGGGATGGGGGGAGGCCTCATATCTACGTCACTGACGCTAATACGTCACAGATGACGTCAAATTCCCAGAGCAGCAGCACCCATATCGAAAGAGGGCGCAACACAATTTCTTCGATGGGATGGGGTAGAGAGGGAAAGTTTTTGGGATAGAGCACTTTGTGTCTGTATTGACATCTGTGGCAGGCACTTTGCTGGTGGCGCCATCTACCTGCTGATCCAGTTGGCAAAAGCGATCTGCTCCTCACGGCGTACAAAGTGAGTGGAGTCGTCCATGGTGCCATGGATGGTCTCAATGTTGGTGGCACGGCTCACCTGGTTACGGAAGTCCTGACTGTGGTTCAGGTCGTGGTCGATGCGGTAGGCAAGCTACAAGAGGCCAACCAAACGTGCACGTATGGGTTACTTAGACGTACATATATATCAAGTTGGCTGCTTGCGCCTCTTTAGGCCATTCTCTTAGAGTATTTTCTTTAGGTTTGTTGAATGAGCCGGATATGTGCCTAAGATTACAAATGATGGGTGCTGGAGAACCATTATGAATAATAATCTAAATCTGATTTACTCCCAATGGAGGAGTAAGTGACTGAGTGAGTGAGCGAGTGAGTAATAGATGTTTAACGCCATTTTGAGAGCTAAGCCTAAGGTCATATTCATGGCAAGAAAACTATGTTACACAATTTCACAAAGGTGTCGGTGTGTCTCACAATGTGAGATTTAGACCCTTTTAAGTGGGCTAGGGATATCTCCACCCCAATGGAGTACCTGGCCAGATAGCTAATTGCGCTCTTTTGGTCCTCTTCTAAAGAGCTTTAATGGATATATGGTGGAAAGGATACCAGCATAGCTGTCATAGGGTGACAGAGGGTACAACACAGGTGACACTCAAGCACAAACATTGATGTATCGGGGATGAAGTGATCAGTTAACTCTAAAACAGTCTGAAATAGGTGGGCATCCTATTTAATGGCATATTTCTACTGGTTAGGAGAGGGTCTGTGCTAATTTCACATGTTCTTCTTAAATTTGCTTATTTTTCATTATCTGTACTACCGGTAGTAAGATTTGGGCCAGCTGACAACATTTCCAAAGCTCTATCCACAGTTTCAAACATCACGTCACCCACATGAACACGATTAACAACATGGATTCGAAGCTGTAAGCCCATGAAGGGTAAAAGGTTGATTAGATGTTTTTGGAACAATCAAACAATTTGGGGACAATGTTTAGGGACAATTAAACCATCCATTAGTGGGTAAAATGCAATATACTGATTAAATAATATATTTTAACTTGTAAGGATAGATCAAGGTTCAGGAATAAGAAAACAAGACTTTTTTCACCTTCAGATTTTTAGGAAAAGGGGATATCTAAATTGACAAAATCTGCCGACCAGTTCATATTACTAATGTCCGAGAAATGAATCTTCAATTACATGATTATAGTCTAAAACTTTTTAAAGGTCAAAAATCAAAACAAAACAAACTCATAGACATAAAACTTGCTTTGCAACCATTGAATGTATTATCTATCGTTCTCCCTGCACTTGGAATGAGCAATAACGCTCTACAAAACTGTTTAAAAATTTGTGTTAGTAGGTACACATTCTGACGGTTACTGCCATGCACATTGATAAAGCTTTAATCGAGCAGAAATCAATGAACATCTGACCCCAGATTACCCCTCACTGCCAATGTAACCGTCCGCAGAAGCAATCAGTCGCTGTTCGTCTTCTGTGTCAGAAAAAGTATTGCGGTTTGTCATAAATGCTGAAAGTCCATTTGATATTTTTATTTAAGCGACATCGCTGAAATAACAGCATTCTATATATGAATTTCTAAACTGTGAGAATGACGATACATTGGGTTAGGAGTCACGACCTGTTGAAAGGCCTGGGTTATAATCATTACACTACAATTACTTTTTGAGCTAAACCAGTCATTCAATTCTTCATGATGGGTTTCAATTCATTTGGAGTGAGAATTTCTTTTAACACCAAAATGAGAATTAGCCTACAGGAGAATGATGGCTGAGCTCACAGCCTCACAACATGAGTATGTATAT
Organism: Acholoe squamosa; assembly: GCA_949317995.1. Taxonomy (NCBI): domain Eukaryota; kingdom Metazoa; phylum Annelida; class Polychaeta; order Phyllodocida; family Polynoidae; genus Acholoe; species Acholoe squamosa. The sequence goes on along the minus strand of OX439044.1, from coordinate 43,064,325 downwards.
CACAAGGTCTGCTGTCCATTCTAACTCTACTCAGACTGTGACCTGCAGAGTTATTTGATCACTTCATCCTAATTGTCCCGTCCTGCTCATTAGCTGCTAATTACCCTGTCTATACTCAGGTGTCTGCTACTATTTATAGAATGGCACGTGTCTGGGGTGAACCATCCCCCTTTAGGGAGTTTTCATGCTGAAAGGGCAAAAGATAATTGGAAATGGTGTCTAATTTTTGGTTCTGAACTGCATCGTGATGTGCGTGAATCTATCATTATTTTCTGTGTTAATCAAAATAAGATAAGGATAAATAATTGCATGGACTGTTGAGTTAACTATGATGATTTAAACATGTACTTTGGATTAGAACTAGCAGCTCTGAGGTAATTCTAACTGCAATAAGTAAAATATGGAATTAAAAGATATTTCATAACTCCCAAGGCAGATATGCATGGGCAGAGGAAGGTGATACCTCCTGATATCTGCTGGGAGACTGAGACCTGCGCAGCTGGTACCTGATGGTACAAGCTTGTTCCTATACAAAAACACGAGGTACCAGCCTGGTCTGCCTCCTCCCTCAAGTTTTACCATTTTACTTGCGGCTTCATCTACAAAACCACTGTCAGTCGTTGGGCGGTAACAGCTTTGCACGGATTGCCAGCGATGTGAACCACGCAAGCCGCAACCATGTCGGGATACAAGGGACATGGTTGAAGCATGTTACAGTGTTTTGGCCAACATGTGTGAGTCAGTGTGCATGTGATGGATGGACGGATGAGTTTAGAGTGTATGTCAGGGTTATGCGTCATACTGTATGTGTATAGACTATAGTGGAGATAAATGCAATGCTATGATTTTGTTGGACATTCTCTAATAAAACAACTTTATTTAACTTTATTTTACAACGCCATCACATCTTAACCAATTTGGACTTTTGAAATCTAACAAAAAGAGCAACATTAAAAGACTGTGATAATACTAAAAATTGTAAATAAGAGACACTGTGACCTGGTATTCTCAGGCCAACCCTTCAGAACCTTTTTTTTTATGTACTCTACGCTTTACAAAATCATTCACTGTAATGATATGATTATGTAATATTATATAATTATATTCATTGTCGTCTGAGCCATACTTGCATTTCACAAATTATATTGTTATCCACATGGAGTAGGAGGGCAAGAAACAGCTGCTCAAGTTGCTATGTTACCTACCCCTGCAAAAGGGCTCAAGTATCCACATTACCTCAATACAGCTCATTAATAAAATAGTCCTGACGAAGAACCGAGTGGTTCGAAACGTTGACCTATAAACAATTTGACCACTCTGTGATACTTTCCATATGCACTATAAACCTGAAGAAGGTTTTGGGAATATTTACCATCCTACATATATTTATTTAACTGTCCCTTGTTTCTTTGGCCCCACGGCCTCCTGGGCCCTTACTTCTGAGTGTGAGAAGGGTCAGAGTAAGGAATGGAGTAAAAAACATGTTAGCAGTAGTTTCCTAGTTACCAAGCAGGTGGCAGCACCAACCTGTTACCACGGCAACTGTGTGGCGTTAGAATGGGAACCAGTGACGTCTTAATACTGGTCTACATGTATACGCATTCTCGTCCATAGGGCCAATCTATTTACCGCTTTGCGACTCTAGTGAAACCCTGTCCAAAATCTAATTAAAAATCTGGCATTGGTACAACTCAATCAAAAAGTTAACCAGTTCATTTTGTCTACCTTATGTATCATCTGATGATTAGGCTGACTTGGGTTGGATAACTCGGATTCTAAATTGCCATGTCCAATCATCACTCCCAATCGACATCTTAGACCACATCTGAAGATGTTGACTTAAAGTTAAACATACCTGTTTAAATCCCTCAAAGTTGAGTTTGTCCTCAGATATGTTGGAGTCATAGTCGCGGATGTAGTCCCTGACCTGGTAGGGCGGGACCCGGTACCCGAGCAGCTCCAGCGCCTCACCGATCTCAGACACGTTAATGAACCCATTAGAGTCTGCGTCAATCTGAAAACCAAAGTGAAAGATCATAATAATTTCTCAAGTACATCATACCATTTTCATTGATCGAGGTGGTACAAAAGAGCAACAGTTTGCTTTAATCTAACATTCATTAAAAATTGTATCTTTTAAGCCCCTCTTGACACACTTACAAACTGGGATGTAGGGGCATTTACTAAGGACATCCCTTTTTACCTTAAAGTGATAAATCGTGTCATGGCACCGCAAAGGCTATGAAACAAGACTTATCCTTTAACTTGAGGCACTGGGAATGACTACATTGTGTCCGTTATATCGATATCTGTATTGGCAGATAAAGTGTGCATATACCAGGGATGGCGATAATCTAAACTGCCAAATAGTACACCTATAAACAGTAGAGTATGAGCAGATACTCACTGTGACCTAGTTCTATGGGAGTAGCTCAGATTGTTCAGAGTACATACAATATGCACACAGTATGTCACCTTCCCATGCCATACAATAAATGGTGCATTATGCAATGTCCTTAAGTAAACATAGTCAGGTAGTGGCAATGTTCAGGTAGACATTTCTACATCCTAGTGGACAGCAAAGAAACGCTGTCTGCAGATCTCCCGCTAACATCCATACAATAACGACAACTTTTATATAGACAACGTCCTTCAAGGACAATAGCACTAAAACGAACCCTACCTCTAACCGATATCTCCTTAAAATATATGGTCAGCAATATGAAACAACCCACAACATTAAAATATGTCTTACCATTATAAGTACTTTATTTTCAGTCAGGAGAACCCATTCAGAGTTTGTTTTACCTCTCTATTGAGCTACCATTATATTGCAAACTACATCTAGCATACACCTTCGCCCCTGGACTTTGATGGGTGCTTTCTTTGTTGAGTCAGTTTTTTTCCGTGTTTTTTTTTTCTGTCATGAATTATTTCGAGTCTACTCAACAATAGAGTAGTTAACTTGTAATGTGTTGTGAATAAAGATGCGCTGCAGTGAGTTGATTTGAAGTGATGCCTTGAATGCATAGCATTCAGTGTTTAGGTAATATACCATGATGTCGGGAGTAGGGTGGTCAATATTCGATACACGTGCCACCTTCACAGCTGGATAGACACACCAACTACTCCATAACCATTACTTTTAGGGGAGGACTAATGAACAGTGACTGAAGGTCTACTGAATATAATGCAGCAATGTAAATTGCTGATAACTTGAAAAGTGAAAAACCTGTGATTGGCTCCCATGAGTTGTGCACTCATCCTGTTGTATCAGCACTCCCTTTGACTGTCACACCGTCCTTTACAGGGGACGCCATGAAGTCAAGCACTCCCTGACCCAGATTATTCACACCACCAAGCCACTATTCGCATAACTCCTGCCAAAACTGCGCTATTCGCACCACATTACAAAAAAAAAGGCGGGAAAGTTGATACATGGATCAACATCGTATACCTTCACCATTGGAGGCAAAAAGCGGCTTATGGCTGCCAATTTACAAAACTTGGTAATGAAATACCTTTTCCTGCAAGACCCCTACATCTCCTCCTTTAATGGCACTACAAATTCATTAGGTAATTCTGCCTCTTATATATACAATTTCCATCTTTTTTTTTTTAAACTTATTCACACCACCAAAATGACTGAAAGTGCAGGGACCCAGGGTGTCTCCTTATAACTCGCTTTTCGAGTTAATAATACATGTACAGGTAGATTACATACACATATACCAGGGTGGATATATGTATCTTTGTATAGGTCTGATACTATACCTCTTTTTGTGGTCCCTTTGGTCTATATTGTGTACGATAACCCAACCCCAATATTGGTATACCCGGTAATTACGGTACTCTAGTCCATCACTCTACATTCAGGGATGTAAGTCAGGTATGGGCAAAAATCAGGAAGCCATATATTTACTTGATATAAAAGCTTTCTATTTTTCTAAACAGCCCTCCTTGCCACTAATATAAGGAAAATACATGTCATTCAAAATTTTCAGAAATCAGGAAATCCTGATAAATCCTGAAGACTTACGTCCCTGTACATTGCCACCTTACTCCACCTCTTCCTGGTTTGCAAATAGAAAACTAAGGTAAGGAGCCATTATCCTAGATGTAATGCAACATTTTCTTTCAATTTGTCATTGTAATATGCACAGCAGAACAACGTAGTAATGGAAACATGAACAATCATAACTCATATCAAGATCCAGAGGTCGTCTGTACTACTTAGGTGGATAACAACTTTAAATAGAAAAATAAATCAACACAAAAAAAAACCACCAACAAATACATACACACAAAAAGCGATTGCGTGATTTCTATACAATTTAACACGTAAATTGTAGAGCACACCATTAAAACTGAAAGCCAATACTTCAGACTAAAATTAGTATATCTTGCTGATGGCCCTAGTGCTTGTCAATACATCTGAACACTATCCAAATCATTTCCGTAGCGTTTATCTGGTCGTGTAGAGCTACTATTATATAGAGTGGGATGTTGTGAAGTTCTAGCCTCGTGGGACGACGCCTTCATGTATAGAAAGTACCGTAAACACCGTTACATGTGTATGTATATACTCTATGGTTTAAGTCCAAGGAATTCCTCTATATGTTTATATATAGAATCCCTGGGTCTGCACATATCAGAAGATACCATCTAAGTGTACTACCTAGTTTATGTGCTCTAAAATATTTGAAGAAATACATCCCCCTTCCCCCGTGGACACATCTTTATGTCTATAATCTTTTGATAGACGCTGATTTAGTACATAGGCTTTAGAATACCAAATGGCTCCGAATGCCTTTAGTCTATAACAGAAAAGACCTTACATCCTGTAGACTGCTATAGCCTACATGTGATTGTAAACCTTGTCTTGGAGCCACTATAAATAAACTATATTATATAGTTCCGCCCTAAATACTCTCTTTGTACACAGAGTACCACAAACCACCTAATTCGTGTACATGTCTCAAAATCCTATGATTTTAGACAGGAATTTTTCCAAGTTTCGTGTTCACATTAGTGAATCACAAAAGTCATTTCCTGCTTTTATTCCGTATTCTTATTTGCGAAAATATGTTCTCCGGGAGAATTCTCTTTGTCTTAAATAAGTGCCCGCATTTGTTTTTATTACCGTAAACTCCCGCGTATAAGACGCATCCTCTACGCCAAACAAATCCCTACTGCGTCTTATAGGATTTCAAGTTTGGGGTGCGTCTTATACGAGGGATAATTTTCCTATAGAAATGTACTAATCTTACAAATTTCAGCATTAAAATGTGCGTCTTATACGCAAAAATGCATGTGCTGAGTTTGGGATGCGTCTTATACGTGCAGCGCGTCTTCTACTCGGGAGATTACGGTAATTCAACACATAAATTTGCACATTGAACATCAACTGGGAAGAGTTCTATTTGATAACCATAATTAAATGTGTAACTAATATTAAAACGACTCACATTTTCCCCGTGATGGGTCCTCACAAACCAGTTTTACAAAAGCTATTTCAAACATTCTATGACAGCTACACTCAGGGGTGATACTGTTCAATTTCGGAAAAATCTATAAAAGTGGTGAGAAAGTGGTGCACCCTGGTCTAGTATGGACTGTTACAGATTGCATTGAAATTTGGAAGAGAAACCCTGAAATACGGCTACTCCTCGAAGACTATCATTCTATATCTTTTTGGCGTTTTAATATGTCAATTTATTTTGCACCTGTGGTAAAAGTGGTATCAGTCGCCCATCTCAGTGGGTGGAACGTTTAAGGCCACTTGATCGACCAATATTGGACAGAAAATGTTAAATGCCGGTCACGATATGTTTAGTTCCCTCATGCTTTATCACCAAGTATCTAATTTGTACGTTACAAAGTCAAGGTCATATCAATATGTTTAACGCCCACTGCCTCCCATACCAAGTAAAATGTGTCGTGTTGTATTGATTAGAAATACACATCAGTCACAATTATGTACGGCAGTAAACAGGTGAGGACAGGGAGACAAAAAGTGAATATCTGCTGACATAGAAACACACTCACAGCTCTACCCTTTCCACACCATCAGGCAGGATTTACACACAATTCCCATGGAGCTAGAGAAATTCAGTTGTGAAAGGCTCCTAAAACTGGTTAAAACAGTTACCCCATCTCTTTATGGAGAGGTGCGAGGTACTTTGCGAAAAAAACAAAAACCTTATCTACATGGTTATCTACCCGGTAGTAAACAAAACATGTTCTCTTAACTCTCTCACTAGATACATTTAAATGTAATTCCTTTATCAATATTTTGTTCGTAACCACTTAGCTCAACCAGATAGGGAAAGGAAATGTAGTTTGATAAGAAAGTACTTGATCATATCGAATGTTGATAAAGACTAAAGGTACATTATCATCTCCGAAAACTATCTTTAAAAAACATATGGAAGTTCCCCTTTCCAATGTCTAGATTATAATATTTGACATACATAATATACAAAAAAAATGCCATGTGGAAATCCAACTGTATGAATGATCCTTGGATTTGAGTTAAGTGAAGTGCTAAACAGTTTTGATTTGAGTTGAGTGAAGTGCTAAACAGTTTTGATTTGAGTTCAGTGAAGTTCTAAACAGTTTTGATTTGAGTTCAGTGAAGTGCTAAACAGTTTTGATTTGAGTTCAGTGAAGTTCTAAACAGTTTTGGGATACTCATTTAACACGTTGGAGTACGTGTACACGCAAAAAAAAAACAAACTAAACACATATAAGATTCAGATTTATTTCAATAGATTTATACCGGAAAAATCCCACCACAGTGAAATCACCTTTCATGATATTACTTTATCTATAGACTAAGTTGCAGTACCTAGTAATAAGCTCCATGTTTGACCGAAATTCTAAGCGTGTGTATATTTTTATAGGGTTTCACATTACCTCATCCTATGCCGCTTCCCTTCTAAGCACACTCTTCAAGGATACCTTTAGAGCTTCATGTCAGCTTAAAGCATGAGACATGGGATGTGAGAGTGTTTGTGTGACTGTCGGTCTCTGTATATGTCATCCATGCTAAACAAAACATGTAAACATGGAGACATCCATGTCAGGATATTATTTTGTCCTTTTTTGTTTGATTCACCTTGGAGGTTTGTATACATAAAGACTAAACAAGGTACAGACAGCTCTGCAGTTGGCGCTGTAAAAGTGGCAGTGTCTGTTCTTGAAGGATTAATGCATTATCACTTCTTGAGGGGTTAATAGGCAATGGTATATCCTGGGGTCTAACGGTGTAACAAAGGCTGCATGTGAGATTAACACGGTAACAATTCCACACAGTTCTGATAGAATGGTTCTTACCAGTACCAATACGGCTCTGTTGGGACAGACAAGACTATAAATGCACTTAGGGTGACTCGTGCTGTGCTACGTGTGGTTTACTCTTTACCGTAATCTCCCGCGTATAAGGCGCAGCCCGCGTATAAGGCGCACCTAGAGTTTTGGAAAATTCTCAAAAAAATGAAAAATTCATAACTTTGGTTCTACTGAATGAATTTTCAAAATTCAAAAACCAATGGGTAGCTTGGGCCACCTTGGGCCCTCCTGGGCCCCATTTTGTCCTATTTTGACCAAGGGGGCATGTAAGATATTAAAAGAAAGGTCTTGGTGACCCCTTGTGGATCCAATGAGAACTAAAACCCCCCGTATAAGACGCGCCTTATACGCGGGAGATTACAGTACTTCATTTACTCCCCCCCCCCTTTCATTATTTTCAATTAAACTCTGGTCACACATCATAACACCTTTCACGCCGGGTCAGTCCCTCCAAATAAAGGATCATGTTCTAAGTATAACCCCTATTCAATAGTCTCATGAACAATATTGATCACGGCTGGGGTATAATTACGTGTGATTAATATGGGAACCAGCTGTATACATCTAATTGTATCAACCTCTACAGGAGAGCACCCTATCTTTTTAAGAAGCTGGTCGCTGAGAGGTGGTACTAGGTTGTTAGGGGCAGACCTACCCCCCAGGATCTAACACAGTAAAAAAAAAAAGTTATAAGTCGGGGACGGGTTGGGGTAATATTCTGTAATTCGTTTGCATCTGACTCCCCATAACATCGTGACTGTAATAAGGACTATACATCAGGCAGAATGACAAAACATCAGCCTACTATACGTGTCTTTGCGGTTAGACATGACAGGAAGACCGCCTCTTTCCTATCATCATACTGCTATTAATACAGTATAGAAGTGTATGTATGTGGTTTAGGTCCTTATATGGTGGGATATGTTCTAGGAGTGAAACCGTCCTTTTTTCATCTTTATACATGTACTTATAGTTAAATTCTTCTCGTAAACAGTGCCAGGGCCCTCTCAAGTGGGTATGAGACTACAACAAGTGGGTATGAGACTACAACAAGTGGGTTTGAGACTACAACAAGTGGGTATGAGACTACAACAAGTGGGTTTGGGACTACAACAAGTGGGTATGGGACTACAACAAGTGGGTTTGGGACTACAACAAGTGGGTATGGGACTACAACAAGTGGGTTTGGGACTACAACAAGTGGGCTTGGGACTACAACAAGTGGGTATGAGACTACAACATGTGGGTATGAGACTACAACAAGTGGGTATGAGACTACAACAAGTGGGTTTGAGACTACAACAAGTGGGTTTGGGACTACAACAAGTGGGTATGAGACTATAACAAGTGGGTATGAGACTACAACAAGTGGGTTTGGGACTACAACAAGTGGGTATGGGACTACAACAAGTGGGTTTGGGACTACAACAAGTGGGTATGGGACTACAACAAGTGGGTTTGGGACTACAACAAGTGGGTATGGGACTACAACAAGTGGGTTTGGGACTACAACAAGTGGGTATGGGACTACAACAAGTGGGTATGGGACTACAACAAGTGGGTTTGGGACTACAACAAGTGGGTTTGGGACTACAACAAGTGGGTATGGGACTACAACAAGTGGGTTTGGGACTACAACAAGTGGGTATGGGACTACAACAAGTGGGTATGGGACTACAACAAGTGGGTTTGGGACTACAACAAGTGGGTATGGGACTACAACAAGTGGGTTTGGGACTACAACAAGTGGGTATGGGACTACAACAAGTGGGTTTGGGACTACAACAAGTGGGTATGGGACTACAACAAGTGGGTATGGGACTACAACAAGTGGGTTTGGGACTACAACAAGTGGGTATGGGACTACAACAAGTGGGTTTGGGACTACAACAAGTGGGTATGGGACTACAACAAGTGGGTATGGGACTTCAACAAGTGGGTATGGGACTACAACAAGTGGGTATGAGACTACAACAGAATTTGATACTTTAAGTACATACTTATTCAATTCAATTCAATTGAATCTTCAGAATTCTTCTTTATTTAGGCTGCATTGGGGGGACACAATGGTCCGAGTTGTCCCAATACAGCAAGTCTCATTATACACATTTCATACGACGCAATGCAGATTACTTAGTATAATACACAATCTGTGTTCATTTTCAGTAATTGGTCAAGCATAGGCAATTTCACGTGCAGAAATGACCGTGCACAGCCTAGGCAGCCCATCAATATAATAAGTACATTTATGCTTCTTTGTTAGTCATGGTTTATAATGAATACTAGTAACATAATTTAATCATAGCGTTGAGTGTCAAAGATAGATATCAATGTGAAATACACATTTGCACACGCTCATGTGTGGAGGGGGGGGTGGAGGAAAACAAGGAGTGATATTCAGTTGGAGCTTTACCAGAAGACTCATATTCCATATACAACTGGGGACTCAATGCACCTAATATCAACTGGTAGACTGTTCCATCTATGACTAACTCTGAAAGCATATGACTGTCTAGCTTGTGTTCGTTTGGGCCATGAAACTTTAACAAGTTTGGAATCATGTCTTCTGGTTTTTAAGTTTCTGTCATCAATATTTTCACCTTTCTGTGCATATTCATAGGCTGCCATCCATAAAGCAAAATCCCATCTCTTGGCTAAATTTTTAATTCCACTACTTACTCTTATGAAATCAATACCCTCATGCCTTATTGGAAAATAACATATTTTTAGTAAGTGCCTCAGGTTACTCTCTAACCTTTCCCAACCTGTCATGTAAATAAGACCATAGATAATTTGTGCATATTCAACAATGGGAAGAATCATTGTGATTAATATGCCTTTAGCAGCATCTTGGCTTTACACTTTACTTAATATCAGGAATGCCACTCCTTCATTACTAAAATTCAGAAAATTTCCAATTTTCTCCATTTCTAATACACAGGTAGGAATTGCCTATATGATCGGAATTCCTAAAAAGTCATGAAAGTTGGCACCTCTGATACTTACACATATCCTGTCAATAAAATGAGCCTGTTATCATTGTAGGATTTTCAGTATTCTGTTTTCTGAATGTTATGTCAAGGCATAAATTGGATTCCCATATAGACAAAAAGAAAATCAGATGGGTTATAAGGCAAACTATTGCCCAAGATCAGAATTCATCAGTGCCTATTTCCACTCTATGTAATTAAGAAAATCCCATACGTCCTCGTTTAACGACTAAGCAAAAATCATAATTCAGTTACAGCTGGTGCTGGCAGTCAGATCTCTGTTGGTCTCCACCAACTTGTTGGTCTCCACGCACTTAAATACCTTTAGTTATTGTGGGAAATTGCAATGACAAGATGGTGGCCTCCACAGCATGCCGTGACAGCATGACACTTTACATCACTACTTAGGCCACACCAAATTAAAAGATTGGTCTATGGATTTCCCGCCCCTGTTTTTCAGAAATTAAAATTTTATTTTTATTTGAAAAATAACATGTCTATGGATCCCGCCCGCCTCATTTGCAGGGATTTTCATTTTTTTTTTTATCAAGCAATAAATATATGATTAATAATAAAGGTACAGGAATGGCAGACCCCTCATTGGATAGGCATAAATATGCAATGGCAAAAAAAAAAATTAAAAAAATTCGCCCTCTCTATATTTATGATGTTCAGAATCCATAGACAATAATTCATTTCTAGAAAATAAAAATTAAAATTTCGCCCTCCCGCACCATATTCTCAAAATGAAAATCCATAGACCAATTTTTTTATTTGGTGTGGCCTTATATGTATAATTATATGAAACTGGCTAATGGTTTTGCCAATGTCCTGTCTAGACAGACTGCCGGGGTTATTTGTGAACACACTGTATCATAGTAACCATCATGGCTGACCCTAGTCACTGTGCGCGACTCAGTTAAGGACTGAGTCGCTGGGACTGCCCTAGCTAAAACTTGCAGGTGCTCTAGAAACAGCAAGTTTCTAAGAATAACATTTGACAGAAACAAATCCCCAACAATCAGCTTATAATATTGACAAGAGTACCACCTTAGTTTTGCTGTCTGTGAGTGGGAAGAGCGTCTTTTGTTGGAAACCTTTAGATCGCACCCTTTTCCAAGGTTTGGCACATGCTGTGTGGGCTGCAACAGGTAGCCATAAGCAGGTGCATTTTCTGCCAGACAGGAAGTCAATCTCCACTCACCAAGCAGATCCTCATGGATAACATTATTTCATGAATAACACCTCTGTTGTGAGACCTGAAACCACTTCCATCATGGCCGACCGTGGCAGCTAAACTTGATGTGAAGGCTAACAGATTTGCAAGAACCAAATAATCTGAGCCCCCGTATGAAAGGTTTCTCACAAAATGGCAACAAACATGTCTTAGGAAGCCATCCTTAAGAGGAAATTGACATAAAAAAATTATTTCCTACAATTCCAGCCACCTGACAAATTAGCCCTATGCAGGAAGCCTGACTCTCCCGTTAGGTAAGAGTCAGCGCCCGCCGGACAAGGCTGACCCGTGATTGCTGCACCGAACGCAACCACACTAATCACAAGACAAAGGTTATCATATTGTATCTAAAAAATAAGGACTAACTATACCTATGAATCATTAATATCGTAAAAGAAACTTTCAGAACTCTACAAATGCTCTTGACAGAACACGCTCACTGTTTAAACCCAGATATCTTAATAAAATTTCAATCAAACATCAATCACAGCACTTTACACGAAGAATATACCTTTTACACTATGGTTATTCTTCCCCATATAAAATACTAAGAGTCGGCAGGGTTACATGTGGTGGGGGTGTACGATGACTTTTTTCACATTATACTATAGGATGAAATGCCACGTTAACTGAGGCATAATGTCTATATTTATACGAGGTCTGTACTCATGTGAACTCGTGCTGTACCCACAGGCCCTACATTACAGACAGGTAGCATCAGGTGCAGTTAGAGTGCCGGGTATGGGGTTTACATATTGCACTCTTGTCCCAGATTATCCTGACACTGCTCATATTAAAGGTATAAATCATTTGATCACATAAAGGTTATATTTGGAAATGGGTTAAATACATTAAAAAACAAACAGATTCAATAAGGAAATTAATATACCGTGTAAATCAATATGAAACTCCTTGGTAATTTTCATATTTTTCTCAATTATCATGGTGTAGAGATATGAAGATGTATCTTCATATCTCTGTCTGGTGATATCAACTTTTTCTTATGAATTGTTATAAAATTCTTTTGCGATTAGTCGTAAATCCTACTAGATTTAAACAAAATCTTATTATTCAGTATTAATACAATTATTCCTTTGAACTTCATTGCCTATACCTACAGAGAAGTACGTATCATGTTACCAATTACTCTACTCATGACACCTTAGACCTTAACCTTGTAGATTAGCCTACTTACTGATAGTTCTATACACCACACCACTAGAAGGGTGAGTTTAGCATCAATCAGTCTGACCAATATCCAATCAATAACTGATCAATAGGAAATCGATATACTCTATATGCAGTGCCTCCCACACTCCCTAGACAAACAGTCGGGTGGGCATGTCTGAGTGTGAGCTGAATTGTCTAGGAGAAACTTCTCTTTAAGCTTATATCATTGTATGTCATTATTTACATAGAAGTAATAATCAATGAATCGTAGAAGGGGCTTCCTTATAGTTATCATTAGTTTTGCCGCATGAATATAAAAACATTTATTTGAATGATACCCCGGTAGTTGGAGTGCTTAGTCTTACTGATCCGTTGGTTTGGTTTGGTTGATTTTACCTCCATTAATAGTACTAAAAGTTAGCACAGTTTCATTGTTTCTCGGACATTAAGTCCTTTCTTTTTTGTTTGGACAGGTATTTCAAAGCTGCTTGTTCAGACTGCTAGACAGGTATTTATATGCTGCTTGCCTGACACAGCAGTGACTGCATCTATGGATGACCGAATCTATGAAATGAATGACCGCATCTATGAGGAGGGGTGAGACGGAAAACCGCTACCGGGCCTTCATTCCCCTACACTTTTTGAAGGATAGTAAGTGTTTTTTTTATTTGCCTGGTCCCATAGGCAGGGCCAGACAAACCACGGCCTTTGATCACTCAGACATGGTTCACTGAGGAGGAATCCCATGGCAAAAGGAAACCATGTAGGCCCGGGCCCATGCATATGGACACCAGTTGCCCACATGCTTACCCCAAGCCACAAGAAACCCCAAGTTTGTCGCCTTTTACGAATCTTGTATGCCCACTGGTAGAAGATTTTGGTGGACTAAAACAGCTGGACGTATGAGGCATCATAACATTTGATGATTACTTCCTCATTATTAAAGTGTTATATCTTTGCTCTTTACAGGGAGGGCATTTCCTACAGCTTCACTTACAAACAGGGATCAGGGGAATACATACATGTACTCACTCGGTAGATACATTAAGGAGGCTTGACACAAGCTGTCTAGCGACACTAGACCAATTTAACGGATACTTCCTTCCTTTCTATGCTACCAAATACTTGAGTAAGATAAGCTAAATGAAATCTAAGAAAAGATTTTGCCATATATCAGTTTTATAATGCCTCCACCAGAAGTGCACGTCATAATTCAAGAGATAACAACCTTTTTATAAAGACTAGCAGTGATCGGGATACAGTGAAAGGACACACGGTATCTTTACCATGAAGTCATTGTACTTTATACTCTATGTGGTGGTACGTACTAGTCACCGTTATTGTGTCATATGTTTCATTTAACTGAAATTAAATTGCAACACAACAAAGAATGCGAGCCTATGCAGCAGCCCAGCGTCAGGCCCAGTTGTGTTTTTGCCTATACGGACTTAGCAGGTTTAATTATCAGCCAATGAGAGAACTCCAATCTATTCACTGCGGTCCTTCGGGGGCCAACTGGTACCCATCTGATAGGTCTTATCAGTAAAACGTGCTGGTAACAAGCTCCAGCAATGGCCGCGCCCATGTGACAACCTGCTACCTCGGAATATATATGACCCATTTCTCCTACTTCTGTTCTGCTCATCATTGATTCGACCTGTACCTGCACACTCCATTACGCACCCCTAGATGTACCTCCCTTTATGACTAACATTGTACCTAAATGTATCTTTTATAACCCCCCCCCCCTCACACACACTATCTTTGAGATAAAATAGCACAAAGAAACTCAGAGGGGATCTTAGGCATCGAGGTGCCTTGGTTCTACAGTCTACAGCCACCCTGATATAAGCACCGGTATGTTTATTTGAGTGGAATGAGTTATATTCACTCTAAACCATATTATACAACGTGGCATTCAAATCCTAAATGAAGAGTGATGATTACTATTTCTGTAATGTTACATACATATATTTGAGTAATACATCGCTGTGCAATGGTTGGCAAGGTCAGGTGAACCGAGGCACATATTTTCTTATTGTTGGCCTTACTCTTAGATCATTGACAGTGCCTGTGGCTATGCTCTGATTGTGAAGGCATACACACAAGTATTTTTATAGCCATTCACACAGTACTACTACAGAGAGCAGCTGACTGAGCAGCTCACATATATAGGGAGTACAGCTCGGCCACACCCAGCTCAAGTAGACGCGTCACCATGCCAACCAATGTTACAGACTGCACATGCGCTGCTGCAGTATGCTGCCTTAAATTAGATGTACTGCCTCCCTTGTTGAAAAAGGGGGAATTGTTATACTGCTCATTTAAGCAAAGGCGTGGGGGAAATCCAATTAAAAACTAGCTCAATGTATATCGAATGTCAAATTGAAAGACACTCACACCTAAAAAAGCACAAAAACACACCAGACATCATAAACCTCACCTTCAGCCTGCAAGGCCTTGGTCTGATCAGGCTCTATGGAGCTGCCCTTGGCATCTCATCAAGGCTATTGTCATGGTTACGAAGCGCTAACCTATTGGGTACCTAAACTGAATCCGACTCAGTAACTGATTATACCCAGACTATTCCTCAGAGACTAACTATGTGACCTTGCTGTGGTATGGTGTCTGGTTATTCGTAAAGTGTACATCCATTCCAACCGAGTACCAACTTTTCTCCCAAAAGCCCTAATAGTGGACAAAAAAGGGAGATAACACGGGTTTTTACTGGACGCCGATAACCCAATTAGAAGTCAGAGGGTGCAAAAATTCACTTTCCCTATACACCGTCTGATCTAATGCATCTAATGTATCAAAGGATAATGGGTCATTCTCATGAACTGTTGGCAAATGGCCTGAGGGTGACCTGAAAAGGGCTAATTTTTAGATCTATGAGCAGATAAAAATCCCTTTTGTCTTGAAATACTATGGGTCTTGTCCTACTCATATACCAAATTGGGAACATCAATTCAGAGAACTTTGGCTATGGCACCTGGCTAAAGATACTATATTAATTATTGTAAGACTGCATGAGGCGTTGACTAACGCATTTACTATTTTAGGCACTACAAGGGTTTATTTTCTATAATCCAGGTATGTTATACCTTTGGAGTTAGTTACTCTAGGTAGGGGAGAGGCTATGCCTCATATACACAGAATTTTCCTTCATATTATCATTGCTCTCTTTATATATTCTTTATACAGGTGGAATTGTGCTATCCTTCTTTGGTTAAGAGAATAAAGTAATCATTTTATTATAATGTCTTCCAAATAGGTACATAAAGTGGAATTCCACTAAAAGATTTTAATTCTAACATGAATGTATAGAGAGACTATCCAATTTCCAATGGTAGGTTGGTCTTGGACCTTTTGCACTCTAAATACCTGTGAAATAGCTATAAAGATGGGGTTCATAAATGCGTTAGTCAACGCTTCATAGACTATACAAGAGCATAATTTACCTAATTTTCAGAAGTAGGTGAGCTATTCTTTTGCTTATTATTCATTTTTTTTTTACAATTCAGTATCTTTGTAATTATTCAAAAGTACTGACTTCAGATTGTATGAGGGACTTAGTTTTCAGTTAGGAGTGCCGTTGATATGCAATCTATTTCAATGATGATTATCACTATTACAGTGGTGATATTTCAAATATATCTAAATTCAGAAAAGATTGAAATCATAGGACAAAAATGAAAGGACTGGTAGATTATAATTCCATTCCGACTCCTCAACTCCTATATGAGTACTAGTGACAACTGATCCTCATCCTAGGCCACTTTTCAGACCTGAGGTATTTTCAGCCACCAGGGAGTTGACTCATGAATATTCCATATTATCAATGGACATGGATTCCAAAATTGTATTTGGCCATAATTCTGGTTCTATTTGGGATAATTTTGATATTCTTTCACGATTTAAAAGAGCTTGTGCTTGTGATAGAGGCTCATATCATATTTTATCAATGTAATGCTTTTGTCAATGCGATAATCATGAGTCCAGAAATGCTGATACATCAATTCTATTGGTATCAATGACACTCCTATTTTCAGTACCGGTATATACTCAATATCTTCGCTGAAAGGAAAGTAGGAAACAAGTATCTTGATTGCACTATTAATATGGATATCAAACACTCATAAGCAGTATAATTTAGCTGTTGGTTAACATCACCCACTGTACAATGACCATTTTACTTGAAAAACTGTGTACAGCAGACTTATCTTTTATTTGTTATTTTCCTGATGATGTGGCAATTCATGCATCAAATAATTACCACAACATTACAGCTGTAAGCTAACCTCATGTATAGAGGGACTTTGACTTTGAAGGGAATACATTGACCTACCTAAACACAATTTAGATGTATTTTTTTCTCTATATAAGGTAATACTTGAAAAGCCTGACCTATAGCCCAATTGTGAGCATGTGGTAAACAATTGACTTCAATGATAAATAGACAGCAAAATTTCCAAAAAGAAATTGTATGTAGTTGACGGTTTAAGGTAGTTAGATATATACAGAGCACTGGAACTGTGTAGATGTACATAACTTTATTGCGTTAGTCAACGCTTCAGAGAGATTAAAGTGTCTGTCAACATAACACACCATGCTGCATGGATTTATGCCACCCATTATATAGAGGAACTCTCTTGTTTAAGTATTTTGTTCTATTCATTTAAATAGATCATTTATGTGCAAAATAATGATGTAAATCCACACAGCATGGGTGCTGTGTACATATTTCTTCTTTTTTATGCGTTAGTCAACGCCTCAAGAATTTTGCTGTTAGTCAACATTACATGCAATGTACCTTGAATCTATTACCTTATGTATGTATAGCAAATCTCTCTCGTTTCAATATGTTATTTACATTATTACAAAGAATATTTATGTGTAAAATGAAAAATTAAATATGCTTAACATGGGGGATGTACAAATATATAATTTTGTTTATGGGTTAGTCAACGCTTCGGGAATATTACACAAATATTCCATGAAAATGTTTGATTGGCTACAGAGGCAAGTGTTTTCCATATTTTCCCAATTCCCTTTTAATACATATGTGTATAGGTAGAAAGTGTTACATAGTAACCTCTAGATGACATTTATTGTAATTTTGGCAAAAGCTATAGGGGTTCTTTTTTCATCCATTTATGCGTTAGTCAACGCTTCAAAAAACTACACAATCTCATTTTAATGCCCACTACCTGTATTTTAGAAACTAATGAGAGGTTTAAAGCACTCCAGCATTTCATTCATTGTTAATCTATGTGAAAATAATGAAATTTGCTGTATTTTCTTTCCTGATTACATTTTTTTGTGCCATACATCATTCTCCTACTAAGGAAAAATACCTGAAAATATGCTATTTCCACCTGCTTTTTGTTTCTCACGCAGTTAATATTGTCCATAGAGAGGCAAAACTATATACCCAAATGTAGCCAAACATGTTGTGGACCTGATAGAATCAGTCAAAATCAATTCAAAGCAATCCTCTCAGATTAATAACATAACAAGGCTAAAATGCTGATCTGCTAACAGTTCATGAGAATGACCCTAATATATCTTTTAACTCTTTTATTCTTAAAGATTTCCAGTAAGTTGTGAGGGTCCAATGGACACGTCAATCACCCATACTCTCACAGAGGAAATGTTGGCATGACTACAATGGCCTAAAGCCCCCTGGCGGATGGTTGATGATACAGACAGGTGTCTGCAACAGGTGGCTATATGTAATGCTAAAGTAGGCCAACCCTGGTTATATAGTAATGTCTACATTAGGCCACACCAAAGAAATAAGTTGGTCTACGGATTTTGGTTTTGAAAAAATGGTGCAAGCGAGCAAATTTTTTTTTAAAGAATGATTCCTTGCTGGAAAAGTGAGGCGAGCGAAAAAAAATTATTCTAAAAAAAGAATTTGCCAAACATCACAAAGAGAAAACTTGTAGAAAGTGAAGCGAGTGAAATCCGTAGACGAGATTTTTTTCAAAGAAAAAAAAATTTGTATTATCGAAAATATGGAGAGGGAAATCCGTAGGCCAACTTATTTTTTTGGTGTGGCCTTATACATGTATAGAAGGAATCTTTCACCAAACTTCAGTAGCCACATATCTGTCTTAAAAAGTCTTAAGCAAATTTCACGTATATGTGCTTATTACATGTACCTTATTACTCAAGAAACCTTAACCTGGGCCAAAAAAAAAAAAAAAATGACTGATGCAAAAGATCGATCTATAGAGCTCTCAAAATCACATGACAAATATACATTGAATCACTCATTTTCGAAAAGGTGTTGGCATATTTCAAATTGGCTTTCACCAGAACGAAATTCAAAGTTTCACTATCCTCTGATAAAGAAGCTTAAACAAAAACTTAATCCTGTGATTACATATTAACTTTGACAATTTCCCCCATGAATACTACAAAATCAATAATGTCTACATGCCGGTCGAGAAAGGTTGTGCAGTTAAAAATACAAGGACTCTAGACTACCGATAGTTCCTGCTGCATGAAGTGCTCTATACATGTACACACACTTATATAGAGAGGGCTGTAAGCTGCCTGCTGCATTAAGTACTGTACATGTACACCATGTGTACACACAGACAGCACTGTAAGCTGCCTGCTGCATTAAGTACTATACATGTACACCATGTGTACACACAGACAGGGCTGTAAGGTGCCTGCTGCATTAAGTACTATACATGTACACCATGTGTACACACAGACAGGGCTGTAAGCTGCCTGCTGCATTAAGTACGGTACATGTACACCATGTGTACACACAGACAGCACTGTAAGCGGCCTGCTGCATTAAGTACGGTACATGGACACCATGTGTACACACAGACAGGACTGTAAGGGGCCTGCTGCATTAAGTACGGTACATGGACACCATGTGTACACACAGACAGCACTGTAAGGGGCCTGCTGCATTAAGTACTGTACATGGACACCATGTGTACACACAGACAGCACTGTAAGGTGCCTGCTGCATTAAGTACTGTACATGTACACCATGTGTACACACAGACAGCACTGTAAGGTGCCTGCTGCATTAAGTACTGTACATGTACACCATGTGTGCACACAGACAGCACTGTAAGGTGCCTGCTGCATTAAGTACTGTACATGTACACCATGTGTGCACACAGACAGCACTGTAAGGTGCCTGCTGCATTAAGTACTGTACATGTACACCATGTGTGCACACAGACAGCACTGTAAGGTGCCTGCTGCATTAAGTACTGTACATGGACACCATGTGTACACACAGACAGCACTGTAAGGTGCCCGCTGCATTAAGTACTGTACATGGACACCATGTGTGCACACAGACAGCACTGTAAGGTGCCTGCTGCATTAAGTACTGTACATGTACACCATGTGTACACACAGACGGGGCTGTAAGGTGTCTGCTGCATTAAGTACTGTACATGTACACCATGTGTGCACACAAACAGGACTGTAAGGTGCCTGCTGCATTAAGTACTGTACATGTACACCATGTGTGCACACAGACAGGGCTGTAAGGTGCCTGCTGCATTACTGTACTGTACATGTACACCATGTGTGCACACAGACAGGGCTGTAAGGTGCCTGCTGCATTAAGTACTGTACATGTACACCATGTGTACACACAAACAGGACTGTAAGGTGCCTGCTGCATTAAGTACTGTACATGTACACCATGTGTGCACACAGCACTGTAAGGTGTCTGCTGCATTAAGTACTGTACATGTACACCATGTGTACACACAAACAGGACTGTAAGGTGCCTGCTGCATTAAGTACTGTACATGTACACCATGTGTGCACACAGACAGCACTGTAAGGTGCCTGCTGCATTAAGTACTGTACATGTACACCATGTGTGCACACAGACAGCACTGTAAGGTGCCCGCTGCATTAAGTACTGTACATGGACACCATGTGTGCACACAGACAGCACTGTAAGGTGCCCGCTGCATTAAGTACTGTACATGTACACCATGTGTACACACAGACAGCACTGTAAGGTGCCTGCTGCATTAAGTACTATACATGTACATGTCTGAGTAGTATAAAGGACGTGTCTGCTGCACCAAGTACTGTACAAGTCATGTAAGCCATGTGTACACACATGTACACACTATGGAAGCCTTGTTTAAAGATAAAGTAGGAAAATTTGATCAGACACGGCAGTATGTGCCTATGTGAACCAGAAGCCCTTTGGTTCAAAGTACAAGTAAAGCACATTTCAACTGCTACAATGAAGTACTACGGCTGATCTGAAGAACCACATGAGATATACCAAACCTTAAAAAGGATTGGTGGTGTGTTTCAGAGATACAAAGGTCTATTTATGTCATAAAGTAGGAAGTTTCTCAAAACATTCCCAGAGGACAGGGGTCTGATAAAAATATCCCTTTCTTATAGCAAAGAGAGTCACGACCATATATGTCATTTCACCCTGCTAAACTATATGTGTATTTGAGTTCCAACGATATGCATTAATAGACATGGCCTAGTTTCATTTTGTCATACTCTTCCTTTCTTTCTGGGGAAATCTATAAATATGCATATCATATCTTTGCCCTCTGTATATTTATGTCTAGGATGTGGTCTATTCTACACGTTTATTAACTGCAGAAGATGTTTCTCCATCACCAGGCCATAGTCCGATTATATCAGCATCCTTTCCCAGCATAAGCCACAATGTTCCATTAAATCACGTACCACACGGTCCATTCTTTTTACAATATCGAAATAAATTAATCTATGAGTATCTATTTACATACAGGTACCATGTATACGTCCTTTAGGCGGAACTTCCTGGAGATATAGCATCTAATTATACTATAACACATGTACATAAATACGTGATTAGTTAACTTGTTTCACATGATCAAGCAGTCCTACTTGAGTGTACCCCCTGACGAGCCTACAGCATATGAAAGTCTATTCCCTATCTACTACTAAAGATATTGACTCCCTAATTTTTCATGTGTAAAACATGTTAGGTAGCTGAGTACCTCCGTCTGCTTCTGGGTTGTTATCTGTGATATCAGTGATTATATTTATCTTTTTCGTGGTCCATATTGTAGGGGAGACAAAATGTTAAGAATTAAGAATACTGACGCAGTTCTCCTCTAGTCTAGTATTTAAAAGCTTAGTAAGCAATCAGTCTTTGGTTCCAGGAAGTGCGGACAGCTTCACCTTATCATACAAAGCAGCATGCAACTTGAATATTTCAAAGATTGTATCTCCCAATAACTCCCCATATGAACTGTCCCATTATCAGACTACTCCCATACATCATAGATCACGTCAGCTCCCCAAGGGGTGACCACTGGGTGGGTCAGTACTCTGTATGTCACATGACCACACCTGGTCACATGATGGCTGACCTACTTATCTAATTGGGACGCTGCTAATGCTAGTAATAATGTTGTAATTGCCATCCTATATGATATATAGACACCTTTATACTAATGGACACCATTTGTGTGGTGAAGTGCTGGGTAGGGGGTCAGGGACAGTAGCGGGGGGCAAGTTCGTAAATTTTCAGGCAGGGGTCAGACTGGGCCAAAAACAAAATTTTGTTTCCGGTCACCCGGCCTACCTCAGCTAAATAGGGCCGACCTCAAATTTTTTCAAATTTTTTCAAAATGTTCCTAATTTTTTAAAGATATTTTTTTCAAATTTTTCGATTTTTCTCTTCCCAAATCGTTATTTGACATGTAGGGACATATTTTCCAATGGCTTTCAAATATCCCATGCAGGAAATGAACTTTTCTAACACCCACAAGTGAAAACCCAACAAAGAATGACTATATGAGACATTGGCCCATGTTACCGGAAAGACAGCTTCTTCCTTTTTTGGCCTTGGTAACAATCAGTCCGAAAAGGTAGAAGATCTACCATGCTATACATTCTTTTTTGTCTTCATATGCTAAATTCATAGTTGGGGATGTTCAGGCGTCCACCTCAGGTCTGTAACATCTATTTTACCAACGGTGACTAATTCCTTTACATAAACTCCATTTGATGATAGCATATCTACCAGTTGATACTATCTTTCAACATATAGCACAGAAAGCATACCGTTAACACTTACTGCATTTCCCCCATAGCCTCTCTATGGAAGAGGGAGTATTGTAATGGTTCCATTGACTGTAACACCCACCTCCATGATTTACAGTCTTACCACCAGGTGGCCATGGTAACAGTCGTTAAGGCCAACTGCGTCCATGACAACCTGTCACCACCGCCATGCAGAGCCGTACACTCAGCATCTGGGTCATGTGATCATCTAAAATGGCCGCCACCTGTGGCCTAATGAAAAAAGATCTTTAAAAATATTACTGCAGCAGCTTTCTTATCCTATTCTACAAACCAAGGGGTAAATTAACATTTTGGCTACTAGCCGCAGGTTGACCATATATCTGTGTACTTTGCCTTGTCAGTAATTTAAAATGTTGCTCTTTGGTATCGTTTGCATATTTGCCGCACAGGTGTGGTGGCCATGGGAGAGGACAGGGAAGACATGTAGAGAATGTTTTGCCTTTGCTGGTTTGCAGGAATTAGGGAGGTACAAGCAGACACACCTGTAACCTGTGACAAACATGAGAGCTCATTCTAAATACGGTGGGAATGGTGGAGGGAGAAAATATATCTCGTAGTATTACCAATTATGGGTAACTTTCTTGAGCATTTTCAAAATTATATATGTAGAGACCTGGTCTGATCTTTTTAAAGGGACTAGCTAGGTTTTGCCATAAAACGGTGAAACGATGTCGCCATTTATATGTGGATACAATCCCAGCGTTTCTGGCCACAATAGTTTGTGTGTTATTGGTTTGCCCGGGATCCCAAGCCTTGGAAAGAAATGGCCAAAGTTCGATTGTATAATTTCCAAACTTGTCTTATTCTACCTAATCAAATGCCAGTTCATAACTTGGTTCTCCTTTGACCCCACCCCAAGCCTACACGACCTAAAATTGCTTCTGGCACACTAAGCCTAATTCTTACCATAATACTGTCTGCTGTGGCCTAGTTGTCATCTCCAAAGTGGATTATCTTGCTTTTATCAGAAAATATTGCCCCTTGATACTGACCCTTCCCACCCCAATACACATATACATATACATATGATATATATATATATATATATATATATATATATATATATATATATATATATATATATATATATATACATATACATATATACATACAAATCCCTACACAGAGTCATATAAGTATTCCTCCATGGGGACACAGAGATAAGGTATTATCATAGCTGTGTCAGAGAACATTATATTCGTTGTCTCTGGGCAACAAGGATGTATCTGCATTCCTCAAGTTTTGCAGGAGAGCCAAAGCAAAACGTTTTCACTACTATAGCAGCTAGGTGGTATAACCTCATTACACTAGGTTGTGTAGGCACTAATATCATAGATAGAGCTTCAGTACTTCCACAGTAGGCAGATGAGTGACCACATTATGTTTAAAGTGAAAAAGTTAAAACTGAAGAAATCTCAAGTTTGCCAAAATGCCAGTAATACAACCTTGCTGCACTGAGGCGACGATATATAGGCCCATGGGCTATGTAAAACAGACAACGTTTCAGACTATTGATTGCCTTTCGGTGATATCATGTACCATAATACTGTCGACCTTGATGATACTTGTCATAACTCTAACTTATTGATAATGCTCCAATTACAATATTTCTATTATCCCATTCCTGCTCTGAACATCCAAATCCCCTTATCACATTATACCAAGTTCCTAAGTGACTAGTTGACACCATTGTCACCCACTGCTGACACATATATACTTGACGCATTGACAGCTCAATTCGTTTTAACGACTGTCACACTATTATCAATACCTTACATACAGTCAAGTGCCCACCCCCTACACCACTGCCCTCTACTCGACCTTCTGACCCTGGCTCAACATGCTATAACAGGACAATGGCGTCCATGTTCCCATAGCAACAAGGTCACTCTAACGTAACCAAGGGTGGCCGTTGTAGAGTGACCTTACTGGCTGCAGAACACTAATTATTTTTCCACTGTTGGCCTATATAGCTTTTGGGCGAAAATAAAATACTTGTGCAAGTATCTGGACTTAGCCACTATTATCTTCTTGTAGATATACATTTTCCCAATAATATATGGCCATGGCATGTGGTACAATGTGATTAACTTTTTTGCTATAGGCATTAGAGTGCGGACATACCCAGATTTGTGGGTTTTGCAGTGAATGATTTCAATAAATTCTGTAAATAAATAGAGCTCCCCCCCTCAACTTAACGTCAAATATCAACCTAAACAAAACTGAAATCGATTAATTTACACCCTAAGGATTAATTCTATGCCCGGTTTGCCTACCCACTGTCAGATTTTAGACCAATAATCATTGTACAACAGGCTTCAGTGCGGAGTTACAAAGTGTCTCCTGCTGCCACCTCCCATCAATTGGTGTCCTGCAACCGACTTTAAGGTTCCCATGGATTGTTAGTGCAATTGATATACGCTATTGATATTAGGGGATGGAGGTGTTGTCATACAGCCTATTGGAAATTACAAGGTTCAACTAGATATTGCACATGGCCTCAATAAGAATGCTAGCAGTCAATTTCAATTACCTGTAAACCTTGTATTCAATTGGGGTGAGGTGGTTCTTAAAACTATATTTCTTTCCTTTTCCCTAAATCTATTGAGACCATCTACCATGACCATTCATCCGTTGGCCCTGTATTCATGGGTATACTTTATAGCAGGTGTGGTCTTTGCGAATTTCCGTCCGTCTATATGGCTGTATAGCCTGATTTCCACTAAAATCACAAACACAAAAACATATGAATAGAATGGCTCTTCCACTGACTTCCTAGGGGGAGGGGGGGGGATGATTTTGGGCCAACTGAAAAAGTGGTTGAATCAGTGGTTGATTCAATGAATTGATACGGTGTTGGGTTGTGAAACTAAATTCGGGTGGAATGTGGCCTTTTAATATGTGCGATAAAAGTAGTCCATAGCGCATCCCTTATGATGCTATCAAACAAGTAACCTGGCTTGACTGGGGAGTGTCGCAGAACATATACTCACCCAGGTATCAGCAAATGCTGAAATGACCTTCACACCACATCATCTAGATGTGTATTCCAGATCACTACTTAATTGTTTAATTGTCCCTTTGATCCAGATAAGAATTTGATTGACCTCTTATGTGTATTAGCCCCCCTCACACCCACTCCCACTGCCCCCTCCCTAACCCCCTCCCCTGAACCTCCAACCCTTAGTATAATACACATCGCACGGACATCCATCTCCTGACTAAGACCCCCACCTTCAATGACCAATGTGATTTGCCCATCCATTCTACTAAGAGCCCAGTCATATATGGCCGACTATGCAGGAGCTGATATCTGTCTGTAGTGTAGGTACAAACACAGGCAGGGCTTCAGTCAATCAAACAAGCAGAGAGGGTAGGTATACACACAGGAAGACCTAGTGACAACAATACAAATACAAGCGGGTATATTTAGCCAGGTGAGAATCTTCTTCAGTAACCCCCACCCCACACTCCTGTTGTTCCCAGGTAATAGCACACCTGAACAGGTAGCATACCAGAGGGTATAGTGTGTCTAACATTGAAGTATGGAGGATCTCAGGAACAAGTAGTATCTATATTGATATTGGACCAGTATATTGACAGTGGAGAAAGAAAAGTTGAATTTAACTTTGAGAGTTTAAAGTTTTGGGCATCCTTTCTACTTTCCTAATTTAGTGTCTTAGAGTGGCGAGACCTCCCTTAGATTGAGACAGAATATATCAACTGCTACACATGTATGAGAAAATGGGCCACTTCCAGGTAGCAGGGCATAAAGGTTAAGTGCAGAGAGGACACCTTACAGATATCAGCAGTCTTTGGATGTTCCGTATGAGGCTTTTACTGCCAGATATGGGCTGAGTGGGGGCAGGTTATATAACATCCATTCAGGAACTCAAAACGTGGAGATATACTGCTTTCCACACCACTAGTATATCCTCCTTCCCCATAAGCTCTTGACGATGAAGTGAAATTCTGCATGTTTAAATACAAGTATTTTGGATCACCCAGAATGGTGATTCCCCTATATCCTCCCAATGGTCAATGAAAAATAATCTTTGGAGATGGCTACAGATGTTGTGGTTGGTAGTCAATTCCTTTCCGTCAGTGACGCGAATTTGACTGTCGTAAACTTTTATTACTGCACTCCATACAATACTATACCCGAGTCAGACCATCGAGTCTACTATATATTATATACACCCACCTGTCAGACATAACATATTGGCTTATGCTATGTTACCACAGAGTATTCAAGGCCAAGCAATTAAACCCGTTTCAAATAACATGGGCAGAAAATCCTGGAAGGTTGGATTTATATTACATTTACCGGTATATGAAGTATCGAGGCAAATGTTGTCAAATAAAATCTTCATTTCGTTAGAATAAATAGAAATCTAGAAATTTTAGAATCAAGAAATTGACAGATGTATACATGCAGCTAAACGAAGTTCGAGAACGACTGTCTGGTTCTGTTTAACACAACAATCCCTTTGTCCCAAAGGGACTCAGGTCATGTGGGGCTTACCACTTACACGCCAATTACATAAACCAAAATACCAGGTGAATGTGTTTAGTTTCTTTTACACAACTATAAGCAAAGTCTCATGCCCATACCCTGGTGTTCAGTACCAATCTGTCTCTGAATCAGATAGGGAAGAACTGAAACTCAATATAATAGACTGACATACTCGTAATCAACCAGATCTCACTATGTTCAATATCAAGGGTGTTTGTAAAAATGATTGAAGGTATTTTCAAAGTCTCAATGGACCAATTTTAACAATGTATTCTGGTATGTAAGATCCATCACCAAGGCAGGAGTACGATAAGTACGATAGTGAAGTATGACAGATTATGACATCTACCACACTCCAAAGTAAAGACATCAATGGATTAATCTTGACCAAGTTTACCACGAGCAAATACAATACCATTAGCCTGTTTACAAGTATGTTTATGTATACGACTGATAGATGGGTCAATCTATAGATTATAGTATGGAATCCTGACTGATGTGTTGGTTCGGCATTAGAGTACTGCAACATAGATGCAGGGGATTAGATTGGGGAAATAGCTAGCTTTTGAAAATGTATGCTAATATACACTCCCTCTATTGTTAAGGTAACTATTTACTACCCGGTATATTTAAAACATAAGTTGTATTTTCTATATGCTGGTGCTGATCAGTTTGAAACAGAAACCTTTATTGAGATGACAACCATTTTCCATACACAAAAATCTTTCTGAATTCATTTTCTAACTGTACTAAAGAAGGCATTTGGTGGAGATTAGCCGATGCATGAGGAAAGCTAAAGTCAACTCAAATCATTCCTGCCCTACACGCTAGTATAGCGTTTCTTAAGAAATATCAAAGTCCCAATAACCTCCATAACGTTGTTAGGAATTGTTGATATTTCTAGCCCTCCTCGTTCCTCAGCTGAAGACTCGTGACAATAGTTCTCACTAAAGAAGAGGCAGACGTATCAAGAATACTAGAGATAATTAACATTAAGAAATGCAAACATGATTTACTGAATCAACAACGAAGATGTATTCTAAACGAGGTCACACTTGGTCAAGGACATTATTAAGAGTGAATTCTACATCACAGATGTAATGGCCGAGAGATCGTAGTAGAGATTCGTAATTATGAAGTGATTGGGAGGGGTGACTATGACCACCCAGTGCTGTAGAGGTGGAGGCAGTCTGACTGGGCCCTAGGGCAGGCTGTGGCTCTATTGAACAACACTGATTGACTACAGGTACTTGTTGACTGGTAGGAGAGGTGGAGGCCATCTGACTGGGCCCCAGGGTGGGCTGTGTGGAGGCTGTCTGACTGGGTCACGGTTGACCGATTTCAGTAGCTGATCTATAGTAGAGGACTTTTGGCTGTTTTTGATATGACGTGGTGTCCCCCTCTTACAGGATGTATTAATGGCCGAGGAGACAAGTCTCTCGGCCAATAACTGGTTACACGCATAACTATGGACATTTTGAAAGAGCAAATTGACAATTAGGGACGTGAGATCATAGATTACAACATAAACCATAGACAGCTAACATTACATGTCAATACGTATACCCCGGTATATCTTATCTGTCTATGTTGGTATGATATTAATGGTGCCTTGATCCCTTGGGGCATAAACTGTGAATAATGAGCAATAAACTAAAGGTACAGCTATAAAAGCCACCATCATACTGAGTGTTTTAAGGTGATAATACAGATACCATACTTCCCAGGTACACTAGATTGGTATGCCCTGATGCAATCCCTGTTTATAACCCTGCTTAAAAGTCTTATACTGTATGTCTATTGGTCTCTTCAAATACTAAGGTAAACCAATCAAATACATGTCAGTTATTTGTATGAGAGAGTAGAATGATGTAGTGTCCAGATGCCTTCCACATTTGGCTGTGGAAAATCTATAGCATACAGAAATGGACAATTATTATAGAAAACATATACACCCAGAGTGGAGAATAGTTAACTCCAGTTTCAGTAGTCCTTGCCTCATATTTCATTCTAGGACATGAATGACTAGCCAATCCTGAGCAAAATATATAATTCATACATCAGGCAATGCCAATGTCCATCAGTGATTATGCCTCTGTCAAACTCTCCCCAAAACCACCTATTGCAGAGGCGTAGGGAGCAAACCTTCATTGGGGGGCCCCACCCCAGCCACCATGAATTATCGGTTTGAGCGTGCTGGTGTTGATGCATCACTGTATGCGATTTATATAAAAGGTTATTCCTAGATGGCTTATCTTTAAACAATGCTGCCATTTTCCCTATCTTAATGACATTTGTCCATTTTGAGTGGTGAGCTATGGGAATCTTGTACATTTTATAGTGGGGCTTGACACATTTTTTTTTTTTTTTGGGGGGGGGCCAGACATATTCAGGCCCCACCTCCTCTTTGATGCCCCCCCCCCTTTTCCTACGCCCCTGTATTGTCAATCTTAATATTTAATCCAAAGCCTTGCCCTAGGAAATGCTCTACTCCATTTTCCTTTCAGTAGATAGCCCCAAGCCCAATAATATTACCACCTCCAGACTATATGTATCATGAATATCTACCCATAAGTTTTACAGTCCATCTCCACACCCAGACAAATGTCAGTCCCACACCCCCCCCCCCTGCATGTCTGCGTCTCGTAGTAACTCTTGTATGGCAATCCCGCTTTACAGGAGATCAGTGAGTATGTATATATATATATATATATATATATATATATATATATATATATATATATATATATATATATATATATATATATATATATATATATATATGTTACTACTCATGTTGATGTCAGTCCATTGGATAGCTACCACAGGTGTATGTATTATATTCATTTTGTAGTGTGAGACTTCAGCGACTGACCTCAATACAGCCTTTCATGTAACCGCTAGAAGGAATATAATTCATTTGATAATCGGTTTGATCTTAAATGCTTGGTTGTCCAATTTGAGGGTGTGCACGTTGACATTCTTTGAGTAACATTGTTGGCTCTCTTCTCTCCCCTTTTTTCTATTTGATTATTTCCATGTATTCTGCCAAGAAAGTGTTTGCTATATATTCACTGACTCAGGTGCTCAGCTAGTTCAGAAAGAAAATTGCCCTCGGCCATCCCTTGTAGCTTTTAAACCGTAACCGGCCTGAAGGCATTAAGAGGCAAAAGCTGGGGAATGTTAGTATAACTACTCAATCAGTCGAATCGATCAATTTGGCAATTGACATTTTTCTATGAAAAGACCTACGACGGAATCGGGGGAATTCCCCTTATTACCCAATACCAAAGTCCAAATGGGACTGTACTGTTTCCTTCTGGAAGAAGGAAGTTCTTCAGCTTTGTATATTATGATTAATTAATTTCCCTCTGGCCATCTTTGACCTTTGGGCCACCTTCAGTAGAAAGGTCTACAGAGTGTAGAAACAGGAACTCCAGGTACGAGGAAACAACCCGGGGCACTTTGGAGGTCACTTCCTGCAAGGCTTCTATTTGTATTGTTAGTGTAAATGATATGAAGGTAGGTCAGTGTCACACTGGTTCTAAGGAACGTACTGAAATGTTCTTTCAACAAGAAAATTTATTGGGAAAAAAAAGGAAAAATTTCAAGTATAAATCTGGTATTAGTTTATCGGTAGATGTATGCGAATTGGGATTCCATGCTACATCGCACATGTAACGTTGCAGATAAGATCATTATTTTTTGGTGGTGAGTTTTCAATGTAACATAATCCATCGCTGTGCCATGTTGTACCCAACCTATACCTCAGGTTTGAGTTGAATACAGCTTATAGTACCTACTACCTACTAGACAGTGTTACACTCTTTGTGCTACAACCATGAGCGCTGTAATCGAGTCTGGGTATGCCTACTGTATACAACCTTAAAGCAGTATAGAGTATTGGGGACTAAAGGGTTCTACTGAACATACATACATATGCAACAAGAGATCTAGTAGATGCTGGACTCTACCTCTGTGCTACAACCTTAGGGTTGTATGAAGTATAGGCAGTTCCTAAAAGCCCTGGAGACACCCACACTGGTAGTATAGGGAGCCTCTACAGTAGAGTACAGAACAGGAGAGATCTGTAGGACAATAAGATGTACTAACTCCCTGTGTAAACGGTCCTACCCCCTACCCCTTCTGTAAAGGAGGCATGACCACAAGCCCACTGTCAACACTCCATACAGGGGCTGTGTTAGGGCTCCCATGACAGATCTAACACTAGCCCCTCATCCTCCTTCTTCAGAGTGGAATATTCTACATCGCAAAATGATAAGAGACTAAATCTACGAAGCCTTTAAATTGAAGAATCCAGAGGCGTAGGAAGCAAATCTTCATTGGGGGGGCCTGGCGAGGGCACCATCGCGACCACCTTGAATTGTCGGCTGATGCATGATGGCGTCTATATATATATGCGTATTTAGAATTCATATAGAAAAGTGATTTTTGGTAAATTTTGGATCTGACTTTCCCATTCTCCCTATGACATCACCATAATAATCTAATTTGAGATGTAAAGTTTTAGCTTCTTTTCCATTGTGTTTATGAGTTCTTGGAAAATATTGGGGGGGGGCCCAGACATATTCAGGCCCCACCTCCTTCATGATTGGGGGGCCCTGGCCCCCCTGTCCCCCCCTTTTCCTACACCCCTGGAATCACGATAGAAATGATAAGTTTGATAAACTGACAGCAAAGTACTGTACCCATGAGCTATTAGCCTGGTTTAGTGGTTATAGTGTAGGTGGGGTACCCGGATGGGGTAGTTTCAAACCCAGAAAAGGATGTGAGTAAGCATATCATAGAACATTGCATATAGCTGGCCATTTGAGTCGTCACCTAAGAAGCATAGGGTCAGACATATAGTTTTTGACCCTAAAGAGCCGGGTCTCC
Source organism: Acholoe squamosa (assembly GCA_949317995.1). Lineage (NCBI taxonomy): Eukaryota > Metazoa > Annelida > Polychaeta > Phyllodocida > Polynoidae > Acholoe > Acholoe squamosa. Next base: position 43,032,053 of record OX439044.1, on the reverse strand, counting down.
GGGCGCCTAGAATTTGGTATATTATAACAGGATGTCATTGTTTACTTCCCCTCCTTCCTAATTCAGTTTTGGGCGTTGGTGTATTCAACAAACTACAATACAATTACCCGGTATATTGCAAAACCAAGCTGTTGTACAATATTCAGATTTCAGACACCAAAGTTTGCCTCATTCTTCTGATCCTCACCTGAAGCATTCCACTCCTAACTCTAAATTTTACAAAGGTCAAACGATTCAAATCATGATCTATATGAATCCATGTGTTCTCAGAGGGTATGGGAACGTCTAAAGCTTAACCATAGATCGAGGACAGTTACCCCCCCCCCTCCTTATTCTGCCTGAATAGACCTGTCAGTTTACTTTAGGTCAAATCTTAGATATACAGGAAATAACCAGAACAGGACTAGAACCAATAGGGCTATAACTGTTCAACTCTAGCACCATAGTAACAGTAGCAGGCACACGTTGCTCTGTGGTAACAGGACTTATAGTGGACAAGATGGCAGCAGAGACAGATGACCAATTGCAATTCTATATCCGCCTGGATTACCACCCTCTGGAGTTCTTCATCTCTATATATAGACCTAATAAAGTCCAAAGCATGCATATATATATATATATATATATATATATATATATATATATATATATATATATATATATATACACACACACACCAATGCCGTCTAAAATCTCTCACAGCTCCCCTTTGTAAGGGTCCATGTTCAGGTCCATTGAAATAAGACACTTATATCAGTACAGGTATAGTGTAATAGCTGGTCACCTTGTGATGGCAGCCATATTGTACCTTAATGCAAAGTACTATATGTCTTGATAGGTCAATCTGCCATATGTCTCACAGGATATGTACATTTAAGAGCTGGGCTTCTATCTAGAGTCCCTACACGACAACTGTATATTCAAACTCTTCACAAGCCTAATAGCCCATGTGAAAACATTGTCTCGATGTCCTTCGAAAGTATTTTGCGATACAAGATAGAATCTCCCTTTTCATGGAAAAAGGCGTTAAAGGGCATATAGAAAATAAGCACAATTAATCACCTCCTCACTCAGTAACACAGAACATAGTACTATCTTATTACTAAATTGCCAATACCCTTGCAGCAGTAGCCTTCTTCTTTATACCAAAGTCTACTATGGTGGCCTGGACCAGAGGTTAACCGGTGGGTCAGTCAGGGTCTATGGCACTAGGATTATCAAAGCTCTGTCTTTATACTACAGGTATATACAGTAGTAGGCAGCTTATAGTAATCCACAGGACTCAATGAGTCAGCGAGGCTACCGTATACTAGAAACTATGACATGGCTATATGACCAAGGCTAAAACAGAAATCTATACAGCTATAGCAGAATTCTATAGTTCACATATTTGGGATGCCAATATAATAGGCAGTATTTTATTGTAGCCGTAATATGGTGATCTACATGTAATAAGAACCATTTAATTACCAGGTGAAAACAAACTGTCCCACATATTAAAGCAAACATATAATATATCGACGTCAAGTCAAAGGCAGCCACGTTGAGAATTCTATGATACTGGGAGGTTTGACCTTACCTATCCAAAATCCCCCAATCGCTTAAGACATACCATATATGGTATGATCCCCCGGATATGGTACATTGATGGCAACAGCAATAATATGGAGTAGTCTGAGACTGGCACTTAAATACAGAACTATTTAAAGTGAACAGAACTAGGGGCCTGTGTGTATGTGCACAGGACCATGACTAGTTCACTCACGACTCCAGGCTCCTTCCGCATCTTTAGACTATAGGCATGTCCAAGGCGGTACACTGTGACATATATTGCTTCTAATTGTGGAACGCAGAAATGTGGACCCATCAGGATGAAAAGCATAAATATTTGAAAATGAATAAACTTCTTTTTTTTCATAGGAAGTCAATCTGTACTATCTAACGGCAGACTGGAAGTAAACATATCGTGCCTCTAGAACAAAAATTACCACTTACCTTAGTTTACTAAGATCCCTCAATTTACAATCTATAATTCAGAATGCCATTTAGAGTACAATTAATTGTAAGTGCTTTATGTTTCTATGGATTTTATCAACACTTGTCATTTTCCTCAGGATGCATCACCTCATTACAACTCTTTTTCCTCTTCCCTCACGGAAAAAAGAAAGGAAATAGTTTCATTCTGTAAATGCAGTGGGGTGTCAATTCTAAGGCTTTGAAACTCACGACTCATTTTGAGATATTTTTTTTTGTATGGTATATTTGTTGCAAATGTATGAGACAGTTTCAGGAGAGTGAAGAGTTTCGGACACAGAAGTCATGCCAATATTATGTTGAGCTGGTGGGCTGAAAAGCATGCCATGTGAACAAGGAAGGAAAGTGATCAACTAAGGACCTTAGAAAATGAGGAGTTGAGGCTGAGCGGTGAGGGTGTTGAGGCCTAGAAATACTGAGTAGGGCTCGACAATTCCATGTGTCCATATAGTAAGGGACGTTGAGATCTACCTGTACCTTCTTTTTCAACCTCAGGTGTTAGGAGCAGTAAGAGTCATGGTGTACGTTGGCTGTGAATACAAATGTCCAAAGTGTGATGTGGACAGGAACTCAAGGTGTGGGCAGGCAATATCTCACTCAATCCTTTGGAGGAAACTGTATGGGGTGGTTAGGAAGGCATGGTGTGAACAGACATTAAAAGAGATGGCTAAGGGCATGGCTGCATTCACGGCATGGAAGATATCTGGTCGATGGTGAAGGGTAATTAGGATATGTGCTCTTTTGGAAATTCAGAGAAGCCTGACTCATTTACAGAAAATGTATAGGGGTGGTATACACAGGACAGGTGCAAGGCGTACAGGTCAGGTCAAACAGCGGGAAACAGTACATGCAACACTGGAGGAAACGAATTTCTGAGTGAGTAAGTAATAGATGTTTAATACCATTTCGACAGCTAAGGTCATATTCATGGCGAGAACTACATTACACAATTTCACAGAAGAATGTGTCAGTGCCCGCGCATCTGTGCACCACACACATCCTGAGAGGATAGAAAAGTGGAGATATAGACCATTTTAAGTTGGCTAGGGAAGCCCGAACGAATTTCTAGGAAACCACCAAAAGTGGCATCTCTGCTCTTATCAAGCCATGGCAACAGCTAAGTCCTTAAACCTGTAGAAAGTAGGCTTGTAGAACGACATGGGGACATAACACATTTCAATGAGACCTAGATCAACACACAGGCACAAAAACCACGTATTAAGTCGCAGTTTTCCGTTTTAACCACAGACGTTTGGTGCGTGCGTTGGTTCTGCCCTGATTCTCACATCTAATACACTGTCATTGCCAACAGCGAAGCACAACTCGTGCCAATGTGTGGATTCTATGGAAGTTATAGAGTGTCTAGATGGTACTGGCAAACTGAGTGCGACAGGAGGTATCTAATGACAAATCATGGTCCTCATATTGTGTTTAATTGTAATTGATGGTTTCAAAATATAGCGGGTTCAACAGAAAAAAAAGAGATACCGTAGCGGCTTGAACTGGGAACTAACAGTCTTTCGCTTATTTAATTCTTCAATTTTCAAGTGATCCATGAGTAACAATTGCTATGATTAGCGGATACCATACAGTAGCTCATTTGTAAGCTTAGTTTTTGTTGTTGTTGTTGTTGTTGTTGTTTTTTGCTGAGGGGCGGACAGGTGAAAGCCCTTGGCACAAACAGAAGCTCATTAGCAACAATTTTTCACAGCCTGGCTAAGAACTTAGAGATGAACTTAATTGGACAACAACCACAACCAAAAGAACAGTCCTTATATATAAACACTAACGAAAGCCAACTGTATAGACTATAGGGGTAGCAGGTCCCACTTCCTTTTAACTGCCTGGTTTCTAGAATAGTGCATGATGGTGCAGGTGAAAGGTCGATTAACATTCCACTGAATGAGGCGTAGACTAGGAAGAAACTAAGAATATACATAAGGTGTACCCTAAGTTTATGGAAGATCTACCGGGAAAAAACATATTTGTATCGTCATAATTGGGCAGTAAAAGAGCCTCGCATACAACACACCAGCCTCACTTCTGCTGACCCTATAAAGCTAAGGCCTTGTGTATAGTGTTGTTACGGCACATGTTATTGCACATACTGCGCAATTCTCTTCTATGTCAAGACTAGTCAAGATATTATTGATACTTCCTACACCAATATCATGGTTCAGTTAAAAAAATACTCTATATCCTTAATCTCCCACATATACACTGTACACAACTATAAATAATGCCTTATCTCAAAATAACACATATATAATCGGTAAGTTGTAAGACTTACCTTATGAAATGCCTTTTCTAAAATCTGTTGAGACATTTCATTGAATCTTCTTATATAAGTATGACGCTTGTGCCTATGTAGCCGTATCTAGTTTAAGATTACTGATAACTCCTAATACCCACAGGTATGTACAAAATGTATAAATGACTACCATTATCTTATTCTATGATGTGCTTGATATGGACAGTGCAAATGAAGAGAAGTATATTATGAGAGTATGGTGTTCTTGACAAACATGTTGTTGTTGTTGTTTTTTTTCAAAAAAAAAAGTTTAAGTGAAAAGAAATATATTACGTTGAGGTATGAACCTGATATCCCTGCATAGAGTTATCCATATATTAATTGTACCACACCAAGAAATTTGGAAATGTACAGACCTTCCTAAAAATACAAATTTATAACTATTATATACCTGTATACACAATTTACACTTTTACTTGATAGAACAAAGTAGATAAGGTCTTATCTAATTCATCCATTTGTAAGCCCTTTGTATATTAACCCTTTCAAGGCAGGTAATGTATAAATGCAGCATGTCTAGTAGTGGTCGTCAATGCATGAATGAAGTCTTGGTGAGAAGACCCATGGCAGGGTTGATACACTCTCAGAACGTCGGTATGATATACCAATGAGTTGATGGATAACAACTATTGGGAAAACCAGCACTTCATTGGTGCATCATGACCCATACTGGCCGCATGATGCACTCATGCATAAGTGGCCTTTGGAGGGTTAACTCTGCTCTACACCTTAATGGCACACTTTAATTCAGAGTGTAAATACCACTTAATACATCTGTAAACATACTTAGGACTTGATCCTTACTTAGAGTTGCACTAAACAAGATACATGTGTATTGTACAACAGTTTGCCATCTCTTTTATTTTACAGCAGAATCCCATCTTGACAGTAGATCCTACACCAAAGACTAAAGAGATAGGTCTAAGATAGGTATATTACCCTACCAGTGACTTGCCAGCTTCTATGTCAAACTGAAAATAACAAGTGTCACAGTGTCGTTGAAGTCTCAGTTTGTGGAGGTTCCAACCTATATAAGCGCACAATAACAAAGTATAATATCAACAAATGGTACACATCTACAGGAATCATGGTGTTTTTCATTATGCAAGAGAAATATAAAAGTTTGATTGAAATAAAAGGCCCTTACACTTAGGAAGTGAATTCATGTTATGAGGGAGAGAGGGACAATCAGATAATTCGATGAGGACATGCAGGAGGGAGACTAGCGGTAGGATGGAGTAAGAACAGCGGAATCAGAAAGAGGGGAAAGTATTGACAATGGAAGGAGGCAATAAGGAGAAGTGCTGGTACATTCTGTTGCTACTGAATCTACAATGTAGTTGTTATGGCATATATGCAGGCAGCAAGGCTTGCAGGAAAAGAGCAACTGCAGCATCAGATGCTAACACACAGCTGTAATTAACTCCAACCTAGATTAGCATGCCTGAAACAATGGGATAACAATTAATGTCGCATCACACCTGCAAGCAGCTTAATGATCACATCAACCTACGCTATGACATTAATACCTTTGCTCACCTGCAGTTCTACATAACACAAGACCCACTGAATGCACAGGTTGGGGTCAGAGAGCCATGCAATATAACCACACGTGAAGGTGTTGGACTAGTGGGCAAGGTGCCAGTATATGCCTACCTTGTTAGTGGCTAATGGTGGGTGTATGTCTGAGCATTCTTTGATCTCACACTGCTGGGTGTTTTATCATATTCAACACACATGAGGTTTTGATAAGGATGTAGGTGGGGGAGATTACATGACTATGTGGGAATTGATTTTGACTGAACGACTGCTTTGCATATTTCTGGAAACCAGCGATACAGTACCGCGGTCATACTTCATACATCAAGTGACTTTTAATGTCTGGCAGACGTTTTTATCTCTTTTTTTGTTTTTACATCGATTTTCCAAAATCCCAATTACAGTACACATTTTGAATTCAGAGAGAAAACATTTCTCCGTCTAAACCACCTGGCCGATAATAATAATTTATAGCCCTTTTGGCTTTGTAATATAGAAAATATCATTTGCTGCTCAGGTTGCTTGTGTAAATATAAAATATGATTACGCAATAATTAAGCTCAGTAATTAAGCATGAACCCCTATTGAGACATGGCCTTCAACCTCTACTGAATGACGCTAGAGGCGGTGACTACTAATGAAGACTATGTGCTAATGAGTGTGTTAATTCAAGCATTTGCAATAAGATTAATGTTTTAACATCACATGGATGGCCACCTGTATTAGCAGAGAATAATCAGAGAGGTGACTTGATTTGTGTGTCTCTGTTTACCTGCGATTTCTATATGCCTGTAAACAATATTACAGTAATGTTGTTAATCTGATACATAATGTATTTCCGGGTAATGTCTTAGTTTAGGCTTTACACAAGACATTTTATTACATGTAATGCTCATCATTTATGTTAATAAAATATGGACAAGGCGCGGTACTTATCCCCACACTTTCCACATGTTGATTTTTTGGAAGCAATATTTCTACAAGTAATAGGTATAAGAAGAGTGACACCTGCAGTGTATAGCTTGGGTGTTAGTTTTCCTGACTTATCAATGAAGTCTTTACAAAGTAATATCTATACACATAGTGCATGTGCATGTATAGTGTCTCTGCTGTATAACACACGACCCATTGGTTTAGATGTGACACTGTCCTGGTAGTACTGTAAGTATACACACCAATGTAATATGGCAACCCACCAACTCTTATATAGAGCTTTATAAATGGGGAAATTGAGGCAGCCTTCTCCCTCCTCCAGCACCCCTCTATGGTGATGGGTGTGGAATAATGTCACAAATATGGTTACATATATCAGTACCATGGGGAAGACGAAATGGGCAAATACAGCGATAAAGAACCAATGGTGAACGAACCACAATCAAGGCAATATTTACTTTTGCATGCAGGGGCTGGTCATTTCAATGCATTCTATCTACATGTTAATGTTTTATTTTCATTTTGCTGCTTTCCTATTTCATGTTTCCATTAAAGTTTCAGGTGGAAAGTGGAAAAGTGGACCTCTCCACAATACCAGATAGAAGGGGGTTTTCATAAAAGGCGATTATAATGACGCGGCAGTACGTGTCATGCTTCATACAGAGAGAGAGGGGCGGTTACCACCCAGGGCTCCAGATAACAGATGAAGTGGTATAAATGGGAGAAAATAGACTTTGTGCTTTCAATGGAGACAAAAATAGAAAACTAACAATTCAGCTGTCCCAAAGGATGATTGCATACCATGTCGGCATGCATGTTATACTACCAGATTGAAATTTACACTGGATCAATTCAATTTTCTCTCAATTAACATCTACCATTATTTACGGGTAATCACTTGTCCCGTTAGCGGCTGATAATCACCTTGTGGTTAACATTTCCTGATACAAAAATAATTGTTTTAATCGGGGTGATAGATAGTACACTTAGTCTACCTATCAAAAATGCTTAACTATTTATTGATCTTACTATCAAATACCTATTTTTACGCATGGTTTTCGCTACATTCTAAGCATGATCGATCAAAACTAGGCCTCAAACTACATGTCACATAATGGATTTTTCTAACATTGTACTACGATTTCACTGCAGGTCATGACCTTCGGAATAAATAGTTCACAGTACTCCGAAAATAGACTGCTCTACTCCTTAAGATGCACAAGAATCGCTAAATGAATCAGTTCACAGTTATATTTGCAGACTGACGGTTCAAATATTTGTCCACTACAACATTCCCCTCTAACTTGGCCTAATATTCTCAGCCATTATCTGAGTTGGATGACATTTTTTTTTTTCATAGGTGTACCTATTTGAACAGTTTCAAAGATATGCTCACTTCGCAGGTTGGTGGTGGCGAGGAGGGGTGGCTTGGGCTTATATCTATTTTTCAATCTTTAATGCAAACTAATTGGGGAAGTAAGGTACAAATGGGCATACATGGAGATGAGGTGGATGGGCAGGAAAGGAAATACTCACAGATCTGAATCAAGTTTCATACAGCTTGATCATGTTAATGTTTTTAATGTATGTGATCTGAGATAGAAACCTGTATTGAGTTCCGTGGCCAGTGCAAGTGAAGTGGAGTCCTACAATATATGGCCTTAGCGTGTTCCTTAGTGGGCCGACCCCTGCTGAAGCTGGTACCTTGCCAGATAAGGACTGATAACAACGAGCTGATGGGTACCAGGTATTACGTAATGCACCCTGAAAAGTCGGCAGTGAATGAAAGGAATTTTCTCATTGGTCAATAATGTATCCCGCTAAGTCGGAATACACCATAGAGAATAGAGTAATACTCTCTCTACGTTCTATGTATACACCTAGACCTGGCTAGAAGCCTCCACCCCCCCCCCCCCCTTCCCTAACTCACACACACCTCTCCACACACATGCCTTATTGATTTCCAATGTCAGACCACCATATGACCACATTACAACCACCAAAACACACCTTGCATGGCGTTGTTACTGATCTTTGTTGTTGCTGCGGAGTTTCCCTGGGCCAGTTGGGTTATTATTTTATTTTATTGGGGGGGGGGGGGGGGATAAAATTCAGAGGGAAGAAACTTTGAATAGGCATATAACTTTTTTTTTGCCTGGCACCACATGATTTAGGTCAACCTCTATTGATACCTGCAGGATTGGGGCATCTATTTCGGAAAAGAAGCAATGTTTTTTACTGGGGGACAAGATGGGGGCCTTCTTGGGATGACCAGTTACAATGGTATATCGGGTTAGCACAGAGAGAGATAATTTCCTAGGGGTCATCGTTCTTATCTACCTGTCAGTCTCTAAGCTGGTATATTAGATAGGGTGAGGTTGACGAATTGAGCTTATACCATCGATATATATTAGAAATAGCCCCAATTTTGTATCAGCGTAGTAAGGTTTCGAACTTCGTTACTTGGCGCCCGTTACTTGTGAGCACCGAATGTTATATGTACACTTCTAGCCCAAAGACTGTTGACTAGTGTACAAATGTATTGGCATTTAGTTAAACCACACTTCAGTAGGGTTTCTTGGGATATTAAACCAGTGCCTCACATTAGTCAATCCAAGGTCTTAAGCGCCCTCTGAATAAAATATCTTCTCTAGTATTTGAACTTCATTTTTGTCTCCAAATTGATCAATATAATGTATCTATGTGTGTGTGTGTGTGTGTGGTGGGGGGGGGGGGGCGGGAATAGCTTGGACTTGGGGTGATGAGCAGTACATGCACCACTACTACCACCAATAGTATAGCTTGGACCGGACTGGTGCCACGAAGATTGATATCTGAAAGCTTGTCAACTTTTAGGATATATCCAACCTCAAATCTACTACAACCTTACAGATACCGAAGTTCAAACTTCGTGGTAATTTTGCTGGCCATGCAAGCTAGGCCTACACATCTACATCCCTTCAGACAATTTGTGATTAATGTAGGCTAGGTCAATGGGCAGTGCTGTTCAACCAGGAACATGTATACCGTACCTAGTCCTAGGCCTACATTCCAGCCTAGTATTCATCTTAATAGTATAGCTCACATAGACATTATCAGCTGGGGGCCGCCATTAGACCCCGACGGCACTATGACTAACACCTTCAGCCCCCAACTCCGCAGTATATGCCAGGGATGCCTCTCATTGGTCAATAATACAATAGCCATGTGCCGTATAAGATAACAAAGTTGGACCGCATGAAATGGCTCAAATCCAGCATCTCTCACCTCATATTTCTCATCACCCCCCCCCCCCGAATGACCCCATAGATTCCATTGTTCAACCAAAAACAGGGTCAATAGAGTAAGAGGCTACAAAGAGAAGGAAATTCTGAGTTGATTCATATTATTTAAGACATATAGCCTCAGCCTTGAAAATTTCTATATAATTATATACATGTACAGGTAACTTCAAGTTCTCAACCACATACATACATACCGGTAGGCTAGCCATAGCTTAATTCGAATGACCTAGTCAGGCTGGGGACAGGTGCTCCCATTGAAGCATCGCATATTGTTATGCCTAGACTCAGGCTTTTTAATGTGACACAGGCAGTGGCGGGGGTGTTCCTAGGATGAGTCATACACGGTCATACTCAAAATCGTGAATAGGCTAAAACTAAAAGTAGAGAGCTGTCACGACTAGCCTAGGTCAAGGCATTTACAATTTAGACATGGATGTGGTCATTCAGCTATTAATTCACAGATGGTTGCTCTTTAGAGCACTCACGTGTTATCTCTTTATCATAAGGCTACAGCGTCGTTATCACAGAATTACTAATCAGCCAGATATGGAGATGACAAGATAGCCCAACTTGATTGTTACCGGGTACTAGGGGAAATGGAGACCGCTGAGGCGGCGATGTGCCAGCGGCCTGTGTGCCACCGTTCTCGGTGAACGATCGGCACAAAAGTCGGTGTTCCCTGACACTATTCACACATGCTCCGTCCATGCTCCCAACTGGCTCTAACCAATTCGATAAAAACAGTGGAATTATCACCAACAGTCAATAAGAGGACTAGCTATCCGTGTGTAGACCTGGAAATTTGCTATGTGCATGATTTTGGAGTTCAAAGAACCAGTGGAATCGGCGGCAGCTCGTCCAGGAACGAGTTGACGGGCTCCACCACCACAACACCGGCGACTCAATAACAAACAAAATCAAGGCAAAACCCAAGCAGCACTCACCGAATTGAAGTGGGCCTTGAGATCATCCAATTGATCTTGGGTAATCATCAAACTCTGGCGTATTTTAGACATGTTGTCTCCGAGAAATGCTAGTGTAAAGTTAGCGGGCTTGTGCTCCGTGTGACTCCTAGCTCTCTGTGGACGACGGACCGGGTCACGTGTGAACGGTGCCAGCAGCGTGTCGTCAGTTCTGACAAAGACCATGGATATAAAGAGGGTTCACTAGCCATTCAGTAGTTCTCCGTCTCTCGCCACTGCATGGACCACGAAACCTCCAGGTGGATGCAGCCTAGGCTAGAGCCCACAACATCCGCAACCTTTTTATGCCTGGTCTTCTGTTATTTTCTTTTTTTTTCTTTTTTTTTTGCTAAAAATGGGCAAATGTATTAAATTTCTTACATGCCCCCTCAAATTCAAGAGCGCTAATTTTTTTATCAAAATATTTTAGGCCCTAGACTTAGGCCCTACCTACTAAGTCCCTTTAATAGCCTGTCCCTGTAGGTAACTATTACTAATAGGCCTAGGGCTATCAAAGGGAGTAGGTAGCGGACTACTTGGTACCGTATACTTATCAACAGTGCCTAGCTGGGCACTTTTAACCCATCATAGGGGGGGGGGCATAAACTCGGGGGCATCAACAATTTTGACCCTTTTTAATAAGGGGAGGTGTAAAAAAAATGAAGGAAAAGGCACCGTGCGCTATCAAAGAGGATGCCCCTAGACCGCTATAGCCCTAGACACCTAAAATCGACATGGTGACATGTGCCTTTGAGGTCATCCACAAATGACGTCATGCTGGGGGCGGGGGGTTGATGGAATTGATTTTCCATATACCTTCACCATTGCAAAATTGGCAAAAAAAAAAAAAGAAAACATGAGGAAGGGGAGGGGGAATCAAAAATGGTCAAATTTATGGATGACTCCTTTTTTTTTTCTTAAAAATATGTTCGCATTGACAGACTCGTGGATCAACCCCTTATCAAGCCTGTAGGGTTGGTTTGATCAAGGAACATAAAGAGACATGGAAAGCCAAATCGCCGCTCATGGACGGAGAGGTCGCATCGCACATGCACGAGCCCGTCAACCTGACAGTTTACTTCTGGTGGAACGTCAGAATGTGCGAAGCAGACGCAGTGCTTGGAGACAAAGTATAAAGAAATAAATGTCAATAAGTCATGGATTTAGGAAGAAGCAGGCGTTTCAAAAAGTGTTGAGCACCGTGAGTACCTGTGGATCCACACTACGTTGTCAAATTTGGCATGGATGCGAATTTGTTGGTCAGTGACACAATGTAAACAAAGCCCCGCCCACCTTTCTGCCAACAACACTCCACTAGTCTGCAGCCTGGAGTCCACTACCTCCTTCGTGGTTCAATTGAGGGCCTAGGAATGTTGAGGTGATATAGACCTTGTATTTCTACTCACAACAACAAACCAAATGTCTACTCTAGATTTTGGCATCGAATCTAAGTGTTGTCAATGTGTTGTTGCGTGGTTAAAACGCACCGTACCGTCTGTCTGTATTCTTTGGTGTGATGCATTATTATGCACTATCGACCATGGAAGGGCTCAACTAAAAGGCAACTAAAGCTCACTCTCCCCTTCACTTGGATCTTTGGAGGATTGTGGTGCTGTTGGCCGAGTAGGCCTACACCGACAGGGCCTATACCGGTAGAGCATATTCTTATAATTCCTTGGTCTTTGCTTTCGGTGAATGAGGTCAGCGCTATGGCAAGCCGTTGGAACGGCTTTTGGTTAGGGAGTGACCCCCCCCCCCCCCCCCCGAGTGATCATTTTCCAAAAAGAGCGGGGAGTGGGGCGAGGGCTGGTGGTTGGGGGGGGGGGAGCAGAATTTTCGACCCCTTGACCGGTAAATTTTTCAATCCCTCTGAGGGGGGTCAAAAAAGGAGAATTTTTTATGCGTGTGAACATTTAACGGCCACCGTTGTTAAAAAAAATGACCACTCCATAACTTGATAAGCTGTAGGCCTAGGCAGGGTTTGTATGCTAGGCAATGTGGCTCAAAAATGGGCCATAGCTTTAAAATAGCCATAATCACGATGAATCCACTGTCGGGTGGGGTATATAAGCAAATGTCCATGACCAGGGAATAAATTTGCATCGTATTCACCGAGGTGAGGCTGTCCGTATTCAACGATGCCTTATAGGCAGAGTTGAATGCGGACAGGCCTCACCGAGGTGAATACGATGCAAATTTATTCCCTGGAATGGACATTTGCATTTATGTCATGGCCCAGGGGGTTATTTTGCCTTTAAATAAAGAAAAACAGCTCAGATCTGTTCAAAATCCAAGATGGCGGACACCCATTGAATACAGACACATTGTATTCAATGCCCCCCATTGAATACGGCGGTTCTAGTACTAATCTATAGTGACGGTCGTATCAGCCATGACATAAAAAGCTAGGCCATAGCTCAAAGTAGCTGCAATTGCATAGCCTACAACGCATTTCCTTGCTGTAGGCCTAGGACCCGGGTGTAGGCCCCCCTAGGGCCTATTAAAAACCACATAGTCCACTTGGCATGACATTTTTTAATTTGGTTCCTAAGTTTGCCAAACGTTTTCTTTTAAACATCAAAAAAGGTCAAACATGAGGCCACTTAAACTTTGATCATGTTTCAATTGTTAACTAATGCTTATATAAACGCCTTTTTTTTATAATTAGAGGGTGAGGGAGGGCAATATCAACATTTTTTGGAAGAGGCATGGTTTTATTGCCATAATGGGAGAAACACGCTAACTCAGTATTCCCAGTTAGCGGGATCCTTAGTGGGCTGACCCCTGCTGGTACCTTGCAAGATAAGGAATGATAACAGCCATGGGTACCAGGTGTTATGTAATGTACCCTAACAAGAAATGCCGTTGTGACCGCGTAAAAAAACGCCTCCCACTGTTATTTTGTATTGTGAGACATTGTATTATAAGACATGTCCTATACTGACTTAGCTGGTTTGATTATCAGCCAATGAAATAACACCTAACTATTCACTGTGGTCCTCTCATGGGGCAGGTGGTACCCATCTGATAACTGCTATCAGTGATAACCGCAGGTAATCAGCTTCAGCAATGGCCGCGCCCATTGGTCAATCCACTACCTTGGGATACCTGACAATGGACCCTTGGTGCACCTTAGGGAGTGATAATTTTTTAACAGCAGGGGTGGGGGCGCAAAATTTTTTCGACCCCCATATTAAAGGGACGAAAATCACGTGCAGATGTGCCCTTTTAACCTATAGTGATAACGGCATCTGGGTCTCTTCTTTGGATTTGTACCCGGCCGGAAGTAGAATGACGTCACACTGGAGACAAACATTCACACCGCCTCAGTTCCTCAGGGACGTGGTGAGACCATGCTGTCACACACTTCTGACTATTTTCAGATGAGATCTCGGACCTCATCTGCAAAATAATCTTCCATGTAAGTTTCCATAAGTTTCAGATGATCTCATCTGAATGTAATTCAAATTCATATGAGATCTGGCATATATCCTTGATCAGCCCCTTGATTCTGCCCCCCCCCCCCGGTCAAGGGGTCGAACAAATTCTGACCACCCCTGTTGTTAAAAAATGATCACTCCCCTAGGGATATGGAAGCAGAATAATTTAGGGGTGGATTTTCTCTGAAACATTCCCAATACTCATCTCTTCCGACCTAGGCCCACTACTTTTTTCATCAGCTATGATACAGCAAATGGTGCTAGTGGGGACCATGTCACTTTACTCCTCCTACAGGGGCATAGCTGGCTTGGACTCCAGTATGCCTAACTGAAAATAAGCCCACATGTTTGCAATGGTCGAGTGGCCTCTTACTCATCCAACCCTAATTAACTACTGACAGATTCACTAGTGTTTTACCAGTGGTAGTCATGCAGTAGTCCTCCTCCAGCTGTCACCATGGTAACAGCAGCAACCAGTGAATGTCGGCTATGTGTCGTCATACACTGAGTTATATTGTCATGGCGACGTCTGGACGTCATGGCGGGAATTCCTTATTTTGGTAGACGCTGGGTTAAAACAGGCCAGGGACGGTTTACTTGACTTGTCTAGGTGGGTCTGTGTCACAGGCTGGTGGTTCGACAAGGTAATTGTCTTTTTGTCTGTACAGCATTAGTCCTATATACTGGTCTAACAGCTCGTCCTATGAAGGGCACCATCTTACCCCCGCCCCCCCCCCCTCCGAGAATGCGTGACTGGTTGGTGCAGCGGGGGTCAGTGCCTCACCCCTAATAAATACGTTAGTATAATGGTGCGACTTATACAACGAGCATTACCAAATAAACTACCTTAGCTAGGTCGGATAGGCTGTTCCTAAGACCATTACAGGCGGGACATAATCAAATCAGATTTGCATTAAACTGGTAACAATCATACTCTAATTGCGTCTTGAACTTGAAGCCTTGGATCAAAAAAGGGTGTGCCTTCATTATGGGATCGCCTTATACATGAAGTGTTCTGGTAGCTGAGGCGAGTTATGGGAACAGTGGTCTTATATGATGGGCTTTGATACCTGGGTGTATGTCACTATAGTACTTGTACTAAGTGCTTCTTATATATGATTCTCTTAATACACAGGGTACCACAGTACGGACAGTCCACTATTTTTCCTTTGTATCACTCCCGGTATATCGGTATAATTATCAATATGGTTAGATAGTACACAGAAGGACACAGGGTCAAACTATGTCCCAAATCTTAAAACTGAAAGTGCGATTTTGATCGTTGATGTACATCATGTCAATTCATTAAAAAAAGAAAAAAGAAAATAACATGGCATTTAGAGTGCACCATGTGGTCAGAGTGTCATCTTGATGTACATGTATCACAGACCTACTGCTGAGACGTAGCCTAGTCAGTCTGACCTAGAACATATTCATCACTTAGTCCACATCTTGTCCTATAAGGGAGACGTATATACATGTACATACATGGATTCGCATATTTGTTGTGATTTGGGCGTCCATTTCATTACTGTATCAATAATATAGAGCAGTCCAATTCTATAGCAGTCCATGGTACTATATGTGTATATATCAGAACTGTGAGTGTGTATGTCCATTATTATAAGCTAAAGTTTTATTAGCAGGAAGTGATTTGATAACCACATGAATGTCCCTTTCTACCTGCCTGCTCACACATTTAGAACTATGAGACTATAACTATAGAACTATCAAACAATAGAACTATAGGACTTAGTATGGATGTTTAGTGGATCCACCATCTTTCAAGAATTTCCCTGGTTGAGGTAGAACCCACTGATAAGACATACCATGATGGGTACTTTGTCCCTGGTTAACACCCACTTCCAGGGACATGCTGGTCCCATCTTATCAGTTCTTATCAGTGGATGTCACCAGAGCCAGCTCCAGCTCCAGACCTGCTTGTGGCCAATAGAGCTATAATATAGAAAAATAGAATTACTCTGAGAAAATAATGACAAATATTGACTAATCGCTGACAAATAATGAGTAAGTACTGACACATATTGACTAATTGCTGACAAAATAGTGAGTATAAGTTCTGACATATGTTGACTAATTGCTGATAGGTATTGAGTAAGTACTGACATATATTGACTAATTGCTAATAAATAGTGCGTAAGTACTGACATATATTGACTAATTGCTGACAATAATGAGTAAATGCTGACAAAAATCTACTTTTCTTTGGGAACAGTCTCAAACTATCCTTTTGGATCTAAAAACACGGGAAATACAAAAACAATTTTTTTCGACTGTCTAAATTCACCCACGAGGATTCAAAGGTTTTTGATTTAAAGGACATTTATGATGGTGGGGGTAGTTTTTAGATTGAAGGTTTTAATATGTTACAGAAAGTAATACATCATCGATGTAAATGCGGTAACTTCTCCTCAAATTAATCTTTAAAGATAGCAGACTAATACTATTACAGAGAAAAAGTGCATTATTACTGACATATCTTGACTAATTGCTGATAAATAGTGAATAATTACTGACATATCTTGACTAATTACTGACAAATAGTGAATAATTACTGACATATCTTGACTAATTGCTGACAAATAGTGAGTAATAACTGACATATATTGACTAATTGCTGACAAATTGTGCATTGCTACTGACACATTTTGACTAATTGCTGACACATAGTGAGTAATTACTAACATATATTAACTAATTGCTGACAATTAGTCATAGATACTGACATATTTTGACAAATACCAGTCAAGGCAAGATGCACAATTGAATCAATGGCTATTTCTCTGTTATATATTGACTAATTGCTGACAGATTGTGAGTAAATACTGACATGTATTGATAATTGCTGATATTCAGTGACTAAGTACAGATGTATATTGAATAATTGACAAATACTGACATATATTGACTAATAGCTGTCAAATAATGAGTAATTACTAATATATATTGAATAATTGCTGACAAATAGTGAATAATAACTAACATATATTGACTAATTGCTAACAAAATCGATAGATACTGACATATTTTGACAAATACCAGTCAAGGCAAGATGCACAATTGAATCATTGGCTATTTCTGTTATATATTGTGAGTAAATAATGATATGTATTGATAATTGCTGATATTCAGTGACTAAGTACTGACATATATTGACTAATTGCTGACAAATTGTGAGTAAATACTGACATACATTGACTAATTACTAATATATATTGATTAACCGCTGACAAATAGTGAGTAATTACTATCATACCGTAGCACTAAGGGAGTGATCATTTTTTAACAACAGGGGGGGCTGGTGGGTTTGCGCGCGGATAGCGAAAAAAATTGCTAACCCCCCCTCTTGATGGGGTAAAAATATTTTGACCCCCCCATTAGAGGGGTTGAAAAAATTCTGACCCCCCCTCAAACCCACCAGCCTCCCCCTGTTGTTAAAAAATGATCACTCCCTAACACTAACTTTTATAGCCCTAAACCAACATGTACACTAAAGACACAGATTAAAACACAAATTAAAACACAGAATGACATCAACCACCAGAGAATTGAGAAATGGAAAGACTTCCATTCAGTGCAAACAGGGGTTGTCCCCTGGGTGGCTCCAGGTATTGATGTGTTAAGCTTATCAACAATGATAATGCATTGGTAACTAGCATTTGGATCTAAAAAGTCTAAGCACCTGATCAAGCAATGGCTGTCTCCATTGAACAACTTGGTTCATGCTATAGGAAAGTAGGGGAGGGGTATTCTATTTCTATTGTTCAGATTCTACTAGTCATTAGGTGTCAGTAGTTTATAGTTGCAAGCATATGAATTCTATAAGGGAGCAACGGAACATATCTATATATCTATATAACCCACACACCACAGCAGGAACCAGCTACCCCAGGGTTGCAGCTTGTTCCTCTTGACACACTACCTTGACATGGATGAAGCACCTACAGTGCTTTTGTGGTTGCTGGTACAATTCTTAAAGCACACACCTTGCTCCGTCCTTAACATCAAGTACCGGGTATAAAGGTTAAGAAATCAAGATCTATATGAACAGGTCATCACTGCCTTTACTGGCTGCATTGCCAGGCCTGACAACGGCCTATAAGCAAGGTGACGATACACTACTGGAAATTCCCTTGTATAAGCTGCACCCCTTGATAAGCTGCAGCCGCCATCACTTGCCTATATATGGAGAGAGGAGTGGTCAGGTGACCAACCCACTGTCATCACTGCCCTGGAGCATGTTACCAGTGTAACGTCACCTTGCTCACAGGCCATTGTGAGGCCTGACGATGCAGTCAGTAAGGCAGTGATGATCCCCTGTTCAGAGTGACGAAATCAACCAAGAGTAAACACTTACACATTGCCAACCTACAAAACATAAGTTGTGCAGGCCCATTTTGACTATTACAATGTGATTTGGGACAAAGTCTGTAGAATGCCTAAAGTCAGGCCAACAATAAATATCATGATGTAATTAGTGATATAAAAAATGTCTGATGTTGTTAGGCTCGATTGGATGTGTAACTGAAGAAAAATATAGGACAGCATTTTGCAATGCAAGTAACCCAAAAGGGCACTTAATCTCCTCTTTTAGGCCCCTTCTGATACTAACCTCATGTTTTCTTCGAGCGTTATCACTGTCAATGGTTTAGCCTATGGAGAATGCATCCATTATCGCTCGTATGTTTTATTGGCGATTAATTCCTCTCTTGGCGAGTTAAGCATTGCACAATACCAGGTGTTGAATAATGATCCATATTAACCATAAAAACGCAAGAGACAGTGTAACTTTCCTCCATTTTGTGATAATCCAGCAGTTTCGATAGCACCGTGAGTTGATCGTCTTGCTGTCTGCCATTTTGGATTTTGATGTTCTGTGCGCATGCGCAACCCCTCCTTGCCCGAAGTAGCCTTTTTGACGGAGAAATGATATATTCTATCGATTTAACTTGAAATTAATGACGTTTTGAATACAATTCATGCATCTTTGGCAATATCAATTGAATTGAATCGAATACACCCTATCTTTTTACTGTTATAGCCCTACAAATCGATTGTCTCGCTGTCCGCCATGTTGGATTTTGGTTCTATCTGCGCATGCCCGACCTAATTTCCATGGGTATTTGGGTCAATTTGCACCACCACGGCTTTGTGATGCGAATTAACGACAGGGCGAACACGTAATTTCTTACATTTTTAATCAAACATATCGATTCAAATCATATCCTTTTGCCATTCTTTATCATATTTCTATATTATAACAGTGAATAATTGAAAAAAAAAAATTAATAATGACCACTTTTACGACAATAGAGAAGCGCAAACAGATCAAATGACGGCAAATTCATCAACATTCATCAATTATTTGCACCACTCCATAACAAAAAGGCGGGAATGTTTGGTTTTTTGCACCACCTATGGGATTTAACATAGGCCTAAAAACGTCTTATTTTTTTCTCACTGTTAACCTACCATTTAGTAGGCACTGAATGTCTGCTTTTTTTTACCCCACTCTTATAACTCGTCTTTCAAGTTAATAAACTGTTGGTATGCCAGTTGTAGTCATTGATGTTGATGAGATATAGAGACATTGCTACAACATTCATTGGTAGCAAAGCTTCATGCACTGATTTCGGCTGATTCTTACTACATGTTGGGAGTCCAAGGGCTCCAATTGCATCAGGGATCATTCCTTCAGGCCTTTTATCCACTTTACTCATAATAATACCCACCAAAACGAATATGCAAAAAGTGAAGCTTCCCCCTACGGGAATACCTGAAAATGAAGCGCCCCCCTACGGAAAATCCCCAAAATGAATTGCCCCCCTACATGAATGGTACAAAATGAGGCGCCTCCCCCTCATGAATACCCCGAAAATGAATGGCCCCCCCTCGAAAATACCATCCCCCCGGCCATAAATAATGAACGCTCCCTTATAATTCATCCATAAAGGGACTTAAATGACGCTTAACCACCTTAGCAGTACTATATGCCTGTATGATGTTCAGGAGTTCATAGCGGCAAGCCTGGTCCTGTTTTATATAGTATAGCTACCCCTGTCTTAAATGCACTATGACAATGTACATGTAGGGGTTATTTGCATCATGTAGAGAATATAATCAAATTGATTCTCTTACTGGGGCCTTTTGAAGGACTATGGTGATGTGTAGGGGCTATATGCATAGTGTGGAGAATATGATCAAATTGATTCTGTTACTGGGGCCTTGTAAATGCAAAGAACGAGTTCCTGGCCAAGTACCAGACTGTACCTCTTATGGATTATATAAGCAGTTCATGGTCGTTATATGGCCTGGATATTGGACAATTACCGTAAATCCCCGGTCATAAGCCGGCCCCGGTCATAAGCCGGGGGGCGAGTTCAGCGGTAATATAGAAGCCGGTTTTAGTGCATTTTAGGCTTTTGCAAAAACCCCGGTCATAAGCCGGGGGGCGAGTTCAGACCCCCAACCCCCCCTTAGACCCCCTAAAACTAAAAAATCTCACCAATTTTTGAGGAAAATTAGCCATATTTCTATCAATTCTTTATTGAGTTCTTATAGAAAACACATTGAAATGAACTTGTATGGTAAAAAATCGTACATATTAAAGTAATTTTATTTTCTATTGATTTTTATTGAAATTTGGTAAAAAAATACTTAAACTTTTTAAAAAACCCCGGTCATAAGCCGGGGGGGGGGGACTTTGGGAAAAATTTAGAAGCCGGTTTGGGCCCAAAATAGGAAAAAAAATCCGGCTTATGACCGGGGATTTACGGTAGTGCCTCCCTTCCCCCCGCACTGGACGACCCTATTCATCCAACTTATAAGGCTGCCACTCTGTCTGGGACAATTGGATTGCATCTGCCATTTGGATTACCTGTAGGGGCTCTGTCTCCACATTGAAGATCAACAAGGCAAAAGGGACATCAGTGAGGCGGCATACAGGATCCTTTTGCCTTGATGATCCACATACATTTCTAGGGAAAAGGATACACCATTGCAAAACCAATTTTAACCTCGATGGTGTCCATATTAACAGCCTTCAAAAGCACATTTCAACTGAAAATTTAAGTTAACCTATAACTGTCCCTTACAGAACCATTCAATAGCATCACATATATCGAGATAAATAAGACATAAAAGACTTAGATAGAGCAAAAACAAAAACTTCGCTGACCTCTAACGCATAGACTGTGAGTGCTAACAATACAGCACCACAACAACCTAACCAATACGCACTCACAGAATTATTACATGTATACCAAGTGAAGTTAAGATGCTTGTATATAGAACTGCATGTTGTTCATGTATATTTCCAACGAGAAAAGCCAAACCAAAGAATAAGATGTATTTACATATTTTATTATCAATGCATTTTGAAATCATCCACAGCCGACTAACATAAACAAATAAGGTATTGATATAATAACTTTATGAATCATTTCAACTGCTAAGCACTAACAAGAGTATATTGCATGTACATATACATTACATATTGCTCGTCCAATACTCAATTTTATTACAGGACTGCTTAAAATTTTTATCAGTGAAAACTTATTCACTTTTAAACCATGGTATGGGGGTTGCATCGGGGGTTACATATACTACCGTATTCTTGCGTAGAAGGTGCATCTTATACGCCAAACACAATGCTGCTGGGTCTTATACATGGGACTAAAATTGCCTTGAGTTGGGGGTGCGCCTTAGACGCGGGTTTTTTAAATTAAAGAAAAGTATTAATCTTACTAAATTCAGCCTTTATGGGTGCGCCTTCTACGTGAACCAGCCTTCTCTGAGTTGGGGGTGCGCCTTCTACGCGAGCTGCACCTTCTACGCGGGAGATTACGGTATACTATATGGGGTCTATGCATGTATCAATAAAATATAGGACAGCATTTTACAATGCAAGTAACCCGAAAGGGCACTTAATGTCTTTAGGCCCCTTCTGATACTAACCTCATGTTTTCTTCGAGTGTTATCACCGTCAATGGTTAAGCCTATGGAGAATGCATCCATTATCGTTCGTATGTTTCATTGGCCAATAACTCCTCTCTTGGCGAGTTAAGCATTACAAAACAACAGCAGGTCTTGAATAAGGATCCACATTAACCATAAAAAGGCATGAGACAGTGTAATTCTCCTCCATTTTGTTATATACCAGCTGTGTCGATGGCACCCTAAGTCGATCATCTCGCTGTCCGCCATTTTGGATTTTGGTTTTCTGTGCGCATGCCTGACCTAATTTCCATAGGTATTTGGGTCAATTTGCACCACCATGGGCTTTGGGATGCGAATCAACAACAGGGCAAACACATAATTTTTTTTATCTTTTTAATAATACATATCGATTCAAATGATATCCTCTTGTCCTACTTTATCGTATTTCTATATTATAACACTGAATAATTTTAAAAGAAATTAATAACGATCATTTTTACGACATTGGGGACTCGTGCACGGATTGAATGATGGCATATTCATCAACATTCATCAACTATTTGCACCACGCCGGTGCAAACACGCAGGAATGTTTGGTTTTTTGCACCTCCTATGGGATTTAACATAGGGCTAAAAGCATCTTAGTTTTTCCCACTGTTAGTAGTCATCTTAAAGTTGCATTTTTACCTCGGCTCTTATAACCCCTTTCAGGTAACTGAGATACACCTATAGTATATAGTATAGTACTATAATAGTAAATCAGCGCTTGACCCGCCCCCGTGTGTAGAGACGTGAAACTAGGCGATGTCTAGTGTCAGAAACACAAACTGTAGAATTTGATGGTCTTTCTCTCAGTGAACCTGAAGCTCTGGATTCCGTTTTCCGAATAAAGAACTGTACAACTCGTCTCTGAAAGTTAAAACAGATTTTATGTATTACAAGTCCATCATGAATTAAGATAAACTTCCTTTTGTTATTTCCTCAAAGGTTACCTCCAGATTAATACTTTAAACGGCGCCCTTTAAACTGGTATTACAGAGACCCAGATTCCAGGTCCATAAGTTTAATCTACATATAAAATTAGGCTATATTAGTGTAGACATTCATACCAATGTCAAAGTTAATTTAGAATTATTAAAGACTAATCAAATGTCAGTCCCAGCTTCGCTTATGGAAGCGAGGTATTTTAACTGAAGACTACTCAGGAACAAGTAAGATTACCTATGCCAATACATCTGAAGTCCGTTTGTTATAATCAGTCAAAGAGGTAAATAGAAACAGTTACTCACCGTGCTTCGTCCGTCCATGGAGACATGTCAATCGGTGCCATGAAGTTAACCAACTTGGGCAAGATGTCATACCTTTATAGACAGGACATGAGTTATAGTATACGAGCAATTGTAAGTGAATTTATTTCAAAGTAAAGAAAATCATGATTTAAAAAAAGAATAAAATACAGAAAGAGAGAGTGCTATCATTTTTTTTGTCTCCTACGATCTATCGTGTTTTAGAACGTAAAGTGTATTTGATAGTATACTACATGATTTATGCTCACTGAAATAAAATCAGTGGTCGTAAAATATCTTTATGAGACATCTGAACATTCTATGAATGGTAGCATAGGCAACTCTAGATATTGCGAAAGAGTTCTGATTTACAAAAGATACAAATAAAATCAAAATTATGCATTCTATTTAGGTAACATTAAAAGAAACTTACCTAATTTTTCGACCTTTACTTGCTCGCGTATCTACTTTCCTCTTAACCTTACTTCTTAACTTTTGCAATTCTAACCATTGTCTGAAAAGAAGGACGAATACAGTCAGCTACTCACAAGAGAATTCTTCTACCTATGATTTGTAATATGTAGCCATGGAGCATGGATCAATTTACTCAATTTTATAGATGAACATATAAACAACAGAAAGGAAGTAATTTTCTTATTTGTAATTATTTTTCTCACCAGGTCTGGAAATTAAATAAGTGATAAATCATAAAGTCAGAGATATCACAGACCTGCTTAGGGCAACAGGATCGTTGGTGTTCGCGCTCTTCCGTTCTATCAGTTCGCGGAGTAGTTGATGATAGAAGTCATCATCGTCAAATATCTCCTCATCATACTCCTTCAAACGATCACGTGTCTCCAACTTAGGCTGAAATAGTTGTCATATAAATTGGAATACTTTAATATGATTAGTAATCAGGACACTTATATTGAATGATAATGAAAATGCTATATCTATTTAAGAGTTTAGTTGAGACCTTTCATTAGATCATCTCCGGTTCATATACCATCAATAGTGTATAACTATAATGAACTATTACCTGGTTATCTTGTAGTTCAGTATTATCTTCATCCTGGTTTGTCTCAGTTCGGACCTCTGGTGTTCCGAGGATTCTATACTGAGAGCGCTTCAGCTGCGTCCTCTTCACCAGGCGGTCACGGTCACTCAGAATCTGTAAAGGATATCAAAGCCCATTTCAAAATATAGGACAGCATTTTGCAATGCAAGTAACCAAAAAAAGGGCACTTAATCTCTTCTTTTAGGCCCCTTCTGATACTAACCTCATGTTTTCTTCGAGCGTTATCACTGTCAATGGTTAAGCCTATGGAGAATGCATCCATTATCGCTCGTATGTTTCATTGGCGAATAACTTCTCTCTTGGCAAGTTAAGCATTGCACAATACCAGCAGGTATTGAATAATGATCCATATTAAACATAAAAACGCATGAGACAGTGTAATTCTCCTCCATTTTGTTATAATCCAGCAGTTTGCATGGCACCGTGAGTTGATGGTCCCGTTGTCCACCATTTTGGATTTTGATGTTCTGTACGCATGCGCGACCCCTCCTTGCCGGAAGTAGCATTTTCGACGGAGAAATAATATGTTCTATCGATTTAACTTGAAATCAATGGCTTTTTGAATACAATCCATGCATCTTTGGCAATATCAATCGAATTGAATCAAATACACCCTGTCTTTTTACTGTTATAGCCCCACAAATAGATTGTCTCGGTGTCCGCCATGTTGGATTTTGGTTCACTCTGCGCATGCCTGACCCAATTTCCATGGTTATTTGGGTCAATTTGCATGACCACGGCTTTGTGATGCGAATTAACGACAGGGCGAACTCGTAATTTTTAATAACTAGAGGAATGCGCCGTAGTCGCACCTAACTCGGAAGAGGAGGGGTGGTTTGTGGTATCATCCAGACTCTGTCATAGTACATGTATGACATCAGCACTGCAGCTGGATAAGACACCACAAAAGGGCGGGAAAAAGGGTTAACAAAGGTTTCCAAACGGAATGTGTATACTTTAACACTGTAGAAGGAAGCGTCTTCTTACAGTGATGCCAGGTATGCCTTCACTATCTCTCTGATATCTCCTTATCTAAACCAAATTCTGGTCTATATTATATACCTCTATGATCTATACATCCCAGGCTACTTCTACAGCACAAAGTTTTTATCAATATATACACTGCAGGGGTGTGAAATCCCAAAACCTATTTCCTCTGAAGCGTAATATACAGCTTGCTAGTTAATGTTTTAATGTTGGATAAAAGTGATCTAAATGTTCTTTGGGCAGAATATAACACTCTGTTGTAAAAGTATGTTTGGAACTACCATTGGGATGCCCACATTTTTCAATCTGGAATGGTATTGGCAGAAATTCTAAGTCAGACCCTCCCCCCTACAAATGGTAAATTCTTTTCTCAGTGGATTTGCATAGATCTCAAGTATGGTCTTTCTGAGCATCAAAAACGCGGATATCCGCGTTTCCGCGGAAATTTCACACCCCTGATACACTGGGAACACCCTTTTATTTGGTGATGAATGTGAAATTTTGCTCCAATTTTGAGGGGTGTAAAATGTCTTAATCCATGGTGGCTCCTATAACTCTTCCGAATTAATTACACTACAAAGTGATTCAAGTGACCAGTCTTTGTCTTCCACATCAGGGTGGTGGTGACTGAAATTTCTTCGCTGCAGCATATATCAGTTTGGTTTGGTTGATTTTACTTCAGTAATTGTAATCAAAAGTTAGCAGAGACATGAGCATTATTATCAGAGATATGTACCGTAATCTCTCGCATAGAAGGCGCAGCCCGCGTAGAAGGTGCAGCCCCAACTCAAGGAAGGCTGGTTCACATAGAAGGCGCACCTATCTCCCCTGAATTGGTACTGTGAAAAACCTGCGTATAAGGTGCACCCCTACCTCAGGAGGTCTGGTCCACATACAAGGCACACCTTGTTCACGGACCACATACAAGGAGCTCCTTGTAGTTAGGGAGAGCCTTCAATAGATTTCAACTTTTGTTGTCTATGATGCTGATCATATAATACCGTAAACTCCCGCGTATAAGACGCGTCCTCTACGCCAAACAAATCCCTACTGCGTCTTATAGCATTTCCTCAAGTTTGGGGTGCGTCTTATAGCATTTCCTCAAGTTTGGGGTGCGTCTTATACGCGGGGTTTTCCAACATCTCATTTGGGAAAATGCGCCGATGACAGCTTGAACTCATAGCGCCAGCACCGCGGCAGACCGGGAGGTGTCAACGCGCTTGTCGGGTTCAAGCCGACCGTGTGCCGATGACAGAATAGACTCAACAGGTTGACAATGCGGTGTGGCTTGCCGGGGTGTAGGGAACACGTGGGCCGATGACAGCATCGACTCATAGCGCTAGCGCCGCGGCAGACCGGTCGGTGTACAGGCGCTCAGCGGGTTTGACGCCGACCGTGTGCCGATGACAGCTTGAACTCATAGCGCCAAGCGCGGCAGCCCGGTCGGTGTAGATTTGCTCGGCGGGTTTGACGCCGACCGTGTGCCGATGACAGCTTGAACTCATATAGCCTGCACCGCGGCAGACCGGGAGGTGTCGACGCGTTTAGACTCAACAGGTTGACAATTTTTTGGGGGTGGAGTGTGGGGGGTGCGTCTTATACGCGAACCCCCCCTGCTGAGTTGGGGGGGGCGTCTTATACGGGGGTTTTTTTACAAATCGATTCAGAGGGGTTGGATGCGTCTTCTACGCGAACCAGCATACCCTGAGTTTGGGGAGCGTCTTCTACGCGCACCGCGTCTTCTACGCGGGAGATTACGGTATTTTTAATGCCACCAATGAGGTGTGACCAGAAGTAGATTTTAACTCTTATATTGTATCATCAGTTTTTTTTTGTTTCTTTTCTTTATTTAAGCATTCCATCAATGTTAAGGAATGTTAGGGAATGAATCATATATAGCAAGTGTATAGGCATGGATGATTCCTAGAATTGCCACCAGGTGAAGCCACTATCCCATTCCTATATACTTGCTATGTATTTGACTCAAGAACAGATGTTCAAAACTATGTTTAGATAATGGGAAGATTTAAATTCATTCTCTAACATGCCTTAACATTGATGGAATGCACAAATAAAGAAAAGAAACAAAATAAAAACTGATGAAACAATGTTAGAGTTAAGATCTACTTCCCGTCACACCTCATTTGTGGCATTAAAAAAAAAATTATATGATCAGCATCATAACCATTTGAATAAGTTGCCGGGAGGCGTGGCGCAGTCGGTAGCGCGTCCGCTCACGGCCCGTAAGGTTGTGAGTTCGGTTCCCGGCCCGGCCGGGGCACAGTGGAGGCTCCAAACGTTGCCGTAAGGGGTCGTTTGAGTTCCTCCCTGCTCTGGCTAGGCTGTGCTGGAAAGTCTCTCGGCGGTCATGGCAGACAAATGACTTAAAACAGGCCTGTCCATCTCTCACTATGCCTATGTAGTGACGGATGTTAAAGAACCATTGCCTCGGTAAATGTGTAGGGGCATGCTTTCTTTCTTCCAATAGATTCGGTCACTATCATCCCCCTTCCCCATTAGACTAGGGTCCGGGCACAACGCCACAAGGGTAATCTCACTTCGGTGTGGATACAACCCGCGGGACCTCTCACCCTTGAGTGTCGGCCGTAAGGAAGGCATGAGGTGAGATAAAATTCAAGCATTTGAATAATGAAGAAACCCCACGTATACGGCGCACCCCTAACTCAAGGCAACCATCCTCCCGCATATAAGACCAACCCACAATCTGATTCGCGTATAAGACGCGCCTTATACGCGGGAGATTACGGTATCTACATAGTGTACGTCTCGTTATCATATATATATGGTCAGTGGAGTCAAAACATAATTACACATTTATCATTCACAGACCCTCCTTTTTTTTAGTCATTTTTAAGATGATATAATAGAGGAAGATAAAGAAAGTACAAACCTGTCTAATCTGTTTGAGTGCTGACTGCTCAAAGGCACTGAACCCTTTATTTAATTTTCCGGTCGCCACACGTGTCTTGTCAAACCATTTCTGTATGGTGTCATTTCTGTAAGTACAGTTATGGATAATTCAAGGATGTGTCCAGGACACAACGGGTTAATTTTACATGTGAACCTTGCTTTATAAGGGAGTTAATAGGATACCCTGGTACCTAGCGTTCAAGTTGTGGCTTAAACAACAATCTTGGCCTTCCTGTGGCTCTAATCGATTTTGTCTGTTAACCAACATACTCCACCTCACTACGGTTTGCAGCTGCTAAACATGTATGGGGAGTTAGAGAGATATCAGATCTACTCCAGTTCTTTCCATTTTCCCCTAATATTACTACAGGGATCTGCTATAGGTTTTCGATTTTTCTTTCTTTGTTTTTCGATTTCTTCTTTTGTTTTTATATAAGACATATCTAAGTTAACACAGGTTTATACACACCTGTAGGGAGTGAGTGCCTTGTGTCGCTTAGCGAGCAGCTCTGGGTATTCATTAAGTCTGTGTTTCCGCTTCAGGTTTTTCTTAGGGGTGGTTGCCTCGTTTTCCTCCTCCTCTACGTCACTATCGCTGGGTATCTCCTCATCATCATCGTCTCCTGCTGACTTGGCAGGCTGTGAAGGTCTGTAAGATGTGTAATGTGATATCAATGATTAAATAGATAGCGCTTTACCTTTCCATATATACTGATTATATCAAAAAGTGTCATGCTTTTTCACTCGCAGCCCATGTTCAATATCTAAAGCCATTTTCCATGACTGTTCGAGCCTGGCAATCTGTCACCAACCAAAATGCAATCAAAATACTGTCTTAAAGCGCCCAAGGCAAATACAGATGACATTGATGATGCATCATACATCACACTCTCTTCGTCTATATTGTCTTAAAGCACCCAAGCCAAATACAGATGACATTGATGATGCATCATGCATCACACTCTTTTCGTCTATATTGTCTTAAAGCACCCACGCCAAATACAGATGACATTGATGATGCATCATGCATCACACTCTCTTCGTCTATATTGTCTTAAAGCACCCACGCCAAATGCAGATGACATTGATGATGCATCATGCATCACACTCTCTTCGTCTATATTGTCTTAAAGCACCCACGCCAAATACAGATGACATTAATGATGCATCATGCATCACACTCTCTTCGTCTATATTGTCTTAAAGCATGCACGCCAAATACAGATGACATTGATGATGCATCATGCATCACACTCTCTTCGTCTATATTGTCTGAAATCACCCAAGCCAAATACAGATGACATTAATGATGCATCATGCATCACACTCTCTTCGTCTATATTGTCTTAAAGCGCCCAAGGCAAATACAGATGGCATTGATGATGCATCATGCATCACACTCTCTTCGTCTATATTGTCTTAAATCACCCAAGCCAAATACAGATGACATTAATGATGCATCATGCATCACACTCTCTTCGTCTATATTGTCTTAAAGCACCCAAGCCAAATGCAGATGACATTGATGATGCATCATGCATCACACTCTCTTCGTCTATATTGTCTGAAATCACCCAAGCCAAATACAGATGACATTAATGATGCATCATGCATCACACTCTCTTCGTCTATATTGTCTTAAAGCGCCCAAGGCAAATACAGATGGCATTGATGATGCATCATGCATCACACTCTCTTCGTCTATGTAGTCTTAAATCACCCAAGCCAAATACAGATGACATTGATGATGCATCATACATCACACTCTCTTTGTCTATATTGTCTTAAAGCACCCAAGCCAAATACAGATGACATTGATGATGCACCATACATCACACTCTCTTCGTCTATATTGTCTTAAAGCACCCAAGCCAAATGCAGATGACATTGATGATGCACCATACATCACACTCTCTTCGTCTATATTGTCTTAAAGCACCCAAGCCAAATGCAGATGACATTGATGATGCATCATACATCACACTCTTTTCGTCTATATTTTCTAAATGCCTTTAGTCCCGTGTAGAAAGATGGAAATCACAAGACAAGTCTTACTTTTTTTTGGGGTCTTCCTCCAGGGTCTTGGTGTCTGGGTGCTGGAGCAGTAAACGCAACTGGAGGTGGAAGATCTTATCTAGTAATGACTTCACTGCTGCCTGACCTGTACCAAGAAAAAGAGGATTATATATATAGCTGCTTTCTAAAGGTGACCTCAGACAGATGCGACTTGATCAGTAACTAGGGGGTACTGACTCAATCTGGTTAGGAACATCAAACAGATTTAATATTGTCAGACTTAATCGGATAGATGGGCAGACGTCCCCGGTCGGGCCCTCAGCGGTTAGCTTTATGTAGCGTGTCTTGTTTAGCAGTGCCTTGATACACACACATAGGTATAGCGTTGTGCGTTTGTACATATCATATTTTGATTTGAGGGTGTGATATCAACATTGAGTATTGTGGAATTGTAATCCATTTTGCCTACCTTCAGCGAGGGCTGCGCTGTAGTCCTTACCGCCAGCACGTACAAAGTGGTCCCACATCTCTGGCTGTGGCAGCTGATTTACAAGTACCAGCACTTTCTGTAGCTCTATCCGTGCCTTCAGAAGCTGGTCCCACAACGCTACAAACAAAATATATTCATACATAAAATGAGATTTCCAGTTATCAGAATAAGGATCTTATGCAGCTCCTGATTAATTCAGTCCTCATGAAAATTTCCTAATGAATGAAGTTGAGAGCCTTTTGAAAGGATGTACATTTAGTTAGATCTATGGCAAGTTCACCCTTTCTAAAAGAAATGCTCAGTATTTTATAACAACTTTTATCTTCTTCCTCCAGTAATTAGTCGAAACATCATTAACGGCACCATGCGTAACACAATGTAATTGCAATATAATATCAAATCATATAATACATTTTTTTTTGTAATTACAATCAAAATTTATGTCAATGACAGAAGATATAGCCAGGGCAGGGTAGCGAGGGCTACCAAATGCCACTTACTCAGCTGGGTTTTTGTGGCTTCTCCTTTCTTGACTTCTTCGTCCACTTTAGTCTTGCTGAATTTACTGATGCCCTCGTCATCAGCTTCATCTTCCATATCCTCGCTGTCTTCTTCATCTGATTCATCATCTTTCTGTTCTCCATCTCCACTCTCATCGTCATCGTCATCATTATCTTCATCATCACTATCGTCATCATTATCAGAGTCATCAGCATATTTACTATAATCCCCATCGTCTTCAAAACTGTTGCAAAGAAGGCGAAAATAAGTTGGAAATTCCAAAAGAAGGTCTCTCAATTTAGGAAAATGCATGACACATTAAAGTACATCAAGATGGGCAAGGTATCTGAATAACCAATAACTGTACAAAAAATAGTTGATTGTCTAAATTGTTCTTGTGCTGATTGTACCTGACAGCAACTTGTTTTCTAAAAGTTAAAACTAAATTTCCTCTAAGGTTGTGGATTCTGTGTTACCATTATCTGCGTCTTTTACCTAAATTCTGCTTTAGTTTTCTTTTCTCCTTCACTTTGGACGTTTAACTTCTTCTTAAAGTCTGCTAATTCATCCTCCTCTCCATCCTCCTCCTCGGCACTTCCATCTTCACTTTCTCCTTCCTCACTGCCCTCCTCATCGTCATCCTCCTCCTTCTCAACATCATCTGATTCTTCATCATCACCAGAGTTATCTTTGCCAGAAGACTTATCTATGGATTTATCAACAGCAAACACATAAAAGTAACTGAATAAAAATACCATTAAATGCTTAATTAGAACCCAATAAAATGAAATCAGGTAAAACCCATAAAACTTCCATGCTTTCATGTTAGGGGCGTCTTATAGGAAGGTACATTGTTTTGCATGCAGGCATATAGATACAGAATTCCTGGATTATGGTACATAACCTGGTACCCCACATTTAAGGTGAGACATAATATATGAGGATAACCTTGGATTGTCTCAAATTCTAGGTGCTCCTTATAGGTGAAATCATATCATGTTTACATTAAACTGAACAAAATCAGGTCCTGATTTGACTTACTACATACAATAGTAGCAAACTCAGAATGTCTTTTATTTGCGAGATACTGAAGTGCATATCAACTAATTCAGACTAAAGCTCAAAACAAAGTGGAAAATCTGGTTTACATTTACACAAACTTCACCAACTCTATTACACTGTTTATTTGAATAATCCATTAAGATATTGGGAAACCTACCGTGCACACTTTTGGGGATGGTTCCCTCATCCTGTAGTCTTTTACGTGACACCCGTTTGCCAGCGTAACGACTGTCTTCGTCAGCCAGCAAAACAGCTGCTCGTCTCCGTAACTTGGAGGTAGTAGTAGGAATAACATCGTCGTCGTCTTCATCTCCTCCAAGGGATGCTACCTTTGCACGGGTGTCTATGAATAGAGAAAGGGTTGATAAATATCAATACATTTAGTCAATTTGAGATAATCAGATGGTACAACATGGACGACTTCAATCAATCAAAGGCAGGTGTAATTAGGTTCCTTGCACCAAGACACACAGTACCGGTATTCTAGCAACTATCATGATGGGTACCACTGCACCCTAAGAACCCTGCAGTAAATGGTAGGAATTTCCTCTTTGGTTGATCATGCATTCAACCAGGAACGTATCTGTATTTCCTTCGATTTAACTGGATGCATTTATTATAATATATAACCTTTAGTTTTATGTACAGCCATGGACCTGGACAGTACACTACGGTACAGATTATAAACACAATGTCATGTATGAGCCTTACAAGTTACATACTCAAACTCACGACTATAGAGTGTGTGTGGGAGCAGAAACCAGTTGCCTGTAAAGGCTTAATCGTGTATCTCTTTGCAAGACTAATATTAACTTACTGGGTAGATATGACCTTTAAACACCCCGAACTTAGGCCGTTTCTATAAAGCAGATAAAGGGCTTAATTCTGGCCGATTTGGCACTAATGCATTGTAAAAATACCCTGTGTATAATGGCACCCTAACCAGTGGTAGATCATATTAGCTGCATATGGGGTCTATACTTGTGCATATAGCACACCTTATACGTGGGGTATAATTACTCAGGTTGTACATTTGTAGCAGCGTGAAGGTGACAGGAGATACCAGGGTAGATACCCCCTGGGCCCTGTTTTTCCTTATCTGACGGACAGATACGGATGTCCATATGTGACATATGGACTCCATTTGTTGGAAAATAAGATACGGCTAGGAGCCTGTCTTTCCCTATCATGCGGACAGAGGATCGGCTCACTTGTTTGTGGCAGTGACATGGAAGTCATCGGAATGTTCATTACATTCTCCGCCGAGGGTCAGAGTGGGCAGCTATTCAACTTCAAATATACTTCAAAACCTGATTTTTATTGTCAGATTTTAGAACCAGGGACTTTCAATCTTAGGTTCTAAGGACCAAAACCGACGGAAGGAGAAATGCACCATTATAAAGAATGTAGCTGGACTTAGTGTGGCCTTCATGTTAAACTTCACTGCTTTCAAAAACATGCAGAACCTACAGAGCAGCATCAACTTGGCTGAAGGCCTTGGTACAGCTGGACTACCGTAAACTCCCGCGTATAAGACGCCTCCTCTACGCCAAACAAAATGCTGAGGAGTCTTATAGCTTTCTCTCAAGTTGGGGGTAGGTCTTATACGAGGGGTAATTTTTTATAGAAATGTACTAATCTTACAAATATTAGCATTAAAATGTGCGTCTTATACGCGAAAATGCATGTGCTGAGTTTGGGGTGCGTCTTATACGCGCAGCGTGTCTTCTACGCGGGAGTTTACGGTAAGTGTCATTTACAGCACGCTTGTCGTCTCCGCACTATTCCTTCCATCACCCGTCATCAACGTAATTGGGATTAAATGGACCATGGTGTTAGGGAGTGTGCCGTATGTCTTGTACATGGCTGCTAATTTCCATGCCACTTGGTGGACAATTATACCTGCTGCTACTTTATTGGGGGTCGGAGCTTCACTCTTGTGGACAGCTAATGGCAAAGCACTGACAATGCTTGGAACAATGTATGCTGAACTGACTGGATCTACACCAGATGTCTGTGTGAATAGATTCTTTGGAGTATTCTACATGAGTTTTCATTCAGGTTAGTCGTCTACCATTAAAAGGCCACAAAATGAGGGATATTGGCCAGTTCAATGATTTACCGGTATGCAGAATGCAATGAAGGATATCAGAGACAGGAAAGACCTCAGGCGATCATCCTATTGTATATCCTGACCCCCAGGACCCCCCGGGGGGGGGGGGGGTCCTGGGGGTCAGGACCCCCCCCCCCCCTTCTTGTGGTCTACATAACATGTCCGAATAGTCCCCTTTGGGCCCACCCAAGATGTTCACTTTGTATGCCCCCATTCATGATCCCTATCTCTCTTCGATATAGTTTTTATTGTTTGCAAATTGTACACTTTATGACTCTACAGTATCTAAAATAGGTGACCACATTAATAGAGAGAGTTTCATCTGAAGGACATGGAGGTCACAGACTGAAACCGAGAGAGGCCATACATGTGTTATTCTATGGTTGTTTCTATTATAAGAATATTAACTATTATATATAATGTAACATTGTCATATGAACAACGCAGGAATCCTAACACAGAATTGAGAAATCACATTTTCTCAAAAAAATCAATTTGAGTATTGACATGACCAATCATAAACATGTCAGCTTTATATTTGGCACTTGCACATAATCTTTACTGATTTTACCAACACCTTCACAGTCCACGGACCACCCCCTAGATTTTCTTTGGGCATGACCCAAAAACCTCATGCCCAAAAAACCCTTCGTCACCAGTGCATAAACATACTCCTGAGGGTACACCAAAATGCTTTAAACTTCAAGGATTGACGTCAATTTTTCAAAAAATTTCCCAGAGCAGGCCCCCATCCCCCCTTAGACATCTAAAGATACATACTAGATTCACATCTGAGGCTAGTTAAATCCCTTAAACTAGAGTTTGACAGAGTTTACTGCTGATGGTACATCTATATTTCAATATTTTTCTTCAGGGACCAGCCCCAAAAACCTCAGAGGACAAAGCATTGCCACATAAGATTTGCATCCACTTCATGGAAACCCAGCCCACCGCAGGTTTACACCAAAATGCTTTAAAATTTGGAGTTTGATATTTATATTTCTGAAATATTCTAGGGGACATGCCACCAAACCTCCCTAAAACACCATTGTGCAATCAAAATTTAATAAGATTTTCATTCCCTGTTCTGATATTCATGGGTTTACTGCTGTTGGTACACCAAAATGCTTTACTGGATTGGGGTCTAGAAATGCATCAGAATGCACCATCTGATATCTAGGTTATAAAATTTTCTTGGAGAGCATGCTCGAAAACCCCCTAGGATTGTTGTGGCGTTGCGCTTCCGACATCGCTGCGCTTCCGATATCATGCTGATAGGCCCCAGGGTTGGACCCCCTTTTTCAAAATCCTGGATCCGCCCCTGCCATCTACCTGTGTGCATGCGCTAAGATACAATAATCTGGAGACATCCTGTTTACCAAGGCTTAGACTGCCACCTATCGTATCGAAATGGCATGGAAATAATGAAGTGATTGTCTGTGCGTGAGACAAAAAGCTGCGCAAGTAGAGAATCGCACATTTCCTGGTCCAGAAGTCGCGTAAGATGTAAGCCAAATCTGTACAAACCACATAATCATACAAACAATGCCCAAATATGACAAGAGCGCTAACATGCCATCTATTGCAAAAATAAGCCTCAGATCACATCATCAAAGAGGGAAATAATTTTTCCGACCATTCACAGCACAGCAAAACCTTCAGTGCATAATACCAATGTATATGACCGAAATTCTTAATATTTGGCCTCAAGCTAGATTAAATAACATGAAGCATGTGATTTCTATTCTACCTTTCTCCATTTCAAGTGCAGACAGGCACTTAGGTCACAGAATAAAAACATCAACTTTATACAACACTTTTATCTCCCCCCCCCCCCAATTCAGCACAGATCTGGGGTTCTCTTGTGGCAGCATTCATTCTCTGGACCCGCCCAGAGGGAGAGGTACTATTTCCCCATTTACCTGACAGTCAGTCAGGACAGTGTGGTGCGGCGTGGTGCAAGGACAGTACTGCCAGCACCAACAACACCAACCTACAGCCTCCCCATGTCAATAAAGTAAGTTACCACATTACACTTATCATCCCTGGAGCTTCTCGCATTTAACAGGATCTTTTTTTTTAAATACTCCTTGATGGCAAAGTAGCTGAGAGAGGTGTTGCCCTAACACAAGCCTCCATGCTTCCCAAACCCCCTAACTGAACTGGGGAGGGGGAATGGGTGACATGGGGCTCCTGGCTACCCCTAGCTTTAATGAATTTTGAAAACCTATGGATTAGAATACAAGCTACCGTAATCTCCCGCGTATAAGGCGCGTCTTATACGGGGGGGGTCTAGTTCTCATTGGATCCACAAGGGGGACACCAAGACCTTTCTTTTGATATCTTACATGCCCCCTTGGTCAAAATAGGACAAAATGGGGCCCAGGAGGGCCCAAGGTGGCCCAAGGTACCCATAGGTTTTTGAATTTTGAAAATTCATTCAGTAGAACCAAAGTTATGAATTTTTCATTTTTTTTGAGAATTTTCCAAAACTCTAGGTGCGCCTTATACGCGGGAGATTACGGTATATTATTTCTAACCCACACTGACACCTTAGAACAAATGAACAAGCTGTAGTTGTTTTAAGTAACCATAGGTTAAATTAGTTAAACCACACCTCAGTTTTACACTTTGTATTATCGACATGAGGCACTGGATATCCCAAGTAACCCTACTCAAATGTGGTTTAACTATTTAAGCAAATCAACAACGTCTGGGGGCATGTTAATGTTATAGACTAGGAATTATGGTAAAACCTGCCTAAAATAAGACCTTCGGTTGGAGTAATCTCAGCTTAGATATGTGAAAATATGCTCAGTTCTTTCTATTTACATTTACCGGAACACCTCATCAACCTTGAAGTGTCTAACTTCCATTGATATTTCTTTTTTTCACATTACAGATCTACACTCTATACGGCATCTTTACAGCTCTATCTATCTCGGCAATTATAGTGCTCATCGTTTGTTTTGTTGACAAGAAAAGACCTAGTCCAGGTGACACCTCACAAACAGCACAGTTTCATATCTCCTGTGGACTTGCTCTGTCCACAGTAAAACACTTACGCCACAAAAAGCAGCTCCTCTTCATCCCTCTGACTATATACAGGGGCTTAGAAAGCGCCTTCTTCGCTGCAGATTATACTAAGGTTATGTTTCCTATTTATTGAGAAATAGCAATTAAGATGTTAAAGGAACATTTATTCATTGCTCTTGGTTCTACGGTGGAGGTGAATATATCTCAAAACCGTGCTTTACCATAGGTTATAAAAATCTCTTGCATTCAAATTACCGGGAACCCTCGTACCGATACTTTTTATT
Organism: Acholoe squamosa; assembly: GCA_949317995.1. Lineage (NCBI taxonomy): Eukaryota > Metazoa > Annelida > Polychaeta > Phyllodocida > Polynoidae > Acholoe > Acholoe squamosa. The sequence continues at coordinate 42,993,807 of OX439044.1, read as the reverse complement.
TCAATGACAAGGTGAAGCCAAAAATGTATTTTGCTATCACATTCCCATGTTATCAAATAATGTACCTTCCAGGTCAGTTATGATGAACACCATTTCGACGACTCAGTGCAATAAGGTTGTAACTGTATCTGGATGACTAAGGCCACACCAAAAAAATAAGTTGGTCTACGGATTTCCCTCTCCATATTTTCGGAAATACAATTTTTTTTTCATTGAAAAAAATCTCGTCTACGGATTTCGCTCGCTTTACTTTCTACAAGTTTTCTCTTTGTGATGTTTGGCAATTTTTTTTTTTTAAATAATCTTTTTTGCTCGCCTCACTTTTCCAGCAAGGAATCCATTGGACGCCAAAAAATTCTTAAAAAAATAAAAAAAATTTGCTCGCTTGCACCTTTTTTTCAAAACCAAAATCCGTAGACCAACTTATTTTTTTTTGGTGTGGCCTAAGGGAAAAAAGGTGTGGTCTAGTGAGGTGAGGGCCTTACAGAGGTATATTTGAACTTGGTCACCCATGATACCGTTACAATCTTGTTGCATTGATGCGACGATTTCGCTTTACAGGGTATATTTTTGAGTGCTTTTTTGTTTTTGCGAAATATATTGATAGGTGTCCAAATAACCGACTTTCCATTCTAAACGTCTTACATATAGATAGGTATCTTTTCACTAAGAACAAAAAAAAGATAATTAGCCATTATCTCTTTCAGAGTTATGTGAGCTACACACTGGGTATATGGGCTGTAGGGCTTATTGTTACAGCTTTTGGCACAAGCAACACCATCAGTTGTCTACTGTTGAGTCTCTTTTCTAGATATCTAAAAAGAACGTGCATTTTCTCTCTTGGTAAGGAACTTTTCTTTCTTGAGATTGATTGACATTTAACATTAGCCTTTGAAAATGTATTGGTTAGAACAGACATGACACACAGGAGAGGCAGAGCGGAAAGGATAGACACCAGACATGACTATTCCCTGCTAATACAACCAAGTTTCAATAGTTATTGACACTTACCAATTCATGACTAACTGACAGTGACAACCGGTAAAACAATGATCTTTCTTACTAATGCTAGTATTGTTTAGTCTGCTGTTCAATTTATGTAACAGATTTGGCAATTGGTCTTCCTTCTTTTCCCTTAAACCGCCACTTAACGCTACAAAGATCTCAAGCCAAATGTGCGATAAAAATGCGATATCTGGAGCAGTCTCAAAAGCAACTGAGAATTTGTAATTGAGATTTTCAACTGTCCTTCCATTTTGTACCCTAAATCCCATGGCCCAGTTCTGCCGGGGGGGGGGGGGATTAATACCGCATCATTTGAACAATATCTCACTACTGGGTATATGTTTGTACATTTCATATACATGTTCATATCCATGTACAAGCAGAACATAGTGAACATACGGGGGGGGGGGGTTTATGTTGAGATGTCTACTGATGTGATTTTCTGTTGTGAACACACTTTATTTACAGGGGCTGCTTTACATCTTTGTGTCTATATAACACTTTTGCTATGGGAACCAAACAGTGACCATGTAGCCGTGTTCTTTGTGCTGGCTGGAGTACATGGTGTGGGGACTGCCATTTGGGCTACACAGATAAGTGGTGGGTATTGCTCTTGTCTTTAGCCTAATGTGTTTTTTTTAATTACACTTCGTCATCAGTATAAATGAGGTAGATGAGTAATGAGACAAGTGCTTGCATAAAGTACATAAGCGACATGAGGAATACTGAAGTGGTTCAGTTATTCCACTCTACTGCATTGTTGATTCAATGAAATTACAATATGAAATATTGGATATATAAATGATTAAAGTAAGGTGCCATGAATCAGAATACTAACGTTGTTATAATCTACCATAAATCCCCGGTCACAAGCCGGGGGGGGGGGGGAGTTCAGGGACATCCTAAAAGCCGGTTTTGGGATCAAATTTTTACCATTTTCTTTATTCTATAGTAAAAAAAAAAACGGTCATAAGCCGGGGGGGGGGACTTTGGGAAAAACTTAGAAGCCGGTTTGGGCCCAAAATAGAAAAAAAATCTGGCTTATGACCGGGGATTTACGGTAAGTTCAATAGATATCATTGACATATGGTATGGGAAGAAAATAGGACTTGTTAATACTTGGTATGATGTTCATGCTATGTATGTACATTATTTTCCATGCATGCATCAATTTGCTTTGGTAGGATACATGAATGTAGCCCTGATGAGTCTATACATTCAGCGGTTGCATTCACACGTAATGCCCGCCCCTGGGTGCCTACCGTGATAATAATGTTGATACACTTCCGACGGGCATATTTGGTTCTGGTGCGTCTACTCAACAGAACTTCATCAAACTGCTCTTAAAGGGTTAATACATATCACTAAACATTGTTATTAGAAAAAAAAACCTGGATTACAAAAGACCGAATGTACACACCTTCCTTTATTTCAGCTATGTGCGGTTGCATCTTCCCCCAGGAACTTGAAGCAGGATTTTCTAACTTATTTCTGTGGGAGTCAATTGGATTCATTGTATCGTTTGCATACAGCAGCTACCTGTGTACCTATATCAAACTCTACATCCTTATAGCCACCCTGGTATTGGGGATGGCAGGCTTCTTCACTGTAGAGGTTGGACTGAGAAGGCTGCAGTGAACTTGCCAAGTGATGGCGGGGCTACACAATCGGTGCCATGCTTAAAGAGATCTTCTAAAGTCAAGTTTCAAGCATTTTATTTAGTCTGGACTCATACAAGGAACGACTTCATCACATTATATAGTGTTGATCTGCTGCTATATGCGGTCTAGAGGGTGTGGCATAAAAACATGACCCCAGCAGATTCGAGTTGCAATTTCAGATACCAATATGCTAAAACCTTTTTATGCCTTCAATAACGCTAACATGAATTCTCTGAACACAATATAACACAGGGAAACGCCTAAAACATATATATATATATATATATATATATATATATATATATATATATATATATATATATATATATATATATATATATATAAGTGACCGGGTATAAAATGCACTTCCAGCTATGTAATTTAGCTTATTCTTTGATTACATTTTACAACATGGGACAGGGTGCTGACCAATTCTGAGAATATACATCAGGTCTTAGACCTCATGTTGGCTACATGTACAAGTTTCTGAGATGACACAATATTACATGATCAATAGGTTTTCACCCACTTATAATCAGCCGTGCAAAACATTTTGCATGTACAAGCTTATATATTAATGTGATGATTGTACCCACATGTGACTATTTGGACTCCTAGAGTGATGCAATATTATATAACCCAAAGCTTAGTCCCTAAATGGGTAAATTGAGGAACTTTGAGTTTTCTCAACCATTAGAAAAATGATTTTCGCTGAATTAAGCTGACCTCTGATTTGTATTGACTTAGAGTTACTGCCATTTTGAGGTAATGCCGTGTAGTCAAATAATGACTATTAAAGCAGTAACTACAGCCTCTTGTCTTTTCTCACATCATCTCTACTCTAGATTTCTCTTGTGTTTATCTTTTTAAACCCTTCTTTCTAATCCAATAAACTCATTCACTGTTGTTAGAGCTCTCAAAAAATTTCTTTTGAGTTTCCCAAAAATACCAGCATCGGATCTATAATCCAAGTTACTAGAATTATACTAGATGTAAGCATTAAAAACGCTGATAACTCGGAAAGGCTTTCTCTTGTATCCATGTAAGAAAGTGTAACCCCCCATCACATACACACACAAATTTTATGCAACTTTTGAAAATGATTGAAAGTCCACCTTCCAACCTCCAGAGATGGGTGTAAATGGAAGAGGCTGTGCCAGCTCGGGTATACATTCCAAAAGTCTGACATCATGGTGCATTGGTTAACACAGAGAAAGAAAGGGCAGGAAAAAACGGTTTCCCAATGGAATGTGTATTCTTTACCATTGGACACCTAAAGTGTCGCCTTTCTGCTCTTCCTAGACAACTTTTTAAAATCTATCTATCATATTAACATCACTCACTCTTCCAAAATATAGGGCAGCAATGTGCATTGCTTGTAACTCGAAAAGAAATAAAATACAATTTTTTTGGCAGATGCTATGTACCATAAATTCTGTGATTTGAGGTTCATATCATATTTGAATCAAATCAAAATTGTAGTTTATTGCAAGGTCAGTAATGCAGGTAATGTTGCTTGTATTAGAGAATTTAAGGTAATTGCAGTTAGTTAGACTCTCTGCTGTCTCAAAGCAAGTGTAGCTTGTGGTCTGACATCAGCACTCCCATTCACAGACAGGAACTAACTCCAAGCAGGTGTTAAGTAGTGTATAGTCCTATACTTTAACAAGATATCTGCTTGGAGGACCAGATGCTACTCACCCAGGTTATTTGCACCACCAAGCCAATATTCACATAACTCCCGCCAAAACTGCGCTATTCGCACCACATTGCCAAAAAAGGCCCGAAAGTTGATACATGGATCAACATCATATACCTTCACCATTGGAGGCAAAAAGTGTCTTATGGCTGCCAACCAACTGACTCTGTAGAATATAGACAATTACTCAAAATTTACAATAGTTGGTACTGAAATACCTTTTCCTGCAAGACCCCTACATCTCCTCCTTTAATGACACTACAAATCAATAAGTAATTCTACCTCTTATATATAAAATTTCCATCTTTTTTAAACTTATTCGCACCACCAAAATGACTGAAAATGAGAGGACCCTAAACGTCTCCTATAACTCTTTTCGAGTTAACAACTAAGTACACATTTAGGATCACAACATCTTAGTCTAGGGGTATATGGACATATTTTTGTACAAATACACTTCTTTACTTGTTTATTTCCACAAACTTTATCCATTTTTGCCTGTTTTCATAGACCCCCAAAAGCGTCTTAATCCATTGTGGTGCCTATAACTCTTTCCGTGTTAAAAATGGCCAATATCGACAGCAATTTCTTTTCTGACCCCCTCGTCATCCACCTTTCACCTACCAGGTGAATAGCATATGCTATCATGCCCCCCCCCCCACCCATTTATTCACTCACGGACTAAGGCTGGTCCGCATGAGGCTGATAATTAATGAAGAACCATTTTAGGCCACACCAAAAAAACAACTTGGTCTATAAATCGCCTCTCCATATTTTTTGGAAATACAATTTTTTTCTTTGAAAAAAATCTTGTCTACGGACTTTGCTCGCTTCACTTTCTACAAGTTTTCTCTTTGTGATGTTTGGCAAATTCTTTAAAAAAAAATTGCTTCCTCGTACCATTTTTTTCAAAATTCGTAGACCAACTTGCTCTTTTGGTGTGGCCTTAATACCATGTTTTTTTTTCTGTACTGTGTGACAAAGAAGTCAAAGGGGTGGTGCTTTTTCGTGTGGGAGCGTGAAATTTTTTTACGCACCCTTCTCATAGGGGTCAAAAGTTTTTATGCCTGAGAATTCGTGCGGACGGTAACCACAATGCCTAGCACGTCACCAGGGTAACGTGTTAAGTGCACACGGACCGCGCCATACTGTGCCGAGGACAATTTTGGATGCTCCATTGTTGCGCTCACCATTCAATGTCTAAATTATCCAAATCTGGGGCACTCATGAGTTTCAGCGGCACTTTACCAAGGTTACGGGATTTTTCGTATCAATGAATAATTTTTACTAGCTGAGGTTGATCTTCAAGATTGGGGGCCATCCACAAATGGCGTCATGCTAGAGCCTAGACTAATGTAGGTCAGATATATAGGTCATGGGAAAATTAGGCCAAGGTAAAATTTCGTACAGGTAAACATCCGGGTCAGATAGCTTATTATTTCATGCTGATATTGTGGTTCATTCTATTTGAATTGACATTTTACTAACTTACCTCCCTTTCATTTCTTCATTTATTATGGCTAATTGGCCCATTATTGGGATCCAGAAGGTCACAACAAATTGCCTGAGTACTTAGGACAAAAATGTCAGATTTCTAGATACTTATTATGCGATTCTGTGAGAACGAATTGAGATATCAACATGATTCCAAAAGATTTGAAATCCTTGCACTCTCCTGCACAACTAAGGGAGTGGTCATTATTTATCAACAGGGGGGGGGTGGACGCGCGAAAATTTTTTACGCCCCCCCCTCGACGGCGGTCAAAATTTTTTGTGCCCCCCCCTCGCCAGAGGTGCGCGGAGAATTTTTGCGTCCTCTTTGATCTATAGTAGCGCGCTGGCTTTTTTGCTAAAAAGAGGGTAAATTTTTTTAGCCCCCCCCCTCAAGAGGAGTCAAAATTTTTTTAGCCCCCCCTCGGGAGGGGTCAGAATTTTTTACGCCCCCCCTGAAACCCACCACCCCCCCCCCTGTTGATAAATAATGACCACTCCCTAAGACACAGGGGTTTAAACTTTAGGCTTTAGCTCTAACTCATCATCTTAATTTTCATGTGATGTACCTAGCCTAGTAGAGGGGGAGGGGGCGTATGGCCCCGCATGATGGAATTAATTTTCCATACCCTAAGGCTAAGCTTTGCAAAAAACATAACGAGGGGTTAAAGATTGGTCATTTGTGGATGGCCCCTTGCGGCCAACCCCCCAAAAACTGTTATTGGGCGATAAATGGGGGTTTGAGTGACAGAGACCCACGTGGGGCAATGTTTCTGCCACCAGGATGGAATACCGGGTCACAAAACTGCAGTATGCTCCAAGAAAATACCAAATGTATCTTAGATATAAGTTCCTTACCATCATCAATGTCTTCTGGGTCATGATAAGCTGGAGCAGGGTTTGTCAGCAATGCGATCTCATCCGCCAAAGACGCCATGTTTTCGATAGTTCGCAGTTGACTCACCAGATGGCAGGGCTGCAGTTCTCATTCTTCAATCTGATGTTTTACATAAGTGGTAATGCTTGCTACTGCAAAGGAAGTCTTTGGAGATTGCAATGTTCACGTCACTTTTGATGACGTTTCACACAGTGAGGTCAGAAGTGGATTCTTGAAGTTGGAGATTCTCTTTGAAATTTGGCCGAAATACAGCCAAAATGAGGAGGGCTCACATTGGTAAGGAAATATTCAGGAAGTGTCTATGTGGAGTTTCAACTGTATAAAATCTCAACTTACTGCCTGGAGTGAAAACTTTGAAAAATAGAAAAATATGATTGCCATGACGTGGAGGTAGACCCTTCCCAGCCCCTGTTTCAGTGTTTGTTTTGTTTCACTGGCACTGGCATCAGAGAGTCAGAGTGCTGGGGGGGGGGGGCGTGTTAGGTATTTGTTGATTGGGGGCCGGGGTGTGCAAGTGTTCTCACAGAGCAGTCGCAAATATCAATATGTCTTTTTGTAGGGAAAACATGCCAAACTTTTATTTTGGATTTACGGTTTACCCGGATAATTTTACATCACCAGGAAGCTGGCAACTTGAGTAATTTAATGGTGTTTAAATTGTTTTTATAATGGTACTAGAACAGAAGTTATGAGGGATTGAATGTGGAATTTCTATAATATAGCCAGTATTGGTCTTATCAGTCCCTGCCCACTGTGCACAGGCTGCACTGGTTCTCACACATTTCAGACCTTGCTTTACTTAATCTCAAATTAAATTTGATTGAATGATTATAGAGGGCAACCAATTACATCACTGTAAGCACAACCGTTTAGGGATTAATGGGCTATATTTTGCATCAAAAGGAACTAAAATAAGTATTATAGATCATGTTGGAAAGTCAACATTTTCTAAATAGCAGTGTGATAAGCAGACCTGAAATTCTTGGAGTTTTTTACTCAACTTTCCTATACTCATTAGCTTTGGGCTAATTTGGGCTAATCGATAATAAATAGCTGATTAAAGATCCTAAAAGTACACACTTCTGTGGTTATCCCATATAAGTTTAAAAAAGTTACAGAAATATTTAGTTTTGATATTTTAGGGTTTTAAGTCAAAACTGTTCTGAAATATATACAATCTGTCCAGATATTTCATTTTTTCTCCCTCTATAGTAACTGATAATGTCTTAAGCTTTCAATAGAGGTCTCAAATGTAAAAATTGACCAAGAATTAACAAAAATATCAGCATTTTATATTTCAAGGTTTTATAGAAATTACAGTCTGCGCACACCAATACCCCTTGAGAACTGATAAGATATTAAATCAATGCCTAGATCTAGAGTAAATTGACCCACAAATTCTGATTCCTTGGTTATTTTTACCCTTGGTGCATGAAAATAGTTAATCTTGACAGTGGAATGAGCCCTAAAATAGAAAATCATATTTATTGATTTACTATAGTGACAGATAGGGACTCGCAGGAGTGGGTGCAGGGGTGTTATTCCTACATTTTGACTTCCGCAAATCTTGTAGCGGGCCGCTCAGATGTCGCAATTACATTGTCACAGCAGGCAATCCACTGCTGGATCATTTTCTGCAAGAACACATGCACTGTTGCAAGACTCAAGAAACTTGTTGCAGTGAATCTCCAGATTAAATATGGATGATTCAAGTAGGTGGGGATGGGTGTTTAAAAATAAGATTTCCTGGTCTGCAAAAATCCAATGATAAATGATAAATAACCCGTCCCTTACTCAGGTAAGGGACGGGTCATTTTATCAACAGGGGGAGGGGTGCTCCATTTGGGATGGGGGGGGGGGGAAATAATTCGATCTATATATTAACTTGAAATACATGGACAGATGTGGGCAGAGTATGGAAGACCATGACTGGAACTCTCCTATGAAAGAATTTTCTAAAACGCACAATCAGAAGCAATTTATGTATAATCATGTTCCCTATTTTAAACTCTAAAACAAAATTTAAGTGTCTGTACCAGTAGTATGACAAGAAAATCATATGACCCTTAAACTTAAAGATACGTCTCGAAGCATGATGTTGTAAAGGTGAAGAAATTGCTTTCAAATTGGTTACAGACCTTAAGTTATTGCTATGAAACACGGCACCATACACATATATAAACCGAGCTATAAAGAATATGAATCAGCATTGATGTATTCTGTTTGCAGATAGTAACCATGGTAACAGTCATTATGGATCAACACAGACTGATATGATAGAGGAAGAGAACACGGCGCTAGAACATGGACTGTCTGAAAAAGTAAAAGCACTCAAATTTGTAAGTTTACCCCTTTGATCACTAAACATAGTGGGTCTTAATTTCTTTATGTATTTTTGCAATTTTTGCAGAAGTAGATATATACTATAGATTGTTTGTTGATTGTCATTCTTTGTTGAAACAAGGTGTCTCGATGCAACAAGTGATTTCTAGAAGCGTACTGTACTTTGATTGAAATATATTGGCCTATTCGTTACATCTCATGTCAATGTGAGGTAGGGATAGAGAAACTCCTAGAATTTTAATCACGGTGGCAATTCCAGCTTACCTTACACTAAGGGGTCAACTCCCTGCAGTTGGTATAAATCGATATGTCTTTAATCAATTTTGACAGGGGATTCTTGGTACCTGTATATATGGTAAGTCTATTTCTAAATAGCTGATTAATTATCCAGTCTATCATTCATGCATTATGTCTTATTGTTATCTTCAGTTATCAATCGACATAGGCCAAGAAGTCCGAGAACAGAACAAGTTTCTTGCTAGTATGGTAAGTATGAACATGTAGCTATTTCATGACTCTTTACATAAGATAAAAATAGATTCTTTGACAGTAAACAAAATATTTATACGTTGTACTAGTACATGTAAAAAGATTCTAATCTCGGCTAGAAGTGGTATAGGAAACAGTTTATTAATATCCCTTATCACCTTGGTCTAAGTAAGGCCAATACGAAAAAAAAACAAAAAAAAAAACACGTTGATCAGAGGCAAATATATGGATTTTTTTAAAAGCTATTAATGTTTTCCTTCAGGATGATGATTTTGACAAGTCTGATGGATTCCTCAATTCTACAATGAAGCGAGTCCAGATGATGGCCCGCGCTGGACACAACCGCTACATCTACTATCTTCTCGCCTTCTGTCTGTTTGTCTTCCTCATCTGCTGGGTCATTGTCAAGTCTAGATGATCTGTATAGATAGTTTTGATATGTTATCATGTCTGTATGTATGAGAGATGGGCAAGTGCAAAGCATAATGTGATGTGTGATATAGCAGTGTGTAGAGTGAATGCGAATGAGAGCTATACCTTAGAAGATATGGATTTGAATAATGAACCAAGTGTGATGGAGGAGACTAACAAAGTAAATATTACGATACATTGATGTACCAGTATTGACGGGATATGTCTGATAAGCCCTGTTATACATAACGCTCGCCAGCTAGAATTATTGAACTTTTTAATCATAGCATATGTCTACGGGATATTCCTTCTTGTATATGTTCCCGAGCTTTTTAAACAATAGTCCATGTGTTCTACTTGAATATCCTTTTACATAGGAACAATTTCTTTGTACTGTAGGTCGACAATAACATGACCGGATAACATAAGTAGCTTTTGGCAATGGTCCAATGTTAATGTCCTGACTGTATGGATTGGTGTTTCACCGATCACTCTACTTCACTAGTATGCCGCATGGTGGTTATCTAAAACCAGACATTGCACCCATGTGGTTAGATATACCTATACCTGAGTAGGAATCCCTCAAAATATGTTCATGTTATTAATGCAAAATAATTACTCAAATTGTCAAATAATACTGAAGACCCCAACACATCCCGAACATAAGCATCTCCTACGATAGTTCTGTGATTTACCTAGAGGAAAGGATATCAACACATAATTATCATTTCTGGATTTATCCGTGTCCATTTTAAACAAGAATACTGAATCTACATGTCATTATTTTTAAATCTTAAGTTCCTTTTTTATATTTTTCTTGAGATCCTTAAAGTTTTGTTCTATATGTCTGTTAGCATACATATCCACGATACTCGTAAGAACAGACGTCATGAACACATCTAGACTAATCTTAGACTTTCAAGCATGCTGTTCTCTGAGCAGAATGACTTTAAAATACAATTTATTAATTAACTTCTTCCACCCCATAAAGCAGGTTTTGCTACGGAAAAGGTACAAAACAGATGTGAGCGAATGCTGTGGATGTAAACAGAAACTAAGTCATTTAAGGTATAAGTGTAATGAAACGCAATTTTTGTTGCCAGTATTTTTGTATGACGGGAAGATTATATCTACAATCTATACAATACATACCGGTCTTTTAACGTAGGCCTACCTTATTGTACAGTGTAGGGGACTGAGAATTGTGTACACTTCGCCAAAGGCCAATAGACCACCACGGTGACGGGTCACATAGCCAATACTGGTAGGTGCATTTGCGGGCAGTGTCCTGTGGTGTAACGGTCAGCATTCTAGGTTTGCAATACAGAGTCCAGGGGTTCGATTCCTCATAGGACTAGAAACACTTTTCACCAAACACTTCAATATCAATGTGATCAGTGATAGTTCTAACGTTTCACAAATATGTTAAGTATCCTCTGTAATTAAATCATAATAAATTTACCCAGGTACACAATATACAATGTACATGGGGAAGTCTTGATCTAGCCACTAAGTCTAAACCCACTAAAACGAATATTGTCCCTTTTTTACTCATAAAGGAATATCAGCTTTTTCTTTCTACACGAGTTGTGCCATAACACCTTTTAATGACCATTTTGTACAAATTAACTTCGGTTATAAACCTGTTTCTTTTAAATATTAAGGGATAGAATAATATTTTAGCAGATTAGAAATCTCTGGCTAGTAGGTACGTATGTCATCAATTAGTTATTTTAGAGCAGAACAGGAGGATATTTGAATGGATACACATTACATTCTTATGCGTGTAGTATTGTGTGTACCCATAGAAGTAAGTTATGTATAATGTCTCTCATTGACACCTTGTTATCCCAGACTGTAAACACAAGCTTATTTGGGGTTGCCTTAGCATAGTGAGTGTATTGTGACTTTTGGACAGTCCCATAAACCTTGTGTGAAGAGATCTATAATTATGGTTTATACTCAAGAATGAGGACAGTCCGCATCTGTGGTGATCAGAGGAAAACGGAAGGCGAGTAACCTATGTTGTTAAGTCTTTTAACCAGTGTGTGTGTGATAAGATTTAATATCACCCAAGGGAAGAATAGAAGTTCCATGTCATAATCATCTCATCATCATTATTCATAGAAAAGATTCTTCAAGAATGTTTTAAGAAAAGATATTAAAATGTATATGAACATAAGATCGTGTTGTATCTGAGTCTTGATTATTTATCATTTACCTCATTAGGAGACTAGTTAAATCCTTTTAACGAGTCCAGTATTCATAGCAACCATATATCCATGTATTGTGTACATAATTGTGTAAAGACTAGGTACTGTAAACGTAGATATTTTCGCGAGTACAAATTTTCGCGAATTTTCTATAAAAAAAAAAAGAAAGAAAAAAGGGCACTTTCGCGTGTATTTAAATTCGCAAATTTCCGATTTTCTGAACCCCCAGCTTGTCCCCTGGAACATGACCCCTGCCACCCCCCCAATCCACCCCCCCCCCCCGATTCTGGAAAGCATTATATAGGGCCTAATTAAGGAGAGCATCGTTATTTCAAGCAGCACTTTATTAACAAAGATTGATGCAGACTTTCATAACTTTCACACAGTTGATACAACACTATTATACAGGGGCTTGTACTTCAGTACTTTTATAGTAGCTAGATAAGGGTCAATAAATGTGACAGGATCTGCGAAAATGGCCTTTAGTGCAGGGTGCAATAGTCTTTTAGTCATTATTGATCTGTTGCAGACATCCATAGGAGAAGTAAGCTTCTGCAAAAAATGCTCTTTCCCTAGCTCTCATATACACCCACACACCCTCTCTTTCTCTCTTCTTCTTTCCCTTAAGGCTTTTACAATGATGGAGTGTGGAAATGATCCTCCATTTCACTGAGGACACCTTGTGGCTAAAGAGAGAGACAGGAATCCCCTGCTTCTATTTTGGTCTAGTAGAGGGCACCACTGATTTGATTTTCATAGTGAACTCTGTTGATCAGTGAATCACTTTGCAATATACTATATATATATATATATATATATATATATATATATATTGTGGCGTAGACCGAGCCGACGTCGGTGGATCCCGAAACCATCCTGGCATGGGGGCGGGGGGAAGCCGGCGGAGGCGGAGTCACGTCAGCATTGTGTTATTCGGAGTAGCGTCTTCGGCGGCGGTGTATGTTGTACATACACCAGCGCCGGTGGACTTGCAAGTGTATAAATACTGGAGGTGTCCCACCGGACAGGCAGTCTGAGATTGGGGTGGCTATAGGACGCACCGGCACTTGCACCAGAGAGGAGGAGCAGCGGCATATAGATAGAGATATACTTAGCTGGTGTGGCAGAGCAAGCCAGGCAATAAAGAATTCACGTTAATTATACTTGTCCGTGTTACTGGTCGTCATTCTCTTATCCGGAGGAGCTTGGAGAGCGCTACATTGGTGACAGCGGTGTTTTCAACGGATCCACGCAGGACTAGAGATGGCGGAGGCAAGGATAACGGGAACAGACTCATTGAAATTGGAAGGAGAAGGAGTTGGTCGGGGGACCCTCTTGGAAGTAGTGGACGAGGAGGTGACAATCAGAAGACCCGCAGAAAGCAGACCTGGGGAACCATACCCCGAAAGGCAGGAGGAGCCTATGGATCGGAATTGGACGGGGGAAGGCAACCAGGTAGAGGTGGGAGGAGGGCGTGCAAGTCCCGTAAACGACTTCAGATGGCCATGGGAGAAGGAGGAGGTGGAGAGGGAGATACCCCGGAGGCCTAGCCGGGGGAGGCGCCAACCCAGAGGCAAGACTGAAAATACTTCAAGCATGACTCGGAGGAGATTGGAGGAAGGGTCAGAGGATTGGACGGAGGAGGAGTGGGACCAGCTCCTAGAGACTCTCTCAAAGCATAGGAAGATGAAACCGGCAGCGGAGGGACGGGAGGAAGGAAGAGGGACGGAGGGCCCTGACAACAAGGGAGAGGGGATGACGGTAAAAAAAGAGGTGATCGGGGGAGAGCAGCCATCAGTGGATGAAACCCGGTTACCTGCGTTGCCGTCCCTATCTGGCGGAGCTGACGGCGAAGTGAGTGCAAAAGGAAAGCCGGTGGTTAAACCCACAAAATACGACGGGACGGGGGATCTAGGCGATTACCTCAACCACTTCGACCTGTGTGTGAAGGTGAATGGATGGGACGAGGCTGAGGCAGGCATGTTCCTAGGGCTGAGTTTGGCGGGGGCCGCTCGGAGGCTGTTGAACGGCAGAAAACCTGCTACGCCGGAAGGGTACACCGAACTCCGGAAGGCGCTGGTCGAAAGGTTCGAGCCCACCAATCAAGAAGAGACCTATAAAGCTGTCCTCCGCACCAGGGTACGGAGGAAGGGGGAGGCGTTGCAAGAATTGAGGGAGGATCTGATGAAGTACACCCGACTAGCTTACCCCGAGGCCGACGCCCGAACTACAGACACCCTGGTTTTGGACAGATTCCTGCTATGTTTGGATAATCCTCTAAGACAATGGGTCTATCAGTCACAGCCAAAGGACCTACAAGCTGCCGTCATGACAGCCGTGGGGGCAGAAGCCTACCTGAAGGTGGAGCAGGAAACATCGCAGAGGGTTAGGACCGCTGATGCGTCGGTAAATGAGCATCTCAAAACCAACACCGACAGGATGGATAAAATGGTGGAGCTAATGGACCGTATGGCTAAGAAGATGGAGGAGCCTCTCTCCACCGAGAAGAAGAGGCGGAGTACTGCCTGCTATGGGTGCGGTCAGGAAGGGCATTTCAAGCGGGAGTGCCCCAACAGGAGAACTGACAAACCTGGGGGGGCCCCCGAGACGGGAAAGGATGTTATTCCATCGGGAAACTAGAACCGACCTCTACCCAAGGCCAGGTACAGGTCGGGGGGATTGGGCCTATGAATATTGTGCAAGGAAGGCGAGAGAGGGGCGGCGGAGGACTAATAGTGGAAGGCAAGTTGGAGGGAGCCGTTATACAGATGCTGGTAGATACTGGCGCCTCACTAAACCTTATCTCCCACGGGTGGTGGGAACGACATGGGGGTGATCGGCCGCTCCAAGAAACGGGGGAAGTTGTCTTTTCGGTGGATGGAAGACCCCTGAAACTTAAAGGGGAGGTGCAGGCTTCATTACAATTGGGGACCAGGAGCACGAACGCGATGTTTATCGTGGGGGACACAGGGACGGAAGGAATATTGGGCGCCGCCTTTCTACGAGAAAACCAGCTTGTGGTGGACGTGGCCAGGGGAAGATTAATCTGGACCCAACCAGAATCGTTGTGTCGAGTGGTGAGCACCCGCTCAGCAGTGGTCGGAGCGGGGGAGGAAGCATTCCTGGAAGGCGCGGTGATGGGTCGGTGGTTGGACGGTGGGAATGGCCTGATAGAAAGTATGGCCGGGCACAAGGGTGAACCCCACTTCCTGGTGGGCAGAGGCCTGGTCCAGCCAATAAACAGAGAAACCTGGGTCAGGGTGCTGAACCCTGGGCTGGAACCGATCATCGTCTACAAGGATATGACTCTGGGTGGCATCCAACGGGTGGAAACGCCGGGAGAGGATCCGGGGGTGAACCCCGGAAGCTGGTGCCGTCGGGTGGAGGCTATGTCGCCGGAGGAGAAGAGAGGGCTTATAAGAGAGCTGGTGGAGGGAACAGAGCCAGACAGAAGGAAGGAGCTTGCGGGGTTACTTAATCAACACCTGGCGGCCTTCCAGTGTCATAAGGGTGATAAGGGACACACCACTATGGCCCAACACCGAATAGATACGGGGGATCAACCCCCTATAAAGCAGCCCCCAAGACGCTTAGCCCCCCACCGAAGGGCCACGGTGGAAGAGGAGGTTGAGAAAATGTTGGAGGCAGGGGTAATCGAGCCTTCAGTAAGCCCATGGGCATCTCCGGTGGTGCTAGTGAAGAAGAAAGACGGGACAACCCGTTTCTGTGTGGACTATAGGCGGTTAAACAAAGCTACAGTGAAAGATGCCTACCCTCTGCCCCGGGTGGAGGACTGCTTGGATACTATGGCGGGGGCCACCTGGTTCTCATCAATGGATCTTGCCAGTGGGTATTGGCAACTAGATGTAAGGGCGGAGGACAGAGAGAAGACAGCGTTCACCACCCACCGGGGGCTCTACCAATTCATCAGAATGCCGTTTGGGTTATGTAATGCCCCAGGGACGTTTGAGCGAGTGATGGAGGTTGCCATGCGGGGGCTTCAGTGGCGTACCTGTTTGGTATATTTAGACGACATTGTCGTGTTTGCCGAGTCCTTTGAACAGCATATGGAGAGGTTGGGCGAGGTACTACAAAGACTGGCGGAGGCCGGCCTTAAGATAAAACCCTCCAAATGCCAACTGGCCCGCCGGAGGATACTGTTTCTGGGGCACCAGATCAGTGAGGCTGGGGTAGGGACCGACCCAGGCAAGGTGGAGGCTGTTCGGGGGTGGCCCCCACCACAGAATATCACAGAAGTGAGGAGTTTTCTCGGTCTGGCGGGGTATTATAGAGCCTTCATCCCCGACTTCTCAACTAAGGCTAAACCCCTCAGTTCTCTGGCGGAAAAGGGACGGCCTTTCAAGTGGACGCCGGAGTGTGAAAATGCCTTCGAGATACTGAAGCAGAAATTGATAGAAGCTCCTATCCTGGGGTTCCCCCGACCAGAAGGCCAGCTTATTATGGACACGGACGCCAGTGATACGGGGTTGGGCACGGTGCTGGCACAAGAACAGGATGGGGAAGAGAGAGTATTGGCTTATGGCAGTCGCACCCTTAGCAAACCTGAGAGAAACTATTGTGTTACGCGGCGGGAGTTGTTAGCCATCGTTTTTGGCCTCCGGAAATTCAGACACTATTTAGTGGGTCGGCCGGTGGTAGTGCGCACCGACCATGCATCCCTTCGGTGGCTATTGGAGTTCAAAGAACCAGAGGGCCAGCTGGCGCGGTGGCTTCAGATCATAGGCACTTATGACATAGTGATACAACACCGACCAGGAAAGGCCCATGGTAATGCGGATGGCCTATCCAGGACACCCTGTAAACAATGCGGCAGAGACCCTGAAGAAGACAGGCGGTGGTGTCGTGTCTTCACAAGAGCTCAGAGTCAAGTGCTAGAAGGAGGGAACCGATCCCCCGCGGAGGGACCGGACCCTCCAGTGGGGCCGGCATGGGAAAAGCTGCAGAATGATGACCCCCTTCTCAGGGAGGTACGGGGGTGGGTGGAAGGAGGAGAGGTCCCCACTGAAGCGGTAAGACGGGACTGGAGCTATGAGAAGAAGGCCTGGTATGCCCAGAGAGAGAGGCTGACAATACACAAGGGCGTGTTGGGCCGGAGGTGGATAGGGGAGGCGGGGTCGGCCCACTTCCAGATAGCAGTTCCCAAGCCTAACAGGAAAGATGTGCTGCAGGAGGTACACGGAGAACCACTGGCCGGACACCTAGGGCGTAACAAGACCATCAGGCGGGTACAGGGAGGATATTACTGGCCTGAATTCCGGAGGGATGTCACCCGGTGGTGCGAGCAGTGTGAGCCGTGCCTGCGGCGGAAGGCAGCCCCCGCCCCCCACCGAGCTCCAATGGGACATGTTGGGGCTGGTCTACCACTCCAAAGGGTAGCCCTGGATGTGATGGGACCTCTGCCCCCGACCTCACGGGGTAATCAACACATTCTGGTAGCGGCCGACTATTTCACTAAGTGGACGGAGGCCTATGCCATTCCCAATCAGGAAGCGCCCACCGTGGCAAGGAAATTGGTGGAGGAGCTCATATGTCGGCTAGGGGCGCCGGTGGAGATTCACACCGATCAGGGCAAGAATTTCCAGTCGGGGTTGTTCAAGGAGATAGTAGCCTTGCTGGGGGTCAAACAAACAAGGACTTGCGCTTTTAGGCCTCAAAGTGATGGAATGGTGGAAAGAGCTAACCGGACCATTGAGGCGTTACTGGCTACGGTGGTGGCCACCGACCAGCAGGATTGGGACCTGCAGCTCCCCTTTGTGATGGCCGCCTATAGGTCATCGGTGCATAGCTCCACCGGAGTATCGCCTAACATGATGATGTTGGGAAGGGAAACAACCGTCCCCCTGCATCTGATCTACCCATTGGACCCACCTCCGAGGAATAAGGCTGGATACGTGGCTGAGGTCCAGGAGAAGATGGCACGGGCGTATGAGGCAGCTAGGAGTAACATAGGGAGGTCGGTGGCCCGCCAACGACGTAACTATGATGCGAGGGCGGAGGAGGGCCATCTGCCAACGGGATCCCAGGTCTTCTACTATCACCCCCTAAAGAAGAGAGGACTGTCACCCAAGTTGCAATGTTATTGGACCGGCCCGTGGACTGTGCAGGAGAGAATAGGGGATGCAGTGTACAAGATAAAGAGAGGCCGTGTAACCAAGGTGGTACATTTTGATTCTATAAAGGAGGTCTGCCTGCCAGAGGAAGAGGATCTGGGGGATGAATGCAAGGAGATAGACCCGGCGAAGGAAGAGGTAGCCAACCCCGACCATGGAGCGGGGGATGGATCGCCGGGGGCTAAGGCGATACGGGCGATAATAAGGGACCCTAACCCCGGGCCGCGTGACCAAGCATACTTACCTGTTAAGATGGCTGAGGGTGGGGACAGCTGGTGGAAATGGTGGCGGGAGGAGGAGACTCGGGTGAGAGCAGAAGCTGCAATGGCCCACTGGAGGGGTGAACCCCCAGATGACGAACCCCCCCTGGATGAAGAATATTTATCCCCTCTGGAGGAGGAGACCGAAGAAACTAGGGAAAGAAACGAGTTCAAGAGGGCAGAGTGGGCCAGACGGAGGAAGGACCCAGAGAGATGTCGTATCTTAGGCAGGCATGCAGAGAGGTGGCGGGTCTATGAAATGCTAGAGGAGGCAGAGCACGATAACGAACGGAACGAGGAGAGGGAGAGCCGTCTAGTAGCCCCGGGTCGCTTACCCCGGAGGCCTAAAACACCGCCTAAGGCGGAGGAGACGCCTAAGGTTGCGCCTACGTGTCTACACTTAGTACAGGCTGGGGTCACGGCACCGCCGGGCGCCTTCAGGCCTGCTACGCCGCCTAGCTCGGGGGACGGGCCTAAAACTCCGCCTAAAGCGTCGAGCGCGCCCTCTGCCGGAGTTATAGCCCCGCCAAAACCGGTGTTGCTACGAAACCAGAATGCGAGTGACGTCAATGAGGAGGGAGACGACCACTATTTGAAGATAACAGTCACTTTCCCGATAGAAATGGCGGAGGACAGACGTGTTGTAATGAGGAAGGTGGAGGAGAGCTGTAGAAATGGTGTAACAGGGGACACACAAGCCGGGCGGGAGGAAAAAAAAAAAGGGCCAAGGGAGCGCGTAAAGAAAGACGGGGTTCACCGGGAGGGCCGCCGGAGGGAGAGAGGGGGCCGATCTCCACCCAAATCCTCGTCCTCACGGTCCCACAGCCGCCCTAGGCATGGGGGAAGGGAGAATGATAGAAATAAACACCGCCAACGGCCCACCGAGGAGACAGTCCACCGAAAAGTAAACAACAAACCCTACAGGAAGAAGGACCGTGCGAAAGACAGCTGGTCAAGAACCCATTCCCACGTCCACTACCCACCGGAACGTTCGGAGGGAGGAGCAGAGCGGACGTTCTCACGGTCGGGTGACGGCCTCGTGACAGGGGAAACCCCGGTGGCACAGGCGTGCGGGGAAGGTTCCTGGCTGCTAATTGGCCAAGACAACTCAAGGGGGAGGGGTGTGGCCGGGCCGGGGGTGTATAAAGGAAGGACTCATCCCCGGGATTCGGCAATATCGACCATCGATTGGAAGCAGTTAGAACTCGGTAATATGCCTAAGACACACGAAGACGAGAAGTCCGTGCCCATGGTATGGGTAGGGGGAGTGCAGATACCAAAGCACAGGTGTGAGATCTGCAGGGAGGAGGGCAAACCGTATGCCTTTGGACGCAGCGATGCTTTAAAACGCCATCAGAGGAAGCATGAGGCCGTGCAAGAAGGATACGAGTGCCCCTCCACCGGCTGTGAATACCAGGTCGCCAAAGATTACAAGAATGACCTGGTGCGCCACGTGGAGAGACAGCACCCGGACATAAAAGGATGGGTGCCCCCGAAAGAGACCAAGCAACTGCGGCTGGCTAGTGAAGAGGAGGCGGGGGCCGTTCCAGCACAAACTCCAGGCACCTCCACGTCTACAAAACCCAAGTCTAAAGGCAAACCCCGGAAGGTTAAGGTCCACACGTCAAAAGGAGGGGCTGGGAAGGCAGAGGAGCCGGCCGAGTTCGCCGCCGCAAGCACTTCTAAAACGGAGGCGGTGGTGCCCTCCAGCCAGACACCGGGCAGCGCCTCTATCATATCGTCACTGGTGTCCCCCGGGATAAGCATAGGGGCTGAGGAAATGGAGGAGGTGGCTGCAGCGGCCAAATATCTAGAGGAACTGGTGGGACTGAAAACTCCCCCCAATCAGGGACTACCTGCACAAGGGGTGGCCACCCGGAGTAGTACTGGCAAGGGGCGGAAACGGGTGTCCGAGGAGGCAGTGGAGGAGCCCCCTGACAAAAAGGTGCGCCGGTCCCCCGGTAAGGAGGGAGCTGTCCGCCGGGTTACAGAAATGATAACGGACCCCGTTACCGGTAAATATCAATTGGAGCCAGAGGAGGAGGGAAAGGTTCTCTTTGTTCTTAAATTACTAATGGACAGGTACAGTAGGGAGGGGGAGACCCCGACCAAAACCTTAACTAGACTCCAGAAGGAGTTGCCGGTGGGCACACTAGACGTAGATGAAATAGAAAAGGAATATGAGGCGGCTAGGACGGGTATACCAACACGGAGAACCCAGCTAAAGGTTGGGACTTACGATGACGTCACAGACGACGGTTCACAGTCAGCTCAGGAGTCCAGCCCGGAAAAAGGAAAGGCATTCGAAATTTCCGGGGGACTCGATTCCAGCCCTGAAAAACTGCCGGAGTACACCTTAAAGGAGGACCGCCCCAAGCCCCACATTGAACCGGAATTATGCACACCTGCTGAGGAAGGGGCCACCTCCACCCCCGACTCCCCGGAGGAGGAGGAGGACAGGGGACCAGGTAAACCCGACCCCGAAGACGTAGCCACGAAGATGGTCTCCGCTCCAGCTAAAGTTGATGAAGAGATCTTTGAATACCCCCCCGGCGTGGCTGGCTACCCTGACCTCGAGGAGCAGTATGCAGCGATGATCAAAGCTGGTAGAGAGAGGGCCAGGCAGAAGGAGTTAGAGGAACAAAAGAGGTTAGAGAAGGAGAGAGAAATGGAAAGACAGAAGGCTATAGAGGAAAAGAAAGAAGCAGAAGCCAGGGTGGCGGAGGAGGAAAGAGCTTTGAAAGAACAGAAATCTAAAAAGACAAGAAGAGGAAAAGGGAAAGGCCCGGGAAAGAGTAGCCAGAAAACAGGATTAGAAACACTGATGGAGCAGGTTACCGTGCGCACGGGGGAGACCCCGGAAAAGGCTAGTCCACCAGCGGTGCCCCAGACTCCCACCCCCGGAACGCGGCGCAGCCTTGAGGAAATATTACTGAGTACATTAACTCCCACGGGCCAGCGCCCCAAGACCCCGGCAAAGACGAGCTCCGGCAGCAAACCCAGGGACAATGAGGGGGAACCCGTTGGTGTAACCCCCCAACAAAAAGGCAAGATGGCCGGGAGAGCAAAAGGGAGGCCTGACTTAGTGCATTACCCCAGGACGGTTACTGTTGGATTGGAGGGGCTGGTGGTGCAGTCTCCCAAGGGGGACTTTCTCTTACAAATTGAGGCTGGGGAGGAGGCGGGACACATGGAGACTATGGTGTTGGTGCCGGAGGGGGTGGAGACGGTGCAGGGGAGTGTGGAGGATGAGGACCCTTTAGGCCCACCGACCTCCGAACGTGTTATAATAGTGACAGACGCCCAGGTGGTACCCATACCTGACGGGGGCGTGGCTCCCACACAAGGAGTAGTGTCTGTAAGCCACGTGGTGGTTGCCCCTTCCCCGGCTCCCGACTCTGGAAAAAGGGTAGAGGTGGAGGAGAACTTGATGCCCTGGAATGAGGACTTCACAGGCCCCCGTGAGCTGCAGGAGTATACGAGGCGCTTGCGGAACCCGGGGAACTTGGGGCCCGAGATGAGAGTGGTGCCGGGGGGGGTGTGCAGCTCGGCAGTGCAAAGCTTGGCTGACGGTGATGTGGAACTGGTTCAGGTGACCCGAACCAGGTACGCCAAGGCGTCCAGGGAGGGACTGTGCTCCAGATGCGGGCAGCCATGGCCTATTACCCCGAAGGCCCCGGAGAAGGAGGAGAGACAGGAGGAGGAAGCCTCTACGAGCACCCAGTAAAAAGGACCTGGTCGAGCCGCGGGGGGGCGGCATCCGGAGGCAGGCGGAGGAGAAACGGCAACAACCGGAGGGAGGTGGCCGTCGGTGGACGGTTCGGAGGACCGGTGGACGGCTCGGTGGATGAGTCGGGGGCATCTCGGCGGTGGCAGTGATGTTGTATTGGTCTTGAAGGCAGCGGTTGTATAATAGTTAAACCATTTGTAAATTATGAAGCTATCCGTTGGAGCATGCTATAAGTATTGATACTGTGTATACTGTATGATTATCTATATTGCTCAATGTATTTGTTTAAAAGTAATAATCACAAACACCCAGGGGCCATGGTGTATAATTGTTTATTCAAAATTGGATACCCATCTGCAGGAGGGTACTCTGACATTCTTTCCCAGTACGACTGTTAATTAGTTGGGGAGAGTGTGGCGTAGACCGAGCCGACGTCGGTGGATCCCGAAACCATCCTGGCATGGGGGCGGGGGGAAGCCGGCGGAGGCGGAGTCACGTCAGCATTGTGTTATTCGGAGTAGCGTCTTCGGCGGCGGTGTATGTTGTACATACACCAGCGCCGGTGGACTTGCAAGTGTATAAATACTGGAGGTGTCCCACCGGACAGGCAGTCTGAGATTGGGGTGGCTATAGGACGCACCGGCACTTGCACCAGAGAGGAGGAGCAGCGGCATATAGATAGAGATATACTTAGCTGGTGTGGCAGAGCAAGCCAGGCAATAAAGAATTCACGTTAATTATACTTGTCCGTGTTACTGGTCGTCATTCTCTTATCCGGAGGAGCTTGGAGAGCGCTACAATATATATATATATATATATATATATATATATATAGACTACTAAGCTGCGCATACTAGTAGCTCATGAACCTTGACTTAAAATCAGTGCATTGAGCTATCAAAATTCAATAACAATGGCAACATACCAAAAAGGATTGTGGTCAATGTGATGAGAGACGAGATATGGTGAGGCGATTTGGGAAATCATTAGGGGAATTGAATCAAGGCAGTCAAATTTAGGGAAGGTAGGATGAGGCCTAATAATAAGTTTTCGAGATTATATCACTGCAGGGGAAGGCATGAGGGATAGGATTTCTATATCAAATTGATCCTCCAGCAAAGGAATTTACCAGAGATTATCTTAATAAAAGATAGAGCATCACACAGAAAACCTAGGCTTGTTGAAAAGTAATCAATGCAGATGACATTAGGTCATCATTCCTCATTGATGAAAGAAAGTAATCATTTTGATCATACCATTTCTCCCACCAGGGGGCCCTACTTTATGATGATGTGACATGTCTCATACAATCCAGATTATTGTTATGGTAAAATTGATATAAATAATTGCCATAAATGTATCAACATGCACGTTTAAAGTGGAGAAGTTATGTAAAATTGTGTTGAAAAGGGGACATGTTGTAAAATGAGAATGAAAGTAAAATAGGCATATTCAGAGCATAAACACCTATTCTTTGTCAATGGTCCTATCAAGAAGTATGAAGATAGGCATCAACTGCTCCAACTTATATAACTATGAATCCCATATCTTCAAGGAGAAGACCTACTCTAATAAATGAATGAGAGTTAGGTTGATAGGGTGGGGTCGGGGGAATTCCAAAACTATTCTTTTATTTCTTATTTTGAGCAACATTGTACTTCAATAAAATTGCTTATCCAGGTCATTACTATCTCAGCATGTGAAAAACTAATCAGTATTGATGACCTGAAGTAATCATATTGATGACCTGAACTAATCACATATGATGAAAGGGGTACTCTCCCTGGTCTGCATCAAATTGAGCACCCTAAAGTGATCACTACTGATTAGTTTCTGCAGTCATAGGTTTTCAGTGCAGAAATTGCATAGGCGATTGCCACGAGGAAAGGGTCTTAGTATTGAGATCTCAGTCAACTGCTAAATGCACAAACTGCATCCACTCGCTGTAGTCTATATAGCCTATGCGGATAATGTAGAATTTGAAAATGATGTCAGAAGCCCTTTAAGGTGGGTTACGCAGGTACAGCCAGTGTTTAAAATGTACTTATGTCCTTAAGGTTCCCTGCCCAACACTAGCATTTACACACCAGGGGGGGGGGTGTGGGGGGGGGGGTCAGCGTGAACCCTTAATTTGATTTTGATCATAAACATGAAAGAAGGCAGACAATATAATGTATCAAAATAATTTATTTACACATTTTTATTCAGCATGTATTTACAAGAATCATCCTGACGAATGGCCATTGAAGAAGATATAAAAACTATCCAATATCATCTAGATCGATATATTCCATGAGGAGTATAGAACATCCATACCCACACAAGTACATTGTTCATGGTGTTTTTTAAAGACAAAACACATTACATGAACGAATCGTCATTGTATCTAAATTGATAAGTTTCATTTTTCCAGACATCAGACAAATTCCCAATGCAATTTTTATGTATAGACACATTATGTACATCAAATTCAGCACCGTTAGTGGAAGTCATTGATTGTGATAATATATGTAAAATAAATTTTATACATAACTTAGACAAAAATGGAGAGTACCCTGTACATCATTTTACTCTATACTCCCAATACAGATTAATTCGAAACATAAACACGATATTATGTACATGTATATCCCTCGTGTAGTTTATTGTTGAACATCCATGTACAAGACCAATATAGATTGGGTGACAATACGGGATATCAATACCCGGCACTTTTCTTCTGAACGTTGGTGATAGATGAACCATTATTGATCATAGTTATCATAGGGCCCATACATTTCCAAAAGTAGCATAGTTGACGGTACACACATTTATAGCCATATCCCTCTCTGTCATCAATTATTTACACACACCATAGTGGCTCACATATACTCCTAAATCTGGTTCTCAGATATATTACAGAAATTTGGTTTCTTACAGTTACACCTTTCATACCACTCATCAAGCCTATAAAGTTAACTATATGAATTAACCCGTTAAGGGCCTTTAGGTCGTCACGATGCAGTACTAGCGTGTATACTTGCCAGGACTACAATCTGATAATGCCTCATACAGGCTTAGACCCTACAGGGTTGATATAGGTATTTCTGAAGACGATGGCTAAACTCTTATTGCCCTTAAGTGGTTAATACTCAACTGTACACCCCTCCCATCCCAACACCGATACACACTTCTATCACCGATTGCTGCCATAAGACATGGCATCATTGTCAAATGCATAGGTGGGTAGGTTATCAGGTATGACATGTGGTGTGGTGGGAGGTGCCTTAAAGCTCTCAGCCTCCTCATCCCCTAACACCTCCATCCAACTCGGCTTAAAGTCCGACCCTGCTGAGGGCAACCTCTCCCTGTAAGCATATCGGTCACGCCGTTTGATAACGATAAGAACGATAACAATGATAATTATGATAACACTGACTACAATGAGCCATACTGTAGCAATGATGATCTTAAGCCTGTTGGGATTGTTCTGAAGGGCTGCAGCGGCTTCAGGGTCTATGGAGTTAGGGTCATTGGGATCACGAAGTATAGACCCTACTGGTCCACGAGGGCCCCTATCACCGCGGTCGCCCACAGGGCCCTTCACCCCCGGGAGGCCCTTCACACCGGCCTCTCCTACGGACCCCCTCGGTCCAGCTTGACCCAGGAGGCCGTTAGCTCCCCCTGGACCCTCAGCACCGGGGACCCCGGGTTTACCCGCTGGTCCCGGGAAGCCGTTTGATCCTGGTGGGCCCTGTCCTCCAGGTATACCCTGTAGGGAAAAAATATATCAATATAGAGCATATACTAGTACATTCATTTTTAGCGATATCAAAATTTTGGTATGCAGGCCCAACTTTAAAAGAATTAATATGCGCCACGAGGCAACTATTTGAAATAATCATCAATTTATCGATGACAATATTATGTGAGAAAATCTGATACATCGTGCGTGGTGCCTCGGCTGTAGAATTTTTACAATTACTATTCCAAAGCTTTCGATCAAGACTACTAAAGGTCTACATGTATAGTAACGATTTACGCCTGATTAAAACCCCTTGGTATCCGATACTACTTACAGGCTCTCCCCTCTGCCCAGGGGCCCCAATGACGATATCTCCTCCAGGAGGTGTGGGGGCAGACAGGGTGGGCAGCACGGGCTTCAGGTGGTCCGGGATAAGCAGGCCTACGGGACATGGCTGTTCTGTCAGTGTAGAGTACCTACTCAAGTCTGAAATATGGACATCAAATGACATTTCATGCACAAATAATTATTGATAAATGTATATATATATATATATATATATATATATATATATATATATATATATATATATATATATATATATATATATATATATATATATATATATGGTCACTTAATTAGGGTTATGGACACAATCGACCTGTTCTCATTTGGGTTAGACAGATTTTATTTCAAGCCAATTCCTGCATGTGGTTTTTGTGTAGCAGGGATAGACACTAACACTGGCCCGGTGTTCAATGGCCAGTAGTTTTGGCTGCGGGCCAGTGACTATTTCTAGATTTCCTTTGAAATTGGCCATTTGGCCAGTAAAATTTTGGAAAATACATTGCTATATACCAGATGCCCAAAATGTTAGTGTCTACCCCTGTGTAGTTATAATTTTATTGGTGATGATAGAATCATCCTAAACCCTCGTAAAACACACCATGTAATAAGTGAGAAACTCTTAGTTACCAGTGTCAATATAGGCGGCCAATGAGAAGTCATAGGGGAACCTGAGCAGATCAAACTCCACCGTCTGCCTCAGACCTATGGGTTTGTCCTTCTTCTTGTACGTGTGGCCCAGGGCCTCAGGGTTGTTGGAGTCAAACTTATAAGCCACAGCACTGGGAGACTTCTCCAGATGCACCCCAAGTCTATCACCCTGCTGAACCCGTATACACTTCTTGGTGATCTTACTCTCTATGTAGATCTGCAATATAGCGGTAATGGTGTTCTTATTAGTCACAGACCACGGTATATATATATATATATATATATATATATATATATATATATATATATATATATATATATATATATATATATATATATATAAATCAAACGAATACTAGAATACCTAATATAATTGACAGAAGGTGCCAGCTGGAGATCGTATATGGCCCTATAATGTATAGCCTCAGTGCCTTTATTTACTTTTGCTCACTCTCTTGCTCATGCTTTTCTCTTCGTTTGAGATATAGATGTCCTATTATTCGGTCATACAAACTTATAGTTTAGAAACCTCTCTTCGTCTGAATTCACTACATGTAAATTGAATGCTAGATCCCTCTGCCATCCTGCTTCCAGGGATACCACAAATGATTCTAATAATTAATTAAACCTTTCTCAAAAGTCAGAATAAACAGAAAGTGAAATCATAAAAAAAAAGAGATAAGATAAAATGAATACATGAAAATTGATAATGCATTAACAACTTACATCTTCCCTTAGGTTGACCACTGAGGGTATGACTCTGACCTCAAAGAGCAGTCTAAAGGGTTGGATGGTGGCGTTCCTCAGGGTGGTGGGCGACACAGGCCGCCAGATCTGTAACCTGACAGGGGCGTCAGACCGGAAGAAGGCGGAGAAGGCGAACACTACTCCTTCTGTGAGGATGACGTCGTGCATGAGGAAGATGACGCCGGGTTCTGGGAGGTCGTCAATACCCGATATTGAAGCCTTCAGGGGGTTACCCAGCTGGATGACACGGTCTGTAAATAGAAGTGATAGGGACTCATTAGTAATTTAAGGTATGGTTCGTGTTTTCGTTTAATAAAAAATGCTGAACAATTTTATGGCAATCCTTGACCCACTAGGGATTTTTGACCTAGGCGTACCTAGGCCTACAGGTATCAGATATTACATTTATATACAACTTCCTTTGATATAAGCCCCTTGTATAGACCACATAGTTTACTGATTTCATAAGCTCACTATAGCCTCTTACGCTATCTTCCCTTCGCTCTGTTTTTGAGGTCTTGGACTTCAGTGGTGATTTTTTTTTCTATATCAAATTCTTATGATCACTATTTGGAATAAGCCATTATATGGGACTGGTATTGTAAGACGTCACGTATAGTTCACTGCAGCAATAATTGTTTTGTGGGACTTATTACATTATATGCATATATTTGCTCTCACTGCATGGGGGACATGATATCGATGTTGTTTTATTTTTCATTGATAATCAACAGTATCACGGACCTGAAAGTCCGTGACAGTATTAAATGTAATTTATGAATTATCATCAATGTTTCTCAAACTTTTCTCCTGATTTATTCTACATAGCCTATGATATGTATACGATCTGATGAAAACAAAAGTCCTTCCCACTTTTGTAGATCGTTGATAGTCGTACACCGCCGTTATGTTCCCCATAAGTCATGACCATTGTCAACAAAACTATAAATTCGAACCATGAAAATAATGAAGAAGTAATTATTGTAATGCTTTTAGCATGGCAGTACTCATTATGGCTTCTCTGTATACAGCAATAAACATGCCACAATAAAAACGACGATGTGGACTTAATAGTACTAAAATATCGCTTTGTATAGGCACTAAACTATGACGCTTAAAGAGCCTATGATGTTTAACTCATTAAATTTCTCGATTTACAGAGTGTGAAATGAACCATTTTTTTTAGTGTGTTTCCCATGGTTAATGACACAGAATGAAGTGGATGAATGAGCTAGCATCGATTGGCTGTATCCCTAGTAGGCATATTTTGAAATGTTAGATCTTTCTTTTTATTTATCTAAATCAATTAAAATGTTTCATGATGTGGCACAACCGGAATGTATAAACAATCTACATATATCTATATTAGAAAAGTATCCGTGAAATTATCCAACTTGAGTTATAACAACCTTGGCTTGAAACCTTCCTGTAACCCTCCGGGATTTTCTCTTTTTCTCATAGTTACATGTTTTGACACCAGGTGGGGCAGCAGTGTATCAAGAATGCCACAGCACTATAATAAGGTGACATCACTTCTGGACTAATATAAGTATCAATCTTGCAATTATCAAGAGAGCCAAATACACGATTATAAATCAGAATTTCCCGACCTTTGTTTCACAGATTCTATAACTATGGCATTCGATCTCATCTGTCTGGTGGCATGACAGACGCCCTTTGAAGTCATAATTGAAACTCTATGCTTCTTTTTACATCCATCAATACTTAACTTACTTTGTGAACAATAAGTCAGAAACTATGGTAACCGTACAAACAACACCATCAGGTTATCCATCGTGTGCCCAGATACCCCAGGGTAAACAGACATGGCACAGTGAGCACAGGCAGGGGTTTTCCCAGCGTCTGGTACCATTATTATACTGTTAGACATAGAGAGATCAATATAACATGGTAGCTACACTGAGGCCCCATGTAGCAGCTCTCAGCTGATATACTCAGGTATCGATCTGACAGGTGCTACACGCTATATACCTGCAGATTATCGAGCTGCTAATGGGAGCTCCTCAACTATATTCCATCAGTACTGGGAAACCAGGATATGACGTAAGTGGAAGGGTGTCTAGAGTGATCGAGTGACTAGTTGATATGAATATTTAGTGGGTGTTAAAATTGTGTCACTATTCCCTTCATAAAGTACAAATTACTCCTGTAGAATATGGAAGTATTTACCTCTCATTGTGGTTAGCAAGAAAAGTGTGTAGGATTCCAGACATAGCAAGCGTTATATATAGAGAATGGACTACTTCTTTAAGAACCCCTAATGCGTACTAAGAATCTATAACATCATAATTATTAAACACATACAGCGTCCTGATTTAGAATACCATGCATTCTTATGTTTTGTTATGATATTCACTTCTAGATAATAAAACTTCCCCAATCATCATTTTGAAGTATACGTTATTATACTATAGATGATGGCTATATGTAAACATATATACATGTGTTACATTGGCTTTTAATGAATTGGAATAATGATCTCCTAAATTTGGGTCACTTTAAGTTTAAGGTCTATAATCAAGACCTATGGCAGTATGCATTAGTAGTATTAGTACAGGCCTTCCTGCACCACAGGTGAAACAAGTGTCGGCCAGTGTGTCTAGGTGTGTCACAAGGCCCCCTTTACACCTACAGAAGGTAAACTACAGGTACCTACCTGTTTGTCCTGTACAATACTGCTCCAGTACCAACAGGGTGGCCACAACCACCACAGATGAACACTTTATGTACATCTTGTATACTTTATCTTCTCCACAAAACTGCTGCAGTTGCCCTATATGGTACAAATGTTCCTTAATGCTAGAAATTCTAATCCTCCTGCCAGCCCAGCCCAGTCCCACTAGTCCTCCATTGCTGTGTACCTGCAGTCTTTTATTAGACCACACTGCTTTCTGGAAGCTGCCCCTGCTCTGGTTGGCTGGTTGCTGGAGAAGAGGAGTGACGTCACTGATTCAATATTCAGGAAACATTGCCTTATATGGAAGTTAAATTTCCGGCATGGGGAATCCCTGTTCTACCCTCCCTGTTTGAGATGGGAGGAGTTACCTTTCTGTGACGTAGGAATATGTTAATATTAAAGAAGCGTGGCCGTTCTGGATGAGTGATCATGACCTCTATAACTCATAAGGTGTGCTAGTCTAGTCAAAATAACTGGTAGTCATGGTATACAATAATAGCCTTCCTAAGAACGAATAATATTGTCTCTATGACTAATGTTTGATATAACAGGGACATTGCTATCTTACACAGTGCTGTGTACAATGAGTGTACTTTTGGTCATAATCATAGACGCTTAGTGAAAATCAACCAAAAACTGTTGTATAAAAAGTATAAGGCAAATTTAAATGTAGATGAAATTCAATGGTTAACTATTGGAATATACATCACACTGGTTAGGGTTACTAGGTCAAGTCCCATTGCAGCTAAATTGAGTGAGAAATCCCCAAGAGAAATAGCGGTCCAAAAGCGTATCCTTGGGCCCTTAACCAGAGGAATGGGTGGTATTTCAGGAATGCCCACCTTGTAGATGAAGAGGTCGTGTGGGATGGAGTTTGTTTTACAAAATGCCCCCTGTGGCACATGCCTTACAGTTGGTGACGATCTGTGTGTCTTCAGACATCATAACTGTAGTTAAAGAGGTTTATTGCCACATGTTGAATTCAAGTCCTACTTATAAGAGCGAGGGGTCCTGCGCCACAACCCCCGGGGCCACAACCACTATCTCCCATAACTTCACCAACATATATACAATTGCGATGAATGCACTTATAACCAAAGGAAAGTTTTATATGATTTATAAACTGGCACTGGAATATTGCTTAGTAATACTAATACTAGTAATGAGGGCAAAATACTCATTCATCTTGTTCACCTTTGAATAAATGTTCTAAGGCTTAATATACATGCTTGCCTCCTTAGCATCGTAATACATGTACATAATGCCAGACCGATTGAATCAGACACAGCTACATCTTTTTATATGAAGTTAAAGAATATGTTTTCAGTCTTGAAGTGAGCAATTAGGGACAGTCAGGTCCATGTCTAGAATTACACGAGTTTTAGAGTGACAAGGCTAAGCTACAGAGCTGAATTACATTTAAATGGAAGGGTATTCGTCTTGAAGTGCAGCCACCGGCAGGTCTTGTATAAAAAGACTTCTCCATCCGTAAATTGTACAGAGATACGCTGACATTGCTGTCCCTTTTCAGTATACTCCAATGGCAATATTAGTTTCAGGGATTACTACGTTCTATGTTGTAAGTGCAAGGAAGACTCGTAATTTTGCTGGATCAAGGTGAACTAAAGCACGGTCTGCAGTCCAATAGAGACCTTCCAGGGCAAGGGATCCATAGGTATACTGCAACTCACATTTACTGTTTGTATTGGAGAATGGTTCACAACCTTCATCACATCGGGACAGCTGTTGTTCTATAATACACGAATGCATCTGGGTGCATAACTGTAGGTTTTGTCTCTCAGTTACGTTCCGTTTACATGAACGTTTTAAACCTATGAATAAATACTTTTTTTAGAATGTCAAAGTGGCTGGATGCACACCATCACGCTTTTTGGTGTTTTAAAACGAACGGTAGCAGATTTTTTTTGCTAATTTGAAACTTGCCCCCCCCCCTCCCCGAAAGAAAAAGACGTATTCCGCCAAGTGAACTGGTGGGTAATGTCTCGACAACCAAAGGTGCACGAGCAGCTTTGGTATCTTCTACTCCTGTTGAAGAATGTGGGTTTGCATAAGTCCATAGATCCGTACTCTTGTCTTGTGACTAAAACCTTTTACAGCTAATGGTACCAGCACGAGGTTCACTGCACGCGCTGCTAATACACGCTGTAAGACATTTTATTGGGAAAATACCCATTTACCTGAGCCCGCACGGGGCAATAAAAACAGATGCCTTAATGTTCAGAGACACCTTCTATGTCTATACCACAGGAAGAGGCTTAGGTATATAGCCCTCCATTAAGAAATGGTTGATGTGAAGAGCTTAGACACAATACTATTGATATAGGTTAATGAACATTCGACCATGCCTGTGTACATTATATTGCAATGTCGGAGACCATACTTATGATCCAGAAGGGGTGATGTTGGTGGGGGGGGGGGGGGTCACAGCCACCAGGGTTCGGTACCACATTTCCATTGGCTAAGAGTCTAACCAATGCTTATAATTTCAGGGCGTCGAGGGGGGGGGGACGTGCCCTACGGCCCGTGTATAATGGTTGTATTTCATGGGGGGGGGCACTTTATAGAAATATGTTTTGTATACACATGTGTGCGGCTGGCAAGGGTGCTTTTGTCCCGGCCCCTGCACTTTCTATGGTAGAGGTACACCACCTGCGTGTAGGCATTGCGTTCCCCAAAGCAGGGGAAAAGGGTGATTTTCCATCTCATTCCAATGTCCCTGGAATCAAGAAAAAGGGGTGGTACATGTATTTCTCAAATAACCCCCATGGTTTAGAGAGAAAGGGGGGTTTTTATGGGCTGACTCCATGGAATTTGAAGAACATGGATGCTCTCTGTAGTTTAGGGGATGTCCCTCCTTTATTTTGCCAATAAATATTCACACACAGGTATGAAATTTATGCTGTTTAATTGAGACAATATATCAAATTATTTTCAATGTGGGAAAATGGGGGGTGCTAAAAATAATATCAGCATTTTGTCAGAAAAATGGGTGTTTTTCTACCTTGAAAGGTCAACGTTTTCCCACAAAAAGGGGTCTTTTTTGCATAAAATTCCATGGAAATGGGGTACTTTTTTGAAGGAGGGAACGCAGATGGTGTACATACTACATATAGAATGCAGGGGCCGGGGCTTTTTTCATCTTAAATCTCTCTAAGCATGGCTCTACTTTTGGGAAAAACTCCCTATAAGCACGGGTCCATTTTGAGTAAAAAATGCCGCAAACGCAGCCTATATTTCATGAAACAGCTCGAAGTGGGGGTTAATTTTCAAATTTTCCCTAAGAAAGGGTCTATTTTCCCAGAAATGGCATGAAAAATAGACATTTTTCTTTCAAATTTCCCTAAGCAAGGGTCCATTTTCCCAACCAAGGGTAAGGTTGCGGAACCTCCAGCCGCACACATAGTGAAAAAAATCGAGTGCCCCCAACCCCCACCCCCGGGGTGGCAAACGCTGTAGGACCAACACTCCCGAATAGTCCCTCATTAGGGAGGTTTAGCGACCACTACGTATAGACAATAATAACGCAGACGAGCAGCATACCTACAGCATTGGTACACGCTGAGGCGCAAATGTAAATGGGCTATAAATACCCCTGCTGTGCTTAAGCAGGATCAGATCCTGCTGCTGATCGTGCTGGTTTTATACCTACAGCAGGTACAACTGTATTGCAGAATAAGAAGTACTCTACTGCAAAATCCACGCAATGCTGTAGGTATATGCTGCACGTCTGCGTTATATTGTCCACGTAGTGGCTGCTAAACCTCCCTATTACATGTAGGCTATACCTGGGAATACCTATAGCTGTGTTCATTAACCCTCTCTGGAGGGTCTTGCCAAAAGAGAAACGTGGACCACAAGAGAAAATGTGCACCTTTTGTATTGCTAAAAGATTTTCTCGATAATCGTTTGGATAAAAAGTGCAAATTTTTTGACACCTCAAAAAGAGTTTTCCATGCATTTTACTATATATTATTTTTGTCAATACTATGAAAACGAGTTAGGCCATACACGTTTTACTGACTACTCTCTGAAAGAATTTACAGAGGTTCTTCCTCTTTAGCTTTGGCAAGACCCTCCTGGGTGCTGATTTCTCACCATGATACGCAGTGCTCACGAGTCGACACTATATATATATATATATATATATAGACGAGCACAGCAGTGGGTGGTGGATCAACTCACCTGTGACACCAATGTTGCATCCTATATAAGAATGACATGATGGATGAATGCATTGATGCACTATGTGGCTAGTAGAGGGTTATAGACAGGTGAGAGTGGGACTGTTCCCGGACTGTTCACTCTCTGCCAGCTGATACACAGACTACACACGCAGTGTGTACAATGTATAATACATAATATAACCATATGTGTATGCATGGTCTAAATACACCGAGCAGACAGACACAGTGCCATGACTACAATATTGGCCACTGATATGTATAGGGTCTCTATATAGATCTCCCTCGCACAGGTATGGTTTTCAGTTATGGGTCTCTATTTCAATAGCAGCCTGTTGATTCACTCACACTTGAGATGGGTGTGGACCACTAAAATTGACATGGCTACATGGGATATTTTAGGCTTAGTGACATGGGACATGAACAATTTCTTAAAATTGACATAATGACATGGACAATTTCTTAAAATCGACATGGTGACATGACCATTTCTTAAAATTGACATGGGGACATGGCCGTTTTTTTAAAATCGACATGTGACATGGGGGACCCCCCATCCACACCCCCCTTGAGGGTAGCACTCGGGGTTAAGAGATGCCAAATAGGAAATATAAGATGGGGAGAATGGTAATAGTTATTAGGCTTTATATACACATATCCACACATCTAATGAAAATGATGATTACGACCATAGACAGCAAAGTCCCAACAATTCAATGCTTCCAGGGACCTATAGACATAGAAACCTGATATGACAATGTATAATGTCTACCCCATACATTCTGCTTATGCATATTTAGGCCTATATATTTAGGCAAAGCTTCAGTATAGGGATCTAAACTATAGTCTCACCTGCAATCAGACCAACACCCCACCTGGCTCCTGGGCATAACTATTTTTGTACAGGTAAGCATACTGTGCCAGTTTATCAGTTACGATTCTACACATACCGGCGGCCGCGTGGCCTAATGGATAAGGCGTCTGACTTCGAATCAGAAGATTGCGAGTTCGAGTCTCGTCGTGGTCGGATAGATTTTGAATAACAGAATGATTTTTGCATGTAACATTGCATATTGCCCATATCAGTATACAGTCGAAATTGTGACATTATGCTCAAAGAGACGTGCCGAGACCGTGGTTGGCCAATCCATATTCAAATCCAAGCACTTCTACTAATTAGTGTTCATACAAGAAAGAAAAAGGACCGAACTTGATTTGCCAGCCGCACATATGTGTATAGGGCCTACATTACATAGAAAGTGCCCCCCCCCCCCCCGGAGACCTTGATTGATTGATTTGTGTTTTACAGCACTTTAGCGGCACTAAGTGGCTATCCCGTGCTTCACAGGTTCACAATTTAACAGAGGAATGTGTCAGTGCCCGCGCATATGTGCACCACACACATCCTGAGGGGATAGGAAAGAGGAGATATACACCCTTTTAAGTGGGCTAGGGAAGCCCGCCCCCGGAGACCTACCAGGGTTCTCAAATTCATAGAATTTCAAATGTCCATCCACAATTTGTCCCGTAATATAGAACATAATCAGCATTGAAGCCGGTCCTATCATATTATCCCCATACATATATAGGACTAAATTACCACTTTAAATAACCTTTTTCTGTATAGCCTAAACAAATTTATGTGACTCAATATGTTGAATCTTTATTAACTTCTTTATATACGCCTACCTTATGTGTAGGCCTAACTGGTAGCGGCGATTTTAGGCTGAATAATAAAAGGAATTGTGTGTTTCCGGTCTACATAACACAGGATCTTGTCAAAAGTAGGATCTTCCTAGCTATATAAATAGCCTAATGGTTTTTGATTGGCCCAAAGCCAATCCTTTGTGTAAGGTAAACCTGAATACCACTTACCCTTAGCAAAGAATTATATTCACGGTGTTAATGATTGTGTAATATGCACGAACACCCCTCCAATGAAATTGTGATCTATGGGCCTATAATTATCTGTATATCATGTGATATCATTTTTACCTTATTGAACAAGCGCATGCCAAAGTCTATCTCAATTACCATCCCACCATTACCAATAAAATGCTATAGTTTTCCACGTAATGATATCAAAAGATCTACAAATTAATTCATTACGCTGTACATAATAATTATAACCTCTCTAATGTCAGCTTTCTACTCATGTTCATTGATAAAATGAAATATAGTACAACATGTATAATCTTGGTCTCTAATGAAGCGCCACATTATGATAGAGTATTAGCATATGAAGCGATGACGCGGAAATCATTTAAACACCATACAGGGCCTTGAAAAGTTATAATGGCGCGTATACATATATCCTTTGTGTCATGATGGGCAGGGCCCATTTACCTGTGCAGGTGACACATTGAGATGGGGTGGGGGTATTAGGGTGTGGAATGAAGGGACACACTCATGATAATACACCCCCCAGGGTAAGATCAGGAATTCCGGACCGGAAAGAGGTCAGTGGATTTCCGGCATCCGACTAATGTGGATGACTCCCATAGAGATAATACCAAATTTGAGAAAAACATACACACACACACACCCAACAACAAACAATCAAAGCGCAACAACAAACAAACAAAACAACAGCAACTACAAAAAGAAACCCCACAAAAACCCACGGAAAAACAACAAAACTGCCAATTGCCATTGCTAGGACAAAGAATCAAGGGTAGACAAAGGTGGACTTGAAATAAATCTTGCTTCACAATTGAACGGTGTTTACATGAGTGCAGACTGTTATAGGCCTACTGGACAAAAACCTGATGGAATAGCAAAACAACAGAACACCGTCGTCATTCGTCCATAATGTTATGTTAAATCAGTTAGTTGGAGGCATTATGCGATATTTAAAATGTTAAGAGGTAAGATGATACAATGTTAACAGGCCCGTAGCCAGACTTCACTGTGGGGGGGGGGGAACTCAAATAATTTAGGTGGAACTCAACAGAAATATTTGAGTGGCGGAGCAGCGAAAATTGCAAGCAAAGCGCAGCAACAAAGCTGGGGGGGGGGGGGTCAGGGGACATGCTCCCCTAGAAAAACTTTAAAAAAAAGGGAAGACTACAGGTCCGATCCCCTGTTAGTTCCACTTGCCCGCGATGAGTTCCCCCCTTTCATGTCTGTGATAAGTTCCCCCTTTCATGCCTGTGATGAGTTCTGCCCTTTCAGGTCCAAATTCCACCCACCCATATCGAAATATTTTTGCTCCTTTCATAAAAAATGTGTCGCAGTAAAAAACAAAACAAAAAGAAAATCTGGGAGGGTGGAACTCCTCATAATTTTGCTTCTGGGAGGGGGGGGGGCTTAAGTCCCCTGAGCCCCCCCTCTGGCTATGGGCCAGGTTAAATAGCAAAGACCTAATTAAGTCACTTCAATTAGAAATCCATGTCACTGGGTAGGAGAAAGTCAAGGTCGGGGCACAGCCACCCTGCACCACGTCATATATGTCCATAATAACAACCACGAATCCATGTACCACAAGGACACAAACCTTCCAATCTCATTATAGAAGACAGGTTTTAATCCTAAATCCTCAACAGCATGTGCACACACATAAATGCAAAAATAATATCCAGAAACATACACACAAAAAAATATTCTGAATATCTTAGGCCTTTCGCCTAACATTTGTTGGACTTGCTAACCCAGGTTGGGAGTTTGCACGTCCCCAAACCACCAAAGTTTTCTTGGGAGTTTACGCCTAACGCCTAGGAAAAATGCCCGACTTGCCTGATTTCTCCTAACTTGCCTTAGACTTTTCCACTAACTACATAGACTTTCAAGCAACATAGCAATTCAATTCTGAAATGGTAATTGTAAACTCCACATAGGTTAAGACATCCAGAACAGAGCCTGTCCATTTGAGAAGCAAGTTCAATACGTCACATCATTTTCTTTGCAACCTGTGAACTTAGTTGCTCTGGGTTTATCCTAATGTCAAAGATGTGGATATATGAGTAAATTAAATTTCCACAGAAAAGGTGTTTCCATTATTCTTTATTGCTCCTTGAATAACAAATATATATTTATTAAGTGTATTCTGTTAAATCACATGCCAGGTGGAATTGTATAGGCGTCATTATGTCGATAGTCATTGAAAGCGCCATTATTCTGACATTCAAAGGCTTTTCCATGATATGCATGTACCATAAAAATCCTCATGCAAACCACACTGCCACCTGGTGTGATAAAATCTACTACTCCTTAGACATAACTGCTACCCCTTAGACAAAACTACTACCCCTTAGACATGGCTAAGTCAAGTCAGCTTGCCTTAATTAATAGGTTAGTTAATACTACTAACACATTAGTAAGATGTTGCTAACATGTTGGGTATTTTGCCTAATGGATGATTTTGTCTAAGTTAGATTAGTATTTACTAACTTGGATTATTTTCTGTGTAAAGATAGGCAGTTAAAAGAAATAATGTAGAGTGACAAAGAGGGTATTTTACTGTCTTTGTTTTTTTCAATAAGTTTGAGGTGTGAGCATTAAGCTGTGTCTGTCTGTGTCCACCCACTCCATACATATCTCTGTTTATAGCTCTGGTTGCAGCACGATGTGTTCAGAATACACAACTATATACACGTATCCTATCTATGGTGCACGTGGATCCTGCAGATGAGGGCAACATGAGAACCAGGGTGCCTAGATGGCCAAAGCTGGACCGGTTGAACCACAGCCCACATACAACAACATCTTATACTCAAACTCACAAAGTCATGTCCTTTTTTGCCACGATGCATATAGATATATGCAGTGTTGGGGAAGCTATCACTGAGAAAATATTCTTACTAACTTGAGTCTGTATCCAGACTCAGGCAATGTCGCCAAAATGAGTATGATTTGAGACTCAGCCTGACCCTGAGTATCATCCACAGGCTCAGGCTGAGTCTCAAATCATACTCATTTTGGCGACATTGCCTGAGTCTGGATACAGATTTGGGTGTGTATCAATCTCATGGTATGCAGGGCTGCATCAATACACCATAGCGACCAAAAGGGCAGTGTGTATTAATGCATTACACGGTCTTAAAGATTTAACGGTGTAATAAGAGAGCTCTCTGACACTGGAAAGGCCATCTTACATGTTAACTCTGAAATGAGCACCAAAGGGGATGTCACTTACAGTATGAATGGTAAGTTGTTAGTTGATACTGGTGAGGAAGTCAGAAAGGAAGTATCCTGCTTTATTCAAAGGGGAAACGCAATTAAGTCGGTGCAGTTTTATTTCAGTCTAAAGGATTATACAAACAGCATTCCTTGTTTTTGACCTATAGGTTGTATCCCCCAATATATACCGGAAACGAGGAGAGCAGTTTCCTGTGTGTAGTGACATGTGCTTTATTTGGGAATAACTGACATGTAAGTGTTACACTATATACTAGTATAGCTAGGGTGGATTTAGGGAAGAAGTACAGAGTCCATTTGTATAATGAATGTTCGATCCTTAGGTGACAACCATCTAACTTTGTGTAAGTTATTAGGGTAGGTTAACCTTAAGACGTCCATATACCTCCACCAAACAAAGTCGCCATTTCTACGAGTTCTCCTACTGAATCAACATTACAACTGGTAGATTCAATACTTATTAACCATTTAAAAGCACTGTTTATTCAGGCAGTAAAGCCATTGAGATGGTCATGTTAATGTGGCGGACGTCTCAAAGTATTTGGACGTCTTTAGGTTAGTCTAGCAAGAGCATTGATTCAGCACCCAAACACTGATTTCCCAGGTATTTACAACGGGTTCACCTTAATAACCGTCATTAAAGAATCTGTCTAACTGGATACATAGGTTTATTGTATGTGTAACTTTGCCCCCTAATAAAAGTGTGACACATGAATAATTCAAATACCAACACGTATACATATATACATGTGTAATCCCAGACCTAATCAGGAATGTAAATAACACAGTGGCTGACTGAATCAGTACATTCACCCATCCATCTTTTCCCACAGTGGTGTCTTACTGAAAAACCTTCCATAAGTTTGAACAACCCATAAAGGCCTACTCTAGCGGACTAATCCTTACTTCTATTTGTTTTTTTTATATAAAGGTATGCAAAGCCACCATAAATCACATGATCCACACCCATCATACCTTATACAGTTCTGAATCCAACACAGTCTTTCAACATAATTCAAAGCAAAAGGGTGACATTGACATCATGAATCATCGTGACTTA
The DNA here is from genome assembly GCA_949317995.1 of Acholoe squamosa. Classification (NCBI taxonomy): domain Eukaryota; kingdom Metazoa; phylum Annelida; class Polychaeta; order Phyllodocida; family Polynoidae; genus Acholoe; species Acholoe squamosa. The sequence goes on along the minus strand of OX439044.1, from coordinate 42,952,913 downwards.
AGTGCATGTCCAAGATTCCCAGCAATTTAGGGAAATATGATAAACAGAATAACACCTGTCACAGTCCAGATACATCCATATTCTGTATGTTTGAGGATGAGAGGGTAACTATCACTGGTACAGAAACTAGGTCTACAGTGCTGCAAATGCATGAAATATTCCTGTCCATGTATTATAGCCTCACACGGAGTCAGCAACTTCATTGAACATCCATTATGGAGCTATTCCACGACAATATCCACAATGTTTAAAGTGACATGCAGTAATTAGGTAGCTTGTGCACGTGTTTGTGACAGACACGAGCATGACGTATATCATACACGTGACGTGCCAGAATAAAACATGAATTAACCCTCATGGTGAATCATTGAGGTGACACATGCTAAAATGACATGGTTGTTATAGTATAGGCCCCTAAGGGCCGTTTTCCACCACCCGATATGATCACCCCAACGGCCGACAGGGGCACCACACGCCCACACCGGCCGATGGGGCGCCCATAAAGTTCAATGGTGAGGCATGTCCCCCTGTCGGCCGACAGCAGTGCCTATCGGCGGATATACCTACTCTATCGGATGGTGGAAAAGTTACATTTGTATAATTTATCGTCCACAGCCGCAGTGTTTTTTCTCACTCTGTCTATATACCCATAACTCTCCTCTATATAATCAGCTAATCAGGTATGGTCAAAGGGATGTCGTTCATCAAGTTACTATACACACGTACCTCTGCAGACACCCCCTATGGATTATTGGTGTTTACAACTTGAAGGAATGAGATCCCACACTGCAAAAATGGTGTTTATATCCTAAACACAATTCTAAACATATTCTTGCAACGTTTCCTACACATGTTTAGCCAAACAATGTGCTTAGCTCAAGTGTTTAGAAATCTAGGTGTTTAGGTTTAAACTTTGTGTTTAGATATCTATGAATTTTTGTGTTTAGATGTTTATGAATATTTGTGTTTAGATGTCTAAATGCTTTGACGGAGAGTTAGGGTGTGCAGACATGTACACATTAAAAAAAAGATGTATTTTGTTTGTTTTCTCATTTACTGGGAGAGGGGGTATTTACATGTCAAAGTCTCCAAAGATGTCAGCCACACATATTTACATGTGCATGTATGTACACACTGCATCAGAATGAGAGACTTGAGAAAGTACAACAGCTTGGTAGGTAGGAAATTGCTTTGTCTATTCCAGAATAACATGAAATAGGTGTCAGTCATTGAGTTTATTGATCATTTCATGCTAATGATGGTAGTGTAAGGTGAATCTAGTCAACTTTCTATTGCCCTTTCTATTCTCATGACATTTAATGAATAGAAACTATAATAAACATGTGGTTTGGGTACATTTGTCACAAAGATTGATTACTGTGTACAGATAGTCCATTCAAAGGTAGTGCTGCTACCTGGTGTGGATTCAACATTCAAGCATAATGATGTTTAAATCTAAACACCTATTATTCAACTGTTTAAACTCTAAACACCTAAACATGTTTAGCAAAAATGTTTATATAGTTAGAATAAAAGTGTTCATTTCCTAAATGTGTAGTAGATGAGACACCTAACTGACCTATATGTTTAGGTTTTAAACGTGTTTAGACCTAAACATGTTTAAAATTTAAACACCTTTTTTGCAGCACAGGTTCTTGATAAACAACCTCCAGAGGCCAGCATCTCCTATGACCATATGCCCTACACGTTGCTGTAGTTGATGCATTCGAACCAATATCATAACCCACGCACTCTGTCTCAACTGATTTTTTTCACTCTTGAAACTTGATCCAGATATGGTTAGATATTTTCAATAATGCACATTTTTCGACATAATGCAAATTATTTCAATGTTATATGGTTATACCATGCATACACTATGTCAAAAGAAATTAACCGGAAGGAAGTTATACAAACAGTCTAAATATTTCATAAACTAAGCAACCGGTAGGAAGTGTTAGGCTACATTAGGATATACTATATATACAAGAGTGGAATTAGGATAGTTGGGATGTGTATACATGTGTCTCATATGACGTACATACTTAGTATACATCGTAAATACTACTCTCAGACCCTCAAAAAAGAAATCTCATAACACCCGGTGACACTATGAAAGTTTGATGTGCAGATGGGATGGGAGGCATGGCTTTTGTTGGGTTTGTGTGTGTTGAGCTGGTTGCCTCTCCCGGAGTAGCACAGCAAATACATGGACGTGCCGCGTCCCCTCTAGGACGCATTCCTCATACGACGTAACGTCAACACAAACATCCATTAGCAGTTGAAAAAGTCCACTGACAGTTTTCACCAAATATGTTTAGTGTGCCATGTGTACTTCCCCCGTCCTTCCTGCATCTGGTCTGTCCACCTCACGAAAATATACCCAAATAATTTGATTTCTAATTCCATTTTTGTGTACAGATGATGTACGTGCGTCACATATCGAGAAGTGTGAATACACTAAAAGAAAGGCCTCTATGAAAGCAATCACTGTCGATGGAGAAAGAAGGGCGGGTATTAATATAGGACTTGATGATTCGGTACAATCGGCATTCTGCGTCTAGAAAGCCCCTGTTATCATGATCTGCTTATCTTCACGTTGTTATCCTTAAAGCTATAAAGTAATTCTTCACTTTTATGTTATTGTGTTCTGGGTTGTATACGGCACATAGCTATTGTATTATTGACCAATGGGAGGCATCCCTGGCATAAACTGCAGAGTCGGGGGCTGAAGGTGTTAGTCATAGTGGAGTCGGGGTCTAATGGCGGCCCCCTGCTGATAATGGCTATGTGATTGTGGTGTCTCTAGGTCTAAGCAATATTCCGTTTAATGAAGGAAACTACGATTCCTATCATGTACAATCATTATAAATAACCCACAAAAGAAAATAATCGCCAAGGGTCTTAATGTCAGAGAGAGCAGTCATTTGAAAAGGAGAGAAGAAACTGCATTTATAGATCTAGAATCGTAAAGTTTTTTTCAATTTGTATGAACACCATTTCCGGTTCATACCCACAGAAGCCTTAAGGTGGTACCAGCACCGCGATGGGAATATCCGCGGACAAATGGCATACTTGTGCATGTATTTTGATGACAATTTAAAAAGTTTCCCCCCATTTTATTTACCTTCCTACATAGCACATCACCGAGGGACCCCAATAAGGTGACAAGGTAAGCATACCAAGGTGGTCCAGTCACACTGTGGCGTCCTGTGTCACAATGGTCGACAGTCAGAAATGTCGTCTGCTCTGGTATTATTTACATTAAAAGGATAAAAAAATATCTGAGTAAAGACATTTCCCATACCTGGAGTCCTTAGTTGCACAAAGAAGCAAACAAAAGCTCAGAAATATGAGAGGCGAGTTATTTCTCTTGGACCACTCTGTAGTATACATGACCCTGACAAACATTAGAAGGTTAAACAAGAGGAAATGCATTATAATATACAGAGGACATGGTTTCCATACTTGTAGTACTCTATGTAGTGGTGAGATAATGTAACAGGAGGCACAGGGAGTGCAAAGAACCTTACAGCCTCTAAGGTGTCCTGTCCCAGCCTTGTTTACATCATTTACCGTGGGTGCATGCACACCTGCAACAACGGATCAGAGAGGATCATGACGTGACGTCACCCAATGTATGTCTTGAATCGCACGTCAGCGGATGACAGCGACAATGCGACTTGTTCCATGACCATTTCCAGGTTCATACCAGGTTGAATCACACACAGGCATTTTAAATAAAGTCTGAAAGTTAGTGAAATTTGATAATCGGTTGGAATTCAGTGGTCCCCCTTAATATTGCAAGATGCAGAGTAATGTACACTTTTCTCTTGCAACAATAATCAATTTGTAAATTCTGTTTGAAAATTCCCAAAATAAACCTCTATTATATTTAAAAGAAATGACCACCCTATTTTACAGAAGATTTCATTTGGTAGATTTTGTATGGAATAAAAATCCTGTAGTATACTTTATGCCACATCTGCAGTAATAAGGGCAGCGAACAGACCTTTCTAGTGCAGTGTGTGACGTCACAATTGGGGCAATCCATCACAATATTGACTGCACAGCACCGCTCATCTACAAGAAAATGCTACTTATTGGTGCATTTTAATTTTGCTTGCATATTTACATTTATGATTAGCATCATATAACCCACCTATGCTACATTATATAATCCAGTGCTGATCCACACGTTAACATTGCAACTGCCTCCAAGCTGCACCACTTGGTGCATTTGGACCAATTGTGACGTCATACACTGCACCAGAAAGGCCTGTTTCCTGCCCATATAACAGAATTCCCCGATTACATTAGATTTAAATCTTGGTATTTTGAGATTGAACTCTCCAAACTTTATAATAAACTTTAAAGAGGACGTTCCATGCTTTCTTCACAGACATAAAATTGCCTGGGTGTAGGATCTTGCGATAGTGGATCCAGTAATATGCATAGAAAATACTCTTTCGGACTATTAGTAGCTGTGTATTGAGGTTCACATAGGTAAGACTATAAAACTGTCAGGTGTCTAAAACTGGCAGATAGTCTTTATTTCCCATAATTATCATATAGCCGGTTCTTTGGGTATATATACATCTAAATCCATGTGTATCCACCCACACCTTCCCGAAAAGGATATAGCCAAAAACATAGACCCAGATCATATATCGTATCTATCCCGAGGGCGGACAAAACGGTGTTAGCTAAAGATCTCTATCAAGATTTGTATCATTTGCAACTCTAGTGGGTTTGCCATAGAGGATTTGATCTCAAATTCTGTACATTGCGCAATGGCAGATGTAAAACTAGTGGTCGTAGATCATCAGGTTATCACAACACATCCACGGCCCTTTATGGTATAAGTTAATTATATATGACTTGCAAATGAGTCCATACTCATCTATTATCTAATGCCTAATTTGATTCTTCCTCATATCTGGAAGTTGCTTGTTGGCCCATCAATTATCCAACGTCCAAATTAATGGTTTCTGGATGCATATACCTGTCCACCTGTAATGGAGCTTAGACCCAACGTCCGCTGTCGGCTGATTTTATATACCGGTACTGGTATGGCCCAATCTGGCGATTTGGGGTCTCACCAATCCTCATATTATCCTTCACAAGGGGCACTCACATATTATGCCATTTCACATCACTTTCCAATATCTAACTAAGGAGAAGTACACTGGCTAAGAGAGGACACTCCCTATTACACTGCATTATTTTCACCCTGTTCATGTCACGACACGGCTAAAATGCATGTTACAAACAAAAGAATACCATGCATGACATTTTGTTCAGGTGAGCTGTGTAGGTGGAACCTGGATGTCACGTCACAGGTGTAAGGCACATGCCAACATGAACTGCAACAGGTATAGAGGCTGTCACAGAAACAGCCACACAGCATTAACAGTCTGAAGAGTGTGAGAATACTAAAGACCTATTCTCTTGTTGCTAGTAGTTTTTTTTTGGCTGTTCAGCTTTTACGTGTAGGAGGGGGATGAGTATTATCGGAAATTCAATTCTTGTGACTCCCCCCCCCTTCCACACAACCTTAAATACAGAATCTATCTGTAGGCTACGGTACATCCATGCCTGGAATCCTCAAGTGATATCAACACATAACAAATACATCATTGTCTTTTATTTCTTGATAAAATACTTTCACAAGGTGGGCCGCGAATCCCTTTCACCAAGAAAAGAGGATGGGGTGCAGCTATGTCTATAGAATTAATAGTCTCCAAGCAGTGCTTTGGTTTTCTGTGTGAAGTGTAAGATATAGTGGCAAGGATAAGAGAAATGTCTGGGGAGTGTGAGATGTGGATATGACCGTCTGAACTGTTACAGTGTTCTAGAGGTAACCGGGAACTAGCAAACATAGATTCTGTTTTCATGACATACAAGGTCGTCTCAGAGTGTTACCAATGACTCAATAGTAGCATATAAAAAAGACACAACTACAAGAAAATATTTAGCACTTCCGGTCTTGGGCGGCCTCCATAAAGGAGCTACCGATGGCACGAGACATCGTCATGCCCATAGGTTATGGTTTTGATGTAATTATGAAAAGAAAGGTTAAACTAATGAATAAATGAACAAAATAAATCTATGTTTATTAAACTGGGGTAGGGAAGGTGTGCGACAGGACGCCCTGTGTTTCTAGACCCTATTTCTTCTCCAGTAGTCCCCTCGTTCTGACCGTTTTGATGAGTGTCCCCTCGCCCAACCAATGACAAATTTCACGTTCACAACCCCAGCTCTTAGCCTCATGAGGGTCTTGCCAAAAGACAAAGAGGAAAAAGAGGAAAACAAAACAACAAAACTGATAGAAACGTGCATGGTCTAACTCCTTTTCATAATAAAAAAATGCAGCAGTATACATAGAATAGAAAACACCTTTTTGAGATGTAAACAACGTGCACGTTTCATCTAAACGAGTTTGTGAAAAAGATCATTTGGCAACACACAAACCTGCACGATGTTTTATTCTCTTTTCCTTTTTGGCAATATCCTAATACCTGCCCCCCTTTGCAGAGGATAAATGAATAAAAGCTTCAATAGTGGCCTGCCGCTCTTAAGGTTTGCCACGTGCCACCCAATACATACCAGCATACTGAGTTGAAGAGTAACCATTATCTTGTAAGTCCTATTTGAGATGTGTCTTTGCACATGTGCATATAGAGTATATGATAAGGGCCACACGGGACATTATGCACATTGCTACAAGAACAGCTGTACAACGTATAAGGGGCTGCATTCAGACACATCTATGTGCAGTACCCACATCTCGTTAATGTGCATTCAAGAGTGAACTCAATCCATATAAGCGAGACTGCTTCTACTTTTCGGGTTAGAGTTATTATACATAAGTGCTTGATATCTAACACATCTGTGCTCATTTGATACCAAAGCTGATCTGAAACCCCCACGCCAATAAAGTATTTTTGGACAGGCGTGGCCTTAAATGGCCCCCATATGCCCCGTGTTAATTTTAATGAAATTTAATGCTCATATCCTCTGTCCCTAGATTCGATTTTAGCTAAATTCAGGGCTAAAAAGAGAAAAACAAACTCTTAACTACTGCCAAAAAGGAGCCCCCCCTATCTACATCCGTCACTCTAACGCTGAGTGATCCATATATATGCCTTGAGACTTCCATCTCGCACAGGGCTCTAGAAATTGGTTTGGTGTTGAACCAACATTGTCAAATGGCTGTTAGGTATCAATAGTTTGGTGTTGAACCAACGTTGTCAAATGGCTGTTAGGCATCAATAGTTTGGTGTTGAACTAACATTGTCAAATGGCTGTTAGGCATCAATAGTTTGGTGTTGAACCAACATTGCCAAATGGATGTTAGGCATCAATAGTTTGCTATTGAACCAACATTACCAAATGGCTGTTAGGCATCAATAGTTTGGTGTTGAACCAACATTGTCAAATGGCTGTATAGGCATCAATAGTTTGCTGTTGAACCAACATTGCCAAATTGCTGTTAGGCATCAATTAATCCAGTTGCCAATGGTGACTCGGTATCAAACCAATTTCTCAGGACCGGGGCTGCAGTGTACATTTCAAAGTATGCGGGATTCTCAAGGTTAACCTCGGTTGATAAAGATATGAACCCTAGCCTAAGTAATAGCATTTGTCATGAATTTCTCGAGTCAATTCACCCTGGAATTTATCACCAAAATATCTAGAGTGGTGTACACCCTACACAGCCCAACCCATATACTACATTGTACATCAGGAGGACAAGGAAAGTGAGGTTGGTGAGCAACATAGCTGTGACACTTAATAAACTGGTGAAGGATTTATCGTAATAGTTGTATATATATATATATATATATATATATATATATATATATATATATATATATATATATATATATATATTGCATGATTATCGCGGGTACATGCTGGTATTATCATTATTACAATTACATGTAATTGGATTTAACTGTGGGCCTTGTATAACATGAATGTCTCAGATTGCAGGTACCGTATTTCCTCGTGTTTAAGCCGGGCCCCGTGTATAAGCCTGTCCCGTGTAAAAGGCCGGGGAAAAAGCTTCTTAGTCTTGTATAAGCCTGCCCCGTGTATAAGCCCGGGGGTTGGAATATCTTTTCAATCCAAATCACTTTCTAGTACATAACTCTACTTCTACACGGAATATCAACACAATTCTTTCAGTTTTATAAACCACATTCATTATACTACCAATCTAACGATAAACTAAGCATTAATTGATAATAAAATCATTGAAAATATTGAAATACATATGGTATTATTAGGGAATTATTAGGAGGTACCGCAGTGATTTTTCAAGTATAGGAGCCTGCCCCTTGTATAAGCCTGGAGGGTCTTGCCAAAAGAAAACGAGGATGTATGTCTGTAAATCTTTTCAGAGAGTGCTGGGGAAAACGTGTATGGCCCAACTCGTTTTCATTGTATTGACAAAGAAAGTACAGCAGAAACAATGGAAAACTCTTTTTGAGATTAAGAAAACATGCACGTTACATCTAAACGTTTATCCAAACAATCTTTTAGCAACACAAAAACGTGCACGTTTTCCTTTTGGGTTCACGTTTGTTTTTTGGAAAGACCCCCCTGGGTGATTTTCCATTTAGTACTTTACAAGCCCGGGCTTACACAGGGGGAAATACGGTATATAAGTGCCGAAACGTTTCCAACGATTTTAGTACGAAAAAGACTTTAACTTCTGAGAGGATGTTTACATTTCTTCTCTAGGACAGTCATGCATGATAGTTAACAGAGACAGGCATGTACCTTTATCTAAGAAGTTAGGTTGTGAAGATTACAAGGAGTTTTTACCTTTTTTTTCTTTGTTTTTGGAGGGGGGGGGGCTGTGGTAAGAGTAGTGGAAGGGGTGCATGGTGGCGGTGGATATTGATACCTAAGATATATTGTACCGTTCATGGATGCATCGACTAACTCCCTCCCCAAAGAGTCATATATATATATATATATATATATATATATATATATATATATATATATATATATACACACACATATTTATATATATATAAATATATATATATAAATATATATATAAATATATATATATAAATATATATATATAAATATATATATAAATATATATATAAATATATATATAAATATATATATATATAAATATATATATATGTATAAATATATATAAATATATATATAAATATATGTATAAATATATATGTAAATATATATGTATATATATAAATATATATGTATATATAAATATATATATATATATATAAATAAATATATATATATACACACACATATATATATATATATATATACATATATATATATATATATATATATATATATATATATATATATATATATATATATATAGGGGGCTACATTTCTTCGTAGTTTCATGGTCCTTCATAAATCGCTTATTCTATACAATAATTACAGAGCAGGGGGTGAAGAGGACATCCTTCCTGTCCTTACTGAGAAGTCTGGGAAGAAATACAGATAATGGCTAGATTTAAAGCGCGATTGTTGTTCTGTTTACTCTGTTTAAACTGCGTGGTATGTACAATGTATAGTTGCTACCGGGGTGGGGGGATGGTGAATACACTTGGGTTACCAATGAACATTAAAAATAATTATTTTAGAAAAGGGAGGGAAAAACCCCAACAAGACACACAAAAAAGAACGATGAATTCATGATTCCATATGAGAGACTCATAAACTACATGTCACAGCTTCTTTACCTATAGGATCCCATGGATGACCTGGAGTGAAGAAGTGAAACAAAAAGTACCCTCGTCGGTTTTACCTATATGCTATAAGGTGATATATACTTGGCTAGTCAGACTCCCAGCACTACTGTTAAGGCATTAGCTGCAAACAAGGTAGTGTCACGCAGCTGCCTTAACCCATATAGCTGCCAAGTGCGCAGTTACCTCCTTTTGTTTAACCCTTTACGGACGAGAATGAGGGTTAGGGAGTGGTCATTATTTATCAACAGGGGGGGTGGTGGGTTTTCGCGCAGATGCGCGGAAATTTTTTACGCCCCCCCTTGACAGCAGTCAAAATTTTTTGCGCCCCCCGCGCCAGAGGCGCGGAGAGTTTTTGCGCCCTCTTTGATCTATAGTAGCACGCAGGCTTTTTTGCTAAAAAGAGGGTGAATTTTTTTAGACCCCCCCTCGCGAGGGGTCTGAAAGTTTTGCGCCCCCCTCCAACCCACCACCCTCCCTGTTGATAAATAATGACCACTCCCTTAGCTTAAGGAGTCCGCCCCATATGTCTTGCCACCCCACCACACCCTTTTATGTAATTAGCATTTGCATAACATGGCGCTAAGGACAGTATGTTGCCTCCGAACCCACCCTAAAAGACATAATATTCACTTGTATGTACTCGTAGAACATCAATGAGTCATTGACTAGTAACTCGCCGGTGTGGCATGTATCATATATATTAGTGCAATATGCCTCAATTTTAAAAGTGGACCAATGAACCAGTTAACACAACACTATAATAGGGTTGATTAATATAGTTTTATTCATGGATATAAATATAAATAATAGTCCTTATGTATATACAAAATATCACAATGAATCTTTATAAAGACAATTGCGAATCTATACATGATTGTAGCACCGCTTTTTTAAAAAGTACTAAAATAGTTATTTAAAAAAGATTATGAACCATTATAGCATGGAGTCATCAGGTTCGATGTGGAATATCTTCATTTCAGATATAATCCAAAATAATTACACAGAATCTACAGTCATGTTCAAGCACTTCTTCCCAGATAGTAGAAATGAAGACGTTTCTTTGAAAATAACTGCGAAGATAATGCTGTACATCATTTTATATATGTGATGAATTGTATGAGCAAAGACCGATGATCATAATGCATATGTACATTTTTATGAAGGATGATGATATTTAATGGCGAAAGTGATTTACTTACAGATGGGAATGATTGGAAAGACATGGTATGAGAATGAACACAGCATTTGAAATATCATGTACATCTATCTCATATTTCATTGACGACAGGACGCAGTACATCATAATCATCATAAGAATCCTATAGTATACATGTACAATCGACACTAACGGCCTGAGTATTTACATAAAATATACACAGGGCTATAAGGAAACGTACCAAATAATTCTTCATTAAAATTACCGAAAATCTCTCATTCTCTCAGGACTGCATAGTGATACACTATAATATATGCTGACCCTACAGGGTTCATATCCTGAAGGGTTGGCATGATCCCAATGCAGGTCTGGTGACTCCATAGCACTCCATTGGTGCATCCTGCCAACTAAGGAACATAGACCTTGAGGCATCTTCCGGTCCTGAAGTGGTTAACACACTGCTGATGTTTTATTTGGTATATAACAGGCGTGAGTGTAATGTCTACTGTTTGTTAGTTTCACTAGTTCTTTGTACAACGTATAAGGAACTGGAGAAGGAACACTGATCAGGAGGACCTTTCACAATCCACGTGAGTCAACATTATTGTGAAAGGCTCCTCTGGTTCCCCCATGTCAAAATATTATATAAGATACACTTCTATTGCAGCTTAAATAAGCGAAGACTATTAGTTGAATACCTTTGACTGAACCGAGTTCCAATCACTTTAAATTTGAACCGTTATTTTGGAACCGAAGTCATCTGCCAAAAATGGCTATCTGTAGTGTCAACCAAAAGAACAAACCGTCATCTTTGAACCAAATATCGAAAGTTCTGTTGTACTCTACCATATGGGTGTACACCCTGCTGCTATCCCAAATGTAGTAAACGGTGTTGAAATAATTATGATCTTCATTCTAGGCACTTTACACTCAATATGCTAATAGACGAACGTGTGTCGCCCGGGCAGCGTCGGAAGTGTAACAATTTGCCCGCCTTTATCATACAAGCATCAGAAGATATCAGACTACTTATTAAAGTCCAGTCACAATCACTTTTGTCAAAATCTCTCATCTCTTACTCACAGCCAATCACATCATTTCATGTCACGAAGGCACTTTGGAATGTGTTCACATTATATCATATCAGGTTTAGTCTCCGATCATGTGTAGATTGTCCTGTGACAGATTTCCTTCATTGTCATAACGGCGTGTGATGGTATCGGTCGTCGTCGAGATCTCATTCTCGAATGGGTAGTCCCTGCCGATCCCTGGCGTCGTGGGCGACGTTGGTACGGGGGTCTTTGGCTCAGAGGGCGCTAGAGAAATTGGTGATGTTGGGGGAAGCTGGGAAGAAGCAGTGATATCAGGGGGCTGTGAGTATCCCGGCGAGCGTAGCGTTGAAGTCATTTCCGGCTGGTCGCTGTCCTTGCTTGGCGTGGAGGACGCCATGTTGTTGTTCATATTATGGAGACGGCGCGACTTCCGCTTCCCATCCACGATAATGGTGTCGTTGCTGTATCCGGCCTCTGAGTCCTCCTTCATGGTCCCCATCCAATTACCTGTAGTATCAACAGCCACTCCGTCAGGACTCACCACGCCTTCAGGGCCATCAAATCCAGACTTGAAGGAAGACTGGTGGCGCGCCCTCTCGGCGTCCTTGGCCTCTTGCTCTGCCCTTCGCCTGCGCATGATGATGATAAGAATGAGGATGAGGATGATCAAAAGGGTGACGATGGCAAGCCAGATAAGAAGAATAAGGGCGGCTGTACTACTGGAGAAGAAGTCCCCTTCATTCTTAATAGCCCCCGCCACAGCAGAGAGTCCGGGAGGACCGGCTGGACCAAGTAGACCTTTGTCTCCTTTGGGGCCCGTGCTGCCAAGGGGACCCATGGGTCCGGTGAAGCCAGTTGCACCAACGGGACCCGTCATGCCGGTAGCACCAATAGGACCAGCTGGACCAAAGGGACCGACTGGGCCCATGGGACCAACGACCCCCTGGAATCCACGTGGGCCAGCAGGACCAGCAGGACCCTGAAAGATAACATTAGAATCCAATCAGTAAAAATCCCCCACTTCACATACTTTTTATTACACCTTCTTTCTCTTCATACATATCAACCTACAGTCGGTTTGTAAATACAATTACACTAAAATTGGAAATTTACGGACATGTGGTACTTAGTCGTTCATGATAGGAATGCATTTATCAATATTATGTAACTTAAGATACCAAAGTGAAACAACTTACAGGAGGGCCTTGTGGTCCAGTTGCCCCTGGAGCCCCTGTAAGTGGAGGTAAGGTAGAGGCAGGGGCCAGTACACTGGTGTCCAGATTAGGTTGGCAGGACACATAGTCAGCTCCAGTGACATTGGGATATGTGCGTAGGTCTGCAGAAAGGGAAAGAAGAGAGCACATATTAAGCATAAATTGCGACATGAGTATATACAGGTGTAAGCAATTATGCACTTTTGGTTATTTATGGATAAACTCAATTAAGTATCACCTACATCACATGCAAGACTGCATGCACCAGTGGTATCAACAGGTGTGGTTCCCTGTAAATCACCTGACAGCGTCTCTAGCATGCTTTGCAGCAGTTAGAGGCTCACTAAGTAGCTGATATGGTATGCACCCTTTGTCCAACTCACACTCCCCATACACAGAACTGTTGTGGAATAGGTACAACAAAAGATGTACCATCATACCGTTGTAGGCAATATGTATCAACTCTTTCTCGTCTTTTTAGTGCAATACTGGTGTATGAATAAAAAAAACTAAATTATCAGATATAGGGACATTTAGGTCTCTATGTTATATGAGTATTCCTTGTACATACATATTACAGGAGAGGAGGCACACATACTACACATTATGACAACTGGATTTCACTTATTCTCACTTAGATCTTACTTTTGCACTTTGCCAGTGTTTGCAATGCAATCCTTAACTCTTTCTTAAAACAGATAAGAGAAAAACGACACAAAGTGACCCAAAGCTATTATTCACCTGGCATTTGTTTCCAGAATATGGATACACCTGTTCATCTCATATATTAAGGGGCAGTGGGTCAAGAGCTAAGACTACATGGCATATAAGGGACCAAGGTCCTGGTGCCTAAATCAGCACTTGTATTTCAAATTACCAAGGAGGCAATATTTAGGTACACCGTCAACACACCCCCCACCCCCTGCGACAAAACCAGACGACGCCAACACGGTCATTGCCATTGCATGCAAACCAGATATTAGGGACAAGAGACATATCCACATATCTGTCATATCTCCCACATGAGGAGGGGGGGGGGGGTCTTGAGACTTTGGCCACATCGGATATGATCTTAGCAATACCTTTGCTCAGAGACTCGGTATAATCAGTAATCTACTACCTTGAACTATTAATCATAGACCTCGGCTTATAAATACAGTGGCATTTGTCATTGAGTTCATAGTATTTCTAACCACCTGCTCTATTCAGTGGTTTTAGTCCTTAAATCGAATTTAGAAATAGGGATAAGGGTCGTGCATGGGTGAGAGCCACTGTTATACAGAAGGTGGTCATGAACGTTTTATCCACATCTTTCATTCAGCACCTCTTTAGATCACAAAAAATGTCACTTAGCACTTAGGAAATTGTGGTTAACCGCTTTGGAATAATTATAGATAAAAAGACCAACTAGGAGCTTATAAGAATATAAAAAGCCATCAGTTAATCGTCCTTTTAACATGCACACCCTCTCGTGTAAACTACACCATTTGATGGCACTTATAGAAAAAGTCCATCCATATTGTACACAGTTGAAGCATACACATCCTGTTATGGCTAGCTCATGAGGCAACAGGGCTATTTCTCTATGTCTTCTAGTATATATATGTATATATCCCTATATATATATATATATATATATATATATATATATATATAGCACTTTCAATCATTGCAAAAAAGCCACATAACTCATATATGTGCCACATTGACCTCATGGTCTGGCTAATTGTGAAGACTGTAGTCTGTTATCCAACATTCTGCAAACGCCCAGTGATTTACCAACACTCACTATACAAATGTTATCTATTGATGCTTAACACGAAAAGTAAAAGCTATGCAATTCAAAGAGTTGATAAATACATACCTGTGTCCACATAAGCAGCCACTGAGAAGAGGTAGGGGAAGGTGAGTGTGCCAAACTGGATATCTTGTCCCACCTGTGCAGGTGCTGAGACATTGGTTAACCTGTGTTGTAGGACCTTAGGGTACTCGCTACTGAATCTGTACCCGACAGAACCTGTATTTCCCTCCTCAAATACAGCCAGTCTGTCTCCAGGCTTGGTAACTATGCACTGCTCTGTACCACGGGTCACGATGTACACCTGCAAACACATAGAATACATGGATTTAAGATCTACAACCATATGAAATACAGAGCTTAAACATTGGGATTCTCATCAAAACTAGCGATAAAGGGGGTTAAGACAGAGAATCGACACACGGCTCTTAATGATGATTGGCAACGCATGGACCACCAAAACATGACTAAAGAACAGGCTCATAATAGTATAAAATGGAGATTATGTTTTTGAAAATATGCTAAAAGTATCAATTTACGCCATTTGAAAGGCATACTTTCCATTGGCTTTAGCATTAAATGATCAGGAATTGGTGTAGGCATATCATTAACATTAAGTTCATCCAGTTGGGCAATTGTTTTTCCAAATTCAGTTTATGAACCAGATAAAGAACGTCATCAGGGGGTGGGACGTCAGGGTTAGATGGAATAGGTACACACATGGTTGAGAGGTCGGGGAACCAACCCCCAGGCAAATATTACCTTAATGTTACAGGAGAGGACGCACAAATATCCCTAACGTACACACATCTTGGTATACCTTGTACAATAAGGACCCTGGCACCTAACCCAGGATCCCAGCATGGAGAGATCTGCCTTGTATGTGTGCCATGAGCACTCATACCCCTACTCAATAGGCCTCGAGGAGGGCTTTTCAATGACTGAGCTTTAGTTAAAACGGCAGGATTCTATGTGTCCATGTTCATATAACACCCATAGTGTTCACACACCTTGCATAGAACTGTTGGTAGGAATAGCAATTACAGATTTTCCTTTACTCAGTTCTATTCCTTACAACAAAACCCCATCGCCTCATCAGGCTAGTGCAGCTGAACAGACTGACACACTAAAGATAGGCCTTAACTTAGATAGTCCATTGGACCCTTATGTCCTATCACCTCCAGTCCATCTTTTTTTTTTGCAAAATGGGTGAGACGGAAGGGGGAGGTGTCTTCAGGGGTGGTGTCCCAGGTATGTGAGGTGGAGTTACCTGAATACCACACAGGATGGGTGACTAAGGGGCTTTAATGGCATTCAGGTAGCAGAGCTTGAAGCCTCTGGGTACAGCCGCCATGGTACAGTGAACAGGAATGTTATTGCCCTCTACCAAACTGCTGGTTTTCAGGCAGGGTTCCATACCTAGCATAGAGAAGTATAGGAGTAAAACACAGAAGGTGCCATAAACAGGGCACACAGACACAGAAGGTACTATAGACTAGCATCCCCCACCAATTGGTGTCTATTATGTAGCATCTGTCCCTCTACAATAATATTGAAAGGAATATTGGGAATCATTTGACTATAAATGTGGAGCATTTCAGCAACAGCTTTAATACACCACCAATCACCACAGATGATTCTAATTTTTTGGTAATGACATGGAATTAGCTTTGAGTGTTGATTGCCACAAAGTAGGTTCAATCGTGTAAATAGGAGAGCATTTTTTCCACGTGAAGGCAGACGCCAACTGAGTTAATTCACTAAAGGTGATACACAGTTGGATTCTTCCCACGTTACCGAGATGAGACAGTTTGATTACAGCTCATGATTCAGATGCCCTGCAATTTGAAGTCCTGTGGCTTGGCAATTTGTCCACAAGGAATTCATTTTAACCCTTTAAGAGTCATAAGTAGGTCTACTATGTACATGTGTATAGTACATTGACCGCCATGATGTAGAAATGCTGCCCTGTATAGTCTACTTGGTAGACCCTATGGGGATGATAATAATGATTCTAAAAGGATAGAAAGGATACTGGCCCATGATACTCCAACACAGTGCTTGTGCATCATGACAACCAAGAGAGGTTTATTTTGTGATAAGGCACACAAAGGGTTAACTAAGACGGCCCAGAGCGATTCTCACCTTGCCACCCACTACATGATGTCACTAGGTAGCAATGTCTGAGGTGGTCAGGTGTGTGGTCTTATATAGACACACCTGTGTTCTTTGTTTTACCTGTTCTGTATGGATGTGGTGACGGTAGGGTGCTACAGGTGGGGGTAGGATGTGAATTACACACTGAATGTACATGAGCACTCCTTGGTTGCACAGCCATTTCTTTAAAAAGATAATAACCTGGTAGAAAATGATGTGCTGATTCTAATTTAGATTTGGTAGTCATACAGAAAAGCGACACCTACCCTTGTTAGGGGATTCTATATAAACAGACACAAATAAGCATGGACATTGAAATATCCATGACAGTCACATTGCACCCACTAGGACTGTATAAACAGAGAATCTTGTGACCATAATGTACATTGTGATTGTCATGAGGCAGTGCTGAAAGCATCTGGGGGAATTCCCTTATTGCAACTGCATACCCTCCATACAGGTGCTGCTATGGTGCTGATAGATAATCATCAGGTATCAGTTGTCTACAGAAAAGCTTCTATCATATTCCAAATACGCACTGCTAAAAGAGTCGTGATAGCTCAAACAATGGTGGTAAGTGTTCGCTTGTACCGGAGGAAGGTGGAACTGTATGCTGCCATTTCCCTATGACATCCTATCTACGCCCTACCAAGGATATATAATGATAATGATAAGGCTTTTCCAACCAAAGTAGTATCAGAAAATAAACCTTCTAAAATGCCATTTTAACTATGTCCGATTCGTGACTCATAAATCAGGGCATTGTAGCGTGATCTGTATGCCCAATTGTCCACCAAACCTTACACAAATGTCTAGACTCTGCCAATGACCAGGAGGCACTGTGGTCTACACAACACCTACAGACTATGGCCACACAATGCCACCAGAATAAATACATCTGAAGTCAGCCTCTCCAGTCTATGTCTTTCCTAAATTGGATAGATGTACTCCAGAGCATTACACATGATATAGGAAGCGCCCTTGAGATAAAGTCACCTTCAGTTATTTGGTAGATGCCCAGAGGGCTTCTACAGTAACAAAACAGTAAATGTTCATACCCTATGGCATACTACCAGAGTAATAAATATGTCAGCTAGTGTGCAAGAACTTACCATCCATAGCCTCCATAGAATGCCCAAAGGGGTATAGCTTGAACAATAACTTCGTTTTTATCTAGACGGGCCGGTTAATAACATATTAACCATTGGTTAAAGAGTATGGGAGCTAGAATGGTATCTTATATGATACTTTTATGACAGATGCGCCTTAAGGCATGTGCAATTAATTACCAATAATAGTTTTACCTGAGAAGGGATGTCTGCGACAGGTGACCAGGGGTTGGGGACACCTTTTCCCACGCCTTATCTATGAGTATGTGAGTGCTGCAGGTCTCTGTGGTTAGCTAGTGTGGTGTGTATTCCAATTGTAAGCTGCTAAATGTACGAAAGAGGTCAAATAATGCTGCCCCAATGCCTCCTGGCTGCAAGTGCATACCAAACAGCATGCATTGAGGTGTGTCGGTATGTGCAATGCACTCTGCATGACATGCTCACATGTATATTCTAAACATCATCATCTCTGCTAGGCCCTACTGACCCATACTAGTACACAATATATATATATATATATATATATATATATATATATATATATATATATATATATATATATATAAATATATGATATGTACTGGGCAAGTAGGCTATCCTGCTTCACTAGAGCACTTTTTACAGGCCTTTGGACATATGTAATAATCTTGAATTGCGAATGATGGTCCTCTATATGATAATGATGTAGGAGAAAAATCAGACAACCTTGCACACACAGGTCTGCATGTATATACAACTTGCCTACAGCAGATGTTACAATACTAGCGGAGAGTTTTATCCAACCTGTTTTACAATGAACTATTATCAAACTTCATGACGTTTTCTTGCACTGCCATTCATTCCTCGTATACATATATCTGTAGATACATGATAACTTCAGACCTACTCATGAATATTCCTTAAAATCAATAGCCATTAGAAGATGAAGATATTAGAATTTAATGAGCACACACACAATACCATGACGTGTATCATAAAAGCCCAGGCACCTCAGCCATGCACACGTCATTTCAAGCTGTGGGGAGTTTTCAGATATCATGTTCCCAAGGGTATTCTCAGTCTCCCCTTCCCTTTGTAAGCACTCATAATCAACATGATGGGAGAAAACCAACCTCTTTACATGGGATATGACCTGTAGATTCTTTGTGACTCAAGGTCAACCACTTCAGGGCTACATGATACTTCCATTCACATCATCCCTGTGCGTCATGATGCACAGATACAGAACTGGTGAGTTTACTCTGCAGCCATGTACCTGTGCATTATGATCATGTCGATTCTTCAGCAGTGTATCGACCCTGCATACACGCATTATGATTGTATCTAGAAGACAGTTGTTCATCCATGAATGTATTATTATATTGTCCTTAAAGGACAAGAAGTGGGTGAGTTAGTACCCTTCCACCCCTGACGGGGGTCAGGGCTGGCGGTTAAGGGTCGGTCGGCTACGGACCAGGGCTGCACAAGAATACACAACATGACTCCTCAGCCAAGCCAAAATATGGCAGCCCCGACCAAGCAATGCAGTCTGCCTGCTACTCCTGCAGTTAGCCATGGAGACTTTCCCCGGCTCTCTGGCTTGTTGCCACAGGTCAAATTAGTCCTCCTGTGCAAGTTAGATAATAATGGTAAAGCAATGGTTATGTACCGTTGTGGCTCTCAGCATTTTGATGTATTGGTATATATGGTAAGAGACGTATAATGCTTAGACATTAATTTAAACAACACTTAAACTTGGAAGTCAATGCTGGACATAATGCCTTATCAGACAGGCTAATACAAACCGCAGCCCGTTTTTGCATGCATCACTTAGTTACTGCTAAAGGCCTTATTTGTTTTTAGCACACCACTGTAACTGTACATAATATTAAGGGGTGGTACCTTGCCACTCTATCCTCCTCCAGTACCTGTCAACCTGTCTACATACCCTTCTTAA
This sequence comes from Acholoe squamosa, assembly GCA_949317995.1. Classification (NCBI taxonomy): domain Eukaryota; kingdom Metazoa; phylum Annelida; class Polychaeta; order Phyllodocida; family Polynoidae; genus Acholoe; species Acholoe squamosa. The sequence goes on along the minus strand of OX439044.1, from coordinate 42,932,730 downwards.
CACGCCTCACAACCCTCGACAAGCATTCCATGCTTTGTGTCTACCTTCAGTCTACTAAAGAAAATGCCTTGTAAGATACATTGGGGGTACTGACAACTAGATTATCCCTCTGTATCCTCTTTTTATTATCACCCCCAACTTTGATTGGCAGTCTTGGGGGAGCTCTCTGCGTTGACTTTGAACAAAGGTTTGATTGATGAAGCTCTGGGTGCTTAGGTGGTTGTTGAAAATATCTGTTCCTGCCCCCTAGGGCCTTTGCTGGATCATGTGATTCTTCAGATACAAATCTGATTTGCTTCCTCCCATGTCTATTTGTTCAGACAGGGATAGCACAATACAAGTTCTGGTTATAAATCAAAAAGATAGGGACGAAAAAGACCATTCAGCCCTTAGAATGTATACTGAAAGCCCTGGTTTAGGTGAATACATTGTAAATTCAAGGCAATCTGACCGTATCCTGGGGTGTCCTGGTATTGGAGCCTACCACCTTACTACCAGAGGCAATGAAGGGTGCACAGAAAGGTGGGGGTGGGAGGAGTAGGAGCCAAACCGGTTTCCGGAGAGGCCTGGTAAATGTAATATTCACCTTTTGCAACCATCTAATATATCTTACCAACGTCCGCTTATCTGTGTATGTAAGGCTTTTATATCTATTTCCTACACTAGGGTTACCTAGATACCCACATTCTATTGTTCCTAAATGAAAGGATCCATCTCGCCAAGGTTCTAAGCCAGTAGGTTAAGCTGGGAATCTAGTAATGACATGCATAGCATGACTAGATGACGGACACAAACGGCTATATCCCCGCGGTATAGAGGTTTATTGAAGTAAATAGTACAGGTATTGCACGGTCCTACACACTTGGATGGGAACTGATAAAAGAAATGGTTATATGACCTATCGGTGGTTATGGAGGCAGAACTCATTTGATTTCTTGCCTTCTTGGTATGGGAATAAGGGCCCTTAGTTCATATTACAGTAAACCCTTGTTAGATATAGGTGAGAGGAGAATAAAAATCAGAGATTTCTATCTCACGACATTTGGGATAACATGATGTTGTAACAATTGCATGGCAATAACAATCTCTGTTTTGCTGTGTTTCTGACCTGGAGGCCTGGTTATATAAAGCAGAGAGCTATTAGAGATTTCAGATTAAATCACTTCTAGATGTGCAGATAGCAATGACCATAAATAGACACATTTACACTGTTTCCCTCAGTCAGAACCCAAACAAAGACAGCTGGATACTAAACATGGAATGGTTATATTGTGAACACAAACCAGCCTCAACATGCCATAGATCTATATACATCCATCAATCAATCCCTTCCATTTGTGAGTTGGGAAAATGAATTTTCACGAGCGATTTATTTTTGACAAAGGCAGCTGACAGGAGTCGCAGTGTCCCTTTGTCTGCTTCTGATTAATGGATAAACAATCACGTATAGTAACATAGATAATGAGCATATGGAACAAAGGGAGGGGATTTTATGAGAATGGGAGTGGGAGGTCTGGGGGTAGACGCTGCTTTTTAAAGCATATTGTTTAGTGTCAAGCTTATCTGTGTATTCTATAGACTATAGGATGACAGGCATTACATGTGTCCTGACATGAACTCATGTCCCAGACTCTGACATGTTAATTGAAACAAATTGACAGTTGGCAGGTGTGTTCATATTGCCTGTTACATTGTAAAGTACCGGTGTCTTTTAGAATAGGTAAGTGCTAAGCTTTCACTTTTGTAATCAGGCCACCTAGATTTAAAATTTGAGTCTCCCACCCTGGTGGTCAATATGTGACCGCCCCCCCCCAGCATGCGGCCATCTTTATCATACCATGGCACAGAAGGTGTGGCACCTGTAGCGTGTGTACTCCCAGGTCATCAAGGAAACAGTTAGCAATGTTGAGTTGGTAAATTATTCAAAAGGTTAGTCAACCCATCTGGCAGGTGGCAAGTTCTGGATTATAAAAAAAAGAAACATAAGTAGGTTGTGCTCAGCCAGCCTAGATGGGGGCAGCCTCTATATCTGTATGTGTATCTCGTCACTAGGATACACATGCAAATTAGATAATAACTAGGATACACATGCAAATTAGATAAAAAACTGATTATCTGCATGACAATATGGATAGGTGTACTGGAACCGTAATACATGGTTTGATAAAATGGTGATGCTTCATCTAAAGGTTTCAGCAAAAAAGGTATTTGGTAGGACTGGTTTGATTAATAAGATTCCACAGGAAATAATTCATCAAGAATCTTCCTGTGAACGTAGAGGATGAAGGGTGTCAGGTGTCTACCATAGAACTCTCCTCTCACACCAAAACAAATGGGACTCCTATAAAGTCTGGTGTGTATTATTTTCTTGAAAGATACTCACTTCTAATGTGCAAACGGAACAAACTAATAGATATTTCCATCAGTGGATCGCATTTCAAAATTGTTATTAAATTTTGATCTTTTTGCTAATTAGCATTCTTCTTTAAATAACGTTGTTGTGAAATGCCCTCCTGGTGAGCACTGCTTGGCCTACTACAACAATCTATAGCATACACAAAGAAGAGCAACTCACCGTTTCCTTATCGCCGGCCACTGTGGGTACATATCGAGTCTCTCCCACTAGCCTGAACCACTGGTCAGTAGCATTGTTTGTACCCACCCCACTAGGGGGAGGTACTGGTCTCCACACCTGGAAACGGACAGGTCCTATGTTGACGAAGTATGCTTCATAGGCAAATAGTACACCTGGGACGAGCTCCCCCTCTGTTAGCAGGAAGATCACTCCTCCTATGGAGGCTGTGGAGGAGGATATCTGAACCTCCCTGCCCACCCGCACCACGCTGTGTTCTGTAATGGAAAAAAGCATCATTAGTAATTTAATACTATTTTTGGAAATAATTATAAAATCACAGTTATCATATCACACATGGTTTCATGGCAAGGAAACACTAGAACATGGGGGCATCTAGGGTAATTTCGGCCTGAATCTAACCCTTTCAAAGATATATTAAATGATTTCACTGTCATTAGTGGGGGATATGGAGGTCTGAACAAGTATGTAAATAAAAACTTTTGAATAATTGCGTTTCAAGGCCTACTCATGAGCACAAAATTAACAATTGTGTTGCCTTTTGATCCATCCCAAATTCCACTTCATCAACTGGCAAAATTCCAAATCCACAACACCCATGTAGCAGTGGACTGCATAAATTATTCTAGTGACACACATTTTGTCAAAGTAGGTGTCAATGGAACACAGGGTATTCAGAACATGATTGTGATGTATAGTGGTTTTGAAAGGTAAGACTGCAAAAATGGTTAGAAAAGGTAGCAATTCCATAGTCAAACTTGAAGATAGGCTACCCATTAGAACAGTCTTTGTAGGGAGGTGGTGTTCAATAAATTAATAATACAGAATTGTGTTGACAACGCATTCTCATAAACACTTTGGTGGTGTAAATGGCTGCCATGCATTGATCGATCCTGTAGGACTGCAGTAAGGGGGTCAGAGTCAGATGGTAATCTATTCCACAATGGTACAGAACTGGAGGAATGCAGCCTAAATGACTAAATGGGGTCCTGTCACCCAGCCAGGAGGGGGTTGCATAAGCAGTGAACATGGCACATTGATTGATACTTTATAATTTATAATACAATCAATAGAGATGTCGTACTGGAAAACAGAGGTTAAGTAGGGGGTAAGGAATTTGAGTCAGGTGAAAATTCTGGAGTTAGTGTCAACTACACAGGTGTGCTGGAGGCCTTTTGATAGGCTAGATGTATAATATTATCGTTATTGCTTGCACTGCGACGTGTATCTCCCTTCGCATCAGAGATGGGACATGAATGGATCGACATTTGAGCAATTCCATTTTGGTTTCAGAGAAACTGAACTCAAATTCTGGTAGCAGTTAATTCTTTTTTTCTTTCAAAAATATGAGTCTATAAATAGGTGGATAACCCCAGGGAGGTGTAATCCTTTATGAACACCAGATTAGTCTGGTCTTTTCATAGTACAAGGTATGGCCAAGGCCAACTGGACCATACACACACTGTCTATCTGAATATTTGCCCCCATCTGCATTCAGACCTGCACATGCACTTTCTAACATAAATAAACTCCAGTGTGTAAACTGGTTTTTAACATACAGGACGCCCACTCAGTAAAGCAATATAAGCTTGAACCTGTATTATGAGGATTATTGACAAATTGCAGTGCATAATCCCCAGCCTTAGGGGGGATTCTTGTAAATAATGCCCCTGGTGTAAGTTAATGCACTATACTAAGGAGCAGTCCAGGTACTTCAGTTTAAGGTGTTCCCCATAGAGGTACAGTTAGAACCTGGGGAGTAACAAGGATTAGCACATATGAAATTACTACTGAGATGTCCCTCGTATGTCCTTATTTATCGCCCACACCGTCTGTACATGCCCATTATTGATAGTAAGGATTAGGTTCAGAGCCTCATTATGGGATCCAACTTATGTAATATAAAAATATGTGTTGTTACTAATGCACCTTGCAGCAGGTAGTAAATGGCACATAACCCTTGAGTCCCAGGCTAGCTATAAGTATGGCTTATCCACTACAATCATGAGACATACCTACCCTCCTTACTTAAAGCCTCGAAAACTATAATTACCCAATCAATTTGCCCCTGTAACTCATATATCTATCACTATAACTTAATATAAGTGAGATATCTATGTAAGTTGTATAAAGAAACACAATAATTTGACTGAGTCGGGTGGACAGCAATGGGTGCTATATAACTAGGGAGCCTGCACAGATGAGTCTATAGAGATGTATAGCGTGTAATAGACATGCAAGAATGGAGGGTGGAGGGTAGTGGGGTGTTGGCTGGAAACTACACGAGGAGGAGGATAGCAGGTGAAAACTGAATCCCGATCCAAGGCACCTAAATCCATGGACAAACATTGGTGACCCCACAGAGAGTGTACATTCAGGCGTTCATATTTAACTAAGCCTAATATCACCCTAATACCTCACAGCACGCATTTCAAATGGAGAATGGTATAAATGAGTGTCTAAAATTAGGGCCTGCAGAAAAGGAAAGTCCAGTCCAAAGCCATTTGCAGCTTATCACTCAATCCCTTACCAGGCTATGGGCGATTTGGGAATTCAAAGGATCTGAATTACTTGCCACTATACTAGGTGAGTGGGTTTTGGTACATAAATGTATGTGCTAGCAAATTTATACTTGAAACCGTCATGTTTACATTTAAAAGTGTAGGCCTATGTGTGAAGGAGTTGAGAAAGTAGATGTAATCATTACAGTAACGGTTTAGAAAGTGCATAGCTTGGTCTATATCATTGCATACCAATCCCAAATGTTTCTAGTACACACTAAGTAGGAATTCCAACCCAGTCAGTCGTCAGTCGTTTTTGAAACCTCCCCAGCCGGGAGGGTGATGTGGGCAGGGACAGTGGGGCTCGAAAATCTGGGCCTCAGAGCATGAGAGAAATATTTCTCAAAATCCCAAAATCATTTCAAGGTTAGATGGAAAGGGAACAGAAAAATAAAAAATAAACATTTATTTTTAAACCTGAGGATATGTAGAAAAAATAGTGCTAATTTAGTAAAAGAAATAACTCCTTTAAGAAAAATAGAGAGATTTGTAAATCAGGGGTCAGAAGTAGGAGGCCTCAATTGGACCTTTATCTTATCTCATATCTCCGATCTTCTCAAAACTATTCCCGACTGACCACTGACCGAACCTGAATATCTTTATATTTATAGAGCATGAACACATCATAATCATTATAGGTAACCAATAATTACTCTTAATGACTTAATACAGTACAGATAAGAATCAATATGCAATGACAGTTTGGGTGATATCTAGAGGTTTTAGGGGATGGGTAGTCAATCATCACCCACTTAATGAGGTATACTCACTTATAACGGACTAAAAGTGAGGTGTGGGTGATATGAAGCAGACACAAACTGGGAGTAGGGCTTAGTTTAGATTATTACGCCAGACTTGGTCTAGGACGTTGGTTGAGCTGCATATTATTGCAGGCCCCCTCCCATCTCCTTACCACACAGGTGAGTGCACAGGCTGAAAGCTGAGTCGTGCTGCCCACGTCTAGTGTATCAGTAGTCTAAAATATCTCCCACCAAGGGGTAGGTCTATATGGGGTAGCAGTATAATAACACCCCAACACTCCATTGGTGTGCCCCCCTCTTCACCCCATTCCAAGTCATCACCTTGCACACCTTCCAGTTACTCAGTCAGAGTCTTACATATATGACATATTCCACAGTATTCTTTATCTCAGTAGAATCATGTAGAGTCCCATGTGAGAGTTGCGCTGAAGGTATTGATCATTTAAAATTGATTTGGGGTTGTTTGACTTGATAATACAATCTGCATTCGTGTCTATACACAAATGTCCACCCCCTGTACCTATAAAAACCTCAATCTGAGCTCACAGATTTGACAGTAAACTCCAAGCTGGTTTGTAAACATCATACAGGTGTGTACTCATGGGACCCGACACAGAGAAGTCTAACTTAGATATCTTTATTAAAAGTACTACTCACGGGCATAAGCTGTAGCCAGTATTGTTGCTGCAAGTATGAGGATTGAGCCAAGGTATCTTGAGTACTCCATTCTGTGCTGTTTCACTAATTTTTACAGGTAATGTTCACTAGGTGTTAAAAGGGCACCTTACACACTGGAGGTGACCAGGCTGTCTGCTCTGTCTGCTTGAGTGCTACTGCTATAATATAGTCTGCACGTCATGGTACGATGGTGCCCCCTCCTCACGTACTGCCTCACCATTGCTTGCACAGCCACGCCAGCTACCAGCCACTGTTGCTCTCCTGCTTGAGGGACCAGCATCTCATGACGTCACCGGAAACTCCAATGCCCATATAAGGAATATATTTGAGAGGTTTGGGGGTTCCCCAAATGAATAATGCATGTTAAAGGGGAGGAGCTTAAAAGGTGGGTGGGGAAAGTTCCCAAATGACTGCAACTCTGGAATGTACTGAGGGTCTCGGCCACTGCATTTGATAATTGGCCTGTGTTGACGTGAGTTTTTCACTGAAAAAAGGGGGTGATGATTTCTCTATAAGTGACAGAGGCATCCTTCGGTTTTATGTCCCATCTTACTCTGAATCTGTGAAAGAAGACCTTTTTTTGAGAGATGAAATGACATCAATTTGGCTGATTATTCTGATGTTATCATAAGTATATACGTGTACTTATGATGACATTCATTTCAGTAAACAGTGCAAAACAATATAGGACTTCAGATATTCCGCAGTTACAATGCCACCTTAATCCTAGTGATCCTCTTACATAAGACACTTCCGATCCATCCTTATATTCTCTGCATGTACATGTATTTCGGAACCCAATAGCAATTATTAGTTTAGAATGCCCCTGGTGAGGAGGCACTGAGGGGTTGAAAAGGGGGTGAAGGGTGAGGATGGTCAGGAAATGGCACGTACCCCTCCAGCAATCCCTAAGCAGTTTTACTTGTTATTTCTCGATGTTACATAGAGTTATGGTGAATATGATTAATACGTCTATCAGGAATAAATCATAATTCTTCAGAATATCATTGGGTCATTTCTTAGGATATAGGATTTTATGAATATAATGTAGTGTAGGAAGAGTTATGGTGGCCTTAAGCAAATTCTCTCCCCATGTTGATAGAGTACATTTTACTTGGTTCCTTAGAATGCACAACATGACGTGTATACTTTTTCATACGGCTTCAGCCTCTGCTCTGTTTAAGTAAGATTTTTGCACGACCAAAGATAGCAGTCTTTCTTCAAACATTTGCCAATAAGATTTATATTGCGAATGTGACCTGGATACGTCCAGTGGGTATAGATATAGACCATAGTTTGCATCTAACCTATGGTATACTGCTGCAAGTCGGTTTTCACTATCTTGGCCAAGATTTGACATTAAATTCAAGTTTGCAGCAAACCTGCATGATTGTTATATGTGTTAAAATGTATCCTTTAATTTAATCAACCCCTGGATACAGTTGCAATGGGTACATAATTATACTACCTGATTTGTCTCCCCCCATAGAATGATGTGGTAGTTACCATATATGCAGTGCACTTTGCCATAATGTGATAAAAAAAGGAAAGAAAATTTGTGCATAGTTTTGTCCAAACCTTTGAAAATTGATCTGCAATGGACACCTACCACCTATACATTGTTGTCTGTTTGGAGTAGGGGCTCAACGAATGGTTAGCCAACCGTGCAGAACCACCCTTCCCATGGCACATTAAGGCCATTTGCATTGCGATTTAAAAACTAAAAATAACTACATGATATACCCATCTGCTGCACATCCATCTTGAAATAAATAAAACGACAGACTGTTTACCAAATGGATCTTCATAATTCGTCAAAGCTGTTTATATTGGGTATGGTAATTTATACTATACTGTTGCAGCTCTAAGCTTTATAAGAACGTGGTCTATTTTGTGTGCCTGCCCGTGTTACCTCTATACAGTGTACCACGGGTGGATCATCTAGGGGCTCTTTGTGTCCTGCAAAAGTCATAACCCTTTACGACTGCATTACGCCTAATGCATTTTGCTTATTTTGTCGGCATGATGCATGAATGCAGCCATGGTGACCTAACAAGTTCACAAGGTATTTTCACTTAGGCCGAAGAAGGAATGAGATCCTCTGCTGCGAAAAGAAAAATGTTGGCAGCGCTAACTTCTTTTGTTGAAAAAAAGATCCAACCTTATTGAATAAAAATAACCGACTTGATGTGACCGGAAATGTAACTGGTCATTTATTTGAATTAGACAGCTATTATCCAAAGAAAGTTTGTTGGAAGTCTGCCATAATGTGAACGTACTAAATAAACTGTTTTTAGTACATGTAACCGATTCGCTTCAAGAAAATGATTGGACATCTGAATATTTACCTCCGCAAACGTCGTAGGGGATGGTCACACGATTTTTCCTATCAATGAAATATTTGTGTAAAATATTGTATAACAATTTTAGAGAGTGCACTTTGAAATATTTTCATTAGACTCTAATCATAGTGTATTTACCTGACCACATGTGAGTAATATTTGCCCACAGCTAACCACCCTGTAGCGTAGACGCCAGCTAAATGTGATGTAACAAATACGATATAGACTAGATAGTGGTTATGTACATGTATAACCAGTGTATTTATGGGCTAGCTCTCCAAATGGCTCTACTCTCCAACTGTTGTGACATATATTATAGCACAAAAGATGCCCAATTGTTTCCCATTGCACGACATTATACTATCACTTTTATACATGTTTACATTGAACCCATTTGTGAATGGAGCTATTTTGTTCATTGTCCGTGTCAGTCTCATAGGCCTACATGGCACTGTGGGAATAAAAGCAGTCTGGACGCTGACCAGCTTTAAACTATAAATATTCTATTATTTGCAAAGGCAATCATAATTCCCAAGAGCAATCCCCTAACATATATACAGATGACAAATGCAATTGATGATCACCATAAACAGTTAGGTTCTTATACTAGCCAAGTTACACTCATAATACTGACATATTTCTATTTATGGGACTCAACACGTAAACAGACCAATGAATTCCATCGATCCTATATATTTGATTGGGGTTAAGTGGCATATGGTGTCTAACTAATTTATAACCATTAAGGTGGCTATAGCGGGGATTGTTATGACATCAGGGGCCTCTTGTGTCATATTTACATTATCAGCAAAAAAATATGCAAAATACTCGATAGATTGGCATGGGAGCTGTTGTACCTCATCACTAAGAAGATAATACATAATCTACATAATCACTATTGTGTGTCTAGATCCCTAAATTCGACATTGTGAGACATGGCCTTATCTTAAAATCGACATGTGACATGGTAGTTAACTGTGAGTGACAATGGCATGGGAAAAAATTTAGTGACATGTGACATTGTCTTTTCTTAAAATCGACATGTGACATGGGGACCCCCCATCTAGACCCCCACTGTTGTACCCCCTTTACTCCTTCTTACATAAAGGTATATTTTTTAATAATCATCTAGGATTGCTCGTAAATTTCACCCTGTGATGTAGAAAACCTTATGGCAATAGGAGGAGCCCTTACCACCACCGATTCATAAGACAATCAGCTTTAGAAGCCTATTTACAAGTACAACCTTTCCAAGTAGACTAGATACATGGATTGAGGTGCAATTATAATTGCGCTTCTTTTAATAGGGTACAATTCCCCATTTCTCCGTAACCACTATTATATATAGGGGCGCACAATACAACGATAGGTCTTACAGTGAGCAAGAATAGTATAGGTTTCTTGCAGTGAGCCCCTACAAAATGGTGATTCCTAAATCTGTATATACTACACAACGTACCTTTTGTGGCCATGTTTACCAAAGTTCACTTTTACCTTGGCACACAAGCCTTTTAACTCTGCAGGCTACGTGAAATTCATATGATTATATAAATTTATGATTCTTCTATTTATGCGCCTCTAAGGTTGCCTCATGTTTCATTTACTGCATGTAGTGGCCCGGGCGCTCATTAATTTCAACACCCCTGTACCCCGGCTCTTATTCGGGACAGGCGCTTATTTGAATACTGTTTTTAATGCTTAAGGTTGTTTTCAATACCTCTGTACCCACGGCGCCTATTCGAGACCAGTGCTTATTTGAGACCCCGGCGCTTAAACGGGCCATTACGGTACTACTACTATGTATCAATAATGGCCTAATTTCGCAAGAAATTTCAGACCTGGAAAAAGGTGTCCTTCCCAGACGGGGAATCGAACCCCGGCCGCGGCGGTGAGAGCGCCGAATCCTAACCACTAGACCACCTGGGAGACTTGTTCAGCCATAATCACAAAATAATTTCGTATTTGAATAAAAGAGCACTAACATTCATCATTATTTCTAGCGAAATACTTTTCTTTTCCATATCTAAAATGATAAAGTCCGCTATACTAAGACTTATGATTCGAGGCTAACAAGTCAGTCCTTATTTGCTTTCAAATAGGTGCAGTATATACTGGGGAATTATTAGAAAAAAACAAAAAAAACAGCAACTAACAAAAAAAAAAGAAGAAAAGAAACAGAACAAAAGGGGACCAAAAAAATTTAGGCCCCTCGAGGGGGACAGAAACTCCAGACCCAGACCACCCATCCCTATATTGTTAAAAAGAAGAGGTAGGCCTCAGCGTTAACATTAAACGTATACACGTGAGAGTCAGTCTACTTGAAGTTCAACGATCCACACACTATAGGCATACCACAGACCCAAAGGTAGGCCTACTAAAATAAAACCGACACTGTATACATTAAAATAGAATTCCACGAAGGTGGTTTGTGTACACTGTAGATGAGGCATTAGACCTGCTGGTTCAACCAGCGGTCAGTAGCTGGACTACTCAAATAAATCAAAGACAACACCATCTTGGTTCTTGTACAGTGTGTGGTCTCATATTATAGGCCTATATGCAGGGTTTCTGGATATGCACCTGTCTCCTTACACAAGTACAGGGGATAATGTGTCGTTAAATAGATAATAATATAATATCTATAATGTACACGATAATTTAGATAGTCATACTTACTCCATTTCTCGAGCGCATTGAGAGATTATATTGCAGATACATACCAGTAAATTATAAAACATTTTGCAGAGAGGAAAATCATGTTTCTGACTTTCGCATGCACAAGGATATTATTGTATGTTATAACACGACTGGGCACCATCATGGTGCATTATCCTAAATGCTGCATCTAGATGGATAATGCACTTCCAGTAGAGGAGACTAACTTCCTCTCACCTTTAGACTTCACAGTTGACATTTCTGTATCATTAAGCAGCTGATGTTTGATTTCTTTCTGTGTTATAACATGAATAAGGCACTTGGTCGTGGCTGTGGTCATGCTCTAGACTGTATTGAGATGTCTCGAGGCCTATCAGGCCCCTCGAAGTCTAGAGGACTCCTCCCACCATGCCCCGTGCCTTATTCCTGAAATATACTATAATAACGCATTGTTTAAACGTATTTTCCTTTATTTAATGGTAACCTTTAGGCATGGACTTTAGCATTTACAATTTGTATAACCATGTAAATATTTGCGATCATTATGTACATAGACATATTCATACAGTAATTTCTTAAAACCGAGCACCTTTCAACAAAAATGAGGATATCCAAAATGGAAAACCTCATACCAACATCTTCACCATAGTCAATAGTAAAAAGATAGCATGTTATCAGAAGACAACAAGGACATCATTATCAGATAATAGAGATAACAATAGAGAAAATAGACAAGGTATTGTACACTGAAACTCACAGAAGGCCAGATATATCATAACTACTTATGCTATTATATATATATGTATATATATATATATATATATATATATATATATATATATATATATATATATATATATATATATATAATGACACGATCTGCGAAAAGGGCCCTTAGTGCAGGTTGCTTTGAGGTCCCTATTCCCAGTACATGTCATATTAATAATATTGAGATGCCATACACATAACATGGAAAATTGTAAGGTAATTTCCATAGGCATTGTTAAATGATAGCAGAAGAGCTCGATTGGCATCAGCAAGATCAATGCACTCAGTACATTCAAGGGTAAGGGCATACTCTTAACATTATCCTTTTTACCCAGGACATCCTGATTTGTCGCGAGATGAGGTTTACTGCTATATATTTCTATCGACCAAAATAGTATGCACCTACAAGGAAAGTAATTTATCAACAGTGGCTTATAAGTCCTCTCACTGTCAAAGACAAAATACGCTAGACTTTTTAAATAAATTCATTCCCATTTCAAGTAGGTTCCATAATGATGATTTCTTTCGAATACTTCATGAGGCTTTTCTTAATTTCCTCATTTATAAGTGTGCGGAAATGTAAAACTCTCCATCCGTTTTTCCTATATAAAAAGGCTACACCCTCAAGATAAAATGAGTCATATGCATACAAAAGGGGGTGTTGGTTTTCATAGACTTACGTTGTAGTTTCTATGATAGACAGAAAACACTTATAGTAGCGGTGGTGGAAAGGGAATTAAGTTGGCATATATATTGCATGGACCAAGCACACCCTTGTTCTCCTTTTGAAACTGGGCATTCCACCTACTTTCAATATCAATTGTGGCCATGATGACATTCTATTAGGTCGAACACATAATTATTTTGGGAAGTATCAATCATTCTCCAATTGCTAATACTATATAGAAGGACTATTATGGTGGCATATACAGACTCAATCTATATGCATTATAACCACAAACCTACTGACCATAATGTCACGTCAAGCCAAATCTATCCTCGGGATGTTATATGACATAATTATACTATGATTGATACTACATGTATTTTCATTACACTATTATAGTCTTATATACACTCATCACCCTTTTGATATGTAAACTCACTTTAACTGAGATGTAGTACTGATACCAGATGTTACTAAATACAGAATATTATCGATAATAATTTTAGCTATTTCCAAGTAATCACGTGCAGTCTGTAGCCCACAACGATCTCTCTGAATCTATCCAACCTCTGAATGGGACGGGGGTGCAGCTTTTTCAATCTGCATGAAATACCACTTACCCCTGTCTCTGCTGTCAAAAAATGTACTTCCTTAAGATTAAATGACGTTCAGAGGATATAGGTATATGCACAAGAAGTAATATTAAACTATACAGTAGGTTTGATTCAGACACTACAGACGATTATAGAACTATAGATATAGATCACACACAGTGATTATTGTCAAAGAGGGAGGGTTAGTGATATAACTCCCGAATAGATCTATTCTTGGACGAGTGAGAACAAATAGCAGAGTATACATGCAATAATATAAATATAATTATAGGGGACCCAGGACAGTGGGAATGTATTTTATATATTCAACTGGCGAAGTAGTGCAATACGGAAATTCAACCCCCAGAATGGAGAAATTGTTCGGCATTTTCATAATTAATGCATCTTTCATGAACACATTATGTATGCATACATGACGGATAAGGCCAGGTTTGATCATGCCCATTGACTATCATAGAAATAATACGACTGTTCCAATCTCAGTAGCACATACTATGCACGGCAATGCATTCCTGGAAGATTACAAGTTTTAGTATTATTAAAAAAGACAGACAAAAAAAAAATCAAATCTCGTATTCTTTCAACATTACTTTTTCAACTTGAAATACCTTAATGCCTCCTCACCAGCACCTAGTTTGACATGCGTTATAACAAGGCAGCAGTTAGGTCCATATGTAGATTAGAAAATACCTCCATTAATTTTATTTTGTTGAATTATCTTTTTCTGAACGTCTTATACTGTAAAGAATGTTTATTATATACGTGATGACAAGAACTCGTATACCACATCCACATAATGTGTTATTTAAGGACAAGGTTTTCTGTATACTATAACAAGATGGTGTGCACTTGATTCAAATGCCTGCTTAAACATGCTCACATCACCAGACTCCATGGAAACAGTTATCCTTAATATTTCTCAGACAAGAGCACCTCCATTGATAATTGGCCTCTAGGACTTTGATTAGGCATAGAACATAATATATCCAGTGAGTTGTCTAGCCCTCCTGTACATCATGGTTTGTGAGAGAAACATTTCTTCAATCCCATTATAGCTTACTGACTCTTACATTGACTCTCATCTGATCCTTTGGAAGTCGTCACTCTCATATCTATCACAATATCTATATCCTGTCACTGGGAAATACTCACTGGCCATATACGTTATCAGACCATTCCCCAAATCAACAACTTGGTGCCGTGTACTAGGGATGTCTTGTTTTCTGTCATCATCTACCAGGTCCCCAACCCAGTAACTGGAACAACAGAAACATAGAGACCTTTCATTGATGCTAAGTCATACACATTCCGATGGATCTGTAGCATCAGTTATCCTTATCTTCATAGGTATGGGGAATACCACCTCCAATGAGATAATATCCGTTATGAGTGACTGAAATGCATGTTTTATCGTCAGATTCTATATACATCTTATGTGCCTCAAGTAATGCTTATGAGTTCATAATTATTGCGACTCACATTTGACTTCAGTTTCCTGTGGTATATTGAAATAAATTCCCACTAACAAATGCAGTGTACCGTTCTCAGCAAGGCATCTAGGTAAATATTAGTGTCAGCTCTGCGTAGATAAATCGACCATTGATGTGGGAAACTCCTATTTACAAACACACGTGGCAGTCGTTGAAAGTTCAAATTGGCTTTAAATTTAATCCATATCACAATCCAAACCAATCAGTGCACGCCCAGGGCAGAAAAGGAAATCCCCAGCGTTCTGACCATCTTGGTCATGACGTCACAACCCCTGACGTACAACCATAACGTCTTTAGGACGTCATTGGTAGAGGGGGTGAGGTCACATCCGGTAGTTGTAATCATGGCGCCCATTGGCTGTGGTACCATTAGTGTGGATGTACTTATTGTAGTCTCTGTCCTTGTAGTAGGCCGGGTCAGGTACCAACACAAACTCACCATGCCGACTACTACTACTCACAGGACGACTTCTACTTCCTTCATCTGATGACACTGTCTCAATGGGAAACTCCTTGGTCGTCTCCCCCTTGAAGCCCTCCCCTGAATTGGCCAGGTGAGAGTAGGAGAACTCGGACACATTACCTGACCGGTTCCTCCTCAGTCCGGTCGCTGAGCTGCTCGTGGCGCTCACATCAGGAAGGGGGAGCTGCTCAGAGCTGCTGTTGTGCGGCAAGGTGCGGTTACCAGCTGAGGAGGCGGCCTTAGCTGAATCCGTCTCATTCCTGTCGGGCATGTAGGCTATGTAGAGGTTATCATGACCCATGTCGGCCCCTCCCCAGCTGATGTCCTGTTTGGAGGTGGAGGTAGAGCGACTGGAGCCATAATGACGCCGGCTCCGTTTGGCCACACAGATGAAGAGACAGATGAGGATGAAGATGGTAACAGTGATGACGATCATCCACACCAACAGGAGGACGCTGAACATGGAACTGGACAGGAAGCCATCATCTGATGATGAACGGCTCGCAGCTGGAAGAACAGGGAAAATAGTTATATTTCAGAGAAAATTCAGAATATATATAAACACAAACAAAATTGTAAAAAGTCAAAATCACTTTTAATTCTGGAAGGTGTGAAACACGATGTATTTGGAGAAGAGAACAGGAGGCGGACTATACCTGTAACAGATTAAAGCACCATAGGGGACAATGACCCAAGGTCATAAATGAGTGAGGGAGGGGGGTGTTGTCATAACCCATTTATAAGTGGCAGATTATCATAATAATATCAATGTGACTCATTCGGTCTTCAATAGTGACGGCATCTCATTGACCATAGGTTTCAGTGTACTAAAGAATCCCTTTACTGGATTCGCAATACCCTATGGACACAACAACATTCTTTTAAGCAACCTCTAGGGGGCTACTTGTAAGCAATTTATTCTAGACAGAGCTCTAAAGCACCAATATACAAATTCACTAAACCACCAGTGTGACACGAATACCAAATGGAATAAGAGAGATAACAAAGAGGTCCATTCATAGATATCTGTTTTGAAATCCAATTTCCACAAACTTCCTGTTTTACAAAAAAGGGCCCAAGCTTTTGGTATAAAGCCATTTAAAAGAATATATTTGGCTTTTTTGACTGTGGAGCACCTTGGGCTATTTCCTATCTCCATTATTCAGCATACCATCAGATATAGCACCTTGTTGGTATACAGTAGTGGGTCACACTTCTCTATACAGGACAGTTCTTCCATGTTGGCGAAGATTTATACTCCAGTCACAGACTAGAAGAAGCATTACCATAATATTGGGTTAGGGAAATCAGGATCAGAAATGAAAATAAGTCAGTGAGTTGTTTGAAATACAAACTTGTTCTCCATCCAGGCTATAGTTAGCAGAGGAAAACCAACACAGTAAAAAGGTTTATTCCCCAGCGACCAATCTTGTAAATACAAATCGACCAGGACACTTCCTTAAGACGTTTCCCCAAAACCTTCTTTATGTGTAGTTCCTATAGATCTGTTGTTGACGGTATAAGTACTGACATCCTTACTTCGCAAACAAACACCGACCCCAATCTCACCTAGTGAAAAAACCTAGGATCAACATTAGGGTGAAAATATGTGACAAAACTTGGGAAAACGTAACATTAAGGGAAAATGCCTTTCTTTAAATTCACGTCTTCAGCTACATTTTAGTACTTTGCATGATAAAATACTCCAAATAGCTACAGAAATATGAGAAATTTAGGATAGCCCTCAACTCAATTGCATATTGAAATATTGTGGCATAATGCATAAAAATTGCCATTATTGGAAAAAAATAACAATTTTTAAACATAATCATCCATAATTTTGGATCTAGAAGGTATAATTCAATTCTGTTTTTAGTTATGAAAACCTTATGGACAGGCTAATACAATAAAGTAACGTTTTATTCAAAAAGAACAAAATTATGCCACTGCACACATGCATTCGAAAAAACTTAAGTATTATTATTTTTCTCGTAAATCACTCTAAAATAAAGGTATGTGGGCACTACTTCAGGCTTTGACTCAGAACCTACTTAAATATCATTGAATGCCCTCATTTGGAGCTTTAGGTGAAATTCATGCAACTTGTATTTACTGTGATAAACTATTGGTATTTTGCTCTGCCGATATTGAACTTTGATACGATTTGGCAGGTATTAATTTTACCCCTAGTGAAAGACATGTCTACATATCTAGCACATTTTATGAGCTATAAACAATAGTGCAAGCAAAAGCAGGCCACGTATTAAAACATATATAAAGGACACTGGTTTATGTAGAGGATATGAACGGTGGTTATTCTATCTATACATGAAGGAATTTTGAGGTAGAAGAGAACTGGCTTAACCATTTAAAGATGCACCTTGATTGAAAGGGTTATGCTCATTTATTTTCCTGATGCAAAAACCATCTTCAATCACAAGGTCGATAGGTCGAAACATTCCCGAAGTGTCGGCAGGATGCTTGAATGCAGCTCTGGCAAGTCGACTCAACAGGGCTGCCTTTATGCATCACAGCGACAAATAGCATGGTACGCAGATGCCATGAGTAGTTCCTAATGGGATAACCCCTCCTCTGCGCTGTCATTACACAGGTTAACCTCAGGTAGGAGGAGGAATGCTCCCCCCCCCTTATTACCTGAGACAGTTAGCGGACGGCTGATTGGCAAACATCACCTTGGAAAAGGATCCTCAACAATGGCACACCTGTCTCCGCCATGTTTCTTTTAAAGGGGCCTAAATGGGACAGGGATACATACCGTAATCTCTCGCGTATAAGGCGCAGCTCGCGTATAAGACGCACCTAGAGTTTTAGGATATGGTCAAAAAAATTAAAAAATCATAACTTTACTTCTACTGAATGGATTTTGAAAATTCAAAAAGCTATGTCTAGCTAAGGCCCTCTGGGACTTCCCGAGCCCCTGTCTGTCATATTATGACTTACAGGGAGTGTAAGATATTAAAAGAAAGGTCTTGGTGTCCCCCTTGTGGATCCAGGGAGAACTAAAACCTCCCGTATAAGACGCGCCTTATACGCGAGAGATTACGGTAGGTTAGGGACCGCCAGCAATATTCAGGAACTGGTTGCATACTGAGAGTAACCAAAGATCCGGCTCCTGTTTTAACACTGTCAATACCTGAGGAACAGGAGAGGACAAAACCTAAATGTGCCCCCAAAATGGTAGGGCGACATGGGACATTGGTGCCTTTGTGAATATTACAGGGTGTTGGGGTTACAGTGGTATGTATCTTTAATACGTCTTAGTAAGATGTATCAGCGTACATTCAATATGTGGTCTTAGTCTCACCTGATGAATCATATAAAAACATGTTCAAAATAATGTAGGGAAGGGGCCTTCAAAGAAGGAATGTGTAATGACGCATCTTGATGATGTCAACATTTGTTTCGGCAACTAGAGCAAATACCTCAAAAGCAAACATTTAACACTGCGGTCTCATTTCATTTTTTTGCTAGGACACTTAATAATAAGGCATTCTGTGACCAATGCAATGTTCAAAAGCAAACAATGCACAGCCTACACATAACAGCCAGTTTCATCAGAAAATATGCTGTCTGATTTTGAGACAGAAGTATTTCCTTATGTTTCCTTATGATAAAAATAGAACAACGTTCTCACATTTCCAATATTGCTTCCCCAATGACATTTACTATATCACAGCGCCAATCCTAGTGGCAAGGCATTAAAGTAGAAGGATGTTTGTGGTGGTAGCTGGAGGGTAGCTGGGAGTGTAGCACTGTACCAGCGTTATATGGTACACAGTACAAACATCAATTAGCCTCCAGGGTGCCACCTGGAGCAGGGTCTTCCCCCATTTCTCTCACCTCTATATATACAATGTACCACCAATACCTACATCCCTCTTCTCATCTCATTCCAAACATAGGGATGTTTTTATTTTCTGTTTCTTTTCTTGACGACGAAACAGGGAGACCAAATGAAGGCCACTTTATATTGTCTTCCTCAGGATCGTCGCACTTCTAAGATATAGAGATTATTTTTGGATCTATTTGCTGTGACAAATATCAATTATGTGTCTACTTCCGTTCTGAAAACTGCTCATAATCATTAAGCTGCCCCTTTTATCCTGTTATTCAAGGTGGCAAGCCCCCCCCCCCCCCCGCATTTTGCTAAGACAACTAATCCTATACTGACCCCCCCACCATTACACATATCCATCCCACGTTTAAAGCACTAATAATTCATATGCACCCACTGACGTTGTTAAAAAGAAGAAACCTGGTGGTCAACCTATGCTATTGTATAGAAGAATACCATTGTGTGTTAGCCAGTGGCTGCTGGTATTAAAGGGTTAAATCTTACTCTACACCTCATGATCCAAAGTCTTGGTGCAAGTAGCTTTACCTGTTCATCCCCTGAGGGCCACATCCGTGTAAGTGCCACCCACTGTGTATGGTAATGGACATAGCAAGTTTGTATACCCAATATATATGTTTGTCTATGGCCAAGTCAAAATTAAAACTGTCTATTATTGCTCAGCAATTCTGAATATGCTAGATTTATATAAGCAATGTGGGTTAGCCTTAGATCTCTCAGGCAAGACAAAATAATTTTGTATAACCATGGCTGTTGATTGTAAAAGCTTCAGTATGATATGTTATTATTGGCCAATAAACACTGTTGAAACTTCTCAAGTAAACTGACAATAGTGCGCTGGTGCACAGTATTTCAGAAGTTGGCCTTGTATAATCCCAATGAGAATGAAGGCTGTGGTCAAGTTTAGACTACATTCCATAGATATGTTTCTGGATTGCATTACTCGATCAGTGCAGATGTCGGAATGAATGGTCATTATACATATATGTACCCAGTATATAGCTAAGGTATACAATGATGCTCGACAGTAATTCCCCCTTAACTAAATGCTTAGATCACGAAGCAGCAAACCATACCCAGGCGATTCTATGGAGTGTGTATGTGAGCTAGCTAGGCCCTATTGCTTGTCTTGTCTCCAGCACAGGAGCACCACCTGGCGTATACTGCGAAAACTAACTAAACTAATCTGCGCCTAACACCCTTTATCGCAATAAAGGGGCAGCACGATTAAATTACTTTCTATATCATTATAATGAGTCAATAGGAAAACTCTCTACCAAAATGCAGAGGCAGAGCTATGGCAACAAAAGAACACATGCACGTTTGCTGGATGAGGGCTGAGTCCGGGGCTGAGTACCCCGGGAGTCCCCCTCAGTCTCACAGTGGGGCGATGTCTTACGGCACAGAAGCGCCGTCCTGTGGTATAAGGTATAACTACAAGGTACTAGTTCCCAGAGTACCTACCAGGGGGATGCACTATATCAATTACGAGGAACGCCAGGAGCCAAGCCAAGTACCACTAGTACCCTGAATCCCTGCAGGGATCAATGGACCTGGGTAAAGAACCTACAGTGGGCTACGTGATCTGATTTACCACATCAATAAAGGCCTTATTCTATTTCAGTCAGTAAAAGCCACAGTCCAGATTAGTCAACTGAAAACGTTTAACTGAATAAGTGGTACCTGATCCCATTGTGGTTTTTCAGACTTTTCCAGTCAGTTCTCAAACATTTTCAGTCCACCTCTGACTTGACACCTGATTCCACTGCCTGTCAGTCAATGAAAAAGTTGACTGGAAAAGTCTAACTTGACTGAAATTGATTGAGCTTTTGAAATACTAAAAAAAGAAAGGAATATTTGGAAAAAAGCCAAAGACTCACTGGAAAAGTCTGACTTTGACTGAAAAACTGCTTCCACTGACCATCAGTCTGCTAAAAAGTTTGGAAAAGTTGACCTTTTCAGTCAACTTTGACTAAAAAAGTCCAAATGGAATCACATAAAAAAGAAAAGTCTGTGAAAGTGGGAGATAGCTGACTGGGAAAGTCAGGATTTCAGTTCTTCAGTGACAGAAAGTGGGAAAAAGTCACTCAAAGTTGACTTTTTCAGTCAACTTTTTGTGGCTTTTTGCAAACTTGACTGAAATGGAATAAGGCCTTATACCATACTTGTGTGGCGTACTATTTAGAGCAGTATCCTTCTGGACATTTCCAGTGACCATTGCCAGTTAATGAACTTAATGATAATTATGTTTGTAATAGGGCCTAAATATGTTCACTTCATACACAGGGCCCCCTACGTACACTGTAAAAAGTTAATGTATACATACAGCAGATTTTGCTGTGATCATACAGTAGAAGTTGCTGTAATCTAAAATGCAGCAAGTTTTGCTGTACAAGTATCAACTTTGTTGCTGTAAATACAACATTACAGCAAGTGTTGCTGTAGATATACTCTCATATATTTGCTGTAGCCCCAAATACAGCAACACCCACTGTTCAGTTACTAAGTGTTTTGCTGTAGATGCAGGATTACAGCAAGTACTGCTGTAGAAATTGTGGTTCTGTGCTTTGGCACCAGGTGGCCTTAGTATCTCTTTGGCAGATAATTTTTACTCAAAGCTGAATCTATTTTCATCTATGAAAAGGAAGTCAAATGTGTCACATAATTGAATAATGTGCAAGGGTGAACATATTGTATTCTAGTTTAATAACATGTGGAACTCTTCATTAAACTATGTAAACTAAAGCAGAAACTTCTACATTCTGTCACACACACCTTTTCTGTGGCTTGGAAGTAAATATGAGTATGGACACCAAGCTTCCTAGTGTATCAGCTAAAGTACCTGTTGCAAAGATGGTGTAATACGCCACACTTGCCTGTTGTGACTTGGGTGTGATACTCAATGGCTAGTTTTACACCCATTTAGTCATAAATGATGCTACATAGCTGGCTATCATCATGGCCCAACTACATATCTCTACTTGGTAAGGCCAACCAATATGCAATGACCAAAACATTACAATCTTCTGTACATTTACAGCAAATTACAAATCTACTGTGTATTTACAGCAAATTATACTGGAACAATTGCTGCCAGCAACTTTTGCTGTTCAACAACAGTAGTATAATTTACAGTAGAAGTTACTGTAGTTC
This sequence comes from Acholoe squamosa, assembly GCA_949317995.1. Classification (NCBI taxonomy): domain Eukaryota; kingdom Metazoa; phylum Annelida; class Polychaeta; order Phyllodocida; family Polynoidae; genus Acholoe; species Acholoe squamosa. The sequence continues at coordinate 42,910,111 of OX439044.1, read as the reverse complement.
AACAGGAGATGTTGCTGTACCTTTACAACAAGTCAGTTGCTGTAGACCTACAGCAAAATCTACTGGAACAATTGCTGCCAGCAACTTTTGCTGTAGTATACAGTATTTACTATTTACAGTGTAATAACGTACTTATAATTGGTTTGACATTGATGAAAGAGGCATTATGCCTATCAGAACGAGATCCAACACTCATATAGGCGAGTATTGGCATATATTCAACTGCAACAGTAATGTCACTATAGTCACTATACTCTACACCAGGTGGAGGGTCACTCACCCTCACCACTGCTGTCTGTGTGTGTATGTTGATCTGAACCGTTGTGTGAACCGTCATGATCACTTGAATTTTTTCTAGGACTCTTTAGCCTCCATCATGCCTAAGCATTGTGAGAAATGTAACACATCATACTATGGGAATAGACAAAGTAATAGTGCATGTGTTCACGCCATACATGATACACAGGTCCCCCTGCGTCTGCACTACGTAATAATGTACTTATGATTAGTTTTACATTGATGAAAGATGCGTTAGGCCTTTCGGAACGAAATATATATATATATATATATATATATATATATATATATATATATATATATATATATATATATAATCTCTGTCTACATATACAACATGCAGTTTAGAATTCCCCAACAATAGTTCCACAGCTACGTAGGAGCCACCCAATTATCAGCTCAAAGATTTAGCCTCTCTTGCATGTATGGCCAACAGTATAGATTGACAGCCATCGTAGTATTGTTAAATGTTCAATTATAAGGATGCCTTTTAAGCCAAAATGTATAATATTATAATGACACTATTTTGGTTCCGGAGAAAGAGGACCTCCGTCTTTAAGGCCTTTCATATAATTATCTATCTCATTCCCAAGGTATGGCATGAACTTTGAGTATGTAGGATATGAATACCAAGAGCGGATTCCATCTTGTTTTGATGCAGAGGCACCCAGGCGTGTCTAATCCCAACACCACTGCCTGCCGTCCACATGACACCATGCAATGTCCCCCCTCTGTGTGTATGCCAAGTGAGTTTTTGTATTTTTGAATTCATGGATGAGCACCCCATAGGAGAGTATGGCTGGTAGATGCCCTATTTTGCTACCCTGGTATAGGTAGTTGGAAGTAGGAGTAATCACTGATGTGCTTAACATTCCTGTGGCTGTATATCTGTTAGAGTACCGGGGTGTTGTTGCGGTGACTGTTCCAGGGTAGTAAAAATATGGATACGGATACGGATTCACCGAAAGAGAGTCAGAGAGAGAGAGGGAGAGACAGAGACAAAGGGAGAGAGAAAATGGAGGAGGGGGCAAGCAAAGGAAGGAATGAGAAATAAATAGAAGACAAAATATTGAAAGAGGGGAAAAAATGTGAAAAATAAAGAAAAGGGCAGGTGCAGGAGAGGGGGTGCAGCAGAGAGGCGATCGAAAGGTGAGAGAATGGGGAGCAAGGGAGTTCACAGTAGGTTAAAGCAAAGTAAGTAGACAGAACAGCAGGTCATCTCTACCCTCACCTCATCCAGGGACCTTAAGTCTATTGTGCACAAGTCAAAGAAAGCGTCAGGGGGAGGTTGGAATAAAGGGGTAAGGGCAGGGGTCATTTACCTGAACCCAGTTGGACATTAGGCCTACTCCCTGGATGGATCCATTACCAGGTGTGTGATGGAAATGGAGCATGGCTGCCCTGGGTATCTAACAAATGGTCTTGTATAAATGCCCAGGCACTTATGAAAATTCTTCACTAAGGATTTAATCCTGCTGCTTACATGAGACCGGTGCTTATTTAAGACCACTCGTGAATGGATCCCAGTACATGTAAACTCAATCCCCAGTGTTTATTCCAGACCGGCGCTTATTTGAAAGGCCCAACATATAGGTTAATCATATAGGCTATTACTGCAGGCGTGCCTGTGGTAGGGAGTTGACTTGAAGGCACCTACACTGGAATTCCTGCCATTTATAGCAATGACAGGCTGTATTAAGGTAAGGGTGCACCCAATGATAAATGACCCTTTCAGTGAATGCTCAAGGATCTGCCTCTATCAGCTAAGGTCATGCCTGACTGGTGTATAATAGAAGCGGGGTCTTATAATAATCACAAGCAGGTTGTTTTATACACAGATAACCCCATGGGGCAGATGTCCCCAGACAGCACAAATACCAATTTAGTCCTTCATGGACCGAGCAGTGCATTATTAATACGTTATGTTCATCCATCGATGCAACCCTAGCGAATAACTCGCCAGTGCTACATTCATGCCTTAACCTTAGCAGGTTGATGCACTCCTGTTTGCTCGGCATATAATGCACCAATGGAGTAAATTCACTAACATCCTACTGATACATCAGAAACACGGAGGTATCAAAGAGTTAACAGTGAACAATGGACATTTTGTTCAGAGGTATGTTCGTTTATTTTTTACTCTAGACATTCCAAAGTGGGGTTTATAAATCATGTCTGAGGGTTAATAATGAAGGTCCTCATCAGATAGTTATCTATAGGTAGAATACAATTTACGATTTGTTAACAAAAGGTGACTTATATAAATTTGTGTTCCAATTTTTACTTGAGGAATAAATTCTTAAATGGGACAGGTTGGATAAGAACTAAATTGTATTCAATTGCCTGCTAAAAGAATAGGTACCGCCTTTCTCTCGAAAAGAAATTTCTATAGAAAAAGGTAATCTCTAAATCTCCAAATAAATATCATGAGCTTTACTTCTAATGATGTACATGTGTAGTCCTATTTGTGAAGTATATCGTACATCTTAGTGACCTTGAGGGATATGGCTTTTAGATCTATCCTTTTATATTGACAACAGTGCTAGTAAAAAGACACTGGCGCTCCTTGCTGCAGATGCAGCGGTTATTTCCCCCTGCATTAGATATCTTGGTGATTGTAAGCAGTGCATTTGGGCATACTTCTATGACAAGGTTATCAATAAGATCATCTTAAAGGTATGGTAGAAAAAAAAAAAAGATTTTAAGGATACACCTTAGGCTGTTTGTAGAAGTAAGTTGCTGAAAGGGACATCATTGATATATTTGAATCCGGGATCCATCAAAGGTAGAAACAGGCATCTCCGGATTCTGTTTTCAACACAGTTAAGGAATGCAGAGATAAAGTATGGAGTCACAAGTAGTCCCCGGATTTATCCTATATCAAGTGCATATTTTACTGAAGATCCTTGTTCTTCGCAGTACATCTGATGATATAATGACACATTGATGCATACCTAGATAAGTTTCAATGGGATGATGGCGAATAAAAACCTAGCTGTCAACAAACATGGAGGAATGCACAGGAATGTCGTGTACTGCGTTGGATCGTGGATATAAACAGTGCTTAAGGATATTACATCTTTAACATGCGAGAGTGTAATCAGAACCTCTTATATATAATTATACCGTTTGTCATGTTGAGAAGTTCCCAGGTTGTATGTACTTTAGGAAATGGCTGTTGAACAAGCAAGGCATACCAATAAGCCTTGCAGTGAATCAGCATATTTGTGATGTAGTGAAACAGTGTCATTTCTACAATTGAGCCCCAGGAAGAACAGCTAGTAGAGCACTGTGTCATCTCCGTGACAATAACGGTGAAAGCAAGCTTTGCCCTAAAGTTGCTGAGAACACTCGTTATTTTTACAGCATTTTGTTACAGTATGGTATTACATGTCTCTGTTTAACCATAATCATATTGACCATGGAGACTAAATCATACAATGTCAAGTTTAATTTACCCTAGAGAATTCAAACACACACAGCCTGCTCTGTGCCAACAGTGGATTTTCAACTTTTTTCATAATTACATACCTGCTCTTCCTCAAGTACGAGAGAGCTAACAGATGGATATTTTACCACATAAACGGCAAAACTGACAGTAGCCAGGCACCAGAATATAGGTACACCTGTATAATGAGCATAAGTACTTCTAACCCTATGGAAAAAAAATTAAATAATGGCATTAAGCCAATGGCACATACCACGAACGTTTGCGTGCCATGTACCCTATATAATGAATGTATGGTCAAATACCAGGGGCCTGTTTTAATCACGATCCCGAGGCACAAAGGACCCCAGGGTCCTCTACCATAAACGAAGTAGGAGACTGTTATTTGGGAATAACCGTTAGGTTGGAGATCTATTTCTTAGATAATGTTCTGTTTGATGGATGTCGATCCAAGAAGGGTAACTTAGATTCTATGTTCTATGATAACCAATCTATGGGTTTATCCCTCATGGAAAGTTTCAATGATTTAACTCAGCCCTGTTTCTACTTGTATTACTCCATATAGTAGTACATTGTATATCGAGCTCAAATTATTTGTGAAGCTCTGCAATTACACTACAAAATACAAATGAACAGGTAGCTAAAAGGGACTACCCCTGGGGCAATTTTACTTTCACTTAACTCTTCTACCAACCACCCCCAGGACATAACAGTAGGCAGGTCTCCCTAAGGGCTGGGATGGTCCTTGATCACTAAGTGAGGAGGAACAGTGTCAATAGCACGATGACCTCAAGAGGGATTCAACTGTTGAGGGGGCTTCATTGCCTCTGGGTAGGCGTCTTCACAGAGAAAAAAGTCGATTAGCCTCATAATATCAAGCATTTTGCTCCATGATAACCTACTCCAGGGCTCATACTAAGGAACCAGATGGTACCTCTCTAAGGGCCTCTTTGGGTCTCAATTGTAACCCTTAGAACTAATTCTGTATGGCAGTCAGTTTCCGTTGAGCAGACGACATTTTTGTTCAGTAGACGACATTGTGGAAAAAAAAAGGAGAAGTGGCTACACTTTTTCCAGGAAGACCGATGTTCTGGCTGACCGCATTCTTTCTTTTTTTATTCCTCTTGCACGAACAGCTTGCAGTGTTTGTCTGAATGGTCTAAAGCAATACTCTGTAGGCATAAAGGTAAGTATCATTTATAAATGTGCCTGTGTTCTGTGTATAGTGGGTACCTCTATTATGAGGTCCGCCGCCATTGGTATTAGTGGATGAATACTTGGTACCTTTACCCCTGGTGAATGAAACACTAGGGGTCTAAAGTTCTAGCGCACTACTAAAATATCCACTTTTAAAAACTACCATTTCAGACACCAAGGTAGACAATTAAGATATATCCATAAATCAGGACAATCAGGACAATTGGTTGGTATTTCCTAAGGCAAAGAACAGTGAATAATGGATAGCCCTAATTCTGTTGTTAAATGTAGAGATGATTATTTTGGGTAAGAAAACAATACATATGAAGACATTTCCAGTATAGCCACAACAGAGAATATTAAAAAAGGTTTGGAGGTTATTTCTTAAACATAATCAATTCAATTCATCTTTATTGAATGCCATCTTTTGCAAGGTAGGGCCAGTGTTGCCCAGAGAGTCGTGTCTATACTTTCTCTCCGGCAGAAGGACGAAAAAAGATGGTTCAAGAGTCTTTCAAACAAATCTAACATAAGTTGAATACAAAGTCATATGCGCAAGCAATGGCCAGTATTGGTCCATCGGCCAAATGGTGGCTGCATGGAAGCCACTTTACATTTTGTGCATAAGGACTTTGTTGTGGAATGGACTCCTGGACTATAAACTGGGTTAATCTAAGAGTTCAATGTTGGAGCAATATTCTATGTGCAAGAAATTCTCCGTAATTATGCTCTTGAACGTTTCATTTGGATCTGATTCTGCAAAAGTCGTTGACATCTGCTTCTGACTAAAGTGACTTTTCATCAGAGCGGCCTTGATATTTTGGTCGATCTAAGCATTCATGCAGCAGAGCTCCATCTAATCTTTTCCATTGTATGGTCTACAACTAAAATACCTAATCTAGCTAACGCATACTCAAACCACTTGAGGCTAGCTTGCGAAGGGTCAGACTTTGTAAGGACAGCTCAAATACCTTTCTACTAGTCCTACTTTTCTTTCAGAGAATTCTTTATAATTGAATAAAGCCTTTCACTATCAGATATCCAATATATATATATATATATATATATATATATATATATATATATATATATATATATATATAGTGAAGCGGACACAATCAATCAATGTTTTTAAGCCCGCCACTCTTCGGAGATTGTCAGACAGGACCATAGTAGGGTCCGCAGCGCACACAAGACATTATCAGATATTTATAATCACTCACCTGTTTTATCAATGGCATTACTGTCATCTTTTCCCGCTGATCCAGGTGGACCAGCCGGTCCCCTATCGCCCTTATCCCCCTTGTCACCTTTTGGTCCAACAGGGCCAGGGGGACCCTCAAATCCTCTAGGTCCTTGGTTGCCAAGAGGACCGCGTAGTCCATTTGGTCCTGGTATACCTTGAGGACCAATTGAACCATTGAAGCCACGGGGCCCTTGTGGACCAAGAGGACCCACTGGTCCTTGGGGTCCAGGTAAGCCGTCAGCACCCTGAAAGATGAGAAAAAAACACACTTGCTTTTGAGTCCTCGCATTATAGCACCAAACATGTTGTATATACTGAACACATACTACACTTCATGAGAAAGGCGATTCGGACATAATGTAATGATTACCCGAAAAATTTGTAATTAGCAAGCCAGCCTCATCAGGACAGCTGCAGGTTTTGATAATAGGTCAGTACATGTATTAGGAATGTGGCTCTCTTCACCCTCCTCTGTGACATCATATGCATCCATGCATATTCCTTTGAATTTCTGTAGCTATAACAACCATATAACTGTAACATGTACTTATCATAAAAAAATAAAATTATCGAGTTTTAATTGCTGTACTTAGGTCTGTCTGACACCTTGGTTTAATGCCTCACATTCCCAGGCCTGCATCGGTTATCACGTCTCTTGACATTTTATGACGCTCTTTGCTCAAATCACCATGCTGTCATGGGTGACGTAAAGTCAGATACTTCAAACAACCCTCCGCACTGATTACAGCGACAACTCTTCCTGGACTAGTCGCTGAAGCCTAGGATGGTTTACTGGGGGGATATTTAATATTGATTTCATAGCCCTCCTACCCCCGGCTCCTATTCAAGGGAGGCTCCTATTCAAGACCCGGCCCCTATATGCGACATTACCGTATCTCATGCAGAGTATGACATCATAATTCACTAGATGCAGCCCAGTGCTGACTGCACAGTACTGGGCTGTAAACAAATAAATGATGCGTTAAGACAATTGTGCACCGAGAAATTGTCACCCCTGTTTTATAATTAGGTTTTAGCCTAAATTTGGTGTCCCGAATATGACATGAAGACAAAGGCATATGGCCCCCTATTACTGTACAGGTGCCACACCCTGCCTACACAACTAGTACTATCACAATGGAGAGAAACTCTCTACTACACTGCATAAGGCCCTGCGGGCTGTGTGGGACACACGTATACATGTACACAGTGAGTGTGAAGGGCCTATATAGGACTTTACAATTAGACTTTACAAGTTAGATAGAACAATTGCCAATTTTATGGAACGGTAGATATAGTCAACAAACACATGTATTTCAGGTAAAGTCTTAACCCCCTACCTTCCACTGTGGTAGCTGCCATGTTGATCTGGAGTTACAACTGGTAATACAGGTATTGTGCAGTGTAACAGCAGAGTACTTGGACCACAGAGAAGCATTTATAAGCTCAGGGGACCAGTGTGTTTGCACCGTGATCCCAGGGATATTAGTTTCTCCTTAGACAACAGGGGATCCAAAAGTGACCATCTGCAAATAGAGTCTTGTCCAGGCCCACATGTTCGCATAGTGGGGCTGGGCTCGAGGCTGCCAAATGTCAAGGAGGCCACAGGTAAATTGCCAGCGTCCCATGCAAGGTGCTTAATGGCACCTGGCAAGCGGCAATTTTGCAGTGTTTGGCCACTGAGGAGGCAAGTATCTGCCTTCATTGTGTTGTGTCTGCCTGTTGGGTAAAGGTGTCCCTCACTACATTCTTCTTATAGCCATGGCACAGCCCCTGTGGCTTCCTTCTCACCCTTCCATAGGCATCTGTCCACGATGGCCTGGCTGCACTCCCTATACCTACTCTTATTGTCTCTTTTGTGTAATGATATAACTACACATCGGAACACTTGGTAGGTTAACAATATAAATGGTGCTGGATAATGTTGAATAATTAGTGCCTAGATAGTTTAGAAAAATATGAGGTAAGCACAACTCTCTCTGAGAACCTTCTTGGTGGAGTATTGTAGAGAGACAGGTTCTAATATTAGTATAGCTAAAGTAATTGTAAGAGGAATCTATAGAATGTGCTTTGTATATATGAGAGAACTCACATTATTACTCATAATTATAAGGTCCTGAAAGTAGCAAAGAGGAATGTTCTCAGGTCACTAAAGAATAAGGTTTACACTGCCTATACTATCTTGAGATGTAACTGGCAGACTGTCAGAAGATATAAATGCATATAAATGCATTTATTATCTGAACTGTCAAAAAACTTCCACCCCACCCTCTGGGTGTTTGAAGAAGGCCAAGCATGACACTTCACCACTGGTGCAGCACATGTCACTCTAAGTAGGATGGTAATCATTACCGTAAAACCTGCCTGTCATGGTCTGTGCCACTGACAATATGGACACAGCTGTGTGGTGTATAGGACTCAGTATGGAGGCCTAGTGGATCCGCCATTTCGAATTTCACTGGTTGAGGTAAACCCCACTGATAAGACATACCATGATGGGAACCTTGTCCCTGGTTAACACTCACTTCCAGGGACATGCTGGTTCCATCTTATCAGTGTGTTTCACTGGAACCAGCTCCAGACCAGCTAGTGGCCAATAGAGATGATACACAGGGCTGTATATGGCCATGCACAAAGATTAACACCCCTTTATCAATATTATCATAATGAAGAGGTAAAGATGCTGAGGCCCAAAAAAAAGGTTTGTTTCCAGTTACCCGACCGACCCTCGAAAATAGCAAAACAGGCATTTCTTTTTTACAGGACCATAGAAATGTTACCTATAGAGAGGCACATGTAGCCAGGACGTTAATTCAAAACGGTGCAGATTCACCACTGACAGGCACGTTTAACAAATATATGATCAATCTCTTTATTATTTTCATATCGCATTTTACTATTTGCGAGCAAAGCAATTGACCCTTAGAAGAATGTAGGCTTTGGCAAAAAAAGGCATTTGAGGGAGGATCTATGAAGCCTATTCACAACTTTATGGCAGCTTTATGTGGAAAATCTAAGAAGAAAAAATCAATAGTATAATTTGTTATTAAGCCTATGTGGACCAGTTTGTAAGCATAGCTGTTTTGTTTGAAAGCATCGAATAATACAGCACTTTATCGAGCAAACCACACAAAATAGGCATTATCTAAATTGGAATTTTTTCTCCACACGTTATATGATATGATTTAGATATAGCAACATGGGGAAGTTACTCCATGAGTTAAATCACCCTGTCTAGTCAAACTATTTTCTTCGGCACTGTGGGACCCATATTTCATGCTACTTAAACGTATGTCATATGTCCAAACGAATAAACTATACCCGTGTTAGTTTATCTCCATCAATTGGCATAATTAAGGTTTTCAGTCTTGATTAGGTTCGACAGCGTGTACTAACGAGGAGATTTCCTGGTAAGTTCCCAGTTGATTGATCTCCCAAGGAATGTTCGTGAGGTAATTGGAAGATTATTATATAGCTATTGGATTTAGAATAGTATGTACTTATTAAGGTCTGAAATAGTAGACACTATAATATTTTCCCTGCAACATAGCCCTTCTAGCTACAATAACTGGACACTCTTGGTAGAGGCTTGGCCATTCATAATCTTATGGCAGACGTATTCTGCTTACTCTAGATCGCAATATCATAAAACTGATATAGGTAATACAATTTGTCTACTTTAAATCTCATCCTCATTAGTCCTCCTTAAGCTGTCTCCGTGTGAGTCATTGTAGTAAAATACAGTCATAGTCACCTGCTTTAATCAATGATGGTAACAGGTGGATGTGTGGGATCTAATGACTATTGGGCAGACTCATGCTGACTAAGGGGAAATACATCACAATCAACAATCTTTATAGAGGACAACCGGTGAGTTCAGTGTAAATTTTGATTCAGGAATTTAAATGAATGTTTGACCAAATGGGTTTCCATGAGTACAGGTTATATTAATTCAGGGAAGAAACATATTTCGCACTTAAAACAGAGGCGTCGTTAAGTACAACATGGCATTTTAGATGCATTTCAATTAAATCTATCATTATATATGTAGAATCCTGCATATTCATTTTTGTAGCTTCTATTTTTAGAGTAGGCCTTATTTTGATTTCAAAATACTGAATCTATTATACTTATCTACCTGTATCCAAAATATAAGTGATGATATAAGTGATGATCTCTACCGCATGAAAACTGAGAACAAAATATCTGTTGATTGAAAAGGGAAATTGAGCTCTTTGAATGAGAAGTGCAACATATGCCTGTTATGAAAGCAGACCAGAATCATAGTAGAATAGTCATACATGGCTTTTTATTTACAGGTATGCTCGTCATGTCCATGCAGACTACTACACTAGGAAATACCGTCTGATGGCGGGAAAACACGCGCATGTGCTGTAATAGTACGATCAGCAGACGACATTACATCATGTGTGACGTCACATGTAGACGCAGCCGGCTTTGACTATCTGACCGTGACTGGTTCATTACCTATGATCTCCTATATCAGCCTCTCAGTAGTCAATACGTGGGACGTGGAACTGGGGGTGGGTAAGATTAATGAGAACGAGTATGGGGTTGTGGGCTAAAGAACACTCATTTGTCCGGTGATAGGTCTATTTTTGTTCACATTAGTTTGTTTCACGGCATGGATTTGCAGGGGTTTCCCCCATGTCACATATCGATTTTGAGAAATGGTCACGTCATATGTCACTTAAACCCTCACACTCCATGTCACTTCTAAGAACCTATCAAGTCCCATGTCAAATTTAAGGAAGCGCCTGTTACGTCACTTTCTTTTTGCCTTATGTCACTAAGGCTCATATCACATGTCGATGTTAGAAAATAGCCATGTTATCATGTCGAATTTAGTGGTCCACACCCCTAATTTGTCCATTTGTTGTGATCATCCATGTATGCAGCTTTGGTGAAGAGCTCGTCAGTGCTGCATGTGCGCATCATGCAGACAGACCCTTACGTGTTCAGGTTATCCTGAAGGATCGGTGTGATGCACCAATTGATGCAGTGCTGGTATGCTTTACTCAGCTCGTCTGTACATTGATAAATGGGCTATAGATTTGACCCCTCCTTGATCATATCGATCACAGGAGACTATAAAATCTGAGTAGATTAACAACAGCTGGTCATATATGCACAGTATATATACATTATAGGACTTTGTGGACATTGTATAGATGTATATGACACCAGAGGGGAAGTCCCCTCTGTCGTGTTAGTGAAATCAATGTATTATGGGTCTGAACTAACTGTTGTTACAAAGCACGCCTTCATTTACCAATCAATTGGTTAATGTGGGAGAACGAAGAGGGTCATTCCAGGGGCAAATTTTTGTTTTGTTGATCTCTGTAGCTACATGTGGCTAAATTTCAGTTTGAAATCATAATCAATTTCGTAAACCAGGATGGGCCAAGCCTATAGATTCTGGACAAAGTATGTAGCATATTCACCTAATGACCAAGAGCTCATATTATTATACCTTGCATCGCTAAAACATATATATTATATATCCAGTGTATCACAAGTGCATGCTTGGGTTGATGTATTTGCTCTTTTAACCATGTCATGTATTTTTAAGAATACCTCACAGCTCCTGCCACCATGTTAACGACTCAGCAGCACCATTGGTACAATTGGCAGGCAGCTGAAAATTGACTATTTTTAAATGCACTGAATTTAGCTGTCAATCAGAAAGGACACGATTCATTGATCAGGACAAAACAAAAGGAAATGTACAGGCTGCCAAAATGGGGATAACCTGCTGCAAATTTCAACAGGTGCTAGACTGAGTAAATAATATATCATTTTACACATCGATCCCCGACACGGTGCCTCTACCCTAATACAATCATGTCTTGGTCATTTCACTGGCCCAGGAGGGTATCTCAAAAAGATTGGGAAACCAGTTCTCACCGTAACTATTTGATCCTGCAGTTCTCCTACATTTCTCACCCTAAGAACAGACTTCCCTGCTTGACTTCTGCTACAAGTGAACTGCACGGAAATAGGTCGAGTTGCAAAATAAGAGACTGGACCCCTCCTATACCACACCTATAACTGACTCCCTCTTTACAATACAAGAGGGAATCCACTCCAGAAGGTCAGTGAGTTCAATTTTGGAATTATCACCTCCGACAGGATCAATTCCAAATCTTTTTGAGATACCCTCCAGAATATTTATAAACGTTCATGCATAGAATCACGGTTACAGGGGATACCCTGATTTTCATTCACTATGTAAAGCTTTACCAAACATTCCTTAAAATCAGCAGAAAGAATAGAGGGAAGAAACTGGAGGAGAAACTCTGGATGCACAGTTGCACTGTTTGTGCACCAGAACTCTGGATGTACTGTGTGTGCCCCAGAACTCTGGATGCACTGTTTGTGCACCAGAACTCTGGGTGCACTGTGTGTGCACCAGAACTCTGGGTGCACTGTTTGTGCACCAGAACTCTGGGTGCACTGTTTGTGCACCAGAACTACACTGCCAAACCCCAGTCCACAACAAAATCCTGTAATAAAAAGTGCAAGTCTGTGAGGTCCTATTTTAAGTCATAATGGTTAACAAAACTGGTCATTAAATGACTAGATCTGCATCATATCGCGCATTGAGTCGTCTCATCAAGAAGCTTAAAACTCACAGACTCGCTCGCAGACTGACTTGTTACATCCTCCCGACTTCAATTCATTCTTTGACATTCATTACCAACCGTCTACGACAATACTCCATAACAGACAGCCAGACACAGAGAAAGTTGGTCATGACCAGTAAGGGCGCCGAAATCATAAGCCCTTTATTCGCCTTCTTAAGCCATTGTTGTAGGTAGGTTAGGAAAATCATGCTACATGTCACTTTTTTGAGAAAGGGTCAACATACAACCCTCAATCATGTCATGCACGCCTTCTTAATTACTATCATTGGCAAGCACAGCTAAGGGGATGTGGTGAACCTAGGTACATACTTCCCCATTAAAAATACCCTCTAATGTGTGACCTCCTGATCTCACGACCATTGTACAAGGGACATGGACATGACGTGCCTTGTAGCTAAGCTGTGCGAACTATTGTACCAATCGAGCTAATCCTAGCGGCTCTAGATGGATATGAGGTAAAACCTGCTTTACTTGTCAACATTCTTTAGGGTTTAAACTGATTATCAGAAACCATAGAAATCTAATACACCAGGCGATACCTCTTGGTGGACCAGTTCATGCCATCATACTATAGTTGTGATAACAATCAGACATCACAAAAAGTGTATTTGACTAATAAAGACGTCAAGCTTAAAACGTCTAGCAAAGTCGATGGTTATTCAAGATCGTGAGCTCACGTGACTAAATGTATTTTTTTTGGGGGTTGGGCTGGGAGTAGGGGTGGATGGGATAGCCCTCCACTCCCTCCTCCTTTGTTGTTATGATGCATCATAACAACATTATGATACATCTAAGCATGATGTATCCCTTAAGGACCTAGACGCCACCTACACTATTTGCTCATGTCTTTCCTACCACCCCCATACACCACCACATCCTTCCCCTTAATGCATAAAGTTGCCCACACAACACATGCAGTTATTGTTGTCTGACCGTGCAACCAATAGAGACCCTATTTGTAACTGCTGGGCTGTATAGTTGGGTAATTACATGCTTACTTGAGTGTCATGTCATCCGGGGTTGTCACAGGCTGTTACAGTATTCCATTACGTTTAAATTCTATAAGGATATACGGCAAGGTGTATGCAAATGTAGCTGTCTTTTCCCACCTTCCTTTTCATTTTGGTTTAGTTTTTCTGTAAGTTGTATTAACTGGGGGTGAGGTTGGAGTCCCAGGAAGCCTCCAATGTGCATGAATTGTGTAGGTGGCTGGCAGAAAGGGTGAGTTGTTATGCTGCTGAGTTGACTGCAATGGCTATCATGTATAATACTGTTATACATTCCTTTAGAGAAGGCGTGTTACTACAAAATATACTGATGCAGCCTTGGCCTTATTGCTCATTGGCGAGTAACTCGCCAGGGCTGCAGCAGTACATCATGGTCATGTCTACTGGAGCGTATCAATCTTGTAAGGTCAGCATTATGCATTGACGCAGTTCTATACTCTCGGTCAGATCGATTGGAGAGCCCCCTGACTGTTAGGTCAACTAAATTGATTTAATTCAAGTATAGCTGAACCCCCATGTGCCACACTAAAGTCTCAATAATGGTATATATGATAACCCCTATTCCTCCAGTACATTGTGGTCATTTTATTACTCAGGTTGGAACAAAGATTTAACTGTCATGTTAATGTCTTAACAACCCAAACACATACAGCTACCCTCCAAGTGTCCTTTCTGCTTGTTACTCTGCGCAGCAACACCAAAAATACAATTAAAAGTTGAATGCCCACGGAAAGATATTTACATGAAAAGCCCAATGTATAGAGGGGCTTTGTTATGGAATGACCTCCCTGCCGGAACACAGCATCTGCCTAACCTGGATGCTTTCATTGATGCCATATAAGCCAAAAGAGAACTGCGCTTCCTGTACTAATGATATAATACGTAAAGAACTTGACCTAGTTATCCGAGCTGCACTGAGTGGTTCAGGCTGCTACTGAATATTTTTCCATATTTGGCTGAATTGTAATGTCCTGGGTTGTCCATGTCTTGTATATGCTATCTGATGTCTTCCTTAAAAGAATAATGATAAGCATGTAAAGGTAATACTACTTACGGGAGGTCCGGGTGGTCCCTGTTCACCTGGTTTACCAGTGACAGGTACTGGAGAAGGTGGAGTAGCCAAGTCTCCATAACTGGGAATCTTCAGCCCTATTGGGCAAGGCAGGGCCACGATAGTCAAACTGGTCATATTAGCCGGTAGACTATACAAGCTCAAGTCTGAAAAATTATAAAAAAATATATATCTATTAGTTAATCATTGATATTGATATCAATTGAAAATTGTGTAATTTTAAATTGATTGGCATTGTTCACGATTAATAAACTTGCCTGTACACGCAATGCCATACAATAGATGGTAAATATATTATTCGCCGGTATGTGAATAAAACGATTCGTTCCAAAACGTCCTAGCGGTAGATCCATCCCAGAATGAAAGCATCTACTGATATCTGTTGGGCTACTAACATAATGTTTCCCCCAATATGTGGCAGTGGGGAAAGAGGAGGAAAATACATTCTGACGAGAAGGTAGCGTCAAGATTTTACCCTGCGTTTTACTATAATATTGTCATATTTTTGTCTTTCAAAAAACATGTAGATATATGGCATTGTGACACCAAATCATTCATTCATTTTAAAACAAGAGCGATCAATTACCAATTGGCAGATGAAGCACAAGGCTGACCTGGTGTGCTAGTTCCCAGTAATATTCCTACACTGGGAGGAGTACATCAATATTGTAGGGAGAATAAATTAAATTATGCCAATGGTGCATATCAATAAGCATGGCGACCTGTGCCGGGGGGACTGGGACGCACAGGTGGCAGCAGCTATAGTGCCGAGTTGTAAACCAATTTGTCAGACATAGAAAAAATGTTTCAATCATTCATGATTCAATCATTGTGTGTCAATAATATTGTCTTTGCATCTTGCTGTGTTATTTCTATTGGCCCCATTATTTGCCTTTCACTGTGGAATGTGATCTCATTGGTTGATTTTATCAATTCTCACAGAGGAAATCGGTACTTCGCTCACTCATTTTCCCGAGTTTTCTCTACACCTTTTCCTGCATCATTTCCATGGGAAATCAAGAAGTGATAAAATCACAAATGACCAGGCAAGCAAAAACACCCCTCTGCAGGGAAATTCATTATCAAAGTTCATCTCAAGATCTTTAAAATGAGATATCATTGGGTTAAATATTACTAGTAGTTATGTCAGAAGCCCTCGTTATTCATATCTGAAATCGATGATTAAGCTCTAAATACATTATAAACCATAATAATGTCTGAAAACACAATAAATCTGCCTATATATACATAATAATATGGTGATTTTTATCATAGATTTTGATCTAGAAGGAATTTTCCATTTCTGTTTTCAGTTTTGGGTTTTTGGTGAGTATCCCCAAATATTGGCATAAAAATCTGCAAATTTTGACTATTGGAATAGTTGCTTTAGCAACCAGGAACAGGCATATAGGTTGATTTCTCATGAAAATTCTTCATTTTACCATCTAAAAATGGGCCATTTCTACCAAAAATGGTGCATTTTAAATGAAACCATTGAATTCTGCATCAAAAATTAGCTTAACGCATTTTTATAATGATTTAAGAGTAATTTTGCCCTCCAATGTTCCCTGGTGGCCAAATGGGGAATTAAAAATCCCCTGCGGAGGGGTGTTCTCCCTTGATCGGTCACAGTTTTTCTCAGGAGAATATTTCTCTGACAAGGAAACCAATATATCTGGGGGAATATTTAAACACATTATTGACACCATGAAACAAAACACATATTATATCGAATTAAAAAGAGTAGATAAACAGATTGAAGAACAATATGATGCCAATACCATGCTGCTGGAACAAAAGTAAGCGTGCAAACATCCATCCCTATATTTCCATCTGAACACATCATACTTGTTTAGCTCCATGTACCTATCCCCATCTCAGGGTTGCATAGTGCTTTAATGTGCTATTCTCTGTCCAGCGTTTCATTCGTCCACCTTACTGACCCTACAGGAGGGTCTTGCCAAAAGATAACGAGGATGAACCTCGCAAAATATTTTCAGAGAGTGCTGAGGAAAATGCGTATGGCCTAACTCGTTTTCATAGCATTGACAAAAGAATTACCTCAGAATCTATGGGAAACTCGTTTCAAGAAGTGAAAAAACGTGCATGTTTTCTCTAAACGATTATCCATACAATTAATTAGCAAGGCAAAAACGTGCACGTTTTCATTCTTGGTTCACGTCTCTTTTTTGGCAAGACCCTCCAGGACTTGATATTGAAACACGCCCGGGAAATCTCTCATATTGCCTAGAAATAATGATTGCTTTACTTGTATGTCAAAACGCCTGTCTGTTGCATGACACACGTCTTTTAGGCTTTTGGATATTTCTTTTGTATTTGTCTTCATAAATTTTCTTTCTTCTTGTTCAACGAGGTTTCTAATGTTTAATATACATACATGCTGTGTTATTCCATTAGCCTCATTGTTAATTCTGGGGAATAAGCTGACCAGCAATGCTCTAAGCATCATGTGGCCTTAAATGGTTAACTCCCTATGTATCTATGTACACATGTGGCCTATGTTTGAATGTATACATTACAGTGTACTCCTGGGACACCCCGTGGGACATCTGCCATGGTCAAACACCCTGTGATAAGATTAGGGAGAGGTGTTTAATGTATCTGGTGGACCATATGGTATTGGTACAGGGTGTCAATATACTACTTACTATGTCCATAGTATGCTAACTAATCTGATCAGAAAATATGAGTCATTCTCCACGCGAAATGTTCTCATTGGATGCGTGCAATGTTTATTATATTGACATGTGTGTGTTTTTCATACTAGTTTTTCAACAGCAGGTCACAGAACGAGAGGTTAACTCTTTCAACTGACCCTTAATTTCAGATGAAATATTAAAGAAATTCCCTTCATTCAATGACATTTCCAGTATACTTATTTACTTGCATGGAATCGTTGCGCATTTCTATTTAACACCGAAACATTGCGGAAGGGAATGCTCACCATTGGAGACATGCAATAGTGAGCATGCACCCAAAATGGAGACTGTAGCACATGCATGAACGTTACCACACCCCAATGACTCCGGGAAAACTGGTGGCTGCATACATGCATGCATGCATGTCCATTGACACTTTCCTGACCTATATCCCACATCCTGTACTACTATGTATATTGATCATGTTATATAATTTGCCGTGGTTACCATGTTGTAGTGATGGCATAGGAGGTAAACTGCTACATGTTATACCAGCTTCTGAATTATAAATTACTAATGACATGATAAGATTAGAAGGAGATTTTACAACTGGGAAGTGAACTTTGACCCCTTACTAACACGTATAAATGTTTTATGTCTGAATTATTTCATTCCAGTCTTAGTTAGTTTATGCACACATGTCATTGATCTGTTAGACATGAAAGAAGGTCCATTAACTCAGAGCATTTAGAACCGAAATTACAATAATTGTAATTTAAAACAGAGTGTATGGCAAAGCCAGTTGCATCATCTTCAGTATTACATATATTAGACCTAGGATTTTACAAATGTCTTATAATAGGCCTAATCAATTTAAGTAAAGGTGAGATTGTAGTAATAATGATCCCATGATCACGATGGTACGAGAACGACTTCATTTGTTCATTAACCTGATGTGGCATGAGAATTATTAAAATATATGTTAATACTGTTAGCACAGCTACGTACGATGGAATGTCATGGGGATCAGATATCTTACAGGTTAGCTTAATGCATTCTTTTACAAGGTCAACGGTTGCCTTCAAACATATTATCCCTATATTATGTATGTATGCACACATTCCTAAGACACTACTACCAGTGGAGGGCAGCACTGAAGCAGTAAAGGAACCTTGAGAGGGTAAATACCATTTTGAACAAATATTTTCAGGAAGTGGAGTGGAACTTGGATCCATCATATTATGCTGACAGTGCATTTTAGTCATGGCTTGTAAGATTCAATTTACAAGGATTGGCACGTTACGTTCCCACTTGACAGCTGTTCCCCTTATCACAAGATCCTGAAAACTGGCCATCAGCCAGTCGTGAGGCCTTGATGATTTGATGTTTAGTTCCTTCTGTCATCAATCCTATGTTTAATCCCCAAGTAGATCTATGTTCTGTGTGCGAAGGATACTCCTTCAGAGTGCAAGCCTACTCTTTGTTTTTAGATATTTGGACCACAGACCTACACATTTATTCTGTTAACTGTACAGGTCCATGCTTGGACATATAGAGGCTATTGTTTCTTTTACTCCAAATGGTTTGCATGTACTTTTGATATAGGTAACTGTTAAGAACAATATAGCCTTTAAAGCAGTCTTTAAGACTTTTAGAACAGCTGGGGGCCATTGTGAAACGATTGGGGACTGGTTCTGTCGGAGGTGCTATACCCAAAACGGAACTGACTGATCTCAGGGAATCAATTCCCTATTGGGGTGCCAAAAGATAATTGTTCATAGGAGTGGTTAAGAAGTTGTTCGGAAATGGTGAATGCTTCCCAATTGAGAACCGATTCCCAGCTGGTTACTTCCTACAATTCCCGGACCTATCTACTATGGAACCAATCGTAGAACCAGTTCGCCAACTTTTTGCAATGCAATCTAATTCAGGGCAAGTCAATTCCATTACAGTATAAGGTGGGAAATGTTCTCCCTGGGTGGAGAATTGGGGGGGGGGGGACTAGAAGGTGAATTAGCTACAGTTTGAATTGAATTCCCAATAGTCTCAGAGCAGCATCAAGGTGCTCCTCTATACCCGTCCAACACCAACCCACACGGGGTAGCGGGGTACAATCACCAGTACATCACCTGCACATGGGTACATTCAATTACTGTAGCCATGTTGATCTAACATTGTGTATCTTGTATCTGTACACGGTATCTACTGATAGGGATTAGTAGAAACAATAATGAACAGTAGGTTAGATGTTTAAGGATGGCCTACAAAATGTAAAAAATGTGCTCTTTCGGTCTTTTTGTCGTAAAAAGTGCGTTTCACTACATGTTTCACAACAGATATATGAACTGACTAAACCCTGTTATCAGCACATCGTACATTTTAGACAATAATAAGTATTATGAGCTACTCACTGGTGTCAATGTAGCCGGCCATGGAGAACCTGTATGGGAAGGTGAGTGCCTCAAACTCCAACTCCATGCCGATTGTCACGTTGACCTTGCCTTGCTTAAGCGTTGAACCCAGTGCACCAGCCTGGTCAGGCTGGAAGGTGTAGGCTATGGCTCCAGGCTGCTCCAGGAATAAAACCCCTACCCTGTCTCCAGGCTGTACCAGAGCACAGTCACCTCCAATCAGCTTACTGACCACGTAGATCTGGAAGAAGATAAAAGAATGGAAATGATACTTTTGTTAAGGGTGACCACTTGATTTTAAAGAGGAGGGCTATGGTTGTAGTGGTAAAACAATGGCATAATGGTATATATTCACACGCCCGTTCCTTAAGCTCCGTACGATAGTGCATCAGCACATTATGTCTATTTGCCGTCACGATGCTGCAATGACCAGCGCGTCATGCCTATTGGTCATCATGATCAATGAGGACTCGACAGATCATGATGCACCAGCGGCACTCGAATTAAGGGTTACATTTTATATTTAAATGAGTCATCACTCCCAAGATATTATGCAATCACCTACGTATCATAACAAAATGACTTCAATGTATTAAAGCACTATATGACCCTCAAAGGGCTAATAGTTATGGGCATATCTGACATGTTGGTCATGCCACAGTGGCCTACTAGTAATGATTCCATGTTTAGGGTTAAGGTATACAATGCCATGTTTAGAGTAGAATACAGCACACTCTACGCACCTTTTATGGCTGACCTAGGTTAGAGAGGTGAATGCTTGGCACTCTTGGCCTGCTCTCTGCCAAAAGTATTATATTTCCCGCATACCTATACATTTACTGGGTTCAATAATGAGCAGTATTACTTTGGTAGAAAAAAGATGCTTGTTAACCTAGATTTATTCTATTTACAAACAGTCATAAATACCTCTTTTTCAATGCTTTGAATAAAACAATATACCGTTTACGGAACAAGAAGTCTGAAGAGGTCTAGTGATCTAATGGCTACCGAACGTATGGAGAGATATGCAAATCATTATAACTTTGGCAAAAGTTCACTCGTACAAAGCCCACGGATGAGGATGTGTTTTTACTTAATTGGTGCAGAGAGGGCGACTTCTACAAAGTGATATTGAAATGTGGCCAGAAATGTTTGTCTCCGTATTCAGGTGGAACAATGTATCCCATACTAAGCACTACATAAAACAAATGTTCAGCATACTGTTTTGTCAGTAAATGACATCACATATCACGTTCTTTCACATTTCACACATCACGTTATTTCACAATTTCATAGTTTATCGTGAGCATGTCCGTTGGCGAATAAAATGCCAGGTTCATTCAAGAATGATAAGTAATGCATTCGTTTCACATTACTTAGTTAGCTCCACAAAGGGGAACCTGACAAAAGGCTATAGGGAAAAACCAAGGTGTGAAAGATCCAGAAATATATAAGCAAATGTCAATGACCATGGAATATTTTTGCATCGTATTCCCCGAAGTGAGCCTGCCGTATTCAACGAGGCCTTATAGGCCGAGTTGAATGCGGGCATACTTACCGAGGGGAATTCGATGCAAAAATATTCCATGGGAGTTGACATTTGCATTTATGTCATGGCCCTACGGGGTTAATTTGCTTTAAAATAGAGAAACACAGCTGAAATCTGTTCAGAATCCAAGATGGCAGACACCCATTGAATACGGCCACATTGTATTCCATCCCCCCCATTGAATACGGCATATCCAGTACTGTTCTATAGTAACGGTCGTATCTGCCATGACATAAAAATCGAGGAAGATGCATTTATAACGAAGCTTCAAAGGTGAACACTCTTAATGTGGTTAATCACATGAAAAGTACAATTTTTTTCACATTCCCATTTCTCGTTCGTCAGCAGCATATATCCGTGTTAGATCTATCTATTCAGGACAAGGTATACCCTCATGCAGATTATCTGCAGTTTTCCTGATATAGGCCTACTATTTTCCTCATGATTGTTACAAATGTATCGCTATCTATTTTTTCAGAAGGACATCCCCCCAGAAGACAATTGCAAACAATAAGGTCAATGATAAGGAGTACATAGGCCTACACTGAGAAAATAATGTTACTCACATGAGTCTAGATCCAGACTCAGGCAATGTCGCCAAAATGAGTATGATTTGAGACTCAGCCTGATCCTTGGCTGATACTCAGGCAGGTCCTGAGCCTGATCCTTGGATGATACTCTGGCTTTGCCTGAGTATCATCCAAGGATCACGCTGAGTCTCAAATCATACTCATTTTGGCGACATTACCTGAGTCTGGATCTAGACTCATTTGAGGAACAATATTTTCTCAGTGTATGCGTGTTATAAGATCCGTGTTTGGTATGTCTAGTTGAACATAACGGTTCTTCGACCTTTGTGAGTTATATTTAACTGAAAAGCTCCTCCAATCCAGGTTCCTGGGTGTTCTGAGGAAAGGATAGAGCTGCCTATTTACACAGGTTGGGTGATGGGACGTATGTTTGACAACGTCAAACAATGTATTTAGGTATTTTACGTGGACAGGTCACACAAGGCTGCATCACAGGTCCCACCCCGTCTGACATCTCTCCCAGAACTTATTTAAATAGATAGATAGTACAACTGCATCCCCACTCTGATCATATTTTCAGCTCTCACGATACTATGGGACCGATCTTAGCATCTATTGCAAAATAATCCTCTCCTAAATATAACCTAGACTGGTGACAGAGTTAAAACTGAACCTCTCAAAGGTATTGTATATAGGAGGTGTTAGGCGGGGTATGTCTGAACGCAGGGTTCATTTTGTGTGTGTTTGTCCTAGACCTAAAGGATACCTTAAACACAATCATCAAAGCCAACATCAGCTTTCAACCTCTGGTTGGCGGTGCTAACTCCATGTACCAACAATGAAGGATTTCTATCCCTTAACCACGTATGGAACAATGTTTGTTTGGTTGTGCACCTGTGATTTTATTAAAGGATGTCTGTAAATACAGCTGAGACTTCCATGTGATCCCATGACCAGCCCTTTCAATATGGTGGGTATGTCCTACTAGGTGAACGCCCTAAAGGCATTCCTTACACCTCTAAGGTCAGGTGGGAATAGGTGGGGGTTATTTTTGAGATATGGTTCACATTTGTGCTGGATGGCAGATCAATGTTATGACACCTTATGTAAGAGAGTTATTCAAAACATGCGCTTTAGCGTAGTTTTTATCCACGAAACTGGTGTCACAGAATATGACTGAACTGTTTTTGACAAACCACTTTACCTCGAACTACTAGCACCTGTTTGCCCCACAGGTGCAGCTCCGAATTCTAACAAGAATGGGACATATTGAATGACTTACATCCTAAGGCTGAGCTTCTGTTTACAAACACAGACCAGCCTTTGGGGCATAGGGTAGGGGCACCTTGAGTCGGACACTTGATTAAATAATAGCTAATCATTGCACACAAAACACTCTGATTGTTATCTATTATGAAGGATGATACTGTCATTGTACTACAATTCCCAAATAGGCACATTGCATCTAAGAGGTCAACTGTCCAATCCAATGCATGTGCCCTGCTCATGGTAAATTTACCCTACACTGAGATAAAAAAGTTACTCACTTGAGTCTAGATCCAGACTCAGGCAATGTCGCCAAAATGAGTATCATTTGAGACTCACCCTGATCCTTGCATGATATTCAGGCAGATCCTGATGCTGATCCTTGGTTGATACTCTGACTTTGCCTGAGTATCATGCAAGGATCAGGGTGAGTCTCAAATGATACTCATTTTGGCGACATTGCCTGAGTCTGGATCTAGACTTAAGTGAGTAACTTTTTTTTCTCAGTGTAAGTTTAGACAATCCAATGAAGCACTTTGACTTAAAGCATCTCAAGACTTTCAGCTTAGGATTTTACAATTTTGGGTATGGGGAGACATAATACACAAATGTAAGTGTTTCATAATATCTGTTGGCCGTTCTATTCATAGTTCTAATATGACTTGGTATAAGTACCAGATGCAAACACTCAGGTGTGCTTATGTTGCTTATATATCATATTGGGCGGGTTAACAGTAAATGTGCATTTATATTGAATCCATAAGAGCAATATCCAGTTTTTCCGAGTTTGCTCATCCCTCTATATTAAAAAGGTACATCAGGAAATCTGTATAAATACATACAAATTCGGTTGGAACAAAGGCCATCGGTCCATATCTATATAATATAAAAGCATTGACAGAGTTTCTGGCACCATGACTTAAAATTGCTGCTGTTATATATTTTGTTCTGTAGTTATTACCCTCTGAAGCCGCGAAGAAATTGTTGTCGTCTTTTTTAGTGAGATCTTGTACCAAATAAACATAAGATGAAGAGGGTCGTCTTTCATGATACCAGTCAGATAAATAGGATCTATGCCCAGAAAGAATCCTCGTAGTACGAGCCCTTTAAGGGTGAGATCATACCTGCAAGTTCATGCTCCATTGTCATCAGAATTCACATTTCAATTCAGTGCTGGAGGTCTTCCTATCGGCAATATGAATGGTTCATAATGCCAATATTAATTTCATGAGATTACCAACGGCAAGATGGATATCAGAACCCTGATAGCCTCACCAGGGCCGCATTTAGCAGGAGACTATCCTGCCCATTAAGGACTTAAAGGAGGTATTGTTAGGAACCGGTTTCTGTTTTACCTCTGTCCCCTATAAAAACTTTCAGCGTCTCATCAAGCTTTGAGTTGTTACCCTCAAAAAGTCAAACTTGTCGCAATAAAATAACTGTATGTTGAAATTATGGCTTGGTGTGGGGTAAACTGCAAATAGGAGCGCTCAGTGTGTGTCTTTTGGTCTTTATGTCTTTCAGCTGGTAGTAAAAGTACCGTACTTCCGTGCCCAAGGGTTTCATATAATGCATTGAGTATTGTGCCCATTATTGGGATTCCTGAGATGCCTATTTGTTGACACGATAAAAGCTTTGGATGCAGATATTATGCCGAATTATTGGCAAAATGAAGGCATTAAGTCCATTTATTGGCACAATAAAGGTCCTGACTGCACAGTATTATGCCGATTAATTTTATCGTCACAATGATATCCCTGTCTGCATAGTATCATGACCGTACATACACCTATCACACTGTGGTAGAATAGTTTTGTAGAATAGTATTAATTGTTTTTATTAGCATGATGAACGCCTTGTCTGCATAACATTTTACTGATTTGTTTACACGATAAAAGTCTTCGCAGCATAGTACTATGCCCATTTATGCCCTACATGATGAAAGCCTCCGCTGCATAGAAGTATGCTGATTTGTTGATGCAAGGAAAAGCCCCGGTTAAGACCCTGGCTATGTCATGATCATGTCAATCGTTGTCATGTCAACCTTATGGAATTGTTTCACTGCAGCGCTGGCATATATCCTCTTGACTTACTTGTTAAATTTCTGCATCATGCCGACAAAATCTAAGTGGCTGACAATCTAGCTTTCTCTACGTATCCTGTGGCATTTGAATGAGGCTGCAGTGCCTCGGAAATTGTAGGAAGAACTCATCTAACAGAATAATTCATATTTCCATTCTGCCCTTCAGGTGTTTATTCGAGACAGGCACTAATGTGTGATTCAATGTAGTACGTAGGGGGTATTTTCATTCAGTATATGTTTGAACGCTTCAAGGCACAGAACGGGACATTAAGCTTGATGACGATTTGCTGCCTCTTGACATATACATGTATATAACTGAATATTTCTCATGCCAAGAAGGTGTCTATATTTGAGATGGTCAGTCAGATGGTGGTTATATTGTCAGTAAGTGGGGCGTTTATTGATTATTGGCCATGGTCAATAAAAGTACTTCCTTGAGTGCTCATGGTCACACCCAACTTCCGAGTTGGTCTTACTTGAAAACCAAATTTGCTACTGCAAGTCACAATATTGTTCATAACTTACACACATTTTCTTTTTCAATGCAGTGCTGTTTTCATTCCATTTAGGGCTGCAACTGCTGGAGGGTGTTGATCATATGCTAAATAGAGCAGGGAGTAGGTGCCTTAAGAATCTGCTTCACCATTCAACTTCCACTCACCACATTAGTCTGATAAGGCACCTATCTTGCTGAAAGATGGCATATGCTGCACTATGAGGTACATACTTTCGTTGTCCACTTTTTCAAGTGCTCTTGTGCTTCCCACTTGTGTGAAACACAAAAATGTTTGGACCACAAAGTCTGAGACTTCTTAGGCAAAACTGCCTTTTCCCATAGGAGCAACACCCTTCAGGGAGTACTGTGCGCAAAGGGAGGGAGTGTTACTTCCATCAATGTCTAAGTCAGCCATATTGATTGTTATACATAAGGTCTGTGGTCAGTGACTAGACCTATAGGTCAGATATGCGGTCAAGTGTGAGTCTTCCACTTCACCCTGGCTCAGACCTACTTACATTAGCCCAGATTCTATAGAATGTTATAACCAAAGTAAAGCCTTTAAGGGGTCTCACTACGAAGGAATGCTTTCTCCATGCAAGACTGACTTTTCTTGATGCAGTTTTGACATGCAAACAGATAATCTTGAATCCAGTTACGAATAAACACTCTATCATGAAAATGGAACTATATATCAATAAGGCCATTGTGGAATGATTATATTGTTCATTTCTTTGAAATGACAGCAGATCTATTATTTAAATGATATACAAGGACATTACTTTTCTCTTTTTTCGGTGATTCTCCACGGGAATACACTTTATTGCATACGTGTATAGGTCTAGATACAGTATTCTTTTATTACAACTGTCCCTGGGAGAATCTCCACAGGGGTCTAGTTGTAGGTTAGACAGCTATTAGACAGACTTTGAATCAAGCCTTAAATCCACTGGGATGAGGTTGCCAACGCACAAGATGCCAATAAAGCAAGTGGTCTTCTTACATACTTCCCAGCAGGGAATTCTTTGATCATTATTGCATGAAGCTTTACCACAGCTCTAACTCCACGTTACTTGTGTATCCCATGACTTACATGCCATGTACAGGGCTGCATTTATGGTGGCTTATTGGTTCCCAAAAGTTACACGGGTTGCCCTACAAATAGTCCTTCCTAAGGGGGTCTAAAATTGTATTTTCTTTCTCACTCGGAAGAAAAATATGATTTTTTTGCTATTGGTCATTATGAGGTCATTTATGTGCTCCATACTATTTTGTCAAATGTACTATTGATACTTACGTCCTCACGTTGAAATATCCCCGCAGGTACCACCCTCAGGTTAAACACCAGTTTGTACATCTGTCCCGGACCTAAGGGACGCCACACCTGTAAGCTGATTGGCTTTTCTGACCGGAAGTGGGCGGAGTATGCAAATAAGACGCCATCATGCATAATTGGATCCTCCAAAAGGAATACAGCCCCCGCTACGTCCACCCCTGATGCTGAAGGCTTGATGTCATTGCCGATACGTGATATTCGTGCGGGTGCTGCAAGTACACAAACAGATATTGTTTTTTTATATGAATTAATATATACAATTAGATCCGGGTTAAAGGAGTGCATTTCAGATAACTCGTTCGAGTTCTAACATTCGAAAAGAATTTATTGACAAATACGATTTTTTTTTCACAGAGCAACCCAAGTGTCCATGCCCTGTAAGTTAGCAGTCCCCTCTGAACAAAATGTAAGCCACCTGTAGCTAGCGCCACTGATCCCGTAACACAGGAGAATGAGATCAGTATGTATTGCTATAGGCAGGTGATCTTATCTTTGTATACACAACAAACCCTCAGTTCACGGCCAACTGATGGCCGTCAGTCACTGACGGATGGCGTAGGGACAGTATCAATAGCCCTTTAATTGTTTATAGGTCTATTAGAGCTTGGAGTATGATTATTTGGTTTACTGTTAATCCCTAATCATTTTAATTCCACTATCACTGCACACCGGCGGCTGACTCCAGCCACCAGCACTGCATGTGACATCATGATCTCATGATCTAATTGGAACTGAAATGAGGCTCGCTAAGATCACCTGCCTCTAGCATCAGGCTGATCCAGATCACCTGCCTATAGCATTAGAAGTGATCTTATTCCCCATAGTGTTACGGCCAACATGGGATCAGTGGTGCTAGCTACAGGCACGTGATTTCTGTTCGCAGAGCTGGTTAGCAACACTAACTCACTAGAATCCTCAAAATAACTGATTTTTTTCTTCATATTTTCCTTAGGCACTATGTATCATAAAACACCGTAAACATTAGTCATATTAAACCTGACCTAATTGATACCTCCACGAAACCACTTTCTCGTTCCTTTACTTTGAAATAACAGCAACAGCATCAATAACAATTTAAAGAACAGACCCCGAAGTGCGTTCAGGGTCTCTATTTCGCATCCCTTTTGAGCAGTAATGTAATGAGGTATTGTGTATATTTCTGCAAAAAAGAGAAAGAGTCGGATAGGCCTCCTCCTTGATGACCACACGGAAGTGCTCAGCTGTACTCTCTATTGAAGCACTCGTGTTTTGCGAGAGGTTTAAATTTTGAACTGCTGTGTGTATCTTCTATAGATCTACAGTCAGCATTATGTTGATGGTGGTTGTATTTAACAAAGTAAAAACCGGCAGCAACCACAGACAAGCCACCTACACACGCCAAGAATGCTGGTGTTTTGCGTGGGGGATCGTAAATAAAAGTAAATGACAGCTGAATTTAGACTTGAATATTACCCAGGATTACGAGTAAATAAAAGGACAATAAAGAATAGACAAAAAAAACACAGCAACTCTAAAAAGTTTCCCTTTCCTTGCCACAGGTGCCTTGACATAGAGGCCAATTTGAATACAGTTGAATGGTATATGACATTTAGAGAGAATGGATAGGACTATTGTTTGCTGTCTAATGATAGAGGCATCTTCTCACGTAGGAGCAGCATATGTTAGGTATTCATAGCAGGAGACACGCTGGATGTAGAAAGACATAATAAAAGGATTCATAAAAAATTCAAAATGAACTTAGCTAAAGAAGAGTATAGACAAACGAATTGTCCTTGTTTAAAAACAACAACAAACAAACTATAGTCCTGCTTTCGTGCCAAAAGGCTTCCTTCTAAGCGTTGTATGCCACGATTGGCCAGTGTACTAAAGAAACATGACTAATCTCACTGATATAAACCTGCAGAGACGGAAAAAGATGATGTCTTATAGAATTAATGTTGATCTAAAATGTAATCTCAGTCACATCATATAAAAGGTCTTCAGAATACACATATTATATGGGTCTAAGCTATCATACGATCTACCAGACAAATAAATTATGCATAATTTTTTCCTAAGATGATATACAGCAACATCAAATTAAGCCAAATACCGATCATTTACGGCTAACCCTTTATGGACTGTGTAGTGCCTCAATGCTGTATGCCCGGTGTGGTGTTTCACAAGTTGGCAATATTTACAACCGGTCATAACTAGATGTGATAGTAGTTTTAAGATTGGTTGTACGCTTACAATGGCAGGTGTTTCTATAAAAGTCATCAGTATGTTCTAATGTATTTCTCTGTATGACCATGCTAAGATAGGGGTGGTTGCAACTTTGCAACAGTCATAATTTGGTTTTAGAAATGGATATTTTATTACTATTATTATCTTTGGCTTGTGAAACACCGCACAGTGGTGATCACGATGCACGAATGTAGTCCGGTGAGTAGGCCCTAACTCATCGGGACTCCACGGGATGGCATGATTATATTCCTGAGGAAGGGAGTGTTGTATTCCTGAATGGTCGCCATGGTGCAACACTGAATTGCCATCTCTCTTGGTGCATCATGACAACACTTGGACACAAAGCTGGAGGCATCACTCTGCCGTTAGAGGGTTAAACCAAGAGTTCTTTTATAGTTTAGAAAATAACCAGTTTCAGCCAAAATAGATGATTGATGATTTAGATCTTGTGGACATAAGACAGGTGGGGGCTAGATTACTGGTTGGGCATGGCACGGTTATATATCTTTTGTAGGAGATTAAATGTCCTGTGGACTCCCTATGGCGTGATCTTTGACGGACACGGTAATTACCCTTCCTCCCACAAACAGGCGACCACTAACCCGTCCATTACATACATATCCATGGCCACATGCACGGGCTACAATGGACTAGAGGTGGTAGTGTAGAATGAATGTCTCAGTCGTGTTTTAGTTTGGATGGATTGTAGTGTACAAAATGTCACAGTTTTTGATTTATAACCCTACTATAAGAACCACCGCCAGGCATTATAATTTGGGTACGTGTATGCAGACCATGCACAATGGATCTTAGACAATTCAAGTCAAAAGTGCAATCCCTCAGTCGGCTTTGAACCGCACACTAAACCATTGTTGCATCTACTCAGTTGTAGCCCGTGGTTAGACAGCTCTCTCTGGCGGGACGGAGTAGGTGCGGGATCCTTGGACCATTTCAATTTACGGTTGTTTGTCCAGGCACCCACCATTTACCCGTTACAATAGGCAATTGGCCAACAACAAAAGGGCAGAAAATATGTCGGGGGTGTGATTTACAGACCAATGCTGTCTCATACAAGTAGAGTGACTACACTAAAATACTTTAAAGAGGCCCTTTGAAGGGAATGATAAAATAATTGAATTTATCATAGTCATGGGAAAGGAGAAGAGGGCATAGATCTCCATATTCAATCATGGTTATAAATATTGGTACATGTCCTTTCTTGATGTTCACACACTGGAGCTATTAATGGATAAACTGTCAGGGGAATACCACACTATTCTTTGTTCCTGCCTGGTATTTAAGATACTAGGTGGGCGTATCAAGTTATTACCAAGTGATAGCACGGCTAATGTACTATAACTGCGTTGTATAGTGGCACCTTCCCAGCAAATCAGGAGGCACAATTCAAAACTGTGGTAAATTAGTACTGTATTAATTTAACCCCCAGGTTGTCGAACTTATTGCAGAATTATCTTTTAAGCATATATGTATACATTGTGTCATGATTTTGCCTTAGTATGGACAGATTGCAAGAGGATCTGGATAGGTCCCATTTTGCCCTATTGGTGACAATTATCTTATATCCAGTGACCCAGGGGTCACCCAAGAGCAATCAAATATAGTCACTTTGTGTAAGCAGAGAGAAGTACAAAATGCACCTGCGATCTTAGTGAATGTCACATGCTCAGCTGATCAGGAGGTTAAGTTAAAACAGTGGAAAATTAGCACTGTTTTGAATAAACCTCCTGGCCTGATTATTGCAAGCCCGATCTAATTCTTGATTCTATCCATGATCCCATCGAATCCTTGACA
Source organism: Acholoe squamosa (assembly GCA_949317995.1). NCBI lineage: Eukaryota > Metazoa > Annelida > Polychaeta > Phyllodocida > Polynoidae > Acholoe > Acholoe squamosa. Next base: position 42,878,807 of record OX439044.1, on the reverse strand, counting down.
CATTTATGATTCCATCTTGTTGGCAGTTATGGGGGCAAAATGAAGAAGGAGTGCCCATGATCGTAGTAATCTAGTGATCTCACAAGGTGGATGAGAGCAAATCTAACAAAACTCTTGTTCCTAAGCATAATGCCGTGAAATTGTGGATCTCATTTGAAACCCCATATTTTTTTTAATGCAGGGCCTGGGACAACGTTGTACCTAAGAGCGCTATACTCTTCCTACCCTGACAGAGTAAGAACTCCTAGATTCTGTTTGCGAGCATGGTGAGAGTTTGAGTAAAATATATCACGTGGTTATACACCATGATAAAGAGAATGAAATTAATTCTTACCAACTTTTATCACTCACTACATGACAAGACATACATGCCTCAGAATACTCCTTTGAAATTCTCTCTTCCTATATGTACCTCATGGTAGATTTCGTCAAACAGAATGCTTGCCAGAATTCTTTTCAGAATTGCACTTTATTCATAAAATCAGGAGACTTGCCTGAAAATTTCACTCACTTCACAGGGAAATCAAGAGTATGCGCCAAACCCTATGAATAAGTAGATGAGATTGGACGTGGGCAGCCAATCTAAGACTGGCGTAAGAAGAGGGACAGAACTAGGGAAAGAGCCAAATCGTGTAGTGGAGCCTCCACTATAGGCACACACTTTGTTTAGCAAACACACGACCAGCTTCTTACTTTAGGTTTGGATAAAAATACCCAAACGTTTTTAAGAAACGTTTTTATTATGTTAAAGAAATTTTTTTTCAACCAATTTTCAACTAAATAAAAACGTTTGTTTTTCCAACCAATTGAGAGCATCTTTCATACAACCCACACTAAGACTCGACTAAACATTGAGCGTTACATGATATTGTAAGAATTACACAGAATAAATGCCAGATTGCAGCAGGCTGTTGCGAAAGGGTTGGGAACTTCTTCTGTCGGAGTTGCTATTCCCAAAACAAAACTGACTGACCCCAGAGAATCAATTGCCTGTTGTGTTGCAAAAAAAGTAATTGCTTGCTCATAGAAGTGGTTTATGAGTGGTTGGTAATTAATGAATGCTTCCCAAATTGAGAACCCATTTCCAGCTAGTTCCCTTCTCTATTCCTCTGGCCTACCTACTATGGGAAGCATTCAGGTGGAACCATGCAATCGTGGAAGCAGTTCCCCTGACCTTTCACAACACAGTCTAATACAGAGCAAGTCAATTCCATTACATCATAAGGTGGGAATCTGTGTCTTAGGGTGGAGAATTGGGGAGAACTGGAAGGTGCGTTAGCAGTGAGAATCGAAATCCTAATAATTTTGCCATGGCCTCCAGGAGGGTATCTCAAAAAGATTGGGAAACCAGTTCTCACCATAACTATTTGATCCTGCAGTTCTCCTACATTTCTCACCCTAAGAACAGACTTCCCTGCTTGACTTCTGCTACAAGTGAACTGCACGGAAATAGGTTGAGTTGCAAAATAAGAGACTGGACCCCTCCTATACCACTCCTATAACTGACTCCCTCTTTACAATACAAAAGGGAATCCACTCCAGAAGGTCAGTGAGTTCAATTTTGGAATTATCACCGCCGACAGGATCAATTCCAAATCTTTTTGAGATACCCTCCTGGACTCCTCCACCAAACAACAATTATTGTAGAGTTATTCCGATCATGCGCAGAAACACTTGTTCCGGGAAGGGGCACCAATGGCGCCATACACCAAACATTCGGGGCACGTCGTCAGTTCCAGCTACCTCCATTTCCAATAAAAGAGGCACTTTTTCTCTGGATTAAAGTTATTTATTGGTGACTTGTGTGATTTGTTAGCTACTGGTTTATTTGGTGTCAGGTGGGAGTGGGAACACCAAGGGAAAGCCCCTGAGACTGCATATATACATTCCATGAACCATCATTAAAGGTACATGTATTTATGCAGCTATAGAAATGTCAGATAAACCTGGATTTGTCCAAAATGGGAATCACAGAGCACATCCCAAGACAAAAGTAGTATCTTTGGTTGTCTTATTCATGCAGCCAGAAATAAGAGTAACGTAGCGAGTATAGTGATGTAGTATTTAATATTATGAAGAAAATGAGCAATGATTGTATAATTACATTTGTAATATGAATATCTTTTATTTTGTCACAATTGGAGCTCTCTTTGTTTGATGAAAAATAAGAACAATCTGGAAAAAAACCCCAAAAAAAACACAACAACCGTAAACTGGAGGTACTATTATCCAATCTGATACTTTATAATTAAGCATGTAATTATAATTAAGCATGTAATTGCATGCTTATAAACATTATAATCATGTTGGCTACATACCAACAGGCCAATGATGACTCCCGACACGAGTACTCTCAGCTTATTGAAGGGTCATACATTCTCAGCAGTGCAAAGTTTGGTTTGTCGATTCCATGGTTGTTGTTATCGATCAAAAAGCCCCCCCCCCCGACAAAAAATATGGGAGGCAACAGTCAGAATGCTAGAATAGGACCTAGTGGATGATATTCCTCTGCATGTATCTATAACGAGCTTTGAAATTCCCTTCATTGGGCACGCTTCATACATGGACCATGTGTTTTTCTGGGAAGGGCAAATATTGAGAGATGTAACTCTGTTGACAAGGCTCTTTAAGCATGGGTTAATGCTAAGTGCTTGCTAAGTGCATCTCGGTGACGCATGTGCTGTTTGTATATAAAACCTACAGGGTGAGGGGGGCATGGTGATATTAAAACCAGTAGCCCCCAATCAGACAAGCTTGCTCCATTCCTTTATACCAGCAAATATGCTAATATCATAGCTAATATCATATAAGTAGGCCTTTGTGATTTTAGGTTATGTAGTTATATCCCTTGCGAATTTGGGGTAGACTCCAAAATCACAAGAGATTCAAAATCGCAGAGATATTTAATGCATATTTCGCCAAGTGGGATTCGACCTATAGGAGCATCAAGCCGACCCCCTGTGGGGTTATTAACCCTGGATAGACAGCATGTAAATCTTTGTACTTCATGGTCTTCAGATGGTCAAAGGATGATCTGTGTATGGATAATGGATGTCTGTACCTAGCCAACTTTTAATGGTACTCTGTCCTGCCAGTTCAGGGACACGCTCACTGAACTAGTCTCTCTGCATAGGTAATGTTTCCTTTTCTCATATAGCGTTAAGGTTATACCTTTTCCAGTTCAATCTTATTCTAGAGCTGAGAATACTAAGCATTTCATTTATCAGGCTAGGTCAATCCACAAATTTTAGCACCCTTGTGTTATTTTGCAGTACCTGTGAAATATGGCATGTACCCTAGATATGGCAGATCTCACAGGTACTGCCAAATATGGCATATGCCCCTAAATACTACAGGTTCCCCTTGCAAAATATGGCATGTACCCTAGATATGGCAGGTACTGCCAAATATGTCATATGCCCATAAGTACTGCAAGTTCCCCTTGCAGAATATGGCATGTACCCTAAATATGACAGGTACTGTCAAATATGGCGTATGGCCCTAAATGCTGGAAGTCCCCCTGGAAAATATGGCATATACCCTAGATATGGCAGGTACTGACAAAATATGGCATATGCCCCCATATTTAGCAGATGATATGACAGCTATGGATTATTTGAGGATGTTTATATCAAATGATTGAGTATTTCTTGCGAATGCACCAAGTTGGATACCTGAGAACCTGTATGGATATAGATAGGACAATGACCTAGCACATGTAACTCACAAATTTGACCACAAATTATGATTAACACACCACAAATTGAATACACTTTTGGATTGCAGAAAATTACCCAGATTTCCATCACAAAAGCTGAATTTATATCTTGATGATAGATATCATAATAAATGAAATACACAAAAATATGTAGGTGAAGGAATGATGTTCAGAATAAACATGTTTAGAAAATGCTGTTTTTAATATAAGTTCTTATAAATAGCAATTTGAAATGTCTACTGCAGAATCTAGTTCCTACCACAAAAAATGGCAGTAGGTGCTAGATTATGCAGGTGACGTTAAAAAGTAGGCTTTTACCAAACCTGTTTATCACTTACATCTTTTAGACTGAATGCACCAATAATTATGCAAATCATTAGTAGTTCTGAACGTGTAGGACATGATAATATGTGACACTCAAATTCTGATTTGATGGCCCATATGGCGGTTGTTTAATGTCATACAAAGGGTTCTGGTAAGGTATGGTTCATATATGGGTCCCTTTAGGCCTACATGCATCACTGTTAGAAGTAGACAGGGTTATTTTACAGCAAAATCCCTTGGCAACTTTGGTTCCAGTACATTTTGCTGTAAATTTACAGCAAAATGTGTTGCAGAATTACAGAGAAATTTCTTGTAAATAAACAGCAATATTTTCTGTGAATGGACAGCAAATTTTGCTCTAAAGGAACAATAAAATATACTGTAAATTTACATAAATATTTGCTGGCAACTGAGGTACCAGCAACAATTGCTGTAAAATTACAGAAACTTGAATTACAGCAAGGGGTTCTGTTAAACAACACAAGTATTGTATATACAGGTATGTTATAAAAGCCACTGCTATATACTCTGCTATTGGGGTCAGTTCTTGGTAATCATTCCCATGATATCAGTTATGTGTGTGCTTCATGCATGCATTAATACTATAAACCATGCATGCCTAATGAAGACTATTGAGGGTAAGAGGAGTAGAGAACCATCTCACCCAAACCATTTCATGGTCATTCAGTTTTAACACTGAAATAACCTAAAGAAAGGTAGGCCTATGTTAGCTTCAACACCAGAGTCCAGGGACTTGTATTTCAGATTTAGACAGTTATTGTGTCATGTATGCATATCATTGGTTGTTCCTAGTGTCTTCTCAGGTAACCTTGTACAATATCATTGGTGCACAATGCTAGATTGAACTTGTTGAGGTTATTATCATAATGCAATTCATTATTAAGCTCTGGGGACAATATTTGATTGGGGTGTGCAATATAAGACTATACATACTAAACATAATCATGGTATACTACTGACCTCCAGTGTCTAAAATGGGTGATTCTATACACACTGTGCAGTATAAACATGTGTCATATGTCTAATAATGGGTAATCCCTCAGCTGCTGAACAGTCTAGCAGCAGGGGGCACACCACTCCATACTCTCATAATACATGCATGCTTTTGTGTATATCGATACTACCCCATGTTCTTGACAATCCTACCCTGAGATTTACCATGCCCAGATTTATCCACAGGCTAGTTCAAAGCTATCCTAGAGATTCGTAGTCTCACTTATAAACGTTATATATTATTCTGAACAATTAAAAGGCCTCCCTTGGAAATTTGCATGCACCAAATCTAGGATATGATTAAATTTCGTTTGTAAGTATTGAGAGCTCTAGCCTTTACACACCCTAATAACCTTCTTTCTGATTGATTGGGGGTAAAATCTAATTCCATTCCATGGCTGGTAGTATAAATTGAACATTTATTTAAGTACCAACGTCTTGCACACAAAGCCTATAACTGTAGTAGAAAGATTATTTTGAATCATCCTTCTTTTCACATGAACCCAGACACTCTACACAGGACTGTGTCTGTGATTGGGATAGTTGATATTGCAAATACATATATATGTACTCCCAGCTTATAATGATACTGTACATATAGGTATTGTATAATATACAGCCGGTGTGTCTGCTGAGGAGGGGTTGGGTGGTTGGGATGAAGAGGGTCATGGGACAGTTGGGTAGTCGTGGTAACTAGGTAACAGCTGAGTGGTCATCTCTATTGTTATGATGAGAGCCGAACCCCTCCACATATACACATGCGTAGCAACCCACACCCCGTATGCTATACATCACATTATATATGGACCCTTACCACCTTCCCCATATTACTTACCATGCATGTGTACTCCTTTACCTATGATGAACCCTTTTTCACAGCATTAGTGGTCATACCATTTTTTTCACTTAATGCAACTTCATAGCAATTCGTGTCCACAATTATGCAGCCAGGAATAATAATAAACATACAGTTTCTGGTTGTTTGTTTGAGATTTGTATCCACTAATGTTATATAAAAAATAAAATCTCAGCGTAGTATCCTTGTGTTTGAAAGTGCCAGGTAAATATATTCAATCAACACAACCAGGAATCTCTACCATCGCGGATAACATAATGATCTGGAGTTTACACCTCTTCTATTGTTATTGCTTTAATTTGCAATCCAATATCCACCCCTGCTTGCTTGTAATCAGTGTTGATTATCAGCCACTATCAGTATAGAATAGTTCAAATATAGGGCACACAGTGTTCAAACTAGGCATGGTGGGAATAGTCCCTAACATGAAACAAGAGACTAATGAATGGCTATACATGGCATGTTGTCGCGGGTATGATCTCCTCAGTGCTTCATTGCCTGTCCATCATACCATTCCTCCCCCATGGTGAGATGTCAGAGTTGCATGAGTATGGACATTGTAAAGCTAGCTTATCTACGCAGTATACAATGTACTACTTCCTCTGCAGTAAGCGTGGTCTCAATGCTGCTCCATGTACAGGTCAGTAGTTAAGCCGCTGGCAGCCCCTATCCGCCTCTGTGTATACTCAGGTATAAAGAGATACAGTGAATGGTAATCAAATCAGATTACTACATAGCTTACAGGGTATATTAAAGGATAATTAAATGCTTGGCCATAATTCAATTGTCCTGGGTGTATGCATACCTTATCTGCACTTCTACTATCGGAACATAACACGTTTGGAATCATTTGTTATTTTGAAAAGAAAGAAAAGAAAAAAAAATAAGAAAGAAAAACCAGAAACAGAAACGATGTATTGAATACATACGCGTGTGCATTCTATGTACAGTAGCCTACACATTCGATGACACATGATTGGCATTATGTATTCCTTAATGCATATTCATAGGGTATTTAGCGCTATAAGCTACATGTAAATTGCATTTAGGGTAAGCCAAATTAACCACAGACCGTTTATTCATGTGTAACATGCACGCCAAAGCAGCGAGCAGCAAATCGTCCTTAGCTCTGTGTCATCTATTGTTATAAGTTGTATGCAAGGCCTAGACCTATATGCCTACTCTCAGGATATTGAAAAACTAGTGGTTAATCTCACTATTGGGTCAGTTCTGAGTGGGAACACTTCAAGGAACGTTCATTAATTCTATCCCATGTCAGGTGTGACGTTACCTGAAGCCATTGTTACGGCAGAAGCGTGCTCGGATACAATAGAGACGTGCGGGTGTGACGTAATGTGATGTCGCCTGAATCTGAGGCTTAGTGGTGTAGGTGTCTAAGCTTTTGTTGGTATACCTCTCATTTTGATATGGTTACCCCTCTACGACTTCTCTCTGTCACTCACCGCTGTACGTTCCTTCCCATCTCCTTATGCTTCTCTCAGCTGAGTCTATATTGCTTATGTCCTATATCCCAGCTTGGCTGAGCCTGATAACAGGTTTTATAGGTATTCTATAATTATTGTTTGAAAAGTGAATGCTTATACTTTACCATTGTCACTTTTGACTAATGGCATTGTAATCCCTAAATCTCATCCCACCTATCACTTGTTACACGATCCATTCATTCTCCTCAGCTCACACATATTTTGATATCGTTCTCAAGTGTAAGTGCAGCATTTTAAATGTTAACTGTTGCAAAGGAAAATCTTACACACATCAAAAAATGGTCGAATAGCTCATAGAGGATGAGCCTACTTTCAATTCCTATACAAATCCTATATTATGGGTGTCGTCTATAATCGATGCTAGGCCCAACCTGATGTTAACTATAGTCGATTATAGTTATCAATTGGAATTTGGAACTAAAGCAGTTGGAGTACAAATGTGCATTCTTTGTATCAAAGTGGTTTCTGGGAAACAGAACCCGTTTACCAGCTGTTTCACTTAAACTTGAGAACAAAGTTTAAAACCTGCTGCTGAAATGCCTCCGGCTACTTCTCGAACAGGGACCCTAATCAACAACAGTTTGTCGACAAATTGAAATACCACGCTGCCTTGTCTTTAAGGCATTGGGGTCAGGAGGGTGTTGCTCCTATAGTAAAAGGAAGAGCTGGCTAAAAATGCCCTTGTTTCCAGTCCTTTCTTTTCATGTGGCTATAACTTGTCCCTTTTGTTGCTCACAAGTGGTCATTCAAGTATGGTGCTAAAAAAGGGGGATTTGAGTAGGTACCTAGTTGGGAGAAGTCAGTCAGTATAATACACTATAGAGTGTGTGACATGAGTAGGTACCGGATAGTGCAGCTCTCTCTGTTTTAAACAAGGCAGGTGACTTTTCAGACTGATGTGGTGAGTGCAAGTACTTTGTTGAAGCAGTGCACAACTAGTCTTGTTTAGAAAAGAGGGCACATGCTCACAGCTCTTTGTACAATAGGAGCAACACCCTCCAGAAGGGGCTATGTAGAACAACTATTGAACGGAAAGGCCACCAATGGATGTACAACTTGTTTCATGATCTCTCCCCTGACATGCTTTTATAATCAATTGGTGCCTTTTAGATTATTATGGAGAGATATTAATTTTATGGCCCGAGGAGTATTGAAAAATATACATTTGAATTGTTATATTATATGTATGCCACTATGCCAAATATTCATCCCCTAAAGGGTTTAGGAGAGGGGATCCCCAAGGAAGCACAATGTCTAAGATGACATGGCCCATCCAACCCTCTTCATCCAACCCTCTTCTAGTTCACACCTGTGACTGATTACTCTTAACACTTTGAGCGCTACCGGTCTTTTTAGTGCTTTAAGCTCTTTTGTATTAATTATGCATGAATACAGCCCTGGAGGGTGTTGCAAGGTGTTGGCTAAAAGTAACTTTTTTTTTTATCGATTTGCACAGAAGCGGTCATGTCGGTCTGGTGCCAAAGAAGGGTGAGATGAGCAGGTACCATATTTGGAGTAGTCAGTCAGTCAATTAACTAATCTGAAGGGTGTTGCTCCTATGGGAAAAGATAGTTTTGCAAAAGAAGTGCCTCGCCTGCAGCAGTATCCTTCTTTGTACTCAGCAGATAGGCAGTAAGAAAGAATTCATGAACAAAATCTAAATGTATTTGGTGTATAACTGTCACTTGATAGACTACACAATTATTTTTGAAAGATGTAATATACATGCTGCCTGTGGATAATCGACTTGTGCAAATCATGGTGATACATACAGCCCCTAAGAGGCTTTAGTTATGTCTTTAGTAATATCGTGATGATCTACACCCAAAATGATGCCTGCCTGATGTAACTTTGTACAACCTGATTGAGCGCTACACTATTTCTTTCCTGTTGCCGTGTTTTGGCCGATCTGAAAAACGTACATGTATGATTTCTGCCAATAAACTTGTTAAAACTCAAAACTCTAGTCCTAACTTTATTTTGTTGTTGCAAGTGGTCAACACCAGAGCCTTTTCAGACTTGAATTGTGAGTGAAAGTTGAATGGTAAAGTACATCGTAACTTCTTTGGAAAAGAGGGCACCTACTCCCATCTCTATTTAGCATACGAGCAACACCCTCCTGTGTATATGTACTTCAGCAGCTCAGTGAGGTGTGTCTATTTGAGTATAATATTGTTAAGTATCAAATCTGTCTACAGTTGGCAGCACTGTTTGTGTCATTTTCACACCTGTTCCTGTTAAAAGAATGGAGACATCCATTTTTTTAATCAAGGCTGGTGGCTTTTCATTCTAATGTGATGAGTGGAATCGGACGTTAAAACAGAGCATGCCTTCATAGGGAGAGAGGGACCCTCTCAGTGCTCTATTTATCCTATGTGCAACCGCCTGCTGGTCTGGTGAGCTAATACCAGTACTAGTGGTATAGTAGGACGAGTACTGCATCCCTGCATCATGGCCTCCGCACAGGGCTGATACCCTCGGCTTCCTGTGCTGGTTAGCACATCCCCACTTTATTGATACAACGATCACTAGCAGCCTATACTACATGGCAAAGGAATATGAACCTCTAAGTATCATGTGATTCTCAGAGGGTTACATCTACACAAATACTCAGAAACGACCTGCTAATCAAGCATTATGAGACTATTACTTCTAAGAGCTCTCATTGCTCACACTGGGTAAGTCCCTGTCTGACTTTGCCTTCACACCGCGATCTACAGCGATCTATAACATTGATCTTTTCATCAGAACATCACACAGCTCCATGGCAGCCACGTGAGGGTCTACTTTGTATGTCACAACATGTGTCAGAGCATGCACTGCTCTCTGACACCACCCACCTACCACACTATAATGACTGCCTTGTCTGTGGTCTCAACACACCATCTCATGTCGTCTTCCTACATTTCTTTTTGGGATAAGCTCTTTCTTAAAAGAAGACACAGCCTCTCTTGTTGCACCTGCGAGTAGGGATGGCCACTCTCTAATCTAGGTAGATTCGGGTCAGGTTAATGCTTAGACAGTTAAAAGATTCTTCGGTGGGCAGGGCAGCATACTTTGGCCATTATTTACCCAACTTGTATGGACTGCATCATTGTATTAGAGCTCTGATGGCCGTTGGGATAGGGGGATGCATCCCCCACACTTTTTTCCTGACTGCTTCGTCTCCACTGGATGTTCTGCTGTCACTTTGTGAAATATATACAGTCATGAAAACTAGGCCCTAAACCTTTCCATTGAGACATGAAGGTGCCTTTTAAGATAAGTGCTTCAGTCTATATAATGGAAGCAGGGTACCTTAGTAGTGCTCACCAGGATTTGGCCTCCCATCTATTAATTAGCAATTTGCAGACGAACCCTCCCCTCACAACACTAAACGATTAGATGTGTGGTATATGGAACCTAAGACAGAAAAGGTTGGTGTGGAGCAGGGGTGTGTGTGATGTGCTGAAAACATAAAGAACAACCCCCCCCCCCAACATGTCTTCTTCCTTTATGTCCACAGATGGCGTCTATCGGTTACCATGGCAAGGTGAGATACACGCCAGACCTGTTGTCACACGTCTGTGAGCATCACCTAAATCATCATCAACCGTTCATCTAGCACTGTCAATGTGTGCTTTAGGATCCCACATGTCATCCATATTGTATGGGAGAATAGGCCTCAAGATCCTCCATAATCTATGCTTAAACATCCTCTTATAAAGGCTGGCAGGATATCCAGTTATATGCTGGGGGATAGGTGGTGAAAAGACAGGTACAGACTATATACTATTTACTTGGATCTTGGACACTAAGAATACCACCCCCTAGAGTTGTGCGCATTGCCCATCTAATTCCTAATCCCACTATATAGTAATCTATTGACAGTGGGTCCTAGCACATTTACTATTGTCGTTTTTCTGTTGGTGAATTTAATGTATTATTGCAATCACTTCATAGACTTGACTCTATGTGTAGGCAGATATGAGGTAGCTTGTTAGGATCCGCCTCTTCATCAATATAATCACCTGTCCGTATACCAGCATGTCCATTGAAAGTAAAGCACATACGCTTTTTATCCTGCCTCATTTAATTGTCAAGTGAACAATCCAACAATATACATCCTATTATAGTGTGGCATCAATATGCAAATGACAAAAAGAATGATAACGGTAGAGTATATCCAATACATTTACTCCTTTCATAAGGCTCAGATTAAAATGACCTCCTATCGATATGATCCATATATTTACAACAGGCTCAGGACTATACCCCTCCGGGATATCCTTCTGTGTATACAACTATGTTTGTCGTCATAAGAGACGTATTTACATCTACACAAATATAAGGCCTCAAAGACCGGTTGTTTTGGTATTCCTATACATGTACTAGATAAAACCTTTTCACCTATTCTGAAGTAGATTAGTCTTTTTATGGCCACCATTCCTTACTAACTAGCCATTTATCAACTCTTTTCAAACCACATATTGCTCCAATTAATGCACTATGTCCAATTTGGTATCATCTTATCATGATGCATGAATGCTGAGGCAGGCTTGCACTAATGCATCGTGAACGTTAGGATGCTACACACCTGAAGGGCTTGAGAGATGCATCAGTGGACATGGACTGGACATTCAGATATCATTACGATACACTTCAAAGGATCAGTTGACATCACAAAGACCCCAAAGCATTATCAGACATGCTATAGTTCACGAAGAGAAGACATTCTTCTCAAGGCATTTCTACCTTAAATGATGTAAAAAACTTTCCAGCGACATCATTCTACATTTCTACTAGTTTATACATAGATGGCTGTCCTGAAAGATAATCTAACTGAAGAATCACTGCATTATAGAATTCTGTCCAAAACGATCACAGTATACAGTATATCAATTAGGACTAATGCAACATACAGGTCATATTATAACGTTTATAGGTATTGGTTTATCTAGTCCAATGGATCCATCATGTTTGGAAAAGTTGAGTTTGAGTTTGAAAGGGTTTATTGGTCAATAATCATTTCACAGAGAGCCCATCAAGAACCACGGTCCGATCTATGTACATTACAGAAAACATCAGATAATATCATCAGGTGCTGGATAAGAATCAGTGGTAGGGATGAAATGGCAGAAAGACAATACCTATTTCATTTTCAAATATTCCATAAGTGTATGGATTAAAAACCATATTATTAAGTTTGTCCCGGTACGCTCCTGTATAGCTGGCATTAAGGCACTATATTGTGCAAGCAGTCAACTTTAATAGGGGCGCTGTATGAGTGAGTGCACAGGTGTTGTTTAGTTATAATTATAGGTCCATAATGAACATATCATATTAACAGTATGATACATTTCTGCATAAAATATGAAACTGCATGGCTAGAGCTTTGATGGTTCAGATGGCCTTAATCTCTTTTAATCAGCTAATGTAAGTAGTTAATTGCATCTAAACTAGCCATTTTTTCATATCAATTGGTATAAGTCCTGCAGTCCGTCTGCCATTTGTCTCAGGCTATGATGAACCAACATACCACCAGCCTAAAGGATTGCTAGACTTAGGTTGCTACAAAACTTTGAAAGGCATTCCAGGATTCCTCGACCTAACATAATGTTGGACACAGTTTGAGTAAACAGGCCTGAGATTCTATTACGTTCACCAGCCTTACCCAGTATTATGCATCTTTATAATCCTGTCACTGAATACAAGTAAGCTCCTTTACACAGCTATGACCATGAAAGAGACGTACAAAAACTTATTCAGACCATCCCAAGTTATTTGTAGAAATATTTTGAAAGGAGCTCTTGCAAAGGGTTCAGTTCATCTGCAAGAATGTGATTTTTCTTCCCTCGTTAGATTTACCTGGATTGTTTGGAATATAGCATCCTCCCTAGCAAAATAATGTTTACTCGCTAAACTTATTACATATAGAGGAATACTTATAGACTGGACTTCGCAGAGTCCAATTAGCTTCAGCCTTTAGCCAAAGTAGCAGTCATTAGTTCATCGTGTCTTTGAAAGGTTTTATAATGCAGTGTGGCAGTAACCTATAGCATGATATGTACTTTGCAGAAAGTTGATATGTAAAGAAGTTACCTGTTGGCTGTAGGCAGATCATCAAGACCAGGAGGAACCCAAAGTTCACCCACTGCCGTCCACGGCATGAAAAGCATGGTAATGTCAATACCTCCATGGTCCCTCAGGTAATCTACTCCAATGGTACAACAGAATCACCACCTCCAGGGTAATCCAAAAGGTGCTGGCTCTCCTGTTTCTAAAGGGAAGGAAATGTGGAAAGTTAATTTTGAGATCCCAATGTAAGGTGTAAGATGTAGCACCTTAATGATTTACTCGGTGGGACAATGTTAAAGGGGCAGGGTAGATTAATCCTGGTGAGGCTTTTGATGGCCAGGTGTAGGTCTTTGAAATGGTGTTCCCCCTATAGGAGGCTTATCTCTACCCTGGGGATCCCTAGGCAACATCCATGTGAAAGTCTCTACACTCCACTGTAAGCCAGCCATGCATGGTGTTCAATGCTAGGAGTATAGAGAATAATGAGGGATTGACTGCTGTCATGTGCAACTAAGTGAAAACTAAGTAACCCTCCAGTGTGGCCCTCCTCCTGCAGGCATCCCCAGCTCCTTATGGGTAAAGGTAACTTGTCACTGCTGGCTGGTTGTTCTGTCTACCTCCAGGCGGTTTGTGCTGCCTGCCAGACCTTTGATAGAGACCCCTGGCTTGTTCAGCAGATTAATGATCAGTTTCTGACCCGGGGTTCCTGGCTGGTGATGCAGACTAAGGATACTTGTATTTTGAGTATCAGTGTTTATCCCTAGTACGATGTGCAATTAAAGAACTCCGTATGCTGTATCATGTGTTGGGTATTTGTATAGGACTGTAGTGGGAATGATCAGTGAATGGATCCTTCAGTGAGAACTCCATACAAAAGCTGGCAGGTGCAGGCAGGGCTACAGCTATAGACCAATCAACTATTTGGTGGTGGATTACAGGGTGGACTGACTTGTACAGGACTCCAGGTGTGAACTGAAGACACCTGTGAGCGTCCCATGTGTGGTGTGCTCCTCCTCGCCCACCCAGTGGCCACAGGCTGAACGAGCAGCAGCACCAGCAGACGACATTCATCCAGTCAGCAATGTTACCGCCTTCACGCTGTGTGAATCCTAGTAATAGTACCCTGTCTCACCGCTGCATTCAATGGCGCTCTAAGCTGAGTCAGTCCGCTTCAATAGTGAAGAGGAAAGCTTTTAACTTAAAAGTTGTGTCATATTTCAGGAGTGCAGATAGAAATGGGGAAAAGAAGAAAAGATAAGTGCAAATAAGGGAGGTAGGTCTGTTGCTAGGGGTCCTTTTGTAGACTTCTTAGCTAACTAGTATGTTCAGGATATGTTGGTTAGCTATGTTGAGGAGTTCTGTGTACCAAAATGACTCAGTATTGTATCTTTAGATGTGTCTGTATGTCACTAGGCTATGCATTGCATGACCTGTTGCCATTTGCGGCCAATGTTTATGTTACTGTTATTATTGTTACTGCTGTTGCTGCTGCCACATTGGCTGCTCGTGCTGCTGATGCTGCTGCTACCCATTTCTCATTACAATGGTCGTCAATCGGGAACACCTTGTGGACCACCAAGTTCGATCAATTGGTGAGCCTGGACAACAGATGTAATGCATGCTATGAAAAAGTCAATATCAAGCCCGAAAAGTTCAAAGGAATTTGGTCTGGTTTATAAGGGTGGACCGTTGTTCCTAAACATAAATATGAAGTGCTTGGTACCCATGCTGTGACCATTGTTGCAATTACAGAATGCAGGATTTAAATCTGTTGTTAGACACATATCATATGAGGATGCGCAATTGCTTTAAATCTGGGGTGTTGCTATGAACTTGCAAGTTGCAGACGGAATGGAGAATTAAAATCTGAGGGAGCTATAGATGTATGGTGGATTGGATAAAAGGGAGCAGGTTTCCACTATTCTGATGACTAAGTCTTGTACATGGTTACATATAAAACCATAGACCCTAAGAGATGGCTTATGATCCCAACCGGCTCATGATCCCATCATGATTCCAACCGGGATCAGGAGCCACCTCCCCACGGAATGAGAATTTGGAAGGATGGTGAATATGATTTTGTAAAGAGTGACCATGGGACATGTATCATGATGTGTGTGATACACCCAAGGTACCCTCATACAAGTCACCACGACTTCTATACGCAATATATATATATATATATATATATATATATATATATATATATATATATATATATATATATATATATTTATATAACCATGAAGTCCTTTGCTCATTGTATTCACTATGGTATAAACATACATGAAAACTGAAGGTCAACTGAATACAAATATGCTTCTTTATCATTTTAACTCCAAAGAAAACCCCCCAAAACAAAGTGATATCCCACAAACATGTAACTATCACAGAAGATACTGTTTAAAAATCACAAAACAACTTCAGCGTATTACATATCAATTCTTTTCAACAAGGCTAATGCATACTATCAACTAATCAATTTGTGTACCGTGGTAATTTATTCTGTTGAAGTCCAACTATTATTCATCATAACACTTGAGTACATAATTCAATGCAGATTACCATATAACAGGAAGCATTGTGCTAACCATACCTATATATTATACCCCCAAACATCCTGTACGGTGGTCAGGGGGTAGGTTAGGTATTTTATTATAGTCATCAGTCAGTGTGCTGTATTGACCTCCCTGGGTAGTTCCAATATTATTGATTGATTTCTGTGCAAGTCCTGCACCACACGAACACACGCATGGTCTGACATAGGCAGACCAGCATGGATCACTGAGCACGGCCCTTGTGCTGCATACATATAGATATATCACTATGGATTTATGCAAACAATTAACAAGGAGGGAGACGGGGCTGGCGAGGGCAGGGGAAAGCAGGACAGGGGAAGGTAGAGCAGCAGCCCGAGGTCGGGGAAGAAGAGGAGTTGGGTGAATTAGGGAATGGAAGGGGTAGGGAAGATTCACCTGAAATCGGCCACATATTATATACATTGAACTAGTCGAATAGCATCGATTCAACCATTTAGCAATTTTTCATTCTGTACCATACTGATCTCATATTACGCGGCTGTATAGAATGATACATTCTTCAATTTTGAATTCATATTTTATTGCCAACTGTCTAACTCATTCTGCAGTTATCCGGGTCCAGGCCATTAGCGTCTGCACTGAATTGAGCCCATGTTCACTAATATAGACTTTTTAAATCCTCAAAGGACATAAATTATATATATATATATATATATATATATATATATATATATATATATATATATATATATAATGTAGTGGAGAGTTTTGCTTATCAGTCGTCAGGGCTGCATTAATAAATCTTTGTGACTTTAAGGGCGGATTGGTAACTATTGTGAATGAATGCAGCCCTCGTAAGTGTCCTCTCAAAGACTATTTGTGAATACATCACGGCAGAAATTCTACTGCACATAAAGCCGTAATGCGCTATGTAGACCTGAATGGGCAAAACACAGTCCTAAGAAGGCAGAGATTCTGGGCTGTTCTGGGGTCAGGTAGTCACCCACCCTTTATGTTGCTGTCAGTCCTTTTAATTCACCCCCTCCTCCTGTGTTGTGGGACTGGTATATGACAGGAGAGGCCGACTCCAATGTCACATGTCAGGAATGAAGGGTAAAAATATGACCAAAATGCCCCAACCACATAATTATTTAATACAAATCAACTTATGACCCTGCTACAGAAGACCAACAATGCAGAGGCAATTTGAGAGAAAAAGCTCTCTCCTTTAGGGTTTTGAGAAATGATGATATATGTGTGGAGGCTTTTGTTTTGTATAAAGCATTGTGTGTCCAAAGCTTTGTCGTCGGATTTCGCTGGTTTACAGGCATGTTGACACTTGACGTTTTCTTTTGCACATTTACTAACAATGTAGGTCTATGGGCCTACTGTCTCACAAGTTAGACAGAAAAAACCCCCCATTTATATCGGGGCGTCCAACTGTGGGCGAATCTGACAGCTGACCAACAGAGGTCTAGAGATATCAAGAAATTTAGAGAAAGTATTAAAGACACATGATGACACAGGATACATACTAATTTGTGAAAGTAGTTTAATATTTATGAAATAGTGTATACATGGGAATGGTTGAAGATGACATTGTTTCGATCTTGATACAGGTGATAACATCTGTCTGCAAGAGTGACATAGATGTGGTGAATTCATCAACCTATGTCGAGGGACAACTGTCAACTGAACTAAAGACTATGGAGTGACACCTGACAGTCCTGATGTTTGGCATTACCTACTAAGTCACCTACCGCTGAATTCGAAACTGTATTACTATATGTATGATTTAACTAGTAATGTTTGTTCCATGATTGAATATTATATTGTTTATTTATTAATATTGACCTTCATGAAAATAGCACTAGTATGTGTGTACCTTTTGGTCAATAAAATTCGTTTCAACAACAACAACAGCAACATCATTAGTTCAAACTAAAACAGCAAGATTTTATGCTCAATGCCAGTTATAAAAAAAATAGCCGATTAATCTATAATGCCAAATACTATGGAATTGTTTTTGATCCAAGACACACAGAATATGATGACCCGAATCATTTAAAAAGGAAACTATTTCTTTCAGCGGCTATTGATATTGTGAGAAGCACGTTATCCTTTTTTCAGTACAAAACAAATATTTTCATGTGACAATAATGACAATTCTCAAGCATTCACGTTGATTTTTAAGTTGCAATTTCAAACTCCTTGGACTTTTCTAACTTAGATGTTAAATAATTGGTTGGTCGAGGTACTTATACAGGGTGATTGCTGAAAGTAGCGAGTGCTTTAATTCCAATCACCGTGCAGTTTGTAGGGATAGATATCCCTCAGAGTGACCACAAGATGCAGTTCGATGTCCAATGGTATGCAGAACATCATATCAGCCAAAGGACTAACCCGTCTGACAGGAAAGGTGATACAAAGCAACACAGTTCAAAAAGTACAAATCTTACTACATCAGTAGGATGCAATCTATGAACTTCTTTTCGACATTTGAAATATGGTCAATAAAAAGAGATCAATATCACTGCAACTTAGAAGCTATAAAGATTAAGTCTTGACATAAGATTATATTACTTTGGATTGCATTCATGGATTACTTGGGACAGCCCATAAAAATGGTAATAAATGTGTTGTGCTCGCTCGATACAATACAACCTATTCAAATCGAGACTGATATCATTATAATAAATATCAAACTTAAGAATATGTTGATAAATTAGCTACAAGTATGGCCTACCTACCTAGCCTGTTTATACATTGTGCACTCACCACAAGAGGTTTCATTCTGATCTGGGGTGCAAAGGGATTACTTTCTCTTTAAACCAGATAGCCCTACTGTCCCATTTGTAGGACGCCTAAGTGACATCATCCACAAGTATACTTAACAGATATGGAAGTAAAATGTTGCATCCTATAGTTCTACGTCCAAGGCTTACTTTTACAACATTACACACATGTCCCAAAACACCTACTACTTAGAAAATTACCCTCTGGTAAAGATTAGGACCTTTACAGAGGAGACAGACGCCCAAAGTCCTACTGTCCTACATGTAGGATGGTGCTAATCTCTGGATCTGCTACAGCTAAAGCATTAAAATTTCTTGTATGGCATAAATGGCCATATATAAGCTTATTTATCAGTTTCCGACACTCTCGTACAGGAATTGCGGTTTCCATGGCAACCAAAAGAACACAAATTTCAAAAGACAGTAGTCCTAAGTCCTACTCTCCTACATGTAGGACCGAAAGCAATCCCTCATATCTCTGGACACGGTGCAGATAAAGGTCCGAAATTTTGAACACGGCATATTTGGTCATATATTAGTCTACTTATCAATTTTTATCACTCTATGACAAAAATTGCCACTTTAGGGTTATCTGGGTTCATGATCCTTTAGACAGTATTTAAATAGTCTTGGTTTATAAAATGCATTTAATATGAATCCCCATGTTTGCATCAGTACAACATATATATACAGCGATATTGTAATTTTTTTACACCTTTGGGTTAAGAGCCCATACAATTAAGAATAACATATATGTTAAGGTTGTCTCCACACAACAAAAATGGTCATTTTCTACACATTTGCATGGAGATATGATTCAGTTGGAGAGTACTTGCCGGAACCGGAAAGAGAGTGGTGCTGTGCAATAGGAGGACATGGGATGACTGATGGGTTATAGGTTACAGTTTGATTGTGCCATATTGTGGTGGTTGTCACAACAACGGGTCCAATACACAAACTCCTTGTACCCTATAATTGATCACACCAAAAGGGGACCTTTCCTCTACATCCCCTACTACCTGGTAAAACATTAATTTTGACCAAAGCTTACCAAATAACCAACTTAGAGAGATGAATTACTGATATTCGAAGAACTATACAGGTTATTTTTGAGCTATTATCATATTCAAACGACAATTCTTTGAATTATTGCCGGTAGATATTACCATATTTTTAATATAAGCATTCGGAATCCTATACATCTTGCATATAAATAGTTAGGGCACAGTTTGTATTGGAAACATTTTTTTTCAGCATAAATGGATGGTATGACGATAAAGAAAAGACAAGGTTGAAAGAACCACTCTCGCTTTTCATATGCTATATAGACTTTACACGTCAACATTTATGATCATATATATGAAAAGTTAGGATTGAGCGGCTTTGGTAGAGGCATCTATTTGTTCCTCCCACGTAAGCCGCATGACAGAGGAAAGTGCAGATCACAAGGTTTTAGTCTACTTGTAAAAAACAACGAAGGTTCAGTCAACCATCATAGTCAATATAAAAATGATTAAGGGTTTGTGTACTTTACTGCTCTATTCGCAGACACAGGCTGTAAACCTTTACTCACATAAATCTAGATTCTGAATAATATGTCATGAGATGAAGGAGTCCTACCTGGCTGAGACAGATATAATTTTATTATGGGTATATCTTAAGTTTCTCTGATTTTATAATCCTGGCATAATACTATTTGTTTTTGTACATTATACTGAAGAAGACATATTAATATAGTCTAGTATTTTAGTTTAATACTGGGTTTATTTACAGAGACATATCTAAAGCTTGTCCAGCCAAGCTTTGTCGAAAGCACAACCCATGACTCTACAAACGACCCTCCAATGTTGACTGCAGTTGAAATGTTGGTCTTGAAGCCCAAAAGCCCTCCAGTCCATGTACGTATGATTGCCGTGGGAAGGACACATGCCAATAGACAAAGAGGCTCCTATTCTCAACTCTGCTAAACCTCAGGGACACGGTGCATGGTATCTTCTTTTATACTTATTTTGTATATTTTCTTCAAACTGGCGCATCCACTTACCACACTTACTTGCTCACCAACCTCAGGATTCTGTGTTTTTACCGTCCCTGTTGACATCCATATACAGAGAAAAAAAGACTGAAAGGCTGTAGAAGATAGTCTGACACCAGTAGTTTTGTGTAGTTTATAAGTTCAATTTGCAGTATAGTACTTATAGTCGCCCATGTAGATCATATACTCAATTATGTCTAATATAAAAAAATTAATTGTTGCTCTATTAATTTTCCCAATGAATACTTACCGATATTCACATTTGACCTATCTCTTCCCTCCATCTGACCTTTCCTATCTCCCATTTGCCTTCTCCCACTTAGGCCTGTAATCTTTAAAAAAAAAAAAATTTCTAAGGTATACCATAATTCCCATTGAACCATTGTTTCCCCTCTTGTTGCTTCCTGTGTACATGTGCTTTTACTCTGATAAAAGGTTCTACTTCCAGGGAAAATTATAGCCTTGTAATGGAAGCAGGTAAATGCTTCATGAATACCAAAGAAAGATCAGCTAAAGGTATGTCCTGATGCCAGAACGCGGACGTGGTGAGACTGAAGGTGTAGCGGAGGACTAGAGCTGCCCCCGTGTGGCTTCCATACGAAACAAGACTTTCACGGGAGATGGCGCTGTGGTGACTATGCTCTTGTTCTTCAATGGTATGTAGTCTTCCGTGTGAAGTGTAGATGGCTTACCACAAAACCTTGCGTGTAAGACGCCGCATGTATAGTGCATCCAATATCACGAGCGGAGGCTAAAAGGCGCCCAAAGGGCTAGATTTTACTTTAGTATTGTTTTATGTATTGCTATCCTTTCGACCTTTCCTGATCCCTAAGGTGTACTAATCATAAGGGTCCCATTTGGGACCCATCCTCGCTTATAAGCCACGCCTTATACACAGGGTATCATAATAAAATTTTTATTACTCCTCATTGAAAACTGCGAAGGCATTTTCAATCAGTGGACAAAACTGTGTGATATTACCGCAAATCCTCGTGAAAACAGCACTGAAAATATAAGGCTTAAAGAGGTACTCTGTAGTGCTCATCTTAATGTCTGGGGAGAGTACCCTGCAATCTTTAGGGTGATCACATGACTGATCACACTGGGTGATCACTACAGAGTATCTGTCTGACCTGATCAGAGAGGAGTTTGTGAATGATTACTTTTTTCATTGATTAAGACTTTTGCATAAATTATGCATGATCATTTCCTTCCCTCCCCACAACCAAGCATTTGTGGGCACTAACAACTGACCTATGTCCTGATGAGGCATGCATGTAGATTCCTGTATAAGGAATATTAGCTAGTCACCCTGGTTGTAACTATGGTTTGAGTGACAAAAGAGGTGTCAATTATTAAACATGATTTTGCCTTTGGTAATTTGACTGAATGACCTTTTCAATCAATGAAGATTCCAGTGTGATGACATTTTCACACATCCATCTTTTATGATCAAGAGGATTGTAGATACAAAAAGAAAATATAGCTCACATATCCCATTGATGAAGACAAGGGCCCCTGGTGGGAGAAAAATACTATCAAAGTGATGACCTTAGAGTATCTTTATGATCGCCTTAGGTGATCAATAGGGAAAGATGACACTAGCTCATTAACGGTTATCAACTTCATAGAAGTCTATATTTTCAGTATAGAGAAGTGACTACCAGGAGCGTGTTGCTCCTATGGTAAAAAGAGCTGTCATTAGGTACCCTCTTTTCAAAAGAAGTCACGCTCTGCTTCACCATTCAACTTGCATTCACCACATTAGTCTGAAAAGTCACCTGCCTTGTTTAAAACAGAGAGAGCTGCACTATCCGGTACCTACTCATGTCACACACTCTATACTATACTGACTGACTTCTCCCAACTAGGTACCTACTCAAATCTGCCTTTTTTAGCACCATACTTGAATGACCACTTGTGAGCAACAAAAGGCACAAGTTATAGCTACATGAAAAGAAAGGACTGGAAACAAGGGCATTTTAGCCAGCTCTTCCTTTTACTATAGGAGCAACACCCTCCAGAAGTGAGGAGACGTGAATACCAGGGGGAAGTGAACCCATGAGGGATCAGGAGGGTGTTGCTCCTATAGTAAAAGGAAGAGCTGGCTAAAAATGCCCTTGTTTCCAGTCCTTTCTTTTCATGTAGCTATAACTTGTCCCTTTTATTGCTCATAAGTGGTCATTCAAGTACGGTGCTAAAAAAGGGGGATTTGAGTAGGTACCTAGTTGGGAGAAGTCAGTCAGTATAATAAACTATATAGCGTGTGACATGAGTAGGTACTTGGTAGTGCAGCTCTCTCTATTTTAAACAAGGTAGGTGACTTTTCAGACTAATGTGGTAAGTGCAAGTACTTAGGTGAAGCAGTGCATGACTTGTCTAGAAAAGAGGGCACAAACTCACAGCTCTTTTTACAATAGGAGCAACACCCTCCTGAGTACCACTGAGAAGTGAAGACCTAACCCGGTTACAAATGTAAAATCAGTCAGCAGGAGATGAAATGACTAGTGATCAGTTGAGTTTCGCGTAAGGTGCACCCTGACAGCAGCCAGCAGCCTCCTATAAGGTATACAGGTAGAGTCATATTATATCTGCATAATGAATATTCTTCCTATCCATAGAGATTTAATGTCTGCGCCTAACAACAGTGCTCAATTTTGCTATTGGGACAAGGAAATCATTAAGGAAATTACAAAGAAACCCACCTGGCATCACAAAAGAAAAACCACTGCAGCAAAACAGAGCAAGAGTCATCCATGCTAGTGTACACACTGGGTAATATGTTTGTGTGTAAGGTTACACATATATACTAAGGCAGGAAAGGTGCTTTTTACCGTTTTTTGTCCCCTGTGTAAACATCGGATGAGGTACCGTGGACACTGACTGCATGCTTCTACCGGGGCTGTCTCACCTTCCTAGAACTCTTAGAACACTTCCTGGAAGGATGGTAGAAGAACTGGCTGCATACATATATCAGGCTTTCTTCATGTAGTTGGTTTTATTAAATGGTTACGTCGGTCCTTGAGTTATCCAATTGTTCGGTTGGATTAAAAGTGAGAGATACTTTTATTTCTAAAACCTTAGCTCGTTATTCCGACCAATTTCATGATATTAACCTAATATCTTTAAACTAGATATTATCACTTAATATACTCTAGGTGATACATCTATATCCTCAGACACTGCAGCTGACAACGAAGAAGATGGAGGTAAGAAGGTTAAATTACATAAATCACTTATCTTTACTGTGACTCATCATGACCTATGCGGCCTACTCTAATGAAAGAAACTCTAACAAACAAAAAAACGCCAAAATCTGTCAGAACAGTTATACCTCAACAGTGACTGAGGTATAAATTAGTAGTTGATAGCTTGATTCAAATGTGGACATCATGATCGATTTTTTTTGTCAAAGCACCACCAAAATATCAATAAGTCTTATTAGAGAGAACCATCCTTCATATTATATGTCTGCATGTCAGGGCTGGACCATTGTCGCCATCCATAGCTAAATAAAGATCGTGGTGACAGTGGTCTTGCATCTGACTACAACGTACGTTAGATTTACCCCCAGATCCTGGGGCTTTCTAACAGAGACAGAATTATTCAAATTTTCCTATTAGAACCAAAGTAATAGAGTCCTTCCCAGAAGTCATCAGAATGCAGATTTTAACATTTAAATCTTAAAAATGTGTCTCTTAAGTTAGACCATTAACCCAGGTCCCATCAGTACCCTATACTCCTCCTTCACATCTATACCTATCCATTGTTAAGGCCTACTGTCTTCCCCCCCCCACCCCTAATTGAGTGTCTCTCGACTCTGCCTAACTATTTAAGACATTGTGCCCTCTCTTTTGTTTCATCTACATTCCCTTTATGCCAGTTTGTGGAAACCTCCCTGTGGACGTCTGAATTAGATGTTGAAGATTCTCGTTGTGGGGTCTGGGGAAGCAGGATGGGGGAAAGGAGCCTTGGGAGGAGAGGGGGACGGGTAGGGCAGTAATATATTTGATAGGGAAGGGTGCTGTATTGTTTTTAATTACTTGCTTGCCCCTTCATTCTCTTGTCTATGCCCCTGTCTGTTCTTGTCTCAACAAGAAGAAAGTAAGTCGTACAATGTCATGTATACTATATGGAACCACAGGTCGAGCGATTTACGTAGGTCCGAAATGCATGGTTCCTTAAGTTTGAGAAAAGAATGGACTAAATGTCTGATAACCAATGAGGCAGTCCCATGAGGCCTACGACCTTAGGACGTTAAACAAATCAATCAATCAAGCATGGTTCCTTTATGATCACAGGTATTTAACACCTATCAATCTCTTATTAAACGGAAATAGATAAAATCCACTGAAGCACATTAATCAAATTGTGTAATTTTCTAGATTTTTTTTTTATATATGCACACATTGTGGCACATTTTACTGCTCTGATTGGATTGGGGATTGAGTACCTGTGAAAATTCATATAAGAAAAAGTGACCCAAATGTGTCATGCATTCTTCACAGAATTTTGTCAAATTCTTACTCGCATACAGAACCTCCCAAATATGAGAGTCTTAGCTGAGGAGGGCTGTCAAAACTGAGTAGCTTTTTGGTAGGCTGTAAAATGGCCGTAAATGGCATGGGGCTATAGTTTCGGAATTATTCAAACCCTTTGTTTGAGGTATGAAATCTAGCATCTTCCATTGAAGAGGGGGCCCTAATTTGATATTCCCAACCGTGAAAAGGGTACCAGACACAGGATCATTTTTCACACTTGCCTATTTGAAACTGTGGAAAACTATAGAAAAGATAGGGATTGCCCCCCCCCCCCCCGAACCGACATGTATGATGGTTTAATGATTGTGTTGGGACATATCCCAGATGGGCGCACCAAACATCCATATAGCACCCCCTTTTGGCATATAATTGCATGCCCCCTCCTACCACAACAAAGCCAACTCCCTGTCGCACCCCAGGGTCGCACCCTACCCACCCAACCTGGCAGCACGTCTTCAACATGGCGGCCTCGTGGACAGCGCGTGGTCGGTCACATGGTGTACTACAACATGGACTAGTTTCTGCGTCCTCCTATCAGCTGTAAGGCCGCCTATAATGACCACCAAGTGTCGCCTATATAGCCCATATAGCACAACCACAAGTCTAAGACATTAGTAACCACGGTAAAACCCACACATGGGACACAGAGCACCTCACTGAGCTACTCACGAGCAATACAAGGAGAGGCAGGACACAGTCTACAGTTCATTTACTGTGAGGGTTTATTCCTTTGGAATATGGTGTAGTGTGGATACATGTACTGATATACTGTATACTGCATGCGTTATAGATCAGCTGTACATGTAGGGTGGACTTTGGTACAGGTGATCAGTAGTGTGACCCATAGATAGATATAAAGCAATAGATCTGCTAGAATAGTCCCTATCCATTACATTATTGTATAGTAGAAACCCCTGGTGACAAGTTTCAAGTCATCAAAATGATGACTTCAGCGCATCATTTGCCAATGATGAACAACATTCATCTGCACTGATCACCTTGAGACAAGACTATGTTTTCAGTGTAGACTTGGAACCTAAATGTATGTAGACAATCGTTGCACGAGGAGTACCTGGAGTGGGACATAGTGAAGCATCGTTTTTACATGTCGTCCAAAGTCTAGCTATCTCTGTTATCAGCGACTGTGCGTCTAGTACACCCAGACCATCAACATCTTAGACTACAGATCACAGGTAGGGGTTCCCCTCTAGATATCTATAGATAATCTCTAAGATGCGTTGCAAATTCAGATCGAACAAGTAACGTGGGCCCCTAGACTGCACTGAGAAAATATTCTTACTCACTTGAGTCTGTATCCAGACTCAGGCAATGTCCCCAAAATGAGTATTGTTTGAGAATCAGCCTGATCCTGGGGTGATACTCTGGCAGATCCTGAGGCTGTTCCTGGGGTCATACTCTGGCTCTGACTCAGGCTGAGGCTCAGGCTGAGTCTCAAATCATACACATTTTGGCGACATATAGTCTGGATACAGACTCAAGTGAGTAACAATATTTTCTCAGTGTGGCGGCAGTCCCTGAGCTATCCTCCCAACACCACTATACCCCCATCCTTCTCCTCTCTCTGCTGTGCTCAGGATAGATTCACTAGAAATTGATTCACTAGAAATGTTTTTCATTTTCATTTCCCCAGCTTATTTCAAATCTTTCATAGCAAGATCTATGGACTTGAGCAAGTCTAGTGGGCCCCCGGCGTGGGACCAATTATGGCCAATATTCCCTTGTCTTCTGTTGAAACATTAAGGAATGTCCATATCCGATGCCACTAGGGTTCACATCCTTTGCCAGTTTAAAAATGCCAACGCCCCCTTGTATAATTCAGTAGTCAGTGGCTATCGATAATCCATGGATGCATTCTCAAACCAACAATGCTTTCATGCTAAACTACTCGATATACATATATGGGTCACCTGCTGTGAGCCAATTAGTATGTATGCTTCTTTTGTAAATAAAACTGTGATGTCTGTCACGAATTCTTATCAACGCCATGGTTTCCAAATTTTAAACAGTTCCCTCTGTTTTAGAAATTATTTCTTTTCAGACGGAGTTGATCTGATACGCATATTAATCAAATACACTTACATCTGACACTTCAAATTGTATCAGATAGTGATGGTACAAAACAATTTTTTTTACTTCCCCACACATCCTGAGATAGGTCTATGAAGTAAGCCGATAACAGGATCCCCTACAAACATGTCTTGTTAAAAACAACTACAGGAACTGACCCATATTTGATGAAGACGATCGACAAGGAGAAGGGTGATTCAAGGGATGATCATTTCCTAACAGTGGGGAGTGGCGGCGTCAATGCCTTTTGACACTGGGTGGGGTCGGGATAAAATCTAGACTTGTTGCCCCTCTGAGGGGTAGGCAAACCACTTTTTATCTGTTTATTTTTTATTGGTGGTCCTAAATTGTAATTCCATTTTAATTGGAGTGGTAGACTGGGGATTTGGTGGGGGAGGGGAGTCAAGAGAGAAGGGGGACATCAAAGGCTGAAGGATGAAGTCACAATATCAGATTGACCATGGGATTCTCTTCCCATATATCGAGGAGGACATTTTTCAGTAATGATTATGATTTCTAAGATTCATAACTACCTGTTCCCGAACCTCTTCTTGCACCCTAGAGAATAGTGTTCCCATTTCCCAAGAGATTTTTCTAGTGAGGAGGACGTGTTCCAAAGGAAATGTCCTCATCAGATCCTTCCTGTCAGCTGCAAAACTAGCTCATAACCAAATTCTAATGAAACAAAGGACGAATATTGAATTTCCCCTCTAAATTAGGCTTGCTAAAGTCTATTGATTCAAATTCCGGAAGACAAAATATAATGTGAAAGAATCTGATTATCAAATATAAGACATGTATCTGGTGAACTGGAAAAGAGGGGTCAGAGCTTAGGTCTCTAACCAGTCTAACCTCTATGAAAATGTGAAGATTTGGCACCAACCAAACAGACCAAATGTTGTTGTGAAACCTGAGTCGCTCACAGGAGTGGGTCGTTCCTGTCACCTCAAGCTGCTGACGTCGTGTTGAGGTCAGGTCAGGAGAAGGGTGGGATAAACACGACTTCTAGTTGGTGTATACCTAAATGTAGACATTCCCCTATCCTGCCTTTAACTTTGTTAGATACCTCAGAGATTAGGAGCTGCACCCGAGGCTCTCTTGGATGTTCTGTCCTAAATTGGGTTCAGGATATAATGGGTGTATTAAAATGGCTATTGAAACGAGGCCTTCCTCATTCTTTCGGGAATAGATTATCTCAAGATGACTAGATCTAGAGACAATGGATCTCTAGGTGTAGGCTTGGCTATTTTCTCAGTAATGAGAAATTACCCTATATCAAGCGGCCCTTTTATCAGAGTACCGAATACGGTCTGGTAAATAGACGTAAACACATGAAGGCCTACGTGATGAGAAGGGACGTACATTGGCGTAACTTCTTAAACAGGATAGATTTAAGAGGAACATAAATAGTATTGTTTCCCTGTATTGTTGTTTTGGAGTTAGAAGTAAATAATCGATACATGACCATAAACAGGGGGCTCCCAAGTTTGTCTTGTGAATATCTGTGGCCTAAGATTGTGTTGATGCACAAAGCTAAGGGAGTGGTCATTTTTTATCAACAGGGGGCGTGTAGCGGGTTTGGTGGGGGGGGGGCGTAAACATTTCAGACTCCTCCTGGGGGGGCATAACAACTTTTGACCCCTCTCGA
This sequence comes from Acholoe squamosa, assembly GCA_949317995.1. Taxonomy (NCBI): domain Eukaryota; kingdom Metazoa; phylum Annelida; class Polychaeta; order Phyllodocida; family Polynoidae; genus Acholoe; species Acholoe squamosa. The sequence goes on along the minus strand of OX439044.1, from coordinate 42,849,686 downwards.
GGGGGGGGGACATAAAAATGTACCCTCTTTTTTAAGCAAAAAGCCAGTGCACTACAATAGACCAAAGAGGTGCACAAAAAGTCTCTACGGCTCTGGTTCAAGGGAGGGGGTGGGGCGCAAAGAATTTGACTGCCATCGAAAGGGGATGGGCATAAAAATGTTCTCCAAATATTTACCAAGAAACTCACCACCTCCCCCTGTTGATAAATAATGCCTACTCCCTAAATTGTCTTACAATAGTCCCAGTGCGTATCCCAATTCCACCACCCTCACGGGGACAAAGTTCACGTTTTGTGTTCTGCACATGGTTAACATTACATAGGGAGAACCTGGCTCTGTAAGTGTTACAGTGTCAACCACCTAATCAGGGACATTGAACATTGCTGACCCCATCCTGACCTGTATGACCCCTGGACTTAGTGTTACAGAGAGACTGCAACCCTCAAGGTATACAAGTAAGCCTAATCATGAAAGGGAATTGCTTGGCAGGTTGCCCCGCAGGTTGCTCGTGGAGTCATGCTTTAAAAATCTCTAAGAAGCATTCACTGACTATATATATGGATTAAATATTTTAAGTGCTGGATCATGATCAACAGCTAAACACATATACAAACCAATGACTTTGCAATATGTAAACATATCCCCCAATACACATGTTCAGTCGGACTGAATCGGCTTGGTGATTCTCCTATCTAATCAGGTAGATAACGCTGTTATCAGGAGTAACAGGTCCAGGTCTGCCCTATATACCAGGGGTGTGTTGGTGTAGGTGTATCGTATTGCTACATAAGGACCCTGGACCTACACACAACAAGGTGGGTGATCGACCTCCTCCTGTCCCATATGGGCATACACCTACAGGATTCCTGCAGATTGGTATTGTTTATCAGTTATTTAGTCCTATAGTTATGCATTTTGGTCGTATATATTACTATTTGGGCCATTCTGACATTTTCGACAGTTAGGGATGGATAACAGGAGTGACGTTTTCCCATAATATGAGTCACGAAACAAGCGCGACAATGATAATGGCTGCGTCAATTTCCCTGACACCAATTGCGCCACGTGTCTTGTAAATGGACCTATGCATTTGTTATATTGATATTAGAGAGTAATTTCAATCTATGTATCTATGGACAAACTGACCGCAATTAAACATTCCTGGTGTACACAATACTAACATCGTTTGTATCTATCAATCGTATACAAAGTCAGGGGCGTTCTTTGGGTAGAAGCATACACAACAGTCATAATTCACATTTCTTGAACAATATGTGAAATGCCATGGGCTTTAGTGAGATATATCCATTTAGTGGGATGAATAGTAGATCTATCACTCCAATGTTTCTACTACTTATCTACTGATAACAAGTGTGTGTTGTCATGTTAAGGCCAATAAGTAGGAGATACCCTTGGGACTTCCCCATATGTCTGAAGAGGCTGAAAATATTGATTACAGTTTTGCACTTATATAGTGACCTCCATGATCCTGTTGTCCAGTATACATGTCCAAGTTCTAAGTATCAGACTAGAATGAATCATATTATGACCATAAGAGATTACAATTACAACCTGTAGTTCTCAAGTACAATGTTGCAATTAGGTTTGACCATAGGGATATCAGTGATTAGACCTCCTGTACATAATAGGCGATGTGTATCAAATTCAGTGACATGGATATGCACCCTTTTCTCTACCAATGTTTTGTAACAGGGCCATATGAGGACCAGTTATGCCTGAACATTCCAAGATGAAGGCCGTTCGTCGGATTAGCACCACAGAACCATTTGAGGTATCCCAGAGCACACCTCTTCCGGAAGTGCCACAGGGAGGCGCAAGAGTTAGGGTGAGGCTTCAAGATAACTTTTCTTGCTTCCATTGTTTTTATCAACTAAGGGAGTGATCATTTTTTAACAACAGGTGGGGGGGGGTGGTGGGTTTGAGGGGGGTCAGAATTTTTTAAACCCCTTGACCGGGGGTCAACATTTTTTCAACTCCTCTGATGGGGGTCAAAATAATTTAAGGCTAAAAGGGAACGATTTTTGACCCTTATGGGGGGTCGAAATCTTTTTTCACGTGTCCGCGTGCAAACCCACCGGTTACCCCTGTTGTTAAAAAATGATGACTCCCTAAAGGGTTTCGGAAATGGCTTTACCCGGGCATTACCTCCACTCTGAAAAAGATTTTTACCACGTCGTTCCTAGAAGTACTTGAATTCTGCGTATGAAGATTTTTTTATAACAACGATTTCATTTCGAATGTGTGTTCTTGCTGACATAACAAAATAATTCGAGCCACCAAAGTAGAAAACAATGCAGAAATTTGTTGAATGCCTAACTGGACACAATGTAACTCAAGGCAAATACCAAACTTTTATCACCTTTATTCAATTGTGATGATAATCTTGGTGGAAAGGCTCACCATACACAGTTGTATTAATATTCTTTGTCAGGAGCGTGTTGCTCCTATGGTAAAAAGAGCTGTCAGTAGGTACCCTCTTTTCAAAAGAAGTCATGCTCTGCTTCACCATTCAACTTGCACTGACCGACCACATTAGTCTGAAAAGTCACCTGCCTTGTTTAAAACAGAGAGAGTTGCACTATCAGCTATCTATTCATGTCACAAACTCTATAGTATTTTATACTGACTGACTTCTCCCATCTAGGTACCTACTAAAATCCCCCTTTTTTAGCACCATACTTGAATGACCACTTGTGAGCAACAAAAGGGACAAGTTATAGCTACATGAAAAGAAAGGACTGGAAATGAGGGCATTTTTAGTCAGCTCTTCCTTTTACTATAGGAGCAACACCCTCCAGACATGTTGAATAATACCGATGCTTTGTTCAGGTGCACTATGCTGGGGTGTGTTATACAGAGAAGCAGGTGGCTAAATCAGGACACAGACGTCCCCGCATGAAGAGCATCTCAGACACATCTCTCTATCCAGGTAAGCCTCAGTCATGTTCTACTGTTAAACATGTATTTTCACATATATTTTGACCATCATTGAGTTTATTAGCAGGTTGTCTGAGCATAAATACAGATCAGGCTTTGTTCACTACAGTTGCACAAACAATCCTAAATATCACTATGTGATTGGTTTCTTTTAGCAAGATATGTACATAGATCGTGCCTACTACACTAATTTGTCATATAAACAGAGGAGACAATGAAAATATTTCCATATATAGAGTGGGGGATCCTACTTATAGGATATAGGATATTTACCATTCAATAGTTTTATTAGATCGCCTTCAGGAAATGTCACAATTGCCTCGCGTATACATACAGATAATTTGGTGATATGCAGCTTACATAATAAACAATGATAATTATGTAGCTTACAAATTTCTCTGTTTTTCGTTTATTTGATAAAGCAGAAGGTATGTCCGACTCCGTTAATTATTGTTGTGCATAATGTAGAGGAGATCGTGTAGATCTCTATGTTTTGTTTGTCCTATCTAATAGACATAGGGTTTCTTTTACGTTTGCGTACCTTATATATATCTTGTGCCATGTGTTTATTGAATTGTTTGACTTAAGGGGTGCATCATTGGACAAGCTGTTTTGGTGTTTTCCTCCCGTGTTCCTTCTTTACTATCTTCTTGTTAAGCCCTATGTCCTCATCTTGTAGTGTTTTATTGCAAAACTTGGAATCCGAATGACAATTATGAGCATGGGTTTGTCAGAACTACCGCGTTAAACTATACACTCAGACCTTAGTAAGCAATAAGTAACATAGACCATAACTTCTTTTTTCTGATATCACAAGGGTGTAACATATAGTCAAATGTAAACTGATATTTAATGGTGTTACTGCTGTAACATTCTTAAGCATGTCCATCCCTCAGTTTGATAGTTAGAAATTGCGAGGGCATCCGGTACCGATAAACGTGATTCCACTTGGGTGATACCTTAACTCATCTACACAATAAGAAGGAAAATTCATCACTAGTCATATTAAAAGTTAAATGAGAATATTACACACAATAGACAGCTGTAAGAGCATATTATACATGTATGTTTCACCATTTACATGGCAATACAACCCCAATAACATGACGTTATCGGTGACATCACATGTGTAATGGGTACTCGTTGATCCCCCTGTGACATGCATAACCTTTCTATACTGCAGGATTCGAGGTGTCAGGGGTCATAGAGGCTGTATGTAACACGATAGAAGGCAGCACATTCAAGGTCGGCGACAGGGTCATCGTGTACCCAGAGGACGAGTACTGCGACGAAGAAGGGTAAACAAACATGTTACTGTTTTCTGTTATCATTGGCAGTCTGTGTGCATCAAGAATATGCCAGAATGTATAACAGATATTCTACATTATCTTTTTTCTGGAGTGGTACGTTTATTCTCACTGTAGCTATTATTTTGATCTTTCAATTATCTGCTCTTCCCCACCCTGAGAACCGACTTCCCCAGAGAATTGGTTCCTACTTGAAAAGGACATATGTCGACTCTGGACTACTCCTATACCCAGTGATACCACTCCTCTGACTGATTCCTTTTTTGCAACATATATGAGGGAATCAATTCCCTGAGGTGAGTGAGTTCCTTTTTGGGAATAGCACCTCCGACAGAACCACGTCCAGATCTTTTCGCAATGGAAAATTGATGGACAGACAAATTCTACACAGTACATTGGCATATGCATAAAAAAAATTACAGGGTGACGTTCCATCCTTCCTAAAAATTGACAGAGTGACATCCTGAACATTTCGAGCACCATGTACAGGCACAACAGTATAGGCTTCAGTATGTCTTAGTCTCTTGAAAAGGGCCCATTCCCATTCTAATGCTGCAAATTATGAGTCAAATGAATGAACAGTTAAACTATCACACGGCTGTGCTCATTCATCTCGCGAACCATTGATAATAGAGGAAAAATTGAAGATAATTGTGTGAACTGCTAGTTTGAAGGATAAGGGATATGATCGGGGGAGGGGGCAGTGGATGGGGGGGGGGGTTACAATGTGAATCAGATATTATTAGAACACAGTTTCTTTTGCCACACGTTAATGTCAATGATATGGTCGCTTTTGACAGGGCATGCCAAGGTCGTTTTTCATATCTCCTACTAATCTATGCAGCACAATGAATGGGGTGGGAATTCTGCACCTTCTTCTCATGCAGTTGTGGTTTGTTTTATTATTGGAATGACCTTCCCATTCTAGAGTATTACTTGATGTGGCTCTATAGCCCTGAACAGTATATGTTTACATGGGCAATTCTGTGGCTTACAAATTTAGTACCTTAGGAAAAGAGAAAGAATCATATAATGAAATCTGTGATATGAGGCATGGACATCTTTGAAGATCGAGAGAGGACATTGGGCCATATAAAATTATATTAAGCGAAGCCCTTGAATTGAACTGACAAGATCGCACATCATCTCCCAACCAGAAATGCAGACCTATACTTGTATGTTTCACCACTGCATGGAGGCGTGATGTTTGCCTAAAATACAAGTCTGAGCTTGACAGTATTGACAAGTATAAAAAGAAGGTATTTATCAATGCTGATGAAGATCCCACCACCAGAAGGGTCAAAGGAATTGTGAGGAAGATAGGATGGTATTGTAGAGAGGTGGTGAAGTGTGAGGTAACCATGAAAGGCACTCGCATATTGATTGAAGGAGTGCTTTATGATGGGCACAATCCACACAGGATCCCTGACAGGTATAAACCCGATGATCTGCATTATGAGAATTTGGATAGGCAAGACTACAGAAGTGATGAGGTGAATCATCGTGGGAGAGACATCATTCGAGTGGGGGCTCGTAATAGATGGGATAACACAAGTGATGATAGAATGGTAAAGGATCTGACTAAAAGATACCGGCCACATGATTCACATGACAGACGACTTGATAAACATGTATCCCATAATGGCAATGGCAGTAACGAAGTAAGAAGATCTCAAAAGCAACCGACTAGAGAGAAAAAAGGCGATCGCAATTCAAATAGTTATGTTCACCGAGACCGCTCCCGTGACAACATTGGGCATAAGCCTTATACCCATTCAAGGGAACGCCATCAGCAAGACGGGAGCATCACACAGAGCCACCACCTAGTGGATAAGAAGAATACTAGCAGTCAGGAGAGAGGAAATCGAGACAAGTCGCCATCTGGAGGATCATCCGAGAATTGGTGGAGACTAAGCCCTAAGCCCGATAGTTATAGACACGCCCATGATGATGAAAATTCATCTCTAAAGCAGAAGGAAAAAGAGAAGAGTCAACCTTCAGTGAAGTCAACCTTCAAAGAGAGATTAAATATAGCCATAGAACGAGCTGAAGGAGGTGAATTATGTCAACGTCTGACGAATTCAGGAATGACATTCTGTGGCGCCAAATGCTTCCTAAGTAATCTCTATCCCTGCCATATTCATCACGATGGGGTAGATTTTCATAGTTCGGAGCAACTATACCAGTGGATAAAGTGCTGTGAGCATAATGACCCAACTCGAGCTGATCAAGTATTAGACACAATCACCGGCCTAGAGGCTAAAAGAGCCACACATGGCATGAGAGAATCCGAAGAGTGGAAGAGCTCTACACGTCTAACTGCAATGAGAATTGCTGTATCTAAAAAATTCGTCCAAGATAAAGAGTTAAAAAGGCAGCTGATAACTCTGGGGGATGTCGATATAATCGAAGCCACGATGGAGGATTATTGGGGAGGCTTTGGACGTTATGGTGATCCAGTCTATGACACCGGATTGTACACAGGCAAAAACAATCTGGGCAGACTGTTAACTGATCTTCGCATACGCCTCACCAACAAAGAACGAATGAAAGGCAGCGCTGGAAAGCATGCTAAAGATGTGATGGAGAGCGAGGCTGCCGCTGACGCGCTACTTGAAAGTGAGGACTCTGATATTCTAGCGGATGATACGGACAACGCTGAATCCTCCGTCGAGCATATCTATGAAGTTGACAAAGATCAACGACAGTAAGTCTTATGACCTACTGCCACCACTTGTGAATTCATATACAGTATGACAGTTGAGATCTACCATCATGATCTCTATCTTATGCATCATGTGTTGTGAATACATGACATACTATGGTGTCTCTTCATGGAAGTACGAGATGCTGTTTTTGACCTATGTGACTATTACCTGTATCAATGTCCTGGAGCTGTGAAAACAACTTTAAAATGGTTTCAGCCAACCAAACAGAGTCCAGACAGCCAAGACATTTCCATTGTTTCGCACACTTCTTTAATTACAATACATCAGTTCTTCAAGTGATGTCATTAGATATCTAAGAAACTATTTTATACCGTTATTGAATTTAAATTCCTAGCAACAGAATTCTTCTGAATTTCTTCGAGAAGTTAATTCATTACCCTACTTATAGATACATGACCCTATAAACTTTAATTTTGCACTGTCTTATTAAAACATCATTTAATATGAATTGTTTCTTCCAGGATTATAGTTTGTTATCTTACATAGTACGATTATCTTATAGTTAAGGCAGTGTTTATCATTATTATATGTATTTTACTAGTATGACAGGGGGAGCCTACCCAACAGAGTTACCGACCGAGTATTTCTATCTGGATTGCCCAATTGTTTTGTTAAGTACCCTTAAGGCCAAGTTAAATTGTGCAGAGTATATCCCTGGGGTTTATATCTACTGGTTCCTGCACTGAAATTAATCTTCGGTAATTTGAGTAGCTGATGCAACTTTGAATTAACTGATTGATATACAATTTGATAGGTGAAATTATTTTGTTTGATTCATTCCCGATACATGTATTGATATAGTTATCTTTAAGTGATTGTGTTGTCCTGTTTGACCTTTTCTGACTGCAATGTAAATTGTTAGTCTGTTAGTTTAAGTATACCTCCAGCTTTTGTTACTGTGGGGACTGTATCTTGCACATAGAGCCACTACTTTACTTATTCGTAACGGGTTGCTCTTGGCTTCTTGGCCCTCATCATTGCATTGAGTGCCATTAGTCGCTCCTATTGCACATTTCTCTGTAAATCATGTTCTGTCTGTTGTGCGCTCGATTAGGTATGTTTACTTTTGTTCTGAAAGGTAGGAGCAACAGGGTCAGGTTGAAAGCGACCTATATCAATAATGCTTCTTAAGTATGACTAGCCACTACTCTTGTGACAAAATCAATAGCTTGAAGGGACTGAAACTAATTACTATGAATGTACAAAGTCTCAATGATAAGGTTTTGGACTTACGTCGCTCCGATCTTGGTTTTGATTACATCTGCGTGACGGAGACCTGGTTAGACAGACGTGATCAAACTCATAATGTCGATTTGAATAATATGAGACTGTATAGGAAGGATCGCCTAAATTGCCTTAGGAAGAGTGGTGGAGTAGGTTGTTATGTTAATAATAAGTATGTAGATTACACTTTCGGCCATGCAGCATTAACAGTAGGCAATAAAGACATAGAATGTATTGGATTAATAACTAAATTTCCAAATCAGAAGCACCGTGTGATATTGTCTGTATACCGCCCCCCTAATGGTAATGTAAGGTTATGTTATAAAAAATTGAGTGAAATGTTAAAGCATCCAGACATTCGCAGGATGGAGGTCTGGATCCTTGGGGATTTTAATGTTAATTCTGCAGTTAGAACAAGTAGTAAATATAAAAGTCTAACATCTTTTTTAAGGAAAAACAAGTTGAAATATTTACGTACTAGATCAACGTATTATCATACCAGGGGCAAATCTACTTTGGACCATATTTATTGTAACTCTCCGCATATTTCCACAAATGGTCTGCTTGACTACAAATTTGGTGATCATTTCCCTGTATTTGCTATAAAGAAACAAAGAAGAATAGAGAGGTGTCAAACTCGTTCAATTACTGGTAGATCATATAAGAATTTTGATCAAAATGCTTTGAATAATTATGTGAATAATGCTGCCCTCACTGAAAACCATACGCTTTCTCCTGGTGAACTTTATAGTGAATTTGTAAATTGCATCCGTGTGTACCTGGATAGACATCACCCAGTTAAGGAAATGGCCATTAATATTGATGCACCTACTGGTTTTAATCAGAATCTGGCTTTTTTGACTGCTAAGAAAAAAAGATTTCTTAAGAAACTCCGGGGTTACAGAGGTCAGGATGCTAATCCATTCAGAGCCAAAATTAGAGACCTGGACAAACAAATAAAAAACAAGCTGGTCTTGAACAGACAAAAAGAGATAACCAGGAATCTTAATAAATACAAAACTGACCCAAGGCGTTTTTGGAATGTAATAAGTAGTTTATGGAAGGGACCTCGCACTGAGATAAAAATGTCATTAATAAATGAACATGGTACTGGCATCCCTGACCTTGAGATTCCTGACTTTGTAAATAAATATTATACTTGTATTGGTCCTAACCTTGCGAATCTGATACCAGTTGTCAGTAACACCGACCATCGATGGATTACTGACCTTATACTTTCCCATGTCCCTGAACGTGACCAATTGTTTGAATTGTTGCCTATTGATTTATTAACCTGCACTAATATTATTAACGGTATCAACTCTGTAAAATCATCAAGTATTCAACACATCAGAGCAAATGTGGTGAAAAACGTGTTGTTACATATCCCACATATACTACTTCAAATAATTAATGGTTCAATCACTAATAGTGTCATACCGGAGATGTTCAAAATAGCTAATGTAATTCCGCTGCCAAAGTCAGGCGATTTGCTGAATATCTCAAACTGGCGCCCAGTGAGTCAACTCAATATTGTCTCGAAACTAATTGAGAAATCAATCCACTGCCAGTTAATTAGGTATTTACTGGATAATGATTTTATATCTAAAAGACAGTTTGGTTTTGTTCCAGGTAGATCTACTAATGGTGCTATTTATATTTTGACTCAAGATTTATTTGAAGGATTTAACAGGGGGGAGTGCTCGGCTGTAGTCTTCCTAGATCTGAGAAAGGCTTTTGATACTGTCGACCACTCCCTCCTCCTAGGAAGGCTTAGGAAATTGCATTTATCTGTACAGTGTGTATCTTGGTTTAATTCTTATCTTAAGGACAGAAAGCAATATGCTACTGCCAATGGGCGTGTATCTGCTGAAGAGGCTGTAACGTGTGGCGTCCCGCAAGGCTCCGTGTTAGGTCCGTTATTATTTATAATATATATTGATAGTATAGTATCGGTTATAAAATCCTGCAAATTCTGTTTGTACGCCGATGATCTCGCTATTTATGTCAATGATACCGACCCCAATCATGTACTAAGGAAATTACAGTCTGATCTGGATAGTATCAGTAAATGGTGTAAATTGTTCAAGCTTACTATCAATAATGAAAAAACAAAGTTGTTATGGTGTGCAAGTGATTTACTTAATGCCAGACACAATTTGAGTATAATGAGTGCTGAACTGGATGGTAAGCGCCTTGAAGTGGTTGATGAATTCAATTACCTTGGTGTTATCATTGATCGTGGTCTTAATTTTCGGAGAAACAACGAAAAGATAATATCTAGTTTCCGCCACAAGATGTACCAATTAAGACAGTTAAGGAAATTTGTCGATAATAAGCTGTGTCTGACCTTATACAAACAAATGGTTCTACCTGTGCTGGAACATGCAAGTTTTCTACATGAAAGTGGTCCTAAATCCAGTGTTGGCCGCTTACAACTTATGCAGAATCATTGCCTACGGTTATGTCTTCGAATCTTTAATACTCGAGATATATCTATATACGATCTCCATGTTAGAACCTACATGAAAATGCTAAAGGTTAGACGTGATAAGAACTTATTATCTATGATGTATGATGTTTCTTGTGATCCAAACTGTGTCAAACTCCCTGCCAGGAACTTGCGCGGCAATGTTAAAAAACAGTTAATGGTATCCAGATCCAGGTGTTTGACGTATGATAAGTCACCACTGTACAGGGGGTGTGTCCTTTGGGACAAATTGGATGCAAATACTCAGCAGATAGGCAGTAAGAAAGAATTCATGAACAAAATCTGATTGTATTTGGTGTATAACGGTCACTTGATAGACTACGCAATTATTTTTGAAAGATGTGATATACATGCTGCCTGCGGATAATCGACTTGTGCAAATCATGGTGATACATACAGCCCCTAAGAGGCTTTAGTTATGTCTTTAGTAATATCGTAATGATCTACACCCAAAATGATGCCTGCCTGATGTAACTTTGTACAACCTGATTGAGCGCTACACTATTTCTTTCCTGTTGCCGTGTTTTGGCCGATCTGAAAAACGTACATGTATGATTTCTGCCAATAAACTTGTTAAAACTCAAACTCAAACTCATCTTTTGAAGCCAGACAACCAGCTGACCGCCATGAAATGCTAGACTTGGGTTTTGAATTTCGAAATATTTTTATTGATTAAATCACGTAAAAGAAGTTTCTATACATTTGCTTGAGCAAACCCTCGTTATGTTTCAGGTTTGCAGAGTACATCATAGTCCGAGATGTGAGGAACCTTATCCATGTACCTGACACCCTGTCCATGCAAGAGGCGGCCATGTTACCCACAGGAGCACTAACTGCAATGTCCGCTGTCATAAGGACTAAACCTTTTATAGACAGGAAAATACAAGAAAGAGAAGGTAGGCCTAAGTACTTAAAACCCTCGGAGAGCATCATAATGCTTCAAGACTTTTGGCTCATGTGTCACTTGGGAATGTTCGCATCCACACGGCATATTGGTAAATAATTATTGTGGCGACACTTGGGATAGATTCACCTATTTCCAACCTCTGCTTATACCTTGAGTCGACCACGTTTTAACACGTTATACATCACCTGGAGAGCCTGTGGTGATATTTGCTATCTAAAGTGAAAATTGAAGTTTTGAAGCTTCCCATGATACACTCGGTGCGAGTGAATTTCATCATCCTCACAGGAAAAAAAAGTGCAGAATATTTCCATGATGCTCACAAATAGTAGGTAAGGGATGGGCCGACTTATGGTGAATCTACCCCACTAAAAACTCCCGCGTATAAAGCCTCATACGTGTTTTCGCAACACCTTGGGGTTTGAAACATTGTATAAGTCACAGGGGGCATCTGTTTCGCATGTAAACCGCGACATAAACTCATACAGGCGTTTATGGTTCAATGCTTCAACGTCGACATGATATATGAGTAACCTCTTTGCCTCTTTGCGAGTAACTTTGTCCCCTGCAATAAGGTCCCTTTTCCAGATCCTCTCATTTAAAGATATATCTTTGTTTTCTTTTTCGATTTCCAACTTCCATACAAGCCAGGCATACACAGCGATTAGGGTAAATTTAAATATATGTATGATATCATTTAGTAATGTTTGGCTTTACTATTTTTGCTTCAGGAGGTGGACCAGTCAGCATTCTGATTGTGGGCGCTGGGGCCCTGGGCCTGTGGGCCATCACATTGGGTCGGTACCTCAACAGAGACATCGGACCGGGCAAAGTACACATTGTGGTGGCTGACACAAATGCAAGTCATGTTTTTCTCCATACTATATACGAAAGTCTTATAGCATTGACCAAAAAGTGCTGTATTTTACTCCCCCTGTGTAACAACATACAACTAAATATTATGGCATGTGTTTACCATTCATTTCCCAACTTTTTTCGATGATCCAAATTGAGTTTATTTAAACATGCACTTCTGCGCCATATATTAGGATCCCTTGATAAGAATGCTATCAATATGAGAATGACATAAGGCCCCAAGGCTTCATGTGCCTTTGTATATAATAAAGGGTATTTTTCTTTTAGCCAAGACGAAATACCCCATTAATTGGTAGCACGCAAAAAAAAGATGATTGAATGAAAATCAAATCAAATTAAAAAACAAACAAACAAACAAACAAACAAAAAAACAAACAAGTCACAGTTCGCATAGCTAGAAACTTATATATTCCACCGCATATGATATGAGCCTACATTCAGACCACACGTCTCTGTTAATGGCGTTTGACAAATATAAAAACAAAATACATACTGAACCTCAGATCATCGATAAGGTATCGCCATCTACTTTGAACCTAATAGAAGTGTATTGACATAAATTGAGGTCGTCTGCACCTTTCTTCCTTATCTCCTTGCAAAGTGGCTAGGAGGTAAATAGCTCAAACATAACATCTTCTTTCTCAAATATAACATATTTCTAGTCATCATTGTAGAATTAGGAAATTCCATGTAATGAAATAATCAAAAAGTAGGCCTACACAATACCAACGGAATGAATGTTTCCCATGTATATAATAATGTAGGGGTCGGCAAAAACGTTAAGGCAAACCGGGAGGCGAACCCAGGACCTCTCAGCCTTCAGATGATTGCTCTACCTCTGAGCTACTTCCCCGTACAACGTTTTCTACTTTCCACCCACGCCTGGACTGGGGAGACACAGAGAGGGGACATGTGCTCACATGACAAACATCCCCTGAGAGTCAGCGCATCGCGCACGGGGAAATCACATTCCCCTACACAGCCCCCAACCAGCTTCGACCACCGCTGACCAGCAACCCGGCTCTCCTCCCAACCAGACGATTGGGCTTTATCAACCAGTGCGAGGCATTCCCCATTCCCTGGTCAACTGCCAGTACAAGTACGGGGCAGTCGAAGCGCCTGCTGTGTCACACCAGCCCAGGTACCAAGTTCCCTAGCTCCCCCCCCCCTCATGCGGGTCAGGACCACTCGGTTTCCCTACCATTGTAGGCGTCGGCGAAAACATTTAGGGAAACCGGGAGTCGGACCCGGGACCTCTCAGCCTTCAGACAATTGCTCTACCTCTGAGCTACTTCCCCGTACAATGTTTTCTACTTTCCACCCACGCCTGGACTGGGGTGACACAGAAAGGGGACATGTGATTACATGACGAACGGCCCCTGAGAGTCAGCGCATCACACATGGGGAAATCACATTCCCCTACAATAACATAATACATTACCCTGATTAAATACCCATTATCTTTGACAGATTGAGAAGCTAATGCTTGCCAAAGACCATGGCTGTTCCGACGTGTCTCACTGGGATGATTCAAGTAGGTTTACCTTTTAGTGCATCTTTTATAAAGGCTAGAAGCCAGTTGCAATGTGAACGAGGGAGAAACCAGTTTGGGTCAAACATAGTTGAACAAGAACTTTTTGTTTTAGGATGTCTTAGCCAAACAAAATACCCAGTGCTGAAAGGGATGAAAAATGCGTTCTAAGCCACAAGTCCACTTGAGCTCTGCATACAAATTTTGTTCCCGTACAGTTGGTTTAAGAATAGAGCAGAAAAAAACTGTGGTTATCTCATCTGAAGCTTTAATGGTGGACTCACATTGTACTTCAGCACATGAGGAGCACCTCATTGAGCGTACAAAGTGTGCCTGTCATGGCGGTGTGGATATTGTCATCGACTTTGTCAGTTCTCCCAGGACCATAGACAGGGGAATGAAGGTGCTTTCAAGGGTAAGTATTATAACAATTCTAGATTTTGTCATTTCTCGCAGAACTACACTGCAAAAATGGTGTTTAGACTTTAAACGTGTTTAGGTCTAAACATGTTTAAAGTCTAAACATTTTGGTTCAATTGGTGTTTAGTTAACCATGTGTTTAGTATTTAAACATTTAAATTCTAAACACCTAAACACTTACATTAATAATGCTTACATGTTTAGATTGTAAACGGACAGAAAACTAGGTGTTTAGCTTTTAAACACTAATATTTCTACATGTTTAGACATAAAATATACACCAGGTGGCAGCTGTATTCTATAATTTACCTTCTGAATACAGTCACCTGTTACTGGTTGGTTACATTATGTTACAGTTTTCTCCTAATTCACAGTTTCATATAATATAGCATGTACAGTATACTAACAATAAAAGGTTATGCAATGTCATGGCCATAAGCGCATCAGGGGTAAGCAAGTAGTCCTTGGACACCCATTCTGTGAAGTAAGAAAGTATATAAGCTAAAATATCTTTTGTGTCTCTGTTTTATTCAAAAATGGGGCCCTGACACTGATGTGATATGGGTTCAATACAATATAGATGAAATACTTGGACAATATAGCTGTCCCTGTAGACGGAGGTGCATTGATCCCCTTCAGAAAGTGGGCATGTTTGATATACGGTTCTCTACCTAAATGCATTAATAAGCTAATTCCCAAATACAATATCATATTATTCATAGATAGGCAAATCAAATACCTAAGCAAAATTCTTCAAATCAGGTGGGGGGGGGGGGGGCAGTATACACCTAAACATGTTATAGCATAAACACATTAAGTAGCTAAACATGTCATTTTTCTAAACTTATTTCATGTGTTTAGTGTAATATTGTGTTCAGAAAAACGGGACAAGATTATGTTTAGGATTATGTTTAGGATCTAAACACCTTTTTTGCAGTGCAAGGTCAAAATTCTTTTTCAACCCCTCTTAGGCGGGTCAAAATAATTTCATCTGTTTTTAGTGAAAAAGCATGTGCGTTTCTATAAATATTATTGTTCCAGCTTTATCTATGTGTTGATTCAACTTTATCATTTGAGCCATTTTCCAAAAACCTGGTAGGTACAGTGCATTAGCATTGTCCCCTATCTATATGATAATATTAGCTGATCAGATGTATTTGATGACACCACTTATCTACGTCATGATGGTAGGTACAGTGCATCAGCACTGCCCCCACGAAAACAAAATTTATTGATACACTGACATGCCTCTCCACTTTTCTTATCCGCTAGACATTATGGATTTATTGTAATTCTGCTACCATATAAGGATGAAACTTATCCTGTGTTCAACAACATACAGAAAATGCATTATGTACATAGTTTATTTCATCCTGATGAAATTTCGTGACGAAAGGCCACTGAGAGGGGGCAAAATTTGACCATTTTCGATTTTATAATGCTGAAGGTATATGTCATTTGTGGATGGCCCCAAACCCAGCAGCCCCCCCCCCCCCCGTTGTTAAAAAATAATCACTCCCTCAGGCAAACCGGAGATTATCTGTTATACACCCCGCTTTCGTTGGCTGATTTTGTAGACTAACCACGGACCTGTATAAGGTAATATCCTAAATTTAACACTTTCTACATTAAAAAGGTGCTTTTCGCAATACCCAATCTACGTTGTCGGTTTACCTCCATTTTCATCAGAATAGAATTAATGATAATTATTGAAGGCTTGGTGACCTCTTTGATATTGACGGTTATCTTTTTTTCTCTTCTGCAGGAGGGAGTTCTCGTGGTAGGCGGGAATTCGCGATATGAGATCCAGTTTTGTCTGAGGAGTCTAGCTGAGAAGCAGCAATGCATTATGGGAGTGAGCAAAGGGACGAGAGAGCAGCTCAAGGAACTTGTCAACATGGTAGCAGAAAAACAGGTACGATGGATGCCCTGGGAGGACTTTCATAGGATATTTCTAGTGAAAATAAAAGTATTTTGTTAACACTTTAATCTCAGATTGATCTTCTAATTTGCATACAGCCTATTCCGATAAAGAGCAGAATTTGCGGTAAGAACCCATATATACTAATATGCTGCCCTATTTCAATATGAGCAAAAGTCTATGCAGGAGATTTACGGTAATAAAATCGATAAACAACAACTATCGTAAAGCCTTTCTCACATGTTCTTATCTACTATTGGTTACAGATTAAACCCCCAGTCCATCACATCTTCCCTGTAGAGGAGGCTAACAAAGTTATTAGTCAGCTGGACAACTTCAAGATCCATGGCCGTGCCCTCTTCCAAGTGTGCAGCCTTGACTCAGATGACCTTGCCTAGGAGTACCTGAATGGCATTGATAACAACATATTACCAATACAGTCATATTTCAACTGCTTCATATATGTACCACCTTATCAGTTGTGTTAAAAATACGCTGGAAACGAGGATGGGTGTGGTCCCTTTAAAGTGGTTATTGGCACAACATTGGCTGTCCTGCAGTCTTGTTTTAGTTTCTCGTATTGTAGTGCTGAACATTCCAATTGTAAAAGCAACGTATTGCAGCTTAAATTACATGTAATACACTTACAAGACAAACAGCTAAGCAAACAAAAGATTGCTGTGTATTTACCATAATAACAACAACGGCATAATTGTTCGTACCTAGTCAACGAATAAATCTTAGACTACTGACCAGAAACTAAAAATCAGCAGAACCTACTGATGCGGCCATATTTCCCCAAAGTTATCGGGTGACCATGCAAAATCATCGTCTAAAATAAAATATTCCAGGTTAGTGCTAATATCGACTTTAAAGTTAGTCTCAAGTTTGGGGCGTGGCATTGAAGAAGGCGGGGAGGTGCAGTGAACAGGAGTTGACTGTAGATATACGCAGATGACAGGGTGCAGAAGATCGCCATTCCATGATTTGGAGGACTGTCCCAACTTTAAAAGGTTCAGTCCTGATTACACTATAATCATTGGGCATTAATACGCTAGCTGATGTTAACGCTATCTCAAATAAAAAGACTTCTTTTTTGTTCTACATTATCACCACCACATTTTACAAAAAGCACGGACCTATATGCAAATCCGTCCCGAAAGCATGCATGTTCGGCGGTCAGTCCTAATAATCCTCTTTTTTCTTTGCTTGGGAAAAACGAAGGAGTGTTTTTTTTAAAGCTAGGAGGCTCCCTTGTCAAAACATGAAGAGAAATCAGTTTTCCTTTCAGTGGTTTAACTATTGCATTATAAAATTATTGAATTTTCAATATTGAGCCAATATAAATCTATAGCTAGGGTATGGTGTTTGCAGAATATATATTCCCCAATGGAGGAATGCATGTACAGAACATCACAAAATAAATGTTGAAAGCTTGACTGATGCTAAATTGCCATCTAGCACATGAGCACATTCCTGTCAGGACACGGATCTGGATATTAGATGTGCACGTTCATGTCCTGATATCAAATTTTGATTAACAGGTTTGTTATGTAGATTGTAGAAATAGTTCCACATTAAATAGTTAAAATACTACCTACCCGACTATGCCCAGAACGTGCTCTCAGAGTCACTTGCTTGCCTGGATACGTAATCCAAAAATGCTATCGCTGTGTACGGTTTGTAGGCGGGGTATCTATAACTACTGATAATAATGTATAGCCTTCAGCATCGTCCCACCTACTGAATGTGCTCATTTTTAATGGAAACTAGTATGGTGCTATATAATTGTTTATACATCTCTCCGTTAATATCACATTTGAGTAGGCCTACTATTCCCTATAGATGCATGCAACCATATTTTATAAGAATATGTTGATACGGTGCGCTCAAAATGTAAATTTATGTGATTTGTGAGCTATATCCTAAAGCTAACATTTATAATGGTGCTATAGTTATTAGTATTGGCTACAATCATCGGTACCAAAGAACTTAATGTCACAGTCCATCAAGAGAAGTCAGCATAGCCTACATGCTTGACCGATGGTAAACATGTATTTGTGTCCAGGAGTATCCACAGAGGACGTTAGGCATTGTGAAATAATGAATACATATCAGTAATGGTGGAAAAGAAGACGCGGTGGACTGTTTCATTCAACTTGGGGCGTTTCTAATGGTCATTTACTTTGTACAGAACGTGCTTCCTAGATATTCATTTCAATAAAGATAAAATCAGCATAAAAACAACATTCATTATGTTTGTGTAGTAAAGTTTTAATATGTGACAAAACTGGGAAATCGTAAGATTAGCGGAAAATTCTCAATGAAAATCATGTCTTCATTTACATGTTGTATCTAATGACGGTGAGATGGAATTATCACGAACGTGACATGCCTCCTCAATACTGGACCTGAGGGGTGGGGATCTGCCCCCCCCCCCGCCAAAGAAAAAGACATTGCGTCATGGGGGCTTTGGCACAGGCCAATTCTCACGTAGAGGCCCGAGGAATAGAACCGGTTATTTGCCATTTCATATTAAATTTTAGGGGGTGGCCATTTGTTATCAGCAAGTAATGATCACTTAGCCTGTTATAAGGTAGAGTGTAGGCCTTCTGGCTCGGGCCAATTCATATCTTAAAATCTAAATGCCCGCTACCGGTAGTATAATTATAATAGAAGCTACACTCGGGGGAAACGTGAACCAAAAATTAAAACGTGCACGTTTTCGTATTGCCAAAAGTATTCTCGTCATATAAAAAAGTGAAAATGTGCATTGATGCTTGCTCTTTAAAAAGTGCATGCCTGCTCTAATGTAGTCTTATATGGAGGGATTATTTGGCAATACAATGAAAACGAGTTAGACCATTCTCTTGCAAATCAGCCCTCTCTGAAAGATTTAAGCAGGTTCTTCCTCGTTTTCTTTTGGCAAGGCCCTCCTGGTTATAATGCTGTTACCGTTAGTGTGGATGCGCATTGTTAGGTGGTGTTTCTAGTTTAGCATCCTGACATCAGGGGGCACCAATACTGTCCCAGATCCATGCTGAGCTACTCGATGCTTCATCTAATCCGTAGGTTTTCTCTGGGGAATTCAAATATTTAATGGTAGATCCTTTCCCGGTCCATTTACGCGGTTTACCCAAGTGAAAAACAATAAAATTAATTGTGTGACATGATAAAGGACTAGTCTTATATAATTCATATTATGGACCTACGTGTATATACTTCCATGTTCGCGTGAACTACTGGCTTTTCTTATCTTTAACTGCAGTGACGTCATGACGGGCGAAATTGGTAAACACCTTTAGGGAGTGATCATTTATAACAACAGTGGGGGGCCGGTGGGTGAAAAAATTTCGACCCCCCCTCTTGAGGGGGTAAAATTTTTTCAACCCCCGATAAGGTACAAAAAATTGTGCGAACGTCCCCTTTTAGCCTATAGTAACGTGCAGGGTTTTCCACTGAAAACAGGTGAAATTATTTTGACCCCCCCTATCAGAGGTGTTGAAAAAATTCTGACCCCCCAGTCAAGGGGTTTACAAAATTCTGACCCCCCCCCTAAAACCCAACAGCCCCTCCCCTGTTGTCAAAAAATGATCACTCCCTTAGTCAACCCCATTCACTGTTATTATCGATGTATAGAGAAATACCAACAACCTGATGGAGTTTGCAACCCATACGAAGCTAAGTTGCAATGTCAGCTTAAATAAACAGTTCTAAAGCCTCTTAGTGAGCCCCTTATATGAGCACCATTGGTTTTATCCGTTTTATTTTCTCTAATTTCTATGTCTGTGTCTGTAGAACTGTTGTTCTGACCTCGTCTAAGAGATCACCAGTTGGTTACCTGATAAATGACAGAAGACAGACCTGAGTTGAGTAATGATGTAGGCCTAGCTGTACATGCACTGGTCTCATCCTGCGCTATCAGATTTTGGGTGATATAGGTATAGCTCTCATTCAGATGTGTCCATCTCAGTGCTTTGGGGAAAACTAGTCAAATAGAGCTCCTGATGTAGCCTATCAATGAGTGTCAAACACAGATGTACAGGTTACCATTTATTAATGTTAATGTAGTAGTACATTTTCAATCCAGGTCCTTTACATGTTCAAGTGTTGTTCATGATATGTGCAATATCAATACCTTGTATGTGCGAGCTAGTGGCATGTGCTTCACATAATGATGATCCTCTAATATAATATTAAATCTCAGTGTACTAACAGTGCTGCTGTTCCTTGGCAGCAGATTGGTATATATTTTTAAATTGGAGTTTCATTCACTTCCAGAGTATGGACCACTATACATATCCCTCCTATAGATGTTCTCTATACACGAGCTGCTCTGAACTGCTCTTGTGTGGATTACTTAATGCTCTCTGATGATTCCCCTTTACTAGCATCACATTCATGCTGCCTTAAACTGACCCTGTTCCAATTTACCTGAAAGGTGTCATCCCAGGGCTAAGGTAGTTAACTTACCTGTATGGATACCTAGGTCAGGTGGGATGGGGTTCTATCTATGCCAACTGTGTGTTGGTGAGTAGTCTGACATCCCAGGGCCGTGTATAATATATTATTCTGTTTATACCAATCTCTTTCTTTGAACCACCAAGATCTTACACTCACTTTTTCCTGTTACCTTTTCAGATGTTGATGCCACTTCCTAAGCTACATCTAAACACAGAGTGAAGCTCTACCACCTAACACTATCATTTACTAATGTTTATTTTAAAAAAAAACTTTTAATACAGGACCTCGTCTTATTTCTTCCTTACTGCACAACCCAATATAGTTTTGATTAAGCATGCAGGATCCATAATGATCGTAAGTATTAATTCCCACAAATGATTAGTATTTCTTTTGACGTGATTTGATAACCTATAGTATTGATGAAAGATTCCTGAATTTCTAAAATGTTAAGGTCGCATTTGCCAAAACATATTACTAGCATACTAGTTAAGACACGCTTGCTCTGAATTAGCTCTTGAATGAAACTGATGTTCAATCAAGCTGTTTGCTCCCTGGTACATGTTATGTATGTGTCGGGTAACATCAATTTTGGTTGTAAGACTCAGGACAGTAAATTGTGGACAAATGAGGGGAAAGGGCCTTCCGAGGTAAAATGCGACATTTGAAATTGAAGTTATCAGCTTTAAAATGAGGTATAACGCTTGAGCCTCTGGTCTTTGGGATACTTCACAAAAGTGGAATGACATAACTAGATACTAATATACAGCCAATAAGCTCTATTATTCCTTGCTTTTTTCAGCATATGAATTTCCATGAATTATTCTATCAATTGACATTTATTCTTGTGAGACACTTATCTCATCTATTCCAGAAATTAATCAATTGTATCAAATTTTGAGTATCCTGTCTTCATATTGTAACAGAAAATCGCCTTGCGCAGTAAAAATAAATGCCTATTTTATAGGACAGTAAAACAATTGTTTCTATTTGGAATTTAATTCTGTTAGGCATGGCAACCCATATCTCTGACACCCCTTACCTTTTGTATAAAAGAGTATAATAGCAATTTGTTGGTCTATTTTTCATGGTTTTTTTTTACCTCTGTTGGTCCTTTGTTGTTTAAGTAATACAGTGCCAGTTATGCAGCAATTGCTGCATTTGGTCTATTGTGACGTCATGGACTACACCAGAGAAGTCCCCTGGTTCCCCTTATAATACCAGATGTGCTCATATATGTATGTCTGTATCTTTCCTTTCAAACTTAATTCTACAGAAATAAATCATCATGAAAATACGGCTTCCCTCCCTTCAATTGTAAAGAAAAATAACAAAAAACAATAACCCCCCCTCGAAAACTGGTTCTACAGTGTATATTTTGAAAGCAACTATAATACCATATATTGTCCTCTGGCGGATTTTATATTGCATGATTCGTTTTGTATCTGTATGTGCTTACAAGAAAAGGGTTGCAGCAGTCCTTGCTGGTTGGAAATGGGAAGAAGGTGAACTCTGGAAATATGCTTGCTGTGCCCAGTACGTGACAATAGCGCCCTCGGAGCGATTCAATTAACCTCCACCTCGTTCACTACCCTCTTTATCACTCACTTGACCAGCCGGAAATGTTAATGGACGTATGAAGTGGCGCCCCCATCAGTTCCCATAACGCACCATGACCGCCATTCCTGCCAAACGTGGTCCATTATTCCGTTACCATAGCGACATGGCAACGGTCTCGATTGGTCGGGCCTTCTTTCCTTAGCCACCAGGCTTTGGGGGTGTGCTTTTTATGATTGCCTCTACAGACCTCTCATTATCAGGGTGTATGTACCCCCACCATCACCATTCCTCTATCTGTGCACATGTACCCTGGTAATTGTAAAAGCTTAATCTACAACTTTAGTTGGTCGAAATGGTGACTTAAGGTCGTCATCCTGACCACCTAAGTCGTCACGATGACGACTTTATATTGTTGGTATGACAATTTTAGGTCGTCATGGGGCATTGACCATCCTAAACTCGTCTGTAGTGACAACATTCAAGCATAAAGTCAAGAAAAGGTGGTTTCAAACAAACCCTTGGTCAGATGCAATTCAATATCAGACGTTATAATATTCATTAGTGTTGTATAACCTTCTCAGCGCTGCTGAAAGTACCTTTTGTAGCCAATTATTTGCAACAAAATGTGCAATATATTATGCCAATGCTCATTTATAATAGATATCAATCAATAAACCGTACGATCCTTTCGTTAAATAGACCAATCAGACCCACCTGGACAATCAACTGCCCAATATTATCATAGTAAAAAAGGGGTTTGATTTTGTTGTTGTTGAGGCAGGGACGTAAAGCCTGGATATTGACAGCAAAAAATTGATACCTGGAACTAAGAAAAAAATTAATAAGAATTACTCTGATATGGCAGAAAGCGCATAAACTCTTTTTTTTTGTCAATGCAAAAATGCATTTCTTCAATGCATTAAAACCATCAGTTTTGGCTTAGGATTTTGCAGGATAAAGTACGATCACCTGATACATTTCTCGCAGGGCCTATAGTAATCCAGCCCATCATTGAGGATTCCGACCAAGAACATTACCTCTTAGACTAAATAGATGAAGGAGCAGCAAAGGGGTCCTTAGGGGTAATTTAATTCTTAGGATTACTGGAAGCTACAACACGTTTTTTTATGTTTGATGTGTCTGGATATGGAAAAGTGATGTTGTGGGTGTGAACTTTTGTGCAGGCACCTAGAAATCTGCATGTCTATGCAATCATCTCTTCAAATTATAGGTCCCTTTTTGAGGGTAGGAAAATATACAAATCCATCTGTTCTTACTCTAATATTGATGTTATAGCAATTCTGATGGTACCTAGCCCCCTAAAATGGACCCATGGATAAAGCTGGTACCTTCTATTTGTTAGTCGGACAAGTGGTTACCTAGCAATGGTCACTTTAACCTAGCAACAGGCCCTTACGGAGACATATATCGATTGAATTTCTGCTGGTATCTAGCCTCCTAAAATGGAGCTAAGGAACAATGCTTTCTAAGCATTCCATTTGTTTCTAGGACATGCATCTGCCTTTTACCTAGCAACAGGCCTTTTTGCTATAAGAAATGAACTAAACTTGGAATGAGTTAAGGAGTCAACAGTAAGGAACCCACTTTGTAAAGATATGATATTGAGAAGGTTCATACACTATTTCAGAGTGGAATTTTGACGGCACCTGCCCCCCCCATTGCCTGGAGGTTGTCAGTCTTTGCTTGGCAACTGAGACCTAAGTTCCCAAGCTGCTATAGGAATAATTCAAACCATGATTATGGAGCCAACTAAAAATTGCTCATCTTACTCACTTACAAGAATGCTCAGTGATTAGGGAGGGGTGTACCCTGAAAGGGCCAAAACTTGCATACCCTGGTTTTGCATATAACAACCCTACCCTGCACTGACTTTTTTCTATTGTAGATACCAATCATGAATCTACAGCCTCACCCTTTTGGCCACTTGACTGCCCCTATTAAGCTACATGATTCTGCAATCCCTATTCTTTCATGTAGTAAGAGGCTGTCTTCCCTCTTGGACTTTTATATATGAAAAATTCCTGATGTCCTCTCCAAAGATTGGCAGTTTGTTCATCCTGAATGATATCCTTGAGTGTAAGTTTGTAACAATTATGAGAGGGACTGGTCATCTGATATCAGGTACTCTTTGAGAAAATCTGACAACCACCTTTGTTTACAATATATCCTTATTATATGATCATTGGGCATGCTAATGCTTTATGGGTGGATTAACCAGCTGTTTTGTCCACATGACTGTAATTGTAGTATATGATTGCACCTATGAGGCTACACTTATGTATCTAGGTAATAAATGCCCTGTTGCACAATGACTGAACTATAGCAGGACCCCATGTATGTGGTATCAAATATTGTTGTACATGATAATGTTAACTGTTGGCCTTTTTTGGGAAAAGCTCACATATGTGTAGAATATTATGTTCTAACATTCGAGTGCAGTTGGGTTGGCTTTCCCGCAATTTGATTGGTGGATAGCCAGTGCTGGGTCAGAGGACCCAGCACTCTGTGGGAGAAGTACTTCCGATTTGCAGTGTTTCAGTCTTATATGGTGATTATCTTGAGGAAAATAATCAAAGTTATTTCTCATGTCAGAATGTAAACAAAACACTCAGATACGAGTTTGTACCCTGCCCTCGGCCTTTGGCGATCTTAGGCAAAGCCTGAGGACCTCTGGTCAGGGTACAAACTCGAATCTTCATGCTTTGTTATTACAGCCAATAACCAATTCTCAACTCAACTCTCACCTCATGAGCAACCCTCCAATGTGACCACCTCATTAGTACAGCCAAATCTGGACCCAATCATTACTTAGAAATCATCCTGTTGTATAGCAAAGCCTGTTGAAAATGTATATTTACTACTCCTAGGGATATTTACACACATAACCGGTTGTTGCTTCCTCAGAGGCAACCGCTTGTCCTAGCAACAAATAGAAGGCACCAGCTTTTAACTGGGGTCCACTTTAGGGGGGCTAGGTACCATCAGAATTGCTATAACATCAATATTAGGGTAAGAATAGATTGATTTGTATGTTTTCCTACCCTCAAAAAGGGACCTATAATTTGAAGAGATGATTGCATAGAAGTGCAGATTTCTAGGTGCCTGCAAGAGAGTTCACACCCACAACGTCACTTTTGCATATCCAGACACATCAGACAAGATAAAAAAATGTGTAGTTTTCAGTAATTCTTAGAATTAAACTCCTAAAACAAGGCCCTTTTGGAGCATCATTATTAATCAAAGGGGGTGAAGGAGTGAGTAATACATGTTTAACGTCATTTTGACAGCTAAGGTCATATTCATGGCGAGAACTACATTACACAATTTTACAGAGGAAGCGGGAGGGGGGTGGTAGGTTTGAGGGGGGGGCTTAAAAAAATTTACCGTATTTTTAGCAAAAAAAACAGCGAACTACCATAGATGAAAAGGGTGCGAAAAATTTTGACTGCCCTCGAGGGGGACGTAAAAAATTTCTGCACATCCATGCGAAAAAACCACCATCCCCTGTTGATAAATGTGAGCCAGCAAGCAGAAATGGGGTTCCTGCAGGATTTAGTACCTGATTTCACCACCAGGGGCACCACTGTGGGCTAGAATAGGAAAAATATGCCTAAAACTGCCATAGGGTACTTTTTTATGGAGAATTCAATAATCTGTGATAAAACGTTTTATTTTGGGTGGAAAGGTTCCAAATTTGGCATGTAAAAAGAATGTTTTTGTGCCTAAATAGGCATTTTTGTTGATTTATGTTGCCATGGAAACACGATTTTCATTCTAAAAACGTAAATCAATGATCCCATTTGAAGGAACCTTTCACAAGGTTTACTATGATGAAAACAGAAATACCATTTTTACATCAAAAGTTATGGACAAAAGAATACAAATTTATGCTAATTTAGCTAATTAGCTTAAATTATGCTAATTGTAGATGTATCTCATGACCAATTAGATATAGAGCTTATTTGCATTCAGGAAATAGTTATGCCTACCCATATTTCTCCAAAACTAACAGGAATATCTTCTCATGCAATATATCACTGTAAAGCTAGTGATCTGAATTTTAAAATTGACTTAGCACGGAGCACCCTTTCTCCTTGCCTCTACACAAATAATGACCACTCCCTAAGAGAGCCAAGTAATGTGTCGTGTAATCGCACATTGTTCTAGGTATGGAATTGGGTGTGAACATGAAATATACCTTCCTGTTTGTCTTCCTAATGCATCATAGAATTTCCTGGTGGAATATCGACATACCACCAGGAATAGATGCGAGGAATCTATTCCTAGCTAGTGGTTCCAATAATAGAGTTTGAAGTAACGGAGTAATGCCACCTTCGTTGAGGGCCAATAAGCTGTGATGTGAAACCTACCTATGGGTTGCATGCCTCCAGCTATTATTGTAAAATACACGTGCATATGCGTGTGGTTTATCCAAATCTGTTGGTCTCAACAGAAGTGAGATTGTTTACAAGCAGGGTCGACCTTATCGGATACTGAACAGACAGAAAAACAAGAAACACATTTTAAAAAGATGTCAAGTGGAAGTCTATATTAATTATGTCGGCTCATAAACGTGATTTGGCACCTGCTAGGGGGTTCTCAGTGGTATGCACATGTTGTTGATACTAGAATCGACAAATAAATGCACCAACTTAGTCGACAGACCATAGACCAATTTTGATGGCATAAGGCTCGAGTCACAAGAACCAGTAAGGTCAATTCAATTTAGAAACCCATGACAACGTCTATGTAAATTCAGAGGGAAGGTTCACGGAGATACGAGCACTCTCGACGAATGGTTGGCATACATAGAGTATGCACATTATAATCTATTGGTTGTCAATCCTCACGTTAATCGATTACATGTACCTTCTTTATAACATCACTGTCATACTTTTTGTCTGTATTCTTCTGTCTTTCTGCGTATCTCGTTCTCCCCATTTCTCCGTTTCTCCTCAGTTTTTTCCCTTTTCTTTCGGTGTGTCTCTGTCTAATTACTCCCCCCTCTGTCTGTCTGTCTGTCTCTGTCTCTGTCTGTCTCTGTCTGTCTGTCTGTCACTGTCTGTCTCTGTGCATCTGTCTGTCTCTGTCTATCTGTCTCTGTCTGTCTCTGTCTGTCTCTTTCTCTGTCTGTCTGGACTCGTTAGAGCTACGTAGTGGGGTCATCTACAAGTAGAATCCTACATTGTGAGCTTTTTTGTCGTTGTGGGGTTGACCCCAATGGGGTTGAACACAATGAATGTCACTCAAATTGGTGTAAACTGGTATTCCGGGGTCATTGGGATGGAAATCTTTTACAACCCCACACTGTATTGTGTCTGTGAGAATGACACGATTTGTCTGTGCATATTTCAGACAGTACCAGCACCTACTGCCCTCTAGTGAGCAGTAAACATTGCACCCCACATATTCAGACACGATAGCCCCATAATGACAGACATTGCTTCCCATATATAGCAGTAACCCCATGATTACAGACATTCGACACAACATAAAAAGATACAGTTGATCCCAATTTAATCCGAACTTTAAATTCATGTGCGTGTGTTTGCCTGTGTGTGACGAAGAGAGCATAGGTTGACATGCTTCATTTCAACTCCTCAGCCTCAACACATTTGGCTGATAGCCGTTGCAATAAGCTTCGAATTGCCTGGTCCTGTGTCTCTTAGTGCAACGGTTCATGAGCTAGAGCAAAAACAATTCTTTTACCGACCTCATCACGCAGCGGAGGCACTTTTTCCCAAATAGTCCTATGGTGAGCAGATGATGCCTGCATCATGTAGATGCAAGAGGTAATGCCTTCTGAGCCATTATCCAGTCTCCACACCCAACAGAGAACTCATAGTCTAACATATTGAATAGGGACTCTTTTACGATACTTCTGCTAAAATCTTCAAAATGAAATATCTCAGCAACCGCTGGTCTGATCGGCTTGATCTTAGGTGCGTTTCATAGGGCATGGAAGCCGCTTTCTTGGTAGTCTGAAGCCAAATGTACAAAAGAGGCTTAATAAAGGGGTGCTGGGCATTTTTTTAAAAAATTGTTTATAGGGTTGAATTAGGACAATTTGAGTCTAAAACCAATTTTAACAAAAACATGCCCCTACCCGTCACATATCCTGAAAACGGACCCTGACTAGTGGGTTTCCTGCTTTTGCTAGAACTGGGGACTTGGAAGGTCACCCATCAACCTGAAAATTAACTGGGGACTTGACCAAGTGGGGAGAAGAGGGGATGGTCAGTGTGAACATGTATCTGTCTCTGTGTGTGTTGGTGTATTATTTAATAAAATATATTCATGAATGAATAACAACATGACCCCACTATATTCAGACATTTTAACCCCAGAACGTACATATGTACATGTATGAAATGTGCTCCCTGTGATGAGAGATTGTACTTTTTCCCAACCCCACAATGCACAGTCAAAATTTCCCCCACAATGTAGCTTTAGTAGGTATGGCTGTCTGTCTGTCTGTCTGTCTCTCTGCGATTCAGTTATCTTAAATAGCAATAGCATTGTGGACCAATCAGACTCTAAGCCCTGAAAGAAATTTAGAACTATGGCAGAGTCATAGGAAGCAAATCCTCATTGGTGGTGGTGGTGGTGGGCGCTACAAACATCCTGAACCTTTTTTTTTTTTTTTTTTTTTTTTGGTGGGGGGGAGGAGGCGGGCATAGCCCCCCTCCTTTATTATTGAGGGGGCCCAATTGTCCCTGGTCATTCAATGGACCCAATGGAATTCCCAGATATTATATGAAATGCCCTTCCAGGGTTACATTCAGTATTGTTCTTTTTTCTTTCGTGTGTATAAACAAACTTCACTTAGGGTCAAAACCCAATAAACGACTGTGAAACTAGTGCATCATACAAATCAGGTAAAAATCAATTCAAAATCGGGTAATAAGGGGTTTTCTGCTGAATAAAATAGTGTTTTCCTGCCAACTTGTTACCTAATCGGCTAATTCATATATGACACACATTAGAAGTGCACATGGAGCCAGGTTTTCATTTGTTTTATGATAAAATGTTTCACAAAAATAGCTTGAATGTCTACCTTAATATCAAACAGGTTTGATGTTTTAAAATCGGGAATGAAGATTAAATAATCAACAAAATCGGGCGTCTGTTGCACCATTGGCCACAGAATCGGTTCGCATATTCCTTGATTTCCGCTCATTTGGTTCAAACTGAGTGATATCCATGTGTTTTATGCTATATTCATCTGATAGAGTGGCCGATTATTACAAAATCGGGTAATGGGTTTAGGCCCTGGGCCGATGATAATAGATAATTTCAAACACATTCTACTTCAGTGTAGGCGGGGCAGCCTGGCAGCTATAGTTCACACTGCTATTGTCACATGGTTTTTCTTAAGCCGTGTGTCGGCTTATGTCGTCCATTCGCGGCGACAAAACCGATTTTGTCGTCAACTTCCGACCATAATATCTAAAATGTTTGATTTTTGTCGTCGGGAATGGACGACAAAAGCGTTTTTGTCGTCAGCAATTTTGTTAGCACTAAATTCTATCGCCCTGTGGACACACGGCTTGCGGCTTATTTTGTACTTTGACATTATGTGTACCGCCTTATCCTGCCGAGGTGTTGTGGGGCTTCAAGACGACGACCACACCCTTAATTGCCACAGCCAATGGTTTTCTCTTATAGATTAGATGTATGGTGTGAACACTGATACTGTGAGAGATGTGCACATGGGCAAACCGTGGCTATCATCTTTTAAGGTCTGATTTTTGCCATTGACTGGTAGATACCAGAACTTAGAAGAAGTCTCCGAAGACCATATCAGTTAGAAGATGATGTAAGTTGTTAATATTCAATGCTTTTGATAATAATCTTTATACCTTAAGTCAGCATTTTTCAGTCATATTTTCTAAGTTCCAGTCTAACTTCGATTTCCCCCCGGTAATGTTAGAGATCTTTGGTCAAATCAGGTCACTGACTGAAAGTCTGAGGGAAGATGAATACGTCTGAAAACTAACTGGAAGGAATTTAAAAAACAACGATGGAAGCAGGGATCACGGACTTATCTGTTTAAGCTGTTGTCTGTGCATAGGTATTAGATTCAAAACCCATTATAATATAATGGCCGCATCCACTGTCAACGGATGGACCATCCATCGGCTTCATCCGTTTTACTTGTTTTTTTTAAGGAGAAAAATGGATGAAAGAATGATGTTGGAAGTGGATGCGGCCCTATAGCTGACATGACCCACACTCAGCAAATAGGGTGATGTTTGTACCAGCCACATTTCCTTTTTCTGAAAATGCCAGACCAAAATTTATTATTTTCTTTTAACACAGTCCAACACGTTAACAATGGAAGCACACATTATTCCATTGAACTGCCCTCTCGTAAACCCGTACTTTGTGTTACAGTAAAATATCCAGCGTATAGTTGTGCCATGTCCCCCATCTACCCTGACCCACCGATTAATTCTTTTTCGTGCCCCCCCCCTCCCCAAAGAGAGACAGAGACAGAGACTCCCAGACCTCTAGCAGTGAGAAAAGAAGCGCTGGTAATGAACTCAATCAAAGTGCTGAGCTGCTCCTTTGATATCAAGTATCGGCGTGAGGGCAAAATCCACGAGCAGCTCTCTGCATAGCCAATCCTACAAGTCCCACTGCTGCCAAAAACACCACTTCCGCTCCTATTATTTTTTTTCTGGTTGCACTTCTCATAAGCCACAAGCATTTTGACATTCGAAGACTGACCAAAACAAATCTTATTGAAGCGGAGGTGTGCGTTTTTCAACGGCGGAGAGTTTAATCAAATGGGCATCACAAAGATGGCTATTTTCGTTCATTTTATGGCTCTGCCTACCTAAAACTTTGTGTAAATTAGTATTCTCTTTGCGGCATCGTTTCCTCACGCAGAAAGATGAATGCGTTGCGCAGCTTTGGTTCATTTCAGATGGAGTGTGTTGTGAAGGACCTAACTGGTGAGGATTAATTTTAAAGAAAACAGCTCATCAGCCCGTCTCCTCCCCATTCAGGTCAACACAAATGAATATCCTCAACACATGTTTCACTGGAAATCCTCTTATGATCAACTCCTGGTTGAATTATCCAATTACAGCCAATCGGCTTAGCATATTATAGTTAAAATATCTGCAATCAACAAGCTGGTAATTCTTTCATAATCTGATTATAGCAGTTCACTGAGCATTTCTTCATCGTTGACATTTCTGTTTAATGGTTAAGTACGTCTTCTTCTTCCTGCAATTGGATTGCTTAATTGACAACGCCTACGTCCTTTCAATCTCTTACTACCAATGAGCATTGGTTGGATATTCGCACTAGAGTGCCGCTTTCCAAATACTTTGTGTGAACGGTTATTAGTCATATGAAAAATGCAACAATGGATATTCAAAGTCACCCCGAGCAACGTCTGCAGTAAAAACGTGATATTAATAGCATACATCCGATCAAAGAAGTGCTGAAAGTCTACCCAACCATTAGCTGCAGGAAACCCTTCAACACTTGTTCAGCTGAGGTAACTTTACCTGGTGACAAAGAGAACACTGCATGCATATATGACAGCGGTAATCCTAGGGTTTCACAGTGTTCATCAAATATGGGAGGAGGCGGTATTATAATGATAAAAACGATCTCAACGAACACTCATCTAGCAGAATAAGTTTTGGAAAGTATATAGGCTCTTAACACCGTAATATTAAGTATTCCGCTCTCATCCTTTTTGTGTTCTGTAGGGTCTTGCGAAAAGATAAGGAGGAAGAACCTCTGTCATTTTTTTCCAGAGAGCTACTTACTGAGGAAAAGGTGTATGACGTAACTTGTATTTATACTATTGACAAAAATGTTACAGCAGAATGCAGGGATACATAAGTACGTCCACATAGGCGTTCACCGACAGGCTGTGATCATTGACGACTTTCAATTGCTGTGGGTGAAAGGGGGAACCAAGATCACATACTAAAGCTCTAATACTACATGTATTAGCAAAAGAACGAGAAAAACAACAACCCTAGTTATACCGCATGGGCTACTCCATCTGTCAGTAGACTTATCAGGTAGCCTTTCAGTTGCCGTCACATTGATTTTATCCGTTACACCCATAGTCCACTAGGCCTCTGTCGCAGGAATTCATATATGAGATGTATGGCTCAATCGTGCGACAGAGACCAAGTGGACTATCGACATTAGGGCCGTTTTCCACCAACCGATAGGGTCCCAATAATGGCCGACCGCTGCACCAAAGTACAAACTCGGCGACGGGGATGCCATAGGGCTCAACGGTGGGGAATGGCTTCTGTCGGCCGACAATAGCATCCAGTGAGCGTCTATCGACCAATAGAGGGGAAAAATGGGCCTTAACTTGCAAAAGCTTGACCGTTAGCCGCTTCCTATATATCAGTTAACGGACGCTGCTGTTAGGCAGGGTAGGGGTGTTCCTGGTTACCTTATCCATACTAGTCGATCCTATGACACTTCCACTGTAAAAAAGGTGTTTAGAATCTAAAAACATTGCTAAACATTTTTGAGGACACCTTATAAACCTAAACATGTTTAGCCTCATAATGTGATTAGCCTTTGTGTTTAGATTTCAATGTGTTTAGGTCTATCTTTAGGCTTGTAAAGTGTTTACTGTGTTTGTGTTTAGGTTTACCCATGTGTTTAGATATGACATGCTTAGATAATGACAGAATTTACAAAAGGACCAGAGGTGACACGAAAATAAAATTCCCCCAGAAGAAACCAAACCTTGAAAAGTTCAAGAAAAGTCCTTATTACAGGGGTGTCCAACTGTGGAACAAAATTGATTCCAGAGCCCAGAAAGCAAAGACTATCGCAGAATTTAAAACCTTATACAGCAAGTATAACCTTGCCCCAGTCTTGATTGGCTAACAGCTAAGAATTACATCATGAGTCAATGGGCTCCTGTCTTTGTTTTGCTGGGTAATCATTGACTTATAGCCGCCCATCAACTCTGGTGATACACTATGCACCGGTAAGGATACAACTACATTGAAGTAACGCAAACATATTTCATATTTCACTCTGTTTTGAGCTGAGCTGACCTTCCTAAAGAAAGCTACAAATGCCCCATAGATGTAGAAAATGCCAACACCGCTGGGAAAATAACTACCATTATCATCACACCTCCACTTCACCTTAACTCATCCAAATATCTCCTATCTCACTGTCTGGATGGCATCAGCAGTGCACACTTTTATCTTTATCCTACCAACCTCCTTCTCCTACTATTCTATGTTATTTGAATTCTATCTGCATGACAAAATTATATATTGAATGTAAACTCCAGGAATATACTGTGCCAAGATTTAATTGAGGAAATAAAGGTTCAGCAGCCACGTAAAATCATGAAAATGATGTGGTGAAGCTGGAACAAAAAAAAAATGTTTCAAGGGTATAGTGTTTAACATTATGATATTGTGTTTAGATATGGTATCCCTAGATATTGAACTTTGTAGATCATCTCAATTATTCTACTATATCTATATTAGGCAGAGAGTACATCATACTCTCAAGGAATATCATCACATCCATTATCCAACATAGGGAGTGACCCTATGTATGTAGTTTGCTATAGAATGGATAAATGAAGATAGCTATGTCTATCCCTGGACTAAAATGGAAAGGTGTCTAAGGAAAGAATTGCTCATTGATCCAAACAATATAGGATATAAATGACCAATCCAAAATGTTAAATCATACCATTGATGTTCTTTCATATGAAATTCCTGATCAATGATTTTCAAAGGACTTTTTGACATATTTTTGATGAGTAGAGATATAACTCTTTCTAGAAAGTTCATTCGCGCAAAGAGCTGCCTGAACACCTGAACATATATATGTTGGTATCCTAAACACCTAAACTTCAAACTGTTTTAATGCTAAACATCTAAACATGTTTAGTATAGGTGTTTAGGCATTTAGAATCAAAGTGTTTAAATCCTAAATAGATAGCCAAGAGTACACCTACCTAGCCAATATGTTTAGACTTTAAACATGTTTAGACCTAAAAATGTTTAAAGTCTAAGCTCCTTTTTCTTTTTTACAGTGTAGACAGCCTCATTCAAATTGCAGTGAAAGTCATAATTATATGGTACAACAAATAATTCTTTTGTTGCTACTATCCCAAAACCTATATGCCATATGAAGTAGTACAATCTCTATCATAGCATAACCCTTTCATTTAATCAGAACTTTGGTTCAATGATATCTGTAGTGAAATCATTTCTTTTTGTCCCTACCTCCAGAGGAGTGAACAGAGCTAAAATTCAGGGTTAGAAATTTACCTCAAAGAAACCGGCTTCTCATCCCATGGAGCAGTACTCCATAGAATAAATTCTGTTCATTGCTTGATTTGTTATTTGAGTCACATTCCCACTTTCAGTAGCAACCAGGCCACCAACACAATTCTATGTGAATGCAGAAAGTGACATCCCTCCCACTCAACAGTATAAGGTCAATGACCTTCATTGCTGAACCACTTGAAGTCCTTGGCAGCACCAGAATTGCATCTGATTTGGACATTACAAAGCTGCCATTGGGATCATGCTCACTTCCTACCTTCACTGCTAATGTAGCGAGTACGGCTCCCAAAGATTTGTCAATCAGTGTTTGAATTGATTGAAATGGTCACTGTTTGAGAAATGGACAGATCAGACCTGCATAAGAGTCTGGACCTTTTTAGCATGAGGCACACATTGTTTTGGCTTTGACTCCACACTGGCATCGGCGACAATCCGTTAAGAGATATGTGGTCTTTACCAGAGACCGTTATATCCTCAATAAAATAATTAAGAATGACTTCTGTGAGTATAATACCCAGTTTACAGACACTGACTTTAAAATCAATTTATCTATCCTGGAAATGACTTAAACTTCAGAGTATGTTTTGGAAAAAAAACACGTGCTGAGGTGTTCGCAAACGTTAAAAATGGTTGTTTTCAGATCTCCTTTGAGATACCATTTCCTGACCTACTTCTAATTATTAAATTCTGTCCTTGTATAGGCACAATCAAAACAATATCTTATTCAGAATTAATCACCAAAGCAAAGGGCATATATTTGTTGTATGTAGTTGGAATTGCCAATTAATTCTGCTTTACTATGTTTGAGTAGTACATCATTAAAAGGTTTCCGGAATGACTGGCCGGCCAACTTGAAGAGTCATTACTCTAGGGGTTATACAATAACAAGAGAACATCTGGCTAAACTGATGAATAAAAGGGGAAATAGGAAAACTTCGGAACTATTTTTCCCAGACAGTTTTTGTTGCTGGCTGGGTAATCAGAATCACTCGCATCCTGGTACCAGAAGATAGACAATTTGAAAGACACTACCTTAGTTCCAAAGTCCG
Source organism: Acholoe squamosa (assembly GCA_949317995.1). Lineage (NCBI taxonomy): Eukaryota > Metazoa > Annelida > Polychaeta > Phyllodocida > Polynoidae > Acholoe > Acholoe squamosa. The sequence continues at coordinate 42,813,914 of OX439044.1, read as the reverse complement.
TGGGCAAATGAGGAAAAAGGGTCCTTAGGTAAAATGTAAGCTTTAAGTTATCAAAGTTGGAGTATTCAGCTGTTAAATGATAAACTATAACAATCAGGGATATCCCCACTAGTCTGGAGGAAATTGCGGCACAAACGTGGGATTCTGTAAGCATATCTTTAGAGCCAATTAGCCCGTTCCCTCTCATAGCTGTAAGTATAAAATAATGTATCTAATTTAGCATAATTATGTCAGATTGTTCCCATACGTTTTGCCATAGCTTTGGGTATGGAAATGATATTTTTATTTTGCTTTTAGGTTACATTTCTTTACATTACTGGTACATTTTTTTTTAATTTGAAATGCAATACTTATTGTTGTCGAAACACCCACTTTTTCCAGTGTTGAATGTATTAAGCGGCATTTCCACTGCTGCTAGTTGGTTGGAATTTCGCTAATCTGACCATACTTCTGCATTTAAAAAAATAATCGGATTAACAAAATTTCAGCTGCTTTAGAAAGATAAAGAGCAGGGTGGATTATTTCGATTTACTTGATTCTACTGTTAACATTTTGTTTTTCCTGCAAAATGATGACTCCACTTACTTTACTCATGCAAACTCATCTTACCTAGTCTCTTGTGAAGATGTAGATGACCATCGCAATAGCTATGTTCCCAGCAAATTGTCATGAGTCCTTGTCAACCTGTGTGAAGTGGCTCACACATGTCGCTAGATGGAACACGACGTCGTTATAGCACAAGATCACCAGTAATAGCAATTGCTATGCCACGTGAGTCTAACACACAGTGGCGAAAGATGACGGAATGAGTTATCACTCAAAAAGGAGTCACCATTGATGACCAATCATGGCGACAGATGACGACAATTTGCTGGGTTGTTATTTCATGTGCTAAATTCATGATTTCTTGGATTAAAAACCATTAATAATTTTTGTAATATATTCATTTTCAAAGTAATATTCAAAATAGGAGGGTGACACTTCTCTACAAGGTTAGTTAACATTATTGGGAAATGTTCTAAAAAGAGTTCAATTATGCACTTTGTGCATGGGGTATTACAAGCAAGTAATTCATTTCTGCTCTACTTTTACTTGTCAGTAGATTCATTTTGTGATAATTACCATCTACATCCTTTTCCTTATTGAACAGGAAACCATTCTACTGAGACTTCCCCATAGCACCTTTGGTGTAGTTAGTACCTTATTATCGTTTTCTTTTTATAGACAACTATTGTAAATTGCTATTAAAATTTACTGCGAACCCAGGTACTAGTCATCCGGTTCAAAATTAACTCTAAAGGAAGGAAATGGTGATCCGGTATCGAATTATTATGGTTTAGTAGCCAAGAGAAATGCTATGAGGACTCATTTCCTAGGTGTGGGTGGTTCCCGTTTATTTCAGGTTTCACCGTAGCTCCCACATTCACCATACAGTAAAATAATGTAGATTCACCATACAGAGAATGAGGATTCACCCATAGTTTTTTAATGAGAAATTACCTTATTCTTAGACACTTTTAGAGTGATTCACTGCTTCCTTTATTTATGATGATATATAGGGATATTCAGGCAACCCCCCCCCCCTATATATAATTGAATCCCTTTCCAGTAAAGATTGGTCCCTGGTTTAATTGAGATGTTTGAATTTCACAACCAGGCTCTACACTCAGATATTGATGTAGAGATGAAAATAAGCACCTTAGTGCTGATACTTAGTCCCTCATTCATTGGGTGTCCACTGTGCAGCATTTGGCAACTCAACTGCCTAAGTTCTTGGTCTGTTGATTATAGACTAGTTTGGAGGTATGTTTATAAAAGTCACTGTGATTAGTTTTCTAAATTCACATTTTGAAATACTTAATATGGCTCAACTGTATTTCTCATATCTCTAGGTCTGTATGGCCACATGTCTATGAAAAGGCGTTATGGATTATGAATGAAGTTTAACCCTACTCTTCTTCAATGATAATTGCCTGTTATCAGAGAATTGATATAATAGGCTTCTCCATGTGATTATTGTGTTCCATTTAGTGACATTCAAACAAAATACAATTAATGGGGTTTCACTATGTGAACCTAACTCAGTTGACAAAAGTGCACCATTTAAAAGAGGTGTCTGTGGACCACCTTAGGGTGTAACACTGTCAATTCTCTCAGGGTTAATCACAGCAAAAATTTATGGAGTACTAAACTGCAACTTTGTTACAGTATTGGTTTGCATGGACAAGTTTACTAGAATATTACTTGGAGGAAGATTTTGCACAAAAACAAGAACCGGTCACTTGAATAGTAGTCAACAATCTGCATCACCGTTTATTCAGTGGGAGATATGCCATAATTTCTTTTGGGGCTCCAATTTATTATTAACATTGCACTTCTGACGTGCTCTGATGGAAATCGAGACAAAGTCTGGTTCTGCAATTACCGAGGTTTTCTAATTTTGCAGTTAACCTGTTTCACATATTTGTATGTATCCCAGCCTTGGAGGCAATTTTGAAGTTGAACACTTTTTTCGAAAATCTTTACTTTCTTTTTCTTTCTCACTTTCTGATTGAGAAACGATGTTGACAAATTGACAAAGACTCATCAGCAAACTTTTCACAGGATTACTGAAATCAGGGTGTGGCTTAGTGTGCCTGAAATCAGGGTGTGGCTTATGCGTTAGGTGACGGTATAGAACAGAAATAGTGTTCTGGGACACCCTGGCTGACGTACTTTGGCCATATTATGCAAAAGTCCATAAATAAGGTCCAATAGACTTTCGGCATAAAATGAGTTTATGGGTAATTCTCTTGAGAAAGGTCAAAGAGATTGTGCCCTGGAGCCACAACTTGTTATGCAGCAGATCCTGATTATGAGGATTCATGAACTTCATTGATCTGTAAATCAATCGATGTACAGAATCTGCTAAAATACAGGGGACTGCTATTCAGTCGATCAACTGTAATGATTTACTGCAGGGCATTTCAAAACGATATCTATAGCTATGGTTTTGAAATGCCCTCCTGGAGCTTAATTCAAAACATCCTGGGATAGCAACCCCAGCGATCTTAGTGTAGGCACATATCATAAGACCTGGCCGGTCTACCCTATCTAATGCAGTGGTTACAGGCCTCTCTGGAATAGCAAGTCCTGGGATCACTTCACTATTCCTTTTCCAGCACTAAGATTACTGCAATCTTAGTGAAAGAATTGCATAGTGGTTTCACCTGAGTACAAGAGCACTTATAAGGAACACTCCTGATCGAAAGAGTGAATAGCCTGCTGCATATACATATAGAGGGGAGGGAAGACGTTTGCTGAGTGTCCTTGAGGGTTCTTACACTGTTAATTTGGTGTTTAGCAACCAAACACCAGTGTTTAGGATCTAAACACATAGCTAAACACATTTTTGTCCCATTTTTCTAAACACGTGTTTTGGCTAAACACGTTTAACTTTAAACATGTTTAGCTATCAGGTGTTTGATTTTACAAGTGTTTAGTTTTGATAGGTGTTTAGCTTTAGGATGTGCAGCATGAGTAAATGTTTAGATTGGTAGTGTTTAGCTTTAGGAGGTGTTTAGATACATACAAAACTACTGAGTCGTCAGGAAACTGAGTGATATACAACTATAAAAACGAGGATACTATTGTAGGGGTATGGTATTTTACACTTTAACGTTCATGCACCCGTGAGACTCAGACCTAGGTCCTTCGGGTGTGGTGGGGGAATCCGGATGGCAGGTGGCAGCACCTGCCTCTGGGTTCGTATCCACTACACCAGGGGGCCTACCACTCGTCCGCCACACGTCACGTGGCCGGTCTGAGTTTCGCGGGCTTTTCCCCTATATAAGGCTGGTCCTAGCCCTAGGTTCCTCAGTAGTGGTTTACCCACTGCTCAACCAGGTTGTTACCCGAAAGGGTAACCGAATGCACTAGCAGCATGTAGTCCTCTGAGGCTGTGATCGTATGTAACGCAAGCTATGAAATAAAAGCTCGGTTGCCTACCCGGAAACTTTTCTCTCTCTTCGTTATGATTTAATCTAACTTAACGAGACGAACCACTACACTGGTGCCGTGACCAGTTGGTCTTCGGGTAAGCGCAGTCAGAAATGACTGAGCTGAGCCCAGTTAGGGGAAATGGCCCAAATCGTGAGCTAGACTCCCCGATGGAGGATGGTGAAATCAAGTCACCACCCCAAGGTACGGAATGGAGGGATCCACTAGAACACTACCCTGATGGGTTAGAAGATGTAAGAAGAAACTTACATCATGAACTGGATGAATTTGGAGACTCCTTATTCATGCCAGGAGGTACTTCGAAACCTGCACCAATGCATAAAAGTACTGCTCAATTTGGTAAATTACCATTTGAGGTACCAAAGCCTAGTGCAGGTATGTTTGAAACTCCATACAGTTCTCGAATTAAACACCAAAAATGTGGATTCGAAAAGAACAAAATGGACGAGCTTGAAGACATGAGAGCTGAATACTAAGATCCAGAAGGATCTTATTACACTGACCGGAACCCGAGACAAGATTCTGACTGAAAACAAACAGTTGATATCGGAACGTCTCGATTACGATCAGAGTTGTAGACGCCAACAACAATTGTTGTTGGATCAGATGGAGAAAGAAAAGCAAGATTTTCAACTCCAGCACGAACAGTATCGTGATGCACTATATACGGCGGATCTGGAATACAGAGCCTCGTATGATGAGTTGAATAGAACTAAACAAGAGTTAAATTCAACTCAATCGGCCTACGGCAAGTATCAAGAAGAGCTGAAGAAAATAGAATCAGCCTTCAAAGATGCTCGGGAAACGTACCAAAAACAGACCGATGAGCATGAAAAACTCAAAGATCAATTGATACGCGAATCCACAGATTTGGCTGTTAAACAGACTAAAATGATGGATGATTATTCCGAACTGGAGGCTAAAGCTATCCAGATGTCAAAGTATCTAGAAGATACTGGTCGTGCAGTAGGCACTCTTGAATCAGACTTCACTGTTTCAGGAATTGCCCTAAACACGACAAGTAACCAGATGTTCTCTTTGAGGGGCAATGACGGGGTAACAGAGACAACTGTACCTCGTTATGAAGGAGTAAAGAGTCATCAGGTTAGATTTACAGATAATACCTCTATACCTCTTGGTCTAGGTACGGGAAATAAAGGGGATAATTCTGCGAGTGGAGCTAAACAAAGCCGCTCGGCAGGAAGCTCCACCTTTGACGGCGGATGGCCACAACAGTCACCTTTAGGGGGACCAAATGGCCCGTATGCCCAGTATGGATGGAATCAGTCCCAAACAGGAACGAATCCGTCCAATGGTAACACCCGGAACACGTCCGGAGGAACAACCGGACGAGCACCCGGAGGTTCCAGTACAGCTGGGGGGCAATCCGGATGTGATCAAGGATCCGGACCCTCAAGCGATCGTTCCAGGAGCAGACCCTCTGCCAGTGGGACTGGTTTCAATAATGGAAATCAGTCGTATGGAACAGGAGGAAACACTAATCCCAATAGTGGTTTCTTTAGCTTTGGTGGAAATACACAACCCACCAATGGTCCAGGGCCGGCTCCCCAAACCAGTGGATACACCTTTTCACAGGTGCCTCCATACGGAGCAGGGGGATCAGGAGGTGGAGGAGGACCACCATCCGGAGGCTTTGGAAGTACTTATGGTACGAATCCTCCAAGGAAAAAGAGACTCAGTCGCCGAGTATCTCTTTCTCCAGGGTTACAAGCGCTGCATGATTCTAATGCAGCGATTGCTAACTTAGGTGTTGATTGTTACAATCAAGGTCTGGACGATACGGAGATCATGGAATGGAGTAAGGGTTTAACCCTTACTGGATCCACGAATCCGGCTCGTAGAGTAGCTAAGATACCTACCCCCTTTAATGCCAAGAACCCTTGGAAGGAGGAGTATCAAGGCTGCGCGGATGTCTTTAACTGCAATGGATGGGGTAAAGCGGAAGCTCTGCCTTATTTAGTATGCTGGTTAAAGGAAGGCGACGGAAAAGGAGCCGTGGAACAATGGAGAGATTCTCAAATAACAGGACTCTCAGCCCATATGAAGTATGATGAACTCATAGAGATTGCTTCATATTTATATGGGAATATAGTTGGAGAAGACCCTTGGCTGACGTTCACTAAAAGAACACAGAAGCCCAAGGAGTCTGCCAAAGTGTTCGGCTTAGAATGTCAACGACTGTTGCATAAAGCCAGACCTCAATGGAGACTAGATGATGAATGCTTCCTAGATGAGATGTTTAAACAATTCATTGAAGGATTGCGGAATCAAGAACACAGGACAGTAGCCTGTGAAGCTTGGAAGAATGATGCCTCTTTGACAGATTTGTTCCAGTCCCTAGATCATTATGATCGAAAGGCCCGTATCTTTGCCGGGAAGGTACCCCAACGGATGTCAGCAATGATAATCCCGGAGGGAATACCCGAAACCGATTCATCCGAATCAGGGGAACCTGACGAAGATGAAAACGTTGGGGCCATTGGCCAAGGGAACCCCCGGTACAACCGGAACTGGGGAAAGAAACCGGGTTACGTCAAGGAGAAAGTGATCACTTCTAAACCTCCTGTGACTCAACCCGATACCAAACCCACGACGGGTCCTTCTTTATCAGAGGACCTGGTTAACAATTTGGTAAAGAAGATTACTGAAAATCTTAGGAGGCCTAAGCCTGATAGGAGTGTTGTGACATGCTTCCGATGTCAGGAAACTGGGCATTATGCTGCCGAGTGTGAGGCAGATAAGCCAGTTTATAGAAACACTCGTTACCGGAGCAATCCGGGTAAGGAGGACTCAGTGAAGAAGGAAAACTGAGAGGGGGTGTCCACAATGGCAACCGGATTACCCCCAGAGTGAGTGATTGCCATGACTGCCAGCCTATCGCAGCTTGCGGTACTGGCAAGAATCCTCTAGCGATTTCGCCCAGCAGTGAAGCTAAGGAGCCTGATCAGTTCCTTACTCATGAGGCTGGGGAGACTGATAGTACACCAGGTGTCAAGAACCGGCAGAAGAACACAGAGGGGAAACCCGATATCAGTCCAGAGGGAGCGGCCAATGAGTTGGCCAGGGTGGGGTGTGCCCAGTTCCCCCCGGGTCATCCTTGTCTCGAATTCTTAAAGGGATGTGGATTTGACCTCGGCGCTAAGACGGAACTTGCTAAGTATGCAAGTAGTCCTACCTACTTGAAAGGTAGGAGGTGGTACGCAGTTGTATCTGTGAGTGGTAGATCCGCTGAGTTTCTTGTCGATACGGGTGCTAGCCACTCCTGTATTGCTAAGAGATTCTACGATCTTTTGCCTACGAATCATGAAACTTTCACAACGGAAGGAAATGCTCGTACGGCCGACGGTAGCATGATACAAACGTTCGGTAGAACATGTATGAGGTTCAGTCTACAGGAAGATAAGGACTTCATCCTTACCCCTACTGTGGCGAACATCGCGGATGATGGTATACTCGGTCTGGATTTTGCTGCATTATATGGAGCAAGGTTAGATTCCCAGAGGGGAATATTGGAAGTGAGAGACCCGTATCATCTCGAAGTACAATGTGTACTTAGGCAAGTAAGCAGTGTAGCCAGTGTAGCCCAGACTGTTAAGATACCACCAGGCACAGCCTGTGATGTCTTATGTCGAGCGGACAGACAGTTTTCAGGAAAAACTGGAGTTGTAGAGCCAGACATGGCCATGTTGTCAAGTATCGGATTGGAATCCGCTGATGTTCTAGTAGCTAACGCTGCTTGGACGGTGGTTCCTATATCCAATACCGGTAACAAGACTGTCTATGTACAGAAGGATACGATCCTTGGATCGGTTGTCTTATCCGAATTGATAGAAGACTGTAAACATGTTTCGGCACCCGGCGCCCCTATCCCACCCGAAAGGAGCCCGGAACTAGACACTCTAGTAGCCGAAAGCCATGTAGAAAGTGATGAACAACGTGAAGCTCTAACTGACTTGTTGTACAAGTACCGTAAAGCTTTTGCAGCACCGAGTGAACAATTGGGGCGTACCGATAAAGTACTGCATACGATTGACACTGGTGAGAATGAACCTTTTAAGATTCCTTATAGAAGACTCCCACTAGCCAAAAAAAGGGTAGCTGAGGAGGAGATAGCTAAAATGCTTGAACAGGATGTAATAATTCCATCAACCAGTCCTTGGTCTAGCCCTGTGTGCATGGTGACCAAGAAAGATGGTAGCATCCGTTTCTGCATAGATTACCGGAAATTGAATGGTATGACCAAGAAGAATTCATATCCCTTACCACGGATCGATGAGACTATAGACTCCCTTGGAGGTAAGCAATGGTATTGCTCTCTAGACTTACAATCCGGGTACTGGCAAGTGGGTATGCATCCGAAAGATATGGAGAAGACGGCCTTTTCCAGTCATATTGGATTATTCCAGTATAATGTGATGCCGTTTGGATTGTGCAATGCACCGGCGACATTTGAAGCCATGATGGAAACTTTATTAAGTGACCTTTTATGGAAGAAATGTCTCGTCTATCTAGACGATGTGATTGTCTTTGGAAAGACATACGAAGAATGCTTGGAAAATTTAGGTATGGTCCTGGAAAGGATCATAACTAATGGTTTGAAGCTGAAACCCAAGAAGTGCGATCTTTTCAAAAGATCTATTAATTACTTGGGGCGAATAATCTCGAATGAAGGGATTAAAGCCGATCCGGAGAAACTGGATGCCGTGTCAAATTGGCAAGCACCCACGAATGCGAAAGAAGTTAGGTCCTTCCTCGGATTCTGTTCCTACTACCGGGACTTTATCCCAGGATATTCAAGGGTTGCCTTTCCTATCCAGAGTTTGTCCCACTGGACACCCGGGATCAGAAAGGAACGATTCCCTTGGGGACCCGAGCAAGACGAGGCCTTTATGAAAATAAAGGATTTGTTTGCTATCACACCTGTGTTGAGATACCCCACGGAGAATGATCATTTCATTCTAGATACTGATGCTATTAATGAAAGCATAGGAGCCGCCCTTTCTCAGGTCCAGGATGGGGTCGAAGTTCCTATAGCCTTCGCTAGTAACACGTTGAGTAAATCTCAAAGAAACTATTGTACCACTAAACGTGAGTTGTTGGCTGTGGTGGTCTATACGAAGAAGTTCAAGCACTTTTTGTGGGGGAGTGATTTCACTCTACGGACTGATCACTCTTCCCTCAGATGGTTATTGAACTTCAAAGATGCAGAGGGGATGATAGGTCGCTGGTTAGCGCACCTATCCGAATTCGGTCTAAATCACAGCCAGATTGAACACCGAGCCGGGGCAAAGCATTTGAATGCAGATGCTTTGTCTAGAATCCCAGTGAGGAAATGTGCAAATGCTGAGTGCACTGATTGTGGAGCACACAATGCTGTGTTGGCAGGGGTTCGAGTTCCATTCGAAACCCATCCGGAACATGTCTTGAATTGGTCCTTGGAGACCATCAGGCAGTTCCAGAAGTCTGATGCAGTCACATCACGTTTGATTAAATTCCTTAATCAGGGTATCTGTCCCCCAAGACCCATAGTGTCATTGGAGAACAGAGAGATGAGACGATTCTTAGCTCAATGGGCCGAGCTAAAAGTCCGGGATGGTATTCTGTTTCGATGGAAGAACCATTCTAATAGGAACAAAACCTTGCAAGTTGTCATACCTAGTGCTATGCGACGAGATATTATGTATTTCTGTCATGGACATAGAACTAGTGGACACTTTGGAAAGAAACGGTCTCTAGAACGTCTGACCAGACGATACTATTGGCCCGGCATGAGTACAGATCTCACCCGATGGGTGGAGACCTGTCCCGAGTGCTGTAAGAACAAACCAGGACCCGGGTTAGGCAAGCTGCCATTATCCCAGAAACTGTTTGGTGTAAGGTTTGCTAGAATAGCTGTTGACATTATTAGTGGGATTCTCCCCACTCCTAGTGGCAACACGTGTATGATGGTCGTGTCTGATTATTATACCAAGTACACCCGAGTGTTTCCTTTACCGGATCATAAGGCTGTTACTTGTGCTATGGCCTTTGTAAAAGGGTGGGTGCTGCACCTAGGTGTCCCACTCATGTTACATAGTGACCAAGGCAGAGAATTTGAGTCTAGTCTGTGGCAGGAGATGTGTAATTGTCTGGCGATCTGCAAGACAAGAACTAATCCCTATAGACCACAGAGCGATGGACAAGTAGAGAGATTCAATAGGACTTTGATCCAAGTATTGAAGTCTCTGGTAAATGAGCAGATGGATGATTGGGATGAACAATGTAAATTCGTGGTACATGCCTATAATGGCACTGTGCATTCGAGCACAAACTGTTCTCCTAATCTCCTCGTTTTTGGAGAGGATTTGATTATGCCAGCCGATTTGGTGTTCGGCGTAATAAGAATGAATCCAGAAGCCCCTTGCCAGGTGATGTTTGTAGAATCCCTACGGGATAATTTCAAACAAGCCTATGAGAGGGTTAGAGACGAGTTGCAGAAAACTGCGCGTTGGCAGAAAGTTGGCTATGACACAGGTCTAAAAGCTAGATTTTTTAATCTAGGGGATAGAGTACTGCGTCTACACCAACCTCTAGCTAACCTGAAATTAGCCAGTAATTGGGATGGACCTTTCACTATAACTCAGGTTATTAGTGATTGCACAGTGATTATTAAATCACAGCTTGGTAAATGTTACAAGTCAAATGTAGCGAGACTACGCCCATGGAGGGGGAGGGATACCTCCACCGAAATGTACGGCGATGGTCTATTGGAAGTAATGGAACAGAGTCGTGTTAAGCAACTCGAAGTGGTACCGACCCGAAAGCGAGGACCCGGGCGGCCACGGAAGGTTGCAGACCCGAAGAGGGTGGTGCCCCCTGTCGTAACATCCGGAAAGCAGGGGAAGATACAAAAAGTCTCGGCAGGCGCAGGTAAAAATAAGAGGAAAGGTCCCTCTAAGGCTAAGAAGACCTTGGAAAAGGCTCTTATGGATACCAGGTCAATAAAAGAGGCCTCAAAACCTCTTAGACGCAGTCCAAGGTTGCTACAGACTGCCGTAACCTAGCCTGTTAACACAACGAGTGTGTTGTCCTGTACTGTGTACTGTTATATGTTGTAACCTAGTTCAATGTATATTTGAGCCGGTCAAGAGTCTCTGGAAAAGGTCCTATGACAATGAACCCATGGTTTTGGACGGATAATCCGGTGGATATGCTTATGCTATCCATAAACTCCAGAATACCTAGCGAATTGTCATAGTCGAACCCTGAGTACGGACGGACGACCGATCGGGTATTGTATTGTTTTTATGTAAGGGCGCGTGACCTAATTAAGGGCACGCGGGAAAGTTGTTGACCCATTTTCGAATGGTCACGTGAGGCGCCGGTTTGATCATGCGCAGCGATTCAAGTTCGAGTATCCCGCCATATTGTCTTATTCCTGCGAAGGAAGAAGACGTGGCCGAGGGTGGTCTTACTCTTGTTGGAGTCTGATAGCCCGTGACAGCCATATTCCGAGGTGTGCCCTCGTTAAAAGGCACCCGCCTTTCACTGGGTAAGCAGTACTCACTGCTTATCCGGTGGATTGGGATATTTTATCCCCGAACAGCCACTTCTGTCGATGGCAGAAGAGGCCGTCCGTCTTGGCGGCGGTGCCGGTGCCAGCACCCCGCCAGAGTATGGAAGTGGTTCTCCCAAGAGTCCCACTTATACATACGACGATCAGCAATACGATGCTGATTGTGATCAAATGGATCAACAAATGAATGTTGATCAGTACTTCTCTGGAGTAGACGATAGCGACGTAGAATCGTTCTACGACGCATCCGACAACTCCAGACAAGTTAGTCCTGAACGCCGAGGCGTTCAACAACAAATTGATGTAGGTGAGCCTTATGTAGCCCCTCCATCCGAAGGTTTGAGTGGAGAACCGGCAGGAGCCCAGTCTCTTGACAGGGCTCTGATGCCACCTCCCCCTCAACTGCCGCCCCGTCTTGGTGGGAGTACCTCATTCGGTGCTTTGGGACCTGCTTCTCCGGTTGACAGGCCAATGCACCTAGAGCTGCCCTTCCCAGACAGTCCCGAATGGCATGATGTAGCCGGTCCATATGACGGACGGATGTTAGCAATTTCCGAGGAAATGCTGATACCCACCTGTTATGGGACGCCCAGAGAGGTTGACGAGCGTGTTGTCAACGCAATCTGGGAATGTGCTCATCCGCAGTGGGCTAATACCTTTCCGGAGTCCTGGTTGATGGATTACCATCAGATGGCCAAAGGATTGGTAGTCCACTTATGGTTTCGTAAAGCCGTCTGGGACGCAGAAATGGCTTTCCGAAGGAATACCTCTTATAGGCCTTCCTATGTGTCTGACAAAACGGGTTACACCGGTGTCAAGGCAGATGAGGTCTCTAGATACATAGACAGAGACCAGATCCTACTGTTAAGCACAGCGGATGAGTATGAAGCAGCAGGTAACGCTGTTGTGGATTACTGTCCAGGGGTCCCTATTACGTCTCAAACCATTGAGGCAGAAGAGGCCCGTATTGGTGTGTCTCCACTAGACAGACTCGGGGTAATACAAGACCTCGTAGTACGTCTATTGGAGAGACAGTATGCACTGGCGCATCCGGAGTTAGTACCCGGACCCGCACCCGTGCAAGTAACAGCCAAGATGGCCGATCGGATGGACCGTCTCATGTCTCCTGCTGAAGCTCCTACCTTGGGAGGCGCAGCAGTAGTACCTGAGAAGGCCCTACCTGATGCAGATGTTTCCCTTAAAACTGCTCAGTCTACCCCTACGAAGACTGAGCAAGTAAAGGAGAAAGCAGCTGGTGGAAAGGGTAAAACAACCCCCACCAAAGGTAAGGGTAAAGGGAAGCGGTCAGGAACCGAACCCTCTACCAGCACGAGTGTGGACGACAGTACCCGAACCCGTCGGGTGTCTCCACGCTCGGCCAATAAGAAGGGCGCTAAGGCTTCGGATGTCTCCGGCAATGAGACGGACGCATCCGAGCCTGGCACTTCTACTAACGGCAGATCCCGCAGGAGGAATAAGAAGAAGGTTGACCAACGCAAACCTGAACCTATCAAGGTAGACGTTCAAGCTGATAATACAGAAGCTGAACCGGCTGTCCCAACCGTAAAAGTTGAGCTCGGTGTGCCAATCGTCAAGCTACACGACGTAATGGCCGATTTGAGTGGAGACGCTCAAGATGCTGCAGCCCAGGTCCTCGCGGGTCAACAACCCGTTGTGCAACCTGTGGATGTACCATCCGACCCGGAGGGAGAGGAGCCGGTTGACCCAGTTGTGGATGTCACTCCGACTGACGAGCAAGAGGCTGCTATCTGGGCTAACGCCAATAGCAACTTTGCCGACTTCATTCCTCTACACAGGGGACACCTGAAGGGGAGTAAATCCGTATGGAGACTGCCCCCTCGGATCACCTGTGAGAGGCATGAAGATATGGAGGAGTGGCTTCGCAAGAAGCTCTCTGATAGAAAGCCGGCCAATATGTACTGGATCTATTGGGAATTCGTTAAGAATTCGCCCAATGGTCTGTACAATTATGACCAGAAGGGCAAGCTCAAGTTTGCTCTAGATGAGTACTACGGGGAGGATCGTAAGGATTGTCCCTTCCAACGTTGTACTCAAAGTGAGGGTGAGGTTGAATTCTTCATCGAGAAAGACGCGTTCCTTCGTCATCTCGTGGAGGTTCATATGCACCAGAGGCCGGAATATGTCTGCGACCGAGAGGTTGGCAAGAAATGTGCTAAATGCACAGGATGTGTCACCCCCCGACGCGGAGACATGGTCCGGCACTATGTGACTTCGCATGGAGAGGGCCTGGAGGCAGCCATAGATCGGGTGATGAAAATTCACTCCGAACTCTATGGCAACCTTAGGGGCCTCAATGCAGAGAAGTTGGCTTCCCTCACACCGAGTACGAAGCAGTTTGCGCCTACGGTTCCTGGTACTAACCAGAAACTAAAGGCTCGGTTTGCCCAGACTCCCGGGTCCGGCAAACTAGAGTACGCTCAGGAGGAGTACGATCTGTTAAACGAATGGAGAAGCAACAAGGCCCACCGTCGTGGTGGGGCTTATGTAACTCCATCCGGAGAACAGGTCCGAAGCCGCAGGGATTACCGCCAGGGACCCTCTGTAGCAGATAGGAAGAGACAGGCGTCTGAATCTCCAAGCCGAGCCAGGTCACCACTGGAGGCGCTGGAGAGACAGACAAATGGGGGAAGGAAGAAGCCACATCTTCCATCTCCTACTGGAACTCCTTCCCATTATGGGCGAGCACCAACTCCACTAGGTGCACAGAACCCGACATTCTTTGGTGTCAGTGGACCGAGTGGCCAGTCCGCCCGGAAACACGCGCCTTTGAATGTCAAAGACCCGAAGCAGTACCCTGCTATGGGCCCACCCGGACCAGAGATGCAAATCTTTGATCAGTACGGGAGGGTCAAGCAGGAACTGCCGACAGTAGGAGGTCAAGCTCCCCGACCTACAATGAGTGCTGTGGTGAGACAACGTCCACCCGCACCATTGTTGACGGCCAAAGACCTTAGAAGGGAATTGTCACGGTTGCCCCTGGTTCAGGGATTACCAACTCAAGGCCCTTCTTCGACCACTGCTAGTGCGGTTACTACTGCGGTTGCTTCTTCGCACACGCAGATAGCTGTCACTGCGAGTGGGTCTGGAGCACAGCCGAAGCCTCAGGGTCAGGTACCCCCACCTGGTGCTGTGGTTCATCGGCCTAAGCTGATCCAGACAGTGGAGACCTTCTTCAAGAAGGAGGACAAATTGTCTTGCAATATCCAGAGCAAACAATTTGAGACGCTACAGCACCATCTGGAAAACCTCCACCTGGACATGTATCGTCGGACCGTGTCGAGCACTCTCCAGTGTATTGACGCGATCCAGAAGTCAGAGATCAACCGAATCTCGACTCAGATCAAAGCGGATGTTGCCAAAGATAAGCAGGAAGCTGCTAATCTGCGGCAGGAGGCCCTATCCGAGAAGGAAACAGCTTCTCAGATGCTCGACCTAGAACGAGCAACGAACATGAAGAACCAGCAAAAGTTCTTCAAGGTCTTCGGAGTTATCATGGATAACTGGGACGGTACACCTGAGCATGCTTTGAAGCTGTTCGAAGCACGCCAAAAGGTGAAACTTACACCTGCTGTCCCCGCATTGGCACCTACGGATGGAACTGGTGTGAACCCCCCTGTTCAGCCACTGGCTCAACAACCGGGTCCAAACCAGCCACCCGAGGAGAACATGGAACAGTAAAAAACTGTTGCATGAAGATCGGACATAATTGTGTGTCCCGGGGTTCTATTACCCATGCATTGTTGGATAAGAAACCATTTTTTTATCCAACCCGTATTGATTCGGGTACCAAACTGTACCCTAATCCGGAAACTGAAAACAGAAGGAGAAAACAAACAAGTCACTCTGGAAGAGGAGTACGAATGCTGTAAACACCATAATTGTACTGTGCCATAATGTAATGACTGTGCCTATTATAAAATCATGGACAATTTACACTAATATGGACTTTTGAACTACAATCCGGATTTACTACTACACCACTACTATTTGTGAGCTAGCACTACAGGCATCAGGGTTTAGCTACGCCCATAGAGTCCATCAACAGTCTACAACTGGATCTACTATTACCTCCAGTTAGCTAGCACTACAGGCATCAGGGTTTAGCTACGCCCATAGAGCCCATCAACAGTCTACAACTGGATCTACTATAACCTCCAGTTAGCTAGCACTACAGGCATCAGGGTTTAGCTACACCCACCAACAAGTTTTACTATAGCACTTCAGGCATCAGGGTTCAGCTCGCCCATACCAAGCCATCAGCAGCATCCGACTCCTGTTACATCCTCCAATCATGAAAACAAGTAACTTTGTTGATATTATTATATTGTATGTAAAATTGTATTTATAACTATATAATATCTTTTATAAAGATATATTATTATATAAGGGTACCTATAAATATACTGGATCTGCGAATCCTAAAAGTTATTTAAGGTAATCCTAGACCTATAACTGTCTATATAGGTCATTCCTGGTCTCAATATATTAATTCTTCTGTAACTTGTAAATATAAAACACTAAGGTATAAACTGAGCTGCGTCTCAAAAGTATAAATATTTTTCTATAAAATAAGAGAAGGTCCAACGGATTTCTCTAAACTTAGTATTGTATTACTCAGGTTAATACCTAATTGTGTTCATATAGTATCAGATTAATTGTCCATATCTGATCATTAATATTTAATTCACTCTGTAAAGTAGACAGAGCTGTTAATTTAAAAAGTCGAAAATTTTTTTTTCCGGGTTCAATAACCATAATACGATCATTGTTAACAACCACCGGTCCTTTTCAGGACCCTACTGTTGTCAAAACGTTACTATAAATCTGTGATAATTGTATATTTATCATTTATGGTTGTTATAAGCTAGTGATGGAAATAACATGAACGACACTCGATGCTATTATTGTATAATTTTTCAGAAATAGGATAGTCTTATACTATAGCCTATTTCACATCGAGCAAGTGTAATTAATACCCCTTTTTAGTATTGTAAACAATCACTTACTAGGTTATTAATACACTGCGGTTTAATTACCCCCAAGTTATTGTCTAAGGGGGGCAGTGTAGGGGTATGGTATTTTACACTTTAACGTTCATGCACCCGTGAGACTCAGACCTAGGTCCTTCGGGTGTGGTGGGGGAATCCGGATGGCAGGTGGCAGCACCTGCCTCTGGGTTCGTATCCACTACACCAGGGGGCCTACCACTCGTCCGCCACACGTCACGTGGCCGGTCTGAGTTTCGCGGGCTTTTCCCCTATATAAGGCTGGTCCTAGCCCTAGGTTCCTCAGTAGTGGTTTACCCACTGCTCAACCAGGTTGTTACCCGAAAGGGTAACCGAATGCACTAGCAGCATGTAGTCCTCTGAGGCTGTGATCGTATGTAACGCAAGCTATGAAATAAAAGCTCGGTTGCCTACCCGGAAACTTTTCTCTCTCTTCGTTATGATTTAATCTAACTTAACGAGACGAACCACTACACTATCCTTTTACTCATTTTATACATATTATACTTATCTTATCTGCTTATGATTCTTATTAGATGGCTAAACACCTGATGTTTATCTTTCAAATACATGTTAAACACATAGAGACTGGATGTGTTTAAACTCAAACACCTAAACACTATGGTGTGTAAGTGTTTAAGTGTGCGAGAAGTAGGTGTGTAGTTTTCAGGATAAGTGTTTAGAATCTGATGGTGTTTAGCTGTAAGTGTTTGAATATCATAGATGTGTTGGAATCACACACCATGTAGATAGTGTGGTATGTATAAACACACACCTTTTTTGCAGTGTAGGGCTACTCATGCGTTAAGTGCACTGTAAGGTAATTCTTCCCTTCTCTCTCTTTGTCCTTAGGGCAGGGCACAATGCTTCTAATAGGCCAGCATTCATCATACATTCATGGGAACAACTCTTGAATACTGTACTCTTTTGTTAGCCCATATGGGGACGGGGAACGATGGTACCAACACTGTTGTGAAGAAGAGTGGCTCCACAGCTATCCCTTTATTTTGGGACTCTTAACCCTGTGCCCAGTCAGTACTTCAATAGTGTAGGAGGGCTGAGGCTAAGATCGATGCGATCTTAGTGCTGGCTAGAAAATGTGAACGCAGTCTAATCTTAAGATCGCTTAATAGAATAAGGTAGAATAATTCCTAAGATCGCTGACGTTGCGATCCCAGGATGTTTCGAATTAACCTCCAGGTCTAGTACTTCTGTGGAGTTGTTTCAATCTAGTGAGACAAACCCAAATAATTATGTTACTTACACCAATAGTCCACTAGGTCGAATCCCACATGGCGATATAGGGCTCAAATACCTCTGCGATTTTGTCCCTTGCACTCGGGGCCTTCCTGAACCCCTATATCGCAAGGATAACTGCTTAATTGGTCTCAATTCACTGTTAGATTCGGTATAAGTTGAACAATCCTTGCAATCTAAGAGCCCAGGAAGACCCCAAAATCGCAGAGATATTTGAGCCCTAAATCGCCATGTGAGATTAGACCTACTGGGGCCCTTTGACAGCTTTGGCCATGCTATTCCTACACAACCGTCGGGCAATGGGCCAGTGGACTATTGATGATAGTCCACTGGGCTCCATTGGCAAACTTTTTCCATACAATCGCTACACAAATATCGGTCTATTGGGCCCAGTGGTCTAATACTCCAATGGGACCCGGCTGACTTTTGTGTAGGAATTATATAGCAACAGTTTGGCGAAGGGGCCAGTGGACTATTGGTGTCATGGCCTTTCTCCATTGTGACCGATATACATATCCGTCATGCTTTGGTACCAATTCGACTATGGTTTATCATTGACCACTATACTGATAGCTCGATGTATGCCTGGGGGTACGGCTGCCCCATTCCCATAAAGATTGACACAGATTACAATCTTTAGGGTATACCAATAGTCAACCAGGCCTCTTCGGTCGAATTTAGAGTAGGAAATGCAAGTCGGCCGAAGGTGCCCAGTGGACTATTGGTACGAAATGATTTGAAAGACCCATAATCGTATTTTTCCATCAGGGACCAATATGAGCACATGTAGAGGTAATTTGTGAAGATAGGATCTGTTAGTAATCGAAAGATAAAATGCACCTTCTCTCAGTGTAATTTCTTCCATGATAACACTGTATTCTCACATAAATAATGCCTTTTGGTACAATAAGAAAGGGTGTGATTTTAGAATCTTGAGAAATAACGGTAATGTCTTCTTCTGGGGAGAAGCAGAAAAATATAGAAGCACTGTAAAAAGTCCCTCTGTTATTTTTTTTTTGAGTCTCATTCTGCGTATGTGTTTTTCCCTCCATTTATTATTTCTCTTTGCCTTCAGAAGGGCTTTGAGATATATTTACAAGTACATAGGGATTTATGCTTTTGCAGCCTCACGTACACACGCTCCAACGTAAGTTTTTATTATTTATTATCCAAAAGTACAGTCTCTCTTTTGTGATTGCATCTTTGATCATACTATTATTTATTTTTTTTTGTACAAATGATGGAAGATATTTTTAACATTACGGATTGGATTAGGCTGAAACAATTCCATTACGATAGAAGAGATCTATATCTAAAATAAAAGGAGTTATTGAACGCCGCTTGTAAATTTCGCTTTGGTCTTCTTCAGAAGTATGTCCATAAGTCCAACTAAATATTGGCACATAGAGGAGGTGTTGAGGGATGAGGATGGAGGGTGTGGTATGGGGTGGATCACGATCACTGTTACAAAACTGCTATGTCTTTGAAACATAGGGAATACCACTCCCTCTTCCTGTCATAGTAAAGGTGTACTTCAAACCTCTTTGACCACCGAATCCTCAGGTTTGCTAAGTTGGTTCTATCAACTAATATACAATGGTGTAGGAAGAAAACAGGTACACCCTTTCCCTCCTTAGTGCCTTTAAGGAGATATAACATACAAGATACCACCGTTGTTACCAGTGAAGGTCACTTTACTTTGTTATAGACTAGCTGAGAGAAGTTGGGCACAGGGGGATTCCATTAACTTCTCTATATAATCATCATTGTGCCGCGGCTCGTGCATTATGCTGACAGGATTGCAGGCCTCCATTATGTCCTTTGCATCTCTATATACACCTGGGGTAACCAATAAAGTGTCTGTCCATGGGCAACAACCAGCAGGATGCATGGTGATCTCGAGATATCAGTAAGATAACACAGGTGGGTGGTAGTAGAAGTACAAGACGTGTTGAAATGACGCTGACCAGCAACTCCCTAACATTGGAGGCCACATGCAATGTTTGCTGCTGTTGTTGAACGCGAAGGTTGGTAACGTAGACATCTGGGGACGCTGGCGTATAGCTGACGTAGAGGTTGATGTGTGGACTTTTTTTTGAGGACAGGCATACTTTGTTGCTTATTGTTTGTGTCTCAGAGTGTGTTCTTGTTGTTTGAAGACAGGTGAGTGGATAGTGAATGTCTGGGCTGCGTCTCTACTCTTCCATCTCATGCTCCTCTGTAATGAATAAAAGGAGATCACATATTAGGGGAGCCTACATTGTAATTACACCACTCACAAGGTAACAATCAATACCTCAGACAATATTACTCTTTCTGTATGGGTACATGTGTGTGACAGGTGAGATTTCTGTGGAATGTTCTGTGGAACTTAGCAAAACAGTCGCCAACCATCTCCGCCCGGTCATATAGATAAACATCATAGAATATATTAATGTGCTTTTGGAAGTTGGAAACACCTGCTCTTGTAAGCCTATAACTGCTCTTGAAGTATTATCATGTTTCATCATGACCTATCACAAATAGCTGTATAAAAGTGCCGATTCGTGAAACACCCCAACAGGTGTAACTCATGAATTCACTTCATTGACGCTACACGAGTTGAGGGATGTGTGTCGCACTGTTTGTGTTAGTCCCAAAGTCCACTCTGGTTCTATCGGCCAACGTATGACCCAATCGGCGGGCAGGGGCCAAGTAGGTCTAATGCCAATAGTCCACGGAGCCCCATCGACCAACATTTGTGTAAGAATGATATGCCAAAGTCGGTTCAGAGGCGTAGGAAGCAAATCTTCATTGAGGGGGGGGGGGGCAGCGAGGGCCCCATCCCGACCACCTTGGAATGTCAGCTGAACCACGATGATGTCTATGCATATGTATATAGAATTTGTATAGAAAAGTAATTTTTGGTGAATTTTGGATCTGATTTTAGGCTCAGACCCCCACTCTTCCTATCCCATCACCATATAAATCTGATTTGAGATGCAAAGTTTTAGCTTCTTTTCCAGCTTCTGTTTAAGTTCTTGGCAAATTTTTTTTTGGGGGGCCCAGACATGTTCAGGCCCCACCTCCTTCATGATTGGGGGGGGGGGGGCAGGCCCACCTGCCCCCTCCCCCTTTTCCTACGCCCCTGCGGCTGGAGGGGTGTACAACCACTGTCTGTGTAACGAGCCACTCTGCGATTTTGTCCCTTGCGATTTTCGGGTCTTCCTGGGCTCCTAGATCGCAAGGATTGTTCAACTTATACCGAATCTAACAGTGAATCAAGACCAATTAAACAGTTATCCTTGCGACATAGGGGCTCAGGAAAGCCCCAAGAGGGCAAGGGACAAAATCGCAGAGATATTTTAGCCCTAAATCGCCATGTCGGATTCGACCTTTAGAGGCTAACAATCCAAGCACTATCTGTGTAACAATAACGCCCTCCGTACCAAATTCAGCATGTCAAACAGCTCACATCAGTATCAAAAACAAATTACATTCCCCCTTACACTAAATTGTTTATAATGCCTTGAAATGTTGATCGAAAAGTTTCTACATATAACGTTTATTTACACAGGTAGAGATGGTTGTACAGATAATGTACATTTTTACACAGATAGTAGTTGGATGGTCAGCCTCTATGTGTAGTACTTCAGATAGTGGTCATTTACACAGATAGTGGTTGTACAAGGGGTCCTGTGGACTACTGGTGTGAATAAGGTTGAAGCGGTAGACTAGTAACTTGAGAAATAACTCCCTGGCCTACTAATCAAAGACCATTGTTCGCACTTCGATTGCTCTCTACGGTTCACTCTCAAGTTCCCTAAATACGATAGCATACAGGTTGCTAAGGCCCCTGGGAGTATCAATAGGGTATGACGTGGGACAATGGTAGAATCGTGAGAAATGACCTCTGTAGTCTTTAACTGTCTTTTTATGCCTACTTCTTTTGACAGAGGCCTTCCTTGGTAGCTTTCCAAGACTTGTATGGCGACTGCCAGGAGAAGGCACCTTGTGCATGTTTGAGGGTTCCGTCAAACACGCAGCAGCACACGTGCAGTATTGGTTTGCAATAAGAGTCTACCTGTTCCCCATATCCCAGGGTCTGTCCACCCCCTGTATGTGTCACGATGTGCCACACGTATTTGTCAGTACTGGCTAAGAGACAGGGGCCATGGCACGTGCCCAGGTCTCTCACTTCAAATAACAGTGAATGGATCTGTTAGTTGTGGGTACATGGATGGTCCTGATATCAGTATCCAAATCTAACATCCCCACATTGTAAAATACAGCATCGTGGAGATGGTAAGCAGTTGATTAAAATACAATATCACAGGGAATTCTTCGTGTTTTTTTTTATTATAGGGGCCCTACAGAGACTGTCAAAGGTTATTGAGTTGTATGCCCCAATTCGTAGTGAGATTCGGAATAAACAATGTGTAACTGTTTTCGGGAATTGCACCTGGCATAATCACGTATACATCTACTTAACATGAACAACGTTTTGCCATTTTGATCAAAAGCGACATTCTGAGCACTTTAATTGCCTTCAAGCAATATGGCCTATACAGAGCATTGTGGAAAGAACAGTATAACATGGACAGCTTACACCTTAATGCTATCTGGATTATGCATCTTTGTTGTATAATGATGTATGGAAGCAGCACTGATTAGTATTTGAATGTGGAGACAGCGCGGATTCATTCACCTTTTCACAAGAAACATCGTACCAGCATACAGGAAGTCACTATACTGTGATACTAATAGGGTAAATCAATCATAGTAACCAAAGATGAGGCAGATGTGGGACAGGAGGCGATTTCTTAATGCACTACGATCGGACACGGCCCTACGACTTAAAATCCCATTGCTATTACTATGGGAATTTCGGTACGACTTGGAGGATGCAGTCGTAGTGTGTTAAGAAATGTCCCCCCCCCCCTCAGAGCAGTTTAATGAAGACTGGCTATTCTGCTAAATTCTATTTCTTAGGATGGCAAGAACACTGAGCAGTGAACATAGCGGGTTATGAAATGGGCTTCATATTGAAGTTCAGGTCTACCATAATACGTCACGTATAAGTCAAGGCGGGTATTTTATACTATAGAACCGTACTAAAGTGTCCACAGTTTGAACCTAGCTGCACTTAATAGTATTTAGCTAAACGTATCATTTGTGTGGGTGTCAGGATGTTTCCCCCTGGAATTCTCCCTTCCGGAATTCTCCCACCAGAAATCTCCCTCCCCCTGGAATTCTCCCGCCAGGAAATCTCCCCTCTGGAATCCCCCCCCCTTTATCCGCATACTTAAAAGTATGCAGGGTGGTATAGGATTAGGGTTAGGAATAGGGTTCGGGATAGGGTTAGGGTTAAGGTTAGGGATGGGGAAAGGGATGTGGTCGGGTGAGGCTCACAGTGGTAAAACTTGATAGGGGAGATAATTCCTAGGGGGGATTTCCAGGGGGGGGGGATTTCTGGGTGGGAGACTTCTGGGGGGCAGAATTCCAGGGGGGAATTCCTAGCATCATATGTGAGGTACGCCTTACACAAGAGGTATAGGGGTAGTAGCATTTCGAAATGTTAAGCCATATAGGTTCTTAGTCAACTCCTGTGACTTTTTAGAAATAATAATTCCCCCAGAACAAAGCGGCCAGAGTATTTTGAACAGCAGGTAAATAGTGACATGAAGATATAAGCTGTTTTAGTAGCCTGCACAGATATCGTTGCTATACGATGATGAATAATGCAAGAAACAGTTGAAGCTTTGATTTTGTATCAGTTGCTATAGACAGTTCTTCATGAAGAGAGCATGTTGGACCTTGTACTGCTGAGTGCTCTCTCGGGAGGGGGGGGGGATAAATATACACGGTTACCCATTTAGGGGAGAGTAGTAGGAAAACGACTCTATAACCGCATATTAAATCATGAGGGGGTTGCTTTTTTCCTAATTATAACAAGTACAAATGGACTTATGTCACATAGGAACTTTTTTTTTTTGGTTGGGGGAGTGGGTTATGTTTCTTGAGTAGATACTCTTAGAGCCATCTCTTGAAAGGAAAACAAACACAAAAAACAACAACCCAACCCCACCCCCCAAAAAAACACAACTTAAATCCCCTCCCATCTCAATGTGAACGTTTGCTCCGAAAATAATAAAGGTGGTCCTAGCTTAAAATTTCAGTCAGACCAATTATGTGAAAACATCTAGAATCAACAGAATAGAAATGATGCCAGCTAACGAAGGGGGTTGAAGCAGCCAAAATAAATGGGTAGGACTGCAGGGAACATACCAGTTTTGTTTTCATAATCTGTATTCCGAACATCATTCTAAATATTTCAATAGTTTGTGACCATGTGATTTATACTGATCAGCCTTGTCTACCACAATAAACGGAAATTTTATGAGGTGCAGTAGGGCATCAAGCAACCATTCTAGCGCAATAAGGGACATTGTTTGCTCTTCTCCCACAGCATGACCTGTTTGAAGAAGGAACCAAATGTCTCCCTGACCCTATAAACAATTGTTGTACTGAATGACAATTGTTCTCTAAAACGCATGTTGGACAAACACATTGTCCCTGGGGTGCCATAGACATACTGAAGGATTGAAATGGGCATTTTGGTGTTAAGAATCAATGATAGACCTGAATGATGACAGTTTGCAAGCTATTCCTTGAGTAGTTATCAAGAAACTGAACATTAAAATCTTTTGTAGGAATATACTTTAATTTCATAGTACCTTCCTATATCATAAGATAAGATACTTTCTACTGAGATTGGTTATTGTTAGTATGAATAGATAAAAGTTTCCTTCCAATAGACTGAAATGAAAGATAATTCTCCCAACACAGATTATTATAATATGATCGTAAAACGAATATTTAATCCTGGTATTTTCAACAGATAAAAATATTAATCTCTATTTAAGTTATGAAATAAGCCTGGCCTGTTCAAAACTCTTAATTACATTATGTGTATTTGATCTGCTCTGCTATTGCTTTACGTGATCATGGGTTCACAAAAAGTAAGATATATCTTAAATTCCATTTGGAGCCAGTTGTCTGAAGCCATTGCACAAGACTCTAAAGTTACACCTCACTACCAGAACTTTACATATACTGAGGTGGCAGATTGTCCTATGGGCGCGGCCATTGCTTAAGCTGATTGCCCCCAAGAGGACCACAGTGAAAAGCTGGGATTATTCCATTACTTATAGTCAAACCAGCTACATCGGTTCTATTACCAGGGTATTCAGTCTGAACAACATGGTAATGGGTCTGTTTGGATTATTCTCAGTTAAAATGATTTGTTTTTAATATTACTAATTTAGATATGGGTTCCTTATTGTAGGAACAGAAGCGCTTAATGATAATGGTGAACCTTCGTCATCATATCATGTGATATATCGTTAAAAGAACATGGGAAATGAATGATCAGTATCATTGCCTACCATTGCCATTTGTTGCAGCCCTACAGTCATTATCCCACTAATGTATCATTATACTTAACACCAGCTGGTGCCTCTTTTAATTAGTACGATACCTAGCAGATGACCCCCTTCATACTCTTTCTTACATTGAATTCATTTTATGGCTAGTTCTCAGTTATCATCGTTTTTCCTTATGAACAGAACAAATGCATCCCTAGAACACCAACACTGTATTCCTGTTATATTTGGTGGAGAGGTATGCATGTTCCTGACCAGAAATTATTCAGCTGACACACAATATTTAGATTTCCTCACGGATACACCTTCGATAATAATCATTGGGAAATGTACAACGGTTTTGAATGTAGTATTTCCCTCACACTGTTCTAGACTGCTGTAGATCTTTATAAAGAATGTCAGGTACAACAGTACTGTGGGATTGTGGCAGGTCATTCTGATTGGAATGGCAACAGAAAAGGTACATTTACTACAATAACAGATGTGAATATGTAGGAATACATCTCAGCCTTTATACTGCTGTATAGTCAGAATTTACATTTCGCTTTCATAATAATGGCATTTCAAAATCCTCATTTTAGCTACCATTTAAAAATTATTTTCAAATAGCAATAATTGACATAATTATTTCTTTTTCATTTTATTATATTGCTCAGTCCTTTCCATATCATATGTGCAATATGTCCATTGTAGTCTATGCTAACTGTGGTATACAAAATGAATATCAGAGAGCCCATTGTAGTCTATGCTAACTGTGGTATACAAAATGTATATCAGAGAGCCCATTACTAAAATGCTTCCTTTGTGTATTGTAGATTCACCGTCTGAAATAATTGAACAATATCAAGGGCTAATAGAAGCGGGTCAATTACACCAGGTGTCGATTGCAAAACAGTTGAAGATTTCAAGGAAATTTTGGCGGTCAAGAACACATAGTGGTATTCGATCTAAAGGGACTTCAGTGATTGTACAATGGTTTTGTGATGTGACAAAGTTCTGCATAGACCCAAGGTGAGTTTTACTACGCTGGTACTAGGGGTACTTTGTACTAGGGGTACTTTGTACTAGTGCCACTAGTAGGAAAAAGAATGTGGCATATATATCTAGACTGAGTATCGTCTGTACATTGGCATTTCGAGACTCACGTGAACTCATCAGCATATTTAGAGTAGAGTGGTAGCTTTACCATACCAACACAATATGTCATATAGACGTCAAGATGGCCGTCAGTACCCATTTGATGGCAGATTGTCCTATGGGCACGGCCATTGCTTAAGCTGATTGCCCCCAAGAGGACTGCAATGAAAAGCTTGGATTTTTCCATTGCTTATAGTCAAACCAGCTACGTCGGTTCTATTACCAGGGTATCCAGTCTGAACAACTTGGTAATGGGTCTGTTTGGATTATTCTCAGTTAAAATGATTTGTTTTTGATATTACTAATTTAGATATGGGTTCCTTATTTTAGGAACAGAAGTGCTAAATGATAATGGTGAACCTTCGTCATCATATCATGTGATATATCGTTAAAAGAGCATGGGAAATGAATGATCAGTATCATTGCCTACATTGCCATTTGTTGAAGCCATACAGTCATTATCCCACTAATGTATCATTATACTTAAAGGCCGAATCCCACTACGCGAAAAATGGGTTTCAAATGTCTGTGATATTGAATATTGGCAGCCTTGGTCTATTGCCAATAATCTAAATCACAAGGGGTCTCAGTCCACCTTTACCTTACCCAAATCCTACCAGTAGCCAATATTGAGCACTGGATCTCTGTGATTTTGATTCCATTGCTGATATTCGGCAGTAGATCTCTGTGATTTTTAGTCTATTGCCGATATTGGGCACTGGATCTCTGTGATTTTGATTCTATTGCCGTTATTGGGCATCAAAGTCCTGTGGAATATGCAGTTAAACAGAGGAATCACAATGATACACTAAATCACAGAGATTTCTGGCCCTTTGTGAAGAAAATATCAAAAGCTTTTGATGCATTTCACTCCCCAAATACCAGCACTTTGGCAAGGATTCTTAGCCTATATAGGCCACATTAGACAATATTTCCACCCCAATATCGGCTAATCAACCACATATCCTATATCACAAGGATTTTCTGCCCATTTTCGCGTTGTGGGATTTGGCCTTAACACCAGTCGGTGCCTCTTTTAATAAGTACGATACCTAGCAGATGACCCCCTTCATACTCTTTCTTACATTAAATTAATTTTATGGCTAGTTCTCAGTTATCATCTTTTTTCCTCATGAACAGAACGAATGCATCCCTAGAATACCAACACTGTACTAGGGGTACTTTGTACTAGGAGTACTTTGTACATCAACACAGCAAAATATAAATAACAACACAGCAGACACACAGATCGCAGGATCTTATACTGTAAAAATCAAGCCTGTCTGATGTTGAGTTGCAGAGAGCTATCAGTGTGAAAGTTTGCAATATTTACATTAGGTTAGCTTGATTTGGTAAACAAAGGCATCATTTTAACAACACAAGCATGCCTGAGATTGCACACAATAACATCCCAACATAAACAAATGGCTCCTTTAAGATACAATTTCTACCTTGCAATGATAACAAACACTACTCTTTAGTCTGTGTTTATGCCCCATTTTGTGGGAATAGCTCCGATTCTCTGCAAAAATCACGTAGTGGAGCCTCACCTTTTCAGCCAAAAGTACAAGGGCACCGCCATCAGTACGATTTGCACCAGTCCACTCATCTCGTAAGGGAGAAATGTGATCTTATTGAACTATAGGTCTTTCTATGACAATACACTGTCCTATACTAAGTTACCCACTGGGACTAATGGTCACCTTCCACATCTGATTGTTAATGGCCTATTATTGAAAACCATGTATTCAATACGATACAGTCTTAGAATTTCCCATTATTGGAGGGCAGAGGCCATACTGTCAACCTAAGATGACCTTCATTACAGAGCGCATAAAGGCTTAAGGGACCGTGGGCACAGTTGTTTTATTGCAATATGTCCTTTAATTTCAGGTTATCACGATACAGGAAGCTAGCAGTTCATCACTGCTGCATTCATTCAGCATACATACTCAACACGATTGATACAGTTCTAAAAGGTGGACAAACGCATGACTTAATCATTGCCTTGGTACATCATTAGTACTACGATTTGAGGCTTGGATCATCATTCTGTCTTGAGAGGGTTATAGCACTGTTTGAATGCCAAGGCCATTAGCAGCATCACAAAGTCTGCTACTCCACTGCCTCACTGATTAACTGCAGACGTGCAGCTCCCACACATTACAGCTTTATGGTCACACCATAAAGAGCCATATAAGATATAAACCTTTCACTAAACCGCCCCTGGGATTCACAAAGCCCTGAAAGGGTGACGAGGTGGCGGTCAGCTTTTATCCTTAGATAAGCTGACAATAACCGTCATCACTGCAGCATTCATGATCATGATATTATATTTGCGAAAGATCTGGGGGATATCTCTAGAAGCCCATTTCAATGGACAGTTTTGTTCACATTCAGACAGATGACTCGAATCCCCGGCTGTTCTGACCCCCTTCACTCCATTTTGGTAGAGGAAACAAGCAACTTTATCCATTTTTAAAATATCGATAACGATGATTCCCTAATCTTGCAAAGCGATGTTGGTTTAGGTAGAAACCCACGATGCAATAATAGCTGAGGCTCCACCAAGCGATTTCTTGGTACATTTTCATGAAAGGTGATTCAGGCAGTGTCTAAGGTATAGGGTGTTGACCTCCTAGATTGTAAACATGAGATCCAGAAATGTAAACATGCGATTTCAGGGGTGAATTCCCACAACAAGGAGTGTGTTTACTTTCAGTTCTGTTTATATCTTTACTAGACCTGCCATTGGGACGTTTGTTGATGTGGGTCAAGATCTAATAGGCAGGGTTTCTTGATTGCTTCTAAATAAAGGTCAAGTATATTACACTGTTTTTCCCGAGCTAGCCATCCTGTGACATATCAGTACAGTATACAGTGCATGTAGGTGTGGCAGGGATGGGTGGGAAGTAGAGCGGGTAGGACCGGTCGCCAACCATCTCTATGTATATGTACTGAAGGCAGCAGGTCTATTCCGTCATGCCGGGCCTAACCCCCCCCCCCCTCCTGCATGACGTTATTTGTACACAGCCCCGTGTGTGTATAAAGATCAACACAACAAGATGTAAATATCAACATTGCAGTCAAACAACAATTCACCAAAAATCCCAGGGTCTTGTCTTGATAATCAAACCTGTTAGATATTGAACTGCAGAGACTTTTCAGTGTGAAAGTCTGCAACATTTACTTTACAGCAACTAGATTAAGACAACAAGAACATGACTTAGGTTGGACACAAAGCCGTCCCCACATAAACAAAAAACTTCTATTTACACTCTAAAATGAAAACAAGTACAACTTTATTATAATGTGTTAGTGTCTGCTTTTGTAAGAATAGCTCCGATTTACAGCAAAAATCGCGTAGTGGAGCCTCACCTTATCACAGAAAAGTTTCTGCAATTTATCAACCTGTTGAAATGCGTTGTTCTGTTTGTACATTGCAAGAAGTATAACAGCTACAGCAAGGTATAAAGTCAAGGAGACTCATGTAAATTGGGTGACAAATTATGATTCAGATAATTAGATATTTTTCGTTGCTTAACTGAAAAGTTTCTGCACTTTACAGTACAACTGACAGGAGTCAAACTGTCCAGGGGTGGCACTCCAGATATCTATTATATCATGAGCATACACATAGGGTGTGCTATTGAGATCATGGGCGTGTACTAGTTTAATACCAAGTTGAGTCTGTGTATGGGTTATCCATATACTAAGAGAGGATTGGCCACCCAAGGACATTTGCTGCCCTCTGGCAGATACCCTTTGAACTATTTCCTATACATATAGCCATGGGTGACAGAGGTGAGGGGGGACTTTGGCAAAGTCCCCCCTCACCTCTGTCACCAATGGCTATACATAGGAATAGAGCTGCCAGAGGGCAGCATCAGTCCTAGAGTGTCACACCCTCTCCTTTGTATATAGATAACAACTATATAGACTCAACTTGGTAACTAGTACATGCCCATGATTGAGATACAATCTTCAGAACTAAATATCTATTTCAATATCGCTGTACCTATAGCATGAACGATTGTTTGATTGTTTGAATACGAACAGCGATTACAGTATGGTGTCATTGACCATGAAGGGATATTCCATTTACAAATTATCAGGCAAACAGATAATCATTGTGTCCCACAATCATATTAATTATGGTACCACAATAGAGATCTGAATCACAGTTGCACTTCTGATCTTTGCGCTGCGCATGATGGGTCAGATATGATCTCACAGCCTATTTTTTTTTTCTTTTATCAACTACTTCCTTATGGATAAGATTAGATTGACTGTTCTAAATTAGGGGTTCCGGTGAGACTTGAATACTAAAACATTAGGACAAACCTTAAGAAAGTTAGCCTCAAATATCGTCACAATTAAGACAACAGATTGATTGAAATGTTTTTGTCTTGACGACGAGAGGTAAATTAATTCCAGTCACAGATGGCCGAAGGTCAGAGGAAGAAGGAACATGCAGAACACTGGGTGTTGGCAGTTAGAAAACCCGTCCCCTGCTTTATTTCATATCAAAGGTCTGCAATGTCGTCAACAGACTAGACTACCGATTTTCACCAAAGGCTCACCAAACTTGCCTAACCCTTTTAGCGATGACCTTAAAGGTTGGAGGTGGTTGATGATTATTACTACAGAGTAGGGGTGTGTCAAAAGTATAGACATCACTCCATCAGCGTTAGTATGCCACACCCATTTCACTGAACTGCGATTGCACTGGAGAAAGAGGTGTCAATTTTATAGCAATATAGAAAAGAATAAGAATGTTATCATTGAAACCTGAATAAAAGCGTGACATCCCTGAAGATTCCACTTCTAATGGACAGGTCAATTTCCTATAGTGATAGGCGGAGTCTGAGTAAGACTTATAATCTATTGACTTCCGGACAATAGTGGGCCTTATATGTAATTTGCCAGTATATTTCTAAATGAAAAATAGATGAATTTAGCAGCTCAATAAATATAATCTTGGCATGTGCTTGATTTCAGTAATATTTCGAATCAAACGTAGGTTAATTTTATTCATGATTGTCCAAGAAAACAGCCTTCTGGATAGTGTGAGGAAGATTGGTCATTTAGACACTTGGTCCTCCTCATAAGACCACAAATAACAACGTCATGGCTTCTTGGTGGTTCTACATTAATTGAGTTTTCAAGTTAAGGGCTCTGGAAGAAATTCCCAGTTCATATTAATTGGACACATAATTCTGACTCTAATTATTGATGATATCATTCCATCCTCTATAAAGTAGCACCTGTATTAACTGGAGAAGTAATTAAGGAACCGGTAGAAAAATACTTGGGAAGTCGAGTTTCCACGCTGAAATATCACTCCTCCAACACGCAGCTCACGGTGGTTGTTATGAGGCCGTGAGAATGAGCCAAATATGCGGGACAACTCAGGACTAATACTGCATGCCTTCTTATTGAGTTTGAGTTTTAACAAGTTTATTGGCAGAAATCATACATGTACGTTTTTCAGATCGGCCAAAACACGGCAACAGGAAAGAAATAGTGTAGCGCTCAATCAGGTTGTACAAAGTTACATCAGGCAGGCATCATTTTGGGTGTAGATCATTACGATATTACTAAAGACATAACTAAAGCCTCTTAGGGGCTGTATGTATCACCATGATTTGCACAAGTCGATTATCCGCAGGCAGCATGTATATTACATCTTTCAAAAATAATTGCGTAGTCTATCAAGTGATGGTTATACACCAAATACATTCAGATTTTGTTCATGAATTCTTTCTTACTGCCTATCTGCTGAGTATTTGCATCCAATTTGTCCCAAAGGACACATCCCCTGTACAGTGGTGACTTATCATACGTCAAACACCTAGATCTGGATACCTTTAACTGTTTTTTAACATTGCCGCGCAAGTTCCTGGCAGGGAGTTTGACACAGTTTGGATCACAAGAAACATCATACATCATAGATAATAAGTTCTTATCACGTCTAACCTTTAGCATTTTCATGTAAGTTCTAACATGGAGATCGTATATAGATATATCCCGAGTATTAAAGATTCGAAGACATAACCGTAGGCAATGATTCTGCATAAGTTGTAAGCGGCCAACACTGGATTTTGGACCACTTTCATGTAGAAAACTTGCATGTTCCAGCACAGGTAGAACCATATGTTTGTATAAAGTCAGACACAGCTTATTATCGACAAATTTCCTTAACTGTCTTAATTGGTACATCTTGTGGCGGAAACTAGATATTATTTTTTCGTGGTTTCTCCAAAAATTAAGACCACGATCAATGATAACACCAAGGTAATTGAATTCATCAACCACTTCAAGGCGCTTACCATCCAGTTCAGCACTCATTATACTCAAATTGTGTCTGGCATTAAGTAAATCACTTGCACACCATAACAACTTTGTTTTTTCATTATTGATAGTAAGCTTGAACAATTTACACCATTTACTGATACTATCCAGATCAGACTGTAATTTCCTTAGTACATGATTGGGGTCGGTATCATTGACATAGATAGCGAGATCATCAGCGTACAAACAGAATTTGCAGGATTTTATAACCGATACTATACTATCAATATATATTATAAATAATAATGGACCTAACACGGAACCTTGCGGGACGCCACACGTTACAGCCTCTTCAGCAGATACACGCCCATTGGCAGTAGCATATTGCTTTCTGTCCTTAAGATAAGAATTAAACCAGGATACACACTGTACAGATAAATGCAAATTCCTAAGTCTTCCTAGGAGGAGGGAGTGGTCGACCGTATCAAAAGCCTTTCATTGTACTTCAATTCTAGCTGTACAGGACAGGAGGGTGTTATGAAAGGACAGGAATTCAATTCTGTCAGAGGTGCTATTACCAAATGGGAACTGGAGGTTAATTCAAAAGTTCCTGGGATTTATACCCCTGTGATCTTAGCGTAGGCACATATCATAAGACCTAGCCAGTCTACCCTATCTAATGCAGTGGTTGCAGGCCAGTCAGGCACAGCAAGTCCTGAGATCACTTCACTATTCCTTTTCCAGTGCTAAGATCACTGCATTCTTAGGGAAATAATTGCATAGTGGTTTCACCAGAGTACAAGAGCACTCAAAGGAAACACTCCTGCTCCTAAGAGTGAATGCCCCTGCTGTATACATATAGAGGGGAGGGGGGACCTTTGCTGAGAGTCCTTGAGGGCTCTTCAGGATACTCAGGCATGAAGTGCCCTTGAATACTGTACAAGGGCAACTGCACCCTATACTTTATAAGTGGCTCATATAGGGGGGGGGGGATGCTTGTGTAATCACCCTTGTGAGAAGGAGTGTTTCCACTGCTATTTTTTTCAGTATGGGCCTCTTGCCCCTGTGCACAGTGTATTCTACTTGGAATGGTGTAGGAGGGCTAAGGCTAAGATCACTGCGATCTTAGTGCTGGCTGTGAAAAGGCAAGACAGTCTAATCTTATGATCGCTTAATTGGATAAGGCAGAGTAATTCCTAAGATCGCTCAGGTAGCGATCCCAGGACCTTTTGAATTAACCTCCAGAGGGAGTGAGTAAGGCAAACACCATAACCTTTTAAAACCTTGTGGTGGAAATTGCTAATCAGGCCCTTGATTCTACCAGTAAATTAGAAAAATCAGGAATTCAGACCAACACAAGAGGTATTTCAATAGGAAATAAGCCTAGGAGACAGGGAAAGTGTGCATCTGAGTACCTGTGAGAGGTCATATTGTATTTAGCCACTTTATTGTTGCTTTCTCGATATAATGCCATCAATAAGTATTTAAGATCACAAGTTCCTGAATTCATTTCAGTAGAATTGATCACTCAGACTATCATGAATGCACTGTCGTTGGGGACTTCTACACGAATATTATATTATATTTATAATGATAAAAGAATAAGAAAGAAAGAAAAATCAGAGAAGATTACCAAACTTCATTGTATTCTTACAACCCCATATTCACTTTTGCACTTTTTGAACACAATTCGAAATGACAACAGCAATCGGAGTAGGAACAACTTGACTCCTAAGAAGCAAAGATGATCTGTATTCAGTTGACATTCTGCCAAAGAGATATTTTTACCTGAACTGCGATTTCACCCTAGTGAAGACTCTTGAATTCACAAAATGCTCATTTTATATTTGATGCTAATAGTGATGGCTTGTAGTACACGAAGCCACTACAGCTGTTATACCAATCTTCGTCTTGGCTCAATGTTCAAGAGGCCCGAAATGAAGGACCACCACCTGCCGTCCCTTTAAGACCCGCTGCCACCAGCCAGGTGTGCGATAATTAGGGTGATGGAGTAATTCTAAATACAAGGGCCTATGGACGCAGCTTACTCCTGCTCTAACTCTAATAAAGATAATTTAGCCCAGATGAGCAGCTCACTGTCTGTGCTTCTTTATGCTCGATCCTTCCGAGTAGCTCACGGCAACTGAGCGAGTGCCTTCTTATGCCGGATGAGCGCCCAAACAGAGGAGGTGCTAGCAGGAAACACGTGGTCAAGGTTCAGAGAAGCTGTTTCCGGTGAATATTGTATGTGGATTATGCATACCCTAAAGATATGGTGTCCCATGAATCTGTAGTGGCCATGAAGAATTGTTTCAACTGCATCTTCCTTTCTCACTGTAGACATCCCTCATCACTCAGACTAATTGAAGTATTAGTGGTTTGAGAAGGTTTTTCTCGGAAGGGAACTAGGAGATACATGAGTGGATATTCATGCGTCATATTTTTGCTTGTCCTTGCAAGAGATTTGGTGAAAAATGTGGTTGCCACAACTAATCAAGTGAGAAGGTCAAGGGGGATCTGAGCAGATTAAAGGTAGTCGTTGAGCTACTCATGGTTACTTTTAAACATCCTTTTAAAAGCATTGTCTCCTACGTACAGACAAATATATCCTCTCTGTTACTCCCTCCCTTTTTTCTCCCCCCTAAAACGAGGGTCCTCAAGAAAGAAAGAAAGAAAGAAACAACGAGAAAAAAAGACCGATTCCTTTAAAAGTAACATTTTTAAGGCCCATTATCAGACTCACATATCTAGTATGTTAGGCCTTCAGAATGGTCGAAGGGCTCTGCACGTTAAAGCACATATCAGCTTTTGGGGAGTATGTGTCAATCCGACCCTGGAGTTTGTCTTTTCAGCCCTGAGCAATTCGTCACTAAAATCCGACCCCATGTAGCAATCGAATCCTTAAGGGGGAGGTCATTATTCAGCATTACTCACCCTTCTCAACTGCTCTCCTTTCATATATCCCATTCTCATTCTCCCCTACTCTTTGCTCTCCCTACCAAGCCCGACCTCACCTTTCTCCAGGCCACATGGCTGTCCGCAGAATGCATGGTAAATATTTCTGCACTGACCCAAACTAAATTCAGCCGCTAGAGGCGCCATCATTAAAGCTTTTGGTTATGCCAATACGTCCTCCAGTGAACTCAATGCATCATTCGAAAATTGAAGTAATATAGACCGGGATGCCACCCAGGCACACTTATTTTTGGAGATGTGCTTCAAAATTAGATCAAAGAAATCACGGCTACTATCAGTAATTGATCATCATGTCATCCCACTCAGTGGCAACCACAGCACAGAAAATACCAATGTTTTGGAGTAGTTCTTGAGTGGAGAGTAGTGGAGCAAGTTGACACGGTTAACTCCCATTGTAACTAAAACCAGCTTAGGCGTGGAAATAGGAGTGGGACAAAATTAATGGAAAGGAAATAGGATTTGGGTCTTGTTCTTAGACTTGTGAAATCAATATATGGCAATTGGATCAAAGTGAATCCTACGCTAATGCAACCAGGAGGTTAATTCAAAAGATCCTGGGATTTCTACCCCTGCGATCTTAGTGTAGACACATATCATAAGACCTGGCCAGTCTACCCTATCTAATGCAGTGGTTGCAGGCCAGTCAGGAATAGCAAGTCCTGAGATCACTTCACTATTCCTTTTCCAGTGCTAAGATCACTGTGATCTTTATGAAATAATTGCATAGTGGTTTAACCTGAGTACATGAGCACTTACAGGGAACATTCCTGATTGAAAGAGTGAATAGCCTGCTGCATACATATAGAGGGGAGGGAGGACATTTGCTGAGTGTCCTTGAGGGCTCTTAGGGCTACTCATGTGTTAAGTGCACTGTAAGGTTATTATTCCCTTCTCTCTCTTTGTCCTGGGGGGCACAATGATTCTAATAGGCAAGCATAAATCATACATTTATGGGAACAACTCTTGAATACTGTACGGGGTCAACTGCACCCTGTGCTCATTTGTTAGCCCATATATGGGGATGGGGAACGATGGCATAAAAACTGTTGTGAAGAAGACTCCACAGCTATTCCTTTATTTTGGGACTCTTACCCCTGTGCCCAGTCAGTACTTCTTGGAATAGTGTAGGAGGGCTGAGGCTAAGATCGATGCGATCTTAGTGCTGGCTAGGAAAAGTGAAAGCAGTCTAATCTTAAGATCGCTTAATAGGATAAGGCAGAATAATTCCTAAGATCACTGAGTTTGCGATCCCAGGATCTTTTGAATTAACCTCCTGTGGTCTTTTGCACGCAGCGAGTTATCTTCGCTAAAAATAGGCAGAAATGAAGATAACACAGAAGATATCTTCGTGGATATCTTCGAAATTTCATTTTTTATAGAAGCTGACATTTTCTGTCATATATTTTCAATAATATCCTTGAAAAGATTAGAGATAACAATTCTCAAGATATCTTGATTGACTTATCTTTATCATCTGAAGTTATCTTCACCGTCCGTGCAAAGGACCACAGGTGTGTGTGAGCTGGGGATGCCTAGGGTCTGGCCTCATTGGCCGATAGGGAAGACTTTTTTCATGTAGCTTCCACAGCTTATGACGGTCCTCACGCCATTTCGTGTACTTGTTTCCTTCTTTCCTTACCCCAACTGACAGAGTGGGTGATATCCATACAGGTGCCAGGAGATTACCCCCCTGGAAAATTCCTCCCCGGAATTCTCTCAACCGGAAATCCCCCCCTGGAAAATTCCCCCCCTACAGCTAGGAAATTTCCCCTCAAGTAATTACCCCCCCCTCAAGTTTGCAAAACGATAGATAGGGTTTGATTAGGGTGAGGGATGGGGTTAAGGGTATGGTTAGGGTTAGGGATGAGGTTAGGGTTCGGGATAAGGTTAGGGTAAGGGTTGGTGAAAGGGTTAGGGTTAACTAGTGATAGGGTTAGGGCTAGGGATAAGTTTAGGGTTAGGGATAGGGATAGAATTAGAATCTTTGATAAAATTGAAATGCAGCCATTTCTGACTGTATCTGTATTACATAGAATTGATGGGGGGGGGGGACATTTCCAGGGGGGAAATTTCCAGGGTGGGATATTTCCAGGGGGAAAACTTCCGGGGGCAGAATTCCGGGGAGATACTGTAGGATTGAGGGGTGGGGGTGGGGGATCGAGACAGTCCTTGAAACCAATTAGTTCTAGTGTATCAGGAATGTGAAGGCTCCTTGAACTATAGCGCTCTGCAGATTTAATGCGACCTTGGACCATCTTTACTTTCGTTATAGGGTTACTCTTATCTTTGATTCGGGTAAGGCTCAATCTGGTCAATATAGATAAGATTATATATGAGTTATTTCATCTTCATTTTGGCCTGATATTAGATGGGCTTGTTAGTTCTGCATTATATTTCGCTATCATGCTTTAGTTCACTTATTCTCGAAATGTGTTCTTCACATCGACAGTCAACTAGGCCTCTGTCTCTGAAATAGGAAATGTAAGGCTCCATCACGCGAGAGAGGCTAAGTGGACTATGGATTTTAATACTATATTCACATACATTACCCTGTTTCCAAAGATCAACGAAGAACTACAGTTCTATAGCGTTTCCCCCTATCCCTAAACCACCTTATACCTCTCCTTCATGTCTGTCGCTGGTCAGATTACGTTTATCTCAAAGTGTCTTTGGACAACTTATTTCATACCACCTTTTCTGGATATACTCACTAGAGAAGAAGCATGCAATTGCATTTGTCTCAGTTCAGGGTTATGGGTTACGCTTGTACCATTAGGACAGACTACATAACAGAAAGAGCCCAGTCTCATATCACACTTACTCCCTTAATGAGGTGCTGATAAGGTTATCGACACTGTAAAGGGCGCGCCTGAACAAGAACTGCTCCCTCTCCCGTGAGCCTTACGACTCAGAGCAGGTGATCCTTTCACCTTTACGCAACCCCAGAGGGCACTAGTCAAGACCCCCACGCCATACCCTCCACAGGGCCCCCTCTTCAACCTCTGCATCCGTGTACCTGTACCCCTTATATATCCCAGGCCGTGATCAAACCGCTCCCTGCCCGACCTGTGAGCCTTCCCAGCCCCAAGGGTGCTACAGATGATTGGGGGCACCTTCCTTAAGGAGGCTGTAATGAACATTGCTCAGCAACGCGTATTCATGGCACTGGAGTGGCACAGTCTCTGCCACAGTAGGTACAGGAGTAACAAGGCTATGATAAGTGGAAGGTGGTATGTGTGGCATCAAGGGGAAGTGGGAGAGAAAGGAATGTGTGATGTGATCCGGGGTAGCATTGGGGTATATATGTAATAGATAGGGGTGCCTTGGTGTAATTAGTGATTGGGGGAGGGGGAGTGGGGTAGGGACGATGCTGAATATATCGCTCAGATTTATAGAAACTTCAATGGGCTGTATATCAATGCACTAAATAAAAACAGCAAATCGATCTAGCCAACCCGCTGTAAATGCAGAGGGAAGTTTTACAATTAAAGGAAGAATTGAAAGTAAATTTAAAACGTTGGCCAGCATGCATAACTCTGGTTTTATAGACACAACTACATTGGAATGTACAAGCTCACGAGTTTCAAATATTCTGTAACGCCATGATGTGCTACTTACAGTAGTTTGTCATTGAGTTTGCCGGTCTGTGTTTGTACGTGCTGTATTGGACTTTTTTTTGTATAAAGTCAAACCGAAAATGCCAGAACTAATCTATTGTTCTAGACATTAAATCTGCTTACCATATCACCAAGGAAATAGGTAAACATTCAACAGCTTAAAGGGGAGAAGATATGATACATTCAGAAGTCCAGAGAGATACTGGCATCTCCGTGTTTGGTTTCAAACTCTCGCTCTCATCTGACTGTATTCAAGTTTTCCTGATGAACCAGCAATTATTCTTATTCTATTTGGCAAACGGAATGAGAGATGTTGTCATTCAAAACCATTGCATGTTGTTCATCAGTAAACAGTTTTAAATCATGGTTTTGGGAAGCCACAGGAAGGATCTCACGCAGAATTGATTTTCTACATTACCCCTTTGTCAAATTCAAGAAAGCACTAACGATGGCTATAATCCTGCTTATGAAGGAACAATTTCTTTTTGAACTTTAAACAATATGCCATAATTTGCACAGTCAGAGACAGGCTGTGAACTGAACGTAAGAATGACAACGGATTTCACATACTGAATTGATCTTTGGAAGCCAAGCGATACAGGAAGCGTTCGTATAAGTTATAATAAAACCTGGAGAATTCCCTCGGAAAAAGTCCTCCACGCTCGCACATGGTCCTCATGAGTAATACATGTAGAAAACCTGCTCTATAAATTCAAGCCTAAGGAGGCGGGTTCCAAGTAGCCCGACCCAGACTAACAAAAACAGGATGGACCCTGCACGGCTTCCCTCTGCAATAGTCCACACATTGTCTTTCTGAAGACTTCTGGAATTTTAGAATGAGCCATTTAAAAAAAAAGTCCCAGACTGCTCTCTGTGTTATCAATGCTATATTGAAAACAGGACCTACGGGGGCAGAAAGGATAAATGATATCTCATAGAACATCTCTCTCCCAGGTTAAAAGGTTAAAAGGCTGAACAGATTAGATTAAATGCAATCTAAACACATTCAAAGTAACCTGAGTGGATGTGGTTTGTGAGAAGTGAATAGTAAATGAATCCTATCTAATAATGTAGAACGCCTGAGCTACTGCATTTAGTATTAACATTTTGTATTGTTGGAGGTCCTTTCATACAGACCAAGTCCATAGATGATGATATAAAGGATGCCTTATAATAACTAACGATCATAACGAAAAGCAAACGCCTACCATATCGATTAGATGGCAGCCATTCCTAATAACATATTTGCTATAACCTAAGGCCAAAAGAAATCATGTGTTTCCAGTAACATGACTCAAAGATCTAGAGTCAGTAGGTCGGATCTCAAGCCTGTGAATTACACACCCAAAAATTATATTCATGAAAAACTGACAATAAATTCTTAAAAATACGAATTTGGCCTAATGATACATAATACCTGAGCATATCTATTATCATCAAGGTCGTTTCTACTTTCCTACACTGAAAACTTAAGCCTTTGTGAAAGTCCTCTGTGCAGAGGACTTTGGGTCCTCTTTCAGAAATGATGACCCTAAGCCATCAATTTGAGGATGGGGTCATCATTTTGAAGACATCACATTCTTCTACCAGATGGCTCCACTACATGCTGTGGTGTAATTTGTTTCACACTGGATGAGATCTAATAAGTAATTTGACTGCTAAATGATATACTTATCCACATAAGAAATGTTTCAATAGCCATTGTATACATGCCGGATAGGACATACATCCGGATGTTTCACTCAAGTTATTTAGAGGAAGCTATTGGGTGTATATATGCTTAAACACCTATTGTATGCCTAAAGGAATAATTAGAAGTGCATGGATTGGCTGTCAACCGATGTTCACATTATATTTACTGGGCCTAGCAAAGGGATAACACCCCTAATAAAGGGCAGGCAATTTGGTGGGAGGGGGGTAATTCCAAAAATAAACTACTCACTATTTCATTATAAATGGAAATTAGAAATAAAGATATAGTAATCAGATTGAATACCCAGACCCATCATATTGATTGCCTTGCTTCCTCATAAAAAGTTATCAATTTGAGTACTTTGTGTCATCAATTAGGTCTTCAATTTGAGGACCCAGTACTCCCCCCAGGAGCCATCAATTTGAGGACCCAAAGTCCTCAAAGTGAGGACCTAAAGTCCTCTGCACAAAGGACCTTTTTCAGCAATAGGTTTTCAGTGTATAACCCATAGTCCACTTAGCCTCCGTCGCGCAATTAAGCCATACATTTCCTATATAAATTTCTGCGACAGAGGCCTACTGGACTATCGATGCATGCAATTTAAGTATGATGTTTCAGGAGGTTAATTCAAAAGGTCCTGGGATTGCTACCTGAGCAATCTTGGGGAATTATTCTGCCTTATCCAATTAAGCGATCTTAAGATTAGACTGTCTTGCCTTTTCACAGCCAGCACTAAGATCGCAGTGATCTTAGCCTCAGACCTCCTACAACATTCCAAGTATAATACACTGTGCACAGGGGCAAGAGGCCCATACTGAAAAAAATAGCAGTGGAAACACTCCTTCTCAAAAGGGTGATTACACAAGCGTTCCCCCCCTATATGAGCCACTTATAGAGTATAGGGTGCAGTTGACCTTGTACAGTATTCAAGTGCACTTCATGCCTGAGTATCCTGAAGAGCCCTCAAGGACTCTCAGCAAACGTCCTCCCTCCCCTCTATATGTATACAGCAGGGACATTCACTCTTGGGAGCAGGAGTGTTCCCTGTGAGTGCTTAGATAGGGTAGACTGGCTAGGTCTTATGATATGTGCCCACGCTAAGATCGCAGGGGTAGAAATCCCAGGACCTTTTGAATCAACCTCCAGGGCTCCATTTCCCCTCTGGCATTGCTCAATTTGAAACTGAGAGTATCCTACCATATATCGACCACGGTATTAGATTATCATAATTACCTTCGTCTCCATAGTGAGGATATAGCGCAAGTCGAGTGGAATCCATAGGACACCCATGCCCGTGACAAGGTAGGCAGAACGCAACACTGCTACCCACCAGCCCACTAATGACATCACAACCTGACCTTGTGACCTAAGTACAAATGTAATGGGACTACCGCAAAAGGTACCTTCATAGTGGGTTTGAGGGAGGGGGTGCAAAAAAAATTCAGACCCCTCCTATGGGATCAGTCCTTGACGCTACAGGCACTTGATATCAGGGATGTCAACACAACTGATGGGGACAGTATCATTAGCCCTTTAATTGTTTCTAGTTCTATTAGAGCTTGAAGTATCATAATTTGTTTCACTATTCATCCCTAATCGTTTTAATTCCACTATAACTGCATACCGGCGGCCGACCCCAGCCGCCAGCCGGCTGCCATCCCTGCATGTGTCATCATGACCTCATGACCTAATTGAAGTTGAAAATGAGGCTCGCTGAGATCAAGTGCCTGTAGCATCATGGACTGAACCCATAAGGCCGTAATGCTATGGGCAGGTGACACTCTGTTCGGAGGGGTCATATCGCACGACACCCGCTTGCGATAACCCTCTCAAATTCCTCCAACTTGTGAACCTTTGCCTATTTATCTCACTTCGCTTTGCTGTTATGTTTGGAGATATCCCTATCTTAATTTTAGGTGCAGGGTTTCGTCTAATTGAATAAGAATACTTTTCATGTCTGAAATCGGAGAGTGTTTGCTTGTGTCATTTGCATGCTATGGTATAGTAAGTTTTAAAAGGCGTAGAGGTCAAATCCCACTACGTGAAAAATGGGTCTGAGATATCGGCAGTCATGGACTCTTCTCAATTTCTTAAATCACAAAGGTTCTTACCCCACTACTCCCTACTCCAAATCTCACTGGGCAGTACATCTCTGTGATTTTGATTCTATTGCTGCTTTTGACCACTTGATCTCTGTGATTTTGATTCAATTGTTGTTATTCGTCAGTAAATCATTGTGAAATTCATCTTTTAGCTGGGAAATCATGACCTCAGACAAATTCGCAGAGATTTCTGATCTTTTCTGACGAAAATATAAGAAATCTTTGATATGTTCTACTCAAGACTTTGGCAAGGCTCTTTAGATGTGATATATGCCCTCCTTAATGATATTATCCTCCAATATCGGCTAAGGAACAGTGCATGCCTAAATCACAAGGATTATATGGCCATTTTTGCACCAAGCCAACATAGTGTGATGTGAGCTTCTCAATGTTACCTCAAAGGCTCTCACACCTACAGGTGTGGAGTCATTACACCTAGAGGTGTGGAGGCTGAGATGCAATACATGGGGGTGGGACTGGGAAGGGGGCTGGCATTCACAATCCTATCCGGGGAATATTATGCAGGGGGTTCATTTGTTTGATTAAACAACTAGGAATAGCACGGCTAGAAATAGGATTCAATGTGATAGTGTTTATGTTTGTGGATTACAGCATAATGCTTTCAGGTATGTTTTTTTGGCACCCAGGAGGTATACACATCAGGAAAAGGAGTATTTAGTAATGGCGAATTAAGCATGTATTTATATTTACTTGAACTACGCCTAATTGTCTAATCCATCTTTGTCCTCAATAAATCGTTATCATTTTCACTTTTTTAAGTGTATAGGACGGCAAAGCTATAGAAATGCACTGCTCCATGGATATCTACCTCATAGTCTAACAACGTTACAGTTATGTCACTTTAACTGATATGGATGTGTAGATTACACATACTATCTGTCTATTTATGCATCATTTATTCCCAGGTAACAATGTGGGCAATTACTATCGATTATCTAGATAATTATTGTCATTATCTAGTAATGTAGCGTTTCAGAATTGTCACTAGACTGGTGAAGAGTCGATTCTGGGCGATAATTGGAACACTACTGGGACATTGTCAGTTCTGTTAGCTCAAGAGCTAAATTCTAATAGCTATCATGAGAAAATATATGTTTAAAAGGGATGAAGCCATTACTGTACACATTTGGTCAATAGGATATGTATATTAGCAATGCAAATTAGACTGCTCAAAGAGCTGAGGCTACTGTTTGACCCCTCTCCCTTAGAGGCATACACCACTGCAGCGCCCCCATGTGGACTAGCAGCAAACTATTTATAAAGGATTCACCCAAGGCCTATAAAAACTACCAAATTCTACCAAACTAATGTGTAGCACACTGCAGTTCCTGTATCTGCATGATTACTTAGTGCCTCCGATGGGCATTGCTCAATAAATATACCAATTTAACATCCAGCATTTCCCCGTATTTCATTCATTAATCAGTCTGGCGCATGATGCACCCATGATAGATTATCCAAAGAGCTATGCCTCTCATTGAAAACCCACAAGAACCCATAAATCTGCTACTAAATTGCTTGCTAA
Source organism: Acholoe squamosa (assembly GCA_949317995.1). Classification (NCBI taxonomy): domain Eukaryota; kingdom Metazoa; phylum Annelida; class Polychaeta; order Phyllodocida; family Polynoidae; genus Acholoe; species Acholoe squamosa. The sequence goes on along the minus strand of OX439044.1, from coordinate 42,769,245 downwards.
GCCATTTGTAGCAGCCATACTCGGTGCTCTTGATGAGAGTGCCAGTAGAATAGGTGTGCATGATAGCCATGTACGTGCCTTTTATAGACCATTGTGGATCCCTGTTTGCAGGTACATGTCGGATGGAGGTATACGTAAACTAATTCCTATATGTGTTCGCTGTGGGTGAGAATAGGCACAAACCCGGTCGTCTGGTGTGCACGACCATATTGGCTGTCGTCTTGTTACAGGTGCAAGCTGCCTCCATTGTAGATTCTTATCTGTGTGCAATTCCAAGAGGAGTGTTTTTTTTTCTCTCACAAAAACCTACCATCTACCACTTGCATCTTTTTACTATCATTTTTTTACAAATAATTTTTGAAGATACCTTTGGAATTCATAGGACATGTTTAATTGCAATCTTGAGATAAATACATGACATCCATGCATGAGTAAAATGTGGATTTCCTTCACGAACACAACTTTTAGACCACACCAGACATTTAAAAAAGAATTCAGATGCGCACATTGTGAGAAAGACCCCAGAAGGGAATCAAAATAATTACGGCACCAGGTCCATTCTGTGATAGCGGCGTTCAATATAACAGCACCACTAGTACCCTACAGGGAGGGCAGAGATAAATGTCGAATTTAATACAACCTTTGCATGTCAATGACATGGCTGAGTGACTCGGATCCGACTTGCTGAAGAGGATCACCGTGTGTATATGCTATTAAGGGTGGTCGATCCTAAATTATATTTTAACAAATAGGAACAGATCATGTTATCTAAGAACTCCTCTTTAATGTCCTGTTTTTCTTGGCACTGTTCTGTATTTTCTAGTTTTTAGTTAAACAGTTACTGTTATAAAGTATAAAATATGAAGAGTGACAATCAGGATGTTTTTTTTTTTTAAAACTACACACCGATCATAATTATTATGTGGTTGTGGCAGGCCACATGCACCCTTCCGAAATAAGGACATTAGTGCCAATATGAGTGACATGTTGTAAAATCAATTACCCTAATAAGTACACTGATAATAAAACATAAAGTCAGTGGTGACTGTACATGCGTATTCTATGCTAGAACCAAGATAATTAAAACACTTGATTGGGACAATATTGATCAGTCTCAATCATCGTCTTAACCTGTTCATCTGTGGTCTGGTCATCAATATATAGGTAGGCCATCTCTTTGTTGTGATATTGATGACTATATATAACAATACATGTATTTTTAGTCCAACCTATTCATCAACGGCAAGGAAAAGGGCAGCCATCGTGGATTGGGTCGATGTTTTTCTACATTGTCCTGTGTAAGAATCATGTTGATAGGATTACAGGGCAATGGCCAAGGGACAGGGATGATGGAAAACGGTGCCAGAAAAAAAACACACAGGTCGGCCAGCGGAGGGTAGAGGACTCATAAGTATGGGTGTGTGTGTGTGGGGGGGGTCTGTAGAACAGTACGTGTGTCACCTATTTCAAGATCCCCGGCAGGTTTAGTCAGTAGTGACTGTACATATTAGCCACATTGGTTATAACTAAATGTTGCTTAGCAACAAAATGTTAGTCATCTGACCAAGGAATATTTCAATAGATTTAAGGCACGGTGTTGACTATAATGACTAACTCAAGTTAGTCACAAGTGAATATAGAGAGATATCGCTAAATCACACTATTATTCGATTAACTTAAGTTAGCCACTACTCACTAAGATATCGAAATCTATCTTTATCACTGTAATGGATTATGTTGTTTCCATTTAAAATATGATATGGTGCACACACATAACGACGTAATATCAGTAGCATCTGGCTCGTGGTAATTCAGTCACATACAATTTACCTTCATTTGTATGCATGAGCACGAGGATTGTCTTATTAACATATATGCAGTATATATACTGACCCCACAAACTGCCACATGCTACCTCCCCCAAAATCATATTCCCTTAATGCCATAATGCCGTGTAGGTTCATCACCCGACTCTTCTAGAGTGGAGAAAACCCATAGCCTAGGGGTTGACTTTATGCATGAATTCAGTCCTGGTATGTAAACGCACTTGGGCTACATTCATGCATCACAGCGATTTAAATGCTTCACGATTGTAAGCACCACGTTGTCATTACATGGATAATACAATAATAAAGATGTTTTCGCCCTATGTATGTAGCTTCAGAGAAGCCATTATTGTATTTATAAGGAGCAAAGGTTATGTAAAATGAGGATTGTCTGAGAAGGCCTATTTGGACAGCCTTAGATTACACCATTCACTAGTGCTTGGTGAAAACCTTTCCGCTTGGCTGACCACACACGCCAAGGTTGGGGAGTGTAATGGATTACATATGATGTTACTTATGGTGTGATAGAACAATGGGAGTAGGGATGTGAGACACCAGTGGATTATCAGGTTAAGTGAGGATTCCCAGGCGAATTAATCAGGGGGAAACTGAAATAATAAAAATAGTAATACGAAAAAGCAAGAGGATGACAGGGGGAGGGGGTCTTTCATAAGTCTGAAGTCAGATGTTTTCGATGTTTATTTTTGCTATTTGTGTTGTTCCAACTGTCTCTTCTTAATTCAAGATCTCTGATGAGTCTAAAAGCGAATAGCAACAGAGGTCATTGTTACCAATCACCATGGAAATAGAACCATCCCAATAGGGGCTTCCATCTTTACTATCATTAGGCCTATATTGGCTATCTTATAATACTTCGATCCTTATGAAACATGCCCTCGCGGGGGTTGCAATTGAGATAGGCTATAGCAGACAAAGAACAAAAGCTGTTTTCCTAGTGTTGTTGAGATTTACAATCAATAGCACAAGGGGAGTCTCATGTCGGTGACAATGATCTGTGAACGGCTTAAGTAAGAAAAGAGCAGGGAGCTGGAGGAGAGGAGGAACAAGACAGATAATCAACCTTAAGGGTAAGGGTAATAATAGTGGAGTAAGAGGACATTGACTCGGAAACAGGCTCATTGTTACTCCATGCATACATACCACGTCCTCCAGGTCCCATGGGGGTGAGCTGATGTGACTGTGCTATCACCACTTAGTGACGATAAAGATACAGCCCACAGGGACCCCTTAAGGGGAAGCTGTTTTCCCATGTAATGGATGAACAACATCCTCACTCCAGCAGCACACAAAGAGCATCTCCTACGTACAGCATACATTGTCCAACCATTCTGCTTGTCTTCTGCAGCCGCCCAAAGTATCCCTCATACCCTGATTCCTACAGTCTATCACAGTGCATAGTTTAATGTTTTATGTCAATTTGGCGTCCTAATTCATGAATGCTGCCCGACTTTGTTTTATCTCATTTTCAGGGGTGTATTAATAACACATCAGGCACCTCTTTAAGGCTGTATCAGCCCTGCAGCTTCGTCATGATGCCTGGATGCAGCCCCGCCAGCACACTTACCAGAATTACATTTATGTATCATGGTTAATGGACATATAGTACATAATTACTCCTCTGCAACCACTAAAGGGTTGAGGCCTTATTGTAATGTGGAGAGAGTAGCGAAGTGAACACTATCTTATTCCACCTTAACCTTCCAGATCCCTCCCGGCACATAGCCGTTAAAAGGGCACATCCTATTAGGATGCTGGCTATTTATATCCAAATTATACAGCATCACATTAGAAAATCACATCTTGCACTTAGCTACCCAATTACACTGTATTTTACTTGTATTATGCAGTGTTTCGGCATATCCACCCTTCCTCCATTCAGCTCTTTTTTTGTAAGTGGCACCAGTCAGCATAGAATAAGGGGCTGTGATGTTCTCGTGCTAAGTAGTATGTGGAAATGGTGCAATTACGCAGTGCATGCAGTTTACTGTCTGCTTGGCACATCTTTGACAGAAAAAAAGATCACTAAGTCTTACTCTGTGCTTGGGCATTAACCGAATCACTACGTGAGAATGTTGTTACTTAAGTTGTTTGAACCCCGAGGGAAGAGAAGCGCTGATGTAAAGATGTTTTATACTATAACGATACAGTTTCCATTCCTGCTATTAATCGTGTAAGGGCAAAATTTAGTGCATAAATACATTATGTCCTTTGGTGTGAATGTTAGGTTATTTCATGCACCTTGCTTTACCTGCAGATAACAGGGTCGATACTTTCCCACGGAAATTCCCAAGGGACAGGAACAAGGGGGCATAACGGGCCCTGTAGATGATTGACTGTCCACACTTGAACCCTCTTTTCATCTATAGCCATTTCACCGCTTGGGAGAGATAATGTTTGACTTCTGAAGGATTTTTGCCGATCGCATATAACAAGTACAGAGATCATTGCAAGGATCTACTCGAATTCAGATTGCGATCGCTTTCAGCTAGAGGTCATTTACTTTAGGTAGATACCCATCTATAAGGGTTACTTTGTCTATTATTAAAGAAGGCTATGCTTCTGCTAGCAATGAAATTAATACTCAGTGTCTGTACTGTGTTCATCCATGACCTTTCTAACGGAGTATCATTGTCATATCCAATTCATCTCTCCTCCCCCCAGTAACACGATTCTTATGGTTCTACCACTGTAAACGAATGCCGGATTATATTGCGGTGTCTTTTGAAGTCCAACTATGATCCTCTTGTTTCTGCTGAACAGGCATGTCGATACCTGTGTTCGGTTACGCACAATCTGCTCAGGATAATACCTTTAAATCGAAGCTGAATTGGTAGTGCGGATATATATTATTTATATGTTGTTACCCATGTAGGCGCACAATATAGCTTTAAAGCTGATGACTGTGTAGCCTTTACCGTTTGTTTCTCATTAGGTGTGTGTGGTTGGGGGGTGGAGGTGTCGCCTGATAAGCCGTCCCACGTCAAGGGACCGTCGTGGCACGAGGCTAAGTTCATGGGTGACGATTAGGAACATGCCTATCGCTTCATGCCAACTAGGATTATCTTCTTCAGGAATGAACCTGTGGTCACCAGCTATCCCATAATCATACCCATATTGCCTCTTTATAATTGCTGTCAAGATATCGAATATTGTTCGTCAGAGAGCCTAAGGAACTGGGACCACGGATGCGTGAGGTTACATAGGGCTAGCCAAGGAAATTAAACGAAGGAGAAAATGGGGGGGGGGGTAGGTAAGGGAGTAACGGAGGGAGAGATTGAAAGAATTAGGTGGAACTGAGTCGACGGAGTAGGGCACATGGAATGTCCTACAAAAGGCAATTCTACAGACAGTGTGAACTGTGTGAAGGTTTGCTTCTCTGTGCAGAACGACGTCTGTGGCAGAGGGAGGTGGAGGGTGTGATCTAACAGAGTCTGTAAAGGGAAGAAGCCCGGGGGGGGGACACTCCAATTTCTTCTGACGGGGGTGTGCGGCTGGGCCTCTGACAACCCTTACCCTTGGTGAGAGGGTTTTTGGGCAAAAAGTGACCCTTGGTGAGAGGGATTTTGGTAAAAAAAAATGTGCACAGTGAAGTTTTTTATTTTGAAATTTACCCTTGATGTGCGGAATTTTTATCAAAACTGACCATATTTGGCAGAAATTTTGATAGAAATCCCGAAAACTGGCACTTTTTTTATGTGCAGGGTCAAAATATGAGAGAAGTGACCCTTGGTGAGAGGTATTTTGGCTAAAAGTGACCCTTGGTGAGAGGGATTTTGACCCAAACCAGACCCTTAATGAGAGGGATTTTGGCCAAAAAGTGACCTTGCCAGCCGCACACTCCTGTCTGTGGCATATAGTGAGTGTCCCCCCCGGGGGAAGAAGCAATGGCTATCAAAAGGGCATCTACATAGTTGGTAGATTACCAAGAGTTTTGACATTTGGGGCAGGCCTCTATGCTGTGTAAAGCTTATATCCTTATCACCCTAAATTGCTTGGAACGCTAACTACTTGAGATGTTCTTTACGGTATTTTGTCAACCTGTAGATTTATGATAGAGCAATCCAAAGCCAAGGATGGCTGTGAAGGTCTCTGAGGTCAGGATAGTATCTGCGACAGTTAAAATATGTGATGGTAGATGCGATATGTTTAGGCATCCACTGTCCTGGTGTTTTTAGTTATCTTGGTTATTGATTCCCCAGTCGGGTTTAGAGATGTTGTCAGCCAGAAAGGGAATGGCTCTCCTCACTGACATGCTGCTAAGGTTGTTCAAGTGTAGTCAACGTTGGTGGCAGGGTCACAGCTCTGGGTCGCCGTTATCAGGGTCTCATGGGTCACTAACCCCTTCTCTGGGCAAGGGTTGTTCCAGTAGGGCCATATCAGTCAACTCCACTGACAGACCAACCGGAATGGGCATTGTCAAGAAAACACAACATGTTAGTGTAAGGGCATATGGGACTAAGAGACTAAACTGTAAAAAAGGTGTTTAAAAATACACACCAAATTTTCTCAACACCAGCATTTAAACACCTAAATACTTGAAATGTTTAAGTGTTTAGCTGTTAAACACTTTCTGTCAAACACCTAAACACTGAAGTGTTTAAGTGTTTAGGATTTAAACACCTGGTTAAACACTTCAAAGTTAAACACGTTTAAAATTGAACGCGTTTAGCTCAAATAAGTGTGTAGAAAAGTGGGACAAAAAAGTGTTTAATCAAGTGTTTAAGTCCTAAACACTAGTGTTTAATCCCTAAACACTGTTTTTACAGTGCAATCATTCTACATCCATATCCTCTTGGGAGCTATTTAACAGAATGCCATCCATAAGTCGTGGTTACACGCTGACATGCCTGCCAATCGGCTACCTCAAAGGTGCCGCCTTTCCATTTGTATCATTTGCATTACCCTGAATGATTGTCTTCATCTCGAGATGTCATCTCCTTCCACTTATAGGGATGACGTCTCGGAGATCTTCCCAACTCTCAGGCCATGAATGTGGTGGTTGGCCATTTTGACGCAGGGCATACACTGCATGTACATCAAAACAAACATGGGTCCTAAATTTGCTCCTTGCTTCGACAATAATAAGGGATACATCTGGCTGGCACATGCATGCACTCAGGGTAATTTTGTTCATGCATGTGGAAGGTGCGTTCCATCCATAACATGTTTACCCAGCAAATTGTCGTTATCTGTCGCCATGATTGGTCATCAATGGTGACTCCTTTCTGAGTGATAACTCACTGCGTCATCTTTCGCCACTGTGTGTCAGTCTCACATGGCATGGCAATTTATCACAACAGTCACCAACATGATCTCACTCACTGCGTGAGTATGTGCCACCCTTTGTCATCCCTCACAAAGCATGGTGACTTATCACCACCATCGCCAACATGGATCTAACTCACTGCGTGAGTATGTGCCACTGCCTGTCAACTCTCACTCAGAATGGCGGCTTATCACAAGCATCGCCAACATGGATCTGACCCACTGTGTGGTTATGTACCACTCCCCTGCCACTGGCATCAACTCTCACACAAAATGGCGACTTATCACTACCATTGCCAACATTGGTCTCACTCAATGCGTGAACTTGTGTCACTCCATGTCAATGCTCTCTAAGAATTGCATCATCTGTCACTTACTCTCACTCAGAATGGCAACTTATCACCACCATTGCTAGCTTTTGTCTCACTCAATGCGTGAATTTGTGTCACTCCAAGTCAATGCTCTCTGAGGATTGCATCATCTGTCACTCACTCTCACTCACAGTGGCAACTTATCACCACCATTGCCAAAGTTGGTGAGACAGCACCACTGTTCAACATGTACCCTATCTAGGAAGTGTTGGCATGAAGTATAAGTCCCATACGTATCAAATGTGCTATGTTTCACACTGATTTCCATGTAATACTTCAGAGTTGAATCAAACAAGATTATATAGAGAGAATATCAATTGAAATTAGATAGAGGTATCTCTAAAATGAGAGCAACTATCCATAAACACCTTTTCTCTGGTTACAGGAAAAATACATAGGGAAATATCAACATGAACACCTTGTCTGTGGTTAGAGGGAAGATACATATGGCAATACCTTCTCTGGCAAAACATACTTTGATCTGGCAGATGTGAGGATGCATGATTACCAATGTCGATGATCATGAGCTTTTCATCTAACAACGGAGTGATCACCAGCGTCGCCATCACTGGTGAGTCTGAGTGATCACCACTCTCGCCATCCATGGAGAACCTGCTCTATGACTTGGTGCGCGTTTCATCTAGCGAGGTGAGTGATCAACCGCCTTGCCATCCCTGGTGAGTGTGAGTCATCACGATCCTCGCCAACCGTGGAGAACATGCGCTATGGCATGGTGTGTGTTTCATCTAGCGAGGTGAGTGATCACTCGTGTCGCCATCCCTGGTGAGTGTGGGTGATCAAGATCCTCACCATCTGTGGTGAACCTGTGCTATCACGAGGTACGCGTTTTATCTAGCAAGGTGACTGATCACAATCCTTGCCATCCGTGGTGAATGTCCATTATGACGTGGTGTGCGTCTCATCTAGCGAAGTGAGTGATCACTCATGTCGCCATCCCTGGTGAGGATGAATGATCACTTATGTCGCCATCCCTGGTGAGGATGAGTGATCATGATCCTCGCCATCCCTGGTGAACATGTGCTATGACGAGGTGCGTGTTTCATCTAGCGAGGTGAGTGATCACCCGTGTCGCCATCCCTGGTGAGTCTGAGTGATCACCATCCTCGCCATCTGAGGTGAGGCCATGTGATCACCACCATTGCTATTCCTGGTGATCTTGTGCTATAGCGACGTCGTGTTCCATCTAGCGACATGTGTGAGCCACTTCACACAGGTTGACGAGGAGTCACGCCAATTTGCTGGGTAGTTATACTAATTAAACATGTGGACATTCAATCTCTCACGTTGTTCTGCTGAATAGATGTGCACAGAGAACATTTTGATACTCACAGTGAGTCTGATGTTAGCCTCAGGCAAATGTCGCCAAAATGAGTGTATTTTGATACTCAGGGTGAGCCTAGGGTGTAGGCATACTCCAGCAATAGGCAATAGGCAGGTCTAGCAACCACTACGTTGGCAATATAACACAGACGGGCAGCATACCTACTACATTGCTACGTTTGCATTAAATCAGGAATAGGTGACGTATGTTGTGCTTGCTAAACCTTCCTATTACCTGACACTCTACTCTAGATTGTTTATGGCCTAGCTGTACCCTCTCTACTGCCATACTCTCAGAGTGAAGGAGTCTCTTTAGAGACAGGCTCAGGGTCAACTGGAGTAACATAATAGTAGAGAATAGGACAGTGCCTGAGTATCTATATTAAGAGGGTCAGGCAATGCTGGATCCTACCTGAACAGGCTCAAACATTGCAGGAGTCTTTCTTACCAATGGTGTCATGTACTGCCAGAGTATCCCAATACATAGGATCACACTTTGCTGGATTTTACCTTCAGAGTGAGTCCAGCAACACTACCCAGTGGGCACAACCCCACTTAATGAGTTGCTAATCAGCACTGCATTGTAGGGCTTACAGATATTCTAAATTGTAATGGTTATGTAGCCCTGCATTTGTAGCCCTTATTAAACTACTCAACTGTAGGGTTTGTTAAACACTATAAAGAAATATAGAAATTAAGGTCACCGTATGACAAAAGCCCATTATTTCATACACACAAGGATTTCAGATGGTCTAACATTCAACTTCCTAAGGTAGTCTAATTAATTGATGAATAGTTTGTGCATTCCTGGTTTCAGTGTCCTTATTGCTCCTTGGTGGGATTTGAACCGGGTACCTCCTTATTGTGACTCCTTTGTGCTCCTATCTGTGCTATTGGGGCAGGTGTTGAAAGTGGAATATCCATATGATATTTTAACCAAAGACCTACTAGAGTGAGATGTCATTGGTCATATGAGGCCCAGTAGACTAATAGGAAACACGGACTGGAGTGACCATAGTAAGGAAAAATGCCCATAGTAAGGACAAATGTCCACAATGTCCTCAGTAAGTATGGCACAGTTCTAACTTTATGCCTATTGCAACCTGGCTCAACTGTTTGTAGCGGTGGCACAGCGGTGGCACAGCGGTAGGATTCTCGCATGTGAGGGGTCTCAGGTTCAAGTCTTGGTGGTGCTGAGAAACATTTTTCATTTTTTTCAGTTTAATAGGAAACATCTCATCTATTGCAGTGTATGTTTCTAAGACCTAACTTTGTAACTAATTGAAATAGATGCTTGCTTGAAAACTAACAGAATCTTCAACATCTGCCATGTCAGAAAATAGCAAGAAAATAAATTTTTTGCGTAACAAAAAAATTCTGGTAGAAAACTTGCAGCTTTTGAAGAGAATCCATGGGCTGGAATCGAACTCAGGATCTTATCATATGAAGGTAAACATGTTACCACTACCCCATCTTGACTGTGCTGAAAGATCTCCACTTGAAATCTCATATGATCTGCTGGTATTCTACTTTTTTCCAAGCCCCAAAACATTAGAAATATGCCTGGGACCACATGTTACTTTTGCATTTACCGCAAAGGTATGATCATACTCTAAATGTTTTAGTGATTAATTGAAGAGTTTAGTTCCAAAACGCCACAAATCCATTCCAGAATTTCAGCATATACCCATGTTTGTAGTGCTCCCCTTGAGTAAATTTTAGTGCTATCATGATAAAATCTTTTATGAATAGACTCTAGGCAGCCGAAAAATATATTTTTTCAAAGAAAATGAATTTTTATAACAATTGGCCTTCTCTAACATCTAGGCATTTGAAATATTTGCCTCTTTTTTTCAAAATGGCATTTATTGCGTTTTGGAACCAAACTCTTCATTTCCTATTATATTCCTATATAGATAAGATTATATTCCTAGATATCATGGTTACAAGGACTACAGGATAATAGAAAGGATACTGAGTATGTGCAAGAATGGGTGAGAGGGGGGGGGGGGCTTAATAGGGAACAATTTTCTCACAAACCCATTATGAATGCATATTCATGCTCACATTGTAGCAATAAGTTTGACTTACCGAAATAAGTAATATTTACATAAATTCTCAATGGGTCTTGAACTTGCCACCTTCAGATGCAAAGTTCAGTGCCGTATCAACTGAGCTAATGAGGCACATGGTGTGGTTGGTGCTGGGATATGATATAATCTCAGACAACAGTGTAGGGGCTAGACCCCTGCTTTGCTGGAGTATTCAGTTAGATTCAGACTGAGTATGGCACCATGAGTATGGCGTGTCTGGGGAGAGCCTCTAGCAGAGGCTCTCATGATACTCATTCAGTGTCAGAGACAAGGTGAAACTCAGTCTGATGCTCTTTTTGTTGTCAGTGTGCATCAGAGAGATATGACAAGCACAACGTGATTTAGGATACATTGACGGTTCATTACCGTTTTATACCGTATAGACTCCGCCTATAGGCCACAATCGGAGGTTAGGAGCATTCTATAGCATTTTAGGCCTCCGAGGTGGTCTCTTTATCTAAGCGTCTCCCTACACGCAGGCTTCTAGGATATGTAACGTAGTACACAATGGCGAACGGCGTTACTTGTCTTAATCTTTTCAGTTTGATATCAAACAACATAATAGCCCCAAGGACATATTATATTGGATAGGTGACGATCTAATGGCTGCTTTTGGTTTAAAGGAAGCAATTTCTAAATCCCCATAATTTGCTGTATTAGCGCCTTGTTGGCTTTTAAATGGTATTATTTCATTGAACACGAATGCAGCTTTCGCATCCAGAGGACTTTGCCATGTGCAGTTCTCATCAGCCATTTCCCTTGACCCCTTTCCGAGGCTATGTGATACTCCTGCTGGGGGAGTCTTTCAACGCTGTGTAAAAGGAAAACTCTCAGAAGAATCTCCTCTGGCGTGATATCTCACACATGTATAGTATAATCCTATTGATCCATAGTAGAGCCCTTAGGATAGTTAGTGTAAGTAGTAGATGCAATTGGGTATTTTTGACTGGCTCGAGTGTTCCTAACGGTTCATGTCTTAAAAGTCAGACATCATCTATAGCATTGTAAGCTGGCATGTGGATACACATTGTTGTTCAAGGCTAGTTAGATTCATATTTAATGTTTGCCATCATCAAACTTACCACCACTTAAATACAACGGCATTGCACGTCAAGTAAGGGGAGCAGGCTCACCACAGGACGTGCATTCACGAATATGAAGGATCTCCTATACATTACTCTGTCCATACAGAGTATGCCATTTGCCGATTTTCCACATAGTCATTAGGAACACAATCATGTTGTCACATGTGTGATGAATTGATGGACGTTGAGATCTGGACTTGGAGGTATTAACAATTGAATATTATCTCATGGTTTGCTTTTCACATTCAACATAATCCAATTAACCATGGAGAGCGGACACGCACCAGGGATTATCAGGCACCAGATAATCCCACCCCAGAGGTAGATCCAGCGTCTCTATCCTCCTATACCAATCTTAACATCGAACACCTGGGAGTCTTACATGCATATTGCATAATGTATGTGCATGCCTAGCACTGTGACGAACGACTTACCCACGGGCAAATAGAGAGTTTAATATTTGGGAACGTCTACCTGTATGGATGTGGCAAGGATAAGAAGTACAAGTTTCAGTACAGGTACAGGTGGTTAAGAAATTCCTCTGTATGAGGGGTTTGTCTGTGCTGGAGGTTAACTCAAAAGGTCATGAGATTTCTACCCCTGCGACCTTAGCATAGGCACATATCATAAGACCTAGCCAGTCTAGCCTATCTAATGCAGTGGTTGCAGGCCAGTCAGGCACAGCAAGTCCTGAGATCCCTTCACTATTCCTTTTCCAGCGCTAAGATCACTGCAATCTTAGTTAAATAATTGCATAGTCTGTTCACCTGAGTACAAGAGCACTCACAGGGAATGCTCCTGCTCCCAAGAGTGAATGCCCATGCTGTATACATATAGAGGGGGGGGGGGGACGTTTGCTGAGAGTCCTTGAGAGCTCTTCAGGCTACTCAGGCATGAAGTGCATTTGTATACTGTACAATGTCAACTGCACCCTATACTCTATAAATGGCTCATATTGGGGGGGGGGGGACGCTTGTGTAATCACCCTTGTGAGAAGGAGTGTTTCCACTGCTATTCTTTCAGTATGGGCCTCTTGCCCCTGTGCACAGTGTGTTCTACTTGGAATGGCGAAGGAGGGTTGAAGCTAAGATCACTGCGATCTTAGTGCTGGCTGTGAAAAGGCAAGACAGTCTAATCTTAAGATCGCTTAATTGGATAAGGCAGAATAATTCCTAAGATCGCTAAGGTAGCGATCCCAGGACCTTTTGAATCAACCTCCAGAGGTGCTAGGATAGCACTCAGTGAATGCCAGCACCAATTAACACCTCCAAATGCTGAATATACCTGACAAGCATGTGATTGTAGTCCCTTTGCTTAGGGATAGACATAGGTAACATATAATTACAGTTTTCTTACAAGTACATGTAGATAGGCCTCTTCACGTCAAGAACTACTTCAAGCCTAGACGTTATACACTTGTAGATGAGGGTCGACCCCCACCCCCACATGACCTATGACGTTACACGTTGCCGTGCATGTTCACATCTTAAACTCCCTGATGATAATACAACCGAAGAACTTATTAGGGTGTGATTTCATATTTTTTGGACGTGTTTATTGGAGCAATGCACTGTGAAGAGCTTTTAAATGCTGTCAGAAACGTACAATGGACAGAACATTATAGTGTGGAAAATATACAAGTGCGGCCTAATGTACAACCAGCGCCAGTGGGGTGTTTCAGAAGCAGGTAATGTTTACAACCGGTCATAAGGAGATATGATAGCAGTTTTAATAGTGATTGTAGGCTTATAACTGCATGTGTTTCTAAGGCATTACCATTATCTTACTGTGTCTATAACTATATGACTGGTGAGAGATGATAATGGTTGCAGTTGTAAGTTTAGAATCTAACAGTTTTAGAAACAGATATATAATGTTCATTATCATGTCCAGCTTCTGAAACACCCCACAGATGTTGTTACACATGGATCTTGATTTGAGTATATAGGTGTTTCATATTGTTAAACCAGCCGAGGCAGAGTCATAGGCAAATATGAATCTTATTTCTTACTCTACATATTCGCTCATTAAAACATACTGTTGCAAAATCCTTTCTTATCCTCAGTCATGCTCAGCATGTTGCGCTTATTTCAAAACAGTTCAAAATCGCCAAAGGCGTAGCCTTATAATTCAGGTGGTGATTGTGGTGCATGGTATACAATATAAATACACACTACAATTCGAGCAGAGTCAGTCGTAGGCTTTTGTTAAGTAACCTCCAGATATGAAACCTAATGGATCAGGGGCGTAGGAAAAGGGGGGGGGGGCAGGGGGGCCTGGGCCCCCAATCACGAAGGAGGTGGGGCCTGAGTATATCTGCCCCCCCAATATTTTCCAAGAACTCATAAACACAATGGAAAAGAAGCTAAAACTTTACATCTCAAATTGGATTATTATGGTGATGTCATAGGGAAAATGGGGGTCTGAGCCTATAGTCAGATCCAAAATTTATCAAAAATTACTTTTCTATATGAATTCTATATACGCATTATATGGACCATCCCGCATCATCCGACAATTCAAGGTGGTCGCGATGGTGCCCTTGCTGGGCCCCCCCAATTAAGATTTGCTTCCTACGCCTCTGTGGATTGTTTCATCTGATGGATCCTCGACCACATCACTTAGTGATGTGGCATTGTACCACCTGCTGCCGCCCAGCTGTTTAATCTTGATGACATGAGTGTAAGTAATCGTAAAGGATGGTGTGATATGCTGATTAAGTGGCAAGCCATCCACCTGATCCTTCAACTTATAAAACTAACCAGCAGGGAATAGACCTACCCAGAGCATCTTTGATAGTTGCAGCAACTTTCATCTGATCTCACAGCCTGTTCCGAGTCCTGTCATTCACCACGTACAGTACTTGGAACAATACTAAAATGTCCATACCGCCTACCTAACCAATTTAAGGGCTTTGAAACAATTTCCTTCCAAAGTTACAGCCCAGAAAAGAATACAGAGGTTGGTATTGAATAAAGAATGAATTAATTCTGGACATATTTTCCAATGGTAACTGTACTATCATAAACATGATAAACATTAATCAATAAAACCAGGACCATTACTTCAATGCCTATGACGTGGATTCCACTGTAACTGACCTCTTCATTGATAAAGGCATTGCAGGGTACGGATTGAATATCGGTTTATTTCACAATAGCGAGGAGATTTGCCACAGTGCAATCCCTGTTTAAGCCTGATAGTCTAGACGTTTCTGGTGCCATTCCTTGCCTGTGCCCTAGACATGTCTCACACAGATGTGTCTTTTGTATATACAGTTTTAGCTTTAACCAACAGAGACATCATCCCGTGTTTCTTTGATCCACAAAAAGCCTATCCCTCATGTACTTGCTCCAACTAACAAGAACGTGGTTGAAAGGGCCTTTCAGCTGGTGTGCCTAATTGCCTGCTATAGATTATGCTCATCCAGTCCTGCAATGTCTGACCTTCTGTTTTAACCCTGACATTTTATCATGTGGGCAGCCTACCTTCACTGATATCCTGCTCTGAAAGGACTCTCCCTTTATCTATATCGACCCAGATCACCCCCTGAGTTGCTCAAGTGAAGTGCCCATGGGCATTTGAAGTGTGAGCTGCTCGGAGCTCTCGGTGAGCCCTTGATCCTCACAGAGGCCTGGGGCGTGTGCTCACTACAGGGTCAAGTTTGGGAATATTTCAGACCATATCTCATGTGGTTTGATGTGTTTTTGTAAGTGCTATTCACAGGGAATCTACGATTACCCAGAGGCCTTTGGCACTTCTCATACCACTTAATATTGCCAATATGGATACTCCTAGTACAGCCACACTTTTGTCCGCTATAAGCCGAATGTGTTCACAATGTTGATTGTCTCCCACTTCTTGACTGCTAGCATAACAAGGTGCTATATATATATTAGGATATATATTTATTATTTTGTCATCATGATGAATAGATGTAGTACCACTGAGTACGGAGCCCCTAATAGGACATACCAAAAGTAATTTTTTTCCCAGAAATAATATTCTTGCAGATACTAAACAATTCTTGTGGGTACTGAACAAACTCACGCGGATACTGGACAATTCTTGCGGATACTGAACAATTCTTGTGGGCACTGAACAATTCTTGCGGGTACCGAGCGAATTCTTGCGGGTACTGAACAGTTTCTAAAGGTACAGCAACAGTGAGTAACATTCTTCCGAGACCTATTCCTGCGGATACAGAAACGATTTTTGCAATAAAGAAACATTATTAGGGGTAAATACAGAGTACTGGATAGGACATGCAAACAATTTTTTTACCCATAAAGATTATTGCTGCGGATACAGGAACAATTCGTGTGGGTACAAGAACAATTCTGGCTGGTGCAACAAAGATTCTATTGGAGGAAAAAAAAAAGACATTTTGGCAGGTGACTGCATAATTCTAGCACCTACAAGAATTCTTTCTGCACCCGCAAGAATTCTTTGTGCAACTGTGAGAATCTCCCTGTACTCACAGGAATCTCCCTGTACCTGCAGGAATATGTTTTGCATGAAAAAAATCTTTTTGGTATGTCCGTTTAGGGGCTCCATAAATGAGAGGTGTAGTGGTGGCTGACGTAGGCATCATTTATTGTCTCCCCAACATTGTAAACAATAATCATCGAAAGTTATCCATAGCTTTACCCATTCTATATTATCTAACAGCTTATTTTCGGTCACACATCAGCAAGCCCAACTGGACTATAACATGAGGGAACTCCCATCCAGACCCATGTTTTACTCCGTCCATTTCCATATTTCTCAACCATAAGCTGGAATTCACCCAAACCTAATGGATGTACTAGACATGGTTCTATCATAGTCGGCAGTGCAGTTCCCACAAGAAACAGTGGACCATTGTTCATGATGTTGGTCAGTGAACAAATGCACTGTGATGACGTCATTCCCTCACTCTCCCAGCAGATACTTTAATTCAACTACATGATATAGCTATTGAATGGGGAATTCAAGAACATCTGTAGGTTTGTTATATTCAGATAATGTGAGACAATGAGAGAACTGTGTTTACACATGAGGTTGGAGTGTTGGATCCCCTGACCAATTCACTCGGCTTTGCGGCCTTGGCCTCATGGGTTGGTCAGGGGACCAACACTCCAACCCCATGTGTAAACAAGTAGTCTACTAGCACTAACACAGTAATTATCTTCTTGTGAAACACTGGACCGTCCCTTAACTAGACCATCCCGGGCGGCACAATATATAAGTCCAGGGTCTTGCCGCTTCGTGGGTACAAGCAGTGCCAGATTGTCACTTAGCCGACCCCTGATGCAGCCTGCCGTCCTCTGGGGGAGGTAGAAATACGCCCCTTCACACACCCACGGACTGCCTCATAAGTGGTGAAAGCAGCAACTAACGACTCGACATAGACATGGAGCTTGGACTGCCATGTGTTGTATTGGCTTGGCAATACAGATGATTTTCGGGGGTGCTATAGATATGTAATATTGAGAGGTAATCCTTTGCAATACGAGTTCACATGAAGGGCTGGAAAGGTCATTGGATTAATCAAACCAGGACAGGAGGTTAATTCAAAAGATCCTGGGATCGCAACCTCAGCGATCTTATGAATTATTCTGCCTTATCCTATTAAGTGATCTTAAGATTAGACTGCATTCACTTTTCCTAGCCAGCACTAAGATTGCATCGATCTTAGCCTCAGCCCTCCTACACTATTCCAAGAAGTGCTGACTGGGCACAGGGGTAAGAGTCCCAAAATAAAGGAATAGCTGTGGAGTCACTCTTCTTCACAACAGTGATTATACCATCCTTCCCTGTCCCCATATGGGCTAACAAAAGAATGTATGATTTATGCTTGCCTATTAGAAGCAATGTGCCCCCCCCCAGGACAAAGAGAGAGAAGGGAAGAATTACCTTTCAGTGCACTTAATGCATGAGTAGCCGTAAGAGCCCTCCAGGACACTCAGCAAACATCCTCCCTCCCCTCTCTATGAATGCAGCAGGCTATTCACCCTTTGATCAGGAGGTTAATTCAAAACATCCTGGGATAGCAAACCCAGCGATATTAGGAATTATTCTATTAAGCGATCTTAAGATCAGACTGCGTTCACATTTCCTAGCCAGCACTAAGATCGCATCGATCTTAGCCTCAGCCCTCCTACACTATTCCAAGAAGTACTTACTGGGCACAGGGGTAAGAGTCCCAAAATAAAGGAATAGCTGTGGAGTCACTCTTCTTTACAACAGTGTTTATACCATTGTTCCCCGTCCCCATATGGGCTAACAAAAGAGCACAGGGTGCAGTTGACCCAGTACAGTATTCAAGAGTTGTTCCCATGAATGTATGATTTATGTTTGCCTATTAGAAGCATTGTGCCCACCCCCCATGACAAAGAGAGAGAAGGGAAGAATTACCTTACAGTGCACTTAACGCATGAGTAGCCCTAAGACCCCTCAACGACACTCAGCAAACATCCTCCCTCCCCTCTATATGTATGTAGCAGGCTATTCACTCTTTCGATCAGGAGTGTTCCCTGTAAGTGCTCTTGTACTCAGGTGAAACCACTATGCAATTCTTTCACTAAGATCGCAGTGATCTTAGTGGTGGAAATGGAATAGTGAAGTGATCCCAGGACTAGCTATTCTGGACAGGCCTGCAACCACTGCATTACATAGGGTAGACCAGCCAGGTCTTATGATATGTGCCTACACTAAGATCGCTGGGGTTGGGATCCCAGGATGTTTTGAATTAAGCTCCTGGAGTGTTCCCTGTCAGTGCTCTTGTGCTCAGGTTAAACCACTATGCAATTCTTTCACTAAGATCGCAGTGATCTTAGCACTGGAAAAGGAATAGTGAAGTGATCTCAGGTCTTGCTATTCCTAACAGGCCTGCAACCACTGCATTAGATAGGGTAGACTGGCCAAGTCTTATGATATGTGTCTACACTAAGATCGCAGGGGTAGAAATCCCAGTATCTTTTGAATTAACCTCCTGACTGAACATGTTTAAGCTTGGTGTATAATTTTAAAAGCAGTAAGGGTTACATAAAGGGGTTAGTGTTGCATTATGTGATAATGCTCTTTTTCATCTGCAGTGGCTTTTATAGTATGGTCAGTCTTGCTTTCAAGACTATGATTTCAATAGGTTTTTTTTTTTATTTTGAAGAATTTTTTCTTATTTCTTCTTCTTCTTCTTCTTCTTCTTCTTCTTCTTCTTCTTCTTCTTCTTCTTCTTCTTCTTCTTCTTCTTCTTCTTCTTCTTCTTCTTCTTCTTCTTCTTCTTCTTCTTCTTCTTCTTCTTCTTCTTCTTCTTCTTTTTTTTTTCTTCTTCTTCTTCTTCTTCTTCTTCTTCTTCTTCTTCTTCTTCTTCTTTTTAGAATTTTTCATTATTCTTGAGGATTTGTACATTTGTTCACCCATTTCTATGTATCCTTTTCGTATTCTTCCCCTCTGTTCCAGTTGTCAATTTGTTCCGTCATTATTTTACAATGAAATCAAAGAATTTGATGCATCCATCAATATGTGCCCTACCATTTCCCATAAATGCAAAAGAAAAAAAATCCGACCTACCGACCCCACCTTTTCAAGTCAGTCATGTTACTGGATTTAACATTTTCTTTGGCCTGATTAATGTAAATGTAGCATCTACATTGTCAATTTGTCTTTCATTGTAATGATATCAACACTAGGGAAAAAGCTGTGAATTATATTGGATTCTTATAACGTTTGTAAAGTGTTTGTTCTGTTCGAGTTCAGTGCTTTAATCATTAACAGGCCTTTACCGTTTTCATGAAAAGGCTATTATAGAAATATGTAACAAAACCCAAAGCGTGACTTGGATAGCAATGCAGGTACATTAGCAAGGACACGATGGAAGATCTTCAAGCTGTTCTTGGTCTTTCAAAATTAGATACTCCAAAAAGGAAAGAAGATGAAATCCGGGCAGATCATTTAACCAGACGATTTTCTATTTGAAGCATTTCTTTAATCTGTGGGATTATTTTAAAAAGGTTATTCACTATTGCAATGTCCGACAAATATACACAATAAATTGCAAAACTCTGAATTGTTTTACCCGCTTGTAACCAATCATCACTTCTGATTAATTCTGCAAACAGTTCTTTACTGAATCATGTCCACTTATAGAATATTATCTCCTCAGTCTTCTTTCTCTAACCCTTTAAGGATGGCCAAAGTACCGATACAGCATTGCATTGCATTGTAGCTCATAATATGTCCGTATGAAGCATAAAGGTAACAGCTGAACACTGCTGAAACACTGCTGAAACACTGGCCCGTAGGTGCTGCATTATGTTAATGAAACATGACTACACATGTGTATTTTCCCTTCCTGCAAAGGGTGATCATGTCGTCCTTTAAGGATAACACCAGTGGAAAATAGGCAGGTGAACCGGTGGATGGTCGTTGCAAGTGGCACATTTATAGATGCATTGTCATTTAGCTGAAGTTGGAAAGACTGAAAGGTTCGTTAAGAACAAATTGATTTGGTTAGATTAACTGGAGCTCCTGTTCCTATTTTGGTAGCAGCCATAAATAATATCCGGCCAATTGCTACAGGCTTTCCCTTTAATTAAAAAGGCAAATTCTGTTGAAGTGGGCAATGAGTTTTAATGACCCGACCTTTAACAGGTCAACGGTATAGAGCGGCCACCATGTGGCCACTGGCCAAGCACCGGCCAATGAACAAGACATACAGGATATCAAACTGGGTAACATAACACCGTGATCAATTAAATAATATAACAATGATTTCTGGAAAATCACAATCCTCTCTTAAAATAGCAATGTTTGATTGGGTATGATTGTGGTTGGATTTCTAGCTAAGCTGGAGAACATACTACAACTTGCACTAGCGACCTGTAGTCACGGCGTACAAATCTGATGATTAACTGAGTGACTTAACACCCCTTATCGCCAACATGATGATAAGAAGGAACACCTCAGTCTCTAACACGGACAGCAGGAAGGAAGCAATCATCAGGATCGTGAAAGATCTCAACCTGAGATCAATTCAGCCTGGGAACTGCACACGCTGATATTTACCTTAGCTCAGACTGTATTAGATCCTTTAGCTTACCATGGTCACCCTGATCAATGTTTGGTTCGTTAGGCTTATTCATCCAAGGGTTATTCAAACCTCAGTGATCAATGGGTCAAAGTGACCACTAGAGGTCTCCTAAATGATGAGTGTGCATAGGAACCACAGCCTTGGGTTCGGATTCAGATCTTGACTTATCGTATATATTATATTCATTACAGTGCTAAACACTCACCTGCTGAACGTTTGCCTAAATCCATCCTGAAACCCCTCTTGCCCAAGTCAGCACGGAAACCGGCCCGTTTTCCCAAGTCTTGTCGGAAGAGTCTCTTTCCGAGGTCTCCCCTGAAGCCAGAAAACCGCTTGCCTAGGTCTCCCCGGAAGCCAGAAAACCGCTTGCCTAGGTCTCCCCTGAAGCCAGAAAAACGCTTGCCGAGGTCTCCCCGGAAGCCAGAAAACCTCTTCCCCAGGTCTCCCCGGAAGCCAGAAAACCTCTTGCCAAGATCTCCTCTGAAGCCAGAAAACCTTTTGTCTTCTTCTAGATCATCAAGGGCTTCATCATCCCCTTCAAAGTCAGAGTCTCTCTTACCCAGGTCCCCCCGGAATCCTGAGAACCTCTTGCCAAGATCACCACGGAAGCCACTGAACCTCTTTTCAAGTTCTTCACTCATGTCCTCATCATCAATGGCACGCTTACCCAGGTCCGCACGGAACCCAGCACGCTTCCCTAAGTCGAAGTTAAGACGTTTGCCAAGATCTCCCCTGAAGCCATACGGAGAGTAGCGTTTACCCAAGTCTCCTCGAAAGCCTGAGGAGAACCGTTTTCCCAAGTCACCTCTGAATGAACTATACCGCTTGCCCAAATCAGCACGGAATCCAGCCATGCGTTTTTCATCCTGCCCAGCTTCCAATTCTTCATCAAATTCATCAGCATCTGTGTCCAAGGGACTGCGTTTACCAAGGTCCGTTCGGAAGGCCATCCTCTTAATTTGTGCAAGCAATTCATCTTCGCTATCAGGATCTAGTGCCTGTCTTTTGTTTATGGCGGCGTGTGCATTGCTGTCCTGGATTTGGCTGTTGGCGGGGTGTGCTGCTGACTGGGCGGTCAGGGAGACAGGGATCTGTAAGCATACTGCCAGGCATAGCACGAGCAGCATCTGGGACGAACCTTGTAGTTGAGCCATCGGCTGATCCACACCCGCAGATGTAGGAGAAAAGAGAAAGGGAGAGAAAAAGAAAAGCACCATTGTTAAAATTGCAATCAAAACAGGATATTTACTCATTTGGTTTAAAGGCAGACAAAGACGTTACGGATTAAATAATTAACTTCCTGCATTTTAAAGCGTGGGTAGTAGGGACTGGAAATTCATCTGTTAAGCTTTTTAGCCGCCGGGAATACTAGGCGATCCATTGCTAATATTTGGACTCTACCATTTAGCAGAAGCGAATGCAGACTCAGGAACAATTTGTCTAGTGTGGAACGTAGCTTCTTGGTCAAATGAGCAGCTTTAAGAACAGTAATCTGTAAAAGGAAACTCAGTACGTCTTTAACATTTAAGAGCTGAATAGCACTTAAAGGCATTGAACCCTCAGACACTCATGCATCATGAAAAAGTAAGCAGAATAAAATATAAATGGTTGATAGGTGAAAGAAAAACAAGTATGAAAGGTTCTATGAAGTAGCTTACGCTTATGAGTTTTAACCTAATTAATTTTGGTGTACCACCACACTATATCTTTTTCAAATCGTATCAGCTGTGTGCAGTATAGTCTCCCCAAGGAACTCTCCCCCAGGGACAAAACCTTCTGAAGACACTAGACACATGAGAAATTCTACATTTTGTGTTAAACAAACTAAACCTATAAATATCTGACAAAGATTTATGGGTTAAGGGGCATTTGAGACATAGGGTTCGCCTTAAGTTCTTAAGCACCGAAAATCCCTATCCCACAATTCCTTGAGATAAAGTAGCCATGACATAAAAAAAATACTATAATTCAAGTCCCCTATCTATCAAAAAGGTCCTTTATTTCAATAAATTGCTATCGTAGCCACCATGCATGAATGCAGAGATGCTATCTGACAGGGAGGGGTTGGACAGGAAGATAGTTTGTCTGAAAGCAAGGAATGGGACAGGTAGACATGTTGTCTGACCGGGACAGATGGAGCAGGGAGGAAGACTGTCTGACAGGAATTGGTGGGGCAGTTAGACAGTGAATCTTCCCATTTTTATCACTTGACTTCATTTTATATTTTCCTGACCCATAGACAATCCTTAAGGCATTAGTAGTATTGTTTTTTTACCTTATTGAGGAAATTTTCATTTTATGTGTTACCTTCTACTATTTATTTCCAAAATGTTTTGGTGGTCATAGGCGGCTATAGTTAAGACCACCAAACTTCAATGCCCTCCAGTGGCCAAACGAGCATGACCTATGGTTTTGATCTCTTCTATTATGTTACCTAAGTATCAAACTGACATCCCTTAAAGTAACACGAAAACAGACTGAATGAACTGCAAAGGATAAAAGCAGATCTGTGGAACGGGACAGGTACATTTATAATAGTGCGATATACTTTCATTCTGGTAGTAATCAACATGATGCTGAAAACATTTGCTTTAGCCAATAATACTTATGCATGGATTCACTATTTGGACTAAGCTGCAATTAACTAATCGGCAGCGTGAGCCTAACACCTACATAACCTAATGCACATGGGAATAGACCAGGCTCCAACATGAGATGAATAGGCCATAGAAAAGCAATTATCCTCTTAATACTAAGCCATGATCTTTGTGTTTTGATCACGGTACTGACCTAATTCACCTAATCCACTATGAAATGTCTTATTGGAGCATCGGAGGATATACTTTTGTTAAAATCGGGATATGGTTCGTAGGGTATTAATTATATGCCCATGTAGGCCTTCCCTATTTATAAACGATGTAAAAAAATTGAGGGAAGAAAAAAATATCAGCATATTTTAGAGAAAAACCTTGAACTTTGGCTACTGAAGGTAGACTGACACCTCACGTCAATGGCTAACGGAAAATTGCATCGACTTAGAAGCTTTCTAAATATACATACTCTTTTTTTCAAGGTTTAATAGAAAAGGTTTACGGTCAAGCCTGATTTCTAAGACTAAGGCATACTTCCTATTATCCGAGTTAATCTTTCTTTGTTTTTGGCCTTTCATTTATTTCATCATGATAATTATTGGTGCACACATTCCATGTATTACTACCTTAGATACAGTTGCCCGGTGGATATTTTTCCAGTACAGCAGATATTACAAATTGGGTATTATTTTAACAATAAACCATTCACAAGGTGACTGAAAACCTCAAAAAAAATTTTGTGGCCCCTGTTTTTCGAAGTACTTGAGAAAAAACGCCCATGAAAATGTTTGAAACCCTCCTCCCTCTAAAACGAATCCAATATCTCAACTTTGAAATACCGTTTATGGCACACATCAACTGACACTCTTTTATGATTGGATATGTATTTCAGCACAGGATGATTTTGAATGAGACGATCTGCCACATCCAGGATTAAGGATCTATCCTCTCTTCATGATTATCTCTAGCCAGGATTCTAGGAGGATAAGAATTGCCTTTTCAGTAAGGCTTTGTCTATCCTATCACCGCGAAATGCCTGGTGGGTTTGTCAATATCATAAGCCACTAAAAAGTACCTAAAAACCATGAAGGTGATTTTGCTCAGAGCACTTTAAAGGAAATGTTGGCAAATTGAGCAATACCTTCACCCTTCATCTTCAGCTAGTGCTGGCCCTCTGTTGACATGCTTTAACCAAATTGATTGTTCTCTTGTAACGCTTTACGCAAAACCATTTAAGGTTCGCATGGTGCTTAAATGCTCATGTCCTTTAACATTTTTGTCAAGATACAACATTTAAACACTGACAAGTAACTTGCAGCATGGCATTGACGGCTGTCTGATCCTTGCATCAGGTCGGCATGATGCACGATTGCAGCACCAGTGAGGTATGTGCCACTGTTGTATCTGGGGATCATGGCGACAAACCATGCACTGAGATTGTGTTAATAAAAAAAAGGTTAACAAGCACCTATTATGGGGCTAATATCTGTGTATAAGCTTCACCCTACCTATACAGAGCAGAGCCAGACGTGAGCTTAAATGAGTAAAGGTACCTTTGTGAGTATGGAGGGGGGAGGGGTGTGGAGTTAGCCAATACAGTCATCTCCCATCACCAACTCAGGAGGTGGATGCCGACACCTTTACCAATAGGGGCTGGTCCTATCAATGTACACCTACCTGCCTCTAACCCAATAGAGGCAAGGCTAACGTGGTAAAACCCACCGACATCTATGGCTCCTGCGGGAGCAGTTCATAGCAGGTCCAAACACCTTGTACACAGGTACAGTGTGAAGCAGGGAGCTGCACACCCATATACACATGTATAGTAGATAGGCTGAATATGACAGGCAGAGGTCAAACGTTAAGTGTTCTTGGTGTAACTAAAATATAGAATGTGGAGCAATGTGATTGTTGAACTGCTTGAGCAAGTGTCATCTGCTCATATCATAGTGAGGAGCCCTTTTACAGATTTCTGGTACATGTAGGGGTCATGGGCTAAATCGGGCCTCTGGTCCCTTCAAGGCAAAAAAGATGGGTGAGGGGCCTCTTTTACATTGCCTTAAGTAGGCAGGAGGTGCGAGGGAAGGATGCGACTTAGCTTTATTACATCAAGAGGAGGTTATATACCACCCTAGCCTCATTGTCTCTCACCCTCTTGTCTCTCACCACAACGAGTAGCCACAAGGGGCAGGGTAAGGCGCCTTTGTCCCGTTACAAGTGCTATGCACACTGTTTTAGTGGGAGGCTAATCGCCCTGTGTAGTGTCATGTAAGTACTGGGTAGGTTGCCACACAAAGAGCCAATTTCCACATTATCAGTAGGTCGGTAATTGCAGTTGCTTGCATAGCCTGCGAGGCGCTGATCCATCTCATCGGTAAGAGTGCGCCACCTGCTATAAGCCCTTTAAGTACAACATCGTTACAATAGTAACCTTAGGTTGGTGTGTCCTTATAATGCACCAATGCAGTGAGGGTGGGTGATCCAATAATACACTGCACTGCTGCACCCCATGTCATGGGGATAGAAATGCATTGAAATATTACATTCAACCAAGGGTTACTGTATCTGTATGCGTGTATTATGTGGACAAGAAGGTATTAAAGCACCAGGCGATACATAAAGGGTTAAATAAGACCCGCAGTCGGTACATGTGTGGTGTAACCGCCCACCATACTGTCCATATACCAGGACGGGGTGAATAGGCAGCATCCAGGTTTCACGTCACTAATAGATCCAACATGATTGCTACATAGAAGGTGAGCTGCTCACGTACCTGGCATGTCATATCTAATAGGACAGGATGGTACATACAAGGGTGCGAGGGACGGACATATGACATCATAAACCTCCTTCCTACCCTACTCCTGGAGTCGATCTCTCCTTAATTGGGACGGTATCTGGGATACTGGACAAGGCAGGTATGTAATTAATCCTATCAATTGTTCCGGGAGGAGTCATTGCCAAAGGTAAAGGCCCTTTAAATACCTAATTTGGCACAGGTCCTGGTGAGATGTGCTATCGCTAAGTAGCTTTTATCAAAGACTGAATAGTACGATCTACTATAAAGTAATGTTTTGTAATCTCGAGAGTTAAAGGAAGAAATTTATCATTCTATGGGTGTGCTCTCATCATGCGGAGTTCCCTTTTGCGGTCCTCAGTAATACCATCTGGGTAGTTTCCTTGGAACAACACAACACAGGAATACATCTCACCCAAGAGTTAAAAAATCTTATAATACTATAGAAGTTAACTTCAGTGTCGGGACATTTCAGTGGATACAAGCTAAGCTTTTATAAGTACTCAAAAATGAAGGGACCTAACAATTTGGGCAAGTCTCAAAAACTGATAGTAGACGGTACCTGTCTGGTGTCGCCCTGTGAGATGTTGGTAGTGGTAGAGCTAAAGCTGCCTCTGATCAGTTGCTGTCAGGATGGATCTGATGATAATGAAGATAAGGAGGGAATTATGGCAATGAAGAGCAGCTCGTATTAAACTAGTGAGCAGCTTGTATGACAAGTGTAAGTAGAACAAGGCCAGAAATTAGACAGCGTCTGTAGTCCTCCTAGTTCCAGTGGCGGGTGGCCAACTCGCATATTTATGCTCGCCATCGAGTCGTTGTCGCCTCCACAGCCGCGTGGGTGGCCCGGCCCTTGTGCGCAGGCACAAGAGGCAATTCTGCCATCTGATTGGCTGGCCAGACCATGGAAGGCCACGCCTCTAACACCTCCACCCTTTCCCTTGCCTGCCGCTGACGCACTCTCTCGGCGCCAGAGGGCAGGCCAGGCGTTGTTGGCTTGGGAGGCAGGGGAACCCAGTTTGCTTGGTAAGGTGAAAATTACAGTAAAAAGGCCAATTGGAGCGTTGTATGGGCTTTTCTACTTTGGCTACCAAGGCTTTGGATGACCCCAAACACGTTTCAACACGTCTAAAGCAGACCCTCTTCCTTTATTTCACAACACTGACGATTCTATAAGTGTTGTCCCCATGTTATTATGAACATGTGAACTCTATGCGATAACATTTCTCCTCGTGTCTTGGTTACAAATTATGTACACTGTAACCCTTTGACTTCCAGAACAACCGATACTCTATTTCGAATCTTGAACATGTTGATATGCTTTAACCAAAAGAATTACGAAAAGAATAGCCTCTTTAAATGTAACATCCTTTTGTCCCGCGGTTTTCATTCTGTATCAATTTCCATTTAATTTAACTCTTCCTACACCAGACCATTTTTCGGACTTTGGACTTTTATGTATGGCATGAGGTTTCCAAAACTGTAGGAATCATGCAAATATTCCAAAAAAGGAACAAAGTGGTAAAGGGTCAGCCAGGCAATGTGATTCGAAAGTGTGATATCCCACTTTTCTTTATTTATCTTAATAAGGTAGATACAATCATGTATATCACAAATAAAGTAATGTTCACATGTCCAAATTTTGTAATTCACCCAAATTCAAAATGTTCAT
The DNA here is from genome assembly GCA_949317995.1 of Acholoe squamosa. NCBI lineage: Eukaryota > Metazoa > Annelida > Polychaeta > Phyllodocida > Polynoidae > Acholoe > Acholoe squamosa. The sequence continues at coordinate 42,741,110 of OX439044.1, read as the reverse complement.
TTCTCAGCATCAATTCATATTAAAAAAAAGGTGCATAAGCAAAAAGGGTTTAATTGCAATTATAGGAATTGTTGTGTATCGTGTATGAGCCGCCATTCAGAGCCATACACGAGGAGGGACCATTTTAGTTCTGTACCAATTCCCAACGTCAGCACATTTAATTTAAAGAGAAAGATGATAACATGACTGTTTGTAAAATAAGGATTATTATGAGCGCACTATAGTTATTTCGCTATTTGTCTTCTACTGCGTAACAAACCATGTTGACTCAGATACTAGATTTACCTTATACATTATCCCTGAGTTAAGTCTAAATTCTATTTGTGGCAATGCTACCCTTTTAATAGTCACGGTGGCCTTAGTCAAACGTGAAAGGTGTGCAGGGTTGCGATTGTCCTCTAGTGGTGTGGAAGCTAGGAATTTACCCGTTGACCCTTGTATAATCCCAGCAAATTGTCGTGATTCCTCGTCAACCTGTGTGAAGTGGCTCACACACATCGCTAGATGGAACACGACGTTGCTATAGCACAAGATCACCAGGAATAGCAATGGTGGTGATGGTGGTGATGGCGAGGATGGTGATCACTCAGACTCACCAGGAATGGCGACGCAGGTGATCACTTACCTCGCTGGATGAAACACGCACGTCGTCATAGTGCATGTTCACCAGGGATGGCGAGGATCGTGATCACCCACACTAACCAGGGATGGCGACACAAGTGATCACTCACCTCACTAGATGAAACGCACACCATGCCATAGCGCACATTCACCACGGTTGGCGAGGATCGTGATGACTCACACTCACCAGGGATGGCAAGGCGGTTGATCACTCACCTTGCTAGATGAAACGCGCACCACGTCATAGCGCAGGTTCACCAGGGATGGCGAGAGTGGTAATCACTCAGACTCACCAGTGATGGCGATGCTGGTGATCACTCATCTTGTTAGATGAAAAGCTCATGATCATCGACATTGGTAATCATGCAGCCTCACATCTGCCAGATCAATGTATGTTTTGCCAGAGAAGGTATTGCCATATGTATCTTCCCTCTAACCACAGACAAGGTGTTCATGTAGTTATTTCCCTATGTATTTTTCCTGTAACCAGAGAAAAGGTGTTTATGGATAGTTGCTTTCATTTTAAAAATACCTCTATCTAAATTCAATTGATATTTTCTCTATATAATCTTGTTTGATTCAACTCTGAAGTATTACATGGAAATCAGTGTGAAACAAAGCACAGTTGATATGTATGGGACTTATACTTCATGCCCACACTTCCTAGATTGGCTACATGTTGAACAGTGGTGCTGTCTCAACAACTTTGGCAATGGTGGTGATAAGTTGCCATTCTGAGTGAGAGTGAGTGACAGATGATGCAATCCTCAGAGAGCATTGACTTGGAGTGACACAAATTCACACATTAAGTGAGACCAATGCTGGCAATGGTGGTGATAAGTTGCCATTCTGAGTGAGAGTGAGTGACAGATGATGCAATCCTCAGAGAGCATTGACTTGGAGTGACAAAAATTCATGCATTGAGTGAGACCAATGTTGGCAATGGTAGTGATAAGTCGCCATTTTGTGTGAGAGTTGATGACAGTGGTACATACTCACACAGGGAGCGACACCCATGTCAGCGGCAGTGGTGATAAGTCGCCATTATGTGAGAAGATTAACTAGGAGTGACACAAACTCATGCAGTGAGTGAGAGCCATGTGACAATGCAGGTAAAAAGTCGCCATTCTGAGTGAGAGTTGACAGACAGTGGCACATATTGACGGAGTGAGTGAGATCCATGTTGGCGATGGTGGTGATAAGCTGCCATTCTGAGTGAGAGTTGACCAGGAGTGGTACATAATCACACAGTGAGTCAGATCCATGTTGGCGATGCTTGTGATAAGCCGCCATTCTGAGTGAGAGTTGACAGGCAGTGGCACATACTCACACAGTGAGTTAGATCCATGTTGGTGATGGTGGTGATAAGTCACCATGTTTTGTGAGGGATGACAAGGGGTGGCACATACTCACGCAGTGAGTGAGATCATGTTGGTGACTGTTGTGATAAATCGCCATGCCATGTGAGACTGACACACAGTGGCGAAAGATGACGCAGTGAGTTATCACTCAAAAAGGAGTCACCATTGATGACCAATCATGGCGACAGATAACGACAATTTGCTGGGATATGTCGTGATACATAAAAAGTAAGATATCCTAGACATATTTACTGGTCACGACACATATGCTCTCAGTGTTAAGATTTTAACCTAAATGGAAACCTTGTGATAACCCTTGTCGTCATCAGAATGACCAAAGAGCAATTGAATAAAATTCTAGCATTTAATGAGGCACAATTCTACTGAATCAATGCTACCTACATTTAAGCTACCCTTCACAAAGTTGATGAGGTGAAGTGATGACCAGGAGTGGTTATAAGTAACCACTATACACACAACCATCTGACAAACAGGACCATACTTGTTATCTTGGTAACAGGACACAATACTTATATCTGAGGAACAGGACCATATAATTCTAAGATAGTCTTTGTTACGGGACAACATGCTACAATAGGACATTTTCTAGAATATGAGAAATTGGACATTCAATTGTCATATTATATGCACAACTATACACGACCTCATGCGTATATGGCAGGCGCTTTAGTGATATCTCCAATCATAATAAAGAACATCTAGACGAACCATAAACAACAGGTGAACCACAAATCAGCATTGGACATAGATGCAGACTTTTCCGCAATTGTACTTGATGGTTTTTCCTATCTGTTTGACCGTTTTATTTTGCCTGCATTAACGCTACACCCAATCTGTAGCTGTTTTAGCCATTAAAGAGACACGCTAAGATGCACTGTTTTACAAAGAAGCAATCATGGTCAGAACACATGAAACCAAACAGTTGTAGGGTCTCTATAGCTATGCCTCAATACCAACGGCATGGTAAACCAGGAAAGGGTGTCTCGTCTTTGACCTCACTCATACCAGCAGGGACCAGGGGGTAATTTCTAAATAAACAGGGTAGGCCTATGTATATATGTTTATAAAACAGCTGGTAGTATACTGCTGCACTATAGAAGTGATATAGCAGTGCATTATAGCAGTACAGTGCACGCCTGAGCAAGGTCAAGGTAGCTGTTAACATTAATTGGTCTAGACATAATTGATTGGGTAATTAGTTGTTTGGAAGGTAATGTACATTGTTTTATAAAGACAATAGACAACTCCTTCTTCACATCTTGACTGTCTGTTTTCCTAAAATGCACTTAGATGCATTCGTTGTCTATTCTCTAACTAGTGTTATTATGCATGCCGAAATGTAATTTCTCATTAGTTAGTTGGATAACAATAATTAGGGCGGGCAGAGAATGTGACCTCCACACGCGTCCATGTTACAACTCCATAATAACATAAATTAAGCAGGAGGCAATAACAATTCAGGATTCACTTAAGTGATTATTTTTTACACCTTGCTATATCTTTACCAAGAGGTCACAGAGTTAATGGGCTACAATGTGTACAGTAATGTTTGGAGAAGATCTGTTATTGGCATAATGTTGGGTGGGCTAACTATGGACACTATAAAGTCTGTTTTTGTAAGTATTGTAGCGTCGCTTGTTGATTTTGTTAACAAGGAATTAGCAGAGTAAATCATTATGCTGGGTGGCGGATGATGTCGGATAGCGAACCAGCTGTCCCGTAGCTATAGTAACAGCTACAGGGTGGTCCCTAGATATCCACTTGTTTGTACCAAGGTGTGAATTCACCGGAAAGTTCAAATTCCACATTTTAGAGCGTTGAGATCTCTGAGATTTTCAACCTTTTGCGATTTACGCGTCTACTAAGTCGCAACAGATATAACTGCAGGATGGAGTTTAGAACACAAGCACACTGTTACGTTTTATATGTACACCATTTGACATATTATTCCTTTATATCTTTATGTATCACATATTTTTCGCAACAGTTGAGATTTTGGGGTAGTTCCCAAAATATCTCACAAGGTTGTAAATCACAGCCATTGTAGAGCTCCGAATCGCCATGTAGGATCCTACCTATAGAGCATGGACAGAAGTCGTCTAATATGTATTACTTATAGCCATCCGTAAGGCGTCACGGATTTCCGCAGGATGTGCGAACACTCAATAAACAATGCCGCTGATGAGCCATGAGCTGTGCTAGCTCCATGGGGCCTGGGGTAGTTTCCCCATCGCCCGACCACCCAAATGATCCAGGTAAGTTACTGTTAGGAGTCCTGGAAAAACTACTACTGTCGTACAGGTGAAGGTTTGAGATAACTGTTGGTGCCTTTTGTGATAGGAAGTAAACATTAAATGGTGAACTTCATTCATGAGTCGTAGGCCTACCTACTGCTGTAGGTAGTATCTATTGGTAGTTTGACTAAGGGGCCTAATCCAAAGCCATTAAGAACAGCTATACAGCGCCCAGGTCAGAGGCCTATTACCATCTACTTCTTTCTGATATAGTTATAGTGAATGTAGCCTGAGACCTTACCCGATTCAGAGGCACACTGCCACCTACTACTGCCACCTACTACCCACTGCTATATTTATTACAGGTGACCTGAGTCAGGGTCCATTGCCATGTACTACTCACTGCTATAGTTAGCACAGGAGGCTGGGGTTAGGGGTCTATTGCCATGTACTACTTACTGCTATAGTTAGCACAGGAGGCTGGGGTCAGGGGAGCACTGATAATACAAAGGCATATAACAATCATGACAATCTCATAATGATTGTCAATAATACCCTGACAAGGGCATTGTGTTCTTGTGAAGTTTCCACACCTGCTGAAATAAACCAACATAAGTAGGTACCAAATGCTTCCAGCCATACATGTAGCAAGTCATGTTAGAATTTATTCTGGAGTACTTGCCAAAAGAAATGGCACTTGACAATGGCTTTTGTTTAGCTGTACATTTTCTCATAGAACTTCAATTCAAGAATTGGTGGTATTCACGAAAGTTTATACTCATGAAAATATCTATGTTACAGTAAGCACAGGAGCCCTGGGTCAGAGGTCCACTGCCACCTTTTACTCACTGGAATAGCTAGCACAGAAGACCTGGGTCAGGAGTCCATTGCCATGAAATACTCACTGCTAACAGAAGGCCTGGGTCAGGGGTCCACTGCCACCCACTACTCACTGCTATAGTAAGCACAGAAGGACTGGATCAGGGGTCCACTGCCATGTGTCAGCTAACCCCCCGGCCATGTACGACTCACTGTTATAGTAAGCACAGACCCAGGCTCCATTGTCATGTACTACTCACTGCTATATGTAGCACAGGTGGCCTGGGTCAGGGGTCCATTGCCATGAACTACTCACTGCTATAATTATTACAGGCAGCCTGAGTCAGGGGCCCGCTCCCACCTACTAGGCATATTTACCGTACTGTTATAGTAAGAAGCTGCCTCGAGTTCAAGACCCACTCCCACGAACTATTTACTTTTATAGTGAGGGTGGTCTAAGTCCGAGGCCAATTAATCACTAGGAATAGAAATCATAGAAACGTAAAAGAAATGGCCCTGCTTGTTGACTGCCAAACAGCTAGGTGGTTGAGACAAAGGCAGTTTACCTTAACAAGTGTCTACCAACAGGTCATACCGTCACGCCCCGTGTATACCAGTACTGCACTCTGATAACTTGTCAACCCCGCCTCACCTTCGGCAAGACCTGACAACGCCCTGGCAGCCCTCCTGCATGCTTGGTATGGCCGCATACTGGAGTCAACATCTCCCTGACTACCCCAGGTACTTGGATACCAATCCATCCACTGGTCCTCTTGGCCATTACCCAACCACATTTCGTCAACTGTGTAGTAAAGTGTGTGTTTGGGGTGGTTAGGTTGTGACCAGTGGGAGGGCTAGGTGAAGGGAGGGAGAGGGGTAGTGTCTTCCTCGTGTCTCTGGCAGGCACTGCTTGATGCCAACTGTCATGGTAGCCCTACCGGAAGTAAATTGGGGGGAATTGTTGGCCACGTCTCCCAACCGGTGGGTGGCATGTCGGAAAAGCCAGCCCGACGGCTATTACGACAATAGTCGTATCGACGGACAACGTTGTTTAACGCTCGACAATGGCGCCCCAAACGGCTCATCAGGGAAGTTAATGAGTCGAGCTAAAGCGGAAATAGCGCACTAATAGCAGAGCACCGGACTAGACCACTCCCCACCTTCATCTCCAACTCAGACATCCGTCGTCCTGGCCACGTATCTCGCGCCTTGACCGCGGGCTGTACATTTCTGGTGGCTACTCATATCAGAGATTGCTGTAAACCTGCCAACGGCACTGGAGGGTGATAATTAGAGTATTGGGAGTGGTGGTGTTCTGCTCATTACCTCTAATTATGTCAATGACGTCTATGACGTTATCATCAAAAGGGGAGGACGTATTACATTAAGCACGGTCTGTTGCTGTGCTCATTCCCCTCATTGTTATCATAATCTGATTATAAGGGTTTTTCTTTTTGGAACATTAGATCCTTCTTTGACATGGAACTCGGATTTATTTCTTATGAAATTTTCAATCGTCCCCATAGACCATCGAGTTAGGGGTACCTATAAGTGATTTAATTCTAGTACCTAGTGGTTTCAACATAGACATCTAATGATTCAAACGAATGAAAGCCTGCTTCTTTTGAACATAGTATGCAGTCCTTCAAAGGGAAAACACTCCGCAAGGCTATAAGGGTGTCTGTTGTCTAAATCTTTCGGTGAATAACTTTTGTCCCTGATATTAGGCCTAATAGGGAGGAACAGATTCACGAACTCATAGCCTTATATGGTAATCTTGTATACATCATCTCTTTTTTTTTCTGAATTTCATTCCCCTGCACTGAATTGAAAATGCCGCTGACTCTGTATGTGGGCACAAATACGTCGGGTGAAAAAAGATAAAAGCCACCGCAACATCCATGTTGCTTGGGAAAACAATGGTATGGGCAGATGAGGGGAAAGGGCCCTCCCTGTGGGATTTTTAGTACTGGATTTAGCCACTAGGGGAGCTATAAATGACAAATAATGTGAAAAATAGACCAAAAATAGCTTTTATGTTTTTTTACACGGAAAAAGGTGGTTTTCTCATTAAGGTTCTATTTCCTGGCACTTCCTGTATATTTGGAATGTAAATGGAACGTTTTGAATACAAAACAAGGCCTAAATAAGGGTTTTCAGAGAAATGTGTTGCCATGGCAACCAAAATTATATTCCAAATAGAAAAAAAATAATGTCAACTAGTAGAATCATTTATGGAGATTCATACATTGAAAAAAGCATAAAGATACAATTTCTAGATCCAAAGTTATGGACAAATTTATGGAAAGGGATGGTTATTTTTTAATTGATTACTTAAATCATTGTGCTAATTAGATGCCTGATTTAATTAAAACAATGAACGATAGAGCTTATTGGCTGTTTTGATACAGTCATGTCATTCCATTTTCGTGAAGCAATATCTCCACAACTAGACAGGCTATCTACAAGTGTTGTATCTCATTTTAAAGCTGATAACATCAATTTTATATTTCATTTTAACGTCAGAGGACCCTTTCCCCTTACCTGTTCACCTCTATTGTCATCAACAGACCAAGGACATCTACTACTCCTGTGAAGACCATGGAAAACAATATCTTGCGTTTTGAGAGTAGGCGTTCAAAGATTCCACAAACACATAATTGGGGATTTTTGAAACCTTACCTTTGTAGAATCTCTTTTCATCTCTGGGTTCATTGTCTAAAGCTCATAATAGAACTGAAACTATAACACTTCCACAGAGCAATGGAACATCCCTTATTGTATTATCTAGTTTTTGAACAGTCCCTGCATATAGAATTGGCGATGGCAGGAGCCGTCGTCCCGGGTAACATTGTCTAACATGAGTGTACATGGAGATGGAACACTGCCTGTCCGCTCAGATAAAAACACATCTATCAATAGGTGCACACATGTGACGCTATCTGAGGCTCTATCTACGGTATAGTGTTAAGGAGTTGCATGGAATTTGTAAGGTTTCAGTGTTAGAGAAAAGATTTGACATGCTATTATTATGCCTAATGTATAAGAAATCAAAGACTGTGTTAAATAGACCACAATCCTATAATACAAGGTCTTAAAAGAAGATTGTCTTTGAACTACCTAGGGTTGTCACTAGACACTATAAAAGATCGCCATGGTATAGAGGAGTGGCTCTCTGGAATACTCTACCTGAGGAGATTCAGAGAGCCACGACAAAGGTCAAATTCAAGGAGGGTGTGATGAAGATAGAAAATATAAGGTTGAACCTGAAATTGGGTTATAATTGACAATAAGAAGCAGGTTTAGAAACCGCGCCGCTTCATATTCATATTCACATTCATATTTATATCCCTTTTCATGTTTATATCCATATTGATATTGTTGATGTTCCCATATGCATATAACAGCAGTATAACACTTGAATTATCACTTATTTAAACTTAAAACAAGATGTATTTAGCTGTAATCATGACATACTGAAATAATGTGTAGAGGCACTAATCTCTATGTATGACACATTATTATCCTTCTATTTATTTTGCTTTAAGTATGTTTGTCTGTACTTACTATGTTAATAACCTGTTGTGTGAATATTGCCAGCCCCTTTTTCCATCTCCATCTCCTGATTGTATTCATATTGACATTTGTCAAGATCTATGATGTTATTGTACTATTTCATTTGTGACTTTCCTTTGAAAAATCAATAAAACTTGGTCTGCTCTATAGCATTATTTAAATGAACATAGCAGTTCATTAATGCAATGAGCAAGTCCAAAAAAGGAAATCTAGTGTCATCAATCTAGAGACTGGATACATGGTATTACATACCTAGTAATATAACTTTTCCTATCTCTGGTTTTCCAGACGTTACAAATGGAATGCGAAATTCCAAGCATTCTGCATGTGCGGTTCTGTTGACAAACCATTCCTACTGTAAATGTGTCTCACAGACAATAGCCTTTAACGTGAAGACTGTGTATCTGATGTATCTATGTTAAGGACGGTACAAGGAGACAAAGCAGTCAAAAGGAACTACAAAGACCCCTTCCTCTCATATAAATAAAGTCCCTCATATACTGATTTAGAATTATAAGATTAAGGGTGGCCTTTGGGTGTACAGAAATACTGTTATTCAGGCTCAGTCAAGCTTACAGTCAGATCAGGTTACTGCAGCTTTAAGCCACAGGCTAACACACAAGAAAATTACTCATTTGGAGCCTTCTCCCATCAGGAAACAGCATGCTGAGCATAGAAATCACATTCTCATACAAACTGTTACTCCTAAAGTCTGTGCGAAACGTTTAACTATAACGTACTTAATGTTTAAACAACACGTTTATATCGAGGGATAAGTAGACAGTGGTTTGTGATTTTAAGTTGGTCATCGATTTTGAGGGAGATGTACCATAAAGTAAATCAGACAATTTTATAGAGTGTGTGGTCAGAACATTGATTATGGAAATTATGACATTATGACAATTTCCTTAAATCCTGAACAGAACTTTCCATAAATGGATAAGCATCTTTATTGGGTATTTCACCCATTAACGTTAGATTGCCCACTTAAAGTACATATATGTGTTCTGCAGAATTTCCTGCTTCAAGGCTTGTGACTGTAACTCTTTGAAAAGTCTGTTGTACACTATTTGGTGTACTCTGCCATTGCATGAATCTAGGCCATATTTTGAATGAATCCCAAACGAACACCTCCAATAAAGCATCATCGAGGTTCTATAAGCCCAACATATTAAAAGTCTAAATCTAAAACATGTGTGTTGTCAATAGGTGTAGTGCAGAATACATGATTGATTATTAGAAGTTCTGTAATAGTTGTCACAACTTCATCCACAGTGCAGTATTACTTGGTTTTCCAGATTGTTATCGAAGCTCTAGAGACGATCTGTATGAAAAACACTTATAGATAATCCTTCACTTGTACTTAATCTGTACTCGTATTGAATGTGGTATAGGATAGATGGTGGGTAAAATCAGGGTTGATGTCAAAGGATGAAGCTGGGGTGTGGGTGGTGGGCAGGGGTATGGGGAGAGATGAGAGGTGATGGCTGAATAGTTGAGTGATGATAGCTAGGTGACACTATGCAGGGGTCAGAGACATGTTTGTCCGGCCAGGGCACTGAACATGATCAGACGAGCTCATGCCAAACTCTACTCTGCATACCACCTGTCAATTATTGCTGCTTGTATTGTGGAACAGGCAATAGCCTAATGAATAGGGCAGTGGAAAAGTCAGCAATAAAAGGGAGTCTTTTTAAGCATATCTACAGGATGAAGAAAAGACAGACACATGAAGAGGTAGGCGGCAGGTGGGTGGAACACGGTCCCGAGCAGACAGGGATTGCGTAATGTAAGATCAGGGGATAAAAAAGCATAAGCAGAGATGATCCGAAATACAACCACCTTACAAAGTCCTGCTTTGATTGAATATTCCCCTATTGATACTCCTGTTTTTTGAATAGACACCAGCATAATATTCTCTTTATAAGCTACCTGAAACATGCCGCACATACCTGCAATGAGGTAACCATGTACGCAATGCAAACGTTTCCGGCGGCATACATGGTTATTGCACGGCACATACTTGTTATAAAAGTAGAGTGGCAGTGGTTACTACTGTTCCTCATTTTGTTTTAACACTGAAACATTACTGCTAGACCACACTGTTCATGCACTGTTAAGGTACTGTTTTTCCACCGCATTCTAGCCCGGGAGGTCTCGGCCCATCAGTAGCAGAGCGGCCAATATTAAAACAGTGGAAGTCTCTACAGCTTTATCACAGAGACAAGAAGTTTTCCTCATTGGCCCTTCTTCGGATATAAGAAACAGAATACTGAACACAGAAGTCATCTTCTCAAGCAAAACGATTGTTCCACATGTCTGTAATAAAGAAACATCAGAATTTGGTTTCGGATACTTTGATGTTTTATCAATTTGAATGTGTCATTCAAAACTAGCTGTATTATGTACTGGTATGATCGAAATCAACACCCCCATCTGTAGAATGTAAATGGAGTAGAAGCGTTCCTTTTAAGCTTCTTAACCTTTGAAAAGTCACTATGATTTCGACAATTATTTTTATGGACTTCTATTTTTTTCTTGTCGATATCTCAATGATCAAGGTCTACAGAGCTGGCGAAATTTACATACCAAAATGCCAAAATGTCTCTGAAAATTATCAATATTTATCAAGTATGCGACTTTGAACAGACCTTTAGATGCCAATAATTGGGTATTATGAGTATGACAAATAACCCTTAATAACGAAGTAACAATCACTACCCACGTGTAAGTGCTGAAAAAATGTAATGACATTTTATCCAATGGGAAATGTAAATACACCAATTTTGACGAGAAAAGGTCACATACCAACCTGAAAGTAAAATGCATCCTTGAGACTAAGACAAGTGCGGTAACTTTCAAGAACATGTGAAACGATGCTAAAGTATACACTGCACGTCCTCACTCCTGTTTTAAGCACTCTCAGCAGGCAAAATTCAGACAGACACATTTTTCGTTCATTATTAGTCTACACAGTATGTATTATACATTAGCATATAACCATATTTAATGGCACTTTTAAATAGTTCCACTTTTCGGGGTTATGGAACCCTATGAAATGTAAATGGAATGAAAAACGTTCTTTTTTTAGCTTACTTTTTTTTGAACAGCATAATTGGATGGAACTGGAATGAACCTTTCAATTTTAACAATTTGGGATTATTTTGAAGTCAATATCTTGGGAGTTTTTTTTCCTTTTGATAATATTCCAATTATTAAGCTATACAGAAGAATTCAAAGTTGCCTAGTTTCTTTCAAAATGGGCGATAATAGAGGAAAACAAGGATTTTCATTTTTTTTTTTAGAAACTAAGCAACTTTGAACAGCTCTGTAGAGCTTAACAATTGGAATATCAACAATTTGTCTGAATTTTGCCTGCTGAGATTCTGTAAAGACGCAAATTTTAGACTCAACAATAAGATATTAGCTTAAGAAGTGAAAATCTGTTCACTGTACACCAAATTTTCATTAAAAAAAACCCAAAAAGAAACAGAGCCAAAACCCATTAATTCATATGTATTTTGACCTGGGTAATTCAAAAATAACATCCGTTTTTTGCTGGTGGCTTTCATACTACTGGGCCTATAATACCCTAAAGTTGCCAATTTTCATTCTCGGTAGCAAAATTCATATTAGTGCAAACTGAGCAACACCAGATTTTACATCAAATATGATTTTATTTTTACCTTTGATTACCATTTCCAAACCAATATCTACACTGCAAAAATGCTGTTTAGATTTTAAACATGTTTAGGTCTAAACATGTTTAAAATCTAAACATATAGGTCAGTCAGGTGTCTCATCAATTACACATTTAGGAAATAAACACTTTTATTCTAACAACATAAACATTTTTGCTAAACATGTTTGGATGTTTAGAGTTTAAACAGCTGAATAATAGGTGTTTAGATTTAAACATCAATATGTTTAGATGCTTGGATGTCAAATCCACACCAGGTAGCAGCACTAACCTTTGAATGGACTATCTGTACACGGTTATAATCAATTGTTGTGACAAATGTCCCCAAAGCCCATGTTTATTGTCATTTCTTTTTATTGAATGTCATGAGAATAGGAACAGCAATAGAAAATTGACTAGATTCTCCTTACACCAGCATCATTGCCATAAGATAGTCAATATGCTCCATGACTTACACCTATTTCATGTTATTTTGGAATGGATAAAGCAATGTCCTTGCTGCCAAGCTGCTGTACTTTCTGAAGTCTCTCATAGTGTGTACACACATGTGTATACATGTGTCTGTGGCTGACATCTTTAGAGACTTTGACATGTAGATAAATACCTGCTGATGTCCCCCCAGTAAATGAGAAAGCAAACAAAAGATATTCCTTTTTTTTTTTTAAATGCATACATGTCTGCAAATCCTAACCCTAACAAATCACATAGACATCTAAACACAAAAATTCATAAACATCTAAACACAAAATTTCATAGGTATCTAAACACAAATTTTAAACCTAAACATCTACATTTCTAAATACCTTAGCTAAGCACATTTTCCTGTCGTAATCTCTATCTGTGTTTGTCACTTATCGAGTCACAGTTTTCTGGGGGATTATGCGAGGTCAGATGCAGAAACTGGATCTTTAAAGACATTTTGCATTTGAGTTTCTGGTATGTGCCCAGCAGAGTATCCACACTCTCTACATAATCCTCAGCAGTCAGAAATCACATTAATACTGCTTTCAGGGCAAACCATGTATTACATTTACTATGCAGACTATTCTTTAACATAAAATATGGTCTTTTTAGGATGGCTGCCCTTATACAAAAATGAAGCTGTATAACCTTGAAATCAGTGGTTATAATGCAATGTACATGAAATTTGGTTTGGAAATAATATACATCTTGACCTGTAAAGTGGCATGATCCAAGATGGACTCTTCCTTGTGGAGTATGCAAACTGCTACAACTGTGCATATGGAGCATGCTGACACCCAACATATAATATTCCATAAAACTGCTTCCAACAGACGGAATGATGGAGGCCCAGGAGCCACTTTTGGGTGAAATATGATTTGCAGCAGTGTCAAACCTATTGATTTTACTCAGACAAATGTCAGGCAACACATAAGAAAGTGGGCATACTTCAATGGGCTACACTTTATGGGTGAACATAGTGAAATATCATTGCCAGCTCAGGGGATTGTTAGCATATACCGCACACAATGGATATCTCAAAACTAAGAGCCCATGGGTATTTTTTAACCCCAATTTCGGATTCAACAGCCTCATATTAGGTATAATTGGTATGTTTGGTCTCAGTGTTTTTTTGCCATTGCACAGTGTAATACATTGTCTATAGATTCCATTCTATTCTAATTGAATTTGGATAGATAAAAATTATGTCTCGAAAAATCCAGCTATAGACTCCAATCACCATCCAGCACATACTGCATTTCCAGAATTCCCTGTTCTATGGTAGTAGAATGGGCTTCCATTATGACTATTATGTCATGTTGTGTGCTATGAATCTGACCCAGTCACGTCGATATATATATGTTGCACAGTTGTCAATTACCCTACCATATTATTGAATTATCCCCCAATAAGAGTAAATGTAGGTATTGTCGAAACATTGAACAATTTTAATGTCAAATTATTAGTGGGTTGTCAACAACTGTTGTTTTGCATATTATTATTCGATTCCTCAACCTCCCAGCAAATTGCCTTTATCTGTCGCCATGATTGGTCATCAATGGTGTCTCCTTTCTGAGTGATAACTCACTGCGTCATCTTTCGCCACTGTGTGTCAGTCTCACATGGCATGGCGATTTATCACAACAGTCGTCAACATGATCTCACTCACTGCGTGAGTATGTGCCACCCCTTGTCATCCCTCACAAAGCATGGTGACTTATCACCACCATCGCCAACATGGATCTAACTCACTGCGTGAGTATGTGCCACTGCCTGTCAACTCTCAGTCAGAATGGCGGCTTATCACCAACCATCGCCAACATGGATCTGACTCATTGTGTGATTATGTGCCACTCCCAGTCAGTTCTCACTCAGAATGGCGACTAACCACCAACATCGCTAATATGGATCTCACTCCCTGCGTGATTATGCACCACTCCCAGTCAACTCTCACTCAGAATGGCAGCTTATCACCACCATCGCCAACATGGATCTCACTCACTCTGTCAATATGTGCCACTGTTTGTCAACTCTCATTCGGAATGGCAACTTTTCACCTGCATTGCCATATGGCTCTCACTCACTGCATGAGTTTGTATCACTCCTAGTTAATCTTCTCTCAAAATGGCGACTTATCACCACCATTGCCAACATTGGTCTCACTCAATACATGAATTTGTGTCACTCCAAGTCAATGCTCTCTGAGGGTTGCATCATCTGTCACTCACTCTCACTCACAGTGGCAACTTATTACCACCCTTGCCAAAGTTGTTAAGACAGCACCACTGTTCAACATGTAGCCTATCTAGGAAGTGTGGGCATGAAGTATAAGTCCCATACGTATCAAATGTGCTTTGTTTCACACTGATTACCATGTAATACTTCAGAGTTGAATGAAACAAGATTATATAGAGAGAATATCAATTGAATTTAGATAGAGGTATCCCTAAAATGAAAGCAACTATCCATAAACACCTTTTCTCTGGTTACAGGATAAATACATAGGGAAATATCAACATGAACACCTTGTCTGTGGTTAGAGGGAAGATACATATGGCAATACCTTCTCTGGCAAAACATACTTTGATCTGGCAGATGTGAGGCTGCATGATTACCAATGTCGATGATCATGAGCTTTTCATCTAACAAGGTGAGTGATCACCAGCGTCGCCATCACTAGTGAGTCTGAGTGATCACCACTCTCGCCATCCATGGTGAACCTGCGCTATGATGTGGTGCGCGTTTCATCTAGCAAGGTGAATGATCAACCGCCTTGCCATCCCTGGTGAATGTGAGTCATCACGATCCTCGCCAACGGTGGTGAACATGCGCTATGGCATGGTGTGCGTTTCATCTAGCGAGGTGAGTGATCACTCGTGCCGCCATCCCTGGTGAGTGTGTTTGATCAAGATCCTCACCATCTGTGGTGAACCTGTGCTATCACGGGGTACACGTTTTATCTAGCGAGGTGACTGATCACAATCCTTGCCATCCGTGGTAAATGTGCATTATGACGTGATGTGCGTCTCATCTAGCGAAGTGAGTGATCACTCATGTCGCCATCCCTGGTGAGGATGAGTGATCACTCATATTGCCATCCCTGGTGAGGATGAGTGATCACGATCCTCGCCATCCCTGGTGAACATGTGCTATGACGAGGTGCGTGTTTCATCTAGCGAGGTGAGTGATCAGCCCAGTGCCATCCCTGGTGAGTCTGAGTGATCACCATCCTCGCCATCTGAGGTGAGGCCATGTGATCACCTCCATTGCTATTCCTGGTGATCTTGTGCTATAGCGAAGTCGTGTTCCATCAAGCGACATGTGCGACATGTGTGAGCCACTTCACACAGGTTGACACGACAATTATAGCATTGCCTCATCCCCATGACATTTGATTTATGAAATTGGTACTGAGCTCTGTCTAACTAGTTACACATTCTAAAATTCTATAGACCCCACCTAATTTAAAGTGTAAAAAAAAGAACATCTGCTTAGAGCTTACTTGTCATTACCAACGCAGCAACAATAGGACCACCGAGTAAAGGGTGGCGTCCACTGCCCATGCATGCACCATCCGTGTCTCTTCATCCATTTCCACCATAGAAATGAAGGATGAATAAATAGGAGTATTGGTAGGTCGAATCCCACATGGTAAAAAAGGACTTAACATTTTGTCTGTTGTGGTCTATGCCCCGTATGGGGGTCATAAAATACAGGGATTGATCCACCACCCACGGATGCACCATCCGTGCACCTTCATCCGTTTTTCCCATAGAAAGTTGAATGGTGAAGCAGAGTGTGAATTGAGGGTACCTACTGACAGCTCTTTTTACCATAGGAGCAACACGCTCCAGGGCACTAGATCTAGTCTGGATGTAGGGACACGGGGAGAGAGGGAGGAGGAGGGGGACAGACACTGACATCCGGTGCATCATTTGTACTCACATTACATGCCGCAGGTTAGAGGTAGGTGGTGGGTAGAAAAAAGGGTTGGTGTAGGGATGGGTGTGCCAAGGGGTTGTGAGGGTATAGGGAGAACAGGGAGGCGAGGGAGGGTGGATGGGATGATAGGTGAGAGCATGCAGGGTTCAGCGGTATGTTTATCCACCCAGGGCACTGAACACTGTTAGGATGGCTCAGCCATATGCATTCTGTTTGCTTGCCTGTCAATTATGGCCGGTTGTATTGTGGTACAGGGGAAGGTAGAGTGTCAGGGGTTAAAGGGCAAGTAGAAGGTCAGTAATTCACAGAGGGAATGGGCAGGGGATGTTCTTGAAAGAAGGACACCAGAGGACGTGGCACTTTACAAAGTGGAGACCAGGACATGTCTTTAAAACCTTTTTGCCTTCGAAACCTGTCCACTTTCCACCCCGACCTTTTCCTCTCTCAAGTTAAATCAGTATACTTATAACGTCATGGATTAAACTCAGGCTTAGACACTGCCTAGGAGCGCCAAAGATCTGTTATGCCAAGTGTAGGAGGACAGGTGACTGTCGTAACATAGTTACTTTCCTATGGGCACAAGGGGTGTGCTAGTAAAACATAGCCGTTGGACCACTTTGGGGCTGACATGGGCCATCCCCATGTACCCATGCAGTGACAGATCAATGGAGGCCCAGGGAGTCTGCCCCCCCCCCTGAAAGAAAGAGGAAGAGGGGGAGAAAAAGAAAAAGAGGGGAAAGGAAGAGGGGGTGTGCTAATTATTTGATTGATTATGGTTGTTCCATATAATATCCCTGGAAAGCTTAGATTATAAGGAAATGAACTGTTGGCCTTTCATGTATGTGCAATGGGAATTGAAATTTTCACATTTAAATAAATGATTTCTTTTTCCTACGGTAAAATGTTCTGGGTAACCTGTTCAACTTAGGATATGTTTCCTCAGAAAGCACCAGAATGCACTATTTGTCCTCTAGTACGATTGTGAAAATGCAATCAAATGCATTGTTCCAAGTATTGACTTTTACTATTTTCTTTGGGGGTCGGGGTGGGGGCACGAGACCTATATATAGTGTGCCGCCATACCTCAGAATGCACCATCTTGAGTTTTGAATTTCAGAATTTTCAGGGGGCCAAGACCCCCTACCCCCCTCCTCCACCCAGGTTTCAGAAGATAGGTACAAATATTCCACTTCACATGGTGTTCAATAACACACCAGATTGGAATATTTCTGATATAGATTTTCAAGGATTTCTGTTTGTGTAGGGCAGCTAGGACATATGGGCCAGATTTCCTGGGGACATACAAATCTCCCTGAGAAGGCCCCAAATATGAAAGTCAGAAAAGGAATTAATCACTTTATTTCATTGAAAGAACAATGTCTTGGCTCCTTGGAACCACCAATTATACACAATTATCCCTACCAGTTTAATTTTTATAGCTGTGTAATAACAATTTGTCACTTTTTGTGTCCATCCGACAGATTTAATCAGTGATATGATTTTATTACCAATATATACACCACAGAAACTTCTAATTATGTTTACCAGCTCTTACAGTGTACAAGTAAGCTGATGAATAAACATCACTGTTCAAAGTCTTTTTGAGATATGGCTGATGAAACTCAGCCATCTTGTGAAAAAATGAAAATTCTTGTCAAAAATGCTATTTTCCCTCTAGTTCTCTAGAAAATGCTTAAATACTCATTAAAATCAATCCACATTAAGTTCAGGATGCCTACTCCAAGAAATAATGATCATCATAACCTAATGGACCACCAACTTGGCACAACATTAGCTTAAAATGACCCTAAAATTCAGACTTTATCTGTTTGATGGACACTTTTTTCAAATTACAGTGTATAAAACACACTTATGGGGAGACTTATGGTACAAATGTTAGTGTCCAAGGGATGACTGTGCTTGATTCAAAACATAAAGGATGCATCCAAATGCATTACTTTGAGATTAAGAAATTTGTCCTTCCGACAACAAAACTGCAAAATGTCCATCCGACAGAAAAAATGTGTATACGGATGCACTCATTGGTATAAGAGGAAGACTTCAGGCTACAGCAAAAAAGTCTTTGCGGCAGCTTAACCACCCTAGTGCCCCTCAATTCTGAGCAGAGTAAGAATAATGTATTAACTCTCTTAGTTAAGAATATGGGAGGGTTTTAGTTTTACTGTCAGATGGACATTTGAGTGTCATTTTACACTGAATGTTACACACAGAAATACTTATGCTCTACAAAACCCAAAAACCTTCTGAATCATTAACACAACAGATATATGAATGAGAAAAAGCTTTATCTGAGGTTCTGGAACCCCTCTGGGATATATGCCAGGACTGTAAAAAACTGCTTTTTCATCAAATTTGCCTTTTCCACCATTTTTCAACTTTGGAAGCCAACTAATCCAAAGAGTATGGTTGGATATGCAAGAGAGTACATGTATTTGAAAGGTTATGGTGTTCCCTTCCAATTGGGACCAAAAAGCAAGATATTGGTTCATAAAAAGTTTTTATTCTGTGCATAAGCATACAAAAGTGTGGAAAATACCAATTGTACGTGCCCAGAAAATCTAGCCCATATATATAATTATATATATATATATGTGTATATATATGTGTATATATATATATATATATATATATATATATATATATATATATATATATATATACGTCCCCTATCCCTCAATAATCTTTACCATAAACACCTTAATTTGTGCAGACTTTGGCCTTAATGTATGTTCGATAAGACTGTGTTAGAATGCAGTATTTCAAGTCTATGAACCCTCAGAATTATCTTGGGAGTGGGCATGCCCCCAAAAACCCCTTAGTCTAACCGCTGTGCTTCTCTTGCAGTGCTCGGGACCAATTCTTTAGTACCTCACCCATTTCACAAGGTCTTGGTCCTACCTCTAGAGAATCCTGGATCCACCATTGCCATGTAGGATACACAAATCGGCATAACTAAACAGGTCTGAGCAACTACCTTAATTACACCCCAGTAGGAAATTACACACTGTTGTCGTTTTACACACCACTCTCCCAAGGTGGTGATGTGATTTTCAGCGTCAGTGCAAAAAAAGCTGCCAGTGCAAGAAAAGGCACCAGTAGGAAATCCTGCTATGCTGCATTGTCTCGTATTGTCAAGTGTGTATTGTAAAATGGGTTTTATCATTAATGACTGATTAGATCACTTTGGTTTTTTTTGTGATTAGCTTACTGGGATGTTGCTTCAATCATTGATACACATTACATCGTTTAGCAAAAAGCATAAAGGATTAGCAAATTAGATACAAAATGGGTTGTGATGAATTTGGGACATAATCCAGAGGGAAAATTGACTTTTCTCTGTTATAAACTAACTCTAAGGGTAAAACTTGAAAAAGTACAACAGAGACTATTTGTTTCAAGAATTACCATGATTTATATCCATTAGAATATAAATCAGATTCTTCAAAATCATCTTTGAAATGGTTATTTTGGCAGTGATGCCAAATCACACACCACCCCCAAATCACAGGCTGGTGTGATGTGTGATTTGGTGCCGTAGCGTTTTTTTCCACACTGGTAGGTTATTTCAGCTTTGCTGGAACCTGCTAAAGCTGATGGTCGGCCCAATATAGGTATCCCATTATGGAGACATAGGCCGGACGTATACCAACTAAACTACCGGTGTGTTGACGACGAACCAACATCGGACCATTCATATATATATACATGCTACATGGTATATGGTCAATTGCACGGAGATGGGGTCAAATCCATTTCTAACCATGGGAAGGAGGTAAATGTGACCAGAAATCGAAGGTTTGGGATATTTTTCAGTTTTATTAGGTGAGTAAGGCTGGGATCTTGCTTGGAAACCATGGTTCTGCCCATGTATGATTAATATCTAAAGCAGTAGATTGCAAGATAAGAGTCTTTTATAGGGGGTTTTGAACGTTTTTCTTAGTGCTCCCACTGTTTTGTTTCAAAGTTAAAGGAAGACTCATTGGAAATCTATAATAGTTTGATATTTCCACTAGCCCACAATATTTAGCATTATATATAATCAATATGACTACTATTCTCCCTATCTGCCTGGAGTTATTGCTAAAATCCTTGTGGTGTAGGTAGAGTGGAACTGTATGTGCCTCATTTTCCACTGTACCCTAGGCTAGAGCATAATTAAAACTACCTATATGAAGTTCAAATACATTTTAAGAATACCTCTTGTGTCTACAATAAGGCAGTACAGAAGAACATCTATAGCTATTGATATGTAGTCTAACAATTCCATGTATGTAAATCAAAATGGAAGTGGGGTAGCTTTAGAGGAACCATACGTCCCACATGTTTGGCTTAACTGTGAAAATACTAGGTTCATTGAAAACTACTTATATCAGTACTAATTACTTTATTTTTTTAATAAGATTGTATCATTTGTTCATAGTCTATCATGACTTTTTATGTTCAGAAATGACAGAACCGTACATGCCACACATATGTTTATACTTAAAAAGAAAGGATAGATTATATGATTATGGCATCACCATAATTAATTAGTGCAAAGGGACAATGCATTGGACTGTGGTCACTGACTTTAGAGTGAAACTGGGCATTCAAAGGCACAAAAATTACCCTCTGAAAAGGTGCCTACTTTCACCCAGATTTCCATAAGATTTAGTTTTATAATATTGTTATTGCACTAAAATCATGAATTTTTAACATTAATGTTCCCAATTTCTAGGATGTATTTCTTGATATATTGGGATTATGGTCAGAAATTATCAAGGTGAACAAGTACTTTATATTTTCACGATATTTGACTGCATGTGACCCCATTTCACTGCATTTGACCATATGATGCTGATGGCTATGAGGAATTTAATCATTCTCAGGTTATAAGTATCAAGCCCATTTGGCTCAAGATTCCTGAGAATGGCATTAAATTGTATACGCAAACAATATCCGGGGTCCTTTCGTGCAAGGAGCCTCGGCCTCGCCATATTTGTCTTCAATGATTTCCAGCAGCTGTCTTGATTACCCTAGATGTCAATTTAATTCAGAATATCCTTTTTCAAGGCTGAACCTATTTTTCTAGGTATGCAGATTTCAGTGCTATAGGGTGGCCCACCGCTAAAATATTGTTACTCCCCTTTAGGTCGAATCCCACATGGCGAAATAGGGCTTGGACATCTCTGATGGCCCTTATGGAGGCCATAAAATGCAAGGATTATTCAACTCATTCCGAATCCCACAATGGTTTAGAGTCTAGTTTGCAGTAATCTATGTGTTTTATGGCCTCATCAAGGGCCATACAACACAACAGACAAAATCGCAGAGCTATTGAAGCCATATTTCGCCATGTGAGATTCGAGCTTTTGTACAGATATATGGAACCTAATGCGATCCACAGGATTATTCAATCTCCATGCAGTCGTGTGATGAAAGGAAGAAACAGTTGCAACGTGAAGTCAGCCATCTTGTGCCTCTGGGATATGCATCACCTCATTTTCCTTTCAACATGTTTGAACTCCGTTGGATTCTTGTTATCACCTTTGCATTATTCAGGCGCTGTTTTGAGATGGGCATATTGAAAAACAAGCGACATGTTGTTGGAGCCGGTTATGCTAATAAGCTCACTAATGGCAATGAGGTCGGAATAACTTATCTAGACATACTTTAATTTGTGGTGGCAAGGACCTTATTCTAAATTAACAAGTTGTTTCCAGTGACCTATGGCTCATGGACATGAGAGTGGCCTATGGGGTAGGCTATCAAGAACTGGCCTTTCGATCATACATATACATGTAATACGAATTAGCCATGGGTTTTGAGGGCTGCAGTCTACCACAAATGTATTATGTATGTGATAAATACTGTATGGATACTGTGATAAATACTGTATGGATACTGTATAAATAGTGTAAAGTCATATTCATCTGGACTGGAAGCTCCGTATACCTCAAAAATAGAGGCATTTGTGTCTTGTAGAATCCATGGATACAAATGCACAGCCTACTATTATAATAGAAATTCCCTACTCTCATTGCAAGAACTAGTACATGGCTCAGCCCTTTAGACACCTGGGGTTTGTTACTCAAACCCTATCATGCACGCAAAATGAATTTAGGAACTCTGTGGGGGCCTTGCTTGGTG
This sequence comes from Acholoe squamosa, assembly GCA_949317995.1. Taxonomy (NCBI): domain Eukaryota; kingdom Metazoa; phylum Annelida; class Polychaeta; order Phyllodocida; family Polynoidae; genus Acholoe; species Acholoe squamosa. The sequence continues at coordinate 42,718,224 of OX439044.1, read as the reverse complement.
CTCCCAGGTAAACATAATCCTACACACTGAATGTAAAAAAAACTGAGATTACAGATGAGATCAGGAATTGAGTGGGAATATAAATGGGACCAAGAATCTGGGTACTCATGGTCTGATCAGCCCTATAAGATCACCTCAGAGCACCAATCTTGGTCTCACCAGCCCTGTAGGATCACCTAAGAGCACTAATCTTGCTCTCACCAGCACTGTAAGATCACCTAAGAGCACCAATCTTGCTCTCATCAGCCCTGTAAGATCACCAATCTTGCTCTCATCAGTCCAGTAAGATCACTAAAGTGTATCACTGGAAGAGCACCTGAGAGTAAAACAGATCCCCTAAGATCACAGAACAGATGGTGCAGGTACCTAAATATTTTAGATACTTCTGAGTAACAGACCCCAGGCTGTTGAAATAAGGAGAGTATAGCCTCCCGTTAGCTTTCAGGAAGCTATCCCTTAATTGTTGTGGCATCTGAACTGATAGCAGTCATCCAGGTAACAACACATATATACATTGTACTCCTACCAAGCACCCCTTTCCCTTCCACAACACCGCCCTATAGCATTGTGATACCATATGTCTTCATGTTTAAGCAGCAAATTTTTAAAGGCGCTCATCTTGTATAAGGGCTGGGAGTAGGATACATGTCTCTGCGTGTATCGTTGGTATTGAAATAACACCTTGGATATATAAAACATCTCCGGTAATTAACATCCAAATCTATCAATGCATAGGTCTTGGAGATACCATACGTGGCCTTAGCCGGGAAAGGGGAACTTATTCCCCCTGAAATAAGGTCCCTTTTCGCAGATCCTATAATTACTATGAATGCATCTAAAGTAGGTACAGGAGCGCCCTTTAGTCTGGTGGAGTCTTAAAACTAGTTGGTGTGCGAGAAACTACGGTCAATACATGAGGAATGAAATCTTTAAATTAAAGAACATTTCTATTTTTGTTACGATTTTTAGAGGATTATGCTCAATGTATTAACTTTTCTACAATGCTGAACTTCGGAATTGAAGAAGCTCAGTCCTTTATTCAATGCCATGGTTTTAGCAAAGCATATATTAAGATACTGATCCTTTTTAATGAATCCAAACTCTGAAACATTTGCCCCTGGAAACGAAGTGATGGACATTTGAAAAGCGTCAGTGTTAAGCTAAAACAAAATAATTTTTCTTGTCTGGCATTTCCTTGAGTGCCATCAAATACAATAGGCCTAGATAGGAGATGGTAGAAGTCTCTTTCTGACACTACAGGGCTATTCCTAAGTAATTAACACATACATATTCGTTTTATGTTCCGAAGGAACTAATGCCAATCTCTCAGGGATCCATGAGCGAACTACATGGTAAATAAAGGGCAATCAAGGAGAATTTGGGCAGAGTGATCCATTCAAAAGCATTGAATACATTGGCCCAGTTTCGATGCAATTGCTCTTGGACGAGGGGCAAGTTACTCTGCAACTATTGTTAAAACCTCTTACAAAGTCATTAGGCCGAATGTGACGTCATAAGCTAATATGCTGGCCTCAACTCGTAATGCGAAGCACACAGTCAAAAGAAGTTGTTGTAGGCTTCAGGCAACCATGTGTGGAATCAGGTTATGGTTTCCCATCGAATATTGTTTCAGGAATTGTAAGTGATGAGGGCTATTAATGGTTAATTTGGGAGTGAAAATTATTTCTAAAACATGCTGTCCATTCAGAATTTTGATTTAAGGTCTCAAATTGAAGTTTTTGTTACATCATTGGTGCATCTTGACGAGATTGTTAACGGCAAGGGACCAAGCTGAGACCGGTAGGACGCATACATGTGTAGGGCACCCCTCAACGTAGCATCTGGGTCTCTTCTTGGGATTTTGACCTGGCCGGAAGTAGAATGACGTCACACTGGAGACAAACATTCATGCCGCCTTAGTTCCTCAGGAATGTGGTGGGACCATGCTGTCACACACTTCTGACTATTTTCAGATGAGATCTCATCTGAATAATAATCTTCCATTTAAGTTTCCATAAGTTTCAGATGATCTCATCTGAATGGAATTCAAATTCAGATGAGTTCTGGCATATATCCTTGATCGGGGGCTCTGCCCCCGAACCCCCCTTAGGCCAGGCACCCCGGGAAGCGTGGCGGCATCAACATTCGTCTCCATGGACGGCCAGGTCAATTCTGCAAGAAGTGACCCTTTTGCATCAACGTAAGCATCCGGCACGGCCGTCGCTCTGTAAACAATGTATCAATTTTGCCGCCAGCCATTCCCGCAGGAGTAAATACTTTGTTGCAATATGTTTCTAAGAGCATGACTGTATTGAATAACTGAGAATGATTGTGTCTAAACACTGACATTTTTTTTTATGAAACTGATAGGCCTACTGATAGTGAATGAATCAAGAGTGAGAAGGATAATGACAGCAGATCAACTTCACGAAGACACGAGTTTGTGCCCTGACCCAAGGCCCGAGGTCCGAGGGCTTTGCCCAAGATCGCCAAAGCTGATCGGGCAAAGCCCGAGGACCAAGGGCCAAGGGCAGGGCACAAACTTGCATCTGAGGGCTTTGTTTACATTCTGACATGAGAAAAGACTTTAATTTTCCTCAAAATAATCCTCCAACAACACTGAAAGGCAGTGAAAAAACAGAACCCTGACCCAGCACTCGTTCTCGACCAATCAGATTGCAGGAATGCCAACCCAACTGCACTCGAGTGTAAGAACGACTGACACTGTGTGACAGTCACTGTCAGTGTCACTCTGTAGCCTACAGTGTAGGCCTATATCATATATATACCTATAACCGAATTCTATATAGTCTAGGATATATAGTATCAACCTTGGCACTTTTGGCAGAAAGCATGAAAGTTTGCATATGGGGGTTTTTAAATGTGCTGAATCCATTTCTAAGTGGAAACAAGCAGGGTTTCTATCTTGAATCTATTGAATCAAAGTGTTACATGCTACCCATTCCCCAAACTGGTTAGATGATGGATAGGGCCTTAGGAATATTAATATACTCCATACATTCAATAAGAATATTCCTCTTACGCAAACACTCCTCTTCAGTTTTAGTAATGATAATAAATCATCTAAATAGTTAACTATCCTATCAACACCATAAAGTCAAGCTACAACAGTTAAAAAAACAGATATTCTATTAAATATATACGGGGCACACTTCAGACATTAGGTTAAGCGGTTGCTCGCCAAAAATTCTTCACCATCACCAAAATCCCATCTGAAACCCTGGTAACCTATATGTGGACCATACACATGGATACTTCTATACGCAGATTTTAAATCTATAACACTCATATAGTCATTCTTATCCAACTGACATGTTACCATGTTAATAGAGTTGTAAGAGAAGCTTTTTGAAGTAGTATTCATATAATTATTAATAGAAATATCTGCTGGCATGCTACAATCCGTGATAGGTCTCAATTTACCATTTGATTTTTCTACACCACCTAAGGAGTGAATACACTTGGGTTTATAGGCTGTCTTCGTGACCAAGCCCTGGGACAACTTTTCTTTGATAATATCACACATTTCACTATAGAATCTTCCTTCTACAATCGATTTATAATTTTTACAGTCGTAACCTGTATCACAACCAGGGTCAACTATTTTGAACCCCTCAGTAAACCACACCATAGAAAATCAGAATCTATTTGGTTAATACTAATAATATCTGACTGCCTTAGAAAACTAGCCAGTCTGCAAGGTAAAATTTTAACTTTTTGACCATAGATAAAATGCTCACACTTGCAAATACCATTCACACAACTATCATAAACCCTGATGCTGGGTCTATTAACACACTCCACTGTAAACAATGGCTCAACCTCGCCCTGTACTGGGCCACTATGAGTTATAAAATGATTCTTGCTATCCACACAAGACTCATAAATACCATTTTTATTATTATCACCCGAAATGATAGAAACGGGGGGCTCAGGAGGATCGACCGTATATACTATATCAAAACCAGGCACCAATTCATCAGACTTTAACATAGGACCCTGCCTAAGTACAAAATCCTAGTCCTTCTTATTCTTCTGGCACCTATCCTTGCCATGGTTAGACATGCCACAAACATCACAAATGTGACGATATCTACATGGGTCATAATTGCAATCCTCGGCTCTATTAAAAGCATAGCAAGTACGAGTTGACTGTTTCGACTTGAAATTTTTTGCTTTAGTCACAGCTGATTTCTGGGCCTGTACTCTCCTATCATAGGACAAATGCCTCAAAATATCTTCACTTGTTACATCACTGAATGCCTCTATACCATCAGAATTTGCCCTACCTTTAACAGAGGAGTTGTATGCCACTAAGGCCTTGAGGGTATAAATTTTTGTTGATGATTTTTCCACCAACACTTCTATGTGCTTTACCACAGTGAAGACATCTTCTCCCTCCTGAATAAGCTGCTTCATCATCCTTACGTTAAAAAAGCAATAATTTCTCAATACTATTAAGTTTCTCGCCCCTCTTAAGAAAATTCTTTTGGTCAAACATACCTCTGTCCTTATATGCATGACGACGACCAGTTCTAGAGGTGGTTGTGTCAATAGATGTTGAGGAATTCGACGAAACACTACGGTAAGACGAAGACCGGCTCGTCCAGCTGGATCCAACATGGCGCTGCGTCTTCTGGTTGCTATGGAGCCCGTGGTAGTCAGGTGACTGTTGTCGGTCACGCCCCTGTCGCTTGGTTACGGCGTCAATAGAAGAATGTTGACAAACATTGCCACGTGCACAATCCATCCTTGACTCGCCACCCGCTGCTGTAGTAGTTGCTTGGCTAAGGGCCTGTCCCTCCAATAAGTTCTTGATATCTGCCAACTGCTGTTCAATATGGTTAGTACGATCTACCAAATCCCCAATCGTCTGGTCAATGGTTGAGTCCAATATAACCCCAGTAGCATTCAAGGTAGATGGCTCTTGGCCAACCTTATTAGCCCTCACACTGCTGGAAGTCCTAGAATTGGCTATATTTCTATCTTTTTTAGGAGATTTCTTGGCTTTAGACCTCGGTCCTCCACCAGAAGCTCCTTTTCTACCCATAATATCAGGGTATGTACCATATTAACTCGACTAAACTGAAAGAAAACAGTTTAAAATTTCCAGCACAATCCATCGTGGTGTATGCTGTCCGAGCATATGAAGCCAATTGAACATTAGTTCAACTGCTGGAGCTTATATACTGGAGGAAATGTTATGTGGGAAGTCATAGAAAATCATGCGCCTGGTGGAAATAGTACCAACGTATCACTCATTAATTATATATATATATACTTGGGAGTATATAGTCCCATATACCTATAGCCGAATTCTATATAGTCTAGAAGATATAGTATCAACCTTGGCACTTTTGGCAGAAAGCATGAAAGTTTGCATATAGGGGTTTTTGAATGTGCTGAATGCATTTCTAAGTGGAAACGAGCAGGGTTTCTATCTTGAATCTATTGAATCAAAGTGTTACACGCTACCCATTCCCCAACTGGTTAGATGATGGATAGGGCCTTAGGGGTGGAGAGCTTGGTGACCATATTCTGGGATATACCACTCAAGGGCCCCATACAGAAACGTTGTTTCATTACTATTTATGACGGATACGAAAACCGTGTTTTGTATCCCATAGATATAATTATATCAGCTCTCAAGGGAATATAACTACAGTCAGTTCAACCAAGCACAGTAACACATGGTAGAGGCCAAATGTCAAATGTGTTGGTTGTCAATTGCTATTATACATGCCTATTAGTGCCAAGGTTTCACGATATCTAATACTAAGAACAGAAAGTCATTTCCATCGACCAATATCAGCTCTTTCTTCATCTCATATTTCTGTAGAATTATAGTGTTTATGCACTGCAGTCTATGCTAAGTGCCACAGGAAGCAACTGCTAAGCTCTTCTGATTCTGGAAATATTGTGCAGTACTTCCGCACGAATACTGAATGCAGGGGGTCGAACGTCGCAAACAATATTTGTGTGCTCTAGATGAAGGTAATTTATCAAAAGGAACCGTCTTCTGGGGGCCAATATGCTTTCAATATACTGCAATGACTGCATTGGTACTGTACAATCCTTCAAAAAGCGTAAAATATCTTGATGCTATTAGGGGGGGGGGGGGTTGCAAGAAGATGGCTCTAGCCCCCTAAATTCGTCATGGAGACACTAGCTATTTTGGGTTTAGTGCCATGGGTCATTTTCTTAGCATCTGAATCGACATGGGAACACTGCCAAATTGAAATGGGGCATGGAATCACTAATGGGGTTAGCAGGATAGTAACGTAAGTGAAAGGGGTGAAACGAAGGTATATATAGACATGGTTTAGCAACATGTTTGCCAACCCAGGTCGGTGAACACAAATGGGGGGGGGGGGGGCGGGGGTTCTACTAATGATTACTATTTTCCTCCACAAAAATATAATAGTTACTAAACTATATATGGGGACAACAGTTACAGGTATACATAGTAATATGGAATATGGGTTTTATCATCGGTACGTTCCAATTGAGAAACATCTAAGAATATACTGCCTAAGTCTTCCGCCTATAAAGGACAAAACACAGGATGATGTCATTGTGCTTAAGCTTAGGAAATGTGGAATATTACGTTTCATACCGACCGGCATGTCTGGACTAGGATAAATTAAACACCGGTGAACATCATTTCCGATTTAAGTAGGCGTCACTTGATATGTATGTACATTGGAAGGATACAAAGGATGTTTAATAGAGGTGTAATTTGCATTCTTGCATGCATCACAACAACTGATGGGCATGATTCACTTATTTGTCTTGGCACAAATGAGGAACACATCTAATGGACATTGTTTGTACATGTGCCAAGTGTAGTATGATTATGTAACAACACAAAAAAACGATGTAGTATATCGGGTTCAACAACTCTAGGCCAGTTCAGGTATATAAATATATTACTATTCGCCTACTTGGTATTGGTTTACATGACTATAGGCCTAGTACAATCCCAGTTAGTGTGAGGTAAGGGGTGGGACATAATCTGTTTGAAAGTCGTCATCCTTCTCTTATTCCGTTGGTGACATTTAAAGTTAATTGGAAAAGGCTGTTCATCTATCATCTTTACAGTGCAATTCAGTTCAAAGGTTGCTATATGGAAAGAATAGGTATAGAGCTGGTGTCTTTCTATCAACCAAAGGAACGATTCTACACTGAATGGGTGTTGCTCCATAATTAAAAACACTAGCAACAAGGCAATCCTTATCCAATCGTCCCACAGTAATTAAATGCAATATATATATATATATATATATATATATATATATATATATATATATATATATATATATATATATATATATTTTTTCACTCTGGCCGAAATACCTCTACCTTTACACACATTTTTCGGGTAGAATCCAATGATGTCAAGTCCTGTACTTCTAGGACCAAGAATTATACGATCTCTAGTTGGTATTCGCCTACATTTTGTATCCATTTTCTTTGAAATAAATAAGAATCCAATGATTTTACACAGCGATCCAATGCACACGGCCATTTCATCTTGTTGACGAAGCGGGTAGGTGTCCGGATGTACCTGACCTACTTTCGGCTGAAGAACTGGGTCAGCAAGCCGCAATGGCGGGTGCCGAGATGTATCGCTATGGAAAATCATTGGATTCTTATTTATTTAAGAAAATGGAGAAATTAGGCGTGGCATGTTCATCTAGGATATCTAAGGATGTTTCCCTGTTAATAACTCCACCTTCCACCATTGGATTCTATGCTAACGAGGTGTGTAAACATCAGGTATGTCAGAAAACTTTTTCAAATCCTTCATGTACATTGGTTTCTACCACCGGTCGGCTTGGTATAGTGGACAGCGAGCTCGTCTCCTGCCACAGTGGCCGGGGATCGATTCCCCATAGAACCCTGAACGGTTTTAACTGGAAAAGTATGGCGAGGGTGACTTTGTATCCTTCTCCAATTTATTAACATGTCCAGGTTGAAACCAGCACCTTCCTGAAGACGAAGAAAAGGTCTCAGAGTTCGGTTATAGCTTGATAATGAACCATGGTTATAAGAAAAAAGCACTGTCCAAGCCCAAATCGTTAGATAATCATTGATAATGAAACATGAACTATGTCTTGACTGACCTTCAACCTTATAAGCAATAGGCAGATGTTTAACCTCCATAACATCCGAATGCTTTACCTTGCAAATTGAAATAAAATGAGTAAAAAAAAAGCCTGATTTGTTATCATGGTTTATAATCTACCTACGACTTATCTGACTCAGTCTGTGCCATATGAATTGCTCCATTGTGTTACGTGCATGCGGCCTAATAAAGCTACATTTAGAATGGTTGCCTGATGTAACTATATGTAGATCTGACACTCAAATCTCGAGTCCCTCTTTTCATATTAGAGAGGGAACAATGAACAAGAGACCCAGGCACAGCTTTGATGTAATATTATATTTACATACGAGTTCTGTAGCATAAGCCACTTGCATAAATTATCCATTGATTACTTGTTCTTAATGCATGTGGCTTATGCTACAGAACTCGTATGTATTAAATAAGTAGTCATGAATTATCCATTGACTACTTATTTTATTACACAATATCAATAGAATATCAATAAATTCAAGTTGAAAACAAAAGTTGAAGCCTGCCATAATGAACCCATCCTGCAGTCATCGCGGACAGCTACAGTGAAAGAAATGTATGCCCGGAGCGGGACTCTTCCCGCCTACCTCTAGCAGCTGAGCGCAATGCGCTAACTAACCACTAGACCACCGGGCAACACACCTCGGCGCCTGGCTTGCTTTTATTTGAATGCCTTCCGTGTCTCGTGGTTATGGCAGCGGGCAGCCCGGAACAGGACTCGTCCCGCCTCCCTCTACAATCTAACCAAGCAAACACACACAGTTTCTCTTCAGTCCCTGTGGCGCAATGCATAGGGAGTTGGAATTGGGATCTGAGACTGCAGGTTCGACCCCTACCCTGGCAATGAAAAATTTCGTAGATTTTAACATGTAACATATGACATGTAACAACATATAAGGAGGCATGTTATCCATGGATAACAGCACCAGGTGCCTGTTATCCTTGGATAACCGCACACCTTACAAAAGTCATGATGCATACATCATGGTGTGCAATATCGACAGGTATGTGCATGAGAATATCCAGAAAAAGCACCCGAAATCACAGAAGTCGTGTAATAAGCACAGATAACAATTACAGTGTGTATCAGTGCAGAAAACAGGTTGTATATATAGAGAGAGAGCAGCGCCTGACTATCTACACTGAAAACCTGGAAGATCAGTGTATACTGTGAATATTTGGCATACAGAGTGACCTACTCAGTCTTCATTCTACACATACAGTAAGACCTGATCGATAAGTATCAGTTAAACCAACCATGTGTCCAACTAATGTTCATTCAATAATCATAAGAATTGCGCAGTACAATATCAATTATAGGTTCTTCAACCATAGGCTCTACCTGGAATATATTAAAGGTAAATACAACATTTCAATATAGATCTAGCTGACGACAGATCCCCCCTCTTTCAAATCATCATGGAAACCATTGACACTCTTACTGAAAGCCTCTTATTGCCTGATCACAAATTTAGGAGCATTCTTTCTCTGACAGAAACATGCCTTGTGGTAACATGTTCAAATCGCCAATGAAATCTGTGATAGTCAATAACTTTTACGGAAAGCAGAACTGAAAAAAAACCCAATAAATAACTTGTAAGGAAAAGCAGAACTAAAAAAAACAAAACAATCAAAGATAAACAACAAAAACAAGGAAAAACAGATGTACATCTCTAATCATCTGCATATGAATGACCTCGTTGGGACTTTTACTCAGAAGTACCCAAAATATTTAAGTACCACCACCTTCTATCTGGGATCATGTCGTCCATAAGAGCAGGACACAATAGCCATTCTAAAGGACACTGAGCCTGAATTCAAATTCATGTTGTGAACATGATAAGGGGTTGAGAAACAGACCCCCGGGGAGACAGTGCTTCTTTAGCAGATCTCCATTCATGGTTGGAGCTCACATCCATTACATCGATAGCCAACTAGACCTCCTTTGCAGAAATTTATATAGGAAATGTACGGTGGGTGATTTCATTGTACATGCCATGTCTAGAAGGGGTATTATGTTATCCAACTATATTGATGACTTCATAATTTTAAATGACAATTATGAAGCTTGTGTGTCTGACCAGCATATTTTTCTCAATTACTTGGGGAATTTAGGCTTTCATATAAAATGGTCCAAGGTTACAACCCCTTCACGGCAGGTAGTTTGTTTAGGATTACTGTTAGACAGTGTACAAATGGAGGTCAGTTTACCGCCTGATAAGATACTCCGCCTTCATGAGCATTTGGACTTGTTCGCTCACAAGACTAAGTCGTCCAAACTTGAACTGCAAAAGCTTGCTGGGATCCTGGCCCATTGTTCTACAGTTGTGAGGGGTGGGCGAACGTTTTCCCGTCATATCATAAACTTATGTAACTCCCTGCATGAACAACACCATACGACACATCTCACAAATGAGTTTAGACAAGACTTGTAATGGTGGATTGCCTTTTCAAAGGTATTTAATGGGAAGGCAAAGATCTTGCAACCTAATGACCCTGCAGTTATGATCTATTGTGATGCTTCTTCTATGGGGTATGGTGCATACATTTCACCATTTCACCCCACCTCCAACTCATGACAATTTAAGTGATATTAACTTGGAAGAACTCTGGGCCTTGTTAATGGACTTGTGTCGTTGGGGCCCGACATACAGGGACAATGCAATCGTGATGGTGACAGACAACACTCAGGTATTTCATGCCCTACGCAGTGGCAGGAGCAAAAACAATGTGTGTATGGACCTCTTACGTGAGATCTTCTGGTTGTGTGTTATACACAATGTGGTCATAATCTGCAGGCACATAAGGTCCAAACAAAATGTTGTGGCTGACTTTATTTCTAGACTTGCATATCCAGGTATGCCACAACTCACTCCACCTTGTTTTCTCTGCTGTTACAGGCTTGAGTACCCTGAAGAAGGAGGCAAGGTTGTTGCAGCAACAAGCCCTTTCTGATAATACCATCCGCACGCGCAAGTCTCAATGGAAGCATTACATCACCTACTGCACTGAATTTCAGTTGGACCCTTTACCTTGTACTGATGAATCTGTGAGTTTATATGTTGCCTACATGGCCAGGTCCTTGTGTTATCGTTTGATTGTTAACTATGTATCTGCACTAGTTTATTTACAAATGCTCCATGGACTTGTGCCTGTCACCTCGAGCCATTTTCTGGTTCATAGAACACTTCAGGGTGCCAAGCGGATGCTAGGATGTGCTGCAAAACAGGCTGCCCCTATCACGCCTGCCCAACTACTTCGTATGTACCCTTTTCTTAACATGAAGAATAGCTATGACCTCTGCTGTTGGTCGGCATTAGTTCTAGCCTTCCGCGGTTTATTACAGAAGGCCCATGTGACCTCTTCATCCCAGTCAATTTGTGTGAATGACATTCAGTTCCACGACTGGGGGATGCTTCTACGACTGCCAAAAACTAAAACCATCCAATATGGTGAATACATTTTTGAAATCCCATTCACATTGATGGACAAATCTGTATTTTGTGCTACATACTATGTTCGCAAGCTGATAGGTCACACTGGTGTCAATGGGAGTCAACCATTATTCCAGTACTGCAAGGCCGGGAAGCTAGTGCCTTTGACCTACTCTCAGTTCTCATCTACCTTGACCATTATGACCAAAAAGTTGGGAATCACAGACAAGATCTCGAGCCACAGTCTCAGGAGAGGCGGGGCTACATTTCTTTACTCGTTGGGCATCAGCCTACTTGACATTAAGCAGCGTGGTGATGGGAAGAGCCTTGCTGTACTTTTGTATTTACGAGAGAACTTTGACAACAAGATCAAGAAGGACAAGGTTGTGTCCAATTTTCTCAGGTTTATCTAACATGCCTTATCTTTACATCTGTCTTTTGGAGGTTGGGTGTCTAAGACGCCATTTGTTACCTCAAGTCATGTTGTTGTTGGTTTATTACATTACTGATGTCAAAAGGGACAATTTATGGGTGTTATAATATGCTCCCTTATTAATAGTATAAATAGAGTCTTACATTGGTGTTAGATATCATACAGGTACACACCAGATGGAGTTCCCATCTTGGGCTGGGTGGTAGGTTATATGTATACACACCAGGTGGACCTGTCATAATTCCCACCTGCGCAGTCAAACATACGAGTCAGCCTCAATTGCCACCCATCCAGCGCCCGACACCAATGAATTTTTCTTTTGTTATTAATAAATTAAGGGGTGTCTAAGATGCCATTTGTTACCTCAAGTCATGTTGTTGTTGGGTTATTACATTACTGATGTCAACAGGACAATTTATAATGGGTTGTTTCATGGAATCTTGTGTGAAAAACCTGCAGATAACCACTGTGATTTATCCTATAATTTGTCCCTTATCTGAAAAAAAAAGATAAATACTTAAATTTTTCCAATCACCTTTGCACCCTATTCCAGTTCTAATGCATTATGTAGGTGGCTATGTGCCACGCAGATATAATGTGCTTTCCCATATAGTCAGAAAAAAGGCACTTGTGCTCCTAATTAGAGAATCGATTTATTTTCTTTTGCAGACTAGAGCACCTTGAACAAAATACGACCATAAAAACCTGTAGATGGTCAAGCTAAAAGGACTGTACAAGGAGGATTCAGAGGCATAGGAAGCAAATCTTCACTGAGGGGGCCCAGCGGGGGCCCCACCTCGACCACCTTGAATTGTTGGCTCAAGCGCAATAGAGCCTATACCAATATAAAACTTTTATAGAAAAGTAATTTTTGATGAATTTTAGAGCTGATTTGAGGCCCAGGCCCCCAATTTCCATATCCCATTACTATATCAATCTATTTTGAGATGCAAAGTTTTAGCTTCTTGTTCAATTCATTATGAAATCTTGGTAAATTTTGGGGGGGCCCAGACATACTCAGGCCCAACCTCCTTTATGATTGGGGGGGGGGGCCAGGCCCCCCTGGCCCCCCCTTTTCCTATGCCCCTGGGATTAGTACCAATTCTGGCCACTAGGGGGACACCACTAAGGCTCAAAAAGGGGAAACTAGACCGAAAATTGTTTTTAGGGCATTTCAGAGCATAAATCAGTGTATTTGTTGATATGTGTTGCCACGGAAACAAGATTTCCACTCAAAATAGAGGAATAAAAAAAAAGAAACCCATTGATAGTCCCACTCACATGGATGAATTACTCAAAAAATGGTAAAAATCCTATTTTCAGGTCAAATTCTATGAGAAAATGAATTCAAAGAATATGATAATTTTCCTCATTTGCATAATTATGCATACCTATTCTCATCTCGAGATATCTCGGGAAATATGCAAGTTAGAGCTTATTTGAGATATTGATAGATCACTGACCACCCAAATTCATAGAGCCATAACTCAAAAACTAGCCGAGATATTTTCTTATGTAATACTCATGGAAAGCTCCTTCAGGACTTGAATTTAGAAATTGACCTTTTCCCGTGCGGGACCCTTTTGCCTTGGCTGGACACATATAGCTAATTTTTATGTTATGGCATACACATGGATTAGTGAAAGGTCAATAATCTGAACTCTTTGCATCTCTTCTTCCCTGTCTCTCTCCTTCTTTGGGTCTCCCTCTCATTCCCTCTCTTTTTACCGGTACACATAAACATTACAGGCATACAATGTTATTTCCTACTGTTAGGGGACACTACCCGTATATTAACTCCCATTTATTGCCAGGGGTTTTCTTCCATTTCTATTTGACTCTGATGATGTGTTCACCAAAATGATCCACAAGCCCTTCCATTTCCAATTATGATAGATGTGAATTACTAGGGCCATTACATTATATTCTCTTGTAAAATTGCTCGTTTGAATCAGGTATATATACCTGAATTCAGAGCATTCACAGATCCATATCAATCTGCACAGCCACTGTCTGGACAAGGTATGATGATAGGCCTTTTGAGTTGCACAAGAAGCCTATACCACTCATTTCGCTGATTCAATGGTTATCAAGATATGACTTGAAGACTTACATACGTTTTTTTTCTGAGCGGTTAGCCATATGGATCAGGTGGGTTGTGTTGACGCAGGGGAGACTGGGGAAATTGGTCCCACCCTGTTCAAGATAATACTAACCATAAACACAACTAGTGGGGTATACGGAGGCAGTATGCCCATGAGTAAATTGCCCCTGCTGGCTTTCTGGCTTTCTGTACAGTAATCAGAAAGCCCTCCAAAAAAAAACCCCAAGAAATCAAGTGTTGGATATACAACCTTTTGTCTGGTCGAATGCCGATGGACGTAATTACGATCAAGAAAACACAGCTGAAATCGTGGTGGGCGTCTGGAGAGAATGTGCTTCATTATCTACTCTAGAAGCGGCGTACAATATAATATTATTATACGCCATACATAATTCAGTGCTTCAGATTTACGTTTATAGCATTTATGCTTCTTTTTGTTATAGGTAGAATAATAGGAAGAGCAACACTGAGAATGTGTCAGACTCTAGATTCTTGCCTGTGATTATGCGATAGTGCAGGAACCTAATTCAGTAGGGCCTTAATAGACCTAACGGATATATGTGACCAGGCAGCGCAATAACATGGGTCATATTCATCAAGGAATGCTTCAAAATGTCTCATATTACTCAGAAAGGTCTGGCCTACAGAAGTCATATAGATATTGTGGTTAGATGGGGGATAGGGTATGTTTTATACATGGATCTGGAGTGCATTTAAAATTTTCAGTTAAAAAAGCAACTTTAGGATTTCAATCTTCCGTCTTCCCGACTATCTGGTACACTCAAATCTGAACTTAAAAACATATATTAGGGCTTAATGAAAAACTTATTATGTCCTCTTTCCCACAAGACCAACAGCTATAGGATCCAGACAAGGTAAGCTAGTATTAGAGCTGAGGGGTTGAGCATACCCCTTGAATAACATGATACCAAAATTGACCCAAAAGTGGTCTGACCCCGCACATGGAAAATGAGCAAAAACCGGTAGTGCATCCCAAGATAATCAATGTTAACATCTTGAATCTTGTTCAGGGGACCCTAAGGATTGAAAAAATACCTGTCTCGTTGAGATGTGGGGGGGGGTGCATCGTGGGCCCTATCAGCCCCCAGCCTACTACACATTAATTGACAAGGCTATGGCTACTCTAATAAAATGTGCCAGAAAAACATTACAGGCCAAACCAAATGATGAAAAATGATATGAAATAAAGATTTATATGAGACCCTCATTCCCAGCACCCCCCACCCTCAAATTTGGGACCTTGCCCGACCCCTCAAAAAATTAACACACATTGTGAATGAGCACACATTACATTGCAACACACAATTATCACAACACACATCATGGTTACACACTTTGAGAGCAACACATTTTTCAACACACTTTTGACAAAAGTGTGTTGAAAAAATAAGTGAGTAAAAATATGCTGCAAATAAGTGTGTTAGATTGTGTGTAAGTTCAACACGGATTTCTTACAGTGTGCCCATACACCGTCTGTCAGTGGGTAACAGCTATTAGTGTGTGTCAGTTTGTGTTGAGCTCTTTCATCACGTGACCAGTGACCACTATGGCTCATCCACTAGTGGTCTGTTAAGGCCCTCCTGGCACCTAACGGATGCTTTGAAGGATACGTTATTAGGCGGGTAAGGGGTGTTCATAGGGTGCCCCCAATTGTATTAAGCGCTGATTCCATATCTGCCAAATGGGGTTCCCGTAAGGAATATCTGTGCCCTTCCGTATACTTTTGTACTTTTTTGGCTGTGTGGAAGGGACTATGATCCGTAAGCCGTAACAGATTGTAGGGGTCGGCGGAAAACGTCTTTTGGAGAAACCGGGATTCGAACCCGGGACCCTCCAACTTCGAAGCGGAAGCTCTTCCTCTGAGCTACTTCCCCTGACCTGACGTTCTCTACCTTCCACCTACGCATGGATCGGTGTGATACCGATAGGGAACATGTGACTTCTCGGTGACCCGCCCCTGCGGGTCGGCCATCCGGGCACGGGAAATCATGTTCCCCTACACAGCCCCCAACCAGCTTTGACCACCACTGACCAGCAACCCGGCTCTCCTCCCAACCAGACGATTGGGCTTTATCAAGCAGTGCGAGGCATTCCCGATTTCCTGGTCAACTGCCGGTACAAGTACCGGGCGGTCGAAGCGCTTGCCGTATCACACCAACCCAGGAACCGAGTTCCATAGCCCCCCCTCACGTGGGTCAGGACTACTCGGTTTCTCCACCAGTGTAGGGGTCGGCGGAAAACGTCTTTTGGAGAAACCGGGATTCGAACCCGGGACCCTCCAACTTCGAAGCGGAAGCTCTTCCTCTAGGCTACTTCCCCTGACCTGACGTTCTCTACCTTCCACCTACGCATGGATCGGTGTGATACTGATAGGGAACATGTGACTACCCGGTGACCCGCCCCTGCGGGTCGGCCATCCGGGCACGGGAAATCATGTCCCCCTACTTATGATTATGGGTTACTTCAGTACAAATCGGCTTCCACTTGAACTTTTCCCGTCAAGTAAGAAGGAAAAAGTATACTTTTCCTGACAGATCCCGCTTACGGGAGCAGGTGGAACAGTCTTTTTGTCCTTTTTTCCGTACACTGCCTACGGATCCGGTCTACTTTTCCCGTAAATCAGAATATTTAATTTATTGGATTTTCTTCTGTACGGATTACTTGGCAGAAAACGTATGGGACCGTAGAAACCACACATAGGCCATCTGGTGTCTCTTTCTGAAACCTTTAGTTCATGCATCTATGGGTAGGCGGCGGACGTCGCTACGGGTCATGTGACCTACACTTTGTCCGTACAAAACAACAACGAAAATGGCGACTCGTGCCACTCGCTTGACCAAATCTATATCAAAAGAAGGCAAAGGTGGACCTCTGAAGCGGCGTAGGATCAAATGCAGTGTGGTAGAAGAACCTGTAGACAAGCAGGATGATGAGGTACAGTCTGAAGAAAGTCAGTCTCTGTTAGCGGGTTCAAAAAACCGCATCGAAAAGCCAGTCACCGGCGACGACGCTTCTCCTCCCGCGAAGAGGCCCCGTATACCAAGGGTTGGTACTTTTGGAATCCGCCGGGGTAATTCTGGGAGCAGTAAAAATGAAAACACCCATCCCTTCCCTGCTGAAGAGGACGGTGATAGGCCTGGGGAAAGCCAGGGACTGAGGGGTCGCATAAAAAACATATTGGTTGAGTCCTATGCAGAGGAAAAGGCTCTCATGGAGGAGTTTGAAAAAGGGCAGAAAAATTTAGTGAAGACGGGTAGCCGTGCACGACTCCAGTCAGGCTCTAGTAAGGATAATGTTAAAAATAAAGAACAGGAACCAGATGACGTGCAACCTGAAATGGAAGGCAGAACAGACTACAGTAAGAGACAAGGTGTTTCTGAAGACGAGGAGGACTCAGACCTCGAAGAGGTTGACCCCCTTGACTTGAGCCAAAGGTCCCCTAAGCAGAGAATGGTGATCCAGGACAAGTCAGTGTACTGGAGAGGAAGTACTATGCAAACTCTGGGAGGAGACTCCTTACTTGTACCACCTTCATAAACAGAAATATAAATGTACCGAGGACCGTAACGCCTCCTACAGATGATTTGCTACAGTCCTAGAGATACCATGTGATATAGATCAGAGAAAAGGCATGCTCTCTCTGTTAATAAATAAGATTTAATGAAAAAATTTAAGGTCTCAATGGCTAGTCAAGACAAAGTGTAACTTTGTCCTTCATGAAGCAACACAAATACTCTGTTTTCCTCACTGTAGTTCTCTGTTCACTTTATTAAATAATAAATACCATTGATGATTCATTTATTTATTTCTTTAAAGCTGATGTGGTGGAGACCAGGATAAACAGCTTGAGGAACCATTATAAACGGATGCACAGAGAGGCAAAAAGTGGATCTGAACCAGAGGGACAAACAGAACGACAAAGAGAAATTCTGAGGCTGTGTTCTTTCCTACGGGATCATATAAAGGTCTCTGACTCCCTTACGTCTTACCGTGGGCGGAGTCCGCCTCCTAGTCAGGAGAGAGTGGAATGCACCTTTGCCAAATCTACTCTGAAGGTAACCAAATTCTTTATTTGTTTTTTCTTTTATCTTTTACTACTGTTAGTATCATAAAAAAAAAAGTTTGTGGGTTGCCATGGTGACACCTTTTCCTGTAATTTGTGTAACTATGAAAACCGTACTTGTAAAAAAGTAATGTTTCTCTTTGCTTCTGCCTGGTTACCATGGTAACCATTGAAAGTACATGATGTTATTTATTTTTATAGGCTACCACTGGGAGGAAAAGGTCTCAGCTGAACACCTCCCTGACTCCTATCAGACGTACACAACCAACACAAGAAGAAGAAGAGGAGGACGAGTTATCTGATGGATTGAATGAAGGTTTTGTGATGAACACTAAACATTTCTCACTTAATGACAGGCTCCATGATTCTAGTGGGTTAGAAGCTTCAGTGAGGCGCTCTCTGGGTCTGGAGAATGAAGACAGTGTGACAAGCAAGGGATCTGTCAACTCTTTCCGTAAGGCCTCTGAAGCTAGTCTTGACATCAAAGACACCCACATTTCCTCTGATATTTCTGAAACTCCCTTCTCCAGTTGCTCTGACACTGCTCCTACAGCAGATACCCCAAAGAAAAAGAAAACCCCTGTGAAGCCTAAGGCCCCAGTCAAGTCTAAGACCCCTGTGAAGCCTAAGGCCCCAGTCAAGTCTAAGACCCCTGTGAAGCCTAAGGCCCCAGTCAAGCCTAAGACCCCAGAAAAGGTTGAAAGTCCTGTTATATCTGGTAAATCTAAGACACCAAAGAAACAACCCCTATGTAAGACCCCCCCCCCCCCCCCCCGTAAGGCAAAGGATAAATCAAAGGAAGTCACGAAAGGGTCAGAAGATGCACAGCCTGTAGAGGAAAAAGAGAACAGAAAAGGCAAGTCTGCAGCAGAAAGGTTTGCTTTGATGAAAAAGAAAGACAGTCCCATTCTATTGACATCTACTGAACCTGCCCCAAAACCTCTGCCAACCCCTAAGAAAGCCACGGCTAAGGACAGATACAATGCTTTGGCTTGTCCTTCTACTTCTACTGAGAAAACTGTCTATACTGCAAAGGTGGACGAAAGTGCTTGGTTTGAGCAGCAAGGATCGGCGTACCATAAGGAGCAGGATGACGCCAAGAGAAGGAAGAAGGAAGATCCAGTGCTGAAATTAATGGAGGAGAAATCTGACACCATGAAAACCCTGACCCAGAGTATCCAACAAATAGGACAGAACATGAAAGGAGGGCCTTCTGTTCCCATTCCCACTCAGGAGGACCCGCAGGATCAGATATGGGCAGACTACATCTTGAGTGAAATGAGAAGCATGACAGAAGACGTAAAGGCTAAGTTCAAAAAGCATGTGGTCTTGGCTCTATTCTAAGCCAAAACTGGAGGACTAGATGACTGACTTTATCCGTACCGCCATTAAAGTTATGGTGTATCTCTATTTTATTCAAGACAAAGACATGTAGACTTTTCAAATCTTTGTGACACTATATTATTATTTGATTGACAAGTAGGAAGGTTTTTGCTCAGCCAGACTCTAGGATAAGACATTGACTTGATGTTCATGTTTGAAAGTTTCGTCTAAGCAGTGACAATCGAAATATTTTTTTTTAATGTGATGATAATGTAAGAGGTCCTGTATTTTTCATGTACAAAAGAACAAAGAAAGACATTTTCTTTGTGATAAAGTGCTTTAATAAGCTTTTATTTCTTTTCTTCTGGAGTATTTATGGCAGAAGATTTCTTTTTAGTTCCATGAGAGGCAATGATTGATCTTTATTTTAGACTTGAAGAGAAACATAAGCGTGTTGACAGTAAAAGACCAAAGGTATATTTCTCTTTGGTTGGTGCTAGTATAAGTATATGTATAAGGGACATGGAAAGAACATATATATATATATATATATATATATATATATATATATATATATAAATATATTTATCTTACGGAAAGAACACATGTTAAACATGGTAGCACCAGTGCCCTTCAGTATGTTTGTATCCGAATACATAGAAGAAAGTTTGCCATATTTTTCAATGTACAAGAGACATACGGGTGACATAGGCTTTAACTGGAACAGGGTAACTCCCACATCTAGCTTGACAATGGTTACTTTTCTCAGGATTCAACATGTATGTAAGGTATATTTTTATTCTAGTCCAGTGAAGATTTCTGTACACTTATTCCATTTTCTGCTACAGAAATAAACGTTCTGTTTTCTCCTGAAATGTGTCCTTGTCAACCTAATGAGAAAGGTCTTTACATACTCATATCTCCCACATGTTAATGCCACAGAAAGTCAACGAGCAAAGAAGAACTCCTCTCCCAGGACTACCTTGTATTGGTAAGCTAGCTCACCCTCCACGGTGAGACACCAGTTGGCCACCTTGTCCCGTAGATCCTTTACGTTGTGTTTGGCGTTCTTGGCCTTGGAAGCCTCTCTCCCTGGCAGAGCAGCTTCTCCCCGCCATATTCCCTTGTGTTGGTTGTAATCTTTGTCCTCCCAGTCCGTAGCCTCCCGTGGAAGGTAAGCAGCTCCTGCACGTTCACGTAGGAAGTTATGTAAGACACAACATGTCAGGACTATCATGGCTGCATACTCAGGGCGCATCTCTATCTCTCTGCGAAGTATCCTGAATCGCGTAGCCAATATGCCAAAGGCATTTTCCACTATGCGCCTGCACCTGGAGACCCTGTAGTTATATATCCTTTGTCTCAATGTGAGGTTCTGTTGTGGGTACAGTTTCATTAAATTTTCCGCCAACTCAAAGGCATCATCCCCCACGAAGAAGAAGGGCAGGTCCCCTTCAAACCCAGGGAATGGCTCAGGAGCTGGTACTCCTAAGGGATTGTCCTCTCTCTCTAGATCCTCCTTGAAAGTAGAATATTTCCACAGGGTGGAGTCTGACGAGCGCCCCTCCGCCCCCATATCTACGTACCTGAAGCGATAGTCCCCGTCGACCAGGGCAAACAGCACAATGCTAAAGAAGTGTTTATAGTTGTAGTACAAACTTCCAGACTTAGGTGGTTTTTTGATCCTCACATGCTTCCCGTCTAGAGCACCCAGGACATTTGGAAGGTTCCAACGATCATGGAAGAGTTTGGCTATATCCCTCCATTCCTGTTCAGTAGAAGGGGTCAAGAAAAGGTTTCTTTTTTTAATAAGCAAGACTGAACTGAAATATTGGATCATGAAAACTATTTACAGACCTGCTTAAAAAAATCAAACAGATTGATTCCTCTTCTTTATTAAGTCACCTAGAGCCAGACGTCTTTACTTTTTCCGGAAGCTGCACGTGTACGGGAGGGCTAGATCTAAGGAAGGAAAGCAAGGAATACATACCTTCATGTACTTTTCATGTAGGGCTTGGTAGATTGCCTTGCATGTGTCACGGACTAAGGGAAGCACAGTACTCTCACCGACCAGGTAGCCTTGGTGTAAGGTTGTCACGCTGTCTCCTGGAACAGAGCAAGTGCACTTCTAGCTTATTTCTTTCCTACTAAAGAAGGCAAGGGGACATTAAAAAAACCACATGAAAAGAGACTTGTAATTTTAACTGTATTTCTAAAAAAAAAAATTCTACCTCCACTTTTTATTGAAGCAGTGTAGACTTCTTACCCCTGGTCAAATAACGTATGGTAATGCTGAGTCTCTCCTCTGCTGTAATACACTGCCTCCAGTATGTGTCCTTATGGGTAATTAACGGCCTCACCAGGTCCAGGAGTTCTTTGTATAGTCCTGGTATAGCTGAAAATAAGAAAAAGAAAACAAGTAAGTACACACGGTCAGAGTTGTCTTACAATATCATCCAGATAGAGGAAAAAGTACAGGGTATTGTGAGAACAAGTAAGAGAAAGGTCCTGTCTTCATGGTGCGCCTTATAATAGAAATAAAGGGGGGGTGTACCGGTACATACAGGTCTACCTGCAGAGAAATGAAAAAGGCAGAGGTGGCATACAGGAAAGGACAACACACGTACGGCTTCTTATTTATTTATTTATTTATTTATATTTACAGTTATATTAAAGCTCCTTACCCTCAAGAAATCTGCTTCCAATTTTGCCAATGTATTCCGCTGATCAGGATCTGTCCTAGCTCTGAGGAAAGGGGACATCCAGAAAGCATGTGTATGTCGTCTCTTCATGCCTCCAAGGACAATTATGTCATCGTCCTCATCATCCAGCATAGCTATGGTGACAGCCAGGGATATAACTTTAACCCTTGACATGGCAGCTTCATGCTGTAGGTCTATGAAACGCCATTTAGACATGGTTCTCTTGTCTTGCCTCTACCTTAAGAGGCGCCTTTTGTACGGACGACAGAGTCATGTGACAGTCATGTGACTAGATGAAAAAATAATAACAACATTAATTCAAAAGAAAGACGTGTCTGCCTCCTACGACATACGGAAAAAGTGTACAGATCCAGCCTTACGGACCTACAGTGGAAGCCAAAAAAATGGAAAGTCGGGAAAAGTATACGGAAAGACACAGGTTTCCTATGTTAAGGTCTGGAAAGCTATGGATTGACTGCTTACGGGAGACCTTGCTTACGGGTGGGAAGGCGGATATGGAATCAGCGCTTTAATCAGCATCATTGAAAAATTCAGAGCAAGTATGTGCTTTTTATTATTATCCATCCACTGACCACACTTGAGAGACGAATTTGGGATTAAGGAATGAATAAGCGTCAAGTTTACACTCTAAGATTAGTGATGTTTCACCAGCGTCCCTGTTCTATAACATATAGTATGATATAGACAAAGTGAGCCCTCACCAGACTGTGTTCCTTCATTATCAGATTAACCTCAGGGCAACAGTGACCTGGTATACGTTATGTATAGAGATTCACAGAATTGATCGGCTTTGGCTACATAGGTGAGAAGCTTAGCTTACTTTCAATTTTTATGCCTAGATTCTATGATTCCGGACAAGTTATTGCTGATGAGTAGGATTTAACACATGATGTTCCTGTACTTAACCCCGCACATAGAATAATTTGTCCTGACAAGCAATGAGGAGGTTTTGTGAGATTGTGATTGTGAATTTTAAGTACCAGCGTTTAATCTTAAAATCTTTCATTAACTCATGATTTGACAAACAACCCACATTTGCATACCCTGGTAGATAATACAGTTCCTTTTTGAAAAGGGGAAGAGATTTAAGAAAAGATTTCCATACACGCCTTCAACGGCGCAGTACTGCTAAGCAGCCTCCTCGAGCTGGCACTGATCGTGAATACGGTATAGATCATGCAATAAGATCGGGAGGGTGTTGCTCCTATTGTAAAAAGAGATGTGAGTAGGTACCCTATCAGGTACCTACTCACGTCACACACTCTACAGTATATTATACTGACTGACTTCTCCCAACTAGGTACCTACTCAAATCCTCCTTTTTTAGCACCATACTTGAATGACCACTTGTGAGCAACAAAAGGAACAAATTATAGCCACATGAAAAGAAAGGACTGGAAATGAGGGCATTTTTAGCCAGCTCTTCCTTTTACTATAGGAGCAACACCCTCCAGGGCCCACCTGTTTTTCAAAACCACCCTTCTCCAGTCTGCTCTCTGGAACATCTCAAGGGGGAGATGGAGATCATGGAGTGAAATGTATGAAGATGACGACAGGTAAGCCCACTTTTCCTTCTTCCTTCTTCTTTATTTTCTATTACATCATTTATAAATATGTCGGCTGCCTATCTGTGCCCCCTATGATAAGTCAAATCTTGATTTGCCCACTCGGCATGCTACCCGACCTCCTTGAAACTGCTGGACTCATTTATTTTTTTCCTCTTGTCATGATTCAGGTCTAATGACAATACTCCTCCAAAGTGCAATGCATAGACGAATGAGTTTTTGCGCTGCACAATTGGAACTTTTTTTTAATTTTATTTCTCTTAGAGAGTATTGTTGTTATCTTTTGATGCACGGAATGGGGTGTGCATGATTGCAAATGGCGGCGTTCGTCGTGTTGTTAGGTTCTAGTTTGCCTGTCAAATGTCCGACCCAGCCCAGGGGAAAACAATCACCCAGAATGCTGAGGGCGGCGCCGTGTACCATGGGTATTTGGACCATCTAATTGTTCTGTCTCGTTGTTGTGTGTATGGACTATCTGTGTATGGTAGCAATACCCACATACTCAGAGAATAATGGTCATAAACATCTATTCCGGAGTGGCATTATTATGGCAATTATCGGTACTTAATATGGTACCTGGGTAATTTTGGTACAAAGGGGTACCCTTTCTGCCTCCCATTGCTGGAACGCGGCGTTTCGCGTGAATGTCGTGGCATTTTCGCAAACGAGAAAGGGTACACCAATGTGTTTCGCAGAGAAACGCTGCCGCCCTGTGCCACCTATAGTGGAGTCCTGGCATAACTGTGCTGCACCTCATCCCACTCCTGGTGAAAATGAAAAGTCGTAACTGTTGGTAGACATTTGGGGTATTTCAGACAATCGTATATACACAAACAACATTTCTTTGAGCTGCTAATGATATTGAATATGTGGATCTACACACTTAAACGTAATAACACCAATGGCATTCTTCCAATACTAAATTAATTGATCAACATGTTTTCGTTTGGGAAAAGATTTCCATGGTACTTTAGGCCCTTTAAGGGGTGGATGGTGCCCTTGAGGTGCATGTTCTCTTGTCGTAATGGCATCATGCATGAACAATGCACCCTTCCTGCAACAATGTGCATCATTGCAGCTATCACATAGAGGGTAATAGTCATTGGCCCATGACACATAATGTACTTCCTACAATAAGGGTTCGTTTTATCCCTATTTACATACAGTCAGATATAGATGTTTTGAACCCGACGCAGCCCTTCTGTATAGACATTCTTTTATCTGTTCGTCTTCACTTAACCCATAGCGAGCAAGACGAGTGTCTATATAAAGATGTAGCTGCAAGGCATGGCATGTGTGATGAAAGGTCACTGTGAAATGAAGTGTAAGAGAAGAAAATTGTGCTCTTAATCCAGATATGGTTGATCTTATACCTAACAGCCGAAAATACCAAACTACCTCTTTTTGATCTACATTGATGTATATAGACCATCTATTAAAGAAACCATATGTAGTTTCTGTTCAACGCTATCTATTATGTTTGATTATAAAACGGCTGGTAGTGCTCTGCTGCACGATATAAGTGACCTTGAGTGCATTATAGGAGTACAGTGCACGCCTCAGCAAGGTCACCATAGCTGTATATCAATCAAGGGCCATTGATTGGTCTGGACATATCTTGATTGGGTGTTTAACTTTCCTAAGTTAATGTTCAAGTTTTATAAAGACAATAGACAACTCTTTCTTCACATCTTGACTGTCTGTTGCTGTATAATGCACTCAGATGCATTCGTGCATTATAGAACAACAAACAGTCTCGATGTGAAGAAAATCGTTGTCTATTCTCTAATTAACGACTTTCTCAGCCGTTGGCGTGGGAGGGTTAGAGTTGGGTCAATGGATAGAGCATCAATCTAACTGATGTCCTTTTTTTCAATATAGGCCTATATCGGGCCCATTCTTTTACTGCAGTTTCACGCTGTAGAGTGCTATCATGGGGTTTGCTATATGAAGATCCATACCTAATGTAGAATTTAAAGCCTTCAATGTTACCTTTATCATTGTCAAGAGGCCCACCACCATTTGACGTCATTATACCGCACATAGCATCTGCTCGATTTCTCATGTAAAGACTGTGTGGAAAGAAATAAGAAGCCATTTCCATCATTTTTTTTATTTTCACCTTTTGCTCCCTCGAGCCCCATCATACTGCTCAGGGGCCAAGTCAGCAGGGGCGATACAAATGAATGCCACTATGCTATTTTCTTGGCTTGTAAATAGGGGTCATTTTATGCCCTTTGTAGAATACAGATGTACATATTTGACATGAATATTGTGTAATAGCATATATGAATATTTTCTTCGTGAATCTCAGAACTGTTTTGTGCTGAATGACTGTATTCCATGGAGCTCTAGATGTACAAAATATGAATCAGTATCACATGTCGTTGAAGCATGCTTCTGCAGTTTTAGTGGGAAACCTGCAAAAGGAAAGTAGGATATTTGTGACATGTAATGGGAAAGGGGACCTTATTCCCCCTGAAATAAGGTCCCTTTTCGCAGATCCTGTCACATTTGTTGTCTGGATTTTGTGGACTATTGGCATAAAACTTGGATTGTTCTTGTCTCCTTACTAAAGTTCAAACTGGCTTCTTCACAGAGGCCACTCTGTTTTTGAAAAAGTATTATAACAATGCACTTTAAAGCTGTGTGCGTCACGAGGAATTAATTCTCTCTATACATCCTGTTTGCCATCACAACCGATATGTACATCCAAACACAATCTGTTCGATTTCCTGTTCCAACCTTGCCATCACCGGCCAATTACACCAGTTTGAATTCACGCGTGACATACATCAGACTAACGTACATGTGACTTCTTTTTTGTCCCCCCTTTTTTTTTGTAAAGGACGGTGCTGCCGGATTTAATGCGGATTAGTTGCCGACTGGTAAAGGGTCACTTCCATTGCCGTCACCCTATTCCGTCAGTGACCATTCCGTCATGTTTCCGTCCAAAATTGTGACGGAATCGTCACTGACGGAATTGGGTGACGGCAATGGAAGTGGGGCTTTATGCTGTTTTGTTGATTATGCTGTTTACGATGTTCTAGATATAATGCATTTATACTACAATTTATCCATCAAAAATCAATAAAAAATCAATAAACTTAGATTGACAATGAAATCTTCACCACCCAGCCCAGGATTCGAACCTACACCAGCAGTTGGCAAAAAGCTGTGCGCGACCGGCCTGGTTATGGCTCTATGTAGTATTACTGCGACCGGAGGGCTGGATGGACGATGTGGCCAATGGACTTTGTGGCAAATGAACGATGTGGCCAAACCAAGGACGATGTGGCCAAATTCATGGACAATGTGGCCAAAAATGGACGATGTGGATAATCAGAGAAAATGGATGATGTGGCCAATTTACAAGTATATTTATGTGAAAACCATATCTTTTTAACTTTGGCCACATCATCCTTTGGCCACATCGTCTTTTTGCCACATCGTCCATGGGTATAAGTTCAGAATTAAGAGTAGCTTTTGTAGAATATAGGTAAGAAAAAAGTACATGTATGACACAACGAGAAATTATGTTAGGGTAGGTAGATGGGTTCGTCACGGAACCCTTTTTAGAACCCATATTCTTATGTTAGATTGCCATCCAAACATTGGCCACAAAGTCCACCCTCTTTGGCCACATCGTCCACAACTTTGGCCACATCGTCTTTTGGCCGCATCGTCTACAAATCACTGGAGGTAGCCGGGCGTTCACGCTGATCACACCTTGCCATAGCAGGTCTGAGCCGAGGCTGGACGTAACTGCAAACTTTGAATATACCCTGTACTCAAAAGTATCAACATGCACACATCTATCTACAGCATAAGAAGTATACCCAGGGCTATTTCTGACCATGCTTCCCTGTGAACACTGGACCATGACCACCATCTAGTGGTGTGCATTCAAGCAGAATATGTGTTGATATCACTGAGGGACTGAGGTGTGAATACAACCCCCATCCATCTATCCTTACCTACTCTACTCTTAGGAAAGTCACATTTAATCATATTCAAGCCAGAAAATTGTTAATTTCTTGATAAGTAGGGTTCACATCTTATTTTAATATTTTCTTGTGGAAAAAGCTCTCAGCTTTTACATGGGCTAAGTGTTTTCTTTAGGAAATCTAACACAAAAATCAGAAATAGGTTTTAGTGGTACCTACAGGTACATTTCATCGTCATCTGGTGATAAAAATCAATGATTTACTTTACATATATTATATTGTAATTCTTCATGCTGAGTCTGTTCCTGGGTAAATAAATGTTTCTTTTTTATGCAGTGCTATCACCAAAATCATAAAAATTAAAAGTATTAAAAAATGGTGAAAAATAGTCTTTTTCTGTCTCTTTCATGTAGTACTTAGATCTGTCCATTCAGGGCTAGAAATGGCTACGGCCATACACCTATGACTGGGGGCCATTTCAGGTGCAGTCTTCAACCTGCATAGTGCAGTACTGTACAGGCTGTATATGATGCTTATTTTTTTAGAACAACTTTAAAACTTTATTTGGCAATTTTTTTTCATTCATGTATACAGGCATATAAAGATACATCAGGTTTATGGCGATAAATAATCAAGTGATACTAGTACTGTATACAAATATACGTGAGAACACCTTTTTAGATCCATTTCGTTATACGCCAAACAGTTTATGGCTAGTAAGTTCGTCATTTTAGAAATGTTGTGTTGACCTAACCAAACAGGTTACCACCAACAGTCCACATGGCGTAATGGGTAGCGTATTGGACTGTCATTTTCTATATTGAATCATCGAATCCCATCTTTGGCAATGCATATCTGCTCAGTTTTAATACGAAAAAAAAAATGTAAGTGTTGTAAGTGTTACACTTAGAGTATATTTCTAACACTTAGAAGTACATGTATATAAAAAAAAAAGCACTCAAAATAAAAAAATTGTGCGGGTATATCCTGGATAATGCACGTCTGATATCCTCAAAATAAGCCAAAAATACCCAAAAGACCAGAATCGTGGTATAAAGCCTAATATGCTATTTTATAGTCTGGCCTTTATCAGCACGCCCACTAGAATGGCGATAGCCAACGCCAACGATATTAAAATGTCCATATTCTTTCTTTTTCTTTTTGTTTGTGAACCATTCAGAGTACAATGTGGCTCGAGCAATACATTCTTTCCTTCAACCCACATATATACACAATTATGTTCTTTACTTTTTCTAGCGCCCCCAACCTTTTGAACCAGTTTGAAGTACCGGAAGCAAATGTCATCTGGCTAGTATAGTATAGACCATTTGACGCCTTCAGAGGCGGTGGGTTTAATGTCTTTGTATGAAGACCACTGGGAGCACAATAGCCTGTATCTACATTCCACAGAGACTACATCCTAGGGGTCACCTGTCAAGGCCTATGTTGCTATAGCCTACACAGCCTACTTATGGATATTTCCACCGGGGTTTGACACCAGGAACGCCAAAGTGTGCAAAGGCCATAGAAGCAAGCACTACGGCACCAATTCAAAGCAATACGGAAAATAACTTATGAATCCTCTTGGGGTGTAACATGACGTGTTCTAAAGGTTAATATTTCTTAACACATCACAACACTAAAAACATTCATCGCATATCGATAACCCCTTTGGCTTAGCACAGCCAGGAAATTGGGTATAAATCTGGCAATACCTTCAAATAATATGAGCTTAATTATGGGAAAGAAGAGCAAATTAAGTAGGTACCATAGGAGGTATGATCCATGTGAACAGCCTGATTCATTTTTGAAAAGATTGATTTTTGAGCCCCAACCATCGGACTAGGCCACTTTTAGTCCCTATCTGATAAAATCCATCTACGGGAAAGGCGCCCATCAAGCAAAGAGCCACTGCCTTACATTTTTTAGAGATAATTGTTGGATGCCAATGCGCCCTCCTGCAGTCCTCAAATAAGGCTGAGGTATGTCATTTATTGATGCCAAGCAACTACTTACCATTTAAGGTGCATAGCATCGACCTATCGACACATCGTCATGGAGTGATCATTTTTAACCAGTTAACAACAGGGGAGGGGGATGGCGGTTTTCGCGCTTCCCCCTCGCTAGGCTCACAATTTTTGATCCCCGATGAGAAGCCAGAAATCGCACACAAATGCGCGCTTTTGACCTCTATTAATGTAAACTTTTTTTTTGATTCTTTTTACTGAAGACAGGTAAATTATTTTGACACCTGAAAAAGTTCTGACCCCCTGGTCAAGGGGTTGAAAAAATTACGAGCCACCCCCTCAATGCCACCCACCCCCTACCCTGTTGTTAAAAAATGATCACTCCCACCCACCCTGCATCATGACGATGGAGGGTCATTATACCTTATTGCAATAGGCGGTCCTTCGTTACTAACTTCATGTGGTTTGTTATAATCAATATGATATAACACGATGAACACCAGCATCATTTCAATACACTGTCAGCCCACCCACGTAAATATACAGTAGAACGCTTTTTATCCTGCTATACAGTATTACCTGTGCATAGTGCTGTAGTTACAAGTGGTTCTACTGCCTACGTACAGTACTATTTATAGCCGATTTACAATTGGGACTGAGAGTGTACTATAAACGTGCATGGAATGTTCCATTGGGATAAATTCGGATATTTAACCTGCATAACTTCCAGACAATTTTAGACGTAGATAGTGATTTTAAAGCACGTGTGACGTGTTGTAAAAGGCACGTCACGCAGGGTTGGTTTTGATGAGGCTGACGTTCATGCGGCACATCACAGGTGGCGTGCACACCATGCTGACAAAAGGCTATCGTGTTTTACAGTTATCACCCTGTCCATGCTGATCAAATGTTGCTGCAAATCTTTAAAGCGGGAGACAGGTAGAGGGCTGTCTATGGTCGGGTTTCAGCTGATGTCATGGTGTATTGAGTGCAAAAGGCTTCGCAGTAAGGTTATAGTCCCCAGGCTGATCATGCTATCATTGACTCATTCAGGTTTGTGGGAGGTGATGGCAACTGCACTCTATCTTGGGTCTTAATAGCGAACAAAAACGTTTTTATGACAAAAGGACCCAGCCCCCTCTGTACATAGCACCTGTATTTATGGTTTATGAGCTAAAGACTAATAATTGATTTGCTCGCTTGATTTGGTGTGTTAGACCCCTATATAGAGTTTGTTAGTTGAAGAAGCTAGCTTCATTCGGGATGAAAGAACTGTGTGTGGAGTTTCTAAAGTCAGGCGGATCTGATACCTATGATCTGTGTAGATTTGTTAGGCAAGGACTGGTCTATTTCTCAGCCACATTTGGTACATACATCTATATGGGCACGATCTGGGTAAAGGGGGTTAGCAGCTGCTTAGAGCAGGGCTACTAAGACCCCCATCTCCTAGAGCTTTTATTAGCTAAAGACAGAGGGAGTTTGACACCCAGTTTGTGATCTAAAAAATCTATATACATACATTAGACAGACCGATCTTTAAGCCAATTTTGGTGCATGTATAAGAACTCTAGCTATGATTATAGGATTTGTTAGCCAAAGCTTTGTGTGGCTGTCGAGCGACTTTTGTGCACATGTGTGTAGATGGTGGTACAGTGAAAAAAACAAACAAAACATCATTAATCTATGGCTTGAAACGTCCATGTGTTATGATCAGATATGGGCACTAGATATCAACCAACACACACACACACACACACACACACACACACACACACACACACACCCGTGAGTGATGCATGCTGCAAGAAAATAGGCATATGGACAAGATGTTGAGCAAACCGACAGTAAACTATTTTGACAACCACTGCTCAGCAGTTTGGCTTAAAAAGTAAACACACCAGTGGCCTCTAAGCTTCTAGAGAAAAGCACAGGCCTAATTTGTCCCAATTGGAGTGGTTGTTGCTTTATATGGGATGCCCGATGAGCCTTGGCTTAAATCCCTAGCGCTACTCTCTCAAAATACCTGCCACTAGCTGTAGCTTTTCTCAAGCTTATATTGTAGGGGGGAAACTCATTCATTTACGTTAAATTGCAATAAGAATTGTGTACCTAGTCTCATCCCTATACAGACTGTGGTAATCATCAAAATAAATTGTCTGTCATTAGATGTTGCTGGGATAAAGGAGGTGATTCCAGAAACAACAAATACTATTCTTACCGCCTCTTTTGTGGCATTTGCCGTGATTGTTCCTTCCGACAAGGAATCTATGAGTTAGGCAATTACAGAACGTCAGGTATTATGATGTGGCATTTTGAAGATAGTAATGACTTAATCCATCAGCTCCAAAGGATGCTGCTGAGCTTGGATATGAGGAACTGCTTGTTCCGAGGGCATTCCATGAATAATCCGTGCATTGTAAATAACTTCCAGGTTGTAAACAAACTTTACTGCCTATTAACAATGCTGATGAAATTCCAGTAACACATGCAGAGGGAGCCTGACTCATAGACAGGTTATTTTTCAATCCTCAACTATCAATATATTAGCACAATGCGGCTAGTAGTAGCTTTATTTCTAGTTGCTCCTGCCATAATTTCAATGCAAAACCGTGTAGGCGTTCTAGTTGACCATTCACGTCATATTAATCAAGGGGCCTCAGCTAGGAGAACTAGCCGCTGCCTTTTGGAATAACTAGGCAAATGATATGCAGATGAGTGTGGTCTGTGTCGATGGAGATTTCAATCAGAGCTGTCTGCCATGGTCAGATAGGCCTAATCAGGCAGGAACCACCGTCCCACTGATATCACCTTTATTCCTCCATCGGCGCCACGTTTGGCTCCTGTCGCCCGTGCGTCGTTTAGTCTCTCCTTCTTTTGACTGATTTTTGTGAAGCTGCCCCTGGTCAGCATTGTTACATGGCCGCTGTTGGCGAGGCCCGATTTAACCTTGATAGCAGTTGGTTCATTTGATGGTATAAACTCAATTTCACCTTAACAAATGCTTGACGTCTTATCATGTTCAGTGCCTGTCTTCATAATGGGAAGGTGAGGGTTCATAGACAGAACTAAACTCCCGTGGCATATATTTGGGTCGATCAACCCCGAGGGGTGGATGACCCCAATGTATGCCATGGGAGTTTAGTTCTGTATTTATTTCATGTTATATTGGTGTAAAAATGCCTAAATTTAATAAAAATAACATGTAAATAAGTCACGTGACCACCAGTGGCGATCGAAACATGTGACGCCACTGAGTCTGAACGCGTGGCATACAGACCTCCAATGCTATCTCTATGGGTCGTTGTTATTCACATAAAATAAAGACTAGTGCCTTGTTCACATGTTTGAACATTAATCCCCCCCCCAACCATAGATAAGGCTTAAGAATACAGCCTTGTGTGTCCGACTTGGCGTTATAACAGGCAGCTGCAAAGGTATGACAGGTTGATGTACATTGAAGGAAATCAGTCATTTTGCCACACATAAATATGAATATGTGCATAGAAATGTAATACAGCAGAGCAATCGCCTTAAGGCCTACAGGCAGTCTGCCTGACAATAAACTAATCAAGAGGAGAAATCACAACTCTGGATGCCCTGCCTCTTATGGACGCCTATTGAATAAGCCCAGTATATCAGAACCAATGAGCCTTGGTTGAATTGGTAACATTGCCTTTATCTCACTCAGCATGTAGCACATAATGTAGAGGAGGAGAAGGTATTATTACTGAATGTACATCTTTTGTAAGTAGATAGAAGCCCTGAGAGCTTTGCGCCATATGCATGTTATACTCTGTGTGAATTACACATGGTGAGGCTGAAGAAAAAGATAGCTCAGATGAAAGGCACTACTAGTATGTAATGAAAAACCAGAATGGGTTCAGTCTAGCAAATATCTATTTATGTTATCATCACTGTCTGAACAATAATGGTAGCAATAAAGGCTGATGTGACGCCATCAATGATGTGGGGACCTTTATCCATCCTACCTAATCCGCCCCCCCCCCTTAACACTGCTCAACCACTCAGTGAGTGACTCATGAGGTAGGTGAGCAGCTCAGGGTCTGGTTGTAACATACAGTCAGCAAATGAAACACCTAGCGACCAGCCTGCCGAGAGCTGGTACCCGATCCCAACACTGACCATCGGGACACTTCCGGTACAATTAGGTGATTAGCAGACGCCGCCAGTAGACAATCCACTTGAGCACGTGACCACTGGAGGCATGCTGATTGGATACGGCGCTACAAAGGTTAGGACCAAAGAACACTCGTATTTCTCACTCATATCCCTCATTGTTATTGATGTATAACAGTTGTATAGTGTCAAGTGTATCAGAGAATGAACATTAGTTACTAGTACCATGCAGGGATGTACCAGTTAGTGATAGCACGTTTATAAAGGTAGATAAGGGCCGATGCAACTTCATCTGATACTGGTAATCGAGTTAACCATTCTATATAATGTAATAGTATTTGACATTGTATACTGGGTATATCAAAAGACGAAGCAAGGAACATTAATATGTGGCCGTTCATTGCATGCGACAAGAAGTATAGGAATAATGTAAAGTTTACATTCCTGGGTACTACTCACAATTGTGATCTAAGTAAAGGTTACATTCCTGTGTACTACCCACCATAGTAACCTGAATAAAGGTTGTAAAAATTCCTGAGTACTACTCACAATAGTAACCTAAGTAAAGGTCACATTCCTGTGTACTACTCACTATAGTAACCTGAGTAAAGGTTAAATTCCTGTGTAGTACTCACCATAGTAACCTGAATAAAGGTTGTAAAAATTCCTGTGTACTACTCACAATAGTAACCTAAGTAAAGGTCACATTCCTGTATACTACTCACCATAGTAACCTGAGTAAAGGTTAAATTCCTGTGTACTACTGACAATAGTAACCTGAGTAAAACTGCTATTGCTAGGCCACCACACAACCTAGCGACCTTTTATCACCTATATTCCTAGTCTATGATGGAAGTCACAGAAGAGTTATATGCAGGTTTACATAAGGGGAGTATGTTGCTGAAAGGAAACCATGAAGATATGCACATTCAAGCATATTTTCAGGCTTGGTTGCTATGCAAATCTACTGTTGCTAGGCAAGAACACCACCTAACAACAAAACAAAAGCACCACTGTATTCTACTAAGCTGATTTATAGTGAGTAGGCCCCAACTCGATACTTTCTAGACTGCACAGATATGTAATTCAAAGGGACATTTGAATCTATTGTTGGCCATTTTAAATTTCAGCCCTATACAGCATTGCCATTGAATTTTATGAAGTAGAAACATGTATATTCTTAATCAGTACCCTTTTTTACATAAGAGTCAAATGAATTAATAAAGATTTAGCATGGAAAAACACCCATTTAGATAAAGAGGGAAATTATTGAAATGGAACAGCATCATATTGGCTCAAAGCAGTGTCTTTGCTTCCAAGGCAATAACGTGTGTCATAGTCAACAAGAAATGCCGCAAAATGTCTCATATTACTCAGAAAGGTTTGGTCTACATGAATCATATTAGATATTGTGGCTAGATGGGGTTAAGAGCAAGTTTTATACTTGTATCTGGAGTGCATTTAAAATTTTCAGTTAAAAAAGGAACTTTGTGATTTCAATCTTCTGTCTTCCCAACTGCCTGGTACACTCAAATCTGAACTTAAAAACATTGTATTAGGGCTTGATGAAAAGCTTACTATGTCTTCTTTCCAACAAGAACAATAGCTTCAGGATCCAGACAAGATAAGATAGTCTTAGAGCCTAGGCCCAAAAAAAAAAGGTTTGTTTCCGGTCACCCGACCTACCTTAGGCAAACAGGGCCGACCTCAGATTTTTTGGGTAAATGTTTGATATTTTTTGGTACATTTTTAGCATTTTTTTCAAAATTTTTGATTAGTTTTGAAAAATTTTATCAGTTAAATAAGTTATCGAAGATATATGCCATTATTTACTGTTTGTTGTGGTATTTCCGAAAAACCATTTATTTACCATAATAACAGGAGACAAATTATTTATGATATCCTTGATTCAATACAATGTATATTTTGATAGGTCTGAGGTAAAAAAAAAAAAAAAAAAATCCGACCTACCTACCTCAACTTTTTTTGGCTATGTTACCGGAAACATAGAATTTTATTTTTTGGCCTTAGGGATTGAGCATACCCCTTGAATAACATGATAGTAAAATTGACCCAAATGTGGTCTGAACCTCCACATGGATAATTAGCGAAAATCGGTAGTGCATCCCAAGATAATCAATGTTAACATCTTGAATCTTGTTCAGGGGACCCTAAGGATAAAAAAAAACCTGTTGCGTTGGGATGTGGTTGCATGGTGGGCCCTATCAGCTCCCGGCCTAATATAGACATTATAGTTCATACAGTGTGTAGTTAAGGTGTGTATCTAAGTGCATATAGCAGGGAAATGTTGTGCATTGTGTCATTATGCCAGGGGAATACGGGAAGTGAGAGGACGTGGGAAGGGCCATTAGGGAGGTTTAGCAGCACCGACATATGCGTCCAGATTGACGGAGACACAGGTATTTAGTGTACCACATCATCAAGGCCTGTGCAAAACTCAGTCAACCATAAAGCTGACATAGGAAGCCTGAGATCTGTTTACAAACTGGGGTCACTTCTCTCTTTACTTCTTGGTTATTATGTAATATAGAGACATATAATACATAAATCCTATAGTTAACATATTTACCTTACTGCCAGAGCAAGGGAAAAAGTTTGGGTTGAGGCCTTGTGGAAGGGGAAGGTGATACGTGAGAAGGGTGATTTTCACGCCATAAACATATGTATAACCCCTACGCACGCATGGGTCAGACCCGGGACAGCTAAACCTCCCTATTTTCACATTAGGAACTTACGTCCTACCCCTTTCGGCGGCTCCACGTCTATGTTGGACGTGCCAGGCCTGCTAAACCTCCCTAATAAGTGGTATATAGGCAAAGGATCACGAGTGTGGGTCTGCAAGAGTTTATTACCATGTTATCCGCTGCTGAGGGATTGACCACCCGTCAGCTCCAACAGTTTTATTATCATATATTTATCTAAGCCATATAATGGCTTCGGTGATTAATGGCCTGGCATGGTCTCAAAGACTATTTACTGTATGGCAGAATGGCCGCCAATCATGTTTATGTCTGTTTTTGCATATCAGTCAACAGATTGTTGAAGGAAATGTTGATTTGGTGATTTATGTTGACAAAGTTGTTGTCAACTATCATCTATTTCAACATCTTATCGTATCATATAGACACATTTACTCTGAAATTATGATTTCTAGCATTTGAACAATGAAAGTTTTCCTGAACATTGCTTCATCGTTGTTATGACAGAACACATCGGCTCTGCTGTGTAGATATTAGATATTGAGTCATGTTTGATTTGATCATGTTGCCTAAAGCTTCGAGAATTCGAAATTTCAACTTTGCGACAAATGTTGATAGCCAGTGGCATCTACTGATGCATTATGATGATCACTATGGCTGAGATGTAGTATCAAATTGTGGTGATATTGTGACCAGTGTGAATTGAGCCGTGCACGCCTCCCCACCATGGTACATTGGGCATCACACACTGAGGTATTGTGCGCTCCTTAATGGGTTAAAAGGGGGTTAATCACAAGTCCGCTCATCTGCACCATTTGTGAAAAGATGCGGAATCCTCAGACAAGCAGAACACCTCCTATTGTGACCGATTTCTCTGACAAATTTCCCCTGACGACTTCACAGACGGTCATTTCATTTTGTTTTTTACAGGCTGGGGTGCTCAAGGGAGCGGAGTGTGCCATGAAAAGCAGATTAGCTAGCCCTTATTCTTTGTCTCAGAGGAGATGTTCCAGTGTGACGGTTACCTTAATACAGCCCTCATGAAATTCTGTCCAAAACAACAACACATATGAAATCAATATGTAATATCTGATATGGGCCAACATCTACAATGCCAATATCTACAATATGAATTGTATAGGAATGACGAATTTCGTGTATTGAATATTTGTATTGACGTCGAGAGCTGGTCATATTTCCCTTGAGTGAGTTATACAAACGAGTTTAATTGTTTAATTGAAATTTTAGCCCGGTGGACTTAAAATGTGTGTGCGTATCTTGTTGACCTTTGACCTCGGTGGCTTCTTCAATCTCCAAGCTGATGTTTGAATTGATTATACTATTAACTATAGGAAACGATGTGAGTGAAGAATACTGTGTTTTGCCCACTCACATGAATTCATTATTTCTTTTCAAAACATGCTATTTAATCGATCATTATTGACCACATAAAGAAATAACAATTAGATATTTATTCAATTTGAAAAATGAAACTTTTTTTTCTTATGACACTACAGTACCAGAAATGCCAATGCCGTAATCTCCCGCGTATAAGACGCGTCTTCTATGCCAAACAATTGCATTGTGCGTCTTATAGGATTTCTTCAAGTTGGGGTGCATCTTATACGAGGATTGTGAGGTTATAGATTTACGTCAATTTGAAGTAGGGGAAATAGCAACACGTAGTATGAAAGCCGTGAATTGGGTCACATAGTAAAAAAAAAACATCCAGCTGAGACTCAGCATCATTTTCTAATTACCCCCAAGATAAAGCTGAAAATAATATTGCTGCCAAACATGACAATTTCCCCTCTTGACTGTCAAGTTGAAAATGAATTGCTGTAAGCATGACATATCCCCCCATTGACTGTCAAGTTGAAAAAGAATTTAATTGGCTGTCAAGGTATTTTCCCCTGTTATCTGTCAAGTTAGAAAAAAGAATATGCTGTCAACTCATGCAGCGTAATCTGTGACAGCTATCTTTTAGCATAAGTTTTAAGAAGTAGTATGAGGGGTGCTGAGAGTTAAACGCAGCTTTCTTCTCGAATTTGACTGTTTTGTACTTTTAACTTTTGACAGGTTGAAATCTCATAAATAAGAGTGATAAATAAGTTTAAAGTATTGCCAAGTTGCCCCTTAGCGGCTTCCGTAAAAGGGACATTAGTTTCAGTAAGTACATGTTTAATGACAAAAATCACGACTGCATTATTCTCCTTGTCGATATCTAATCCAGTGATCAGTCATAACAGCCTTCATTCTCCATACCAGTTTCAAATGTTCATATCCGGTGTTAATATCACTCCCTTTCATCATTGATATTAATCTATGTACATCTCTTCCCTACGATCTACTTGTAAAAGAACTCCGGTGAAGTCTTTTTTATCATCAGAATTCAGACCAGCCTGTGGCTTACCTCAACATGCTTATCCGCTCCCACATACCAGGGCAGTGCACTTGTGTACGACTAATATGTATGTACTGAGGATCATCAAAATGATCTCTCACTGCTCGGTACATAGTGCCAACTGCATGGTGGTGTGACAACATATCCCATCATTATCACCCACTTCTTCTGGAGTTTATGTCCAGAAAATATACAACAGCGGTTGCCCGTATATAGTTGCAAGATGAATGCACACTACACTCTCAGCCGCAATTGTAAATGAGCTATAAATACCCCTGTACTGCATACAGCAGAATGTCCATCGAGTCATTGGTTTTATACCTACAGCAGGTACAACTGTATTTCAGAATAAGAGGTACTCTACTGTAAAACCCTTGTGGGGGGGGGGGGGGAGCGGACAGTGTAATCAAAATCAGTCTCAGTGTCAGGTCTTATACCTCGACTGCTAATACTAAGGTGTATTATCAGACCGTGGTGAAAGCATGTTGTTGTCAGGTTGTAGTACTTTGTACAGTTGTGTATAACAGATTAGGCAGAATCAACAAGATGTGATATGTAAAATGATGAAGCTAGTAGTATGGTTTGTATCGGAAAGGGACTATAGCTAAGTACAGGATATTACTCACTGGGGATGCAGCCAATCAGAAGCCTCCGTTTGGTCACATGACCTGTGACGTCACTGGACCCCCCTGGTGCATGCCCATATATGGTCATGTGACCTTGACCTCATTTGCATAATAGGCCACACCCTCTTGACCTAATTAGGGATTAGTGACCACCTCTCAGCCAATCAGAGGACGGCATTCTGGTTACCATGATTATATGACCTAATAAGGAGATTAGTGCAATCACGTGACCCCTTGTTTGTAGCCACGTGGCCTAGCCACGTGGTCCCTTATTTGTAAAAATGGGGCGGGGCTAATTATGCAAATGAGATATATAATATAAATAAAAGATTTTTTATATGATGCTGTAGTAGTTTTTGGGTTCTCAGAGTTGATAGTCTGTAGAGCGGTTGGTGTTTCCATGATGAAGGTGGCAGAGAAAGTGTGAGGGAACAAAATTTTACTTTCCCTTATGTACCCGTTCAAGATAAGTCTCTTAACTATGGTTTTAAATAGATCAAAGACTTAAAAGAGATTTTATCCCATTTTCACAGAGACCCTCGTTTGGTAGGGTATCTGTCTGTTTTTGATTTTCACCTACCTACTCTGTTAATGTTGGCAATATCAACTTGAGATGCTTTGTGAACTTTCCTGTGCGCTTCTAATATTCTCGCTTATGTGGTTGACTATAGTTTTATATCAGTCGTATTCCTTGCTTGTTTCCCCTCCGGGGAGAGATTTTTGCTACATGTACCAAAACACATATACAATTATTATACTTATTAAACCAGCACCAATGCGAAAGGAAAGGCGTACAGTAAGCGATTCACGTCAAAACATCGGTGTCTTGCACCTTGTATGATGTTGGAAGAAGGCCCTTTAGACACTATTCCTGTCTTGACACATTTAGTAGCACTTCTACCCTAACGTCCATGTCCCCTTCCTCCTGCAGTACTTTACCCACTCCAGTCCTGTCTAACTGATCGTGACAGGCACTGATGACAATGACCCCCTGGCATACTTCCCATCATGGACATCTACGCGTACGTGAGTGTTCTGGCAAAGAGACTGGGCAAAGAAGGCCAAGGTCAAGGGCTCCCATTCCTCCTGGGACTTTCCGTTTTTCTTTCCTTACTTAGGTAGAATTTATATAACCCCATCCCTCCGACACCATATGTAGTAGCCAAGGGGGTGTAGTAATGTTGTTTGGTATAGTACTCTATCGACAGAACCAATCGGGACGGGGATGGTTGCTCTATGTAGGGGAAGGCAATGACTGGAAAGCCAAAAACCTCAGGAGATGCAATTGAAGTTGGTGGGGAGAAACATGTATCGGGTAAAGGGTCATTTCCTATTAGAATGACAGGTGCCGGTAAACTAAACAATTAATCACTCTTTCACAGTCAAAATTACATAATTATAATCATACTATAATCTGTATCAACAGGGAGATGGTTACATGAGCACCACTTATAGTTGTAGGTCAGTTTGCAATTGCATTCCACTTTGTGGTATATCACCACGCCGTCAGCATAAAGACACATTGTAAAAGGTCGGGGAGTGACAGAGATCATCTATAAACAAGACAAATAGTAAAGGACCGATGACTTAGCATCTGACATCTTGCCATCAGCTAGTAGGTGTTTGGTCGGTGACAAGTAAAGCTCGTCCTTAGTGCATTTGGCTATGGGACATCTTACCACGAGGGCTTACCAACCCCATTAATGACTAACTATGAGGAGGCTGTTAACACTAGCAGGGACCATTTCCACACCCCGTCCCCAACCACCATCCACATGACATGTGAGGGGAAAGGGTCCTCCGAGGTAAATTGTGATATTTAAAATTGAAGTCATTGGCTTTAAAATGAGGTATAACACTTGCAGATAACCCCTCTGGCCTCTGAGATATTGCTTCATGAAAATGGAATGACATAACTATACCAATACAGCCAATAAGCTCTATCATTCCTTGTTTTAATCAAATCAGGCATCTAATTAGCATAATGATTTAAATAACCAATTGAAAAATAGCCAACCCTTTCCATACATTTGGGCATAACTTTTGATCTAGAAATGGTATCTCGATGCTTTTTTCAGCATATGAATCGACATGAATCATTCTATCAATTGACATTAATATTCTTTCTATTTGGAATATTATTTTGGTTACCATGGCAACCCATATCTCTGAGAATGCTTATTTAGGTCTTGTTTTGGATTCAAAACATTCCATTTACACTCCAAGTACACAGGAAGTGCCAGAAAATAGAACGTTTTTGAGAAAACCATCTTTTTCTGTATAAAAAATTACATAGTAGCAATTTTTGGTCTATTTTTTAATGTTTTTAGCCTCTGTAGCTCCCCTAGTGGCCAAATGCAGTAGTAAAAATCTCGCAGGGAGAGCCCTTTCCCCTCATTTGCCCACATGTATGGGGCTTGGTGATCAACGTGGTGATGACATTATATTATTGGTACCATTCGCCACTAAATATCGCACAACCTTTGCCCACTGTTGCCATTTCATATGAAAGAGAATGTAATGGAAGAAAATACCAACCTAGCCTGTGTTTTTATTGTAACCATGTATAAGATTGTTGAAATAATCATGTGCAAATACAAATTGTATCAGTGCAGGATTTCAGGTGAAATATGATTTGTTATATGAGTAAAATCCATGAGCTTACCCATTAGACCTAATAACAACCCCTTAGAGGTCCACGTCTGGCATAAAGCATTATGGCATAATCATCCATTTTTCTATTATGAGGGCTATACATGTGGCTTAGTATCCGTATCCAGTCACATAGGGACTCTAAGTGGTAAATAGTTTAATGGCATACTCCTGCCACATAGGTCCTATCTGCCATACAGACCCTGGTAGGGACAATACTTATGCCAAAATAGGGTCATTTTACCTGATGGTGATTTTGTCAGATGGGGACGTCATGCTGCATAGGGGCTTTGTATTGCCCTATCTGGCAAACGGCTCCCAGCTGGCATATATTCAGGTAGGGTCCACATAATATTATGTAAGGTCATGAATATCTGGCATCAATTTGCCAGGTAGGGTTCTTAAAGTAGGACTTTGGGGCCTGCATGTGGCCTCTTTCTGCGAGACAGCC
This sequence comes from Acholoe squamosa, assembly GCA_949317995.1. Classification (NCBI taxonomy): domain Eukaryota; kingdom Metazoa; phylum Annelida; class Polychaeta; order Phyllodocida; family Polynoidae; genus Acholoe; species Acholoe squamosa. Next base: position 42,675,493 of record OX439044.1, on the reverse strand, counting down.
CTCTTCTGGCAACAGCCCCCGTCAAAACTTTCGCTTTTGCAATCTTAGGAAAACAACCTGCTTTCACGACCCAAATCAACCAGAATGCCCTTTCCTGATGTCTTGTTAGCACTGCTAACTCTTGCTGCATTAAGGTCTGCCTGAGTGATAATATGGATATGCGTAGGTGGCCTGGTCTTGTTTCGCGGTAAATGCTGTGATTACAAATCCCCCCATTGTCATAGCTGTTGAACCACTAATGTAGGTGCATCGGGCCATTATAAGGGGCTTCACTCTGTTGCGATAGGGGTCAGACATAAAAGCTATTGAAATAGCCTCCACAAAGCTGAGTACTACCCATACAGCGTTTTGTCAGATAAGATGGATCTCCTGTTGCTAATGACATATGCAACGCATCCAGCCAGATAATTTTCCCAGAGAGTGAGTGTTAAGTGGTATCAAAGTATTGGTTACGATTAACAGCGTGTTTTGAATGCTCTATGTATACAGAGTAACTTGAGGCAGTTTAGGTTCATGCAGGTACATTTTGATACACATGTTTAGAGTTAAAGAATCCATTGTAATCTGAGTTACCAGCTTAGTTTCTCTAAAGCTGGACTATTGTAATCATGCAATTACCGACTGCAGACTCCGCCCAAGAACCTATTTAGACCGTACATCTTGAAGTATGAGATAATACTTCTGGTCATCACTCGCTAATGATATTTAATCAGTGGGGTGGGCTGCTAATGGATACCTCTTCTTCCTCCGCTGATCTCCCCTCCAGGGCAACACCATATTACCTGCTAATTAATTTGTAATCGCTAAGCCCATATTTCTGCCATGCCATGGGGTATCCAAGGCTGGATACCTGTTTGGCTCATTATAGATGGTCTCCTGAGTGAATAATTAGATACTCATGACCTGTGGCCAAGGTATAATGAAGACCGATAGGTTGAGTAGGAGTAAATAGATTGTATAACATGGCTCATATTGATAGTATCATAGCATAGGAGTGAGCTAGCAAGAGAAGAAACCCCGCTCAAATCGATTAAGCAACATGTTATACAAAGAGGGAAGCATCAGTAGTGACCAAAGACACAGTTTTAGAAGTTCACTTGATGTTGTGACCAGCTTACATCGCTGATGGGGCTACGTGAAAGCCGTGACGTCACCAGGGTAACGAGGACTTTATGTCTCTAAGACGACACACTGCTGTCGTTAAAGGTAACTCAACGTTACTATACCCATTAACCCCTGTCCCCACTTCTCTATGGGGTGCCAAATGTGAATTCTGTCAACAACAGTGATACACGGCTTCTTTTCTACCTTCTTTCCCCCCAAAATGACTGCATCTTAAGCAGTTCCCTTATCTCCTACCTTAGCACCTGGAACTTGCAGTGCAATTAGTAATTTGATCTAATCCTCCACTCCTCATCTGTATGTAGTCATTTTTTATTTTACCTTTTGTTTCATCATTTTTCAACTGTCATAATTTGTACATGTTAGAATACACCAATGAGAAACCTGAGCCCTAAATACGTCAACTACATTATTATCACCTCCTCGAGTAGTGGAGTAGTTAATAAACACTTCTTAAAAAAAATGATTGGCTCTCCTGATGATTAACAGTTTATAAATGATGAATAGTTTTCGGGTGATAAATAGATACCCGGTATTTTATTTTGTGTTTTTTTTTGTTTCTACTCCTCTGGTTGTTCCCGACACGACATGCTTTACAGGTAAAAAAAAGTGCGGACTACCGGTACTGTAATCGGACCGTGATCTCAGTCCTAATAAGACTATATATGACCGCTATACTTAACTAAGGATATATATAACCAAACAGTAATTAAGTTGTCACAATTGGCGCTCTTAACGCCCTTAATTTATTAAGAAAACACAAAGAAAAAATTGGGGTCCAACCAAAACAATATGGTGGCCTCCTTGTGTGTGTGGTGGCTACCTGGGAGGGGGTCAGGTGACTTAGATGAGACTATGCAGGCCTGCCCCCTATGTGAGTCCCAGTGTAGCAGACACCTGAGTAGCAGAACCGCTACAATATATACCATTATAATAACTAGTAGGATAGATAATTATAACACCCATATATGACCGCTATACTTAACTAAGGATATATAACCAAACAGTAATTAAGTTGTCACAATTGGCGCTCTTAACGCCCAAGACCTCCAAGACAATTGTCCTAGTGTAAGGAAAACATAACTAAACACAAACACGAAGAAAGGAGGCTGCAACCTTGTCCTTTGACACCTTTTGAGTCAGGCTATCAACAAGATATAACAATACCGCGAGACTTTGCCAATCGCCTCTGGATTTTATGTCAATAAGATTCCAACCAATCGAGGACAGGTAAGATGCTCCACCTCTGCGGAGGGAATGGGTGGATACTTTGCCCACAATGCCACACAATTCTGACAGGCGATGGAGTTCAGTGGCAAAAGCTGAATAAGTCATTGGTCGTAAGCGTCCTCGCTCCCAGTACTGAAACACTTCCTGACCTGCCCCCAACCCAGTGTGGTCGATGAGCCGGCGAACATAGGAGGTGACGCATAAAGGCGAGCCTGGTATGCTACTGAACGGGATTTCAAGCACCCGCTCACCATATTGAATCGTCTTTGTACGAGGCAAAGTCAGGAGTAGCCCCCAGTCATGGAAGGATAAATCCTGGAGACATATAGCTTGGGAGGAACTTGTTACGTGTGCTTTGCGTAGAAGGCCGCGAAAGGCAGTAATGGCTGCCGTCCACCAACACAAATGAAACGACACTGACATGTCCAGATGCTTGTAGAATTGGAGGAGATGTGTAGGCTCCAAAGGCATGGCTTGCACTGGCGAATAACCTAGCTTACGCTTGGCTCCTAACATTGTCCGTTTGACCATGAAATTGGTAGCATTGACTGGAGTATAACCGTGCAAGTGCTGGAGATATGACAGGGCACTTACATACTGTTCAATGCTTGAATACTTAAGCCTCCGGGCTAGGTAAGCCACATATAAACAAACACTCTCCTGGGTACATGGAAGTGGCTGAATGTCAAATAGGGCGCAAAATTCATGATAGTCTTTCCACCTGGACCTGTACGATCTGTACGAGCTCTCAGCCAGGGCTTGGTCTTGTAGACTCCGGGCCTCCTGACGTAACAGGGACAGACCTACAACACATGGGAAAGGGAGGTGAGACTGCTGCGACTTGGGGGTATGCTAAGCGAGAAATGTAATCAGCCTCAATATTATCGCCAGACCTGATGTAGGAACATTTGATATTGACATTGTACGTGAAGGCGAGCCAAAACAATTCTCGCAGGAGATCCATGCTGACGTTATTACGGCTCCTACCAGAGCTCAACATACTGCAAACCTGGGTATTATCACTCAAGATGAGGATGGTAGTGTCCCTATACACTGGACCCCACCTGACCAAGGCCATCAGTACAGGCCAAAGTTCCTGGATGTTGATGAGACAAATCATCAAAGGTAGGGACTGGGAAGAAATGGTCAGCATAGTAGGGGAGTGCTGGTATGTACTTGTAGAACCAGACACCATAGAGCCAATCCCCCATGTGGTAGGCCCCGAAACCACGGGACGATGAGTCACACGAAATAACAGCAGAAGGAGTCTTGGGGCACAAAATTCTGGCCTTGCCGTTGAAGACCCCCGCGAAGGCTATCCACCACCTTAAGTCTGCTCAGAACTGATCATTTAGTCTCACTCTATGGTGTGATTCCTTGAAGCTATTGGTCAAGTTGATCACTCTGCGACTGAAGGTACAGCCACCCCGAACCATAGTGGAACAATGGCCGAGGATGCCCGCCAGCTGCTGGAGTTCGCGCTTAGTGGCAGTCTTCTTTGAAGCAAAATCATGCAAAGTCTGATAAAGCATAAGCAATTTTTCACTTGGGAGGCTAATTTCCATCGCCTTGCTGTCGACCATTATACCGAGGCAGACTGCACGCTGAGAAGGGCAAGTGACTTTGGGCCACTTTACATGGAAGCCTATGCTTCTCACCACTGAAATGAGGACACTTTGAGCATAGGCACATTGATCATAAGTGGGTCCCATAACTGTCAGGTCATCGATATAGTTAGAAACCTGGTAGAATCCTCGGCGATGCATACACCTGACAATCCAATCTCCCAACTGTGTGAACAGATATGGGGCACACCTGAGACCGAAGGAAAGGACTCTGTCTTCAAATACTTGCTCTCCCTCTCCTAAATCCCATCTAAAGCATTGGTAAGAAGCATTGTCTTTGTGAATGTTCACGCTCCTATAGGCTTGAGATAAGTCGATAGAACAAATATAGTCATAGGGATTAAGGATCTCCGTGATGTAATCTACCCCTTTGTACGTGAAAGTATCACAGGTGTGGTCCATGTAGTTGTTTATGGATCTGTTTAAAGGCCTTTTACAGTCAGTAATTGGTCTGAGGGTGCCATCCTTTTTCCTGATTGCCCCCAGACTATGAATGCACCTAGGCGAGTCAATAGCTGAGGTGACCTTGCCTTCCTGCAATTCTCTGAGAATTGTGTCATTCATTTCTACATTGAATTCATCATCCAGAATACTGGAGTAGTTGCTACAATCATAGGAGTCTATGTGTGTATTGTCTACTATATTGAAACCACTGTAAACACCAGCTAATACAAAATCATCATGAGCACACATATGACCCTTGTATCTGTAGAATTCTGCAGCTAACCTACAAGGGTTAAGCTGAGATCGAACAGGTCCAATTTTGTGCTCGCATGCACAAATACTGAGGACACAGTCTCTGTAAACTACAATTGGTTCATTGACATCAGGTATGTATACAAGGCATACGGGTGTGTTAATACACACTGGAACGGTATCTGCTACATCAATGACAACAACATTGCTAACACAAGTATCAGGATCACATACACTGCTAGTACGGTAGCCATCACCGGCGGGTGACGCACCGTCACCCACAGGTGACAGACCAACATTGATATCATCACTACATACAGGGTCAGAGAAGACATTTTGTGCATCAACACATTCATGACTGTCACCCGCCGGGAACAGTCCCGTATCCGTAACACTGCCATTACATATAGAACCTCTGGCACAGACAGTAGGGGCACCTATATCAACATTGTATACAAAATTGTCACAACTATCAACACCAGCACTGTGTTTAGATAGGGGACATTCTTGAACATTGGGTACAGCTGGGTCATAATCAACAACATTGGGTACCTTGACACTGGGGACACTTCCAATGACACTGGGGACTCCCACATTGACACCAGGGACACGTTCATTGACACCGGGAACATATTCAATGACACCGGGAGCACGAAAGGTGGGTGCTGGAGGGTTAATAATGTCAACACCAACCAAGTTGAGGTCTGAATTTTGGTATTCTGGCACGACTTGAGCCTTGACAATATCCTTCCCCCCCAAATCAGGCCTGATTTGATCGATTATGGGGTCGGCAGACACTGAAACCACTCCATTCACCCACAATCCAGAGATATTATGATTTACCTTAGCGTCTACGTGCGTTTCTCCGTCCGGCCGTCGCCATCTTGGATTTGAACAAGACGACAACGGCGTGATGGGAAAACTACAATATTTTCCAAAATCTGACGAATTAACAAGATTGTTCGATTCAAATGCACTTAATCTTAAACAAGAAGAAGGAATACGACTCGTATTTGCAATAATATCATGAACACAATCGACATTTTCGACTGCCACATCCGGGCACCGTTCGTCTTCGTATATGCAAATGAGATGAGAGGCGCCTATGGGGGCGCTCGGATTTATTCCGCCCGCTAACTCACCGGCCGCGTCCGACCGGGGGGCGCTGATGGGTGTTTCCAGTCACGCGGAGGATTTTGCCGCCGCAGCCCTTTTGACGTTGGTGCAGGCTTTCATCTTGTGGGATGCATCCCAGCAGTGGTAACAGACATGCTGCTGCTGACAGTCATCACCTGACCTGCATTTGAAGCTGTTGTACCTCCAACAGGGCATAGAGGGGTCAGGTTCAAATTTGGATTTATTCCTCTTCTTCTTGGAACCCCCACCTTGGGCCCCTCCCTGGGTGGAGGAGGGGGTAGTAGTAGGCTTGTGTACCAGGTGTAAATTGATCATCTCCTCATCCCCATATACAAAGGCCTGGGCATCATAGTGGTTGGCCCTTTCTCTGACTCCATAATCATAACACCGGAGCTGATCTAATGTGTACAGACCCATGGCCTCCCTATCACACAAAAACTGAATGTGGTATTGTATGTTACCACAATAAGGAGTCCAAGGGTCCTTCATCAGGTGAATGGAGTGGAGTCTAGAGAGGGCACCTACCAGCTGTGCAAATGAAGTGGCCTTTTTAACACCTTTAGGGAGGTGTCTAGAGAGATCAAATGGCTTCTTCTTCTTTTTCTTCTTTTTGCGCTTGGCCTCCTCCTCGCTGTCAGAGCTATCCTCACCCTCCTCCTCATCTTCAGAGTAGGGGAGAGCCCCTGAGGGGGGCCTAGTACCCCCAAACAGAGGTGGTAGCACAGGTGTACCTCCAGGTAGACCACTAGGCCTAGGTGTACTAGTAGTAGGTGGGTCTGTGCTGACTATGGCTAGTATCTTGGAGACTCCTCCTTGCAGGTCAGTTACAGTGTCCTTTATGACTGAGAATTCATTGGCCAGGCCTGTAAGCTGTTGCTGTTGAGATTCCAGGCAGCCCTGGAGGGCCTGGAAATCAGAATCCTCCTCCAGGTCTGAGCCAGAGTCAGTGTCACCCTGACCAGGTGGGGTGGTCACCTTTTGTAAGCGTGCCTGTTGGCTCATAGATAAATTGGCTGGATTGAAAACACACTTCTTTCCTGTAGGAGGCACATGTTTGTAACCACATGTCCTGCAGTTCCTGGGGGAACCCTTTGGTGGCATGGTAATCCTATTCCAAAGGAGAAAAAATTGGGGTCCAACCAAAACAATATGGTGGCCTCCTTGTGTGTGTGGTGGCTACCTGGGAGGGGGTCAGGTGACTTAGATGAGACTATGCAGGCCTGCCCCCTATGTGAGTCCCAGTGTAGCAGACACCTGAGTAGCAGAACCGCTACAATATATACCATTATAATAACTAGTAGGATAGATAATTATAACACCCATACTATTTGGCGTGTTTAGATTGCTGAATGAGTCACACCAGAAGGAGAATATAGTTGTCATCTGCATTGATGATCTTCTCGTCATGAAACAGAGAATTGACAAATGGCTCGTGAGGGAAGTACCATCAATATGATTTAGAGCTTATAACTTTCTTTTAATCACATACTATTTAGATACCACACAAACGGTTTTTGGGATGAGTCGTGTGTATATGTATGCACTGGTATAGGTCAGGAGTAAAACGTTGAAATACAAATGTAGTAGTCTTTTTAATAAAAATCGATTTTCTATTTCAGATATTGGAAATTATGTAAAGAAATTGGCACATTCCCTTCTTAAAGATGATGTGAAAAAGGCAACAAGGCTCAATATCTTATACTAGAACATCTGGAATAAAATGGATTTAAAGTTTTTTTGTTTTTTTTTTCTCAAAACCTCCTCCACCACTTTTATATGATTAAATACAGGTTTGCTTGAGCATGCAGTCATTCCAAAAAAAGAACAAATCAGAACTGTTGGTAGATAGGCGTAGGGTTTATCAAACGTTTTAGGATTGGGAACAATAATTGACTGCGATGGAATATGAACAAATCTACAAGCAATCTTTATTTGACTGGGCTCATCACCCTTCAAGCCTCCATATGGCCATAACGATCCAGCAAATTGTCGTTATCTGTCGCCATGATTGGTCATCAATGGTGACTCCTTTCTGAGTGATAACTCACTGCGTCATCTTTCGCCACTGTGTGTCAGTCTCACATGGCATGACAATTTATCACAACAGTCACCAACATGATCTCACTCACTGCGTGAGTATGTGCCACCCCTTGTCATCCCTCACAAAGCATGGTGACTTATCACCACCATCGCCAACATGGATCTAACTCACTGCGTGAGTATGTGCCACTGCCTGTCAACTCTCACTCAGAATGGCGGCTTATCACAAGCATCGCCAACATGGATCTGACTCACTGTGTGATTATGTACCACTCCCGTGCCACTGGCATCAACTCTCACACAAAATGGCGACTTATCACTACCATTGCCAACATTGGTCTCACTCAATGCATGAACTTGTGTCACTCCATGTCAATGATCTCTAAGGATTGCATCATCTGTCACTCACTCTCACTCAGAATGGCAACTTATCACCACCATTGCCAGCCTTTGTCTCACTCAATGCGTGAATTTGTGTCACTCCAAGTCAATGCTCTCTGAGGATTGCATCATCCGTCACTCACTCTCACTCACAGTGGCAACTTATCACCACCATTGCCAAAGTTGTTGAGACAGCACCACTGTTCAACATGTAGCCTATCTAGGAAGTGTGGGCATGAAGTATAAGTCCCATACGTATCAAATGTGCTTTGTTTCACACTGATTTCCATGTAATACTTCAGAGTTGAATCAAACAAGATTATATAGAGAGAATATCAATTGAATTTAGATAGAGGTATCTCTAAAATGAAAGCAACTATCCATAAACACCTTTTCTCTGGTTACAGGAAAAATACATAGGGAAATATCAACCTGAACACCTTGTCTGTGGTTAGAGGGAAGATACATATGCCAATACCTTCTCTGGCAAAACATACTTTGATCTGGCAGATGTGAGGCTGCATGATTACCAATGTCGATGATCATGAGCTTTTCATCTAACAAGGTGAGTGATCAACCGCCTTGCCATCCCTGGTGAGTGTGAGTCATCACGATCCTCCCCAACCGTGGTGAACATGCTCTATGGCATGGTGTGCGTTTCATCTAGCGAGGTGAGTGATCACTCGTGTCGCCATCCCTGGTGAGTGTGGGTGATCAAGATCCTCACCATCTGTGGTGAACCTGTGCTATCACGAGGTACGCGTTTTATCCAGCGAGGTGACTGATCACAATCCTTGCCATCCGTGGTGAATGTGCATTATGACGTGGTGTGCGTCTCATCTAGCGAAGTGAGTGATCACTCATGTCGCCATCCCTGGTGAGGATGAGTGATCACTCATGTCGCCATCCCTGGTGAGGATGAGTGATCACGATCCTCGCCATCCCTGGTGAACATGTGCTATGACGAGGTGCGTGTTTCGTCTAGCGAGGTGAGTGATCACCCGCGTCGCCATCCCTGGTGAGTCTGAGTGATCACCATCCTCGCCATCTGAGGTGAGGCCATGTGATCACCACCATTGCTATTCCTGGTGATCTTGTGCTATAGCGACGTTGTGTTCCATCTAGCGACATGTGTGAGCCACTTCACACAGGTTGACGAGGAGTCACGACAATTTGCTGGGGAAGAAGAGCTTGATAGAACGTGTTTCATATAGTCACCTCTACGACACAATTTTCTGGACTCACAATAATGATTTCAACCCAAAACTACCAATTACAATTATCCGACTATTATCATCACTGTCAATGTTAGCAATGTAATTAGCATCAGACAGATTTGCTTTGGGGTTGAGTTTATTGCTGATACGAGCAGAGTAACTTGTCTTGAACAAGTGTGTCATGCTGTCTATCTCTGTCTTATCTTGGGCTTTACTGAGTTTTACTGATGGGTTCCCATGTAAAGCCTTATTTCATACTAAGTGCATGATTTAGTTACTTCAGTCCCGTTAAAGTACAGGGATACAACAAGTACATAGCAACAGATTTATATACGAAAATAGTCCCGTATGCGAAAAGTTAAGTCAATTCATAAGTGTTGACGTAAGGATGAAAATTTAATATACACATTTTGAAATATTTCTTGAACAAATTTTATTCAGCCAATAATCTACTATACAATTCCATCTCAATTCATTGTTGAGTCTCGACGTATAATGAGGACTAACCATGCATGCCAATGGTCAGCCCCAATGCCGAGTCTGCGGAGAGAAGGGTAGAAAAGCGCGTGAGTTACTGTAAGTCCCCTGTTTCCTTTGAGCACTGGGTTTGGGGGTAAGGAACAAGTTGATACATGCAATGAAAGGTTTCCCTCCTTCTCTAATTCATAATCCTAACTGCTATCTGTGTCCAGACCATATGATTCAAATGAACAGTCCCACATGAGGCACTTCCTACAAAGTCCCCCCTCTGCTTTGAGCCTATAGTACAGTAACGCAATGGCTACCAATAATGGTGGCTTTAAGAGTGACGGACCCTTTTACTTTTTAATATTTTATATCTTCATTCTCCCACCCGATAAATTAATTCGGTTCTAGCCCTTGGGATTAATACTTCTGCCGACTATAACTATCCTGTGTTTGACACTTGCCCCGGCACCCATCTCTCCTTTCTACATAGGGGTACTTACTCACTGCAGTCTAACCGTTCATGACAGGCACTGATGACAATGAAAGACTGGCCCACTACCCCTCACGGACAAGTATGTACATGTTCTAGCCAAGACACAGACTACAGGAGGTCTCCTGGGCCTCCCACTCCAGTGCCCTATCTACACACACTGGCCCCATCTCGTAGTCTACCGATTACGTCACTGGTAAACAGGCATGCTGGGAGATACTACTTTTATTTTGCTGGTGACTGCTCACCAAACTAGGTCGCCGGAGAAGTTGCTATCTACATAGGCACCATCTCATTTGACCTCCTCCCCTCCGCACCAGCCCTGGGTGTCTTGAATATGGGGTGAGTGGTAATTGGCTTGTATACCCTGTTTGTGTGGAGCAGGCTTAGGTTATAAATACACTGAGACGGATGTGACTTGTCACTTGTGTTTACACTGGCCTGCTGAATGGACCTTGTCCGGACCCAGCTTGGGCTGGAAAGTGGTCTCCTCCAGGGCAAACATGGGACATGCCACCAGATGGCACGGTATAGGCCCAGCACTAACATTGTTGGTACAAGGGCCATAAAACTGTGTACTGCCTAGTGGCAGTCAACCTTATAAAACAGCTTTCATACCGACATGAAGGGATATCAGGCGAGTTTTATCGGGGGTCGGAGTGGTTGTGGTTATGCAATAACCGCTGACATGTGAGGCACATAGTGACAAGTAAGCGACATGTTTTGATCTAAGATCAAAGATGCTGACCTGAGGTCGCTGATCTCATGTGCAGCGTTACATGCAGTGCCACACTGCCCAGCCTGAGCCCAACCCCATTGGAAGATCTCAGAGCCAATCAGGGGTCAGGTGAGGACATTTAAGCTGATACTGATTAGACACCTTATTATTTTAAGTGTGCGCCAAGAACATGTCAGATGTGTCTGAAGAACACCTACCCTCAGGGCAACGATCCCCAGGTGCTGGGAGGGCTAACGCCCAGGGTCCGGGGCAGGACACTCAGGAGGCAGGCTCCAGCTACAATACCCGACCAACTATGGATAGCAAGAGTGAGCCCACTCATACTCAGAGCGCCTGGAGGAATATGTCTACCAGTGAGCCCTAGTCTCAACGTTTAGCCACAGAGCTCTACTCTCAGCTGACCGCTGGTAGCATGGTCTAGTGACATCCAAAACCCTCCAAGTGTGTTAAATATGCGCCACCACCAGGGGGAGGTTGGGCGCCAGGAGGACACATGGTCCCAACCCAAGAGGGTGGGGACTAGGCAGGGTGATACCTTTCAATCCGCCGAGAAAAGGAGGAGGTATGAGGGAGCCCAAGCTTTAGCCTTTAGCGACCCCAGGGCCCAGCGCAATGTGGACAGGACAGTGAGACCCAGGATGGAATATGATGTACCAGCGCTCATACCCTTTCACAATGAAAGATAGAGGGTATATGATCATACCCCTACACATACACCTACAGAGCATGAGAGGTACCTCTATGGCTCAAACAGGCTAAGCTATACCAATGGTATAGATAACAGGTCAGGTACCAACAGGCCAGCACACCAACCTGTCTATACACATAGACAGTACCCTGTGCATCACATGTCATCACGCTCTGATACTCTGCCTACTTCCTATGTACTGACCGAGAAAAAGATAAAATCTTGGGAGAACAGATCCAAAAACTGTTAGAGAATGACATAATTGAAAAAGCATTCCCCTCTGACAGGGTATTTGTGTCACATATGTTTCTCATGCATAAATCAGATGGATCATTTAGACCCATTCTAAACTTATCCAGTTTGAATGAGTACACACAATACAACACTTCAAAATGGATCATCTAATGAATGTTACAGTCCCATGGATAGAGATAAAGGTTTACCTGTCTGCCCAATGGCTACTCACCAGGCCATAGACTTTTTACCAGGGTGATGAAAGCACTAATGGGCTATCTTAGATCCAACTTTGGGGTAAGTTTAGTGTTTTACATCGATAACACATTGATCTACACAGACTCACCTCAGTAAGTCTCAGAGGAAGTCAATCACACATTGGAAGTACTACAGGCGGCAGGGTTTACTATTAACTTTAAAAAGTCTGTGCTACAACTAACAATGTGATTGACTACCTAGGTTTTGTTATCCATACCAAACATCTAACCCTCACAATACCACAAAGTTAAGTCGCTCAAATGCTCAAAGATACAGATGAACTGAAAAGCCTCCACAAAATTTCTATCAGAAAGTTCTCTGGTATAGTGGCTAACAGCAACAAACCCAGCCAACTCTGCAGCAAAAGTTCTAATAAAACACCTGCAGATTACCAAAATTAGAGCATTACAGAAAGCAGGTGGCAGATATGATAAGTACAAGTACATGTAAGAGATATCAAATCTAACCTGAGAGGGTGGATGGATATCTTGCCCTCAGCTACTAGAGAATGTGATGAGAACACCCCAGACGTCACAGTGTACACAGACACATCAGATACCGGTTGGGGTTGCCACATAATGGAAAATGATATCCATTATGGGGAGGAGTTCTGTGCAGAACTAGTTCAGAAACACATAAACATCAAAGACATCTTAGCTGTATATTACACCTTCATACGGTTCAGGAAGGTGCTGAAAGGCAAACACATCTATCTCTTTTTAGACAATACAACAGCCATTAGTTGCCTGAATAAGGGTGGATCCACCAGGTCATGGGCATGCGATGAGGTCACTGAGAGTGTATTCAGAAAAGCCTGGTCCCTGGACATCACCTTCCACTTGTCTTACATACCCACAACTGAAAATGTGATTGCAGATAGGGACTCCAGAGCTTTCTTCACCGCAGGAGAGTGGGCATTAACATTTACCACAAGGGAGAAAATCTTCTCTGCCTTTGGTAAGCCTACAATAGACCTCTTTGTATCCCCAGAAAACCATGTGTGCTGTAACTTTGTACCTCTGAACCATTGTGACCTAGCCTTTGCCATCAATGCTTTCTCTATCAATTGGACATGTAAAAATGCCTTAATATTTCCACCCTTTGGTCTCATTGGCAGATTGGCATGAAAATGACATTGATTTGGTAAAGCCACAGTTAAAACAATGTATTGACTTTCTCGTGCACATTTTCGATACAGGGGTAGGCTCATGTACCCTTAATACCACAAGGTCCTTCTTGTCATGCTTTATCCGTTTGGAAGGCATGCCACTGAGAGAACACCCAGAAATCTCTAGATTTCTAAAAGGAAATATAATAGTGTATGACGTGGCTGTACTCACTCACTACCAGATTCCAAGAGATCGTAGCTCCAGCAGAACACCTCCTTTTATACACCAATGGGGGCAGCCACCCCACAAAGCAGTGCCCTTCCTCCACTTCCTTCCAGATCAGTTTGTAAGCTGATCATTGATTGGTTATTGATCTCTAGAAATGGGTTCACCCAAACCTAGGGGTGGAGGGTGGGGTTGTCTCTGACTGGCACCTTCTCTGTTAGTGGGTATATAGAATAAAAAAAGTGTGTCCCTGGGACATACAGCATGTATAGTAGGGGTGTGTTGAGCTGTGACCATAGAGAAGTAGTGAGGGGTGTATGGGAACTCACTAATAATCAGTGATTTAAAAATGATTCCATGATTTCTAAAAGGGGTGAGAGTTGAAAAACCCCTAGGGGAGGCATATGAGACCATTTGGGATCCTATGCAGGTTTTAGACCACATGACCAGTTGGGGTTGGATAGCAGACCTGACGCTGGGTAAATTGACAAGGAGGACCCTGCTTAGAAGGGACATCACCTTTGGGATAATACAGTGCGCATTAAGTATTCACAGAAGTTAAAATCAAAAGATCCTAAGACTAACCCTCTTATCCTCACATTTGATAAATTTGAGGATGAGAGACTGTGTTTATACACACCTGCTGATGTACATGAAAGAGGTAACACAGCCGGCATACCTTCAAGTATTTGGTACAACCAGTAAAAAGGGCAAGCCCTAAAACCACCTTCAGCTTGGTAAGGCTTACCCTTACAGAGGCAGGCATTAACTATGACTATGGACCCTATAGCTCGAGGCATGCAGCAACAAGCGCTGCAGCCAGAGAAAATGCCCTTATTAATGATAGCATGACGTCTGCGGGGTGGCAGAGAGAACATACCTCTGCCAGTTTCTATAACAGTCCCCTGGAGGAAGACAAATTGCCCTAAGTCACAAACTTCATACCCACCATGGTAGGTGGATGCATGCAGACTTAAAACAAACTGTGAACTCACTACAGCTATTCCTAAAGAGAGCTTAGACCTTATTTATATGTTTAGTTAAGTGAGAGACTCTGAATGTTACACAGAGCTTAGCTATGACGATATATATGGAACTGTATACACTCGTGTATGTATATATAATTAGCCGCGGATGGTTAGAGGACTACTTGCAGAGCGCAGGAATATCTATGATGTCATAGTATGACGTCACAGTAAACAGGTCACCAGTATATAAGGAGCAACTTTGACGTAACCGTCAGTTGGCCAATTCACCTGTACAGGTAAGACCATGCCAGGTGTCCCTCTGATTTTGTCTGTGATTAGATCATTTACTATAATATTCTTCATTATAATATTCATTATACCGTACCATTCCATATTACATGTATTCATTATTACCAGTATATTCTCCCCTGGGAGCAAGATAACTTATGGACTTATGGATTTCAGGGGGGGAAGAGACATACAGTCCACTAATTATGACTCAAACTACAGTACTAGCTATGGTATACCCACAACTTAGCCTATCAAACATAAATTATATTGCTGTCAAACTGAGGCTAAAATGAGTGATCCAACTTACATGTTTATGAATAAAACATTATAAATGGATACCCTCCTTTGAGTTTTATTATCGAAAGAGTTAAAATAAGCCTGCTCCATACAAACAGGGTAGACAGGCCAATTTATAGTCAGACTTATTTATAATGAAGTCTGACTGTAATTGGGCTGAATACACACTGTTTGTGTGTATGAGCAGGCCCAACCGCTCACATACATGTTTGCTTCCCACCAAATTCACGGGATAATAATACTCAAGAAAAAAGTGTTGAATTAATGACGAGTCACATCTGTCTCAGTGTATTTATACTCTAAGCCTGCTCATACACACAAACAGTGTGTATTCAGCCCAATTACAGTCAGACTTCATTATAAATTAGTCTGACTATAAATCGTTGACTGCAGGGGGAGGGAGGTACTCCAATGACAAAACCCATCATGAGGGTTGTGTTGGTCACTGGGTGATTTGGGATTCAGCATGCATGCTGCATATGAGAAGGCAAATTATGAGGTAAATAGTGATCCCTACATACAGGGGCTCCTTTCAGAAGATGGTACGACTGTGACTCAGTGTATTGTGGTAGGAGCTTTCATTCTAATGTCACATTGCTCAAACTTTGATGAACCATAGAATTAAAAGACCTCTAGTCTCCATGGACGAACTGACGAATGAGGAGAACCCTGTCATGCGATTCAAAGTAACGGGTGAAACAAATCACTGACTCAGGGTGAGCCTTAAAGATGGGTTAGGAACTAACCTAGGGTCAATTTTCTATTGTCCATTGGTTCATGTTGGTAATGTACTTATAAATGTATAAATTCTTTTGAAAAACTGCAAAAGGCCCGATAGGTTAACTTTCATATAATGTGGCATCTGGGCAAAGGTTATAAATGGGACATCTGTGAGGAGGCCATGGGCACTGATTTCGATCCTTGTTAAAACCCTTCCTTCTGTGGCATCTGAACCCATGCAGACATAATGCTGCACATGGCAGCACTTCTCCCTATTCATCGGGCCACAGATGAAGGATCCTTTTTCTATGCTATTCTTATATGTGACAGCAGCTCAGTGGTTCATACAGGAATGGCTCAGCATAGGTGGGACTAGAACCCGGGATCTTCTCATCCAAAGTGCTTTGTGCTATCCATAAGGCCACGGGGCTGGACAATGGTGCTGGGTTATTAGGTCTTATGTCTGGGACCCTATGGATACCATATATATGTTTGTATGTCAGTGAATGCAGAATGCATTCTGATGCATTCTAATGCATCCTAAAGGCGCCTCATGCCTCTAGCAGTAGTGGTTAGAGCTTTGAACTACATTTTGGAATGTTGTAGCAATCCATCTCTCGATTCTTTATGGAAGAAAATATAGAAAAAGTAGTCATGTATTATAGCTAGTGTAACAGGTTCGAATTCCATTTCAAATGAAATGGTTTTTTCTTAGTAAAATGTAAGCCTATTCTATGGTTATATCATGATATATGGTTATAACATATAATGCGTTCCCTTGAAAGGTGTTATTTCGGACAGGATAATGCTACAATTATAGGTGAAGAAATATATTAAGTCGGACTTTGATTTTATGATTTACTAAAAGGGGACATAATCACATGTAATTCAACGGTAGGCCTGCAGGATGAATCCTCTTGTAATAATACTTCAACCATTCCCATAATGAATAACACCTGAAAATAAAACTATTTTTACTGTCTTTTTAGATATCTGGCCAATATACAAGGATCTAGAGGACTCGGGCATGTACTGTGTAGGAGGTTATGTTAGAAAAATGCAAGGACAGAGTAATTAAATGTTAACTATACAATTACATGGTGTCTAAGCATGTTTTGATTTGTCTGTCATGTCTCTGTAAGATATCATTTTATAGTCCAATTGCGTGCAGTGCACCTATGTAATAATGCCTTATTATGTCACGTGGGGAGAGTTTAGGATCATTATTTTTCTGCTAATTGTCATCAGTCAGTGAGGAACAGGTATTCATTGTCCTTCAATTATTGGATATTGGTATTGGCTAATAATATATCTCTTTGGTTGAGCGTTAGTGGTTATATATGCGAGCCAATCATCTTTATACTAAGCACCTTGATAGATTATTATTACATTGGAGTAGTAGTAGTAGTAGTAGTAGTAGTAGTAGTAGTAGTAGTAGTAGTAATAATAGTAGTACTCCTTACATACCACTCAACTATCCATACACAGAGGTTCACGAGTGTTGTGACTGACTGAGGGTTTGCAGTCAGTCAAACTATTTTAAAATAATATAGAATGATGATTTGTTACATGTTTCATGGTTATTTGGAGTGTCATCATAGGCCTTGAGACTCGGAGGTCGGTTACCTCACGAGGGGGGGGGGTGAAATACAATGCTCATTATGTTAAGTCTATGGGGTGTGCGTATTCAACTGTTCCAAACGTGAAATAAAAATCACTAGTTTATCATAGTTTGTTGGATTGGTTCTGAACAAATTTCATGTAGAAAACTCCGCCATCAAAAGGAAAACAGGTGCATTTTACTAAACTATGCTACTAGAGGGACAGGTGGCACTGAACCTTAAACGTGAGGATTTTAGACTATTAGCATGCAGTTCTAAAATGATCAAGGTTTATTAGGCAAGGGCATGGAGGTACATGACACTGTCATTTGTCTATTGGTATATACTGTACACTTAAACTATGCATCATACCTCAAACTCTAAAATGGGCCAGAGACCTGTTTCATAAGCATTCTATATTTAAGATCAATCTTTCCACTCTATGAGTGACCACTTAAGATCAGTCATTTGGGAATGACTACTAGTGTTTCAGAACAAGCTGTCACTCGTATTGGAACTTAAGACTGGTCCTTTAGAAACAGCTGTCAATTGGACATAGGGGCAGTAATAAAGATCAGTTGTTAGGTCAATCACAGGCCAATCTTCAGCTAGTAAGACCAATCACCCAGGTGCAGAACATGTCTCTTCTTTGTTATTTCACAATAGAAAAAGGTATTATAAAAGGGCATTTTATTTTTATATATTCCTGACATCACGGATTAAAAAGATATGTGGAATTCCACTAATTGATATGATTTTTCCCATTTATGTGTACCCTTAACCTTCCACATAAATCAGCTACTTTCTGTTGGTCATATGTCACTCTTACATTGAGTCTTTACTCGAAAACTTCACTCCCCATTTCCTTTCGAAACACTTCCTACTAAGAGTGAGCTTTAGAGATATGACCAATGAACCCAATGATTGATCTTTACACCACCTTATGAGTATCTTGCTCATAAGTCTATGTCACTCTTATATGGCCCTTGTGAAACAGGTCTCAGATGTTGGTAGCACGTACATTTGGGCCTAGGGAGGGCCATTTATGAAACGGCTTTAATGAACTTCATTACATTGGCAAAGTAATATCCTAGCTCCATAGAACATTACTATGAAAATAATTGGCACATGTCTCAGATGCTGGTGGTACTGGGCCGGTGGTACTTCAAGGCAGCCCAGGGATCTGCTAATATTCCCTGAAACAATTTTAGGTGTCAAACCTGACACATAATTAAACACCAAACTGCCAATGCCATGGCTATAGCGAGTGTCATCTCTGTCTGCGTGGCATACCATTTTAAAGCACGTGAAACTGTATAAGGTTCGAATTAGAATACATGTCTCAACTTTACACTGTAAAATAAATGTCGTTGGATTAATGAAGGTCTCCTAGTCCCAAAGTTGCCAGATTCAACAGTTACTTTTTACAGTAAATAAACTTGTGTGTTCCCTGTGTCATCCTTAGTTGATACGATTAGTTATGAGAATTTGTGACAAAATTAGACTGCCCCTGCGCTCAACAACTTGCTATGCTAGTCTCTGACTAAGGATCCTTGATTAGAATCATCTGTACATATAGATGGGGGACGAATAGAAAGCACATTTATAAGTACTTAACCTAGACCCAACCACCACTCAATATATATTCATTTTCCCAGATGAGTTAACTATCCCCCTACATCCTAACCACAACATAGACCTGTGCCTTCCGTCTGTCACCAAAAGAATATATATAGTACAGCTGGAGGGTGTTGCTCCTATAGTAAAAGGAAGAGCTGGCTAAAAATGCCCTTGTTTCCAGTCCTTTCTTTTCATGTCGATATAACTTGTCCCTTTTGTTGCTCACAAGTGGTCATTCAAGTACGGTCCTAAAAAAGCCGCCTTTGAGTAGGTACCTAGTTGGGAGAAGTCAGTCAATATAATATGCTAGTATGTGACATGAGTAGGTACCTGATAGTGCAGCTCTCTCTGTTCTAAACAAGGCAGCCGGCCTCTGAGACTGATGTGGTGAGTGCAAGTACTTTGGTGAAGCAGTGCACGCCTTGTTCAGAAAAGAGGGCACATACTCACAGCTCTTTTTACAATAGGAGCAACACCCTCCAGCATGGCAGGTGTGCAGCAGGGGAGCTGGCTCTGGTTCAGCTACCTCCATGTGCAGAAGCAGATGGTGCATGTTAATCTAGTGGTCCCCTGGAGGTTGTGGGGGCATGTATAAAGCCTCCTGTACGCTGTAATCTCTGTGTTAGTCTACATGGAGGATTGATGAGATGCTCACAGCCCGGGTGAGTTGCTCAGTGCCTTGTTCTACTCAGGGGGCTGTTTGGTTGTAGATAATGCTGATGGAACTAAATGAGGCAGGTGTGGAGAATCTGTCAGGTCAGAAATTACCAATGAGGAGTTCTCCCTTCAATTTCGTATAGGAATGTCCTTCAAACCCATTTTTGACTACCCTTACAGGCATTTACACGCAACATTCAAATATGCCATTGTCAAAGGTATGTTCTAGTGATAGTCAGTAGGCTTTAAATGTGGTCAAATCAGTAAGGAGAATTTCGGAGCTATAAAACCCTATCATGGATGGTGATACAAGGAGGATGCATTAACTTGGGTTAACCTTATCAGGCATTGACGTCACCATGGTGAATGAATGCATGCGCCTTTAAAATACCATCATGCATGCCATTTAGCCCGGGAGAGTATACTTGCCAGAGCTGCAATTATAACACCAAATAGGCCTAGTACTGTAAGGAGTTAGGGTTAGAAGCTGCCGGCTAGTACTGTAACACAGCATGATTGTAGCCTTTAAAGGGTTAGAAGCTGCCGGCTAGTACTGTAACACAGCATGATTGTAGCCTTTAAAGGGTTAGAAGCTGCTGGCTAGTACTGTAACACAGCATGATTGCCTTTAAAGGGTTAGAAACTGCCGGCCGACAGCTTCATTAAAAGGTCTGCCCTTGGCGCCTAGGCATGAGCATCAGGGTGGCAAAATCAGTGGGGTCAATTATGGCCTCACCACAGTTGTTTATGGGCCAAGTTTTTTTTTATCTTATAGTCTTCTTCAGTCGTCACAAGTAGGTAATTCCTGATAAAAGAAAAGAAAAACTGACCATTTTATCGCCCACACAAATCCTATATGATCTAGATGTCATAAATTATTGGAATGCGTCATTCAAATGAGATTAAGCACAACAGGTTTGTTTTTTCTTCTTTTCATCGAGGGCCAATATTGCAAAGCACGTTGTTTCCTCTCTGTTCAGATATATATATATATATATATATATATATATATATATATATATATATATATATATATTTCATATGCTCGAGCATCTTTGTTTCAGAGAAAATATTTTTGTTTGTTCTCGGAATCATTATTACATCCATCATCCTAAAAATGCACTGAAATCCTGAGAATATCGGGAGCTAGGAATGGCAATAGATGTATAGTATTGATACAACCAAAGGAAGCAGTCACTCCACAACTTCCTCTCTAAGGTTCTGCCAGTGAGCACAAAACCTCGACTGTTAACTGACTACATAGCCATGAATGCTTTCCCCAGGGGGTCATTACACAATAAAACTTGAGTCTCCATAGCATCAGTTCCCATTACACAAAGCAAGTGACGCTATGCCTATGGTTTCCCCCCATAAAGTTACGCTATTCCATAGCGCAAAAAAAGTGTTACACAATCTAAAGTCTGCAAAAAAAAAGTTCTGCTAAGGTACTTCCACTATGGTCAATAGCATAAAAGTTTTCCAGATTAGTTAGGAGGTTCTGCATTTTCTATAGCAATAATTCTTTGGATCATGTTGACCATGTGACAGTCAGGAAATGGACAGGGCATGTTAGGAGATGGACTGGGAAGGCCTGGAATTGAACTAGGGAGGCTGTTAAATTGACTGGGGAGTCCGAAAATAAAATTCACTTTGGCTGAAAAGATGTACTTTGCCAGGGAAGCCTTGCTGAGGTGTTACCGCGACATGGGAGGGTGTGAGGGTGACATCGCGTGGAGTAAGTGTGGCATTGGATGGTGTGAGTGTAGCTTTGGATGGTGCTCAGGGTCACTGCACTGCATGGTGTGAAAAGCTCAGCTGGTTCAGTGGGGAGGGGGTGGGGGTTAAGGAGTTACTGCAGCAAACATCTTTCTAGTTTGCTGTAATGTATATATTCATACCTGAACTCTTCTTTGACTGTTTTAATTTCCATCATAGGCCACATCTGGATTCATATTTTCAAAAACCCTGTGTATATACGGAAGCCGTGGAGGGCCACACCTTGAAATAATTCAACTTGAACTTTTTTTATCTCCAACATGGAAACAGCATAAAATGGAACATATAAAACTACTGTCAAACCTAAAAATTCACCTGTGAACTGTCAAAGTAGAAAAAAGAATCTGTTGTCAATATGATATTTTCTCCTGTCAACAGTCAAGTTGACAGTTAACAGCAGCTTTTTTTTCTAACTTGACATTTGACAGTGGAAAAATCATGTTTTCCTATCTGGTGTCAACTTGATATTTTCACTGTCAAGTTGACAGTTGACGGCAGATTTTATTCTAACTTGACAGTTGACAGGGTAAAATATCATATTAACAGCAATTTTTTTTCAAGTTGACACTTGACAGGGGAAATTATCATGTTTGATATTTTTTTTAAACTTCATCTCGGTGGTTGTAAGAAAATCATGCTGATTCACAGCTTCCATAGTGTATAGGACGCACCCCTAACTCATGCCAAATCAATGTGGTTCACTTGGAATTTAATTCATGTGTAAGATTACGGGATATACAAAGCTACCATAGCATTGCAGTCTATGGCGACTCCTCCTCATTAACATGGGACCCAATAGCGTCCTCTCCTGCATGGTTACTTCTAGCTCACACAAATCTTTGACCTGCACCGAATAGCGTCCAAACTAACTATAACACTGTTTCCAATGGCGACCCCTCCTTCTCCAGTGATCTAACCATTTAATTTGGACATTACTTGGGTGATCTTCTCCTCTCTGTTATATTTCTAGGTAGGCTCACATTGTCCCATGTATTTAGGCCTACTCAATGCTCATAAATATAAGAAAAGGGGATATTCAGTTTAAAATGAAAAAAAAAAAGTTTGCAACTTGTTTTACTTTGTCATTTCCTTAAGTTCACACATACCTAGTGTATATTTCTAAATATTTAACAACCTTGCATTCATTAGCGTCTAAACCTACTATAACAACCTTAAACGTTGGAAAAGTTACGGCATTGGGGTTAAGTCACGCTATTGACAACCTTGTGAGACATCTAGTGGACAGTCTGAGAACTACCATGTCGATTCGGGATTCTAGCACTGATTTCCGATAGAAATTGTCAGAAAATCAATAGTTTATCTAATGCCAATACAATATGTATTGTGTAATGCACTCTATAGGATACGTTATCTTAGCGGAACCTAATGTCATGTACTTACACTATTTTCTGTAATGACCCCCTGCACGGCGACACAAGAACATCTAGCGGCGATCGATGGAACTAGAAGCAGCCAATATTTTCACCAGTCACAGAGCATGCGCAGTGGACCGGCAGGAAAGCCTGTTACCGGAAGCCCAGCTCCCGCCTGCATCGTTCTCCTAGGCCATGTATAGTCCCTGCCCATCCATACTTTAAACCATGTTAACAACAATAACTCAGCCATCCCCAGGCCCTCTCTAACGAGTCAGCACTGCTAAACCGTAGTAGATCTATGTGACTTCAGGTTGTAAGAGGCAGAGATACTCTGGTGTTTCATAGATTCATTGTTTTTGGAGAAATCCTCTTTTAGAGATCCTGCATGAAGTTACTCGTTAATCACAGTTCATATCAATGATAACAATCTTCAAATAACTCTGAATTTGTGTTAACTCACCCTCAATTTTGAATTTGTGTGCTCCAATGGCATAGGACGTAGACACTATAGCTAGCACTTTGTAGGTAAAGCCCATGATGAATGAAAGGGGTATGTGGTATTTGACTGGTTTATCATTGATGGCAGCACAGAGATTTGGAGGGTTAAATGGTTCTATGTGGTATATATTATGGTGTGTGAGTAGGATATGGACTGAAGTGTCTGAAGGTGGTGTGTAAGTAGTACGTAGACTGAAAAGTTTGAAGGTAGTGTGTGAGTAAAGATGGACTGAGGACTTTGAAGGTGGTGTATGGGTAGTACAGCCAACTCCCTCTATTTCGAACACCTTATAGCAAGGACACGGGTTATGTGGCGTTGAAAAGTCAGTGCCAGTCTGGCGGTGAAACGTACACGCCAATCACCTTATCCAGATCAGGGGCGCCGCTGTTTCCCTCAGTGTCAACAATACCAGTGTGTTTGGCTCGAGACCTTCGCAGAGAACAGTGCTGTCATGTCTGTGCCCACACATCCTCCTGTATTACCGCTATAGACTTTTAGAAAGTGGTCGCATTAGAGAGGTGGTCGCATTGAAGAGAGTTCATAAGATTCATTTACTGAGATCAAGTTCCTAAGAATCATTTACTGAGATCTAGATTTTTCATTTATTGCATGTATTTGTTTACAACCTGGTCATAATAAAAGAATAATCTGGGAATTACTGTGAAGAATTACTGTGAATCTTGAGTTGCGTTTGAAAAGGATTTTATTTGCTACAAAAGGGTCTCACGACAAAGTCACGCTTTTCAAATGTAACAGAGAATCATAATTATCATACAAAGTTGCTTCGATACTAACAGCTATTCAAATTATACAAATCCAAATAAGATGTTATGCATATAACTTGTGTCGGGTTATGGTGTATTATCACCAGTGCAACAACTGTAGGTCCAGTTCAACAACTGTAGGTTCACTGAACAACCTTTTGGCCACATGAAATCACTACAGCTTGTTTCTTTTGTTTTGAGGTGTGAACGTCGGTTAAACACCAAGTCAGAGCCTGTTTAGGGCCTCTCCCGCACCCTTCTTCTGCCTACCTGGGAAGTCCGAGTCTGTGTCAGGGATTCTCATCTCCCCTACCCGATGCTGTAAACATAGGTCTAGGATAATAGCCCGCCCCCTCTTCCTCCTCCGCTAACATACAGTCTGAAGGTGGTGTGTGTTTAGATATGAATCAAAGGGATTGAAGGTGGTTAAGTTAGATATGGATTAGGGTATTTGAGGGTTGTGTGTGAATAGTATATGCACTGAGTGGTTTGAAGGTGGTGTATGGCTACTGTAAACGTATTAATTTTCGCTCAGTACATATTTTCGCGCATTTCACGCACTTGCATGCATACATGCGCGAAAATATGATGTGCGTGAAGATTTCACACAAAAATTATCTTTTAAATGATGTACTGCATTCTATGTTAACCCTTAAACTCCCTATAGTATGGATTCCACTGTGGAATATATGAAATATGGGGATTACAGGGATGTAAGTCAAATTGTTTGAAAAATTCTGAAGACACATTTAGAAATCCTGTATTTATTGTAAAACATTAACAAAACTTTGATGCGAGAAAGGAAATTTGGTGAAATCTATTAGACACGTCTGATAAAAAGAAATTCTGAAATATAACCAAATTCTGAAAACTTACATCTCTGGGATTAAAGTGTCAAATCACAGGTCCTATATGTTACGTCTATAATGGAAACTCTTGGACTTGGATAAATGTCCCAAACAATCATATGCAAAGTATTTTAAATTAATAAGGACATGAAAAAAGGAATTCTTATATCATAGTGTAACATGAACTTTAGCTGTGCGAAAATATATGCGTTTATAGTAGTATATATGGACTCAGGGGTTCAAAGGTGGTGTGTGAGTAGTATGTGGACTCAGGGGTTGAAAGGTAGAGTGAAGCTGCCTCCGCGAGTCTGAAGGTGGTGTGTCTATAGACATGAACCAAAGGGATTGACGGTGGTTTAATAAGATATGGATTAGGATGTTTGAGGGTTGTGTGTGAGTAGTATATATCATGATATGCACTGGGTGGTTTGAGGGTGGTGTATGGCTAATATATATGGACTCGGGGGTTCAAAGGTGGTGTGTGAGTAGTATATGGACTAGGGGTCTGAAGGTTGTGTGCGTAGTATATATGGACTAAGGAGTTTGAAGGTGGGGTGTGAGTAGTATATGCACTTAGGAGTCTGAAGGTTGTGTATGTAGTATATGGACTGAGAGGTTTGAAGGCGGTGTGTGAGTAGTATATGGAATGAGGGATTTGAGGGGTTTTGTGTGAGAAGTATATGGACTAGGGGTCTGAAGATATGAACTAGGGGTCTGAAGGTGGTGGGTCAGAGTGGTTTGAGTTGGTGTATGAGTAGTACATATATATGGACTAAGAAGTTTGAAGGTGGTGTGTGAGTAGTATATGGACTGAGGGGTTTGAAGGTGGTGTGTAAGTAGTATATGGACTGAGGGGTTTGAAGGTGGTGTGTGAGTAGTATATTGACTGAGGGGTTTGAAGTTGGTGTTTGCCTAGTATTATATGGACCCAGGGGTTCACAGGTGGTGTGTGAGTAGTATATAGAATGAGGGGTTTGAAGGTGGTGTGTGAGTAGTATGTGGACTCAGGGGTTGAAAGGTAGAGTGAAGCTGCCTCCGCGAGTCTGAAGGTGGTGTGTCTATAGACATGAACCAAAGGGATTGACGGTGGTTTAATAAG
Organism: Acholoe squamosa; assembly: GCA_949317995.1. Classification (NCBI taxonomy): domain Eukaryota; kingdom Metazoa; phylum Annelida; class Polychaeta; order Phyllodocida; family Polynoidae; genus Acholoe; species Acholoe squamosa. The sequence continues at coordinate 42,649,318 of OX439044.1, read as the reverse complement.
ATATGGATTAGAAGGTTTGAGGGTTGTGTGTGAGTAGTATATATCATGATATGCACTGGGTGGTTTGAGGGTGGTGTATGGCTAATATATATGGACTCGGGGGTTCAAAGGTGGTGTGTGAGTAGTATATGGACTAGGGGTCTGAAGGTTGTGTGCGTAGTATATATGGACTAAGGAGTTTGAAGGTGGTGTGTGAGTAGTATATGTACTTAGGAGTCTGAAGGTTGTGTATGTAGTATATGGACTGAGGGGTTTGAAGGCGGTGTGGGAGTAGTATATGGAATGAGGGATTTGAGGGGTTTTGTGTGAGAAGTATATGGACTAGGGGTCTGAAGATATGAACTAGGGGTCTGAAGGTGGTGGGTCAGAGTGGTTTGAGTTGGTGTATGAGTAGTACATATATATGGACTAAGAAGTTTGAAGGTGGTGTGTGAGTAGTATATGGACTGAGGGGTTTGAAGGTGGTGTGTAAGTAGTATATGGATTGAGGGGTTTGAAGGTGGTGTGTGAGTAGTATATTGACTGAGGGGTTTGAAGTTGGTGTTTGCCTAGGATTATATGGACCCAGGGGTTCACAGGTGGTGTGTGAGTAGTATATAGAATGGGGGGTTTGAAGGTGGTGTATGAGTAGTATGTATACATGGGCTGAGGAGTTTGAGGATGGGGTGTGAGTAGTATACATGGAGTTCAAAGACTGATGAGTGTGAAGGTGGTGTGGGTTTATTATGCACTGAGGGGGTTGACAGTGGCGTGTGAGTAGGAAATGGACTGAGGAGTCTGAAGGTTATGTGTGAGTAGTATATATGCACTGAGGAGTCTGAAGTTTGTGTATGTAGTATATGGACTTAGGGGTTTGAGGTGGTGTGTGAGTTGTATGTATGCACAGAGCAGGTGGTGTATGAGTAGTATGTATGGACTGAGGACTTTGAAGATGTTGTATGAGTAGTATACATGATTGAAAACCTCTGAGGAGGTGGAGGTAATGGCACAAAACCTACGAGGCTGAACTGCTGAGTCCAAGGTAATGTTGCTTTCTTGGTGCACTTGTATTGGACTATGAGAACACTAACACAACACGTAGCTATCTATGGTCATTCAGGAGCGTCGCTCTTCTTTCCTCTAAGCCCTCTTTTTGCACCTCTCCTGCAGAAACAATCATTAGCTGCATGGGGACGGTGGTTGTGAAGAGGTGACAGAGGTGGCTTTGTCGGCGAGAGTTAGAAGCCCGGCCAGTGTAATGGCTGGCCTGGTGCGACGACAATAAGCAGGTTTAGAGGCCATTAAATGCCTCCTAGTAACATCATGTCGGGTGAGGTTCTTAACCCTTCACCGTCAGTATAATTATTACCAGTTTCTAGTTATACTCTTCATAAAGCATAGGCAGAGTTTGTCTATTAAGGCTGGCACTGCATTTAGACGACATAGCGACTAAACATGCTTGAAGACATCCCTGATGCTGGCATTAAGCACCGAAATAGATATATTCACCAGTGCCTCACTTTCGCATCGTGACTCCAAATGGACATCAAGCCTTGGGTAGCATGCACTGCTGAAAAAGTTTAGAGGGGAGATGCCCTTCAGTTTAACAAGTGGGACACTTATCTCCTAGCTGTGACGAGGATGAAATAAATTGCCTTTCTTTCTCCATCTCTTTGCTAATCTAGCTGCTTTTCTCATTCCTAAATCACGATTGTCTTTTTCTTTGGGTGCATCATTATATAGCAGCCTCTGTTACAGAAGAAAATGAGAGCAACAAGATCCGTGTTAAAGCACAATACAATTCATATTGAATTGAGGCAGCAAGAGCTTCAACTTACTACAGAGTCTATTCTACCAAGTGCAGGTGACATGTTTTAAGGAATGAAAATAAAATATGATAGTTATTTTGTAAAGCTACCCAGCAAATTGTCGTCATCTGTCGCCATGATTGGTCATCAATGGTGACTCCTTTTTGAGTGATAACTCATTCCGTCATCTTTCGTCACTGTGTGTTAGACTCACGTGGCATAGCAATTGCTATTCCTGGTGATCTTGTGCTATAACGACGTCGTGTTCTATCTAGTGACATGTGTGAGCCACTTCACACAGGTTGACGAGGACTCACGACAATTTGCTGGGTATTTGGCTAATGCAGGTGGGGAAAGGGAAAGGCACTATCACAGTACGAAATAGAAAAGAATGCTAATAGGATAGGAAATGGTGATATCGAAATATGAGGCACGCTTAATGTCATTTTGTTCCATCCTTTTCTACAGGCTATTAGCATACATAGGAAAAGATATATGATATTATTATGTAGATATTATATTGAGGATATTATAACCATTCTGCTAGGGTCGATCAAGATCTAGATCTATACATTATTTTTTTCGTATATAGAGTCATCCCTTCTTGCTTCTTATAGCCACTGCCATAATAACCCAAGGTTTGCTGTCGGGAGGTCTCCATTTACCTCATTATAACTGGTCTGTATGTATGCCCTAGTTTATCTTAGCCATATACAACTATTTTTGAAGTCAGACTTGTAAACGGCTTCTATATATAGAAGCGATTGTAAAGTATAAAGTAAATAAACACTACTTTAAATATGCATGGATCTTTCGTGATATGCCCACAAGAAAAATCCTCAAAACCCGGCTGGCACCAAATCATCGTTTTCAATCATAGGATCACTTCGTCACCAGATGTGTTTTAATAATGTAAAAAAAGAAAGAAAAATAATTTGAAAGGTCTTGTTTAATTGAGACAATATTGCTTCATAAACCCTTTACACCACGAACAATTAAGAAAGATAATGCGTTGTTTCCCTGATGTTACATCGAATTGGGCAAAAAAGGCCCCCTTCTTCTCACTTTAAACCTTTGTAAATTATTTGTTATTGCTTACATGATGATAAAACTTAAACTTCTCAAGTTCGCCTGAAGAGTAATGGACAAGAGCACAATTTGTTTGGTGAAAATGTCATTATTAATATCCACTGCTGTCATGCTTACAAAAGAATCGGTGAAAATCGGCAAAGAAGTGGCCTTCAACGGCTGTTTAATAGAGGAAAATAGATAAGGCTGTTTCTGGCCGTATTAAGGTCTAAAGGGTTAAACAGCGTATTTCCCTGCCACTACAAACCAAGAAAACTAATCATTGCAATGGTTTTCTAAACGTACACAGAGAAAATATTGATACTCACCGTGAGCCTAATGTAAGCCTCAGGCAAATGTCGCCAAAATGAGTATATTTTAATACTCAGGGTGAGCCTAGGGTGTAGGCATACTCCAGCAATACCTGACACTCTACTCTAGATTGTTTATGGCCTAGATGTACCCTCTCTACTGCCCTACTCTCACAGTGCAGGAGTCTCTTTAGAGACAGGCTCAGGGTCAACTGGAGTAACATAATAGAAGAGAATAGGACATTGCCTGAGTATCTCTATGAAGAGGGTCAGGCGATGCTGGATCCTACCTGAACAGGCTCCACCATTGCAGGAGTCTTTCTTACCAATGGTGTAATGCACTGCCAGAGTATCCCAATACATAGGATCACACTTTGCTGGATTCTACCTTCAGAGTGAGTCCAGCAACACCACCCAGTGGGCACAACCCCACTTAATGAGTTGCTAATCAGCACTGCATTGTAGGGCTTACAGACAGTCTAAATTGTAATGGTTATGTAGCCCTGCATTTGGAGCCCTTATTGAACTACTAAGCTGTAGGGTGTATTAAGCCCAACACATAAGTGGTTTGTTAAACACTATAAAGAAATATAGAAATTAAGGTCACCGTATGACAAAAGCCCAATATTTCATACACACAAGGATTTCAGATGGTCAAACATTCAACTTCCTAAGGCAGTCTAATTAATCGATGAATAGTTTGTGTATTCCTGGTTTCAGTGTCCTTATTGCTCCTTGATGGGATTTGAACCGGGTACCTCCTTATTGTGACTCCTTTGTGCTCCTATTTGTGCTAGCGGGGCAGGTGTTGAAAGTGGCACTATCAATATGATATTTCAACCATAGGCCTACTACAGTGAGATGTCATTGGTCATATGAGGCCCAGTAGACTAATAGGAAACACAGACTGGAGTGACCATAGTAAGGAAAAATGCCCATAGTAAGGACAAAATGTCCACAATGTCCTCAGTAAGTATGGCACAGTCCTACTTATATGCCTATTGCAACCTTGCTCACCAGTTGTAGAGGTGGCACAGCGGTAGGATTCTCACTTTGCATGTGAGGGGTCTCAGGTTCAAGTCTCGGTGGTGCTGAGAAACATTTTTCATTTTTTCAGTTTAATAGGAAACATCTCATCTATTGCAGTGTATTTTTCTAAGACCCCAACTTTGTAACTAATTGAAATAGATGCTTGCTTGAAAACTGACAGGATCTTCAATGTCTGCCAAGTCAGAAAATAGCAAGAAAATAAATTGTTTGCATAACAAAAAATTTCGGGTTGAAAACTTGCAGCTTTTGAAGAGCATCCCTGGGCTGGAATTGAACTGAGGACCTTCTCATATGAAGGTAAACATGTTACCACTACACCATCTTGACTGTGCTGAAAGATCTCCACTTGAAATCTCATATGATCTGCTCCCTCTGTGTGTTGAAATCTGGTATTCTACTTATGATCATACTCTAAATGTTTTAGTGATTAATTCCTATTATAGTCCTATATATATGAGATTATATTCTTAGATATCATGGTTCCAAGGAATAGAGGATAATTCTGAAATTATTCAAGACTTACCTGTAAGTTGAGGTATAATTAAGATTATACCGAGGGAACCTAGCGGTTCAGGGAATATACGGGCAGACCTCGACCTCTTCCATGGGTCGTATCCGCAGCCGGACAACGCGGCCAGGATATTGAGTATGTGCAAGAATGGGTGAGGGGGGGGGGCTTAATAGGGAAAAATTTTCTCACAAACCCATTATGAATGCATATCCATGCTCACATTGTAGCAATAAGATTGACTTACCGAGATTGACTTTACAAAATTCTCAATGGGGCTTGAACTTACCACAGATGCAGAGTTCAGTGCCATATCAACTGAGCTAATGAGGCACATAGTGTGGTTGGTGCTAGGATATGATATAATCTCAGACATCAGTGTAGGGGCTAGACCCCTGCTTTGCTGGAGTATTCAGTTAGATTCAGACTGAGTATGGCACCATGCATGAGCCTTGTGCCATACTCATGCTGATCCTTTTTCCCAATGTGTGGCATTGAAGCAGGCTCAGCATGAGTATGGCATGTCAGGGGAGAGCCTCTAGCAGAGGCTCTCATGATACTCAGGCAGCGCTAGAGACTAGGTGAAACTCAGGCCGATCCTCTTTCTTCCCTCAGTGTAGTCAATCACAGACCATCTAAAACTATTAGCGTCAAGTTGACAAAAGCTGCCTTCACCACTGCCATTCACTGCACCAAAAAACTAGTGTTATAAAAGAGTACCATTTACCCACATGTGGCATGGCAATTAATTGTCAGAGGAATATATTCTCTATTCTGTCTTATGAATACAAACGCTATTGAAGACACAAAAACAGATAAAAGGATATGATCCCCTGTGACCGGCCTGACTCTATGAGCGCCCAGTAAGCCGGAACTAGGCCCAATAGGGTTTTGTTCCTGCAAACCTACTACAGCCAAAACCCCACTGGAGCATCTCCATATTGTATAGAGATCACTGTATAGTGAAAATGTAGTTCCCACAGGAGGGGGTTCCCCCATATATACGTGGGTATTGACTGTGTTATTGGCTTCTGAATAAAGAGATATAGGCAGCAGGCAATACATATCGTATGTTTCTGTACTACTGCCTACAGACCTGCTTATTACAGCTGTTAGAGGTCTTACTACAAAGCTGTTTTCTCACAGCAGTTCTGAACTACATGGGAAATAAGACTTTCGTCAGAGGTGACTCATTTTTTTCAAGGCCGGTTGTAAAAGACATCGAGAACTGCATGTATTATGTAATTAATGTGCACTGAAAAAATGGTGTTTGAACATGTTTAGGCCTAAATGTGTTTAAAGTCTAAACATAGGTCTGATAGGTATTAAACATTGTTATTAAGATGAGCAGATTAGGTCTACCATTATGATCTGCATGAATAATATGTGCAGTAGCTTTTGTAGCTAGTTTCTAAACATATCATATCACATTGACACATCAATTGTTAACGGTACCAGTATTTAGGTTTAACTAGTCTTGTCAATTTGACTAACAACAACAATTTCTTTTAGGTTGCCATGGTAACAAAATCTCGAATTCTGTATACACCTTTCTTCAATAGGCCAACCCAACAGGTTTTAGAAAATGTAAGATGACATGCCACTATAACTCGGGCATAAGGCGCATCACAAGATGCACCCAGATTGGATATGTTACAAAAATTGAGAATGACATGATTTCAGTTCAGTTCGAAATCCAAAAGCCTATGGGTAGACTAAATCCCCTCACAATATCTTATACCACTCTACATCTTTGGCCCGGTCACTCTGTGGACGTTTGGGGCCCGCCCTGACTATTTGTTGGGGAATGAAATTTCATCATCATCATCTACATGAGCAGGAAAGCCTTGGGGAGATTTTACAAAAAAAGAATTCCCTCATCAATAAGGCGCACCAGGGGTCAATCCTTGTGTATAAGCCACATGGGGCATTACAGTATTTTATCTAACTATCGTAGCCTCAACAGTGCTTTTTTGCTCATAACCCCAGTTCCTTATCCAGCCATAACGCACTCTGAGACCTTTTCTTCGTCTTCAAGAGGCTGCTAGTTTCAATCTGGACATTTTAATAAATTGGAGAAGTATACAATGTCAACTCCTCCATACGTTTCCTGTTAAAACCGTTTAGGTTCAACGGGGAATCGATCCCCGGCCGCTGGGGCAGGAGGCGAGCTCGCTGTCCACTATACCAAGCCGACCGGTGATAGAATGCAAAGTACATCCAGTATTTGAAAAATGTTTCCCACATACCTGATGTTTACACACCTCGTTAGCCTAGAATACATGGAACCTGGTGGAGTTATTCACAGGAAAACATCGTTAGATATCCTATATGAACATGCCATGCCTAATTTCTCCATTTTGTGCGAAATAAATAAGAATCCAATGATTTTCCACATCGATACGAGTCGGGACCCGCCCCGTCTGGCCATTCCTTGCTCGACGCGTGGCTGACCTAGTTTTTACATCCGGGCACCTACCCGCTTTGTCAACAAGACGCAATGGCCGTGTACCGGGCCGTGTGCGTTGGATCGGTATGCAAAATCAATGGATTCTTATTTATTTCGAAGAAAATGGAGACAAAATGTATGCGAACACCAACTAGAGATCATATATTTGGCGCTGCTAGAAAAACAGGGCTTGACATCCTTGGATTATACCCGAAAATTCGTTGGAAATAAGAGGGTTTGACGGGTGGACTAAAAACAATGGCTACGCTGGCTTGTCAAACCGTGTGGATTGGATGCACTTACAAAATGTCTTCTCATGGATTAATTCTTGGGTTATAAGGTAAGAAATTAATACAAAATGGAGAAATATGTTCGATAAACGCTTTAATGTATGTTATGGGTACGCACGAGTGGGTTTATGGGTTAATAATCCACGAACGCTAATTATCTAACTATCTGAGCCTCAACAGTGTTTTTTTGCTCATAACCCCAGTTCCTTATCCAGCCATAACGCACTCTGAGACCTTTTCTTCATCTTCAAGAGGCTGCTAGTTTCAATCTGGACATGTTAATAAATTGGAGAAGTATACAATGTCAACTCCTCCATACGTTTCCTGTTAAAACCGTTTAGGTTCAACGGGGAATCGATCCCCGGCCGCTGGGGCAGGAGGCGAGCTCGCTGTCCACTATACCAAGCCGACCGGTGATAGAATGCAAAGTACATCCAGTATTTGAAAAATTTTTCCCACATACCTGATGTTTACACACCTCGTTAGCCTAGAATCCATGGAACCTGGTGGAGTTATTCAAAGGAAAACATCGTTAGATATCCTATATGAACATGCCATGCCTAATTTCTCCATTTTGTTCGAAATAAATAAGAATCCATTGATTTTCCACATCGATACGAGTCGGGACCCGCCCCGTCCGGCCATTCCTTGCTCGACGCGTGGCTGACCTAGTTTTTACATCCGGGCACCTACCCGCTTTGTCAACAAGACGCAATGGCCGTGTACCGGGCCGTGTGCGTTGGATCGGTATGCAAAATCAATGGATTCTTATTTATTTCGAAGAAAATGGAGACAAAATGTATGCGAACACCAACTAGAGATCGTATATTTGGCGCTGCTAGAATAACAGGGCTTGACATCCTTGGATTATACCCGAAAATTCGTTGGAAATAAGAGGGTTTGACGGGTGGACTAAAAACAATGGCTACGCTGGCTTGTCAAACCGTGTGGATTGGATGCACTTACAAAATGTCTTCTCATGGATTAATTCTTGGGTTATAAGGTAAGAAATTAATACAAAATGGAGAAATATGTTCAATAAACGCTTTAATGTATGTTATGGGTACGCACGAGTGGGTTTATGGGTTAATAATCCACGACCCCGAAACCCATAAACCCACGAGTGCGTACCCATAACATACATTAAACGCTAAATATCAGTCTTAGTCATAACACCATGTATTTGTATGATAACTGTGTTGAAAATGATTGACCTTCCCTGAAGTTCATCAGTTTTATAAAAATGAGAGCAGAGCCTTTATGAGGTATTTTCTTGGTCTAAGCGATTTCGTGTCATAACGTTTCAGAACTTTATTAAACAAGCTTCCCATATCCCTATATATACACAATCATAACATATCGAATGAGAGCTCTGTTGAACTCTCTTTTTGAATGTGGGACTAGCCCAATGTTTTTCTTCTGAGACTTGTGCCTCATTTTGTAAGGGCGGGTCACAACCGTGTTTTTCATGCCTTGGATTGTCCACAGCTAACCACACTGGCCTATTGTAATGTAGGGACTGTACCAGCGCCTGTCATGCTACCTACATACTGATGCATGGTAAATGATTAAAATCAGCAGCACTGTACTAGGTGCAGGGTTATAGTGTGTTGATAAGGACTACTTCAGTTTCCCTGTTGCCCTTGTGGCAGAATAGGGAACTGTAAGATCGAAGCTGGATTATGAGGGAGTTTGAATTATTTCTATAATTGGTCTTTATCAACGTTGACAATGTGCCAATGGCCACTGAGATCAACACAGGAGAGACATAGAATAATAGTCTTGAACATGCAAAAGGAGACATTAAGGCGATTGCTTTATGTACCCTGGCATACTAGTAGTTGCGAACTGCTGAAGATGGAGTCCTGCAATTAGTGTATTCCTCGTCACATAATTACCTCGTTTGAACTGTATACTATCTATGATACTGAATGCTCTGTACACTATAATCATTGCCAAAATGCGCCTGTATGCGTGAAGAGCAATCGGTGACATGCTATGCGAAGATGAGAGTGACAGACGCTGGCTCATATGCAACATGTATGTTTTTGTATATAAAAGTTGAGAGTATTGCCAGGGTGGTTCTATTAGGACGTATGGTAATTCCCACGCAGGTGGAACTTTGTGCTCATTTATAGCCCGAATGTGGCATCTACTGTAGCGTACTAAAGTGTACGTGTCTCTTTTTTGTTCATAATTAGCATTATCAATATGGCGGTAGTGGCCCTTGCCCTCACCCCGCTGTTCAGCCCATGTCAAAACCTTAACCTTTTGTTATTATATCAGCCTCCCACTATGGTTAACCAGCAAATCGTGTTGAATTATTCATAGTTAAAGAAGACGTGATTGATTATAAGAATGACAAAAGCTGACTGCTAGTCTCCAGTGCTCATACCTACTATGTTATTAGATTAGGCAATGATTTAAATTCAATGTTTAAAATGCTGAATACAATAAATGGAATAGAATCTCAGTTTCTAATCGAGAGATAGTTGTGAATATAGAGGAAAGCATGTATGCAAATAATGATTCCTCTATGCCTCTGTAAGCATTGGAATCATTGTAACATGACATTGGCTCATGGATTTTCAATCTGATCATCCCCATTATGAGCACCGCCAAGGCCATATAACATAGTTGTCACATGGAAATAACAAGCGTTCATAGATCACCAATGACAGGGTGATCTGTAAACAAACCGGATATTTCAACTAGGGACAGACGACAGATTTATCCATTCCCTGCTGTGGTTTTGGCGGGAACAAGCCCCTCAATCAATTACACAAGACCTGGCAGAGAGTGGCGCACACAAAGAAATTCTGAATCAGCCAATATTATTATCCATCTCAGGAACGACTCTGAAAAACAGTCCAGCCACAGTGCTGCGGGTTTGACAACAGCCGTCCATTGGGTTCCCGCCGAAGTGCTGTGATTGTCAAGGCCATTTTCAATACCAGCAATGTATTTCAATCGAAGCCGCTGTCAGATGAGCCATGTTGCCTGGGCTACATTTCAATCGGCCATTGATACTGATAGAATGTTAAATCATAGAATATAGATTAAGATTTATATCAAGAATTCCTTTTTGAATCTAAGCAGCTGCTTAGAATCAATAGACCTGTATACTTATACTGTTTTGTTCTATCCGCTTGTTAGGGGTTCCGGTTTGGGTTCATGGAGAGTTTTGCATTTTTCCTCATGATCTTCATTGACATGTGACACGTTTAACCCAGATAGCCCTAAAGTGGCAATTTTTGTCATAGAGTGCTTAAAATTGATAAGTAGACTAATATATGACCAAATATGCCCTGTACAAATTTCGGACCTTTACCTGCACCGTGTCCAGAGATATGAGGGATTGCTTACCGTCCTACATGTAGGACAGTAGGACTTAGGACTGCTGTCCTTTCAAATTTGTGTTCTTTTGGTTGCCATGGAAACCACAATTACTGTACAAGAGTGCCGGAAACTGACAAATAGGTTTATATATATCCATTTATACCATACCAGAAATTTCAAAGCTTTAGCTATAGCGGATCCAGAGATCAGCACCGTCCTACATGTAGGACAGTAGGACTTTGGGTGTCTGTCTCCTCTGAAAAGGTCCAAATCTTTACTGGAAGGTATTTTCCTAAGTAGTAGGTGTTTTGGGACATGTGTGTGATGACATAATAGTACCTAAGAATACCCATATGGAGCATTTTTGGAAGCCTTGGGCCTAGAACTATAGGATGCAACATTTTACTTACATATCTGTTAAGTTTACTTGCGGATATAGACCTCTTCCCATGATGTCACTTAGGCGTCCTACATGTAGGACAGTAGGGCTATCTGGGTTAAAGTATAATTTGCACCTCTGGCATATACGAAATGGTGAATAAAGAGAGTTGTCGAGTTGTGTATATAAAATAACCCAATTGGTCATCAGGGTAGATTAACTCAACGAGTTGCGTATCAATGAAATGGAAAAATGGGCCGACGTGACAACACCAGGATGGTATTTTCTAAATAATGTTAATCTACCAATTCTACACTTGTGGTAAGGGACAGCAACAGGTCCGTTCGATATGTGTGCACATGATCAGGATATCGGTATATGCATAGTTGTTCACATTTGTATTTCAAAGATCTAGCTAAGCCTTCAACCTTTCCTCGGTAACTGCATCCGAACCAGAATCTAGGTAAGACAAAGGAACCTGCTGACGGTCTAGCAAACGAGCAAACAGACCATTTACAGCCCCTGTCTCTGATTCTACAATCTCTGCCTGCTATGGAGACTAATATTATATGAGCAAAGTTATATTATACTCATGCATTAGTGATTTAAACACCTACGAGCACATCAGTGTTCCAGTACTAGCACTAATATAGGACCGACGCTTATCCATGATGGGTTTCACTGCTTGATTATATATTATAGCAAATATTGTATGCTGTTTTGTCGTTGGATAATATCTCATGTGAACTATAGGTATTCTTGGGATTAGCTTCGGGATTAGATTTGACCGCCAAATTATACGTTGACACCAGACTTGGAAGAAGAGTAGGTGGACCCTATAATTATCTCACAGTTTGTCCCAACTTGATCTTAGCCATAAGCCCATGTGCCATCTGCAGTGCCACATATAGCGCTCAATTTCTAATGGACTATTGTCCTCAAATTGATGACCAAAAGTCCTCAAATTGATCACTTTTAGTCAATTTGAAGACTGTAGCTTTATTTCTAATTTCAATTCATTATGAAATAGTGAATGGATTAATTAAGTACCCTGATGTATGCCCTGCACAGCATATATGCAAATGTATGCTGTATAGGGCATACAGTGTGAAAAATAAATAACACAGGTACCACAGCGTAGTGGAGCCACCTGGTGGCATAATGTGCTGTGTTCAAAATGATAACCCCATCATCAAATTGATGGCTTAGGGTCATCATTTCTGAAGGATGACTCAAAGGTTCTCTGCACAGAGGACTTTTATATAGACTTAAATTTTGCTGTGACGTTATCCTTCGGCATACGGCAACAGAACCTGACTGTAGGACGGAAATGTAGGCCATCCATCAACAGTGGACTTACTGCTTTAGGTGATCTCATATGAGGGCAGAATAATCAAAATTCTTGATTTCATTCATGATCACAACAAATTCTTGGTCTGATTTGTGACCAATATTGTTTTCATGCAAGATCTGGGAACAAATTGCACTGATCTGGGTGCACTTAAACAACTCCCAACCTGAGAGACGCATAGCTCATTATTTCAGTTCCCTTGCATTATGAGGGTTTGAATAGCAGGTCCAAGGGGAAGAACTGCCAAGAGCTGCCTAGGGAAACATTGGAATGGTATGTACGATCTCTGGGGTGCGATCCTACAAAGGCAGTACGGTGCAGCAAGATCAGGGCATAGCTTACTAGATCTAGTACTGTGTTTGAACATCTTGGTGATAAGGGAAGATGAAGCCTTGGGCACTATGTTGCCCTTTCAGGGCTAAATGCTGTGACACCACCGGGTCTTTGCCTCACCAGAGAGCTATGAATAGTACTATATAAGAATGCCAAACGTATTATGTCACATATTTGTTTTGTTTTTGTTTTGTTTTTCAAAGAAAGGGACCATCAGTCCCACCTGCTATTCTAGGGTGGGTACCATAGCTCCCCTTATTTTTCACCTAAGTCTAAGATCGGCCTATTAGAGTGCCAGGTGATATTTAGGTGGGTGCTTTGGTACGTTGCTTTGAAATAAACTCCAGGCTTCAAGTAGACTTAGGGCTCCAGCAGAGGTCAATGTCCCAACAACCATCAGTATCAGTAATGTGGTTAGGCCCCCTGCAAAGTGTCAATGCAAATTAAGCACAGTGGCAGCAAGGACAGTGCCAATATTGTGCAATCACTTTGAACTCTCAATTACAGATGCAGAACGTCTAATTGGTCTTCATTATCATGACGTCCAAAGCCAATCACATTAGCATAACAATATTACACCTTCTTCTAATATTGGGCACCTGAATGTTAGAGTGATGAACCCTGGATGTGTGGCACATATTCCCCTATATATGCTGCTATCAAATTTTCTTGTGTGTGGTCTTCATAATTTTATTAATGTGAAGTGCGGCACTGTTCGTTAAACAGAATCCTTTTATATTGTGACTGACAAGTCAAAAGGCAACAGGGATTAGGACAGAGATATGATGTTTCACTAAAAAGCAACAGTGTAGATTTTCCTTGTTGGTGGCACTGACGTCCTTTATTGGGGAAGCTATAATAGGTGGTGCACCAGTGTTAAAGGGCCACATGTTTGAATACAGCCCTAGAAAATCTACTCACCTAGGCTATTAGCGTATGATGCTACTGATGCATACCGGACAAGCGACTTGTCTGAACTGCATTCTTCATTTGATTTATGCAGCATGATGTCAACATGCAAATGGGCACAACAAAGTGTGCTTTAAGATATTTTTAGATTAAAATAGACTGTTTGGCAGTGCTCATCAAGGATGCCATATCATCAAAGTAATTATCATATTGCATCATACAGCGCATACAGGGTCCATGGGAATACTTTTACACTGCCTACTTCATGATAATGTATTACAAATATGTATAACCGACCTACAACGATTAACTGGAGTAAGTAAATGTGCATCAATGTTCAAATCACGCCGACATCCCCCACCTCCTCCCTCTGCCAACGTCTTTCTTTACCATTCAGAATTAATGTGATTGGTTTAAACTCAAGCTGTTGTGTTTCTCCTCACTATTAGGTATATATTATTATTACACGTTCATGTAAATATCACGCTAATGAAGATGTATAGATGATTATAACAGATATATATATATATATATATATATATATATATATATATATATATATATATATATATATATATATATATATATATATATATATATGGCTTATCGCTCCATCGAAGTTATTATAAACACGCGATTAGTGGTTGCAACTTATTTAGTATTAGAATCTTGATTTAAAATCAAAGATATATACACAAAGCCATCTTCAGCATACTGCATTTCTGCTTATCGCCATTAAACGTAATTGAAGGATTGAAAAAAGGGAGTACCACTGCACAGAGATTACAAGAAGATGGGTGTGTGGCACAATGGAGAGAGCATGTGAAAAGGGCATGCGTCTCTCCATTATGACCTGAACCAACGTACCCACCCCCGCTCTCCAATCAAAGCCCACATTATTATGATGCTATGCTCAAATCCCTGAGCCATAACGCAAGGTTGCTAACTGCTATATCGTTGAGTACAATACTAAGGTATAATTGTAGCAATGCATCCTACTCACTGTTTAGAAGTGATCCCGGGGACCGGACACAGGGAAACTTCCAGCGCCTTGAGTGGTGGGCCTGCACGTCGCTGCTACACCTGCTGATGCCGGGGGAGGGAGTGGGAGGGGTCCCGTTGGGCACCAGCTAAAGGCCGTACAACACCGAGTGGTGCAGCAGTTGCCGCCAGACGCTGACCAGCATACAATAAAGTAGTAACAATCTAAAAGTCGTCTGCTCCTTTCTCACAGTGGCCACAAGCTTCCTGCCACGTAAACCTGACAGTAGGCTTAGTCCACTAGGCAACCTACCCCCAGTATGGACAAAGTCGTTTATATAGGCGTCGTTTGTATGACCAACTTGCTGCTGGAAGCGCACTCTATTATAGATTTTCTGCACTTAATTGAGACCACAGGTCACTATTAAGGACCCAAAGGGATCAGGTCGTGAGTAGGGATAGGGGCAGTACAGTAAGAGGTGGGCCTGAATGGTGGGGGGGGGGGGTGCTCATTGTTTGGCACAGCAGGGAAGAGGGTTCGGGACAGGGTGAGTAGATCACCTCCCTCTGATAGGGATCCTGGTGGGCGTTCTGTGGGGGCACAAGCAGCAAATCAGATTCAGTCAGGTCTGTGACGTCATAAGCGCGTCATTGAGAGGTCAACGTGTTTGTAAGACGTTAATCTGTGCTATAAAGGGTTATGGTCATGCTGCTTTGGATAAGGCCACACAAGATTGCCTCCAATAACTTATCCTTTAAAGACTGTCTGGTGCTTTAATGCATGTTGCTCCCCAGGTTCGTCATAGGTCATTATAATGCATGATGCAGCTCCGAGGAGTCTTTATAGGTGATGCAGGAATGCATAGGTCATGTGCATGAGTAGGACTACATCCATGCATCATAGCCACTAAGCACATTATGCATTATGCAACCCTAAAAGTGACTTGAGGGCCTATATGGGATGTGTAGAGGCGTATAGTTATCCTATTACTAGCTGGTGTCATCTGGCGTGGCGGATGAGTCCTGTTTCTGGATGTTCCTAGGGTTTCAGATAGGTGGCAGCACTGATCTGGATCTATGGGACATCTAGCGATAAACCATGGGGTACCTATGTAAGGCCCCGCACTCAGCCGCTATGTCAGAGGCAATCTAGGCCTCCGTACAGATTACATGTTGTGACATGCTTCCCTTGATATTCTCACCTATAGGGTAGCCGGAAAGTGTAGAACCCCGAATAAACCCGTTGGCATACACTCGGAATACTGTCTAAGTGTTTCTTTTGAATAGTGAGACTAGAACCACTTAACTGGTAGAACAAACCATTACATTGGTGTTGTGACAAGTTATGCTGGTGTGTATGGCCCAGATGATATAGCGTCCGAATGGCTTATGTACATGGGTTTACAGGCTAACCCTGATGGACATGAGAATGTCCAAGAAAATGGGAATGGTACCCTAACAGTAGGAGCCCATCCGAATGTCCCACAGGATGTATGCACATCCTGGAGACAACCTGGTCCTCATTACCAGATGGATAGTGAGGAAAACATTCTGGATTTTGTAATGAGAGAAATATCCATACAGAGAGGGAGCACTTTGTTTGCGAATAACTCTCTTTCAGGAGAATTATGCAATTCCATTTTCGAGATTGGTGGTAGTACTAACCAGGATCATCAGGCTCTGATGCCAGCCAAAAGAGTTACATTTGGAGATGTTCCCAGATCAGGTCTACCAATTTGGAAGTATAGTGCTATTGGCCATGATGTAACTTATGCCATACCCGAAGACGAAGAGTTCAGACAACCGGATGTCTTCTTAATGAATGACAACTATGTTACCTTAAACAAAACTTTAAATGTTTTGCATAAGGCCAATGATGAAATTGCTATCGAGAAAGGGCAACATGAGGAAGATCTTCTTGGATTATGAAAAAAATTCGAAAACAAGAAGAAAGAGTACTTGAAAGAACTAGAAGAAGAAAGTAGCAAACTCCAAGAAATGAGAAAATCATTTAGTCAGGAGTATGAAAACTGTCATAGTCGTATTCAAGATTATATAGATACGAATGATCAGCTTTGTCATGAAAAGGTTAAACAAGAAGCTGAAGTACATTATTATCATACTGATAATGAAGCGGTACGGTTGGGTATTATAGCCTATAAAAAACAATTAGAGGAAGACAGAGAAGAAATGATTAAAGAGCTAGAAGAGATGCAGGAAACTGCTTTAGCTCTGGACAAGTATGTAGAAACTGCACAAAAGTCTATAGGATGTTCTGAGTAGAAAAAAACTACCTGTCAAAATTGCAGTTTGGATATAGAAGTCTTGGTACAGGATATGATATCTTTATGAATGAAATTTACGAAAATCGGGATAGGGGACCTGTGGGGTCTTTATATGACAAAACGGTCTTTATCTGACAAAAAGGCACTTTTTGTCAGATAAAGACTGACATTGGGGCTTTATCCGACAAAGGTGATTTTAAAGCACAAATGACTCTATCTGACAAATGGCTTTATCTAGAAAAAGATACATTGCAGTCTTTATCTAACAAACCCCATTTGGTGTATCATGTATGTGGCTTTAGATAACATAGTGGACTTGGGTATAAGTTAGACTTTACCCAAGTCAAAAAGCACTATCTATACAAACTATACAAATCTAAATATGATGGGCATCATAATTATCAGCCAGTCTTTACTGAGAAAAGTAAATGGCTTTATATGACAAATGGCTCTTTCTAACAAAAGATATTACAGTGGTCTTCATCTAACAAAAACTGTGTATGTCCATAGTGCTTTTCAAGTAAGGTATGACTATATGCTGGTCTACTCAGAACATCGTCAAGATGCATATATACATTAATCATTCCGCAATTTTTGATAGGACAGGAAGTAATGAGATCAGCCTCCAATTGGTAATAAGCTTGGTGTTCCCAGATTTCGGTATAGGATTGACTCTGGCGATTTTCCAACAATTAGGAAAAATCCCAGTATCAAATGTCATCTGATATAACCAAGTCATAGGTTCAACAAGATACAGCAAGGCACTTTTTAAGATATCACATCTGACTCCAATAATACCAGACATTTTATTGACATTGATTTCCTCGAACAGCAGTTCAACCATGCCCTTATCCACTTTCACCTTAGTCTCAACCAGGTCAACAGGCTTATCCCTGATGACACGTTCAAGATAGGCTCTAGCTGTGATGTCATTTGATAACACACTGCCAATGTTAGAAAAATACCTGTACTCTTCTTTTACCGAATGCGCATTTTTGCGAGTAAATCGCCGATTTTTGGCCGATTTTTGGTACCCTCTCTCTCCCACAATTTCAAATGAAATCCTCCAATCTTCTTAGATCTTGATGTATGGTATGTGGTCTGTACACGTGTCAAGCCATTAGTCTCTACTATTTTTTTGCTGAGATATGGTGAGCTGCTAAACATGGTAGAGAATTAAGAAAGGTTTGGGCAAATTCTAATGAGTATCTATGGCAAAAAATCATAAAAAATGTAAAATAATTAGATTTTTCTCATGAAAACCTACTCTGGGCAGTTTTTCATGAAGAAAAAGATGGTACCAACATTTTTAGTATATTTTGGTGGATTCTGGACAGAAATATTGGTTACCATGGCAACAGATACACTGAAAGTAGCAATTTTACATTTATGTGGTTGCCATGGTAACCAAATAAAGCATGTACCATGTGACCATATAACTTGAAAATTCTGAAATTAATCAAAAAAATCTATCATGTGTTTTTTATTTCATGTAAATTGATAGAGGGAGTCCTGAAATATCATTACTTGATGTTTGATGAAATCATCATTTTGTAGGATATGCATGCTGTGTTGTCACCATCATATCTGCCTTATCAGAATAGATACAGACAATCAGGATTCCCTCGACTTTTGTCTTTATGCTTACCATGGACACTCAATACTCAGCTTCTAGTAGGAATATCAACATGATTTAAACAGCATTTGAAAGACAATAAGAGCACCTAGAGACCGATTTTAAGCCAAAAACTCCTTGGTAAAAGAAGAGTTAAGTAATCAACTGACTCTTATTCAGATTTAACGAAACCGTCATCCCCTACTAATTCAGGTGGCAACACCTTCAGTTCTGGTTTTAAGATACCATTTATAACCCTTCAAAATTTCTTCGGGTCATCTGTACCTTCATAAAGTGCTGTTTTGATGTTATTAGATTTAGCATAATTTACAGCTTTGTTTACATCTCATACCCCTGGCGCCATTCAAATAAAATTCATCCTCATAAAGGAGTTAACATAATCTTCACGCTCATGTATCATACTTAAAATTTCTTGTGTCATCCATTCATTTCTATGATCCACCACCTCAATTTCTGACCAAGGACAATGCTCATCAAGGAAGGAAATGAAATGGTTCTGCACAAACATCCATGCACAATCTTGATCTCTAAGGTTATAGTATTAATGCCAATCAGCCATGCTTTACCAATCTTGGAATAATTGTTCATTGAATCCCTTATACTTCCGTACCCACACCTTTTCTTGGTATAAATTATCTTTTCCTTTGTTTTCAGGGCATAAACAGGCAGATGATCACTGACTAAGAAATTGAGAACACCATGATTTACATCATCATTATAATTTGTCAATATGTTATCTAGCCATGAGATTATCTTCTTATAGGGTCTAGTACACTGATGTATTGGCTAAGTCTTTCGGGAGACAACTCCGTCCAGTGCCGGCCCCTGACGCCATTAAGTCAGGAAAAAGGATCTTAAAGACTCCCAAACTCTATTCTTTTGGCCATGGCTGAAGAATCTGTAATGGTGGCGAAGCTATCTGGTGATCCGGATAAGCTGACACCCGGACAAATTGAGCTCCCCACTACCGAGGAGTTGTCTCCTGTTAGGAAGGAGGAGGATGAACTGATGGAGGTGGACGAAAACGCCCAGGATCAGTCATTTGAGAATCGTCTGGCCTCATTCAGCTTGGATGAACCAGAACCAGCTGTTTCCCTATTGTGTTTGCCTCAGGGAATGACCAAGACGCCAACCAGCGAGAAAACTGTAGTACAGCCAAGTAGTGACCATTCGGATACTACTGGAACTGCAACTACTGAGCAGGTTGATGGTTCAAATGATCAACTTGGTGCAAAGAAGGACACTTCGGAAGTGGAAAACTCTGGAAACCCAGCCGTCTATGATGGGAGGTACCTGTATGTTCATCCAGAACTACAGGGACAGGTCAACAGTAATGGAGAACCCATTATAGTGGACCCTCTGCTCTGGAAAGCTATTGAGGATGTGATGCCTATGCACCAACTCGAAAGGACACCACTGGAGTGGGTTACAGATTGGACTTGGTTCCAATGCGGATTAATGGTTGACCCAGAGTTACGCATGGTTGTCTATGACACAAATAGAGCCTTTGAGCTGGGAGCCTATCAGAAGCCTGTTAAGTCAACCTGGAACATGACTCTACAGGATGTAGATTGGGTTGGATGCGTGACAGACAAATGCGGGCATGTGGGATGACTGCTTCTATATAGGAGAGGCTGAAATCACACAAGTTCGGCGGAATTTGTCTACAATTAGCATAGATTGGGATTTTTCTATTCACATGATGCAACATGTTGCAAATGAGGATCAGGCACAGCAACAGCTTGATAAAAAAGAAACTGACAGGAAGCTAAGGGAAACTAAAACCAAAGCTCCTCCTGTCCCGTTCCTTAAATTGCCCAGTAGAAGTCTAGATCCTCCTAAGCCTTCTACTAGCGGTGCTTCTGCTTCGGTTCCTAACCCAAAGACTGCATGAGGGTTCTTCTTCTAACAAGAAGCCCCAACCTGAGTCTCAGGCAAAGGATCCAAAGGATTCTGAATAGGATGAGGACTGGCAAACGTCCAAGAATAGGAGATCTTCAGCTTGTAAGAAGAAACATCTCCCAGATTCTGTTCAGGCAGAACAGCATGCTAGTCTCAGGCAAAGGATCCAAAGGATTCTGAATAGGATGAGGACTGGCAAACGTCCAAGAATAGGAGATCTTCAGCTTGTAAGAAGAAACATCTCCCAGATTCTGTTCAGGCAGAACAGCATGCTAGTAAACTAGATACTAGTACTTAAACAGATGAATCTATGCAAGTGGATTCATCAGATGAGGATACAGAAGAGGAATCTTCCTTTGATTATGATGAGGAATGTACCCAATCTAGTCAAACAATCAAGCACTGGGCGAATGCCAAGTCTGGAATTAAGACCCGGGTACCTACATGCTTCCATGACTGTGCTTATGGTGTTTGGAAGAAGGATGGCTCTACCTTGTACTACTGTCCTGGACCGAGGAATAAGAATGGTGAATCCAACAATGAGGATTGGATGCGGTTATCCGATGAGGATCCGAATCCGAGCAAGGCTTATAGGAAATTATGGCTAATGCTGAATGCTGCTGGGGATTATTATTGTCACACCCAAAAGCGTAAGCTATGTTGGGCGCTTGAAAAATGGTACAGTGACCGTGAAAAGTCCTGTCCATTTTCAATCTGCCAGGATGCTAGTGATGAAACTGTCCGGACATGGAATAACACAGCCCGGTTCCAGTGACATCTGGTTGACACCCACTTTCACCACCATCCGGTTTACATCTGTGATCCGAATGTGGGTAAGAAAGGAAAGTGTACTTCGTTGGTTACTTTCAACCGATGTAGTGATCTGGCAAGGCAGCAGTAGTCTGCTCATGGGGAGGGTCTCGATTTAGCCCGGAAGAAGGTCATGGACCTACACCGAGAGCTGATGAAAGAGTATGACAATATTGACACTGCAGCCTGGGCTAAGATCAGGTCTGGTGATCAAGTGCTGTGCGAGGTGCAGAAGTCGATATACTCGAAACTTAAGGCCAAGATTGTCCTCACCACTGGGAGAGGCAAACTTGACATGCACGAAAATTCCGGTAAGGAAGGCAAGCGTGCCAGAGAGAGAAACCGGAGGAATCAGAACCATGCAGAACCTGGGGCTGATTCGGAGAAGCCTACCCATTTGGAGGATCGTTCCAGATCTCCTCTGGCACGTCACCTGCATGAGCAATATTCTATTAAAAAAGCCTGGGACTGCCGGAACTTACTCTTCAGTAACATCGCTTCCTCCTGGTAAATTGGATCAGAAGTCATACCCGACTCTGCCCAAAACACCTGGTTCCGAGAGTCAGACTCTAGTGGTTAGCAAAGGTGGCCATCTTGTAACCAAGAAACCAAGTTGCTGCCACCGCTTCCGGATCCCCTTCTGGTACTGTAGCCACTCCAGAACAGATACAGGCATATTGTAACAAAACCTCCCACCCAGTTACTGTGTCCCTATGGCTCAGACACCGGGAGTGCTTCAAGTACCAGGTTCTTATCCACCTGGTAACATTAAAGACACTGCAACAGTTCCTGTTGTGCAGGCATCTCTTTCGAGTGCTGCACAACCTGCTGCCGTTCCGCCAGTCAAAGCAATGGATGCTATAACAGTCAAAGCAATTGATGCTATAACCTTTAAAACCGGTTGGGCAGAAGTTTGGTTTGAGAAGTCTCGCCAGAAAGAAGCAGATGTCCAAAAAGCCATCTACACTCACTGGGAGAAATGTGTAAAACAGAGAGCTACCGAATTCCATCAAGGTCTTCTGTTATGCTTGTGGGAAGTGGGAAGTGCTGAAAATGAACGCCTAGAAAAGAAAATCCGTGCTGATGTTAACCCTTTGCCTACCGGTGTATAGGCCAGTGCATATTACATAACAGCCATGCTCTGCACATGTAATGCACCCCCACAGCCGGCCATTTTTGAGAATAATGCATCATATCCATTTTAGCAGCACAGTACATAATTTAAGCAAAGTTTTGTAGTAAATAAACACCTAGAATATGATTATCAATGATATTTCTTATGTCTTGCTAAAAATTGTACTTCATAGCATCATTTTTTCACCATCAAATCTAAGAAAAACTTTTCAGACAGAAAATGATAAATAGTGCATTAATGCACTATTGGCGTTTCCGATGGTAGTGCATTAATGCACTACCTGCACTATTAACGGTAGTGCATTAATGCACTATCGGTAGGCAAAGGGTTAAAGCCATGGAGGAAGAAGCCTTAGCTGCCAAAGAACAAGCAGTTATGGATGTACACGTGTTGGAGAAGCGTGTTAACACTGATATCCAGAAGAACACAAAATTGAACACTAAGTTCATGAAAGTGTTCGGGGGTTGATTTAGATGAGTGGGACAGTACTGCAGAAATGGCCCTGGATCTTCTGAAGAAGAAACACGCTAAGAGGTCTACTAAGTGTGATTTGGGTTAGTTAATAACCAGTCAGAGTCTTTTGGAATGTATCAATTATAAGACGCACTTGTCAATACTTAATACATTCCGGTGATCTTGTATTTGGATTCATAACTAATAAATCCGAATAGTCATGTATGAGATGAATAAATGCTGCCTAAGGTGGAGTACATTCCTGATGTGCTGTTTTGTTCCTGATCTACTACTACTGTATACTAAACTACACCCGGATGGATACGTTTTATTTAGTTTGCCACTGCTACTGAACTGTTCATATTATGATCTTGGATATATGTTTTGGACTGCCAAATTCCACCATTTTACTACACCCGGATACAAATAGACTAGCACTTCAGGCTTCCAGGCTAGCTGGCCCATGTGATATTATACTATTACACCATCCGGATTACTACTATTACCAAAGGAACCTTTATCACTTCGTTGAGGATTAGGGTAGCTGCCCTATCAACATCCGTGTTATTATGTTATAAGAGACTAGCACTACCACCCTGTGGTTAGCTGACCACTTACGGATTATACTTCATACGATCAGGATCTACATCAGGACAGCATTGGAAAACCATAAAGACTTTGTCATTTATTTGTATTAAATGTGTTCATATGGTTATGTTGATAACTTAGTCATATCACTGTGAACTACTGTTGTTTAGCATAAAAAAAATATTATATTTGTAAAAGGTTTATTATAACTACTTTGGTTATTGTACTCCAAGTTGTAATACTTTACAGGTCCAAATCTGTGATTATCATATATTATCACATACACACCGCAAGTGTTCAACTAAAAGATTTGTAAAACCCTATGGTTATTACATAGTTTAAAAAGTTTTCTTTTTATAATGGGCCTCATTTGTATGTAGAATAGTATATTTCCTGGTGCTATAGATAGTTCATTTGTAAATACGGTGGTACAGACTAGTATATTTTCTAAAAAAAAACAAAAAAAACTTCCTTTGGCTATACTGATTTTTCCGAGTGTATTGTAATATTAATACAGTAATATAATATATAACAGTTCTCATAAGAACTAGGGGTTAATAAGTATCAATGTATAGTAGTGTTACATTTAGACTCTTTATCAAGACTTAAAAGTTCATATGATATTATCTGTAAGCTACATACTATGTTAAGTCCTTTTCAGGACTTATCATAATCAGATCCGTTACATATATCTGATTGGTAACATATTGCACTCTATCGAATGCATGTTCACTACAACTATATGGTACTTTACTGTGGTATGGTTGTATAAATATAAATATTCCTCTATTATTTGGGTAGACATAATGTATATGTTGTCCTTATATGATACCTAATAGTTATAACTCCTAGCTTTTGTCTGGGGGAGTAGTGTAGAGGCATATAGTTATCCTATTACTAGCTGGTTTCGTCTGGTGTGGCGGGTGAGTCCTGTCGCTGGATGTTCCTAGGGTTTTGGATAGGTGGCAGCACTGATCCGGATCTAAGGGACATCTAGCGACAAACCATGGGGTACCTACATAAGACCCCATGCTCAGCCGCTATGCCAGAGGCCATGTAGCCCTCCATACAGATTATTTTGTGACATGCTTCCCTTGATATTCTCATCTTTATGGTAGCTGGAAAGTGTAGAACCCCGAATACACCCGTTGGCATACACTCAGAATACTGTCTTTGTGTTTCTTTCGAATAGCGAAACTCAAACCACTTAACTGGTTAAACAAACCATTACAGATGTTATCATTTACCTGAACATTGTAGGCGCCAGGCTCCCTCCTGCTGTTCCTTAGTGCCAGCCAGCAGGACAGTGTAAGGGTAAAAGGGAAATCTTTCTAAAGGGACGATGTTGTCTTTTATTTGTGTACAATGGATTTAAGATGTAAAGGCTATGCCTTGATCATACTTGTTGTCATATAACATTTAATATAACTAAGTCTTTATTAACAAACAAAAAGAATACAGATTTCTGGAGGTCAAAGTCGTTCAATGCAAACTTGGCTCCCAACTTGACCCCACAGTGATTCGGATGAAATTCAACTTGATTCCACAGTAATTCGGATGAAATTCAATGTGAATGACGTGACATGCTTACTGTCAAAAGATTTGAATGAAACTTCGAATAAGCAGATTTGTGTTTAACGAGTTACAAAAGTGTCCAGTCACACGGACGATTTTGCCGCCGCCGCCTGTTTGACGTTGGTGCAGGCTCTCATCTTGTGGGAGGCATCCCAGCAGTGGTAACAGACATGCTTCTGCTGGCAGTCATCACCTGATTTGCATTTGAAGTTATTGTACCTCCAACAGGGCATGGTTGGGTCAGGTTCAAATCTGGACTTCCTGGAACCCCTGCCTTGGGCCCCTCCCTGGGTGGAGGAGGAGGTAGTAGTAATAGGCTTGTGTACCAGGTGTATATTAATCATTTCCTCATCCCCATACACAAATGCCTGGGTGTCTTAGTGGTTGGCCCTCTCTTTGACTCCATAATCATAACAGCGGAGCTGATCTAATGTGGACAGACCCATTGCCTCCCTGTCACACAAAAACTGAATGTGGTATTGTATGTTCTTTTTCTTCTTCTTGCGCTTGGCCTCCTCCTCGCTGTCAGAGCTATCCTCACCCTCCTCCTCGCTGTCAGAGCTATCCTCACTCTCCCCCTCATCTTCAGAGTAGGGGAGAGGCCCTAAGGGGTGCCTAGTGCCACTGAAAAGAGGTGGTAGCACAGGTGTACCTCCAGGTAAACCACCAGGCCTAGGTGTACTAGTAGTAGGGGGGGGGGGTCTGTGCTGACTATGTCCAGTATCTTGGAGACTCCTCCTTGCAGGTCAGTTACAGTGTCTTTCATGGCTGAGAACTCATTGGCCAGGCCTGTAAGCTGTTGCTGTTGAGAATCCAGGCAGCCCTGGAGGGCCTGAAAGTCAGATTCCTCCTTCTGCTCTGAACCTGAGTCAGTGTCACTCTGACCAGGTAGGATGGTGACTTTCTGTAGGAGTGCCTGCCGGCTCATGGACAGGTTAGCTGGGTTAAAACTACACTTCTTGCCTGTGGGGGGCACATGTTTGTACCCACATGTCCCGCAGTTCCTGGGGGAGCCTTTCGGTGGCATGGTACTCCAATTGTCCAGGGAAATTCCCAGAGAAACCCCAGAAAAGATTGGGCACCAACCAAACAATATGGTGGCCTCCTTGTGTGTGTGTGGTGGCTACCTGGGGGGGTCAGGTGACCTAGATGAGACTATGCAGGCCTGGCCCCTATGTGAGTCCCAGAGTAGCACACGCCTAAGTAGCAGAACCGCTACACATATATACCGTTATAATAACTAGTACCAAGATAATTATAACACCCAACATTTAATATAACTAAGTGTTAATTAGAAACTATATTTGATGCACATTTTGAGTTGATGTGTAGAAGGTTAGTGTTATTATTCGAAATTGTAGATCTCATAAGACAACAACACCATGGAAAAATGACCGAGATGTACACTCTACAAATGTGAGTAAACTAAAACACACTTTACCTAAACACTTTTCCTGCAAAAGTACCAAAACACTTTTCCTGCAAAAGTGTTCAGGCTTATAAAAGTGTTTTCATACTTGGTTCCACTTTAACTCACTAGGTGGCAGGGGCCACCTATGACCTATGATGGTATTACTATAACAATCATATGGACACAAATGTCTGAATTTAGGTATAAATTATAATAGTTCACAATGTACATCTTGATAGAACATGACCTTGACACTTTATCTTAGAATTGATTTGTAAAAGAAATGTCTAGACATTACCTTGTCATTGCCTTGATTCCAATGAAACTCATGATAAACACCCATTTTGTAGCATTCAGGTTTAATTCATACATCCTGGTCCTGTGCTTGAACCCTGTCTTGATTATAGGCCCTAGCAATTTTGATAACTGGATGATTAACATTCACCAACTTGCTATCAATATTGATTTAATATTCTCTACCTGCTGATAGACAACACTAATTATATGGTAGGAAGGACTAACTAATCAGAACACTGGGACCCTGGTTTTATTAAGTAAATGAAATAATAGCAAGGACATTAATTTGCCTGAACCTCATTAAACACTTTCTGAACCAAAACACTTTATTCTCAGAATCAGTTAAACACTTTTTCAACTAAACACATTTCAACCAAAACACTTTTGAATTTTGTAACACTGTTGGAAAAAAAGGTTTAGTGTTTTGCCCAAAAAAGTGTTTGACAAAGTGTTCCAAGAAAGTGTTTTAAATGTGGGTAAAAGTGTTTAAAAACTAAACACATTTTTAGTGTGTATAAGCTCAGCCATCTGAGAGGGAATTGTAATACCATGCATATATACATATACATAATATGTACTTCACCCGATTAAAATCCATGAGCAACAACTTAGGTAGTAATATAATAGAATGTAAAACATTCAAAGTGATTTGCAGGAAGATGAAGGGGTGTTATATATAACACTCGAGATATGGATGAGTATAATTATTCATGATCACGAAATAATGAAAAAAAAAATAGGAAAAACTCAAAACAAAGTAACAGTATCTCCATGCTGGAAGGCACTTATGGTGTGATTTGTTATAACACTTAAGGTAGCTGTTACAGTTCATTAGCGATAATGATAATTATCTGAATTTCTAAGAATTGGTTTAAAAAGAAGTAGAAAGATTATTTATTGATAATGGATTTTATATGAAACTCAGGACGAAGAAATTGATTGATTACATTATGTAGAGGTATGCCGGTACATATTGTTATAAGGTGTCATCTGGCGTGGTGGGTGAGTCCTGTGGCTGGGTGTTCCTAAGGCTTCGGATAGGTGGCAGCACTGATCCAGACCTATGGGACATCTGGCGACAACCACTGGGGTACCTATGTAA
Organism: Acholoe squamosa; assembly: GCA_949317995.1. NCBI lineage: Eukaryota > Metazoa > Annelida > Polychaeta > Phyllodocida > Polynoidae > Acholoe > Acholoe squamosa. Next base: position 42,621,369 of record OX439044.1, on the reverse strand, counting down.
GGCCCTGGGCTCAGTCACTAAGTCAGAGGCCCCTCAGGCCTTGGTATAGAACACTGGTAAAATTATAGATAAGCTGCCCCTACACCTTCTGGGTAGCCGCTAGTGTTAATAAACAGGCCAGCAAAAACACCCCTCTGCAGGGAAATTCATTATCAAAGTTCATCTCGAGATCTTTAAAATGAGACATCATTGGGTTAAATAGTCCTAGTAGTTATGTCAGAGCCCCTCCTTGAATATAAGTCGTTATTCATATCTGAAATCAATGGTTGAGCTCTAAATACATAATAAACCATAATAATGTCTAAAAACACAATAAATCAGCCTTTTAAAAAAATACAAAATAATATGATGATTTTTATCATAGATTTTGATCTAGAAGGAACTTTACATTTCCATTTTCAGTTTTGGGTTTTTGGTGAGTATCCCTAAGGATTGGCATAGAAATCTAAAAATTTTGATTATTGTAATGGTTGCCATGGCAACCAGGAACAGGCATATAGGTTGATTTCTCATGAAAAATGTTCATTGTAGCATACAAATATGGGCCATTTCTACCGAAAATGGTGCTTTTAAATGAAACCATTGAATTCTGCATCGAAAATTAGCTTAGTGTATGTTTATAATGATTTTAGGGTAAATTTGCCCTCCAATGCCCCCTGGGGGCCAAATGGGGAATTAAAAATCCCCTGCGGAGGGGTGTTCTCCGTTGATGGGTCACAGTCTTACTGTTGGCATACACTTGAATCACTGTCTTGCCTTTTTCTTTTCCTGATAGCGAGACTCGAACCGCCAAACTGGTAAAACACTGTCACCAGGAAGTCATTTCTCAAACCCAAAGATTATAGCCCCCTGAAATCATACCGACCTTGCCATGATCGTAAGGGAATTCTTAGGTACACAGGGTCAATCACTATGAGTGGTACAGATATAGAGGGAAAAAGCATGCACCTGAATAGGCAATCATAAGTAATACATGATCGCCCAGGGTCAATCACTACGATTGGACTGGATCGTTGGGGTGGTTGAAATCGGAAGTAGAGGGGTAGGATCGTAGCGTTTGAGAAATGGCTAGCAGAGGATATCCCTTTTCAAGAACAGTAGATTGTCTACAAGTTGCATGGCCCCTGCACCTCCACAATTGCTCTATTGCATTCTAAGAGCCTTGCTAGCACCAGAGAAGGTTATTGACCTAATGCTGAACCTACTGGCTAGATGAGGCCAGCAACCCTGTGTATCAGCAATACAAGTGCCCATCCCATGAGGAACTTAACAAAGCAAAAATGCCCCACCATAGTGCAGGGGCTGATAGAGGGATTCAACACTTTGTAGTTAAAGGAAACCAATTCAATTCGACCTAAAGTGATTCCTACATTTATAAATATGTCAGCCGCAATACATTATAGTGCATACAAGCACACAATACAGTGGTGTCTATACAATGCTTCTGACCTACACAGATGATGACGTGTGTTCTGGAGGTCATTTCTCAATATACTAGGACTAACATTTTTTAGATTGTAGTGGTAACCTTTTGTTTAGTGAGGTTACAGTCCAATAGCCTTTGTTGTGTAGTGTTGTAGTGTTTGCAGCAATCCAACTGCCCTACCAAACTCTGTGTGATTACCACATAAGTGCTTATCGTATACCGAGCAGTCATAGGGCATTATCAACAATCAGTGGCACTAACCTTTAGGTTGTCAAATAGAAGTGGCTGTCAGTGTGTGCAGTCATAGTACTTTAAGAAATGGCCTTCTGACATCCTGAGGTAAGTAACTGATGTTAGCATGAAGACTGACACACTAGACTTTGCCCTTTAAAAGTATGCCTTAAAAGTAAGATCATAATGTAGCACCATCTGCATCGCCTTTGGAATACCGGTAATTGATGTACATAGGAGGAGGGCAAAGAAGGATGTGTTGAAGACGAATTGTAAACAGTGGTAAAGTAAAATTGAGATGGAATCACTGACAGGAGGTGTGAAGTTTTCGATGGGTGGTACAGATATAGATACAGATATTTTATGGGTGTAGGGTTTCACCCTACACCCATAATTCACTTCCAGGGGGATACGACCAGCGTCGATCTGTATTGCACACCCATATTTAACTTCAGAAAACACTCATAAGGACTGGGTCTAAGGAAGGCTCAAGTGATGTATGTGGCAGATGGATTTACAAAGAGCAGAGTGAAGTGATAATCCTTATGATAGACCATCTTTATGAGTTTCTACAACCAACTTTTTCAGGGGCCATATGGCGGATGGGAATATGCATGGTAACCACATACTACTATGATTAGGCTTTAGTTATCTGAATGGGGCAATCCTAGACTCAGAGGGAGATATAGGTAGTTGCCTTGTTGTGTAATCCTAAAACCATGTAGATTTCACTAAAAGGTTGTAGATTTCACTTTGGCAGTAGGCACTTCGTGCCTAAGGGGTGTCAGGTGGTACTCATGTGTGTAGTTCACCTGTTTTTTTTTCACCAATGTCACCCTTTTGTGAGACATTATACCCTCTGTTTTTTTCAGAATGAATAATTCCCCATTGATCCTCATTCCAACAGTGTCGAACAGATGGTCCCCACATTAGATGAGGAGCTCTAGCCTCTCTTGGAACTTTCAACTAAAAGATTTCTCAAAGGTGCATGGCACACCAGGTGGAGCTAATGTGCAAGGGACTTCACATCAGGTGTGCACTCTAATCCTTTAATTACCAGCCGCTGATGCATTAATTTATCATGCCCATTGGTCAGCATGATGCATGGGGTGATACTGCTTACCAGCACTTCATTGGAGCATCATGCCGACCCTCTGGCAGCTTATGTATCAACCCTGCAGGTCATCATGATGCTCCAATGAAGTGTTGGTGTCTTGCCAGCACTTCACTTAAAGTTCCCAAACTGTACACAGTGTCCCACCAGCAGTATCTAGCAATGAATCTTTAGTTACCCTAGTACATAAAATACCATCACAACACATGTAGTTACCCTAGTACCAGGCATGTAGTCAATATGGTGAAATACTTTTCTCATGTTTAACCATTTCTGGTGTGATTTTGCTGTTCTTACCAGCAGATATCATTCAAATGATATCAATCTCATTTATACACAACAGATATACCATAACTAGCCATTTATTGAAGATCTAAGTCGAATCTTTAATTTACAATAATGCAATTACCCTAGTACACCTAATCAAGTTACCCTAGTACCTGTTATTGTAAACATACTAAGTTAACCTAGTACTGACAAATCAAAAAGATCTTTATACTACTGTTCTAGACAATGTCAGCTTGCAGTTGTTACCACAGTTGACTGTGTATGTTGTATCATGAGTGTCATATTAACAACACAGCATCACTCAAATCAGTAGAAATACATTCTCTATACTACATGTAGGATCCACCATGTTGGACAAGGTAACTGCCAGTTACCCTAGTACCTTCTGCACTGTGATGGAAGGAATGTTCAACTCATTCCGACTCCCTCGGTAGGTTAAGGTTGACCCAACAGCTTTATTACCAGGAAGGCGATTCATAAAAACTCACGATGTCGGCAAGGAAAGACGAGCATAAAATTTTATAATTATACGAGACCTCTCTCCTAAGTTGAAGTAGAATTGTAGTTATTCCGAGGGAACCCGTGGGGTTCAGGGGAATAGACGAGAGGTGGATATGCACATGCTCAGTCAGTCCTTAAGAGCCTGGAGGGGGTGAATTAATTTATTTTAAAAACTAACTATACGAGTTGTACTCTCTTCTTATTACAATCATTAGCTGAAGTAGAAGGTAAGCTTAAGGGAGGGTGAGGAAGGGCGTCTATTCCCCTGAACCCCACGAGTTCCCTCGAAATAACTATAATTCTACTTCAAATTAGGAGAGAGGTAAGTCTCGTATAAATATAAAATGTGACACAACATGGGAAAACCTAACATTATGGGGATTTAGTGCCACTCAGGGCCTCTAGGTGGCATGGCCAAAAAGAACAAGAAGGTATATTTGCTGTAACCTTTCAGAATACTTTATATGGGTCTTTCCCAATATTTGGACAATCACAGACCCTGAATAATGGGCAAAGTTCTATTTTACAATACAGATAAGCATGTTATCATGCCCAACATGGATAATATCTATGCAGGTTGACAGAAATTGTGATATTCTTAGTTCAGGTATATATATGTTGTTTGAGTAAGCAGTTGACCAAGATATATCAAATGAACATATTAAACCATACTTGTTTTCATAGATATGAGAAGATCTCAAGGATCATTTTGATATATGGATCATCAAAATATGACAATGGGAGGTGTGAGAAAGTTCCATGACAATGTGTGAGGTTGTACCATGTTAAGCACTGGTTGTGCCCCTGGTGGCAATAAATAGCACTAAATCACCGTAATATTGGGTTTTCCCAAGTTTTGTCACAAATTATTCCTCGGGAACCCTCGAGAGCTTCAGAGCTTAATTCACCCCTGAACAGAAAATCCAAGAGAGGAGTTTAAGAATATTAACTTTATTATACAGTTCACACTACCCAGTTATATCAAAAATGTAACAGACATAGCATCTAGTGTCTTCAGCGTTTGCGTGCTGTTGCCTGCAAGAGTTTGCGGCCAACATTGGTTACATCAGTGTCAATGTGTTTATGGTAAAACTTCGCAAATGTTTCAGCATTTTTCCATCTGGCCTGGCGGAGAAGGAGGTTCATGTTTTCTCCTACTGCCAGTGCCCCAGAGGCAGCTGCCCCTCTGGTCGAGTGTGCTCCATAAGTCTTAGCTGTTTTGACACCAAACTTGGTCGTGTTTATGCCCGACTTAGCCAGTGTGGACATGACCCACCTAGAGAGGCTCTGCCGAGTTATGGCCTTGTAAGGAATAATTGTTTTTCTCCAGTCTTTAGGCATAACTTCCTGGTCCTATCCAGGTACTCATTCAAACAAGCCACCACACAGAGTCAGGGTTCTTCGGCGAAGGACCGCAGGATGAGGGAGTCAAGGTCCCCCAGCCTGTTGTGCTTCAAGAGTGATTTTTGGCGGAATATGACGTAATCATCTTCTCTCGTCATTCTATCAATATAGAGGCCCATTATGGTTTGGCCTCTTTGTGCTGTTACCAAGAGTAAGAGCATTGACAGCTTGAAGGACAACAGCTTGAGGGATAGCTTAGAGTTTTCCCCCCAACTGGTGATTTCTGTGAAGACCTTATGCACATCCCAAAATGTGTCATGTTTGGGCTGCGGTGGGTTACGCTCGTATGAGCCCTTCAGTACTAGACACACATTTTTATGTTGGCCCACAGAGTTGTTTTCAAATGATGGCAGAAGCGCTGATAAAGCACACTGTGCAGTGTTAATAGCACTGTAACTGTTACCTTCTTTCTGTAATTCTTTAAGAAACATGCAAATTTGTGGCATCGTACGGCCTAGAGTAGGGATGCTTTGTTCATTACAAAATTCACACCACTTCCTGACATACACATTATATGCTGAGTGAAGACCGGTTCTCCAAGCATCCAGTATCAGTTCAACTGTTTCATTGTCAAAACCTTCTTCCTTCAGCGTTTTGGTGAGTAGAAACGCCAAGCCACCAAAGGAATCCTTTGGATCCTGTCTGGGTTTCTTGGTTGACCGTGTTGTCATAGGTTTCTGTTGGCCCTTCTGAGCCGCATTCTGAACAGTTTGCTGCCTCACAGAGTCCCGAACCACTGCTGGCCCAGCCAGTCCGGTGTGACCAGTACTGCATCAAACGGTTGTAGCGTCAGGCGTTGTACCACTCTTCCGACCAGACTGAAAGGAGGGAAGATGTAAGAATACCGTCTGTTCCTGATGACTCAGGTTCAGGGTTCCAGGACACAAATGTATCTAACTTATTGTTAGTACGGGTGCAAACAGGTCTTTGTCTGGGGTCCCCCACCTAGCACATATCTTAGAGAAGATTTTATCATTGAGCTCCCATTCAGTGTCGTCCGAGAAGTGGCGGGATTTGAAATCTGCTAACACATTCTCTACTCCTGGAAATAAGCTATGAGTAGCCACATGTCTGTCTTTTCGCACTATTCCCATATTTCTCTCGCCATCTTATCACACTCAATTGACTTTACCCCACCCATCTTTCTTATGTAGGCTAGGGTAGTGGTGTTATCTGTTCTGACGTTAACCGTAATGCCCTTTTCTGGGACGAGTGCCTGGAGACCTAGGAGAATGGCTCTGAGTTCTTTCACATTGGTGTATGGGATTCCTTCTAAGGGTTTCCACCACCCCCGTGTAGGTATTGGACCCCTGTGGGCACCCAAACCCACATCAGAAGCGTCTGTGCATAGTTCTGTGTCCGCACCTTCATTTCTTATTTTCTTTGAAGCCATTGAGAGGCGGTCGCACCACCAACCAATGTCCTTTAGGCCCCCCTTGCCTATGTACATAGTTGCATCAAAGTTGCCGGAACACTTTTCTAGAACACCGTTCTTTTCCCTTTCAAGACGTTTGATATGGGCAGGTCCATATTGCACCCCTGGTGAGTTTGAGGTCATAAGACCTACCAACCCCGCTACCTGCCTAATGGTTGGTGTTTGTACAGATAACACCTCAGCTACCACCCTGTTGAACTTATCAACTTTATCCCTAGTAGGGGTAACTGTCATGGACAGTGAGTTCAACGAGAAGCCCAAAAAAGCTATTTCCTGAGTGTGGGTAAAAACTGATTTGTCCCTGTGGATTACAAATCCCAATTTATCCAGCTCACATGCTAAGACCTTGGTAGTTTGCATGCACTTTTCTGGAGTGCCTGCCAGAATGAATGAGTCATCCAAGTTCGAGAAGCATTCGTGTCTCCCCTCCCTCAATTTTGCAAAGATTGGGTTGAGAAGTTTAGTGAAGATTCTTGGGGCGCATGCCAAGCCGTTGGGCATGCCTTTAAATTCATAGATTTTGTTCTTCCAACTGAAGCCCAAATATTTTCTTCTTCTCTGACTAGAACCGAGTAATACGCATCCTTGAGGTCTATGGATGTCATCCAACAACCTGGTCGCATTAGTTCTACTGCTCTCTGCAGACTATTCATTTTAAAGTGTGTGTACTCCACACTTTCGTTCATCTTAGACAAATTCAGAATAAGGCTGAATTCCCCATCGGGTTTAGGGCGTAAGAAGATGTAAGATAGAAATTGATCTGGTTTCGGGGAAACTTGGTAAACAACTCCCTTTCCCTCTAGCTTTCCTACTTGAACATGTACCTCTGAAGCTTCTGATTTGCTTAATGCATAAGGACCCAGGACAATACCTTGGTTCGGGCCCAAATCATCAAAAGGAATAGTGACTCCCCTTATCATTCCTAAGACCCAATGGTCTTTGGTAATGGCAGCCCATTTGGAAACGTAATGGGAAATACTACCTGCAACAAAATTTTGAGCAGTATGTACAAAAGGAAGGGGACTCACCTGCTCGTGTGAGGCCTCTACTTCTGAAAACCCTGTTTCTTTGAAGTAGCACTGCCCGCTGCCGCTGATGGTGGTGGCGCAGAGTTGTATCACATCTGAGGAAAGACTATGGGGAAGCATGGAAACCCCATCCCCATGAGTGCAGCAGGATTCATTCCTCTTGGGAAGTTGGTGTTCCTCTTAGCCAGGAATCTGCAGCACTGCTGTTGCTGGTTATGTTTGTAGGCTGGCATAGCCTTGCCAGGTGCCGGCTGTTGTTTGTCTATTTTATCGGACATCTTATGGGCCGAATCCACCACCTTTATGGCCTCCTCCAAATCTCCTCCAAACAGGAACTTAGGGTTCTCACCTCCTTTCTTGAGGATGTGCTCACCGTACTTAGCTATGACCATAGGCTTAAGGAGATCTTTACGTCTGGCGGTGATGGCGTTGACCATGCTAACTATGAATTGCATACCGTCAGCAAACGGGTCTGAGATTTCATCGAGCTGTTTGTCTGACTGGCCCCGGGATATCCACAAATCCATGACCGGCACAAATGCCAGCAAGGCCTTGACAAGGTGCGTCTGTAACTTCTTGAAGGCCTCTTCCTGCTTCAGGTAGTCAGAGTTTTTTGGCTTATTTATCAGCACCTGAATGATCGGTTCCAACTCTGGAACAACCAGTTTGCCCGCATTGTCTGGCTGGGGATAGGCTGCATGAAGGAGGTCGAGATCCACCCTTGTCCTTTTCTCCCCGAATAAGGACTGTAGGAAGTTCGCAATGAGCAGACCTATATCTTTACCCTTCTTTGTTTTAGCCTGTTTCTTCACCACCTTCTCCCCCCCGGAGGTGGGGAGGAGGTCTTGGGATCCTGCTCTTTTTTTTTGTTCTTCCGGCTCCTCTTCCGGCTGTTAAGCCATCTAGCCCTGCCTTGCTTGCATCATCAGAGAACCTAAGAACTGTGACATCATAGCTCCCGTGTCTATGTTCTGGAACATAGTGGACAAGTCAGGACCCCCTCCCTGGGGGGGGGCTGGCTCGTCGCCTGCTGGTTCTGTGGGTTCTGGTCCTGTGTGGAAGAAGTAGGACCTTGGGCCTCTGACCCTGCATCACTCATGGTGTGGTTGCTTCTGGTTCTTCTTGTAGGCCTAGCCTCGGAGGTATTGTCGGCCATCTTGTTTCCTGGAACAGGAAAGAAAGAAAATTTCAGTTGACATCCATAGACCTCAAGGATGCGTATTACTTGGTTCTAGTCAGAGAAGAAGACAGAAAATATTTGCGCTTCAGTTGGAAGAACAAAATCTATGAATTTAAAGGCATGCCCAACGGCTTGGCATGCGCCCAAAGAATCTTCACTAAACTTCGCAGACTGACCAAATAGTTAAAATGAGACATGAAAATTTTGATTACCCATACACTGATAAAGTAGTTAAAAAAGGGTAGGGAACCACCCCCTATAGAGATTAAACCATTGCCTAACGGCAAAACGCGTCCGGGCCGACCCGCCACCTGCAGGATTCGAACCCACGACCTCAGGGTTCGAACCCCCGTCTCGCGACGAAACGCGTCTGGACCAAGCGGGCTCTGACACGATTCGAACCCGCGAGTCGAAGATGTACAGTGGCGCCAGCCCCAACCGCGCGGCGTTTGGAGGAACTAACCCAGCGCTTTAGACCGCTCGGCCATGGAGACGAGGGTCTGGCCCGGCTGTGCGTAAGGGGTGTCACTCCAGCGTAGGCCATCAGTGGACGAGGTTTACAGAGCGATATGTGAGTGAATATAAGCGATTCTGCCCGTTTCAGAGCGTAATCCTCCTTCTACACTGATCTGTTAGGTGCTAGGGGGCAACAGATTGACCAGAGGGGTTCTAAAACCCAAAAAAAACTGAACATTTTAGCACCCACCAGGGGGTGCAGATGAGTCCAGACTTAGGGAGCCCCGGGAGAAGGATGTCACCATGACCTAGTTTCTGGCGTCGATCCAGGACTAAGGGGTTAGGCCCCAAAAACTCCCAAATAACTACAGTTCTGCTTAACACAAGCGCTTCCGGGAGGAAACAACGGTGCAGAAATGATTTATAAGGGTCCCCTTGCAAGGGAAACTTAAATAAAGCAGGAAAACAGTACTTACCAGGCGAAATTGTTGTGAATCTTTTGAGACTGACCAAATTGTATCACGCGGGAATCCTGACTGTCTGAGCATGCACATATCCAACCCCAAGGGTTCCCGAGGAATAACTGTTATTTTCATCAATGCATAATGATTGCTCAAAATGGTAGAATTAGCATTATTATGCATACTGCAATCAATTATTATGATAAACATTTTAACCAAAACTCTTTAGGGCTTGGTAAGTTTTGAAAATATACATAATTGTGCAAAGAATTCCTGAAAAATCTTTCTATATTGATCATTTCTAAATCTATCATTGAAACCTAGAATAGTCGTCAGATTTTATGAATCGCCCTCCAGGCCACAGAAGAATACTTGTAATTTACACACCTAATACCTTCATTACCCTTACCAGGTGATCATTATTCATTATGAGCCTGGTGAGCACTTGACATTCACTTGTGCCACGCCAGGTCATATTTGCATTAAGATCCATGAGTGGCCGTCATATCAGTGTATACCAGATCAAACATGTTGGTTTTATCATTTAATAATTTTGTGATCATATTTGAAGTGGTGACTTTTCTCAAACTCTTACGCACTAGAGTCACGGGCATTCGGCATGGAGCTACCTGCACCAAGCTTACTCAGTTTGTGTTGAACTGGTTATTGACCTATTACACTTCAGGATACACTCATACTTAGCGCCATATGGGGAGTTTAGGGGGCTGTCCTGATAAACTGTATTTCCACCTAATATAAGTGGAAGCTCCTGACTAAACACCACGCTTATAGCGCATACTCTACCCAATCTGTTTTAACGTCCCTTGTCTGCTTTGGGTGAACTCGATGGATAGAATAGTGGCAAGTACTTCCAATCATACATAAGCTGAGGAAAGGGTACAAGGGGTTGCAAACACTATACCAGCCTCAGCAGGTGACGAGGCCACGCCCTAGGGACTACCACTCCAATTAATCAAATTAGCATAGATTTATCTTAATGTCAATTAGGCCGGGGGCTGATAGGGCCCACCATGCATCCCCCCATATCCCACTGCAACAGGTATTTTTTTGACCCTTTAGGTCCCCTCAAATCTGAACTTAAAAAACATTTATTAGGGCTTGATGAAAATCTTATTTCGTCTTCTTTCCAACAAGGCCAATAGCTTCAGGATCCAGACAAGATAACGTAGTCTTAGAGCTTAGGGATTGAGCATACCCCTTGAATAACATGATAGCAAAATTGACCCAAAAGTGGTCTGAACCTCCACATGGATAATGAGCAAAAACCGGTAGTGCATCCAAAGATAATGAATGTTAACATCTTGAATCTTGTTCAGGGGACCCTAAGGATAAAACAAAAATACCTCATGGGTTGGGATGTGGGGGGGATGCATGGTGGGCCCTATCAGCCCCCGGTCTAAATGACGCATTGCCATTCAGCTCCTCTAATGGGTAGTACATTGGGTGAGAATGAGGGATTGGATTGTACCCTATGAAAGCGTAGAGCTCATAAATATTCCATTTAAGACCATGGGGACTATCGTTCAAGGTGTGTTCGACTACCAACAATATTTAGGAGATATACCACCAGGGCACTTCGAAATTAGCATGAACAGGTAATGAATGAATCAAAACTATTTACGCTATTATCAAACTTCAAAGGATCAAAAACAGGCATAGAGCAATGTTATGGGGGGGGGGGCACTTCATTTTAGATCCCAATTGTATGTATGTAGAGACGAATGCTGGTTAACGTTATACCCAGACATGCAAGGACCACTTCCACATAATCTGCTTTACTTAAATGGGTTTGTACAGCCATCTCCATCCCATATGGATCATAATACAGCTCTACATATGTCACTTATAGGTCATCCCACACACCCACGCATGTCATTGTAAAACCAAAATACTGCATGATGTCGCACTGGTACAACACTACTTTTGGCAAGACGAAGCAAAACATGCATCAGGAGGAAACAGCATTTTAGAGTCATATGATTTAAAATGAGATATCTTGAACTAAAATAAGCCATGTGGTTTCGCTGGAATTAACTGTCAAACAACAGTAGAATTGCTCCTCTGAAAATGGTTAATATGCTCTAAATGATTGCTAGAATGCTCACTAGTTATCAAATCAGGCACCTTACTCCTGAAACAAGGCACGTAGAATCTGGAAAGGCACCGTCTGAAGATTTGATATTGATGATAGAAAACAAGGTCATTATTGTAATTCTTATACCAGAGTCCCATATTTTTGTACTGGCCACAAAAGATTAAAATATAGGAAAGAAGTGCTTCTTTAGGGGGGCGGGGATCGTTGACGGTGTCAATCTAAGACGTGACAGCTATATATTTATAAATGTATTTGCCACTGAAGTATTTGCCCCTACAACAAGACAGGTCGATCAGACCATGACATGAAAACCAGGGACCCTGAAACTCAGATAATCCTACTGTTCTACATGTATGTAGTACACCTCAGTAACATATGAAGGGAGGTCTATATCAAAGAGGTAGAATTGATAGATATTGAATTTTGCGTTCTATGTCCAATGCTTCAAAGGATGCTTTACTTTGGTACTTCTCTGATGTCACATACATGTTCCAAAACACCTACTCCTTAGAGATTGCTACAGGTATAGAATTTGACCTTAACTGAGGGGACAGGCAAGTCAGACTGTCCTATATGTCGGATGGTGCTTATCTCCGGATCTGCTATTGATAAAGCTCATAATTTCCAATTCCATGGCAACCTGAAAAACACATGTTGCCATAAAGTTCCCTAAAGTACCGTAGTGCTGAAAGTCCTGCTATCCTACATGTAGGATGGTTAGCATATGGGTATGCTCATCTTTTCTCTCTAGCCATGACACAGGTAAAGCCCCAAAATTTAGTACAGGGCATATTTGATCATATCAGCCTAGTTATCGATTTCAGCACTCTACGACAATGCCCCTTAGGGTTACCTGGATTTAAATATCATTTCAGAAATAGGCCTGAAGGATAGAGTAAATGAAGGTTGGCACCCAGGAAAACTAGTCACACACACATATGTATATAAATATATATATATATATATATATATATATATATATATATATATATATATATATATAACTCTCCTCACGGGAATTATAACTAATTTTACCTGTTATCAAAGGTTAAAAGGGCCTGTTTGTGCGTGACTGTTTGGCCCCTCCAGGCAAGACGCAAACATTTTTACCCCCAGGGGAACCACATTTCTTTTTCAGCCCCCTCCAGGCCAGCACTCTTCAAGCCTGATAAAGGTCCCATTTGTTGGACAGTGTCTCAATTTTTGGTTAGTGCCATTAGTTATTTAATGTATTTTGTGTTCTAATGTCATTTTGAGGGATAGTGCGCCAACAGGTGACACAATCCTCAAATATGCACCATTTGAGGGATAGTATCTCATTTGTGGATTAGTGCCATTTGTGATTTGATGTCATTTTCATGCCACTTTTGAGGGAGTGAGTGAGTAATAGATGTTTAACGCCATTTCGACAGCTAAGGTCATATTCATGGCGAGAACAACATTACACAATTTCACAGAGGAATGTGTCATTGCCCACGCATATGTGCACCACACACATCGGAGGGGATAGGAAAGAGGAGAAATAGACCCTTTTAAGTGGGCTAGGGAATCCCGCAGTTCTGAGGGATAATGTCCTGACATGATGCTCCCCCAAGAGGTTTACCCTAATTTGTCTCCCCCAAGAGTTTTCTTTTTTAGGAGATTCTATGTATATTTAATAGTCCTAAAGAAATGTTCACCCAAAAATTGTATAGAATATTCTGAACCATATAAGCAGCCATACAAGAATTACACAAAATATGGCCAGATAGTCCTGGGCCCCCCGAAAAGTTGAGATCGCATTGACCATGAAAAGTGCAATCTGTTTGTAGCCCACAGTATCGCTCAGAATGTAAGCTTAATTTATTTAACCAATAGCCTTCAACACTCTGTGGTATTAAACAAAATATTCAGGCAGTTAATATGGTGCGAAAGAGATGTATCAGCATAGTTGTTGAGCAGTTGATTACAAACTATTAAGAACTAAACAAGAGTATGACCTAGAAGGCATTATGAATTGAAGAAGAAAAGACAACAACGCAAAATAGGTCAATTTCAAGAGAGGCCCCGGTGAGAAAGTTATTTGGGAACTTGAGACTCAAAAAAGGATTTGGCAATGCTTCTGATCTTCCTTCGACACATCAAAATGTGCAGACGACAATCGAAAAAGGAGAGCGATAATTGGGAACTATGAGCCATAATTGGGCGATTTCTGCAGTTGTCTTTCATTGGTTGCTCATCTAGGGCCTGCTTTGCCAGCAGACGACTTTCAACTGGAGTGCACACATTTCCAGGTTGACAAATGAGGTAATTATCAAGGCCTTGTCTGTAACCGCACTTTTCCCCAAAAAAAGATCAGTTTTAGTGGTTATGGCCCTGTTCCTGGCAAAAGGTAAGGCATCTTATTTGATGCGAGAAGACAGCTATTCGCAATAACGTTGACCAATCAAGGCATCTTAATTATATAATCGTTTCCTGAGTATCATACTGTTGTAACCTTCCATAAAATTATAGCAATACCTATTCTATTTAGGGAACCGCCCATCAATTCCTCCATCAAATCTTGCAACTTGCATTTTACATAGGCATATAGCGGAAATTCCATGTTTCCCCAAGGAGCCCAATTAGAACAGATAAAGAAATCAGCTATAAAATGAGGTATAGCACTTGCAGATAGTCTATCCAGTCTGGCATATATTGCTTTATGAAGATTGTGATGATGCAATTATATTGCTACAGTCAATAAGCAGTATCTCTTACTGTTTTAAGTAAATCAGGTATACATCTAATTCGGATAATGATGCAAATGATAAATGAATGAAATAACAAACTTTATTTTTCATATTTTTGGTCATATCTCTGGATGTAGGAATAGTATCAATACACCCATTTCAGCATATAGATCCCATGATTTGTTTTATCAATTAATATCATTATTTTTTCTATTTGGAATGTAATTTCTGTTGACATGGCAACACACTTTTGAAATGCTCCATTTACATTCTAAATAGGCTCCCCTATAGAAGAAATGCAAGAAAACAGAATGTTTTTCTTTCTACCTGAAAAAGTACCTAAAACAGTTTTTGGCCGATTTTTCAAATTTCTATCCATTGTGGCTCCCCATACCCAATACTAAAATCCCACAGAAGGCTTAAGCTACCCTTCTCCTCATCTTCCCAATTCGTTGATGGGACCATCCTATTTATCAAGGGAACCAGGATATATCTGCCGAAGAGGGAGGATACAATCAACGATCAAAGTGGGCAGCCCACTTTCAGCCACACCAAAAACCCATGTTGAAACCAAACCCACTCTGAGACTGGTCTGTGCCCATATTGGTTAGCCCAGTGTGGCCCACACACCTCACTGAGGACAGAAACTGTCAGCAGCCCAACGGTTAGCCCCTTGCGGCCCACATCTGAAGCCACACCAAATAAAGTGTGGGCCACAGTAGGGCCACACCACCTTTGCTACCTGGGGAGTAATTTAGCATTCTACACAACAAGCCAGCATCAGACTCCCCCTCCTCATAATGAATCCTATAACTGATAAGTAAAGAAAAATAACCCAAAATGCAAATTTTAATTCTTTTCTCTATGGCAAAGAGAGCAGAGCCATCTTTCTCCTGTGGTCATTTTCGAGGTATTATAGTTCTAACCTGTGTATTTGAATTATGGATATAGGGTGTGTAGAAATTAGAACGCCATTCTGGAAATGAAAACAGGTGACATTTTAGAACAGTTTGCAAGATTATCTCTGCCAAGCCGGTCTGTTTTTGTTGTTCCAATACGCAATGCCCCCTACCACTGTAGCCTTTAGAACAAGTGTAAGTTTTCTGATTTATTCTCTAAACTTAAGACAAATGTCCGAAGAAATGGTCTTTTTATCACACAGTTACACAGTACACTGTAAAACCTAACATTTGATAACTCACACCACAACAGCTAAGTACATCCATCACATTACGTAGATTAGGTAAATAACGGGAAATCGACACTGCTGAGGTAAAATTCAACAGGGTGAATTTTCACACTGCCAAATCCACCCCAGTGTTAAAATGAGCACTGCATACATCTACCCCAGGGCTTAAATTAGCACTGCTGATGCAAAAATCACAGTGGCTGAATTTCTCACAATTTTGCTGAAAAATCTGTCACTGCCATATAATAGAGCAATATATTCCCTGGGATCATACATGGGGATTATTAAAAATTCGGTTGCAACATTAAGAAATCATAGATAAACAAGTTGTTAAGGCTGATTCTATTGGTGTAGCCCTGCAGTTCATTCACCCACCCCCCTCACACCTGTGCCCCTATCAGAAGATCTGCATGGGAACCAAGATAAGAGCAGTGCTAAAATTCACACTGTCTCTTATTTCACTTATTTACCCTCCCCCCCCCCTAGTGCTATGATTAGCACTGCTCTGCACCTATATACCCCAGGTGCATTTTACCTCAGCAGTGTCAATTTCCCGTCATTTACCCAACCTGATTATATATGGTAATTTGAGTAAATTCATTCCACATTTTACAGATTTGAATCCCCATGTAGACAAAATATTTTAACTGTTAATATGTTAAAAAAACTAAGGTCCTATGGTGTCACTCAAATATGTAACGTATTGTGGGGTGAGACCAATCCTGATTGGTCTATGTATTGATACGGTCAGTACCACTACTACTCACCCACCTGCTACTCCTACACACACACACACACACTGCTACTCCTCCCTGAACATACCTGTGGGCAGTGACCCACTACTGCAGCCTGCCAGCCTAAGGGCACACACACATGGGACTCTTCCACTGCTTCAATTTTTTGTTTTTTTTATGCATCATGGTGGTTTGTTTGGTATGCCAACAGTCATACCATGGCAACAAAAAGCACTGCCCCAACTGTGGGGTGCTAAACCACAAACTCACGGAGGAGACCAGGAGTAATGCAGTTTTTCATGAGGAAGAAGGGGGAGACCAAGGAGCTTCCAATATGGCCACCCCCTTGGGAGAGAGAAGGCAGAGTAATACACAACCCCCAAAGTCACCAGAAGCTATTCTCCAGGAGAAGATTGCTATAGCAGAAGAGAAGGCAGGACTACTCAGAAAAAAAGGTGACCTCTTAGCATTAGAAGAAAGGCTAGCCTTTATTGACTTAGAGAATGCAGAACTGGAGGAGGATTACAAAAAATCCCTCAAAGACATACAGCAGAAGCAGCAGAGTGCTGCACACAAGAGGAGGGGTGCATTCGTAAATTTTCATGATTTGACTGCACCTAACAGCAGCTATTACCAGGGAGAAACGTTTACGAACGCACCCAGGAGCAGCAGCAGATACGCCGACGACCGAGCGGAGTACACAACATTTACGAATGCAGCCAGCAGCGCCAAAGCCGAGGACGCCCGGACCTTGCCGAGCGCCTCCGAAGGCATATCCAACCCGAACACGGCCGGACACATACGGAGATACCCGAACGCCGCCGAAAACGGGCTCGGAGAGAGTCGGGGACGGTCGGCAGATGTACGGAGAATACCGAACGCCACTTCGGGTTTCTTCGGCGACGTAAACTCCTACAGCGGATTGAAAAAGAACGGTCACGGCTTGGATTACGATACACACCAGAGAGCAAACGCAAGCGGCATATTAACCAACGAGGATATACCGAGCGCTGCCGACAGCCTAGGTCGGAAACTTTCGGATTACGTCGGCTCGGGCAAGCTCGGCAATGTTCGTGAACGCTCGGGAGTGCAAGATGGCGTTCCTTCCGCTTTCGCCGAGGGAGACAATTTACAGCAGGAGTTTAAGCTTTTTTTTGGCTGGAAAACAGCAAAAATTGCTCAATCAGGCCAAGCAGAACCCAGTAGGCAGTGCTCCAGTCCCAACCACAGCAGCACAGGAGGTACCACAGCTGTATTACTTGGATGGGACACCCTACACTGGGTCTTTGCCTGACACACAACATCAACAACACAGGATCACACCACCCAAGCTTCCCCCCTCTGCTACCATCCAGGCTGGATTATCAACTGCAGGCCTGACAGCTGAGAATATGGGCGTGGAGGGGGACCTTGCCGGCTACCTGGATGCAAAGGACCAAGGTGACTTGTTATCCACTTTATTTAAGATAGGTGAAGCTTCTAAGAAAAAGAGGTCACAACACTGGTTAAGACCAGATTACCACATTCCCACTGACAAAGTCTACTCTGATATGACATACAGAGAGCTAATATATGGTATGACATGTGTCCAGGAGAAGTTAGCTATTGCTAATTTACCACAGTGGTCTGCAAAAAGTTATGGTGACCATATGAGATTCGTAGCTAGGAAGGGCCTCAATGCCACTTATACCTCGAGTGCACTAGCTAAATATGAGCACGATCTCACTACTAGAGTGATTTCAGGGGAGTTACCCGGATTTCAGACAGCTGAGCACGCATCAGTCTCTGATAATTTGGGCTCCGATAACCTACAGGTGGTACAGGATTTGAAGGCTGAATTAGCCAGATTAAAAGCAGGTAACAAACAAGGCACTAAAGGTAAAGGCCCCTCTACTCAAAACAGAATCCATTGCCCTACGGATGTTTGTGCTTTGTTCAATTTCACTAGATGTTGGTATAACCCATGTAACAGGCAACACGTATGCGCGGTGTGTAAGGGCCCCCACCCAGCAAAAGGGGGGTGCAAAAATCAACCAACAACCACAAGCAGTGGAGCAAACAATAATGCGGGAGGGGGGTCAACCTTTTTCGCACCACCGATCCACTCCCGCATATATTGACGGTGCCCATGATATTCCGGATTCCTACGGTTCCGTGGTCAATGTAACAACCGACAATTTACCAGACATTTATTGTGATAGAGACTCGCTTGTGTGTACTTCGGACATATCAGAATTATTGTCAATTTATGTAAGCTATGCTCCATTGTGGGATATTAACTCCACCCATATCCTAAAAGGGGTCAGATCTCAAATGAAACCCGCAGGCTGGTTATCAATGCTTAGTGGAGGCCCTAATTCAGTTTATGGTACAAATGGTTGGGATTATGACGCCGCATTCCTAATGGACGGCATAATGCACGGGTTTAAAGTAGTGGACCCAAACACACATATTAGTGAGTATAGCACTAAGAACTATGTACCCCAAGAAGCAAGGAACTTCATTGATAACCTGCTAAAGACAGAAGTAGACCAAGGCAAATTGTCTATAGTCACAGCAGCACCTACTTGCATCCACGCCTTAGGTGCGGTTGAGAAAAGAGATGGCAGTTATAGACCGGTAACGGACGCCAGTAGACCAGAAGGTCTATCTATTAATTCACACATGAACGAGACATTCCACCACTTTAGTTACACTAGCATCGATGATGTGACCAAGGTGCTCCGACCCGGTATGTTCATGGCAGTCACAGACATTTCCGCAGCGTACCGCTCTATTATGATTAGGCCAAGCGATAGGCAATTCCAGGGCCTACAGTGGACATTCGACTCACAGAAAGTGTATTTAGTGGACAACTTTGTGTCATTCGGCACTAGAATGGCTGCATTCCTCTTTAATAGGATTACTGACAGCATAGCTCGTTATATGAGAGCTAACGGTTATTATTGCTTTAATTATCTCGATGACTTACTTACTATGGGTAACTCATATGCGGAGTGCCAAAAAGCACAGTTGTTTCTACATAGCACACTCCACTCGTTGGGTTTTTTCTTATCCTATAAGAAGGTTCTTTCACCTGCACAAGTTCAAATTTATCTAGGGATAGAAATTGACTCACTACAAATGTGCCTCAGACTACCGGAGAGCAAGATCAATAAATTGCACAGTGAGCTACGTTTCTTTGTAGGTCGCCGAAGGGCAACCAAGAAACAGCTGCGCCGTTTATGCGGGATCTTAGCACACTGCTCTACTTTAGTCAGGGGGGGCAGGACATTCTCTCACAGAGTCATAGGCATGTTATCTGCGTTCACGAGCACTAAAAGGTACATAACCCTCTCTACCGGGTTCTTCAAGGACCTAGACTGGTGGCTAAGATTTGCAAAGTGGTTTAATGGCGAAGTGACTTATACATGGACGCATCAGACAGGGGTTACGGTGTCAGGTACGGCAAGGACTGGATATGTGCAGGTTGGGGATGCAGGATCAGTATGAACATAGACAGTCATGGACACTGCCTCCCGCCACCTAGTCAATTCGTGCCTGAAAACATAAACATCAGGGAGCTATACCCCATCTTAATGGCGATTAATAGGTGGGGACCTTTGTGGCGCAATAGGAAAATTGTCTGTTACACGGATAACACCCGTGTAGTAAGCGCACTGAATAAGGGCAAAAGTACAAATACAAGAGCGATGGACTTCCTGAGAGAACTGTTTTGGCTTACAGCTCTTTATAACTGCTATATTGTAGCATTACATATCCCAGGACGACTTAATGTCCTTGCAGATGCTTTGTCAAGAGTGTTATATTACCCGCATAACCTTCCTATGTATCTATGTTGTAGCGGCGGCTAAGCTATGCGAAGATTTGGACATGAAAGCGGCAATAGCGAGAGCGCATGCTTGGAGCATTTCCACCTGGAAAACTAAATGCAGCCAATGGAAAAGATTTATTGTGTTCTGTACCATCTCTGCCTCTACAGTCGTACCCACTTCGGTTCAGACCATGTGTCGATATTCAGTGTACCTGTCTTCGGACTTGAAGTATAGCACTATAGACAATTACGTGAGTGCAGTGATAAGTTTAAATGCACATTATGGCTACGACGTAGCTTGGATAAGGACAAATTTTATGTTTAAGTGTACTATGTCAGGTCTGCGCAGGATCCTCGGTGACCCTATACCCACTAGAGTCACACTGTCAGTTTCGCAACTCTTGGACATGTCTACAAGGGTGAATCTAGCAGTACCTGACCATTTAGCTATGTGGGCATGCATCGTTACTAGCTTCAGGACCCTTCTCAGGAAGAGCAACCTAGTAGTAGACAACGCAGCAAAAGCATCACCACACTTTCTAAGAAGAAAGTCTGTATCATTCACTAGCTGGGGTATGATTGTCACGGTTTCAAGCTCAAAAACAATCCAATTTGGACAGAGAGTCCACCACATCCCGGTCGTAGGAGTCCCTAACTCACCACTTTGTGCAGTATCTTTACTCAAGAGACACTTTGACAGTACCCCCACGACAGACCCTGAAGCACCCGCCTTCCTAGTGCGCAAAGGGAATTCGCTGGTCCCATTACAATACTCAGCACTACTTAAGTTCCTGAAACACCTACTAAGTACTATTGGGATAGATACAAACAGGGCCGGAATACATTCTCTGAGACGTTCAGGCGCTGCCTTTATGCACCTGTGCGGTATCCCACTAGAGGACATCAGATACACCGGTGACTGGACAAGCTTGTCTGCTCTTTTGTACTTAGCCAAACCACTTGGTACCAGGATAGATATAGACAATATAGTCGCCACGGCACTGAAAACTACTTTTTAGACATACTAATGTGTAGAGTATCAGGACTATATCATTGTTCTGGTGTTGCTGGGTCATTTGGACTCAGTTTAGCCCAGACCGCAGCTACTAGTCCTTCATTACTGTTCCAGAATCAATGGGTGAGACCAATCCTGATTGGTCTATGTATTGATACGGTCAGTACCACTACTACTCACCCACCTGCTACTCCTACACACACACACACACACACACTGCTACTCCTCCCTGAACATACCTGTGGGCAGTGACCCACTACTGCAGCCTGCCAGCCTAAGGGCACACACACATGGGACTCTTCCACTGCTTGAATTTTTTTTTATGTAATTTCTCTGTATTAATATGTTATTACTTGTTAATAAATAGGGCCGGGTCATTTGGACTCAGTTTAGCCCAGACCGCAGCTACTCGTCCTTCATTACTGTTCCAGAATCAATAAATATGATATCACTTTGAATGGTACAAAACTAGCCTGTGTTGAACATTTTAATTACCTGGGTGTGGCAATAGACTTTGATTTAAATTTTAAACAACACTGTAAGAAAATTAACTCACAGGATAATTTGAAGTTAAAACAATTAAGAAACATTGTTAAATACTTGGATATTGAGACCAGTCTTAAAACATACAAGACTATGATAGTCCCACTGTTAGAATATTGTAGTTATATATTGGAAAGTGGACCGGTCACTTAAGTAGATCATTTAGAAACCATACAAAATCACTGTCTAAGAGCATGCAAAAAGATAAGACAACCACGAGACATTCATATTGATGATTTATTGGTGGCATGTAAGGTCAAAACTCTAGCAATTAGAAGAAAACGGGTGCTTGCTGGTATAATGTATAGATATATACAGGTATATGAGAATAGAGTCATTCCAACAAGACCCCTTAGGGGTAATGACAAAATAAAAATCAAGGTGAACAGACCTAGAATTGAGTTATATAGATCGAGCACTCTGTATAGAGGCAGTATAGTCTGGGACCAACTACCGGTACATGTGCAGTCTGTAGATAATCTAAAACAGTTCAAAATACACTTGTGTGATATAATGATATGACTCTGGCATTGCCAACTTGAAGACCTTAACCATGTTGAAATATATATATGACTATGTTTGGTATGTGACTGTTCATGGAAACCCACCTGTCTTACACTGAATGTAACTATATAAGACTCGTTGATTGTATCCTCCCTCTTCGGCTGATAATTGTAAAAGCTTCAATATGTTAAGATATTGTTGGCCAATAAACTTGTTTCAAACTCAACTTATTGCAACGATTTAATAACACAATTCCAACCATGATTATACTAGAAATACATAAACTCTGCATTTTCCAAAAGAAACTATTGTCCTAATCATTTGACATCTGAGGCCTTCTAGAATGCTCTGTAGAAACGCCTTACTTATAGTTTCATGCAAACAAGATTAATTTCCCCTATTTTGTCGAATCGTTGTAGATATTTGGTTTTGTGTTGATGACTTTGATCTGACTCTTATTCACTGTTCATAGTTGGTGGTACTTTGTCCATGAGTAGGATACATTCAAACTCACATGATCAAATGCTCCTTTTTCATATAGAATGACCGAAAGTGTCTTCTGGT
Organism: Acholoe squamosa; assembly: GCA_949317995.1. Lineage (NCBI taxonomy): Eukaryota > Metazoa > Annelida > Polychaeta > Phyllodocida > Polynoidae > Acholoe > Acholoe squamosa. The sequence continues at coordinate 42,598,655 of OX439044.1, read as the reverse complement.
ACACAGAAGAGCCAAATGTAGGGACAATCTATTTGAGCACGTCTGTTCTCCACAATTATTAATAGGCATTGCTCAGTATGCTATTCAAGTAAACTACTATAGCATCCATTAGTATAATCATTGTCACTATGTGGGTATTAAATCAGGGGATAGATAGAATCTATTCTGAGTAATAGATACCATCCACGATAGTAAGTCTGATTCATTAGGCTCTAATGTGGATTGTAGTAACAGTCTGCACCGGTACATTATAACTAGATGAGGAACATAATTATCTGAATAATCGCGTAGCTTGAAGTAAGTACTGGTACCATAAATCCTCTCATATAAGACACCCTCTAATGTGACGCAATTATACTTAGTGTTAGACAGTTTAATATCATTCAACATAGTATCAGCTGTCAGGTCAGGTCGCCAGAAAGCAGTAGATTTAGTGTTTTTGGGGTTATTTTGGAACTTATGGCTCTGGAGAAAGAATTTGTGAACCAATCCTGCCCCACATAGATTCATTTGATAGAGTACACCCTCTCTTATCTAGAGTAGATAACTGTATCCATGTGGCATATAAAAAAAATAAATAAACGACTGTTAAATCTATGTACACATTTTTAATATTTGCAGTTTATATATATATATATATATATATATATATATATATATATATATATATATGGGACTATATTCTCCCAGGTATATATATATATATATATATATATATATATATATATATATATAATTAATGAGTGATACGTTAGTACTACTTTTCACCAGGGCGCATGGTTTTCTATGACGTTACACATAACATTTCCTCCAGTATATAAAAATATTATTTGTGGTGTAGAAGTGTTTCCCTTGCTATTATATGCCCAAGGAACCACATGTACAGTTAATCTTGGAATGATATATATATATATATATATATATATATATATATATATATATATATATATATATATAATATATATATATATATATATATATATATATAGCCTAATTAATTATACTCTAGCATTCCATCACTCGATTATGAGAAGTAAATGATTGCCTCTGATTGTCTCCTTTTTGTTTTGTTTTCCAATCCATTTTTTTCCTGAGTGTGTTGGTCAAGGCTTTGTCTATGTGGCTTGATCCAATTGAGCTCTTGTGGCCACCATTATTGGGTCTGATAGAGGTACTTTGTCTCTGCCTGGCTTCGCAGCCATGCCTGAATGGAATGTGAATGCCCAGACAATACCCAACAAATGAACAGTCATCATAATTATAAGTCTATAAGTGAGATTCACTCTAGATTCTGGTCTAGAGGGATCCTTAACTGTGCAATGCAAAAGTGGTGTTTAGGATTTTAATGCGCTGAGGTCTAAGTACGTTTACAGTGTGATAAGTAGAGAACTCGACTGCTTTTACTTTATTAATATATTGTACATTATACCATTCATATGACATCCATTAACGCTCACTATACCATACTCGCCTATAATGTATGCAGTAGTACCACACCCTGCCACTAGGGATGGTACACCTGATGGTCATTGTGTATATACAGCCAGGTGCTAGTACACCTGCCAGCATTAACAACTAGCTACCCGCTGAGTTACCATCTAACCAGCATGTACATTTGTACAATAAAGCTATCATCAACTACCCACTAATTGCCAAATTGTTGATATGACATGTGGTGGAGAACAAGCAGTGTTTGAGTGCTTTCTCAGGGACCTTGGCAAAATTAGTTGGTGATAGTGCATGGTGCAGTTTTGTGCGCGACATGCAGAGTGCTTTGTTCCTGATGGAGGGGCATCTAGATTACAGGCTGATGACGAGGACGTAAGGATTGGCGAGCCGCGCATAATCCTGAGTTTCAGAGGAATCTGAGATCAGTGTAGGGAAGACTTCCCATGAAGGTGTTTCAAGGTATGGAGAATATTGGATTTCTCACCTTAATGCCAGCAGCAGGGGCAGCAGTAGCTTGAGTGCACAATTGCACAGATGCATATCATCAGCAGTTAGCTGATAGTAAGAAGTTTATTGGTGCTTTCCTACAATCTAACGCTACTGAATTCTCCACTATTGACTTCAGTGCTCGGGATACTGACACTACTATTGTGGTTGGGGCGCATGCTACTGATTTGAATAGCAGTATTAACAACATCTGGTCCGTCAGTAACCCCAATCACCCACATGGGGGACAAAAATCCTAAAACGTTAGTGGAAGCCATGGCAATTATTCGTGAATTGCAGGAAAAATCAGCTGCACAAACGGAGGGTTTTACTAGGCAAGTTGAACTTTTGCAGAGTCAGGCGGCAGAAAATGTGTGACATATGAAAGTTTTGGAGAATATAATTGCAAATTTGAACGCTAAGATTAAAGATCCTACCATCAAAGTAGAACCTGAATGGCTCACTATGGCGCCTAACCCTTTTGCCAGCAGTTTAGTTGATTTACAAATGCAAATAGACGGTTTAAGCAGAATCATGGAGAATCGCTCTATAGATTATAATGAAACCTTACAGTATATGGAAAAGAAACAAGACAATTTGCAATATTCCAAGCAGAGAGATGCTATCAGATCATTAAGTGATAAGCCCAAGCTGTTTGAGATACCTACAATTTTAAGGTCAGCTAAGGAATTCATAGATGAGTATCAGGCATATGCCAGGGACATTCATGAGGATCCTAATTATCTATCACAATTTCTGAAGGGGGAGAGAGAAATTCGTAGCAAGATTTAAGAGGATTTCTAAGGATGAGCTTATATAGAAAGGGTGCTACTAACAGGAAGCAACACCAAGGGGAGATGGTGCAGAAATATGCATCTGATATGCAATGCTTGTTAAGTAAATTGAAAGTGGTTGCAGAGTATAAACTTGAACTTTTCAGCACAAATCTTATATTAGCGCAGTATCCTACTTCCATCATAGCTGCTGTTGAGATGGCCAAGATAAAGGAAATTAGGATTAATCGCGGTGTTGTGGAAGTAATGCCAGATTTATCCAATCAGGTAAATATCAACATTGCAACGTTGAATGCTATAAAGCACAGCATAAAGAACAGACTATATTTTAATGAGAGAGGCTGTTCTAAAGTTAAGAAGTCCCATCACAAAAATGATGAGTACAAGGAGAAGAAATCAGGCTCAAGTAGCAGCCATAGAACTACCATAGTAGTAGTGCTTCTAGATCGCTTACCGGTGGCAGAGACTTTTCTGCGTCGTCTAATGGAGATGGCAAATACAATAGAAATTTCTACTAAGAGAAATATAAGTCTAAGAAGCATGATAAGCATAAGTGTAAGAGTTATGGTGGTAAAAGTCATCAAATTCAAGCCATAGTTCTAGTTCAAAAAGTGAATGTAAGAATAGTCACAGCCATTCAGATTTCGAAGAGGGAGATTTGGATACTATCCCATCTTTAAGCATAATTTAAACAACTAGAGTCTAGACAGAGCAGGTCTTCTAGACTTAATCATAGAGTTACTGATTTCAAGGGGGCTAATTCATTAGAATGCGTGTTAGAAAATGGTGTGTTAAATGTAAAGATTTGTGATTATTATAAGATACCTGCATTGGTTGATATGGGAGTATCCATTAGTGTTATTTCTCATAAGTTCTATCAGGCATTGATTGATAAAATGTGGATAAACACTGAGCCTTGCTATGTTAGAGTCTTTCTGGCTGATGGAGCATCACAGGTGGCACAATTGCAAATCGAAATTGCACTTGGGATTAACAATGATAATGTCTTGCATGTGTTCTATGTTGTACCTAACTTAATAGAAGTTTGATATTAGGTGTTGATTTTCTACATTGTACTAATTCTACCATTAGCTTTAAGAATCTAGAAGATGATGTTCTTACTATTAGAGCTAAGGATAACATTATAATACCACTAAATTGCGAATCATATGTCTCTGCTATTTTGTTATCAGATAAATCAGATAAAACAATTGGTGTTACTAAGAATATGCAAAGGGACACAAAGCTTCCATTTTGTGACAAACGTGCTGTTGTGAAACCAGTTAAATCGACAAATGAAGTTCCTATTGTAGCATTTAATTCGTCAGTTAGAAGCCATCAGAATAAAAAGGGATCTATAGATGGTCTATACTTACTCAGGTTAGAGGAAGATTTTATGGGTCCAGATGACTTAAAAGATCAGCCTATTGAAACGTCTGATTTTGATTATAAATTGGATGAGAAGAATCTGACTGAGGTCCAGATCACAGGGTTGCGGCAGTTGTTAGATAAACACGCCGACACATTTATCACATCTGATACTGAATTGGGTCTAACCACTGAATATACTCATAGAATCGATTTAAACAGGATTATACCCCTATAAATGTTATGGCTTATAGGACCTCACCTGGCAGAAGAGAGATCATGGAGAAACTTCTAAAGGGGCAGGAGGATGCTGGTATAATTGAACATTGTATAGGTCATACAGAGTGGTGTAGTCCTGCATTTCTGGTGGAAAAAGGAAAGGCAATAAATGGGAAGAGATAATTTAGGATAGTTGTTGATTTTAGACATTTAAATCATCATATTAAAAATCAGGCATATAATTTCCCAAGAATCGACGACACACTCAATACAGTTGGAACGTTAAGTATTTCTCCACCCTTCATGCTTATTCAGGGTTTTTACGTGAGAGGGATAGAAACCTCACGGCCTTTGCAACTCCAGGTAAGACATGGAGATATAGAACTATGCTGATGGGTTTGTCTACTTCTCCCAAGGCTTTCCATAACGTCATAGAGGGCGTTGTGAGGCATTTACTAACGTGTTTGCCATATGTGGACGACATCATAGCGGTATCACCAACTTTGGATGATCATTTAAATGATTTGAATGGCCTATTTTAATGATCAGTCAAACTGATTATAGAATTTCCAGGTACTAAAATACCAAAGCAAGTGTAGTCTTTCAATGGTTTAGCAAATTATTATCAGGCATTCATTCCAAATTTTGCAATGACTATGCAGCCATTATATGGGCTGACAAAGAAAGAAATTTGATTCAATTGGACAGCAACTAATCAGCTGGCATTTGATAAAATTAAAAAATCCATTGCCGATGGTGTTGTTTTGAAATACCCAAATTTTTCTCAACCATCCACCATTGCGAAAGACAGTTCTAAAATTGCTGTCGGTGCATGTATTTCACAAATTGACTGTGAAAATAATCTCTGCCCAATGGCATTTGCTGGAAGGAAGCTATCCAAGGCAGAAAGAAATTATAGTGTTACAGAACAGGAATTAGTGGGGATTAAGATTGCATTAATTAAGTTTGAACATTATGCCATTGGACGAAAATTCACAGTTTTGACTGATTATGCAGCTCTTGTAGCTTTGAATGGAAAGGTTAAGTTAACTGGTAGAATGGAGAAATGGTCAGAATTCTTTGCCAGGTTTGATTTTGAAATCAAGCATTTAAAAGGTAAATTGAACATGTGACCAGTGACTTAAAACCATTTAAGCAGCCATTCTCCAGATAGTCAGGATGACTATCTGGGGAATGATCCAATTAGAGTTTATAAGCCAAAATCTATTTGGAAAAAAGTGGCCCTTGTAAATGCATTGACTAGAACTAAGGCTAAGAAAGAAAGGGAACAAGGGCTTGGGGTTGCCTATTTTCCTTTATAAGACAATACTGATTCATTTGATGATCCAGTAGCGCTGTGATCTCAATCGCTGATTGTTACATCCCCAACAAAGAAATCGCCGACTTCTAAAACCTTAAAAAGGCAAATTGTAACTAGTACAAAGGCTAAATCTAAATGAGCTTTGGCTATAAGGCAGAGCCTTCAACAATTTAGTGACGCCTTATATAAGAATGTATTGGCTCATTATAAAAATCCATTCTCGACAGAAGATTTGATTGGATTGATGATCAGAAATGTGACCCATTTTGCTCTAGTGTACTCACTTACCATATTTCCTCGAATAGAAGCCTGGCCTTAAATAGAAGCCTGCCTCATTTACAAGCCTGGTCAAAAGGGCCACTGGGTTCAATAGAAGCCGGGCCCCGAAAAGAAGCCTGGGTAGGGTGTGGTAACCCAATCAAGATCAATTAGTTAGTCATATATTTGATTTTAAAGTGAAATTTTGTAATGTACCTTACACAGATCAAATGTTAAATGACCACTGAGGCATATCTAAATGAATATTACGTCATATTATGGTTTTAGTATGAGGAAATTCCTGCAAATTTGTTTACATCATGTAATAAGACTCAGCAATATATCAAAGAAGGAGAGCAAATATCCTAGTGAAATTAATACAAGCCTGCCTCAAATATAAGCCTGCCCCAAATATAAGCCTGGTCAATATGCCCCTTGAAATCATTACAAGCCTGGGCTTTTAATTGAGGAAATAAGGTATATAACAAAAGGTGAGTTGCCAGCTAGTAACAGACTGGCCAGGGGCATGATCATTATTTCATTGATGAGAAAGTTTTGTATAGGTATTCAGGCAAACTGAGTTAAGCCCAAACAATTGAGCCTCAGTTAGTTGTGCCTTTGTATTGCTGGCCTACAATGAATCTCGACATATATAATCATATAAATACATGTCACAAATGTCTGTCATCGTAATAAGATAAAAAACCTTTGACGTTGCCTGTGACGTTGCATGAAAAATCGCCGGCGCCATTTGCTCAAGTCATGATGGACACAGTCTGGCCTGTGAATCCAACAAAACGTGGATATAAATATATCCAGGTGGTCAATGATGTTTATAGCTGATTTACTGTGGCATGGGCATCAAAGAAAATTGACGCTGAACAAACAATTTGAAAAATTCATTTGTTTTTATGGTTTACCTCAGGTTGTCTATACAGATAGGGGACCAGTCAGTAGGGGATTTACATGCCATAAATTTGGAATTGATCAGAGGTATGGAAATCCTTATCAATCAAGAAGTAAGGGATTGGTAGAGCGCGCAAATCAATCAGTGGTCCAATCATTAAGCTTAGGCATAAAGCTTAGACTTAAGTCCATATTTATTGATTTATGGGCGTAATGCACGCCTTCCATCAGTGAAACCAATTGCGGATATTGATGCTGATTTGGTGCCTGTTCAAAGTCATTTATTAAAAATCATTAAAGCCAAGATGTGCACTGATGATTAGTGGCGTTCTTGGTAATAACCACCCATTGGTCAACAGCCAACATTAAGCACGCTCTGGCATCGTGCTCCAGTGACCATCAGGGTTACTTAAGCTTGTGATACAGCCTCACAGCTTCATTTTCTCACACTCATCCACACACTGCTACCGCTCCAGAAGAATTCCACAGCTATTCAAGTCCTTCTTAAGACTAAGTCGCCGACTTGCAATTGCAATCGACCACTGTCAGTCTGTGATTTAGTATTCTGTCAGCTAGTTGATACAACAGCAGTGATCATGATGGCTTCAGCCGCCCTACTTGCATTCTGGTAAGGCGCATCATTTCATACAGTCACACTTAGTGATGGATTTTGCAAATTTTAAGTATTTATTACAGCAGGACTTCACATGCACACAGGAGGACTAACAGTGTGTCTTATACTATTTTTCAGGATATTTTATATCCTCATGCTTGCATGGACGGGAGACACAGTCCTTACCCCCATTCTGAGACACAATTATGGTGTCTTATTTGAACCTTACCACCTATCTAATCTTTTGATAAGAGGTTACGTTGATTTCAACATGACTGAGACTGTTACTTTGGATTCACCAAAGTGCACATGCACTGAGAGCTTTAATTCATCTCTCAGTAACCACCTAGATTTGCTGAACGGTGAGATTGGCACTGTGATATCCATCATTAAATCAAAATTTGTCTATAAAAGACACAAACATGCATTATTATTAATTGTGGGTGCAATCTTGAAAGCTCTGTTTGGTATAAGCACAGAGGACAAAATGCACAAAAAAAATGCAATTCTTGATGATAAACATTTCAGAATTGAAATGGATGTATTACTTGCCAAACTTGCCCATTCTCATCATAAATTGGTGAATCTAGTCAAAATTCAAACTCAGGAAACAGAGAGAATATTTAATTATTAGGAGTAGAATATTAGTCGTGTCAAACACTTTTCAGTGAATATCTATTCAAAATTGTAACAATTTATGGCCTATGAGCGTTGTCTTTGGAAAATTATCCAAACACAAACGTATTATGAGTACCTATTGAACCTACTCTATGGCCTAGATCAGCTCAGTTATAATAAGTCATGAGATGATTCCAATTCATAAGCTAAATATCGTCGTGGATGATTGGAAAATAATTTTGTTCAGAAATTTCGCTTTAAAGTTGGCTCATGAGAATGCCAATTATTATTATCATTCAGAAATCGTTGAGAATTTCAGTCGCGACAATTCAGTCTCGACAAAATTAACATCAAAATCAATGTATGTGATGGAGGAACAAGACGAGTTATACCTGCCACCATTCTATGTCTTTGTTAAAGCTGCATGTCTGGTTATATATCTGCGGGATTAGTGAAGCATTTCAACATACCAATGACTCTGTGCGAGAATGTGCGGCCGCAGTGGACCAAGGTGGCACAGTAAGCCAAAATTCCACATAATTTCTGAAGCTGCTTTTTGGTCGCCCGCCGGCGACCTGCAAAAAAGGCTAGTTCTACGTGTAATTTTTCCAACTTGCCTTCAGGTAACCTTAGCTGCATTAGTTTAGGGTCCAGTTCAATCCCCAGATATGTTTGGCCCTGACTAGGAGAATGCACCTTTTCATATGATATGTAGAAACCTAATTTCTGTAGTGTCCTATGTAGGAACAATTGTGCCGATCTACAATCCTCATAAGTAGGAGCCATGATGAGAAAGTCATCTAAATAGTTGACACAGAAATAACCACTCACATTCACAAATCGAGCGATACAGTCAGTGATAGAGTTGAATACATAAGGGGGAACTCTTGTGCCGAAACTTAGGGAGTTATCCTGGATGAATTCATCTGTGCCATCCAAGTGCCATACCAAGCCTTGAAGTGTCCTGTCACATGGGCGAATTAGTATGGTACGATAGGCTGCCATAATATCCGTCACCCCAAATAACACAACTCCGACATGTTGTCGGAAACTACATCAATGGAGTTATAAACGAAACTCTTGAAAGTCTGATGCATGAAATTATTGATTGAGTTTCCATCCGGCAGACTTGCGTCAGTTATAGATCTATAATTGCCTGACGTCTTTGGAACAGCACCCAATGCGTGAATGCAATGAGGTTGCCTATCAACCTTAAGTCGCCTTCTGCTGGATAGTTCACACTTGATAATGTTATCAATCTCGCTGAAAACGCTGATGGTTGCAGAATTATAATTGACATTGTAATAACCATCAATATGCGCCCCAGGATCCACTAATTTGAACCCGTGACAGATTCCGTCTAATATGAAATGAGAATTACCGTCCCAATTTCCCTTGCCATAAACATAAACTCGGCCACCGGATAACATTTCTCTCCAAGCGCACATGTTGAACTGTGATCTAATACCACATACATAATGGACTCCCCCGGAGTCCCACAATGGAAAATACTCCTCGTATGTTTTAAGCAAATCGCTCATACTAGCTGTACACGTCACATCATTATAACTAAGCGGGAAGAAATTATCCAAATATTGATATTATTCCTCCTCTATGAACAAAGGTAGACTAACATTTGGGTGAGGAGCAACAGTATTGCCCGCTTGTCAGGCTTTACCATCCGTATGCTGGTCCCTGTCAAATTTACAATTTTTGCCTTTATTTGCACCTTTGCAATGTATACAGATGTGTTTCCGTTTACAGTCATCGTAATCACATGCTGTGAAGTTCCATTTGAGGCATTCGCTAGTAAAATCCCGCTTGCTAGAGTCCACCCCCTCCCCTGCAGCCCTGTTCTTGCGACGTCTGCTCTTACCAGGATTACTGGTAGAAGAGGTGGATCCCTGACCACTATTAGCAATACGGATAGACATATGTTCCACACTCAAGTTGGCTTCTACATCACCCTTTTCACCTGCAACAAAGTCAACCAGGCGACCATCAATTACCTTATCTACTACTAAGTGGTCATATTTTGCCAACTGGGTCACTTCAAAAGCACCTGATTGACCTTTGAGAGTGATGAAGCTCATGTATTCTGCGTAGCCTTCGATAGTAATATTTTCAAAACCCTTAGCTCCTACTGCTTTAGCCCTCTCAATACACTTATTGACTTCATGCATACCATGTATTAACTCATTAAAAGACATTTTATTAAATTTCTTATCATGGTCAATATGATAGTCGGGCCTTAACCAATTGTTAGAGCGTTTTTTCTCTTGGAGGATTCCCCCACTAACTTCTTCCCCAGTAACCAGTCTATACCTTGCTGTGTGCCTGCAGCAGAATAAAGGCAGTCGCATTCCCCTGCTACTCCCATTGCAGTAGATGACAAGCCTGCGCGGTCTAGGCCAGTCTGGAGAGTGTGGTGGGAGTACATGGGGATCGGGCCGACGCCCGGCCTGCCTGCCGTATGCGAGGGTAGGGGGGGTGTATATGGGGTGCAATCCTTGTAGTACAGCTGTGGTGTCCTTGGTTGTGATGGGGGTGGTTGCGGGCCCCCCCCCCCCAAGGAGGACTAGGTGATGGACCAAGCTGCAGCTTTTGAAGTTGCTGCTGCATTAATAGTAGCTGCTCTTGTTGTGCTGCAATCAACTTTTGCATTGACTGCAAGTTAACTGCCTGCGGAGGCTGTTGTGCTGTCTGTGCTGATTGATGATGGGGGTGTTGCTGTCCAACCCACCTCAAATAAGCTGTATATAAAAATATACACAGGTGGCTGAGAGATTGAACCTGGGGGTGCACTGACACTACCTTGGTTGGTGTTGGTAGGCCCTGGTACCTTCCCCTGGCCCATAACAGAGTTCATATTACCACCATGAATATTAGCAACACTTGAGGGTGCACTGACACTACCTTGAGATGAGTGGGTAGGCCCTGCTACCTCCCCAAAATGATGCAAATGGACCGGTTGATGTGGCTGATGGTCCGGGTGATAGTACCGGGTACCCGACTGGTCCGCGTGGGAGAGCGACTTATTTATTTAGTCTTTCCTCACTCCAGGAGGATAACCTGCAGCAAGGTTTTGTCTGGAATGATCATATTTAGAGGGATTAAGGCCAGAATGGCCTGCGAAGGGGCTGAATTCATTGTATTTTGAGAGATTACAGTCTACTGGAGCATCAGACCCCGGTCCTGGAAGGCCTGCATGGCCATTTTGGCTATGCGATGCCTTCGAGATAGGGTCTTGATAGCTTACAGTGTTCGGGTCAGATAGGTCCGAGCCCACATGAACAGCACTAACGGATTTATATTGGACATCGAACGCACCCCCGGCTGTGTTCGATCCCCTGTCCTGGTTGTTTACCATATTTAACTTCGTGGAATCTGGGCCCGCGGGAACCGCGGTAAGCAGCTTGTGTGGGGTATCAAACACACTCATGGTACCATGCCAGGCCCAAACTCCATCATTTATTTCCCTCAAGGACCTATTATTCTCAGCCCGGATGCTGGCTAGTTCAAGTTCTAACTCTTACCGTTTGATCAATCTTATGTTTCGTTGCCTTCTCCAATTCGATTTGACATAATAAAGCACTGTTGCTTTCCAAATAGTCACCCTGCCTATCAGAACTGTGTTGACGGCCGGAAGGCCGCCTTCCCGGTCGCTCTCCCCGTCCGTGGCCCCAGCTGTGTCCCCGGTCCCTTATGAGCCTTCCGCCCTACCATTTGATCGCCTGCCTTCCACCGGGGGTTGGGACAAGTGCACTCCGTTCTTCTTGTTCCCGTGGTACTTATGCTTGCACGAGTTGCACACCACCAAGATAGAAAATCACAGAACTAAACAGAAAAGAAAAACAACAGTCTGTTCTGCATGCCTGCCTGCCTGGCTGCTCAGGTATGTATAGCTGTGACCTTGTTCAGGTGTCTCAGTCAGGTGTCCCAGTCAGGTGGTGGAGAGTGGTGCCCTCTGACAATCAATATAGGAGTCAATCTGTATAACTTATCAACTCCACCCACCAACGGCTGTAGATAAATTTAATTTTGACATTTATAGGGTAGTACTTTTTGAGGAGCTTACAATGGCACACAATTTTAATGTTTTCAGTTACACCAAATTGCATAATAAAGCTAGATACATGCTATATAATGACACTCATTTCTCAACCACTTTCTTGCCTAGATATAGCAAGTTTCCTGTTATTTATAGACATATTAATGCTACGTCATTTTTGTCAGCTGTATTCTTTGATGCTAACTATGACGTCATAACAAACTTGTGTAGATTCAATTTCACATCAAAGAGAATGTCAGATGAATATACATGTGTTAATCATGGCAGAACAAACAGTCCACATGAAGTGTATTGGTAAAAATGACGCATTGATTACAATGGCTCCATTAAGCATTGTGGATTTGCCTTGTCAGTGTCAACTAGTTACCACCACCTTTAATTTAAATGAAAATATGTCCATGTGTGAGATTGATTTAAATTATACGATAAACACCGGCATTAACATTCCACTGTTTCTCTCCATTAAGCTTGATTTCGACAAATATGGAAAGGGGAATTGAATTGAAGGAATTTTATGTCAATTTTTTTAAGATATGAGGAAGATTTAAATACACAAGAGGGTTATGTGATAGATATTGGGAAAAATGCTGAACAGCTCATTGTTAAGAATAGAGCTTACAGCAAGCCTTCCATTGGATGGAATGTTAATATAGTTAAAGTTTATGGCCCAATTATTAGTTTTTTTGCTTTCACTACTATATCTTCATGCATTTCATTCTATCTGCTTTACAGGCTCCATGGCTTGTTTACCTTGCTATTGGGGTTCAGTTCTTCTCTTGCAGCAAATCTGACTCTTATGATGTGGGAGTCAGACAGCCTACTTGACAACCTTGAGGCTTCACTTCAGAATCTGTCCACCCTTGCCGACCCTAATCCCAGTCCTGTGAATTCAACATTGGATATGCAGGACAAATCTTTCAAATCCAACTTGGCAATCGGATTCTATGTACATCTTTCAATGGTCAACCTGATTCTATTTTGTAAATTTATAAAGTGCATCTACAGAGCGAGGGCCAGTAGATATCATGTCATGGGACCCGCCGGCACCAAAGTTTTTCTGAAAATTAGATTTCAGGATGCCGTATATGCCTTTGAAATCTGTCCTATCCTTTATCCCATTTCCTCCATCACCTTCCAATTGACACCCAGGATTCATGGAATCCGCCCCCCACGCTTCATCTGTCGTCGCATTGAAATCAGCTGGGAGTGCTTCGGCATGCTTGAGTATGTTGCCTCAGGATGACTGATGAAGATTGCACTGCCAAAATCTCTGAAGGTGCCACGATCATGTGCAGAGGAAGTGAGACATGTTATAAACACTGGTGCATTTGGGGCTGCCATTATGATGGCCGATGCACATGGCCATACCATGTCGTTTTTGGGTGACCCATGATGCCACGCAATGGTAGATACATGTGATGTGTGGTTCATGTTGTAATGTTATAAACATGTTATATTTATCGCATAATTAACAAGATACATACACTTAATTAGATTAAGATTTAGTATTAAGTTACTAATATCTACATAGCATTGAGATTGTACTATTACTTAAGTTGATCACTTTCTATCTGTATGCATGTGCTTATTTCATTTCCACCAAGATAAGATTATAGAATATTTGAGATAATTTGAATATACATATTCAAAGACATGTGGTTATTATGAATGCATAGAGTATATTACCTTAATTAAGGTTCTGCCATGTAATTAGGACATTGAAATTATAATAATGTTGTACTTTTATGAATATAAATAGTAATATTACACACACATTAGAAATACAGCCCATTTAATGTAATGAATTCAGCACCTCATATATGATAAATTCCTGTGGGTTTATTTTTCAATTTTTTCACAATGTAGGATTATTGGTATGGAGATGGAGACAGCACCCTCATGAATTGTGGGTGGCGCCAAGTGCTTAGTCGAGTGGGACCTAATGACAGACATATAGGATGATTATTTGATACCATATAGACATTTATAGTTCATAACTTCAACATGGCGAAGTTATACGTCATCAACATTCAAGTCAACAATTATTATATCAAGAACTATTAATACGCCTACATTTGGACTTTATAGCACTTATTGCCTTTAATGATACCGTTGTGTAACGTGACCCAGCATCACGTTGATTTACATATATGTGTAGTGGCAAGGAGAAAGGGTGCTCTGTGCTAAAAGTCAACTTTAAAATTCAGATCACTAGCTTTACAGTGATATATTGCATGAGAAGATACTCCTGTTAGTTTTGGAGGAATAGCTTGCTAAATTTATATGGATAGGTATGACCATTTTGTGAATGTCAATAAGCCCTACGTCTCCATAGGTATTAGATACAACTATAATTTGCATAATTTAGGCTAATTAGCTAAATTAGCATAAAAAAATCATTCTTTTGCCCATAACTTTTGATCTAGAAATGATATGTTCATTCTGTTTTCACCGTAGTGGACCTTGTGAAACGTTCCTTCAAATAGGATCATCAATTTTCTTATTCAGAATGAATATCATGTTTCCATGGCAACAGAAATCAACAAAAATGCTTATTTTGGCCCAAAAACATTCTCTATAATGCCAAATATGGAACCTTTCCCCCAAAATATTCTCCATAAAAAATAGCCTATAGCAGTTTTAGGCATATTTTTCCTATTCTAGCCCATAGTGGTGCCCCCTGGTGGCTAAAACAGGTACTAAATCCCGCAGGAACCCCCATTTCTGCTTGCTTGCTCAAATATACTGACATTTTACTAGACGTATAGACGCTGAGTTGGACAAGTCGCCAACAGATTTTCATAAGTTGCCGATTTATGATTGGTTATGAACATTGACATTGGATTATATAGCTACTATGCTATGGACTGATATTTCTAACCATTTAAGGTTTTACATATACATTTCGTCAGCTATTCATAATTATAGCTGTACTGACATAATACTCGACATTTTATGATTTTCATGACAGTTTGAGTGCATATTGCAGATGCATAGTAGTAATCATATTGACCCATGACTAAGGTTTTTTATGGCTCAGGAGAAGTCGTCAATATTTTGATAAATTGTTCTAGATGTGAAAGGTTTTCACTGAGCAACATCTGGTTTCGATCGCTGTTTTTGGAAAGTTTTCAAAATTTTAACATTTAATGACAATTGTTTTAATTGTCAAGTTAGGATATATTCTGTATAAAATACTAGTAGACCGCAATGCATGAACCCAAAAAGTGAAGTTGAACTTATCATGACTGTTTTCTGACTGAGATATTATATTTTTTTCTTAATGCACATGACTTACTGTCTTCCCAAAAAAACAGTTCTAGACAGGGTGCGACCTCGTTTTGGCCGTTGTGGTGATTTCCATGGCAACCATCTCTAAAAAACAGATTTTGCTCTAAAAAGTGCATTTTGGTTGCCTATGGGACTTTTTGAAGATCACCTATCCCCCTAAATCAGCTACTAGCTTTTCAATGGAATTATTATTGTGTTGCCGGGGTAAGTGGTTGCCTAGCAACAGGGCATTTTATGTCATAATTCCTTAAACCCCATTTCAGTAATTTACCACTACCGTTTCCATTTACATGTGGTAATTATGTTGATGTGGCTACATTGCCATGGTTCATTGTTGCTTAGCAACCAATATATCTACCTATCAACCAATGGAATTTACCAATATTGCTGCAAAAGCCTAATTTATGTTCATAAATGCCCATTATCACTATCAGGAATAAGTTATTTTAAAGGCTTTAGGCGGCATCAGTGTTTGTTGATAGGGTGAGTGGTTGCTTAGCAACAGCAATTTTTGTAATAGCAACCAAAAGAAATGTCTACCACAGACTTTGTCTAACACTTCTGGCTGTGACTAAAGTGACCAGCATGAAACAGTAAGGATACATTCATCTTGCTATGCCTATAGTTGCCTAGCAACAGAAGGTATCTACCTAGCAACCAATATTAAATGTGCTTTTTAAGCACAAATGATCATAGGTGCCTGAAGTACTGCTGTCTGACGATATCCAAAGGGTTATATGAGGATTTGTTGTGGTTACTAGGTTACTATGGCATATGTGAGGCTGTTGGTTACTAGGCATTATATAAGTTGCTAGGCGATAATAAACCATGACAACACAGCCACATCAACTAGAAACCTAGAAGGGAGTGGTAAATTACTGTAATAAATGATTTTTGGCTGTTTTTTAGGGAATTATGACATAGAATGTCCTGTTGCTAGGCAACCACTTACCCTAGCAGCACAACAATAATTCTATTGAAAAGCTAGTAGCTGATTTAGGGGATAGGTGGTCTTTAAAAAGTCCCCTGGCAGCCAAAAATGCACTTTTTAAAGCAAAATCTGGTTTTTGGAGGTGGCTGCCATGGAAACGGCCATAACGGCCAAATGGGGTCGTACCCCATCTGGAACTTTTTTTGGAAGAGAGTAAGGCATGTACATTAAGAAAACATATAATATCTAAGTCAGAAAACATGATAAGTACTACCTAATTTCTAGTTCTCTTATGAGCCTCGTTTTAAAGGGTCTACTTGTAGGTTGTGTATTTACAACAGACACACATAAAACCATTTCAAATGTATGGCTGGGATTCCATGCCATTGGGGGAGCAAAAGAAATGTTTACATGCACATCTAGTGTTTCATAAAGGCAAGGACTTTTGAAAAGTAATGTTGCTTAACAGTTTTGAATGGGATTATAAATGTAACAATATTATATATGACGTTGACAATTACGTCACTGTTTGGGTTTCAAAACACAAAGTGCAAGTCTTTCTTTGTTCTGGCACTGGTCTAAATGTAAGGTTGCAACTCTCAAATTTATGAGTGTTTTTCTAACGTTTACACATTCTTAAAGGAAGTTTATAGCTGTTAGGACAACCCGAAATATTTGTATAACTTAGAGGCTTTCGCAGATTTATTAAATAAATTTGGTGAACTATTTGTTCACTTCATCTTCAAATATGGACATGAAGTGTACAGACATGTTATAAGACCAGAAGATCCTCTATATCCCTATTCATAAATTATAAATTTGTAAGAGTGGATGAGCACACTGGCTTATTAAGCCGTTAGTTATTATGGGACTATATACTCCCAGGTATATATATATATAATTAATGAGTGATACTTTGGTACTACTTTACCCTGGGCGCATGGTTTTCTATGACGTCACACATAACATTTCCTCCAGTATATAAACTCCACCAGTTGAACTAACGGTCAATTGGCTTCGTATACTCGGACAGCATACACCACACTGTATGGTGCTGGAAATTTAAAACTTAATTGTTACTGTGACATATTGTGATTATTGTATATATTATTATATTGTATTATATTGTTATATGTCTATATATTGCTATGTTATTGTATTGTAAATTATTGTTTTATTAAATAAAGGCATGTATAGGATTGATATTGACAAAGTCAATTCTCATCAAACCCAATGTCTTCTTATTTATTCCATATTTATTGTTATAATTATTATAATGTTTCATTATTAATTATTACCGGTACACTCGATCAACACATTAACTTATACATTCAACAATTTTTCAAAATTTTTTAGCTGAACAGCTAGTGACCTCATTTTTGAAAACTCATTTGCGTATAATTGTTAGGATTAAGTGTATTCTAGTTTTAAGTGAATGATATTAGTACTTTTTAAGATGGCTGGTGACCCTGATCTCAAAGCGATGGATTTCTCAGATTTCCTTCAGAATATTGCAAAGTCTGTCATCAATAGTTAACCAAACATATAAAAAAATAGCTGATTCAGAAAACATTATATTCGAATATACACGTCAAAACAATATCATTAATAGTCATTTCACAGTAACTCTTTCGGAAATAGAAGTAGTAGTATTAGAAGAAGATGCAGGTTATAAAGGTAGACTTTATAGTATCAGTATGATTGTGTTTGACAAGCTAGCTGACTATTGGATAGATTTAATTTCAATCTACATATTGCCTTATTTTTACTTCGATCAACCTACCGCTGTCAATATAATCGATCAGTATGATCCTGTGTTCCTAGGATTTGCTATTGATCATGCACTTGAGATTAGAATGCATGACTTGGACGTTGACGAATGGGTCGATGACAATAGTGACCTTAGGAATTAATAATTTATATTAGGTCCATGGTTTACATTTGTGTGTCAAAATTTAACGTTTTAATATTAATCATGGATTGCTCAGAATTTAGACTTAATATGGCAAATGCCATTAGCAATATTACAGCATCTTTCCAGCGATTAAATAATCTTGGTGAAGATTGCATGCGATACACATGTTTAAATTCTAGTTTATCTTCATATTTTGAAATTTTGGCCACAGGCACTGAAGTTCATGTGCAATTCAAAGTTCCAGGGCATGATCTAAAAGAATTCACGATCATTATGATTAGGTTTGAATTTCTTCATAGTTATGTAATTGACCTTGTAGCGATCGATACACTGCCATATTTAGATCTCGATTAACCAACCCCTGCAAGCACCAGTGATTTCTATGGTTCAGATTTCTTAAACTTTATATTAAACTATGGTCATGAAATCATACACTACGCTTCTGGGACTGATAATTATAGGAATAATATCGTCTATTTTAGGATATGATATTTGTTTGTGAATGGTTATTGATTTAATAACCATCGATGTACACACGTTGTATATGACCATTGTATTACTGTATTAGGTAATATTTTGTGTTTATATATGACTTATTTAACTACATAACAGCATGGTACTTTTGCCATACCGCCTATATTGTTAGTTTCCCTAGTCGTTTCTCTAACAATGACAACCAATTGTGCTGCTAATGTATAAACCATCATATAATCTGATTAAATATATCAGTCATGTCAAGTAATCTAGTATGTGTTAACAAAGATAGTCGATCTTTGAAAATGTGCTTTTGGTGCAAATTGGCACCATCACATTGGTATTATTTTCTCAATACTTTCACAAATATTTTTTCCAAGGAGGGAGTTATGTGATAAGTAGAGAACTCATCCGCTTTTACTTTATTAATATATTGTACATTATACCATTTATACGACATCCATTATCGCTCACTATACCATACTAGACTATAATGTATGCAGAAGTCCCACACCCTGCCACTAGGGGTGTACACCTGATGGTCATTGTGTATATAATTATACAGCCAGGTGCTAGTACACTATGTTCATTTGTTGGTTAAAATACCCCAGAGCTAGATATGACAACAGTAAAAGGCCTAATAGGTGGACAGTTAATGATAATCTCTCAATATCTCCATACATAGAAGGCTGATCAATTCCATACTTCTGGACATGATGTGTATTATATTTATATAACAGATGGTAAGGCAGTTTTTAAAACATGGATGTTTTACTATGTGTAATATGAGTTGAGCAAAAGGTTAATTTGGCACCTAATAGCGGACACAGGAATCTTATAGTGGACAGTGCACTTGCCTTGTTTAACATCATTACACATGAAACTTATATTATCATTACCTCTCATCGTTTCAATAAACATCAGATAAGGGATGATATGAACTCCAATGTCAGATTTTTTTCCATGAGGATTACGAAAAATATGCAGTGTCATTAAATTGTTGTGTAATTACACGTAATATTCATGTATCAGGTAAAAGATTGATAAGCAAAACTGAAGGGCCATTGCCTGAATTTAAGCAAAGAATACTCATTATTTAAAGGTGTCCTTCATTAGGTGCCTCTTAATGAAAAGTACCTATAATCGTATACTACATCAATGAGGGATGTAAACCTTAAGATGTCATGGAAAAACATGATAATCCATGAAGTAAATTGTTCAGATGAACACATTACCACTGATTCAACTTAGAAAAGTCACTGAAGGTCGACCAAAACCTGGATTTGACTGTAACTGAATCAGACTACATGCCCTATATGCATCAAACATCCTACCCCCTTGCCGTCATGATGCATCTACACTGCCCTAGTGGTGACATTGAATAATAATGCATCGAACCACCCTGTATAGGAGGGTTTAAACCCTATACATTACTCTCGGTGGCTGTTTTCTTTTATTCTTATGCATAACGATGACAGCGTAAGGGGGCATGGTTCATTGCTTGGCACTTAACAGGTCCATGACCATCTTGGTATATATTTACATCTTAAATGCTCACGGGGCCATACTGGAGAGCAACATTTTTATTGAAACCTGTTATGAAGTAGACACATGGGTCGGGTCAGAAATAGCTCCCCACCCTAAACCAGTGTCATATATAAGGACAACTATTCAAGAGAGAGACTTAGGGCATTCAATATGGAAATAGATTAAATCTGAATTAAAAGTCTACAGTATAAAGTCTGAGTCAATGGATTGTCAGATGAGGGGTTGAGCTTCACAAATGATACGACTTGTGAAAAATACTCGTAAGTGAGTGTGAATATAGATTATTTGTTTACATTTGATATCATTAATTCAAAGGGGTCAATTTAGGTTCCTATTGAAATGCACAGTGCAACAACAGCTCAAGTGCCTCGGAAGCTAAATAATCCTTCTATGCCCGGGAGGATAATAAACTATTGTTCTTAACAGTTCATGACCAAGTCCAGCAAAACGATGCTGGTCTGAAGTGAGCAGACGCGAGATGAGCAGATGCGGGACAAGCAAACACAGGACAGATATTTTTCCATTATTTGCCTATGATGCCAACATATTTTGAATATATGGGACGAATATGGTCCTGTGAGATTAACTATGCATATGATGTCATCAAATCATTAGTTTCAGCTTTGTAATGTCCAGAAAAAAGAGTTTTAATCAAATTTGCTCTCTTGTCCCGCATCTGCTCATTTTCTTGTCCCGTGTCTGCTCATTTATGGAGCAGCTCATCAGTTTTTAGCTTATTACAACCACAATTCTTTTATCTTTGGGGTATTATGGTCTCAAGGAATCTCACAGTACCATATTTGTCCCATAAATAATGTTCAAAATTTGTGGCCATCATAGTTAAATAATGGAAAAAATATCTGTCCTGTGTCTGTTCATCCCACATCCGCTCGTCCCGTGTCTGCTCACTTCAGACCTGCATCACTTTTGCTGGACTTGGTTTCATACTGATGTCAAATTAAATTATCTCAAAGCGAGCAGATCTCTTCCGATACTGAATCTTTGAAAAATGTTGAAGGCTGAACATAAAGCAGACCTGGTATGAGAGATGATCAACCCTGGGGCACATAGCATGTGCTGGTGTGGCACCCCTACGCTCGCGCCCTCAGGGGCTGGTAAGGGGGTGATCATTTTGTAATTGGAGGGAGGGGGGCTGGTGGATTTGAAGGGGGGTGAGAATTTTTTCGACCCCTTGACCAGGGGGGTCAAAATAATTTCACCAGTTTTCAGTGAAAAAGACCATCCATTACGTTAAAATGGCGCATGAGAGAGGTGTAGACCAGGATGATTTACCTTCTTTTCTACATTTCTGCTCAAACATTTACATCTTTTTACTGGTAAATTCGTATCAAATGATGCACCTATTCTGCTTTTCATAGCAGATTTTAAAACAAGTACAATATATAGATGTGAGCATTATACTCCAGGGTACAGGATATCTATTACAGAAATGCATATAGTGGGGACCTCTTATGACACACACACAAACTGGTAGTACAGCCAAAGTGGTCATTATGACGACTTAGGGTAATCATAAAGGTCTGACGACCCTCTGACGACCCTAAACTCGTCATATATGACGACTTTCCAGTAACGGCATGTTTTCAGTGTGGGTACTAGCATGTTAAAGTATATAGATCTATAGCATGTTATCGTCCTGGTCACACCTATGACACAAGATGTTTCCTACACAGTCATGTTCAACACAAAGAATAAGTCTGTGAAGTACATGCATAGTTATTGGGTGAAATGTAAGGGTCTATTGTGGTTGTCTCTGTGTCTGGGGTAGTCTGAGCAGATGTTGTGACTAACCAGGATTCGGCCCTCTTCTCGAAATTGGGTTACTTATTCTATATTACTCAAGCTCTACCTGCGCAGTTTGTGGACCTTTCACAATAACCAGAGGAGGAATAACATGCCTCTAGGTGAGAAATAGGACAGGCCAAAGGCTTTAGAATTATAGATATCTTGAGCTATACACATATACAATGCACATACGTTGTATTTGTATTCTTTTTACCCGATAAATCACTTTTAAAAGGAACTGGTACGCCCCAGGGTTGAATAAAGAAACCCCACCTTTGCCAATGAATTTCTCGTTGGTTTTAACATGATTGTAACATACACTCAAAACCTGGAAGATCCGAAACTAATCAGTGGTGACGACTTTAGGTCCTCAGGTTGACAATACATAAAACATCTACCTTAGATGGTCAAAATACAATACTGACAATACATAGCCGTCATCCTGACGACTAAGGTCGTCAGCTTGACGACCTAAAGTCGTCATTTTGCAATCAGGCACCCACTATTTAGAACTATACCACAGTACTTCTGTATTGATCAATTTTGGGCACTGGCCTCTTTTCTGCAGTGGAGACAAGTTTTTAGTGTGATATAAAAAAAAGTTGGGATCGTTGGTCATTATGAAAGATACATTATAGTGTTCGCATATGTGGCAATAGGGCCAAATAAGAAAGAAGGTGTTTTTTTTAAGTCGTTTATTGGGCAAAAACAAGGTACATAAAAATGTAAAATGTTTAACCTAGCACCTATGCATTGTAGTGCTTACGCTAGGACCCACAATATAACTTAATTCGATTCAAATAGACATTTTTGATTAACAATAATAGCAGTCATATTACATAGTTTCTTCCACTTAACCTACTAGGGTTTTATAGTTGTAAACTACCCTAAGTAACAAA
This sequence comes from Acholoe squamosa, assembly GCA_949317995.1. Lineage (NCBI taxonomy): Eukaryota > Metazoa > Annelida > Polychaeta > Phyllodocida > Polynoidae > Acholoe > Acholoe squamosa. Next base: position 42,575,687 of record OX439044.1, on the reverse strand, counting down.
AATCTGATGCTTTTAGTAGTGATGATAATGAGATGAGATGAACATAGAAATATATTATCATAGGTCTGATATATATACTTAGTTTATATAAAGCAATTTGGGTAAACTTTCCTCACACTATTTTTAAATTCATAGAAGTTATTAATGACAGTATATTCTGGTTTTAGTTGATTCCATCTTAATATAGCTCTGTAATAAGCGCTTCTTAATACAGTTGGTTTCAGGCAATGTGGGACTAACAATCTTTTACCCTGATGGTACTGTGTAGCTATATTCCTACTATCCACAAGATTTATATTTTGGGTCAACATAAAACCATAAGATAATAGATGTAGATCTCGTCTAACATGAAGTTCTGAACAATTACTCCTTTCTTGTATCTGTTTAGTAGTCATAACAGGATTTTCTTCTAGTTTAACTTTATATACCATTCTTAAGACTCTATTTTGTAACATTTGAAGGTCTCTATTTTCTCCTCTATAATCACGATCCCATATAAAGTCACAATAGTCGAATATAGGTAGTATCATAGATTTGAAAACAGTTAGAGAGGCATTTTCATCCAACAGACCTCTTACTCGTCCCATTTGGAAAATCCTGTGTCTAATAGTTCGCATGGTATTTTCTCTGTGTTTTACAAATTTCAACTCAGTATCCATTAATAAGCCTAGGTAGGGAAAATTGTCCACCTTTTCAAGGATCACATTGTTCATTAAAAAAAAAAAAAAAAAACAAAAAAAAAACTGTTTCCAGTCACCAAACCGACCCTAGTAAAACAGTTTTTTTTTTATTTTGAAAATTCAGGAGTGTGTTGCTCCTATGGTAAAAAGAGCTGTCAGTAGGTACCCCCTTTTCAAAAGAAGTCACGCTCTGCTTCACCATTCAACTTGCACTCACTACATTAGTCTGAAAAGTCACCTGCCTTGTTTAAAACAGAGAGAGCTGCACTATCAGGTACCTACTCAAGTCACACAGTCTATAGTATATTATACTGACTGACTTCCCCCAACTAGGTACCTACTCAAATCCCCCTTTTTTAGCACCATACTTGAATGACCACTTGTGAGCAACAAAAGGGAAGTTATAGCTACATGAAAAGAAAGGACTGGAAATGAGGGCATTTATAGCCATCTCTTCCCTTTACTATAGGAGCAACACCCTCCTGAGAATTTTTGAGATTTTTCTTTCGTATTTTTCATATTTCTTTTTCATCAATTTTTCATGAATATAATCTGTGGGTGTCTACTAAATAGCTTCTCTAAGCATATTCTTTGCATATTTTTATACTTATCATATGTTTTCCATGTTCCTGCAAACTGGTTTGGACTATCTCAAAGAATCAGGTAGATCTGCCCATACATTTCTATACAAAATAAAAAGAAAAAAGAAAGAAAAAGAAAAAATCCGACCTTCCGACCCTAGGGTTTTGAGTCATGTTACTGGAAATTATTTTTTGGGCCTAGTGTATTGCCTCTTACAATGATTTGAAGGGAAGGGGGCGTTGTAATCAGCCTAGCCTTTAGTGAAATAAGCTGCTGGTATCTTAGATCTAGCTATGACTAAGCAATTATTGAAGAGTCACTTCCGATCATAGCACAACACATAGTCGATTCTTTTTTCAAACCATAGGATCTTCTGGAGTGCCCTCCTGGGCTCTGCTGGCACAGCCCAGCTGAGTGAGGCTGATGTCATTATAGCTCTAGAAGTGATTTGATATATGTGGGCCTTTCATGCCCATCCACCTGAGCAGTGATCAGACGACTCCGAGAGCCCTACCTTCTCCATTCATCTCACCAGAATTACCCACACTGAGTTCACCAAGCCACAAATTCATTTTCACAACAAATTGGCTGCATTTATCACCTTACCTACACTGCAAAAATGGTGTTTAGATCCTAAACACAATTCTAAACATATTCTTGCAACGTTTTTGTAATCACATTAATTTCCTAAACATGTTTAGCCAAACAATGTGCTTAGCTCAAGTGTTTAGAAATGTAGGTGTTTAGGTTGAAACTTTTGTGTTTAGATATATGAATTTTTGTGTTTAGGTGTTTAAGAATTTTTGTGTATAGATGTTTAAATGATTTGATGGAGAGTTAAGGTTTGCAGACATGTATGAATTAAAAAACAGAGATATATTTTGTTTTTTTCCTCATTTACTTGGGGGCATCAGCAGGTATTTACTTGTCAAAGTCTCGAAAGATGTCAGCCACACCTATATATGTGTACATATAATACACACTGCATCAGAGTGAGAGACTTGAGAAAGTACAACAGCTTGGCAGGAAGGACATTGCCTTATCTATTGCAGAATAACATCAAATAGGTGTCAGTCATGGAGTTTATTGATTATTTTATGGTAATGATGGTGGCATGAAGTGAATCTAGTCAATTTTCTATTGCCCTTTCTATTCACATGACATTCTATGAAATGAAACCATGATAAACATGGGATTTGGGGACATTTGTCACAACAATTGATTATAACTGTGTGCAGATAGTCCATTCAAAGGTAGTGCTGCTACCTGGTGTGGATTCAACATCCAAGTATCTAAACATATTGATGTTTAATTCTAAACACCTATTATTCAACTGTCTCAAATCTAAACATCTAAACATGTTTAGCATAAATGCTTATGTAGTTAGAATAAAAGTGTTCATTTCCTAAATGTGTAGTCGATGAGACACCTAACTGACCTATATGTTTAGGTTTTAAACATGTTTAGACCTAAACGTGTTTAAAATCTAAACACCATTTTTGCAGTGTATACATACTTCCCATCATGGTGGACTGCAGATGCTCGACTTATACACCATCCACTATTTGCCTGACAGTCCCACCCACCTTAAAGGAAGTCTCAAAGTCAAGATTTAGAACAGAAATAGAGAAAAGTAGGGTACACAGCAAGTAAATAGGAAATAGAGGTCTGCTAGGGACTTGATGTCAGCAGCCAAACAAGCGAGGAAACATGAGAGACCTAGGCCCCCAGAGCATGCAGTGCCATGTCTCAGTTCATCAGCGTTGTAATTGACATTGGGTAAACCAACCTCTTCAGATAAAACCCATGTGCATGGTCTGAGCAATGTTCCCTCATATAAGGTAGTTTTCGTGAATTCATCATGGGTTTAGATTGCCTAAAGCAGCTGTTCAACCAGGGCCTATTTCAGCTCCCGAGATGGAAGGGGTCTGGGTTTGATTAGACTGTTTTGTTATCTAGTTTAAGACTAAACTTGCATCATACAATATCCAGAGTGTGTTTATTATCTATAGATTCATTGACTCTCTACTCTCTACTGAATAACACAGGAACATCAATTATGAAGTCTAAAGGTGAGATGAGGTAAGCTTCCTGTACTGAGAGTCTATTATCCATTTTAGATAATACACGGTCAATCAGAACGCAGCATTGAGGATAATGCATCATGACTTTTCCCAGCCATGTTATAAAGAAGGTTAAGCTTTGAAGATCTCAATTATCTCAGACCTGTGGACTGATATCACCTGCCTGAGGCATGCTGGTGACGATGGCGTCACCTGCTTGGAGGCCGGAGATGATGCACTGACGCCCTGCTTGAGGCCAGTGATGGTGGAGAGCCTCGTTCTGAGTGCAATTGGGTGATAAGGTCATGACATCACACACAGTGATCTGGCGGCAGCCGCGGATGAGTCGCTACACCGTCCATCAGTGACTGACATCTGTCAGTCAGCCGTCATTTTGTGGAATGATCACATGACCTCTCCACCATCACTGGCCTAATCAACGATGAACAAGGATTGTGTCTCCTCAACATAGGCTACATTAAATTATGAATAGGACGACCTTAAGAGAAGAAGGCTTTATTATTGATCAGCTGATTATTAACCTCCTATTGCATCAAATTTCCAAATGGAAACCCATCCTGAATTACATTTTACGTATATATGTGCTTATTATGTTTTCAAATCATATTTTGAGCAATATGATTTGTCCTCATAATTGAAGTTCACCCTTTTTCCTTTCTTGATCGTCCTTTTTGCAGACAAACAGATAGGAAAATCTCTTAGCATGCTTTGGAAATTAAAATGTGAAACAGAATTGTCCTTACTGCATTTCATTGAGAATCATTGATTAAATGTGAAAAACATTGCTCTGATCTTATTAGCCAGCTCAACAACCACAGTGTGTTACTCTAAAGTGTCCTGGTAACGTCGCATCCAATGGACCAGGGTGGCCACCACATCATTTGAAATAGGATTTCAGTCAACAGGCTGTAACCTGTGTCCAGATTAGGTAAAAACACTAAAATACCCTAAGTAGCTTTGATGTAATTTCTTGTGAAACCTAGGTTGGTGTGTACAACTGAAAATTGTAAATAAGCTCTAAATGCGTTTTATTATAAATACTGACATTGCATAAAATTTTCTTGACCATTAAGAGGTATGATGTGTGTTTTTTTTTTAGCGCCTCCCATGCCGCGTAGCGGCGGTACCGCGAAGTGGTATGGGAGTGTGCTATGATGATTGCATTTCCCCCATGTGATGAGGTGTCACTATACAGAATCACCAAACTGGCACAAGCTAAAATCTTTATATCCACTGCAACACACATGTAAGCAAAGCATGGCTTAAAAAAACGCTGGGAGGCGTTTTTTACGTGGTCACAACCGCATTTCTTGTTTATGAAATTAGTTCTGGTGTGATTGCTTGAGGCCTCTTTAGTTCTGATCTCCTTAAATATGTTCTGAGCATACCCCTGGATCACCTAACCAAAAATTGGTCTAAATCATTTTTTGGCATATTTTACCCATATACTGCCCCCTAGTGGCCAAAAGCAGTACTTAAAAAGTATTACTCATTATTATTGAGATAATTATGAGATCTAGGTTTCAGACCCCAATGTACCATTCCAGAATTTGTGAAGACATTCATTGTTTTCTTGCAACAGAGAGCTCGTCCCAGCATTGGTCTTCTGTAGCCCTTTTAGGATCTTAAATTATGTGAAGGTAGTTTAACCCATCTTTAACCCTGAACAGGTTGGCGTTGATCCCTAATTGCCCTGCGGGCTTGGGGTTATTAGGGATCAACCCCAACGAGTTCAGGGTTAAAGATGGGTTGAATCATTTATCTAACAGATTCCTAGATTTTGTATTAATTTCTTACCTTACAACCTCATAATAAATGCAGGAGAAGAGATTTTATATGTGGAACCAACCTGGTTCGTTTCGTCATGGCTGTCAGCAGAAGTCGTCTTGTGCTTTCTTGTCCATATTCTGGGGCCTCTTCGCCACAGGGCCCCAGAATGTGGATAATCAAGTTGTTACATTGAAATGTTAAGCTTTTAACCTATCTATCCTTTACTACATGGTGCCCAGGATTATTCTCGCCAAGTTTCAGTGCCATTCTGGTCTATATATGTGACATATACTAGGAATAGGGACCTTAATGCACCCTGCACTAAGGGCCTTTTTCGCAGATCCTGTCACATATAGTAGCCAAATACCAACAAATTCTCTATAAATCCAAGCGAGTAGCCATGTCGGGGCATGTTGTCACTGTAGAACTTACACACTTACAAGGTCACATGTTCAACAAGCCGCAATGGCGGGTGCTGAGATATCGATATGAAAAATCATTGGATTCTTATTTATTTTGAATGTTATGGAGTCCTTTGGCATGGCATGTTCATATAGGATATCTAAGGATGTTTTCCTATTAATAACTCGACATGGCACCATTGGATTCTATGCAAGGTATGCAAAGACCCAGGTATGTTGGACAGCTTGTTCCAATCCTTCAGATACATTGGCTTCTACTACCGTTCTGCGTGGAGTAGTGGACAGCGAGTTTGTCTATTCCACAGGGGCCGGGGAACCATTCCCATAGAACCCTGAACGGTTTTAACTGGAAATGTACGGAGGGGGTTGACTTTGTATACTTCTCGCATTTATCAACATGTCCAGGTTCAACCCAGCAGCTTATTGGCTTGATAACGAACTGTGAGTTTCTTGGCTTGATAACGAACTGTGACTTTAAAAGGGATTGATATATTTTGGCCACCCAATATGAGATGATTTATTATAATGACAATGGAACAGCATCATCTACTTTAGTGACCCGATTACCATTATTGGTAGGGAAGACATGGTTATCAAGATTGATGATGCCCCGTGACCACCCCAAAGCTGATAAAGTATCCTTCCTCCTTACCGTGATAAAGCACCATAAGTACATCGACGGATTGCCAAGCACATAGTCTGCAAACAGAGTTTCTGATTCCATTAGCAAGTACTTGTCATTGAATCTTAATAGGATTTCAAGATTTGAGCTCCTTCTTTCAGTTTTCACCTCCCTCACAATTTGAGGACCATTTGATCGTCCCACAAAAGAAGTAGTTGTCAAAAGCATAGATCTACCAACAATGACCAGGGTTGATTGGGTGAGTGGTACTGTGTGTGGGTCAGGTGTTCAATGTGTGAGTGGTTCTGATCAGAACAGACCATAGAAAGCAAGGGCCATTGCAAACTGGCTTTTATGTAACCATGGGATTCGGAATCAGTTGAACGACCCTTGATTATAATGGGCTCAGCAAAGCACATAGAACGCAACAGACCAACCTGCAGAGATGTAAGAGCCCTAAAATTCTAATAGGGGTTTGACCTTCAGAAGGAACAATTTCACATTATACCAAATCCCACTATTTGTTTAAAATGCTCAGGCTATAAACCAGAGAATTTGGAGGCCTTCTGAGCCCCTAGAGAACAAAGAACAACAATCATCATCGCCTTGGGATGTGGATGAAGAACAGGAGGCTGTTGTGAAAAGATTCGGGGATTCCTTCTCACTGTAGCTAACTCACCTTCCAGTTCCCCACAAGGAACTAGTTGGGAATTGGTTCTTACTTGGGAAATATTCACCATTGCAGGACCACTTAAACCACATCTATGACCAATTACCTTTTGGCAACACAACAGAAAATTGATTCCCTGAGGTCAGTCAGTTCCATTTTTGGGAATAACACCTCTGACAGAACTCTTTTCCTATCCTTTTGCAAACCGTCCAGGTTTCAACCAATGAACTCTACATTTATGAATGAAATGATGAAATAGAACAAGGCCCTTTATGATTATTTATGATTATTTAGAAACTGAGAGGGTAGAGGTAGATTCCAGGGGAATTCCAGTCTCCTATTGCTTCTGGTGTACCTTATGAGGCTTTCACTCTTTGTATTATAGATATCTAATAATAAGTGACAGGATCTGCGAAAAGGGCCTTTAGTGCAAGGTACCTTAAGGTCCATATTCCCAGTACATGTCACCTATACCGTCCTTGGAGGGTTGGGTTATACTGAAGATTTGATTCATCCTCCATGAATGAAACATACTGTGAACACATAAATGATTATCTGAGAATATTTAACCCAATTACATGCACCAACATGAAAAGGCTCTGTGACTAGGTGAACATTTTCTGAAAGAAAAGGACTAAGAGAAAGAAAGACGTAGGGAATGCAATTTCGCCACGATGAAATAAACCGAGTCTCTGTGGAAAAGGCATGACAATACCGTGACATAAAATGCCAATAGTTTTTGTCTAATTTTTGCGGAACCAAATTCAATTAAGTTTCCAAAAAGGCAAGAAGAAGTGATTAAAGTATTATTAGTTGAAGCAGTGGGAGGTCTTTGAAAATAGGAAGGTGGCATTTCTTCTTGAAATGAAAGGGGACGTGTAAGCTATTCTTACCAACATAGTCTAGCATATTGTATTACCTCGACCAATCGGCAGCATGAGGGAAAAGATTGAGTTTACTGCCTCTGATATTCAATAGCCGTATATTGGAATCTGAAGTATTCACTGGTAGTGCGATAGCGCATGTTGTATTGACAACACATGTTTGCAGAGGCTTCTCTCTGATATGAGCAGGGAATTCATCTACACTGCAAAAGAAAAGCCATCGAATCAATGGTAGTTAACCGGTAACTTTGGGTCAAAGCCTTCACCGTTATTTTCAGAGATTCCCGGTAATTTAGTGCTTTTACTCTGCTACTACTGGGGATTTATTGTAAAGAATCTCTGCTTCACTGCATATTGTGGTTCACTCTTGGACTTTAGGAGGATGCCTGGTATATCCAATAGTTATTTCTTAGAGTGTACCAAGTCCATTTGGTCTTTATTTTTGTCGTCGGCATGTCTATCTGAACAGCTAGCTAGATCTATACTGAATTCATTGCCTATCCCGTCTCTACAGATATTATGGTTGAACTAAAAAACTAAAACATGTACTGACATCCTTGATCTAAGACGATCTCCAATAAAGACATATGAAACCAATGGTCTACGTAGGAGTCGTTTCTTGCTGCTGAGTGTTCTAATATTTTCCTGACAGGGATTTGAATAGATCTACAAGTGTAAAAACAGACCTTGACCATTAACAGACTGCATATGGGTCAGGTCGCCAGAAAGCAGTAGATTTTGTGTTTTTTGGTCATTTTTGACTTTTATGGCTCTGAAGAAAAGGCGTTGTGAACCAATATTGTCTTACATAGACTCATTTGATAGAGAACACTTAGGGCTATCAGAAAAATGTCAATTTGTGGTCATCCATCAAAAACTTTAGGACTTATAGCCTGCTGAAGTGAAAAAAACGGCCAAATTTGTTCTTTTTTTATACTTTTTTGTATTTTTCACAAGTGTCCTGTATTGAATAAAGAACACTATAGAGTATCCCAAAGTTATTTTTTGTATTGTATATGATCATAGGTATCATTTCCATGAGGTTTGGACATGTTACTAAATAAATAGTAAATAATTATTAATAGATCCTATTGCAGAAAATAGTGTATTGAAAATAGGCTTAAAATACATAAAAATTGTGCGCTCTAGCCATGAGAATAATGGGGAAAATACAGAAGATTCACTAAATTCACAAAAATATTGGTAACAATACCAAAAATATTGATAAAATATTTTTCATATGATTTTCTCTAAGGAATCCAATTAAATGCATATATTTTACAACTTCTATCAATATAGCTCTCTTTGAAATGTCAAAATAATGCTCTATGAATTGAAAATAGCCGATTCCCCACCGAAATTGAAAAAAAAGATGTACTGGGCACCTTCATCCATATCAGTCCACTTAAGCATCTTGTGCCATCATCATTCCCTACTGGCTTATATAATACTCTAACCTATGCTTCATATTACATATTCTGAAAGATATTTTACTGCCCTCTTTGTTATCCTTTGAATCAGTGCTTTAATCTGGGCATAATATAGGTAATGGCCTCTACTATGTCAAGTTTGTTGAAAAAATCTACTTTCTCAAAATAATTCTGGGCAACAAACATCATCATTGGTATATGAAGGTGGTCAAAAGCATTCATGTAGGACCTAAAGAGACTATTAGAAGCAATGTTGTTGTGACTACAAGGGTATAAGCCATCCTGGGGAGAGGGGTCGGACTTGCTTATAACACCAATATCAGTCATTTAGCAGGCATTTGTTCTCATACAATACATTACCTGTACTGCCATAACACACCAGGATGAGATGAGATTAGGCAGTGTAACCCTACTTCAGAGGTATCAACATGGGCTTTGCTGCATTGTTCATCAGACGTATTAACCTTTCTATTAAGGGGTCTTAATTAGTTGTGTGATGATTATTTCTATTGCGGTGTAAACACCCTATATAATTTTATCCATCCATTCCCAATGCCATACCAGTGCTACATTGTAGATTTATACCCAGAAATTGACGCCAAAATCGCAAAACGGTAGTTCCAATAATTTCCTCTAGATGGCATATCATTCACCCTGGAGCCTACAGCAACCTCTGTATGTATCTTAATAAATCAAATATGGTCTCACTAATTTTATAGTCAAGAAATAATCCAAAATAGTCGGAAATTATCAAATGAAGTCAGGAAATTGAAAGGTAATGTTAAGAACTGTCTAATGAGGAGTTTGGGAATAATGAGATTAAGTTAGGAAATTAATTGGTGAGGTCTCGAATGAAAACCCAATTGCACCCAAACCTACAAAAGCATTGCAGGATGTCTATGGTGACTCCTCCTCTTAAAATAGGACTCAACAGCGTCCTCTCCTGGCTATTGTTAACTCACATGTACTCATAAATCCAGAAGGAGCTGTAGACTCCAGTGTAAAAGAGGAGCGGTCGCCATAGATATTCAGACTCAAAAACTGACTGCACATATTTTTTCAAGGTAGATTAGAGCATGTAGAGTGAGGAATCAAGTTGACGAAGTATATTTGATGTTCTCGACCTCACCTTTTAATTTCCTGATTTGATAAAATTAATCTTGACCTCACCTGATAATTTCCTGACCTTTATCATATCGTTCCAAGCCCCCTAGTTAATATCACAACCTCTTCTGCTTATTCTTTGACATAACTAATACATAATTAATGTAGTTACAATGGTCTCCCATAAGAACCAATGATAAAGGAAGGGTTGTTGTGATGTTGCAGCACCTATTTTTTAATCTGGTTTTTGGGGTTGTTATAACAAGAATCTTATTAAAAGAATAAAACTCTCTTTATGAGAAATCATTTGTGTAATGGGTGTTTCGCATAATGAACTAACAAGACTTTTTTATGAACAAAACAAAAAGACTAATTTTTTATGTAACACACTTTCCTCGCTACTTGTTATGTCGAGAGTCATTATGTAACGAGGCCTGTTTGTGTAATACCCCCCAGATGACAGTCTAGTAGTTATATCTGTTGCAACATATCCCAAAGATATGGAGTGTAGTGAATGTAAAGTGAAACACGAACTAGATGATTATCAGATAACTTGATTGGATCCAAAATAGTCTCACTTAGCCAGAAACTGAATATGATAGACTGTTATAGCATTTTCAACGCAGATCAATCAGTAGAGCAGCAAGTCCTTCAAAAGAGTCATATTTTAGGAGTTTAATTCAGAAGATTACTGACAGCTATAACTTGTTTTTTTATGTTGTCCAATGTCTCTGGGTATGGAAAAGTGATATTTGACCAATGAAAGCTTGTGCAGTCACTGAGAAATTTGCAATTCTATACAACCATCTCTTGAAATTTTAGCCTCGTTTTTAAGAGCTAAAATACACATTGGTCTACCTGTTCTGGCACTAATATTCATCTTGCAACAATTCCAAAGGTACCTATCCCCCCTAAATTGGACCCAACGATCGCATTGGAGCCAACCATTTGTTGCTAGGACAACCGGTTATCTAGCAACAGCTGAATTTAGCTAGCAACGGACAATTTCCGAGACAAAGAAAGACCATTCCTAGGGATGACTTACAGAATGGAGATCATGGATACTGTTTCTCATTTTGCTATTCAGAAGCTCCATGCAATTGTAAAAAAGGCAATATTGTACCAAAATACAGTGTGCTGATCAGAAAATATAGAAGAAAAAAAAGCGATAGACCTATAGCAAGTATGATGAAAACATGTGACTTCAGCATTATCCTCTATTGGCAAAATATTCTTTACTTGACAATTGAAGTGTGTCTTATATCCTGAAAATGATGAAATGAGAATACAATCTGAGGTTTTACTTTACTTGTGGGTCAGTGATTCCTTAGCAACAAATTTACATAGCAACTTATACAGAGGAGCTTGTTCATAGGCAAATATGTATTATTGTGAAGAGAGTTAACCATCATTGGACTCAAATTATTCAGAACTGAGTAGATCTTGTTAGAAATATCCCTGGAGTAATAGGAAATGTGTCAGATAGTTGTTCAATAATCAAAGAGTTGGCAGTTGCTTAAACATTGCTAGCTTTTGTTTAGTAAGTGGCTCACCAACTGACAACTGCTCTACGCAGATATGAAAACATGAAGCCATTGATTTATAAAGAAAATAAATCCGAAGTTGTGTCTAAAAGTACTAGCCATATGATCCAGCCATATGATCCAACAAACAGAAAGTGCCTAGCAAACTAACCAAAAGACCCTACCTGTGACCATTCTCCTTGCTGGAAGGTCATGTTACAAGACATTAGCTAGGACTTAATTTAGGCCATAGATATGTTCTTAACTCTTTCCAGCCAGCTCTATCATTGTTAAAAGTCCATAAAATACAGCAGATTGAGGTCCTGGGCGAATATAATTATATTGATACATGGTGTAAGGGTGACCTCGGGAATAGAACCAATGTTTGTGAAATGTATACAAAAATGACTGATTTGTAATCTGTATGTAATTTCCTTGCATATGATACCATGATACCTGGCATTACTTATTAAAAGTAATTATTAACAAGGCCCAGAATAATGTTATTAGATACTTTAAATGCTCTCCTCATAGTGCATTAATGTACTAGCCATATTTGACCTCGTAGTGCATTAATGCACTAGCTGGCTGGAAAGAGTTAAAAAGAAATAGACCATCTGTCTGTCACCAGTGATCATCATCTAGATGATGGGACACATCCATATAACATTTAACATTCTATCAAGATATGTTCAAAGTGAAGTAATGGAACTACTATAGCCTACATATTTCAGGGTATTGCCACATGTACATTCATAATATGCTTTAGCATTTGAATATTCATTTTTACACTCCACCTTCTCACTTGGTACTGAGATACTTGGAAGGGTTGGCATGATTTATTGATGCAGCATTTGCTAAAGGACTGACCAGCATTTCATTGGAGAAGAATGACATGTGTGACCCATCCTTACAAAATGGTACGGAAGTCGCACATAGAAAATGTTTAGTTATTGGTATATTCATTTACAGCTCATCAAGAGCTTTCATTTGGTATATAACACTTGCATATTTGAACTAGGTGTACCTCTGTGGATCTTCTGTCGGTAAATTCAGTCATATCAATTAAAAATTGATTAAACTTAGATAATTGACATGTCAAACATATAATAATTTATGAATCCTATATAATTTCTATGTAATTCTATATAACCAAGAAAACTATAGCTATGTTTTTTCGGCATTGGAGGCTTAAATTCAGTTTAGTAGGCAAGGATTCTGAAAGATATCTACCCATATGTTAGAAAAATGATAAAATATCAATTTTAAAAAATCTGATATTTTTTACACTAAACCACTTGAGAAGCCTATATCTAGGCTTCTACATGTGCGACTTCAGTACCACTTTGTTAGGATGGGTCAAATATGAAGGACCATAAGGAGGTAATTTCATCACCCTCTACACATACCCAAAGTCACAGACCAATACTCTAAGCACTGGCCTAAGGTAATTGACTTGAGGCTAAGGCTACGAGGCACAGGGGCATCCTACATTGCATATGACAAGACAAGGGTTGGATTAATGTAGAAGCCATGCCATTTACACATGATTCTATGGTAGTATTAGGTACATAAGGAGTCCCTTCTTGTTACAGTTCCTTTAATTCTAATCCTTGGTTGTTAATTCATTCTAATAATGTTGCTAAATATCACTCAAAAGGATTAATTGATAGGTAGATACATACTGGAAGCAAGGTATTTACCAAGCCTCAGATTACCCAGGATATTCTTTGTATGCTTTAGAATGAGAGAGTTATGTGTTATGTGTTATGTATGATGGCATGTAAAATCACATAGAGGCAATATTTAATTTTAGCCTTACCATTTTGGTGGGAGAGCTTTGATCATTATCAGTAGGTAGTTTGAATCAGTCTGTATATTTGATATGACTTTGTATAGACAGGTATATTCCTTGTGGTTGATTGGATCTATGATTAATATAGCTCTTGATAGTGACTTGACTTGACATGTTAATGTTGGTAGCATTCCTTGACTTCTCCTTGACATAGGCTTTATGTCACACTTATTATAACAGTAATTACTAAGGTATGGCAGGTTACCAAATGACACCCAATGAAATATTAAGATATCATCTGTGTTCTGAGACTCACATGAGATGCACATAAATCACAGACTGACCGGTCACCTCAACCCGATACATAAACCGCTTTCAATGATACTTTACTGATGTTATCTTGAGCCAAAGTAGTGACAGTTGATTTTGTATTTAAGTCTGCAGAACCTGTATGAAGCCCCTGTATAAGGTGTGGCTTTATAGGTCATTTCAGGCTCTGGCTGCAGCTCAAAATATATTACTTTGACTCAGGGTCCAGCTTATAAATGGGAGTACCATACTATAGAATAGTAGTAATCTGAATATTTGTAGGCCGCTAGGAGTGAGTGAGTGAGTAATAGTTGTTTAACGCCATTTCGACAGCTAAGGTCATATTCATGGTGAGAACTACATTACACAATTTCACAGAGGTGATTTATTTTTTTCTATGGGGATATTTTATGATAGGATCATATATTTCAAGCAAATATACCTTACTCACATTTGAATCTCATCTCATTGGATCTACATATACACATGTACATGAACTTTGCTATCACATGGTCCTTGGAATGTGATTGGGTTACACACAATACACTCATGATGTCTCTTTCCCAGCAATAGACATCTTTAGTAAAAAAAAAAAATAACCTGTGATCACTAGAATACCTGGTGGACATCTTTTGATATCTGGAGCATCTGTGTGTCAGTTGGTAGGCTATTTGCTATGCAAAAGCTAGTACTTTTTAAACAATAAACAACTGCACAATTGTTAAATATAATTATTTCCTATTTTGGGGGGTATTTTGAGGTATACATTGAGTCCATGGATGCTTGATTCTCATCAAATCCAAATGTCTTTTTTTGAATATACTTCTCAATTTTCTTAGGTTTCAAAAAGTGTTTATTTGAACTTCTCACAAAATTACAATGTGGATAATCGAAGTCCAGCTTGCAGCAAAAATCTAGACCAATGTGTATTTTAGCTCTTATAAACGAGGCTAAAATTTCAAGAGATGGTTGTAAAGAATTGCAGATTTCTCAGTGACTGCACGAGCTTTCATTGGTCAAACATCACTTTTCCATACCCAGAGACATTGTACAACATAAAAAACAACTTATAGCTATCAGTAATCTTACAAATTAAATGAACCCAGAGGCCCCCTGTGCTGCTCCTCTAAATGTATCCAATTATTATCTTGTGAATCTTAAGTCTTTTAGAAAATCAGAAGACAGATTAATTAGATCTAATGGTATAACATACTTCTTTATATATATATATATATATATATATATATATATATATATATATATATACTCTTGTCAACGAACAGTTACAAGTCGATGTTGTTATGAACACTGAATCCAGAGAAGTCCTTTGATCCTTGTTTATTGCATGATGACAGAGTGTACATATAGGTGGTGATACACTCGCCAGCGTGCAGGCTTTGCCCCTAAGGTCGTAGCTCAACCTGTCATAGGTCCTAGATACTAGGGAGATTGTGCGTGGGATTATGTAAGTAGAAAAGATGGCTAAGAATACATGACTGGGAGCTGCTCACCGGTCTTATATACCTAGGTGAGCAGCTCACAGGGTGATAAAAGGTACTGGTAGGAGCAGGTCAGATCTGGTCAGATCTGGTTGGATCTGACACATCGCCATACCTGGTAATGATTCTATTTATATGTGGACCAATCAGGATGAAGGGAGGTTGTGGAATTTCCCTGCATCCTAGAAATGCGTCCACAGGTATGTTGGTATGTTGTGATACTCCCAGTGAGTCAGTGCCCAGAAATAGGATGGGTCCGGCTCTCACAACATCCTGGTATGGGTGATGTAAGAGCAGCTCACTGTACACACCGGGGGGGGGGGGGAATGAGCTGTAAGCTTGTGAGCAGGTCCTGAGCGTGTGTGGCGAAGTATTTGATAAATGTGTAAAATAATGAATAATACCCAGAACGGTCCATTGACACTCTCATGATAAATGCCTTGTACTGAATCAACACTTGTGAAAGGTCCAGTACATCCCAGCTCCTCCTAACCATAGTAAAAGTGTGCTCGTATTGAGTGTGCTGAGGCATCCTGATGCTCTATAGCAGAAGGGCCAAGAATGCATGTAGACCTGGGATTGAATCCTTATTTAGATTGTGTGAATAGGCTTCCTAGAACGATGTCTATTATAGGTTTGGCGTGATGTATTGGCACAGCACTTGTAGTTGTAATTCATTCAGGGACCAAAGCAAATGGTACATCAATGCACTATTATGGCCTACAAAAGTTGGGAAGTGAATATGGTTGACAGCAGTTACCAATAATCATTATCAGTCGCACAAACTACTATCAGTCATCACATTAGAATTGATTGCTATAGCAATCTACAGTGTTACCGCAGGGCAGATGGTACCTTTATCAATGTGTGGTCATTGCCAGTATTTCGTGTAAGGATGATGCTTTTAAAGTAATGGATATAGAAGTATTGTCTAGGTGTTTCCAAATATTCATTGTACTTAACCAGGGAACGATGGACATGGATGTAAAGTAATTTGTAGAGTAATATCCACCACTGTTGGAAGTAGCCAGGGTTATTTTACAGCAAAAAATGCTGGAAACTCTGGTTCCAGTACCTTTTGCTGTAAATCAACAGGAAGTGAATCACCCCAATTTTACAGCACAATCCACGCTAATCATACAGTAACAACCTCTGGAATATTTTCTGTGAATGAATAGCAGGTTTTGCCATAATGAACAACAAAATATACTGTAAATTTCCAAACACTTTTGCTGGTAATTCTGGTTCCAGCAACTATTGCTGTACATAATTTACAGAAAGAAGGAGTGTAGAATTACAGCAAGAGGTTCTGTTAATCTACAGCAAATGTATTGTATAGGTACAATAGACACTCTATCATTGAGGTAATATAATATTGTGATAGGAGAGGGGAGGCAGGGAAGGCGCGCTCGCAGGGACCGGGGAAGAGCAAGCGTGGACAGTTCCTGCTGGCGCCGGGAGGGGGCGCACGAGGGAGCTTGTGACGTCAGTGGATGACGTCACGGACCCAGGAGGAGGGTATATAAGCCGGGGAGGAGGGGCACGCGTGGTCTTAGCCCGCTGCTAGGACCAGGAGGAGGAGCTGGGAGCAACTGGAAGGAGGCCATAAGCTTGAGGACTATTGGATACGGGGTATCTGGGAACAGAATAGAACAATTAGCAGAAGTCGGTGCGGTTGACGATTGTTGTGACTGGGGACGGACTGGCTTCTCGAGGTGTTCTTAGGCTATAAATAGATATCTGGGTATAAATGACATTAAGTCAATATTAGTATATATATTCAATCTTTATTATGCCCAGATCTCATGGCAGACGTGTCGTGGCTTATGTCGGCACCTCAATAAACAGCCTGGTGGTTTCTGATACTCAAATTACCCATGTTTGTCTTTCTGTTACAATATAATTGATAGCACAAACCATGCATGCCTAATGAGGACAAAACTGTCTCCAATCCCAGTGAAGTGCCATTATTAAGATTGGGAGAAGTAGAGAACCATCCCGCCCAAAGCATTCCATGATCATTCAGTTTTAACATTGGAAAAGCTAAAGGATAGGCCTATGTTAGCTTCAATGTTGTTTGAATTTGTTTGAATCTATCTCACCTCTTGTCACCCATATGGATGACACTAGAGGGTAAGAGGCCCTGCTGGTTGTATCCATACCAAAGTGAGATTGCCCTTGTCACATTATGGCCAGGCCCTAGTCTAATGGGGAAGGGGGGGGGGTGATGGTAACTGAATCTATTGGAAGATAGAAGGCATGCCCCTACACATATATTGAGGCAAAGGTTCTTTAATATCTGTTACTACACAGGCACATTGACAGATGGACAGGCCTGTTCTATGTCATGTGTCTGCCATGACTGCTGAGAGCTTCCAGCACAGCCTAGCACATTAACTTAAATGCCTCCAGTTTGCCATACTGCCAACTGCTCCACAACGCCAGGCTCATTAGCTTTAATGTCAGTCACTTGTGTTTACGATTTAGACACAAGTATTAATATATTGCAATTCATTAACAAGCACTGGGGACATTATTGGATTGAGGCGTGCACTATGAGAATATAGATACTGAACAAATGGCATACTGCTATCCTCAAGCGGGAGAAATTAAAGGTGAGACTATTTAGGTAAAGCATTTGTAGGGCCATCATGTGAACTCCACATTCCAATTCTGTGGCAAGGTGACTGGCTGGCCTAGGGCTTAGTTGTATGTGAGAGCACGGGCCTGAAACACTTTTAGGTCCTTGGTGAGAGTAATTATACAGGACTAATGACTTTACACATGTAGCTACAGGTACAAACCTGTGACTCTTGTGTGGGCTATATCTTATTCCGTAGAGGCATATGACTGAAGTACTGGACCAAAGAAAACAATAATTATTACGGTTGCGTCAATCGCCAAAAACAAGTTGCTGAAGTCAGGCTTCTGTCCACTATTTCTTTCTCTGGATGAAATTACTGTAAGCTGCTGAAGCTTTTTTTTTGTCTTTAAGGGGAAAATTGGAAAGTCTATACTGTAGCATAAGGGCAGGGAGGACACTGGTACCAAGATGTCCTGACTTAATGAAATCCTCTGCTCTCCCGACCAAGGATTTCTATTTGGAGGTCAATTCATTCAGTGGAGTTGGTGTAGAGGCCTATTGTTTCCAGACAGAAAAGATATAAGATGGTAACCGAGTTATAAGGACAGCAACAATCCACAAGTCCCAATGGTTTTTCAGTACTTCATGCAGACCTGCCTCCAATGCTCCGTTTCAATGGCCCACGACCCCACGCATCGTTCAACCAATAATACCCACACTTCATTCCATCAATCAATATCCATGTCCATTCCATCCACCAAACCCATGCTCCGTTTTAGCCACCATTTCATTGCACCACCCACCAAGTCCACATACCATCCTATCCACGTTAAGCGTGCTTCATTCCAGCCACCCACCCACCATTTCTCACTCACCATTCCACCTACCAGATCCACACTACATCCCATCAAACTCTATATTGTTAGCCTACAAAACAAGACATGTTCTTACCAGTCTTTGCCCATAGTAGTTTCGTAGTCGCCAAAAGAAATGTACATTATGTGCACCAAATTTTCACCCAACAAATTCACACCATTCTCTGAATACTCACCAAATCCATGTTCCATTTTCACCGCCCACCTGGTATATTCACCATTCCATCCACCCAATCCATGCACCGTTCCGCCCACCTCAGTCAGACATGTGGAAGTCAATACCTACATACGACCCTTAGTGGATTAATTAAGGCAATAACTCGAGCTGTTCACGTCTTTGTGTTCTCATGCTCTGAGCTACTCCTCCCGTCCCCATGACGACATGGATGGACGCACGGCACGAAGGGTACTGCTGAAAAACATCCCTGGCAAGGGAGAATTCTCGTGTTGCTTTGATGGAGTTTTCCTCCCTGGTTTTATATTCCTTGACCACCGATCATTCCGACTGGCACATGTGAGGGGTGCGATGTAAATTGGAAAGTGAGGGATTCGAGATTTCTGGAGTAACATGTGCATTTAGGGAGTGATCATTATTTATCAAAAGGGGTGGTCGTGGGTTTGAGGGGGGATACAAATTTCACATTTTGACTGTTCTTTAGAGGGGGGGGGAGTGAAAGATGTACCTTCTTTATATCAAGAAATTGCACCTGCTACAATAGATCAAAGAGGGGCAAGAAAATTCTCTGCGCCTACAGTGTGGGGGGAGGGCACAAAAATCTTTGACGGCTGTCAAGGTAGCTGATGCTCGGCTGTGAATGGACGGCAGTTCACAGCTGATAACAGAGGCACTGCAAAGACTCCTTGGATGCCAACAGTCAGTCTCTTTGGGCAGAAATAATATTTTGTTGTTCACTAAAGTGGGCCCACAGTGTTCCTAAGATACTTATGTGACTATTTTTTTTTGCCTGCATCTGTTCAAACATGTGTCCTTTCTTTATTACAGGCTTGATTTCTATGCTGAAGTTCTATGCTGAAGTTCTCTCTGAGATCCACCATGTTTGGTATCCCATGGTCCTGACCCGTAGAGGGAGCCACAGACACTGCCAGTTTAGTTCCCTTTACTGCCTGCAGAGGGTTCTGCACATACCTTTCCCGCAGGACCATGGGATACCAAACATGGTGGAGCTCAGAGAGAACTTGAACACTGTGGGCCCCCTTTAGTGACCAACAAAATATTATTTCTGGCACCCAAGCGGTCTTTGCACTGCCTCTGTTATCAGGTGTGAACCGCCGTCCGTTCACAGCCGAGCATCAGCTAGTTGATCTATTGTCTGACCAATCAGACCCTGATTGTCTTTTCATGTCACTGCATACTTAGAGGCACAGTCATGGAATAGTGTATGAAGATGAAGAGATTAGCTGTGTGTCCATGCCTAGGTCCCTCCCTCTATAGTCACCGTCAGGGTCCTTCCGATCTTGTCTCTCTTCTACAGTACGGCCCCAATGAATCCGAGGTCATTGCTCATTGAGTATAGGTGGATGGCGACCATGCCAAACATGTCCTCCGCGCATGTTTCTGCACATAATGTACTTTCTGTGGTTAGTGAAAGGAACTCAAAATCCTATAAACAGGTTGGCTTGAGAGAGGGGCGAACTTACAACCTTACAGTCCAAGCGCTCCTATTAATGTGGCCAGACTTAAGTATCATTGGTAAGAAGATGATATTTAAGTCTTGTGGCGAAAACTTTGGGAAATTGTAGCTACTTTTAGCCTATGGGCCCCATTCACATTACATAACACTGCCTCCTTATCGACTTAGCATTGAAGCGAATGCCACTTGACTATGGATGATTTATATTAGTGCAGTGGAACCTTCGCCCATATCCAATGGCATCATTGCTTAATATGTAGGCCAGTACCCAGCGCTTTGGTGATATCTTTTTAACTAACTATCCAGATGAAGATTCATTCTATCACTCTCTATCGACAACCAAAGATGATATTTAAATTCACCATTTCCAATTAAGTGGCGATAGCAGGGCTGATATACAGAGGGTTATATGTGAGCAATACATATGCCATATGTTTGACTTTGAAGGACACAACACGAGATCCTTGACTGCTTGATGCTTGGTATTTGAAGACTTTATAACATCAGTGCCCGGCATCAGGGCTGCCCTAGGCCATATATAAAGGAGCACCATTTCTGCTGAGTGCATAATAACATGACACTGAAGAAGTTAATAGATTCATAAAGACACAAACCATTATGGGAACCCTTAAAAGGGGTGAAGCTCTCGGTCCCTAACTAACCACTACCTGTATAAATCAGGTCAAATTGTTGTCGTTTTATTCCTGATCGCCTTTCAAGAATGGTTTCAAGTATTCTAAGAGGCTATGGGCCACAGCTAATATTTTCTGTACTCCTACTTTTATATCTTCATTATTCCCGACATCCTCACTGTTCTATTGTTTCAGTTATTCTGACACACTCAGCCATATATCTAGTGCAAGTTGGACCATCAAGGTTTCTGACTGTTTGGTTGGATCAAGGTTTCTGACCGGACAATTGACCACAATAAAAACACATTTTGTGGCAAAAAATGGATAGCTGATGTGTCTGGGCATCTAGTCCTGCACTCCTTAAATACCTCTGCTGAGTGAATAGGGACCTATCCTGCATGATCAAGGTTTCTGACCACTTTCACTCATGACGGAATGTACACTTTACCTATATAATTTTTATGAAAAATAAAAAATTCCATGTCCTAGCTGATGTATAAGATAGTCCCTTGTCTGTGATGGTTTTTTTTCTTTTTACTTAAATATGAGTGTAAGTATCCCATGACTATATCACGGCTTTTCATTACAGTTTTCTTCCATTTTCCCTTCCCAAAAATACTAATTTCTTCTCTTTCCCTCCCACTCCATCATGCGACCTATTGTCAAAGTTTGAAGTCAGTCATGTCTGGTTATGTGTCATGCAGGCCTAGAGACCATAAGATATGACATTTTCATACAGAATGATCCACACATACAGGAAACTAACCGATGAGACACCTTAAAACAGTACTTATTCCAACATCTGGTCAGAAACTTTAAGTGGTCAGAAGCCTCGATACCCAGTCAGAAACCTTTCTATCTGAGAGATTGTGTTTGGATGTTATTGGAAGCATGATATAGATAATTTCTCTGTCACAAACACTCAAAGCAATTAGTTTGGCAATGTAGGGATGTACCTGCAATACAAACGATTTTACCACCATGCATTTCTTCGTGGCCCTATAAAGACATACTAAAAGTCCTCACCTGTACCGATGGTAGAAATATGGTTAATTTGCATAATTGTTTTAGGACCCTCTCCAGCCAATTATAAACAAGTATATTGTGGTAATGGTGGTAATGATAAACACTTATGGCCAAATTAAAAGCCCAAGTCATTCCTCTGGACATTGGCAATAACTCTGTGTGATAACTTTGATTTTTGATTTTATTTTATTTCCAACAAGCTACACGGCTTTCGCCACAAATTTTCATCAGGTTGTGAATGATAGTAACAACACAAAAATGTGTACATACAATAAGTCTTGTATAGTAATAATCTATAAATTAACTTCAGCCTCAACGTGTAGCAGAACTATTTCATTAGGTGTATGCATAACTGTTTATACCCATGCCCATGGTATAGGCCTGTGTATCAAACATATATGCATAAAGAACAGAGTGAGGTTGATGTTGATGTGGAGTAAGTATCAGTACTACACACCACGGGCAATGCTGTTGCATTGTACCTACTGGTGTATGTCGAGTAGCATATGAATAGAGATGTATATTATAACTGTGTTAATGATTATGAATGAATAAATGATATACAAGTTATGCAAATTAATTCAAATTAATCCAGGCTAGAATGTTTATCTACGATGCTTATTGAATTCAACTTGTGTGGGGGCAGTGCTAATGCACTGTACCTGCAACATTTGAGTATATAAATGTAGAATACAATGTAAATAGAATGTAAGAAATGGATTAATAAATGCAGTATGCAACATACCATATCTAGTAAGGGGCAATGCTTATGCACTGTACCTGCCAGTGATTTCATGTTGATAACGTCATGGTTGGATCATCTTGGCCAGGCATCTAGTATAAGGGGTGAGCAGTGCTGATGCACTGCACAAATACCCATTCAGCAATAGGCGGTGAGCAGTGCTAATGCACTGTACATGACCCTATGATATTGCAATTTATAGTCTTTTATATCCAGTCATGTTGTCTTTTAAATTCAGTAAAATCTAGCTTCACAATGGTGTTTTTAAAGGCATGTTTTTCTGCAATTTCAAGGGAGTTTTTCTCTAATGAGTTCCAAAAAATATTACCTTTATATATTTTTTGACCATACATAGTTTGGGTCTTGGACAAACAAGTTTGATCTTGTGATCACCCCTAGTTCTAGTTAGTCTACTTATTACCAAGTTGTTTTCTTTTCTAGATAATTTATACATAAGCATTAGTAACTGAACATCTGAATAATTACCATATAAAATGTTTACATAAAAGTAAGCAGTCTCACAATATACTGATTGTTTAATTCTGATGTTCAATAGTTGGTAACTTTACTACAATGTCATTATTAATATGAGACCCTTATCAGGGACAGATCCAGGTGGGCCCAGACTGGGGGGGCCGCGCTATGACTCATAACTATAGGAAATTGGGTGAGGGGCTCCGGCTGTGCCCCCCCTAGACCCAATTTCCTGGCTGTGCCCCCACTGGACCACCCCTTCTGGGTCTGCCCCTGCCTATATCATCCCTTACATATCCCTGCTGCCTGAGGGCAGCATCATTGGAATACTAAAAGGGCAGCGCTACCATGTTACTTGCATCCCATTTATATAAAAAAAAAAATCATTATTTTTTTACCAATATAACAGCGTTTCTATATGAATACACATGATATTGTATTCTCCATACAAAAGAACTTTCAAGCTACTCATTTAGGGCAGCATGATATGCCCATTCTGCTGGCCATGGGCAAAGGGCCAGAAGTTAAGGGTTAAATCACTTTTGAAAGAGCTGGCAGTTAAAGGGTTAAACTAATGTTTGCAAGATTATCATCATGCAAAGGTAGATTTAAGTTTCATAGAGGAATTTGGAGATACCTATTGGAAAATGGTAAATAAGGTGTTTTCATAAGAATTCAATTCTTTCCTCTCATCATTTCTATGGAGCAATGAGTAAGTAATGACCAATGCCTCCTTCTCACATTCAGCAACAATTTTGATGTGTGCATAGAGTGTGTATCAAGTGTTGCATGAGATGCCTTAACTTCCCTATGACTTGTTTGTCAGAACCTTATCTCTTTCCTTCAATACCACATACTCTGAAAAAAACAACTAACAAACATCTATTAGTATACTAGAACTGGGAGTCTGCACAAGTCAATGCATTTGATAAGCACAAAGGTTTAGAACAAGATACAGATTGCCATCATCAAAGCCATAATATCTGATAGAGCCGCCTTACATCATTTTGCACCAGTGTGCCTTGAATCCGTAAGCCTGGAGCCATATGCCCATCTGATTTTAACTGACCACTTGTCTATAATTAATTCCAATTTTGGAATAGGATAACTATTTGTCTACT
This sequence comes from Acholoe squamosa, assembly GCA_949317995.1. Taxonomy (NCBI): domain Eukaryota; kingdom Metazoa; phylum Annelida; class Polychaeta; order Phyllodocida; family Polynoidae; genus Acholoe; species Acholoe squamosa. Next base: position 42,551,207 of record OX439044.1, on the reverse strand, counting down.
TGCAATGCTATTTAGGGTATAATCTATAAACTAGATCATGCAAGTCTTGCCGGAAGTTGATGTGTTACTAACATCCTATTCTTGTTTCCACATATATAGCCATCTTACCACAGTGCACTGTCACAAGTCATTGTATGCTCCTATGCTTCCCTTGGGAGCTTACAAAATTGCTTACATCTCAAAGGATGACTAGTCTAATATCATGATACTTGATGATGAAATGATTAAAAAATGATATACTGTTGGAAAAGGTCTCAAATTGAAGGAATCATCATTGAATTATAAAGTCCTTAGTTTCAACTCCCATTAGAGGACACAGAAAAACAAGGGTTTTGTTAAATATACATCTAGGATATCACATATAGGAAGGAAAGGATATTGTAAATTTTGATTTCAAAACCACCGATAATTGTGCTTTGTCATATTGGTTTACACAGGCTCACAGTGAAATTGTTATAACTGTGATCCTCTGTATGTTTATGACAACTTTTTACAGTGTAGCATTCATAAGTGTTGTAAGGGACTTCAACGAAGGTCCATGATCACTCATGCTTTTAGTCACCAACTTGTAAAGAATACTTTTAGACAATCAATATGTTTTGCATGATATTGCTCAATCTTCTCACTTGGATTAGCAAATGGAAAATAGATTTATATGATAACATTATGAAATAGCAATTGTAATATTGTCTTTGAACCACAGAATGATTTTGACTTTTGAAATGGACATTTATGCTCATCCAAGTCACCTGTATAACTGAATTCCTGTCTAGGTAACATCTACAGGGGCCACTAATACATTTATGCAAATTAAATATATTTCCACCACATGCACAGCTTAGGACTTTAAGTATGTCAATTTTGGGACATTAAGGAAATGCATAATGGTGAAAGAAATTGTATTGCGGTCAGTTTGAGCTAAGGCCTATTTTTGAGCCACATTGCCTTGACTAAATATAAAGACTGGCAGATTGGCTTTTATTCACATCCCCCTGTCTGTCACAGCACTTCTTTTATGGCAGTATATAGAAGGCAGTCACACTGAGATCTTTCTGGTTCAGGTCTGCTAGTAGCACCTTTCTTTTAATGAAACCTGTAACAGACATAATATGTGACCAGGCAAGCCAAAACACCCCTCTGCAGGGAAATTCATTATCAAAGTCCATCTCAAGATCTTTAAAATGAGACATCATTGGCTTAAATATTCCTAATAGTTATGTCAAAACCCCTCCTTGAACATAGGTCGTTATTCATATCTGAAATTGATGATTAAACTCTAAACACATTTTAAACCATAAGAATGTCTAAAAAAAAAAAAAATCAGCCTTTTTTCCTAAAATAAATAAATAACAATGGTGATTTTTTATCATAGATTTTGATCTAGAAGGATTTTTCCATTTCTGTTTTTCATTTTTGTTTTTTTGGTGAGTAAATCCCAAAATATTGGTAAGAAAATCTGCAAATTTTGATTATTGGAAAGGTTGCCATGGCAACCAGGAACAGGCATATAGGTTGATTTCTCATGAAAAATGTTCATTTTACCATCAAAATATGGGCCGAAAATGGTCCATTTTAAATGAGACCAATGAATTGTGCATCAAAAATTAGCATAATGTATTTTTATAGTGATTTTAGAGTAATTTTGCCCCCTCCATTGCCCCCTGGTGGCCAAATGGGGAATTAAATATTCCCCGCAGAGGGGTGTTCTCCCTTGATTCCCAGGTCACATATATATGAACATGTAAATCAGCACATTGCGTTTATCGACCCCCCCTTCCTCCGGGAGGGTGCAACATCATGGCCGTTTTAGTTTAGTTTTCTCAGCTGATATGCCACTTTATTGGTTAAATAACAACTCAGCGCTCACTTATAAACCACATCTTCGACTAGAAAATATACTCAAATATATATAAAACCTATATCAACAATAAAAACGTGACATTGTATGATGTAGGCCACCCATCACCCCTCCATTCTCTCAGAGGATAAAGCGGTCAGAAACCACGATATCTGGTCAGAAACCTCAATCCAAAAAAGTTTTATACGCCAAAGTGTTTCTTGTGTTTTGTAGTGGACTGTTGGATCTAAGTGGTTGACTGTGACACCCAACATTTCCTGAGCATGTACAGTTCGCTCCCAGGGGCCAAGAATGATGAAACTCAGAATAACATTTCATAACTTTATCACATTGAAAGAGCAAAATCTTGGCTCCATGGAACCAACATTTATACACACTTATCTCTATCGGTTCCATTTTTATAGCTGTGCAAAGATAACTTCTCAATTTTTGTGTCCATCCGACAGATTAAGTCAAGGGCAAAGGCCAGTATGTCCTAAATCCATCATAGGAACTGCTGTCTTGGTGGATAACTTCCCATAATATAGACCTTTCAGCATGACAAAAATGAATGGCTTTGTTCAAAGACTTTTCAAGATAGAGCATTTTCAACTTCAGTAACTTACTGAAAAAGTTGAATTATTCTGAACGCAACCTTGACTTTTCTCTAGCTTCCCTGAAATTACTCTTATTCTCTTCAAATTCAATCTACTTGACCTTTACATACCTATTGTATTGTCAACACCTTTAGGTAGAGTTTTGAGAAAATACATATCCTCTTTACCCTATCCAACTGTATCACAATCATCATGATGCATACACATGTACTTACCCACTACTGTAGATGTGGATATTTTGGCTCAGGTAAATTTCCGCGCGCCTAGCATAAAAACACCTATTAGCATATATGTTAGCGCACCTATCATTCTCCTGTTCTGCAGATCGTGTGCTACATGCCATTTTTTACAGCTTGGAAATCGGACAGTTATTAAGGATTTTAAAGCCTAAAGCATATAATTATATATATATATATATATAAGTTATCTCGCTACCAGGGAATAATCAATACCGGTAATAACGATAATATAATAATGTTGATATATACGGTAGTAATAATATATAATAGTAATAAATAAATGATCATATCACAGACACATGAGTTTGGTGGGTTGCTGACCTTGGGGCTATCAGCACCATACATGCCAAACACCTAAACATGCCAAACACATGTGTAAAAACATACCAATCAGCAATGCAATTGAGATTGGCAAAGTCTATCTAATTCCAAAAGTTCATTTTTATAGTTATGTAAATACGTGAAAACAGAATTAGATTTCCAATTCACCTTCTTTTTAATAGAATCTATACTAAGTCCTGCATTCTTTAACATAGTGGCACCACCATGCCTAAGTGAATGAGTGGAGACTGAACCTTTGATACCAGCACGTAGAGATAAAGATTTCAACCTTGTATTAATATATTGATACTGTAGAGGAACACCACTAATTTTGAATAACAAATCACTCACACCCCTACCTGTGCACAATTTTCCTAAGTCCTTACAAGGACATAACAGTGAGGTATCGTTCCTACATAAGTATATGTTAAAAGAATCCCTACCAAGCTGGTCAGTTTTAGAAGTTTTAATATGCAGAGTAGCATAACTTTTAAATACTTTAACATCTCCTACCCTTAGTGTATGGGGAGAAGATACAACATGTCCTATCCTGAGGACCCCTCTATAACATAAGAGAATAGCTAACCAAAATTTCAAGTCAGCCCTATTGGAGAGATCCAATATGTATTGGTACGCACGTTGTATGCTGTCCGCATACTTGAAGCCTTGAGAGCAGAAAGACATCAAACCACCGATTCTCTCTAGGTTTTTATACCTGTTAAGTTGTTGTAATAACGATAATATAATAATGTTGTTAAGTCCTCTTATATACTGGAGGAGTTGTTTATATGACGTCATGGTATGACATCATATATATTGGTACGCCCTGGAGGAAAGTAGTTCATATATGATCTTTTATTTTTATAGCTAGAGGCCTGAAATCAGGTAAGCCCCTGGCGTGGTGTTACCTGTACAAGGGGAATTTGCCAACTGACGGTTATATCAAATGCGACCTCTTATATACTGGAGGAGTTGTTTATATGACGTCATGGTATGACATCATAGATATTGGTACGCCCTGGAGGAAAGTAGTTCCCCTAACCGTCCGCGGCTAATTATATAAATATACACGAGTGTATATAGTTCCATATATATATATATATATATATATATATATAAGTTAATGTGTTGATCCGAAGTACCGGTAATAATAATAAATACATCGTTATATTAAATAGAATATTATAACCCTAAATATGGAATAATAAAGAGACATTGGGTTTGGTGAGAATTGATTCTTTCAATACCAATCCTATACATGCCTTTATTAAATAAGACAATAAATTACAATATGATACAATAAATAGCAATATAGAATAACAATAATACAATAAATAGTAATATACAGATAAATCACAGTAAAGTTTAAAATTTTTGCACCACCCAGCACGGTGTATGCTGTCCGCGTACTTGAAGCCAATTGACGGTTGGTTCAACCGCTGGAGCTTTTATACTGGAGGAAAATGTTATGTGTGACGTCATAGAAAAATCATGCGCCCAGACAAAGTAGTACCAGCGTATCACTCATTAATTATATATATATACCTGGGAGTATATAGTCCCATATATATATATATATATATATATATATATATATATATATATATTGTAGTCATAGAAGTATGGTATGACAGTAATCAGTCTAAATAATGTTATATGCACGGAATAATAAACCAGTGAGAGAGTCCTGTCACAACCTGGCACTTGGGATAGAATGAAGAATAAAAGACCTAACTATAGCATCAACTTAGAACAAAAGAAATTTGCTTTGATTATGTCAAATACAAAGGGTGCTTCTCATTTGATCGGAGGGTGAAGATCACCTGTGTGGGTATATGTCCCATAACCTTATTTGATAATGATAAAATTTTAAAGGTTGAAGTAACATCACTCACTCTTCCATACATACAGATTACGACAAAGTATAGAGTATCTTACATCATTAGAAAGCTAATTTTTTGTTTGAAATTTCAGCTCATATCATATTTTAGCTCATTGAAGCAGTTGCGCGAAAATAGCCAAAATATGTACCGCGCAGAAATAATTGCATCTACAGTAAATGAAGAAATCAAAAGTGGGAATAGTGGCATTTGACACATAAACTGTGGAAGTGTACCATCCCATTAGATGATTGAAAATGGAAATTGTGGTATTTATGATTTACAAAATGGTTGAAATGTACCAGAAATAACACTTTGAGGTAGAATCTAATCTGATTCAAGCAACTAGTCAACTTCCATCAACTTTAAGCAAACCTCCAAATCTGAATTTAGTCAGCTATAACCAGCTTTAAGCAAACCTCCAAGGCTTAATTGAGTCAACTTTCATTGACCTTCAGCAAACCTCCTAGTCTAAATTTACTCAACATTAATCGCTTTTACGCAAACCTCCAAGCTTAAATTAAGTCAACATTAATCCCCTTTAAGCAAACCTCCAAGGCAGACTTTAGTAACCTTTTATCACTTTTGAGCAAACCTCCAAAACTGAATTCAGTCCACATTAATCACCTTTAAGCAAATGTCTGAGATTGAATTTAGTAAACAATAATGAATTTAGTCATCACTCATCACCTTTCAGCAAAACTTCGGAGTATGAATTAAGTCAAGGTTAATCACCTTTAAGCAAACATCCAAGGCTGAATTAGGTCAATTTTAATTCCCTTTAAGGAAACCTCAAAGGCTGAATTTATTCACCATTTATTAGCTTTAAGCAAACCTCCAAGCGCAAATTAGGTCAACTTTCATCCCTCGGAAATGAGGCCATTACTCTTACTGAAAAATGCTTAAATTTCCAGGAAATTCCAGATTTCGCTCCTTTAATCTTTGCTGACAATTGCTGAGTTGATTAAAGTTGTTTAATTTCTAAATTTAAACAACTTCATGCAGTGCTTAAAGGTGCATAAATCGGAAGACTCGTGCAATGATCATCACAAAATTTGAAATGGTGCATATTTATGTATGCAGGACATTATGTATAAACTTCCAGTCCTCTTATACTAAGAATCTGGCTTTAGTATAATTTGGGTTAATACAATTCATAGGCTTATTCATGAAGAGGCACGAAAAATTTTCGGACCAACAGCAGCGGGGCAAAAAAAAAATTGACAGTCATCAAGGGGGGTAAAAATTATAGCAGGTCCATGCGAAAATCAACCAACCCCTCTCTTGATAAATAATGACCACAACCTTATGTGACATTAAATGCTGTACTAGTGTAGGGCATATATAATATTATCTCACGATTTTGCCTTCCCCATGGCATTTTTGGTAATTATCCCTGTGCATTATCCAGCCATAACTCTACTCTGAGACCTTTTGTTCTTCTTCAAGAAGCCTTTGGTTAGAATCTGGACATGTTAATGATTATGGGAGATATACAAAGTCAACCTCACCATACATTTTCAGTTAAAACCATGGGGAATCGTACCCTGGCCACTGTGGCAATAGACAGACTCGCTATCCATTAGGCCACACCAAGCAGTACTAGAAACCAATGCAAAAGACATATTTGTCTAGATTTGACTTACCTCTTCGATTATGCATGCGTTGAAAATAGCATCCAATAGTGGCAGGTGGACATCCTTAGATGTCATAGATGGACACACCATGCCAAATTTGCTCAAAATATACATTGTATCTAGAACAATAATCCAATCATTTTCCATAGCGATATGTCTTGCCGTCCCTCTGTGCCTTGCTCGCATTGCTGACCTGATTCTGGCCGAGATCACACACATCTGCAGGGCACCTCGCACAACATGAAAACGGGCAGGGTAGAGGCAGGTGGCGAGACATATTGCTATGGAAATGATTGGATTCATATTTATTTTGAATGTAATGGAGACAAAAAGGAGGCGAACATCAACTATGGATCATATATTTGTTGGCACTAGGATATAATTACATGCCATCCATTAATTCTATGTTTTAACTGGGTGGAAAGTCGGACACCCACCGAGGAAAAATAATAACACTGTAAAGGCCGGGGAGGATCGCTTGGCTTCAGAAAATGTCTTCTCATGCCTTTATTCTAGGGTTATGAGGTAAGATATTAATAAAAAAAAAGGGAGAAATCTTTGAGATAAACGCCTTAATCCATGTTATTGTTTGCGCCCTGACTTGATTATAAAACCCATAAACCCATGAGTGCTGGCTCATAACATGGCTTAAATGCTACATAATAATTTTATTTAAAACTAAAGGAAGTCATTTCTCACTTATGTGTCATACAGAAAGTGGTTCATAAAACTAGAAATGCATACTACTCACTAGTCTACAATACAATAAATTCATGCCAAAAATGCCTATAAAATTGGAGGGATTTAAATCTTCTACCTGATTCAGATGATACTCCTGTGACATTTAGTGTTAAGGGAGCTGCTATATGTGTGTGAGTACCTATGCCATTATGGGTTATATTGTTGGGCATAAGATGGCACATAGGTGATATGTAGTGATCGTATTTGCGCAATTCTAAAAGCTAAAAGGTCAGAAACCTCGATGACATTGTACATCGAGGTTTCTGACCAGGTAAAAAAAAAAATTAAAATTCGGAGTGCGGAGGAGGGGGGTTTAATAAGAAGAGGAATAAAAGAAATCTGTCCTGTACTTTACATAAACCTATTAGGAGAAGATATACACCAATTATTTTGAGGTGGGGGACCATAATTGGATTTATTTCGAAACGGTCAGGCAGGTTTAGGCATGTCAAGGTTTCTGACTGGTTAGAAAGTGATCATTATGTTGATTGACATGCCATGACACGAAGGTAGACAGTTAACTGGAGATTGTACTATCTGTTTTCCTGTGAAAGTCACTGGAAAATGAATCAAAAAGGAATCTTTAAAGGGGCCTGAGACCCACCTATTTAGATCCTTGCTGCTTGCATAAACAAAAGAGGGAGTCACCGGGAACAAGATGGTATTTTAGAAGTTCATTTTCCTCCCAGCAGGTGGCTAGTGTGATTTTTTTCCAGGTCTGGTCCGAACCGGTCAGAAACCTCGATAGTGACTTTGGGAGACAGAAGCGGGCATGGGGGACAGGGGAGGGGGGTTGATAGGCTGAAAAGGAGGGAGGACCTCTTATTTCCCTGAAGATACGGTTAGATATAGTTAAATATTACCGGTTAGAGGGGGTGGTCACTTTGTTCCAATTGCTACCCTAAACGGTCACCCACTTGGCAGAAAAACATCTTAAAAAAAAGCCCGTTTTATTCTGGTTCCTAAGTTTGCAAAACGTTTTATTCCAACGTCAAAATAACGTTTTTACATGTACTAAAAAAACTTTATTTTGACGTTTATATACAGGTTTAAAAAAACGTTTTTTTTAAACGTAAACAAAAGTAAATAAAAAAAAATTATTTGGTTGAAAATTGGTTGAAAAAGCTAACGTTTTATTTGGTTGAAAATTGGTTGCAAAAACGTTTTCAAAGTTTTTTAACGTCAAAATAACGTTTTTTAAAAACCATATAGGACACATTCACTCCCTAATAATGTGTGGAATGTTTTTATCTCGGGGTGTGTGTCCCTCATCACACACAGGGAAGGCAAAACGTCATCAGAATAAAAAAAAAAGAAGAAAATTGAGGGTAACTTGCACGATCACTTCTGGTTGAGGCACATAGTGTAAAAAAAATTGAAAAAAAAACAGGACTTTGACTTCTTTTTCGGCCCCTGTGGATCAATGGCCTCAGGCAGGGACTAAAACAAGATTTCCTCCTGGTGCTCATGACATGGGAGGATATTAATCCTATGGTCACGTACTTCTCTCTGTGAGCAATTTTAAGCTATATATGGTTGAACGAAATGGTCAGAAACCACGATCGTGGATCAAAACGGTCTGAAACCTCGATTCTCGACTTGCACTAGATACGAGACGTAGCCAATTGGTTGTAGTGCATACAGGGTAATTGGTTTTGTACCTACAGCAGCTACTACTGTATTACTGTATTCAGAATAAGAAGCACTCTACTGTTCAACCCTTGTCGTGGGCTGAAAGTGTATCATGAGGATGTTGATGGTCCGTCTGAACAATACAGCAACATGGAAGCTACAGCTGTTGCTATATAAAGACTCAAGATATCGACCAACAATAACTTATCAGGGTTATAGATTCTCTGATCAGGTTCTCCTCAAGTCTTCCTTTCCAATCGAGCTAAACATGACCATAGGGAAGCTTGAAATAATATTCAAGAAGAATAAAAGAACGAAATCTGACCTACCTATATCCTAAATCTTCAATTTACATCTAAGCTAAAACACTTTTACGTTCCTTTCTTTTATTTAGTGGTGGTGGAATTTCAATTATCAATTACTGGCTAAAATCAACCCTGTAACCAAATTACTTACAGCTACGGTATAGCTACCGTTAGTCTCATCTCCCATATATGAACAAAGGAGATTACCATGTCAGCTGCCAACAGATGCCTGCCATAATGGAATATAACAGAAGTGGGAAAAAGGAGGAACTCAGATCAGATAATTCAAGCATTAATCCTATTAGACAAAACAACAATTGTGTTTTCTTTGATTACCAGCATTAAGATTATTTTGGTTAGTCCATGGTTAGTCGCTACCTAGCCCCTATTAGGCTAACTATAATGTCCCTCTGCTTGTCCCTATGTGTTCCAGCGGGTCCCAAAATGCAACTTATCATTACAGAGAGGTTAGCATAATAAGAGCAGAGGTCTTTAGAGTGGGTACCATAGTGGCCAGTATATGCGTCCGGGCGCTCAGTGATTTCATTCCCACTGTACCCCCGGCTCTTGTACGAGACAGGCGCTTATTTGAATACTGCTTTAAGTGCTTAAGAGTGATTTCAATACCCCTACATCTCCACGCTTATTCCAGACCGACGCTCATTTGAGACCCCAGCGCTTAAACTGGCCATTATGGTATGTTTAAAGCAAGTTACAGATATATTTTCAATGTAAAGAATCATTGTGGGTAGTTGATAAATTACTTCGTAATGACAGTGGGGAACACACTACTGCCCTCAGTGGCAGAATCTTGATCTAAGACTATGACGTCATCTGACTTGGGCTGCAGTGACGTCACAGCCTGCTGCGGGCCCGGTCATCAACGAATTAGCTGCGGCCATACAGGCCGCTACCTTCGCGGGTGAGAAATCCTACCCTCTACCACTCAGCTACAAAGACAAAGTTCCTGCTTCTGTCACTGAGAAGATGTCAAATATCCTCACCTCTACATCACATCAGCTGTCATCCATCAAGGGTAAGCCGACTCATGCCAACGACTTCATTTTCCGTGCTCCTACACATATTAAAACAGGTCTAAATGTCCTAGACCCTTTAGAATATTTGTTTGGTCTGTCACGGCTTATGTAAGACCGCCATACTCTGTCCCAAGATAGCAGGGGGCAAAGATTATCAGTGGGAGCAGATATGTGATTGGTCAGAAGAAGTCCTGTCTTCCATTGCTGATGAACTATTTACTTGGCAGGACAGTGTATCTATCAGTTCATTGAGGTCAGAGGTAAACTCTACCCCACCACTCACATAGCTGAAGCCTCACTCAAGAAGAATAAGTCTAAGTCTAAAACAGAGTCTAAAAATCAGGCCACTGCTTAGAATCAGACTAAACCTGATAAACAGACTATGCAGACCACTGCTGCTCCACAACCAGCCCGTTACGGGTGACTATGAACAGACTTGGAAAACGTTACCCAGCAAATTGCCGTTATCTGTCGCCATGATTGGTCATCAATGGTGACTCCTTTCTGAGTGATAACTCACTGCGTCATCTTTTGCCACTGTGTGTCAGTCTCACATGGCATGGTGATTTATCACAACAGTTGCCAACATGATCTCACTCACTGGGTGAGTATGTGCCACCCCTTGTCATCCCTCACAAAGCATGGTGACTTATCACCACCATTGCCAACATGGATCTAACTCACTGCGTGAGTATGTGCCACTGCCTGTCAACTCTCAGTCAGAATGGCGGCTTATCCCAACCATCGCCAACATGGATCTGACTCATTGTGTGATTATGTGCCACTCCCAGTCAGTTCTCACTCAGAATGGCGACTTATCACCAACATCGCTAATATGGATCTCACTCCCTGCGTGAGTATGCGCCACTCCCAGTCAACTCTCTCTCAGAATGGCAGCTTATCACCACCATCGCCAACATGGATCTCACTCACTCCGTCAATATGTGCCACTGTTTGTCAACTCTCATTCAGAATGGCAACTTTTAACCTGCATTGCCACATGGCTCTCACTCACTGCGTGAGTTTGTATCACTCCTAGTTAATCTTCTCTCAAAATGGCAACTTATCACCACCATTGCCAACATTGGTCTCACTCAATACGTGAATTTGTGTCACTCCAAGTCAATGCTCTCTGAGTATTGCATCATCTGTCACTCACTCTCACTCACAGTGGCAACTTATCACCACCATTGCCAAAGTTGTTGACACAGCACCACTGTTCAACATGTAGCCTATCTAGGAAGTGTGGGCATGAAGTATAAGTCCAATACGTATCAAATGTGCTTTGTTTCACACTGATTTCCATGTAATACTTCAGAGTTGAATCAAACAAGATTATATAGAGAGAATATCAATTGAATTTAGATAGAGGTATCTCTTCAATGAAAGCAACTATCCATAAACACCTTTTCTCTGGTTACAGGAAAAATACATAGGGAAATATCAACATGAACACCTTGTCTGTGGTTAGAGGGAAGATACATTGGCAATACCTTCTCTGGCAAAACATACTTTGATCTGGCAGATGTGAGGCTGCATGATTACCAATGTCGATGATCATGAGCTTTTCATCTAACAAGGTGAGTGATCACCAGCGTCGCCATCACTGGTGAGTCTGAGTGATCACCACTCTCGCCATCCATGGTGAACCTGCGCTATGACGTGGTGCGCGTTTCATCTAGCGAGGTGAGTGATCAACCGCCTTGCCATCCCTGGTGAGTGTGAGTCATCACAATCCTCGCCAACCGTGGTGAACATGCGCTATGGCATGGTGTGCGTTTCATCTAGCGAGGTGAGTGATCACTCATGTCGCCATCCCTGGTGAGCGTGGTTGATCAAGATCCTCACCATCTGTGGTGAACCTGTGCTATCACGAGGTATGCGTTTTACCTAGCGAGGTGACTGATCACAATCCTTGCCATCCGTGGTGAATGTGCATTATGACATGGTGTGCGTCTCATCTAGCGAAGTGAGTGATCACTCATGTCGCCATCCCTGGTGAGGATGAGTGATCACTCATGTCGCCATCCCTGGTGAGGATGAGTGATCACAATCCTCACCATCTCTGGTGAACATGTGCTATGACGAGGTGCGTGTTTCATCTAGCGAGGTGAGTGATCACCCGCGTCGTTATCCCTGGTGAGTCTGAGTGATCACCATCCTCGCTATCTGAGGTGAGGCCATGTGATCACCACCATTGCTATTCCTGGTGATCTTGTGCTATAGCGACGTTGTGTTCCATCTAGCGACATGTGTGAGCCACTTCACACAGGTTGACGAGGAGTCACGACAATTTGCTGGGTATGATAAGATAATGATCATCGAAACAGCTTTCGTTGGCCCATATAACTGTACATGACTGTGTGTGTTAAAACATATTACATGCATACACTTTCAGAACGAAATGTAATTGGGCTATAAATACTTCTGTAGAACAGGCTGTAGCCTACAAAAGAATGTACTTTTGCTATATTCAAGACAAATGCTACAGGCTGACCAATGTTAGATCTTCCATTGATAATTTCAAATAACTTTACATAGTAATAGTTTGGTATATAAAGAATAGAAAAATGCAAAAAAAATCCCTATGTCACGGTGCTTATTTTGATTTGATGACCACTTAATTGAAAAACAAAATATAGAAATGAATGGGAAAAATATTTTTTCATATTATTTTGCATCATAGTGAATGACCTTCTACAGGTTGGGGACGGGAATATCTTGTTGGGACACACCAGGATCATAGTACAACAGTCTGATTTTAGTCTGTACTAAGATTCTGATACCATGCACAGTCTCAGGATGTACTGGGATCTTATAGGCCGGGGGCTGATAGGTCCCACCATGCACCCCCACCCCACATCCCAATGTGACGGGTATTTTTTGGATCCTTAGGGTCCCCTGAACAAATTTTAAGATGTTAACATTGATAATCTTGGGATGCACTACCGGTTTTGGCTCATTATCCATGTGTGGATTCAGACCACTTTGGGGTCAATTTTGGTACCATTTTATTCAAGGAGTATGCACAATCCCCAAGCTTTAAGACTATCTTACCTTGTCTGGATCCTGAAGATGTTGGTCTTGTTGGAAATAAGACATAATAAGCTTTTCATTAAGCCCTAATACATGTTTTCAAGTTCAGATTTGAGTGTACTAGACAGTCGGGAAGACAGAAGATTCAAGTTACAAAGTTCCTTTTTTTTACTGAAAATCTTAAATGCGCTCCAGATACATGTATAAAACTTGCCCTTATCCCCATCTAAGCACAATATCTAATATTATTTATGTAGGCCAAACCTTTCTGAGTAATATGAGATATTTTGCAGAATTCCTTGATGACTATGACACACGTTATTGCCTTGGATGCAAAGACACTACCTTCAGCCAATACAATGCTGTTCCATTTCAATAATCTCCCTCTTTATGTAAATGGATGTTTTTCCATGCTAAACCTTCATCAATTCTCCTGATTCTTATGCTAAAAAGAGTGCTGATTGAGAATATGCATGTTTCTACTTCATAGTATTTAATAGTGAAGCTGTATATGGCTGAAATTCAAAATGGCCGACAATAGATTCCAATATCACTTTGAATTACATAAATATGACTCATTCTCACAAATGTGATGCAATTACCATCGGGTAGGTTTCTGACCGTTTCTGATCGAGGTTTCTGACCGGCAGTTACAGAGTTAATTTAGCCTCCAGTTTGAAAGTGGTCACAGAAAGGTACTGTTTTTTTCACTTCCCCCATGTTCCTTATGGTCCAGGGCACCCTTCCCTGTGCTTTTTATTCCTTTCCAGACTCAGGACAAACCAAGAAGGAAGATTTTCTTGACTTCCTCCTCTGCCAAAGAGGTTTCTGACCAGGGAGGTTTCTGACCGGCAGTTATAAAAACATCTATTGACCTGTAGTTTAAATTCCATTACAGAAAGGCATAGTTTTTTCAGTCATTTTTTTGCCACCCCTTATATTTATGGCACAATTGGCCATCTCTTCTCTGGCCAGAAAGCTTCACATAATAAAGGTTTCTGACCGGGGAGGTTTCTGACCGATGTCTTGATGAAGAATACAGTGCTAGTATGCGACTTACCTTCATCTTCAGCCTTCCCTCCCTTTTCCTTAGATAGACATCTTTCTATCCCTACTGTTTTCCCTTACTTATTTGCCCTCTCTTCTTTGTTTTAAGGGGAAGCCACTTCTTCTAGAAGTTCTCTGACCTGATGGAGGTTTCTGACCGGGGAGGTTTCTGACTGGCAGTTATAAAAACATGAATTGGCCTATAGTTTGATTTCCATCACAGAAAGGTATAGTTTTTCAGTCAATAAAGGATTGATCCTATCCTGACTTTATTTTAGATTGATAAATTGCTTGCCACCCCATATATTTGTGGCACATTTGGCCATATCTTTTTCCCATTCAGAAACCTCCCCCGTCAGAAACCTCCCTGTCAGAAACCTCCCCCGTCAGAAACCTCCCCCGTCAGAAACCTCCCCGGTCAGAAACCTCCCCGGTCAGAAACCTCCCCGAACGTTGTTGCATCAAACTGGTGAGACAGAGCCATGTGCAGTTTAGAAAGTATCTGGTGAGTCCTACCCCCTATAAATCAGCATAGTAGAATACAGTGCTGCATTTGTTTTGTTGCTACCATGGTAAGTGGTGTGGTTGCCTAGCAACATCAGCTTAGAAACCAAGCCTGAAAATATGCTTGAATGCTCATATCTGCATGGTTTCTTTTCAGCAACATACTCCCCTGATGTAAACTTGTATATAACTCTTTTGTGACTTCCATCATAGACTAGGAATATAGGTGATAAAAGGTTGCTAGGTTCTATGGTGGCCTAGCAATAGCAGTTTTGCATAGCAACAATGTCTAGATTCAAACCTGTAAGCATATACTATGGCTTGTGCATAGTATCCCCTCAAGGACATAGTTCACTGATTTCAAATTGCATATAACCCCCTTGTGCACATCACACAGTATGAACATAGGTAGAAATTATTGCTATGTCATGTTGTTGCCTAGCAACCTCAGCTTTACATAGAACCCCATGTCCAAATCTATTCAGATAGTCACAGATAAGTGTATGGTCTCGCCTCAAGAACTTGTATGTATAACTCCCCTGTCCACATCTCAGAATAGAAGCACATATAACACATTGCAAGGTCATGTACTTGATGTAAATCTACCTTTTAAAATCATCTAATTGACAGAGACCATATGATGAGATAATGATAAAATATTTGCCACATTCACACCCTGTGTTATTTTGTATATACATATCCATGCATATGTATCTCAGATCATCCATGATTACACAGGATTGTAATTCCTAACAACTGTCCCCTCCTCCCTCCCCCTAATATCAAATTCCTCTAACCACTGTCATATCATCAAAATTTACCATTGCTGGTACTGATAACACACATTTAGAATACAGAATATTGGCTCTCAGCCTCATAATGTACTGCATGCCTAATTGATTATCTCAAAAGCCTTGGGCAGCCTACTTGTCTGAAAGTAGGTGCAAGGTGGAATTTGCATTGACCTTGGACAGTGCTAGTTTCATTCACATATTGAGAAAATGAAGGAGAAGGATTGGAATACAATTATACAATTCTCAGGATATTCTCTCATCTGTTACCTCTTCAGAGCATCAGGCCCAGTGTTATCCATCCTTATATATCTCTGAACATTACATTCTGGTTCAACTTCTCTCATAGCAGTGTGATCCCAGCAGCTGGAGAATATGCTGCTGGACACTCTTGAGAAGCATGTTGATCTGTTGCAGTTCATTATTCCCAACACATTTGGTGTAGTGAATTACTATTTGACCCTGAATAAACTACTGAAGGCCACTGGCACACAGACCATTTCGCATTACTCCCCAGTGGGCACACAATGTTGCATCAACATTGACAACCAGTTGATGTTATGTTGATGGTGTTGATCAACCTGTTTTCAACACTTTTTCAATATTTGTATTTCAACGTTGTCAACCACCACCATTTCAACATCCAGTCAACGGTTGACATATCAATGTTGAAATATTGTTGTCAACTCAACGTTGATTCAACATTGATTTATCAATGTTGAATCAACAATATTGATTTCAATGTTGATACAATGTTGATTCCACGTTGATATGTCAACAAAACAACTGTTGAAACAATGTTGAGTCAACATAGAAACACAAACATTGAATCAGCGCTGATGGTTAGATGTTGAATCACAGTTGATTTTGAGTATGTTGTTTCAACTTTCAATTTCAACTCTATTTCAACCCTAAATCAATGTTGATATGCAAACATTGCAAACGTTGTTTCAACGCTGAATCAACATTGATGTGCCCAGTGGGGATCACAGTGGACATTGTGGTGGATTGGTCTAGCTTATAGCAGAGTGACGTGTTATCCATATTGTAAAAATTGCTCCTATCATATCTAGAAAGCACCTGAAGCTAATGTTGTGATTCTGTCACCATCACTATAATCTGCAGTCTCTCTCTCCATGGATCCTATGAATGAAGATCATCTTCCTGCCTTTGACAATTGATAGCCATCTTTTAAAATAAACCTGGGTTTGGACATTGAGATGCTCACCACAGTGCCAAGTCATCTATTGCATCTTTTAAACAGCAATCACAGCCTTGACCACTAACTCTGTAATTCATTTTGCAGGAGGGTCTAATTAATATGGGAGAGAATGAAAGCATTGTATATTGAATGACTGGGATGGATACATAACTGCAAATGGACAGAATACTTAACAGGGGGGTTTATCGCATGTGTGACCATTATCAATGACATCTGACAAAAAAGGCACAAAGTGACAAGTAGCTATTAAGATCAAGCTGGCCATCCTAGACAATTGGCTGGCAACCTGCCTGTATATTGGAGACATGATACAAGAAGTTACCAGTCAATCATCCCCTGTTTTGCAAGGGGCACCCTATCACCCCGATGCTTCACTGTCTCTCCTATACAGAATTGTGGGCAGATGAGGGGAAATGGCCCTCCCTGCGGGATTTTTAGTACTGGATTTGGTCACTAGGGGAGGTACAAAGGCTAGAAATGTGAAAAATAGACCAAATATAGGTTTTATGTACTTTTTCACCCAGAAAAAGGTGGTTTTCTCAAAAACATTCTATTTCCTGGCACTTCCTGTACATTTGGAATGCAAATGGAACGTTTTGAATCCCAAACCAGGCCTAAATAAGGGTTTTCAGAGAGATGTGTTGCCATGGCAACCAAAATCCTATTCCAAATAGGAAAAAAAATAATGTCAACTGATAGAAGGGTTCATGGAGATTCATATGCTGAAAAAAGCATAATGATACCATTTCTAGATAGAAAGCTATGCCCGAATGTATGGAAAGGGATGGCCATTTTTTAATTGATTATTTGAATCATTATGCTAATTAGATGCCTGATTTTATTAAAACAATGAATGATAGAGCTCATAGGCTGTATTGATACAGTCATGTCATTCCATTTTTGTGAAGCAATATCTCCAGGACTAGAAAGGCTATCTACAAGCGTTATACCTCATTTTAAAGCTGATGGCATCAATTTCAAATTTCATATTTAACCTTGGAGGACCCTTTCCCCCCATCTGTCCACAGATATTTAAAATATAAAGTGTGATTGAAGATCTCAAACTCCCATCTAGTGGTGGTCGAGTGAGCTATTCAGGATCTGGGGGAAAATACCCCCCCCCCTATTTCTAATTTGAGCTGTCATAAGGTAAAATATTCCATCTTGGGAGTATGAATGCATGTAATAAATAAATAAATAACAACAACAACAACCCTCACATCATCCAAACACACATTTACTACCTTGTTCTATTGTGTTATTGTGGCCAAAAATTTCACACAACTAGACTGATTTCCTGGGATGGATCAGATCTCTTAACCAAGCCAGACTCTTAATGATCACTTCAGAATCATAATACTGTAGGTTTACTTTAAAAAATTATCTGTCATTTTAGGTCTGTTCAATGATCCTAGCACTCATCATCCCCAGTGAGTAAGGGTAAGTAAGCCTGTAGTTTCTATCTAGATCTTTATTCTATTTGAACAATGCTCTAGCATAATCATGACTATGCCCTTTACCATCAAGGTTCCCTTTCCCAACCTACGCTACTATTAGGAACTGTATGGTGCAATACATCCCTGAGATGAGACCATACACTTATCTGTAGCTATCTGCATAGATTTGGACATGGGGTTCTATGTAAAGCTGTAGTTGCTAGGCAACAACATGACATAGCAATAATTTCTACCTTTGTTCATACTATGTGATGTGCACAAGGGAGCTATATGCAATTTGAAATCAGTGAACTATGTCCTTGAGGGGGGACTATGCACAAGCCATAGTATATGCCTACAGGTATGAATCTAGACATTGTTGCTATGCAAAACTGCTATTGCTAGGCCACCACACAACCTAGCAACCTTTTATCACCTATATTCCTAGTCTATGATGAGTCACAGAAGAGTTATATACAAGTTTACATCAGGGGAGTATGTTGCTGAAAGGAAATCATGCAGATATGAGCATTCAAGCATATTTTCAGGCTTGGTTGCTATGCAAAGCTGCTGTTGCTAGGCAACCACACCATTTATCAACAAAACAAATGCAGTACTGTATTCTACTAAGCTGATTTATAGGGGGTAGGTCCCACCAGATACTTTCTAGACTGCACATTTATGTAATTCAAAGTGACATCTGAATCTATTGTCAGCCATTTTGAATTTCAGCCATATACAGCCTCGCCATTAAATTTTATGAAGTAGAGACATGTATATTCTCAATCAGCATTCTTTAAAGCACAAGAATCAGGAGAGCAGATAAATACTTAGTATGGAAAACATCCATTTACATAAAGAGGGAGATTATTGAAATGGAACAGCATAATATTGGCTCAAGGTAGTGTCTTTTTGTCCAAGGCAATAACGTGTGTCATAGTCATCAAGGAATTCTGATATTACACAAAAAGGTTTGGCCTACATAAATCATTTAAGATATTGTGCTTAGATGGGGATAAGGGCAAGTTTTATACATGTATCTGGAGCGCATTTAAGATTTTCAGTAAAAAAAAAAGGAATTTCAATCTTCCGTCTTCCTGACTGTCTGGTACACTCAAATCTGAATTTAAAAACATGTATTAGAGCTTAATGAAAAGCTTATTATGTCTTATTTCCAACAAGACCAACAGCTTCAGGTTCCAGACAAGGTAAGATAGTCTTAGAGCTTGGGATTGAGCATACCCTTTGTATAACATGGTACCAAAATTGACCCAAAAGTGGTCTGAACCCGCACATGGATAATGAGCCAAAACCGGTAGTGCATCCCAAGATAATCAATATTAACAACTAACATCTTGAATCTTGTTCAGGGGACCCTAAGGATCGAAAAATACTTGTCGCATTGGGAGGTGGGGGGGGGTGCATGGTGGGCACCTCTGCAGGTGTATGGGCCAATCAGAGCCCTGGTAACTGGACCATGACACCTACCTGTGCATACATTATTGGGGTCAAACGTTGGATAATGAAACCATTCCCACCATTTGGTACTTTAATTTACAATGAATGATATATTTACTCCCTTATTAAACAGCAATTAGCTAAAATAAAAACGTCATTTTGTAGGCATTTATCTATTCTTTGATCTTGTGGGTTCATATTTATCAGCAAATTTCACAAAAAGATTAGCAAATCAATTTTAGTATAGCAAGACTAGGGGGGGGGGATTTTAGATTTAGCCATTTCTCAGAAAATATTCCGATTTTAGTTCCGTAAAAAAAGTACATATGTTAAGTGTAGACCCTTTTTACCTATGGTGATAATAAAATCATGTATATTGATGGAAAATTTAGAGAAATTTGAAGATTAACAGGTGTTCTACATTCTTGACAGGCAGAGTACTTGTCAGGTTGGGATATGCAAAAATTGGGATATGTAGATTGAGGTACTAACTTTGATTAGCATGTTGCATCTATAAAAAGTTCCAATCATTTTCAATATAACTTTTTTACAATTTTAAAATATTCTCATCATCAAACCTCATTTTTAGGTACCTTTGGCCAAATTTTGAGAATCAAGACCACAAATTCTGGATTCAGCAGGATTTATTGGTGTAGGTGGCCCCTTGTTTCCGTTTGATATCATTCTGATAAAGATTCCTGACATCTCCATATACCCCCTTTTCTTACATAGGACTCAGTACTGAACACAAAAGGTAGCCTACTTTTAAGAGGGGGGGGGGGTAGAGGGGGGTGGCTTGCACTATAGGACTCTATGGAGTAACATATCCTAGGGAACCTATACTATTCTTGCTATAGGGTCCTATGGGCATTCAAATGGCATTTAAATATGTTTAATGTATCTATAGTGATCAGAAATGAGCTGAAAAAAAAATATGTACAGGTAAAGTGGTCCAGTTGGGGTGAGAATAAGTGATGAGTTCTGATTTCTGCCATCCGGTGGCTTCTGTGTACTGTGTAGGGTTTGTTCCTAATCAGTTAGTGGTCAGTCGGGAGTAATTTTGACAAGATCAGAGATAAGAGATAAGATAAGGGTCTATTTGAGGCCTCCTATTCTTGGCCCCTGGTTTACAAATCTCTCAATTTTTCTTAAACGAGTTATTTCTTTCACTAAGTTGGCTGTATTTTTCTGCACATCCTGATGTTTAAAAATTCCTGTTTTTTTTATTATTCTGTTCATCTTTCTTCTAACCTTCAGTGATTTTGTAATTTTGAGAAATTTCTACCTCATTCTCTATGGCCCAGATGTTAAGAGCCCCACTGTCCCTGCCCCCCATCCCTCTCCCAGCTGGGGAGGTTTAAAAAACTGAATTGTCTACCTACAGCAGCTCCAACTGCATTTCAGATTAAGGGCTCTACTGTATATCCCCCGGGGGGACTCCCTCCCGTCCATACCGGAAGGTGTGTTCATGATTTGGAGGGATATGGTTCCTTTTTCAGTCTCTAGGGAGGGGGATGGCGTACTCCCATATTGCTATGCTTTTACAAGAATTACGCCTTTATGTGTGGTATATCTAGTAGGGAGGGGAGTGGGAAGGGGGTAGCAACGGGGAGGGGAGGGGGGAGAGGGTGGGAAGGGGCTGTGGATAAGTATATCGCAACTATGAGGGATTTAATTGGTGACTCAACTCATGGTAATAGGGTTGTCATGCAGTTCTACTGGTAAATCTATCTATAGCCCCCCCCCACACACACACATACACTCAAGGAGATCATGGGGGTTTAGACTCTACCTGAGTGACCCTATGAGTAAACAGTCTTGTAATGGGACACTTTCTGTTTTTTTTTTTTTGCTTATGCCATTAAACATTTTACCTCATTTAAGAAGTCAGTGCTATATCTCAAAATGGTATAGGTGGATAATTGTATCAATTACACATAATATAGGCCATAATTAGGCATGTGCTCCATTACTAGTAGTAGGCACAAGAGAGTGCAGAAATGGATAGTGTCCGAGTTTTGGTCTTTTAATACCATACAACTGAGACTGCAGGCTCACTGCATGGTAGGGATCAAATACTCCGTAGACACTCTGAGGGAACCTTCGAGACCAAAGGTGTCTATTGGTAGTCCATCTACTCTGCCAGATTGGTTGAGTGCCCAGTTCTCACAGAAGTACTTACTGTCAGGTCAAATGCTTCCACCAACACTTCCCTCAATGCATATCTAAATGTTCTCAATAAACAAAGCACACGAAATACACACAGCAATTTATAATCCAGGTCGTTTCTAAAACAGCTTTCCTCAGTAAACAGCATGGCCTTCCATGTTGGAGACTGCACTGTGAACATAAACATGACTGATTTATTGGAAATATTTCATGCTTGAACCACTTTAAGTTGTTGCACAGGAAGTGACATTGAGTACTAAGTTCAGAATAGCCATGTGTTTGTGCCACTATAGACTTGTATACATATTGGATCCTGCCTGTAAGCAGGAAGGTATTTCGGCCTAGGATCAAACAGCCACCTATATAGCATACATGTAAGCATTCCTTAATGTCAGAAAAATGTTGTGCATGGAACACATGCAAGAGTGATTCGAGATCCTGGTCTAAAGAGCACATGATAGACATGTGTGGAGTTTTTTTTAGATTTCCCAAACCAAACTTGTCTATTGACCCCATGGATCCAGTAACCAAACAATAACTTGAATAGATCAAAAGCTGTAGTAAACCAGATGATAGACTGAATCTAAATTGGGTTGTAGAGGATTACAGAAAAAAAACACAAGATATCTACATTATTTGCTCTAAGGTGAGTTGGAGTGTGACTTTGGTTAACCCTTTGCCTGCCAATAGTGCATTAATGCACTACCATTAGTAGTGCAGATAGTGCATTAATGCACTACCAAGGGAAAAGCCAATCAATTTCTTCCTAAAATGTTTTTCTTAGATTTGATGGTGAAATAATGATGCTATGAAGAACAATTTTTGGCAAGACATAAGAAATATCATTGATAATCATATTCTAGGTTTTTATTTACGAGAAAACCTTGCTTTAATTATGTACTGTACTGCTAAAGCGAACATGATGCATTACTCTCAAAAATGGCCGGCTGTGGGGGTGCATTACATCTGCAGAGTATGGCTGTTATGTAATAAGCACTGGCCTATACACCGGTAGGAAAAGGGTTAATGTGTCTATACACTTTGTTCCTGTTAGGGTAGATTCAGTAAAATCAAACACTTAACAAATCTTACTTCAGAGTGACAATTTTTTTATAACAAGGGGGGAGGGGACTGGTGGGTTTCAGAAGGTTGGGGTCAACATTTTTTCAGCCCCTCTGAAGGGGGGGGGGCATGATAATTTTGCCTGTTTTCAGGAACTATTGTGCAAAAAGGCCAGTGCCCTCCAAAAAAAATTGGCCCATGTGAGGTCAATTTGTTTTTCACTCTGGCCCAAAACTCCCCCCCCCCCCCACAATTGTTGTTAAAAGATTATCACTCTCATTTGTGAAGAGGTGGATGATTTTTGTTGTCCAACTCATAGAACCTACACTGTAAAAACAGTGTTTAGGGATTAAACACCAGTGTTTAGAAGTTAAACACTTGGTTAAATACTTATTTGTCCCACTTTTCTCAACACTTCTTAAGTGTTAAACGCTTTCAATTTTAAACGCGTTTAACTAGGATGTGTTTAACCAAGTGTTTAAATGCTAAACACTTAAACACTTGTTAAGATGTTTGAGAATAAGTGTTTAAAAGCTAAACACATCAAGTGTTTAGATGTTTAAATATTGGTGTTGAGAAAATTTGGTGTGTATCTTTAAACACCTTTTTTGCAGTGTAATGTGACCTTAAGGGGACAAGCCTTTTTATGGCGCATACTGCAGGTATATGATCCCCCATATTTTGACCATAAACTCAAACGCAAAAACATTTTCGGTTATTTGGACATTGGTGGAAACACCGAGTGGCCCTGCCCGTGTAAGGGGGGGACTACGGAACTCGGTGGCTGGGCCGGTATGACACAGTTAACGCTTCAACCTGCTAGGGGTAAACTAGTCACCTGCTGGAGGTTGGGTTGGAGGAGTAGGGTTGGCTGAAGCTTTACATTTTTGAGGGTTCCTGACCTTTGAATGGAACTCCATGATGCTGGAGCAGTGTGAGACTGGGAGGTCCACATGTTTGTACAAAGATAGACCTAAAGTATATGACCAGTGCAGACAGTGTTGCAGTTTACCTGAATCTACCCTTTTACCTGCATGCACCACCCCACACCAGCAGTGTTCGATCCCCAATCAGGTAGGGTAATTATAACCACTCAGCCCCAAATAGAACTCCGCAGGACCCTTATTGTAAAGCAACATCCTCTCCTTGGCTATATCAAACAAATGAATAATGAATCTGTAGATGTCTAAATTTGATAAAGGTCAAAGGAGACAATATCATTAATCTTTGCATAAAGGGTAACTGTGCTGTCTGACAGGAGATTATAAATGTGCTTATAACATTGGTTTTTACATCATGTTAGTTGTACTCCTATTATGTTATTTTGTTCACATCTATGGGTTACTTTCATATTCCATATCTATGCCATCATTGTCATACCTCCGCCATTATGGGTTATATTTAATAGCCTCAAGACTACGCCATTATGGGTCACTTCCTCACGTTCATGACCACACATCCTGATAAAAGGAAATCCAAGTCTCCCCCCGGTGTATATCCACGTCACGTGGAGGATGGACAGTGTACTACCACACCAAGTCTATGAGTAGTCCATCCTTTG
This sequence comes from Acholoe squamosa, assembly GCA_949317995.1. NCBI lineage: Eukaryota > Metazoa > Annelida > Polychaeta > Phyllodocida > Polynoidae > Acholoe > Acholoe squamosa. The sequence continues at coordinate 42,526,675 of OX439044.1, read as the reverse complement.
GTATGTGTGATCCGTAGAACTTTGGGAGGTCCTGGAGATTCCTCAGTAGCAGGTGGGAGGGCCTTGTCTTGGGGGGACCAAAGGGATGAAAACAATATCATGAGGTGTGCGGAGGGTGTGTGTGGGTCAGGGGGACAATGCCTGTACTGTGCTGCACCAGCTGGCACATCCACCACAGCCTCCATTATTCAGTGACACAGGTGATACATATGGCATAAGAAGAAATAAAATGTAAAGGAAAAAGATAAGAAAAGGGAAAAGGAAAGAAAAGAGGAGAGTGGTGCTTTCTCCAAAAAACATGTGATGCTATTGCACCGTATTTAAAACACAGGTAGATGATGCCCTGAGAGCACTGCCTCATCATAATTATATGCCCTCACGGCATAAATTTCTAACTTAACCTTAGTCAGACTTTAGGCATATAACATTTTATGCATACCCTGAGGGCATACCTCTGACTTAAATAGTTGAGGGGATAGGGTACCCTCGAACCTTCTATTAAAGTCACTGTTATTTGATATGAATTGATTATGCCCAAGACTCAAGAGAGGTTATATATGTGTAGCATGTTGTGTGTAGCATCGATACCCTCAGGGTATGTTCTATTCGACTTAGGCTAAGTAGTAAGTATGTACTGTTACTGTTATGACCTTCGTTATCTCTGATGCCCTCACGGTATATTCAGAATGATTTGAATTATTTTGAAATTCCATTCATAGTGAGTAGCTTTAGATCATTGTTATGAATGCTAAGTATGACCAATATTGATAATTTTGTCAGGGCACGTTCTTATACCTCTACATTAGGCCTCATCACCAAATCTTGCCCCCCCTTTACAAAAGTCTTGGATCCTCCTGCATATAATTTTGTCTTTCTTCTGCTACGAATATATAGGAGTAATATAGTATGTATCGGACGGGACTATTGTTAAGTACTGTTTTTACTCACTCGACCTGCAGCCAATCAGAGGCCTCCATTTGGTCACGTGACCCTTTGCCATGGCAATGTGACCTACTTAGGGAGTCAAGTGACCACCTTTCAGCCAATCAGAGGCCAGCATTCTGGTACCCATGGTAACGTGACCTATTTAGGGGATTAGCAACCAACCACTCAGCCAATCAGAGGCCAGCATTCTGGTAACCATGGTAACGTGACCTATTGAGGGGAGTAGTAGGTCACCTGGAACCCCTCAACCAATTAGAGGCCAGCATTTTGGTAACCATGGTAACATGACCTATTTAGGGGACTAGTAGCCGCCATTATGACCTAATTAGGGGAATAGCCATGTGACCCCTAAAGGGTGGAGCTAATTATGCAAATAAGGTTTTGTATATTTTTATGAGTCATAACATATGTAGGAAATAAAAACACAACGAAATAAGTTAATCTGTTTTTTTTATTTTTAATGAAACATTTCAATCAATCATTTTACTTTTTTGCTCGACCTTTCAGCAAACCGCTAAGTCACACTTTGTCAGTGCATGCACAGTGGACCTTTTCCAACATACTCTGCACCAGTTTGGATAAACCCAACACCATTTCGGCCAGACATAGGATATTTGCCTGCATGACTTGCACATGTTTCCAGCACCCTTCTTCCGTCTTCACATCATCGTCATCATCGCGAGCCTTTTACTCACCGACCGGTCGCTCAGTTTTGGGTTTCTGCTCATTTGTATCACGCTCTTTTTGGGGTGTCTTGTTCAACATGCTTCGATCAGGAAATGCACGCAATGAGGTCCACAGGTGTTAGCAGAAGCGTCTTGGAGTTGAATACGATTTCTTTGCCACTTGAACGGAGCAGAATGTCTCAGAACTCTGCGCTCAGCGGAGGTAAACCGAATGAATCAAAGTAGTACGCCTCTCCTGTCCTCGACACGTAAAACGCCAACCAATGTTGACCTGGTAAACATTGAGGATCTGTGTTACTCACGAAACAAGTGTCTTGACAGGGTGCTTGGGGATAGTGTCACAAGAGAAAACACCTAGGAAATGATGTTTTCCTTCAACACACTGTTTGAACGTTTTCCTTTAACACACTGTTTATTTCGACTGTATTCATGCACTACTCTCTCGTCTTCAGTTCATATGGTAGTTTGTGATGGAATGTCGATCTCTGGTCAGCTCGACGACGTTGTCGTACAAGAGCACCGTTGTCGTCTCCGCCAGTGCCGCGCCGAAACTGAGCTCCACCCTAAGTTGACCCGCTTTTATAAGATTCACTCTACACCCATCATGCGACCTGTCCGGAGTTAAATCCAGCGGGAAGAGCATGTACCCGTTCAGGAAATCATTGTAGGAAATGCCGCAGGAGTGCGAACCCTCGTACATCGCCGTTTCCGTGTGTAGTGCCAGGTACTCTCTCACCGCTTCCTTTTTTTGCAAAGTTGGGCACATAGGCGTCGTTCGGCACCTTCTGGTGGTTCACTATAACTTGAAGCGAGTTGACGTTGCAATGTTTCATTTCGTCGTGGTCCAGGAAACAAATCATCATGGACTTGGGCAGTTGACCTGTGTTGGAGTGTGTGTAGGTGTGATCTCTGTTACCTGCAGGGATGGCGTAGCTCATCACCTCCGCTCTGTTGACTGGGTAGTCGAAGGGACTCTGTTCTATCACAGCCTTTTTGTGTGTTTCCACCACAGCATCAGCTACCGGTGTGCGACAAACATAGAGCTTAGCTTTGTGAATCTTGAGTTTGTATGCCGTGTTGCCATAACTCATCAGATAGAAACTAGGCGAAGCTTGTTTCAAAGTCAGATTGATTTTCGTCTCTCCAGCTATGAACTTTGGTTGATGAGCCAGGTCAAAGTGGAGTCTCGCCATCAGCGGAAAGCGCCCATTGGAAATGAGTTCTTTGCGCGCCTTGAACCCCAGGTTCTCATTGGATAAGGTGTCGAATTTACCAGCCGCGTCTTTGTGCCAGCCTTGGATGCTCATGATGTTGTTCTTCACCCCTTTGTTGTAGTTGAGCAAACCTTCCAGGTAGGCTCTGTAGGGGTAGGTTTCGGTGTTGCCAGACACTTTGAAACCTCCAATGGAGACTTGGACGTCCTTGAAGAGCGAGTGAGCCAAGGTGTTCACCGATACCACCTTGTCGTTGGCGTCCAGAGCCTCGCTGTTCAGTTTCAGGACCTCACATTCTAGATGCAGGTAGTTTTCGTTCAGGTCTGTGTACTCTTGCGACTTACTGATAGTGAAATTTATGTTGCTTCCATCTCCCAAAGAGTTTTTCGTCTCTAACCCGACGAAGGTCAACTTCAGGATAGTGGTCTGAGTCGGTGCTACGGCATGCAGGTCAAGCTCAGTGAGCGCATACTCTCTGCTGTACTTGTGTACGTAGGCCATTGCGCTCCCTCTTCACGTCGGTGGTAGACCTATGCCAGTGACTGCTAGTCCTTTTTATTTATAGGTCGATTGCCTAGCGATCAAAGATGTCACCCTGGTGTCTTTTACAGGAACCTCTGCCCGTCTGAGAAGCAGGAGAGCCCCCTCCGACGTTTTTGGGTCGCCGCCTTTATTTTTACCGGATAGAGCACTTTACCTGCCAGACTCTTTAGAGCACCTACCCCTTTTTCTTTCACGCTCTGCTTGAAAGTCCCTCCCGCCATCATGTCCTTGGCCACACCCACGCCAGCGCGGAAGAGTGATTTACCCACGGTCTTCAAAAGCGGTGTGGCCGAGCGCATGAGACCCAAGAGCGCACCTCCAAAACCGTGACCGTTCTGGAAAGGTCGTCCGCTGTATACCTTGATACCGCCACCGAACTGAGTGTTGTAGTAATCGCTGTAACCCCTGTCCTCCGGCGGTATGCTTCCACAACGAAGAAAACTATGGGGCTTGTTTGCGTATCATGTCTGCACCTCTTCAGTTAATGCTAGATGGGTCTCAAATGAAGTGTCACCGTCACCTCACCTCTCATAAATGGTATGGGTCGGCCGGTTCTGTCTTTTAAGTAGACCTCAGCCTTCTGGATTTCAAGGGAAAATAATCCAAATGTGGAAAACTGACAGCTCGTGTTCCCCCTCTTCGCTTTCCACTTCTGTCGACTGCAACGCAGCGTAACAGAGGCACATGCATGTCACCCACGGGTCTCTCTTGAATGGCGTCGGTGTACACGTACACAGAGTACACGTCTCCAAAGGGGTCCATGATGTAGAGGGCGGTGGTTGGCGTCACGAAATAAGTCTTCTTCCCGAATCCTAGAATTTGCGCCAGATGCTCGGTGATGATCACGACCGTGAATCTGGGCACGTTAATGGTGATGCGCCTCGTCAGCGAGTCGTAAGATTTCTTTAAACCCCCCCACTAGGACGTTTTCACCTCCAAGCGGGTCTTTCGTGAGACTGTTGAGGAAGTAGACGAACTGACCGTTGGTCGCCATGAAAACGGGTGGCATGGGAAATATGTTCGGGTTGAATGTTCGCACATTCGTTGTTCGCTCCATTTTCAGAACCAAGTTTCGCACCAGCAGACTCCTCATTCTCCGCCTTTTCTGGAAAGTGGACAGGTAGTCTTTGAACTGCGATTTTTCCCTTCTTTACACTGCGATGTGCTTCGTCTCCTTCCCAGGTTTCAATATCTGGTCCTCCAACTCTTTTTCTAAGAGCTCCGGAGTTGGGTTATCGCCAGAAAAGTTCTCCATTTCATTCAGAGGATTAGTGCTGTCAAGGATTTTCTTCAGGTTGATCAGGCTGTTCACCTTTGCCCAGTCCACCGTGATCGGTTTTGTGTTCGGGACGTCGGCGTTTTCGTCTCTTTTCAAAACTTTTCTCGCCTCGTCCAGCAAGTTCACTGTGCGCAGAGAAACAACCATGATCATGTCGTCGTCTCGCACATTGCTCCATTCTGTTGGGAGGATGATTTCACTGAGAGCCGCTTCGTGGTCCTCTGACAGAAGGAGCAGCGAGTCGAAGCGCGTTCGGAAAGTGGTCAAGGTGTTGTCAGGGTAATAGTGCATAGAACTGTTGCTAGGTAGGGTTGATCATTTTTTTTTTCTCCTACGTAATCCACTCGTTAAACTTGTCATCGTAACCCTTCCAAGCATTTACCCTTGACGGTCTTGTAGCGCAGCACCTCATCTATCAGGTACCTGCTCTTGCTGTAACGACTCTTGTAGATCTTCTGAACCTCCTCCGGATAGAAGACCCCTTTTATCTCCTCCCTGGTGTCGTGTTTCAGCTCGAACCCTCTACTACCCAACGTCTTATGGACGTTGACGACTTCCTCCCACAAATTTTCCTCGTACCCTTTGTTGAAGGCACCTTTAGCTCTCAACATTCTCACTCTGTCGCCTGGAGCTATTATGTTGGTGTCGGAGCGGCGAGTGTCCGTTTCTTCTTTTTTCCATATTGCCTTGATTTGTTTCTTAGTAGGGAGGTTGTGTCTGTAGAAAATAGTTTCCCTGTTTTCCGAGGTGACGTCAGCAGGCGGCATTTTCAACGTTTTGTGGTGAGTGAGATTGTAAGAAGACACCACCTGGTCCAATACGTCTAGGTAGCGATATATACGCTTGTGTGTGAAATAGCGCCACAGCTTCTCCCTCAGACTTTGATTCAAACCCTCCACTACTGTCTGCGTTTTCGCTAGTGAAAAACTCTATGTCTTCAGGTGATCTTGGAAGGTCTTGTTGAGAAACTCTTTTCCCTTGTCCGTCTAAACGGAGCGCGGGTGTCTCTCGGCAGTCATCTTTTCGAACGCCTCGGTGACAGCTGCGCCACCTTTGGTTTTGGTGGGAGCAGCCCGCCCGTACCTGGAGAAAACATCCATGGCACCTATGAGGAGAGTGTCATCCCCGTCGTAATAGTTTTTGCCGAAGTCGTTGTCAGTGTCTTCCTCGTTTCCTAGAGCTGGTTTCCGATCAAGGAACAGGTGGGATCTTCCATCCTCAGGACTTGCTTGAACGGCGTGTACCCCTCAGGTCTCATTGTCACCGTTTTCCTCATCCTGGCGGCGTCGTACAGTAAGTCCACTGACCTTATTCTATCGTCGTGATTCGTTTTCTCACCCATTATTTCGCTCACCAAGCCGTCGTTGTTCCACCTGACCAAGTCGGATTTCTGTAGTTTCTTGAAGAGTTTGGTGGTGGTGTTGCGTTTCCTCTTTGGAACTTGTTCGAGCAACCCCTCGAGGAGAGAGGGAGGTTTCTCGGGCGGCGGTCTCACAGGAGCAAAAGCGGGAATCGTGTGGTTGTTTGGATTGGCGAGAAAAAATTGTAACCTCTTTAAAAGTTTCTTGTATTTTAGCATTTTTCGCGTGATTTCAAAGTGGGGTCGTTCAACACTAGGTCCAAGTCCCTGTAGACAAACTGTAGGATCTAGTGTAATGCTGCGTTGGGATGTAGTGCTTGTTCCGCTTGTCTAAAGTTATAAGCCATGTTATTGAGGGGTGGGGATACGGCGGCAGCGGCGGCGGAGTCGGTAGCAGAGGGACGGTTGTTGTTTTCACGCTCAGCAGGAGGTACACCAACACCACCAGCAACACCATGATGACTGTCACCAGCAACAGCAGTAGCAACAGGAACAGCAACTGTGGGGGCGACATCAAAAACTCTTCGTAATTTCGAGAGGGTCTTAGGATCGACAAGAGCCAAGCGCATGTAGTGTTGCTCCTCCGGGTCCACCATCGTCGTCGAAGTAGGCAGCGGTGATGGAGAGGTGTCGAATGACGAGCTCTATATGCGGAGAATCCTTTTTATAAGGGGTAAGGCCATGCCTATCAGAGTGGGAATTAGAAAACCACCCCTTTGAACCAAGACGTTTCTCTTTTTTTGAAGGACGTAGCTTTTTTGCTCACCGTCCTCAAGATTCTCGAAGACTTTCTAGTTGGTCCTCGGTGAGCGGAATGTTTCCCTCCAGTAAATTCTGACAGATTTCGCTCAATGTCGTGATCAAATCGTAGCTTCCAGAGCCTATTAAATGCTCACAATCCTCCGGCGAACACTTTGCCAAGTGTTTAAGGGTGCCGTAATGTCTTTTGAGGCGATGAGTAGCCATTACTCTTTTTCTTTTTGTCTAGCGGAACGAACACGATCTGGTCGTCTATGGACGTCAGGTAGGAGCGTATTCTGAGATCGTCCGGTGTTGTCTGCTTGAAGTCCAGAAGCAGGTATGAGTGAGGATGCTTGAGGTCACGGGTAAATATACTCGAGACCGCCGTCGCCCTGGAGGGAAACACCTGACGAGACAGAGTACCTATCTGTCCCATGTCGCGAGGGTTCTTGAAAATGATTATGTAGTGAGCATTCAGACTCATAGTTCGAAATTCGGGTGATTTCTGGAACAGGTTCTGAGTGATATATATGACCCTCATGTTCCAGTGATGGGAATATTTGGTGAAGATGTCGGCTACCACTTGCTGATTGGAACTGCTTATCAGATCGTCTAATATCAGTAGAGTGTGCGGTCGTCGAAGAGTGGTGGTAGACGTCGACAATGATTCTTCGTTTCCCGCTGTCTTCTTTGCTGGGAAGACCTTCTCTGAATTCCACTCCGTAGTCTTTTTGCATTTTTTCAAAGAGGGGCTGCCACTCGCCGTAATGTTAAAAGATCTTTTCCACTGGCAGTGTGACCAAGTTGTTAACGTCGCTCAGAAATCGATTCACCAAGTGTGATTTTCCACAACCGGACGGACCGCTGATGATACAACTGAAGGGTCCTTGTTTGGGGATCAAAATCTATTTCGGAGAAGGGTGTGATTTCATCGCTCGTCATTTTTCCGGCGGTCATCATAATGGGGAATGTCGCAGTAGTAGTAAGTAGTAGTAGTAGTTTACTACTGGTGGTCTTCAGTCGAACGCTCGGTGACGAGTGGTTGTCAGGGAAGAGTGGCAGCGAGTTTTATTCTCCCTCCTTACGTTTCACGACACCCGATAAGCTCAACGTCTCTCATATTTTTTTCTTTTTTTTTGCCAACATATTTTATTTTCACTCAATTTTGTCCATAAAATTTTTTCATCAGACTCCGAATTATTTATTAAAAAAAAGGGGGAAAAGAGGGGGCTCTTCTTTTTAACTATTTGGGCAAAGCTTGTTGCTTTGCCTACTTAAATTGTCTTAAACATAACCGTATTCAAAAACTATCAGGGGTAACAGCGCAGTGGTGACAAACATAAATTGGAATGTAATCTTGAATGTAGTGCATTCCTTTTTTTTCGAGCTGGTGGTAGTGCATTTCCTTTTTTTCAGTTCGGCCGCGTTGTAATACGCCAGATAACAGGTGATGACTTCAAATCGATTCCAGATCGTGTTCAGGTCGGCCACTACGCGCACCCACCGAGTGGGAGCGGCGGTTACCCCCAAAAATCCAATGTCCTACTTTTTCTTTTTTTAAGTACTTCTGCGGCTGCTGCTGCTGCTTCTACTGCAGCAGCTTCTACAGCTGCTACTGCTGCTACTGTTGCTGAAGATCTACTACTTCTACTACTACTACTACTACTACTACTACTACGACTGCTGCTACTACTATTACTACTACGGCTGCTGCTACTACTACTACTACTACTACTACTACTACTACTATGGCTGCTGCTACTGCTGCTACTACTACTTTCCCTGGTCTTGCTACTTGTTCTCCTTCTACTACTTCGACTGCTCCTACTACTGCTTTCGCTATTTCTATCACTGCTGGTGGTGTTACTGCTAAAAAAGCTTCTACAAAAGGTCTCACGAGATTATTCATCGCCTTAAAAGAGGCGTGAGACTGAAATATGTGCTGCTCTCTATGTTTGGATAAAAAAATAAATAAGTTTCCCTGATCGTTCTCTTAAAATCTCTAGCCATCTCGAGTGGAATAGAGTGAAATAAAATAAAAAAGCTCAAAAAATGAAAAAAATAAAATGGACTCAGCTCGAATTTCCCCTCCTGGAGGGAAAAGTGGGTGTAAGTGGTGAACGGGCGACTGCGGGCAGGCGGCGGCAGGTGATGACAGTCGTGTGCGGTAGCAGCAGCAAGCAAGCAAGCAGTAGTACTAGTAGTAGTAGAAGTGGTGGTGGTCGTGGTGTCAAAGGTGACGGCGGATGTAATGTACCCTTCCAAGAAAAAAGATGGGTACTTATACAGTGGAGAGAACACTCTAATCTCGTTTTCACCTGGATCCTCCCACCCTTTTGGGGATAAGCGTGTCAGGTGGGATAACGGGTGTAACAACTGTGATAATTATCTTAATGTGTCTTATATGTCTAAGAGCATTAAGGTGTTCAAAGTCTACATACAAAAACTAAAGGGGGTGGTCAACAAAAGTTAGGGTGATTTAATTGGATTACTCCCTACCAAACGGTGTGGGGCGCGCTGCAAACTTCATCTCAATGTATATTAGAGTACAGGGGTACCCCAGGGGGTGCCATGTCTGTCTGCCTCTCTCTCTCTGTGACTACAAAACTTACATGTGTGGTAAGCGCCTTAAGTCTAAGAAATCAACAAAGTTTAAACCTCCTCTTGTCGCTAACCTGGAGTGTTGGTGAGCCTCTATGTCTGTGACAACACTTTGATGATCTAAGACTCCTGCAGTGATAGGTGGGGGGACACAAACAACAGGTACCCTTTATGACTATGCGATCAGATCGTTCAAGTCTTTTATCTTTTCCCTCTGGGACCGGCCATGCTTAATGATCTAAGGGATCCATGCTTACAGCGACCGGCAGGTGCAAAAATCACAAAAAAAAAGAAGAGAAATACCCTACCGAGCGAAGGTCTCTTTTAAGTCTTTGATCGATTGAAACCTGCAGTAAAGAGGTTTATCTCGGACAGGGTACATAAGGGCGAGTGACCGCTTGTCCCCATCACACTCTCTCTGCCTCCTTCATTATGGAAACACCGACCGCTCTACAGACTGTCAACTTTGAGAACGTAACAACTGTTACAGCATCATCATATCCCCCCACAGCAATGGACTTGTATGCTTTTCTGTTCAAAGATGACGCTCACGCCTCCACCAAAGATCATATCTACCCGTGTCTATGGTTTAACAATGTTGCTGATGATGATGATGATGATGATGATGATGATGATGATGATGATGATGATGATGATGATGATGATGATGATGATGATGATGATGATGATGATGACGACGACGACGGTGGTGCTACTACCTCCTTGACCACTCTACAGACTGTCAACTTTGAGAACCAAACAACTGTTACATCATCATTATATCCCTCCACAGTAATGGATGTGGATGATTTTCTGTTGACAGATTACGCTGCTGATGCCACCGAAGATTATATGGACCCATTTGAATTGTTTAATCTTTCTGATATAGGTACTATTGCTGGTGGTGATGATGGTACTACTGGGGGTGTTGCTCTACAGCCTGTCGACTTTTTTGAGAACCCAACAACTGTTACATCATTACCATATCCCCCCATGGTAATGGATGTGGATGATATTATGATGACAGATTACTACGCTGCTGACACCTCCGAAGATGACATGGACCCATCGTCTAAATGGTTTAATCTTGCTGATTTAGGTACCATTACTGGTGGTGATGATGGTACTACTGGTGCTCACGCTAACGAGGACTATTATATCGATGTGTACAAATGGTTGAAAGCTGCTGAAGCTGCTGCTGGTGATGATGGTAATGATGGTGCTACTGCTGCTACTACTGCTGGTGCTGGTGCTGGTGCTGATGGTGCTGATGCTACTACTACTACTACTGCTACTACTGCTACTGCTACTACTACTACTACTACTACTACTACTACTACTACTACTGCTGCTGCTGCTGCTGCTGCTGCTGACAAATACACACCCCTTGTTACACCTGAACGAACAGACATCGCACCCACTAAAATAGGTAAACTCACCGACTATCAAGCCAGTTTCATTAATTTCTTGTGTCGCCACTACTGCTTGTAGGGTTGTACAAGATCGTTGTACGTTGTTCTAACGTTCAGGGTAGTACTACTACCTTACCTACTCATATATTGTTTAAGGAGGAAAAATGTGTACTTGTGACCTGTCTTACACATGAGAAATAATTGATGCAACAGATGTGTTGTTTTTTAAAGCGTCGTTGTTAAAACAACATGTGCGTAAAGGTCTTGTTGCTAATCAGTCATTCGATTTGTTGAAAGAGTGTTTCATCAATGTTTTCTGGAAAGGTACCAATGTCTTCGCAGGTAGATGTATAGAAATATATCAATTTCACAATCAGGAAACCTGTCATCTCATCAAAAAACGTTATACGTAAGAATCTACCGATGCTTTCATATTTCTTCTCGAGAAAAACTCAGACCTTTTACGACACCTGTGTTGTCATGACTCTGAGCAAATATTCAACACTTTCTGTCAAGAGTGTTTAGATCGTGTACTCTGTAGCGAGTTTCATTTTGAAAATATACAGAACGCTCTGCTAAGAAGTGTCATGTCCACACAAAGTGATTGGAATACTTGGTATTATACTTCAGTAGATTTCTATTGTAATTTAGATGAATTGTGGGTAGGAAGAATGACTTACAACATTCCTACATTTTGAAAGAATCCTCACATGAAAACCATATACAAAGATTACACTATGTACAGTCTGAATTATGATTGAAAATCAATGTATATACTTGTAAATATATTTTATGAAATAAAAATATAAAAATTGAAAAATATGATTTTTGGTATATCTCATTTGCATAATCAACCCAGCCCACATGACCACCCACTTATCCCCTAATTAGGTCATGTTACCAAGGTTACCAAGAATGCTGGTCTCTGATTGGCTGAAAGGTGGACACGTGACCCCCTAAGTAGGTCACATTGTCATGGCAACAGGTCACGTGACCAAATGGAGGCCTCTGATTGGCTGCAGGTCGAGTGAGTAATAAACAGTACTTAACTATAGTCCCGTTCCGATACAAACTATACAAACTATACTACTTATAGGTCATCAGGAACAACTTAGTGTACCATTGTATGATTGCCAATAAAAACCTTTTCAAACTCAAACTCCAGACACAGCCACAAATCATGTCCTTCCTTCGGGAAGATGAAATAACTGATCTAATATGGTAGACATAAAAAGTTGTCTTTAAGAAAAGGAATACTTAAAACACAGTCACTTTGCTCGCCCCACGAGATTATTTGTCCTTCAATAATATTACTTTTGACTTTGCAGCTTTTGACCGACAGCATTAAAAGTATTACCAATAGGGAGGGGCTATTAGCAGACAGTAAAAATATGCTCACAGTTAACAACTCCCATACGCACTGTGGGGATAACGATGTCTGTAAAGTGCTTTACGGATCTTGATTTTGGTTGAGCCACCTATACTTAACCATTGCAACTGATGTACTGTAAAGTATTTCTGCGATGTACCGTAAAGCAAAAGGCTATTTTTCCTGATGATCTCTGTGAAACGATCATTGTGTCCAAGGTTTTACCTGAATATTCCAGGAACACAACCTACAGGTCTACCAGAAGAGGAGCATTTTGATGAATTTCCCCCTTAAATATGTGCATCATGCATTGTCAACTTTCATGAAACTTGTAATTATACCAGGTAGTAATGCTTCCCATGTCATAATATTGTCATATATATGCTTAAAGCACTAAATGCATGTATTGTCTATTGATGGACCATAAAGCATACTTTCGCAATGTGCCAACTATATTACTTTCAGGTGATCTCCGTAAAGCATCAGAAGCTTGCAACTAGGTTAGGGCCTTGTAAATATCCTATCTATTTGTTGGATATGCATCACTGAAAACAATTATACATTACATACAATGTGTTATGGGTTTTTGTAGAAATCCAACTGACTGTTTAATATGGCCATATTATGACAAAAATGGCCCTAACCCACCACTAATTGCAACAGAATATTTTTCGCTATCACATGTCTGTGGAATGACAAAAAAAAGAAAAATTCCCTGCAGAATGGAGTGGTGGAACACCACTAATTATGGGGAAATACAAGATGGCCACCATATAAGGAGAAAAATCCATTTTGGATTTCTACCCACTTGATTGGGTTCAACCATTGCAATGAACAGGGATTTTCTTTTGGACATTCTATAGACCTTACCAAGTTGTGTGGTGCATAGGAAAATTCTGTTGCAATTTATGGTGGGTGTATTGCTATTCCGACCATATTAGTTATGTTATTTGGTATTTCCCTTGGGCTTTGTAGAACAATGATTAAAGTGATAGGCATACATTACTGGAAGCTTTCATCATTTTCTAGGCATAATACAATGATAATTATGATAATTGAGGGTGTCTTCCCCTTTGACCCTAGATGATTCAATAGAAGAGACCTCTGTCTACTTTGACATGATTTATCTTCAATTTGGAAGGTGTTGCTATCGGTAAGAAATTTGTTCTGCCTATGTAAAGTATATATGTACTTAACCATAAATATAATTTCTCTTTGTTACATTAGAATTATTTATCACTGTAAGCATACATATATAGATATGGTGTAAATATCCAGTTGAAAAGGGTTCCCCTAGTCCACATAAAAGGGTCTAAGTCTTATCTTTTCTGCCCCTCTATGTGTGTGGTGCAAACCTGTGGAACCATGCATATAATCTTGGCTGTCAAAATGGCATTAAGCATTTGTGGGCAGATGAGGGGAAAGGGCCCTCCCTGCGGGATTTTTAGTACTGGATTTGGCCACATGGGGGCTACAAAGGCTATAAATGTGAAAGATAGATCAAAAATAGCTTTTATGTAGTTTTTTAAACAAAAAAAGATGGTTTTCTCAAAAACATTCTATTTCCTGAAACTTCCTGTGTAATTGGAATGTAAATGGAACGTTTTGAATCCAAAACAAGACCTAAATAATGGTTTTCAGAGAAATGTGTTGCCATGGCAACTAAAATTATATTCCAAATAGAAAAAAAAAATAATGTCAACTGATAGAATGATTCATGGAGATTCATAGGCTAAAAAAAGCATAAAGATACCATTTCTAGATCAAAAGCTATGCCCAAATGTTTGGAAAGGAATTGTCAATTTTTCATTGATTATTTAAATCATTATGCTAATTAGATGCCTGATTTAATGAAAACAATGAATGATAGAGCTTTTTGGCAGTTTTGATATAGTCATGTCATTCCATTTTCGTGAAGCAATATCTCCAAGACTCGAAGGGCTATCTACAAGTGTTATACCTCAAATACCTGCGGGGACCAGCATAACTCAATATGGAGGAAACTAATTCAGGAATTAAGTGGACAGGGACGATACCAGTCCATTTATTTTGACATAACTGGGGTCCAAATCTGAGATAAATTGAAGAATGGATTCAAATGTACAATTGACATTGACACAAAACGGATCAGACTCAAAAGACTGTCAGAACCTGGACCAAAACCCAATGCAAATGCAAAACTTATCTGTCATGAAAAGCTACATTACACTGACAATCATACTGCCAATGTTAGCCATGTTCAGAGTAAAAATTCTACTACTGCAACAGAGACTGAATTTTCACCTGATGAGATAATTGACAGTGGTGGAAGGCAGGAACCGATAGACTGGGTGCAAAAGGTCATGGAAGTCATCAAGGAAACTGGACGAGGAGATGATTTTCTCTCAGTTCTGAAATCCTTGGAGAATTCTTTCTTATAGCAGAGAAATGATATATTAGGTGAAACTATGAGTGGGGCCTATATATGCATGTGTTCATACATGCACTTTACGGACATCACTTTTATGCGTAGGGTATTTTCATTTTTTCACTCAATGCATCAACATGACAACAAAAATAGTTCCCACAGCGTATACTCGTGTTACGGAGATCTTTTAAATGCTTTACGGAGATCCTAGCCATTTCTGGCAAATTGCTTTATGGTATGTCAGTTGCAATGCTTTACGGTATGTCAGTTGCAATGCTAAAGTATAGGAGGTCCAAACTCGCTCAACCGAATCTTTACAGACATCCCCACAGTGATACGGTAACCCAATTAACGAACTAGAAACCTTAACAAGTGTCGTGAGTTGGATCTCTTTTAAAGGGACATAATGGAATTGAGTCCGAGTCTGGAGTCAGGAAATCCACACAAATGTACGTTTTTCATTTTTGTGAATAAGAAAAGTGTGTTATTGAGAATAATTTTACAAGACATAATTTATGCAAAGTTCTATGGGCTATGTTATTTTGTAATAAAGTATTCTGACACTTCATATCATTTCTACAGCAAAGCAGTCAATTAAAGGAGTTCTATGAATAGCTGCGGTAGTAGCTGTGCTTCTCAAGGGGGCGGGGGCTATTAAATGTGGTATGGTAGGTGTTGAGTAGGTGGGGAGGAGGAGGGGGTAGGGTAGGCTAGAAATAATCAGTCAGCTTCCATCTAGGAGGAATAACGCCAATTCAGTATTCCACTCGCCCATCAACCGCATCAACGCCATCGCCCAGCCTCCACTCAGATTGCATTTATGTCGGAGAAAATTCGTTTCCCAATATCTGGAAATTATTCAGCTGGTTAACCCTTTTGTGCCTGCATACATGCCTAATTGGCAGTGGCCGTGCACTGCAATTAAAACCCTAATGAGGGACGGTTCGGATGGAAAAGCTTGCTTTCTACTGTGATTGCCTCCTACGGCGTTGACGCCAACCTCTGGTCTGCCTCAATAAGCTCGGTTGACACGTCACGACGGCGCCCCGCCAACTGGAGGAAAAGTCATCTGTAGCTCTAGTACAATGCCCCTTTTCCCACACTATCAGTCTGAGGGCAAAGGTGCATGCACATTGGCTCTATAAGCTCTGGGTTTCTCCCATCAGAAATGTTACAGCCCAACTCCTGGATGACGGCCTTGTCCTTCGTTTTATTTTTGTTTTCGCTTATTATTTCGTTGTTGTTTTTGTAGAACTCCCCCACCTCTCTTTTTAGGCGCAGAGGGTAACAGACGGCTGAAGGCAAAATGACGGGAATGGAGGACCAAAGGGCGACCAAGGGAGGGAGAAAGATGGGGCAGGGGAGTTCGGGAATGCCCGGTAGGAGGGCTACTACAGGAACAGGTAAATGTCTAAGTATATACTCTATAAATGGGAGAGTGGGGCTGAGTAAGAAGGGGCATAGGGAACCATATTCTTCCCACTTGGCATAAAAACGTTTTTTTACGTTAAGTAGATGTATGTATTGATTTCTGACATTTTGAAAACAAACAGAAAAGTACCTACTTGATGAAGTTCACATGTGCCATTGCATTCTATAACCAAATCGTGCTCTCCCTTGCGCCTATAATCCGTATGCAATATTTGGAAGTAATTCATGCCAGCCAATCTGTGGGAATACCAACCAATGCACACTCTTGAATCCTGGGTATATTTTGGGTAAGGTGACTATGTCTCAATCAATTACACCTAACACACAAACGGTAGTTAATAGTTCTCATGCATGCATCAATGATTGTTTCTATTTATGGACCTCTGTGGGGGAAACAAACCAATGTACTGAATTGACCTCCCGGTAGGCCTACATTTATGGTAAAGTGACTATTTATCACTTACTGGCTGTTTGTCCAAAGATTATTAGCATATCTCGCTCTATTCTGCATGTAAAATCGCGATGTTCTCCTACAAATAATATGGGATGCTCACATGAATTTTACATACTTATTTAGCAAGGTTTCTTCTGATATAAATATCTGTAAATATTAATTAAGATTTAGATAATTAGATATTTTCCCTTGCTTATGTGGAAGGTTTCTGCATTTTGAAATATAATTTATGATACAGAAAGTGGGGGGGGGGAGTCACGTCCCATATCCTTCAGGGTATAGGTGTGTCATTCCATATAGATAGTAGCCTATAGCATTGTATCAAGACATAGGGGACAGAAGTACACTAATATGAACACAGAAATTCATTCTCCCTATTCATGTGAAGTAAATCACCAAAAGAAATATTATGAAGTAGCTCCCCCTATCAAAAGGTGTGGTCCTCATTAATCAGAACAAATTGGTCCAATTTGCAAGGCTTAGCCATCATGTTTTTTTTTGCAACTGTGGGATCAACACTGCTTTGAGTACCCTTGCAATTTGGAGTGTAAACCCCATAGTCCAATTTGGCTCTGTCATGCGATTCAGCCATACATTTCTCATATTTATATGGGAAATGTAAATTTCTGCGACAGAGGCCTAGTGGACTATGGGTGTAAGCAAGGGTCTCAGGCCTCAATAAATGTGGAGTTCTATAAATGTGACCAGGCAAGAAAAAACACCCCTCTGCAGGGAAATTCATTATCAAAGTTCATCTCTAAAATGAGATCTTTAAAATGAGATATCATTGGGTTAAATATTACTAGTAGTTATATCAGAAGCCCTCCTTGAACATAGGTTGTTATTCATATCTGAAATTGATGATTAAGTTCTAAATACATTATAAACCATAATAATGTCTGAAAACACAATAAATCAGCCTTTTTAATAAAAATACATAATAATATGGTGATTTTTCTTATAGATTTTGATCTAGAAGAAACTTTCTATTTCTGTTTTCAGTTTTGGGTTTTTGGTGAGTATCCCCAAATATTGGCATAAAAATCTGCAAATTTTGACTATTGGAATGTTTGCTATGGTAACCAGGAACAGGCATATATAGGTTTATTTCTCATGAAAAATCTTCATTTTACCGTCTGAATATGGGCCATTTCTACCGAAAATGGTGCATTTTAAATGAAACAATTGAATTCTACATAAAAAATTAGCTTAATGCATTTTTATAATGATTTTAGAGTAAGTGGCCCTCCAATGCCCCCTGGTGGCCAAATGGGGAATTAAAAATCCCCCGCGGAGGGGTGTACTCCCTTGATGGGTCACAAATAGTAAATTGCCTGAGCCAAGGGGAGCACTTATATATGTGAACAACAATCCAGCTTGTTATAACCCCCTCTCACTGACATGATCCCTAGTATATTGGGGGGGGGGGCACTTGAGATTTATGTGACAGGTCTTTTGCAAAGGGTTTTGAGGGTTAGATCGAATTGTGGGATTCGACCTACTGCTGATTTGTCTGCATTCATAAATCGTACACAGAGCTCAATCTTGGTCATATATTACTTTTGACCACAAAAGTGGGATTGGAAAGTGCAATGGTGTGATTGAACCCATGCAATTTGCGGTATGTACGCAGGGCTCCTAATCTACAACAGTTCTCAGATTGTAGAATTTTTGAGCGCACCAGCCTGAAATTAGTCTTCAATGCATTCTCAGGGATGTTCTCTCTAGTAACTTACCAGGGTGGGACATTCACCAAAGCCCCCTATCTCCCCCACGTCAACATGTCCCACCTAATCTCACCATAGCACTTTTACACATAGCTCGATGATAGGGTACAGTTAATGATTGGTTCTATATAGGGTACTGCAGGCAATCAATCCAATCAACTACATTGACCCATGGGTATGTGTTGGGTAAGGTGACTATATCTTACTCTCTTGCATTTCATATACATATATGGTAAATGATCTCATAAGACCCATTCTTAGGTTCAGCCATATCACTTCCTTACTTTCAGAATAAACTTAGAAAATGTATTAGCACTGTATAGTTCTCACATTGTCTAATTTGGGATGTTATCTCATGGAATTTCCACTCATGGTGTAGGTACCTGACCATGTGTAGTCAAGGCCTGCCAGCAGCTTACCATACTGTGGCATAGTAGGGCTTTTCTAACTACAACTGAACATTGAAGGCTCAGAGCCCGTACTAAGAGGGTGCAAATGACCAATGAGGGAATTATAGGGCAATTAATGATTCACCCATATAGAGTTGAGAACTGTGTTTACAGTGTGTCTGGACCCCTATAAATAATTCATGCCCAAAGTAGCCAATTGGATTGGGTGCACTTTGCAGTTCTATGGTTTACCCTAGACAAGCACTTAACATTTAAACAGCAGTCATGTAAGTCAATTAAAAAGGAATGTTGGACATGAAGTTTTTAGGCTTGGCAAGATTAGAAATAAGCTCAATGAAGATTCAGCAAAAAAGGTCCTTTTGAATATGATTCTTCCTGCATGTGAATATGCTGACAACTTCTATGAAGTTGCTCCAGACTACTCCCTAAAGGCATTACAAACTACTATAAATAGAGCCGTTAAATCGGTCTGCTATAGGTTATGCACAAAAAATGTTGACAAAATGCATGGCTACCTAAAACTAGGAAAATTAGCAGACAGAAGAGAAATGCACCTACGTAATCTTAGTTTTGACTATGCTTCAATTCCATGCAACATCGATGGAAGGGAAATTAGGACTAGGCTGCATGACCAAAAAGTAGTCAAAGTAGTCATGATCTAGATATTTAGATAATTATTAGCTCATGCTTAAATTAAAGGTTTTTTTCAATTTGTCAGATCCAGTTGCAAGGTAGTCAAAGGTATCAAACCCAGCCTATAGGAAGAGGATGGTGACCTCTAGTATTAAATACTATCCCCCCCTTCCCCTCTAATTTCTTTCTACTAAATCATAGGAGAACTGCTCCTCACCAACTCTTATCTCACCAATCCCCTCCCTAAAACTATTCTCTAACCCCACCCTTCTTCTGTTGCCCCCCACTTGTGTCCCAAGAGTACCCCCCCCCCACCACTCCCTTCTTACCTACTTTAAATCCTCCTTCCCAAAACATTATCCACCCAATACTCATGCAGCCCTCCCTTATGCTCACATATGGGGATTTGTGTGATTTGCATACATAAGCAGTGCTATGAATTACATCTTTGTCAGCATTAAATCTACATCCTTAAGGGGCACCTATGTGACTGGGTTGACCTCATGGTGATCCTGACCCCATGGATGTGATTTAGCTTCTGAAACTAGATTAAGTGCTTTACAGCCATTAAGGCAACCCTGTGTAGTCTGGGAAGGCATATGTTTGCCTACACATACCATACAGTATGATATTGACTATACTTAGAACTTAAGGTATCGGACCACCAAAACATTCTGCACTATAATTTAATGTAACTCATGCACCTGTAAAAGTGGAATTTCACCTTTCAAACACTCCAAATCACTCAAAATCATGAAGAGGCACATTGTCAACGGACGTTTACATGTGGTGAAGTGAATATACACGGAATTGTGAAATATCCTCTCATTCCAAATATGGCACCACAGGTGGATCGCACTTCCTCCAGTTGGACTGAGTAGACAAGGTTGGAATGTTATTACATCCTTGTACCTTATGTCACAGAGTCCAATGGAGGAAGTGTGTTTGTGATGACTAAAGGATCCTGGTTCCTGTTGAGGAATACAGGAGATTATTGAGTGTGGATCATGGGCAGAGCTTAGGCTTTATATGGCGAAGAATTTAGTAAATATGAAAAATAATAATAATACCCAGAATGGTCCATTGACAAAATTTTCCCCCTCTCTGGGTGTCAGATCCAGACGTCGTTCACCAACCCAGTTTTTCTGTACATGCATATGTTTGAACCCATCCCCATTTTGGCCTATTCTGCACACAATTAGTGATTATTTCCAACCTTTTTTTAAACCAATATTTTGGGATCCTAGACAAAGGAGCTGTCCCTTGTAACCCATATATTCTGAATCACAACAGGTTAAACATTTTATCTATGCTTTATTTAAAAGTTTGCAATGATTTTGAACTCTAATATAGACCAATCACAGCCCTCCAAGTCCTAAATCTGTACATCTCTGTGTATTACCAGAAGTGACGTCATCATCAATAGTGGAACGATACCTTAAAGGAAGCGGTATTTTATAATTACCTGGGAAATATGTCTCTCATATGTCCTTATTCCCAACCCAGTACAAAAAGTCCCTCAGAAATGCATTTCAGCTTCTCCACAGGGGGTGTCTTAATGCCTCGGCTTACCCAGAATAACCTTAATTTTTCCTCATTTTCACCCCTCCGTCAAAAATCTGCTTACCACAAAGGAACCGATGAGCACAATGACCTGAGAATTGGTATCCTTATTGCTAAAGAGTTATTCTGCATGGTACAAATGCCAGGTTTGGGGTTTCAGTTTTTATTTTTCAGAAATCTACGCTAATATAGCAGAGGAAAATAATGAAAATCTATCAAAAATCACCATTTTTGGTCAAAAAACTGATTTTTCAGAGACTTCACCTTGCTCAGAATACACTGTACTGTCCATATTACATCTCCCAATACTGTTAATGAAATCTGTTCAAAATTTCATGTATATTTGAGCATTTTTAATGGTTTAATGGACTCTAATGGGGTTCAATACCGAGGTGGCTCGGAATCTTCCGAAGCTGCGTAAGCCCACATTTAAGCCCTATAGCTCCAATATCCAAGCACCTATGGGTCAAAATAGGACATATATACTGACCGGTTATAGTGATTTTTATACAAAATCTTGATTATTTGAATATCTACACTTCTAAACCCACACTGGGAGGCATATGGGTGATTGGAGCTGAAAATTAGTGAAATTCCAGCTCTCTCCGCAACCTTAAAACCCACATTTTCCTCCATTTTTGACAATTTCCCTGCTTATAAGGACAAAATAAGGGTTGATTTTTCATGAATAACCAATTCCTGATAAAATTGATAGCTTTTGGTTCATGTTTAGCCTGTATTTAACTATGTCCATTCCATAGGCCTATGGTTCTCTTAAGGTATCGGACCACCAAAACATTCTGCACTATAATTTAATGTAACTCATGCACCTGTAAAAGTGGAATTTCACCTTTCAAACACTCCAAATCACTCAAAATCATGAAGAGGCACATTTTCCCCCTCTCTGGGTGCCAGATCCAGACGTCATTCACCAACCCAGTTTTTCTGTACGTGCATATGTTTGAACCCATCCCCATTTTGGCCTATTCTGCACACAATTAGCATGGACCTGAAACACTGGATATGAAAGAAAGGCCTTCTTTGGGAGAGCTGTGCCATGGGTGTGTTTTCACCATCTGCCACTAGATGGCAATGGAAATCCTTATGTGTCACTAGGTGGCAGCACAGAGCCAGCATGTTAAACATTTTATATTCTATTTATTCATAACTTATTCTTACAAATAATATGTAAATTTTGTAGCTATAACTATAATTAACCATTATGGTAATGCACAGATAGGTTATCTATGCAATGAAAACAGTATATCTGTAAAAGAGAGAGAAGTGAGTGTGCTGCCCCCTGGTGGGTAACTATGGAAGCCTCCTACAAAATCTTGCAGTCACTAGCCCTTAGGAGATTATTTTCTTCTGTCCCTTAAAATTTTCATAGATCCATGATTCAAAAGGATTTGGATAGCTATTTTCTTCATCTAAGTGACCCAAGTGATTTCCGATGGAAATCATGAGGAAAATTTTCAAGGAGGGGCAATTTTTCTAAAAAACATCTTCAAAAACGGAGCCTTTTCTCAAAAATAGCCACTTTTTATAACATGATGAAATAAGGTGAGTCAGAAACTACAAATCAAGAGCTTTCTGATACTTTTTAAATAAAAAAGCTGTGACATAACTAAGTTGGGAAAAGAAATTATCTCGGATTGGTCATTCTGATAGAAATATAAAGCTAATTCAGCCCCGAACTCATAGAGTGGCAGTCAGGAGATAATTTTCTTTTGTCACGTAGAATTGTGATAGATCCATGATTCAAAAGGATTTGGATAGCTATGTTCTTCATCTAAGTGACCCAAGTGATTTACGATGGAAATCCCGATGGAAATCAGAAGAAGAAAAATTTTTAGGATGGGGGCAATTTTTGACAATTTTTTCAGAAAAATCTTCAAAATTGGAGCCTTTTCTCAAAAATAACCACTTCTGATATCATGATGAAATAAGGTCAGTCAGAAACTACAAATCAAAGGCTTTCTGATGCTTTTTAAATCAAAGAGCTGTGATATAGCTAAGTTGGGGGAAAATCTTTTTCTTGGATTGGTCATTCTGATAGAAATATAAAGCTAATTCAGCCCCGAACTCATAAAATGGCATAATTTTCTTTTGTCACTTAGAATTGTGATAGATCCATGATTCAAAAGGATTTGGATAGCTATGTTCTTCATCTAAGTGACCCAAGTGATTTACGATGGAAATCCCGATGGAAATCAGAAGAAGAAAAAATTTTAGGATGGGGGCAATTTTTGACAATTTTTTCAGAAAAATCTTCAAAATCGGAGCCTTTTCTCAAAAATAACCACTTCTGATATCATGATGAAATAAGGTCAGTCAGAAACTACAAATCAAAGGCTTTCTGATGCTTTTAAATCAAAGAGCTGTGACATAGCTAAGTTGGGGAAAAAAAATATCTTGGATTGGTCATTCTGATAGAAATATAAAGCTAATTCAGCCCCGAACTCATAAAATGGCATAATTTTCTTTTGTCACTTAGAATTGTGATAGATCCATAATTCAAAAGGATTTGGACAGCTATGTTCTTCATCTAAGTGACCCAAGTGATTTCAAATGGAAATCATGAGAAGAAAATTTTCTAGGAGGGGGTCAATTTTTGGCAATTTTTCAAAAAAATCTTCATAATCGCAGCCATTTCTCAAAAATATCCACTTTTGATATCATGATGAAATAGGGTCAGTCAGAAACTAAAGATCAAGGGCTCTCTGATGCTTTTTGAATCAAAGAGCTGTGACCAAGCTAAGTGGGGCAAAAAAATTATCGTCTGTAGGTCATGTTAAGGCCTACCATTAGTAGTTCCCATTTCTCCCACCAGGGACCCATGGCACAGTTGATAGACTGCAATGCTATACTGATTCAAATCCAGTCTTTCAGGTCCGTGCAATTAGTGATTATTTCCAACCTTTTTTTAAATCAATATTTTGGGATCCTAGACAAAGGAGCTGTCCCTTGTAACCCATATATTCTGAATCACAACAGGTTAAACATTTTATCTATGCTTTATTTAAAAGTTTGCAATGATTTTGAACTCTAATATAGACCAATCACAGCCCTCCAAGTCCTAAATCCGTACATCTCGGTGTATTACCGGAAGTGACGTCATCATCAATAGTGGAATGATACCTTAAGATATATATACATGATGACGTCATTATCAACTACAACGTCACACTGGGACTACTTAGAGCTGGCCCGCATCCTTTTGTATGATCTCAGTATAAATAAAGGAATACTTACTTACACCTCTTGATGGGGGGGGCGCACTTCATGACATCTCTGTTGGTGAGTTACTACACATAAATGGGAAGAATATTATGGATATCTGTCCTCATTTTAGTGTACTGCCGCTTATGACTAGATGCAATACTATAGGCTAATATTACATATGGAATGATAGACCTAGAACCTGACGGTTCATGAGATGTGGCCCCCTCATTTTCTATAGTATAAAGCACATTTTAAATTGCGGAAACTTTCCACATAAGCAAGGGAAAATATCTAATTATCTAGATCTCAATTCATAGCCCAATCTTGCCATTTTTCCTCCCTGTAGCTGTAATACCCCTTGCATAATACAGGCGGGGCACCAAATTGCAACAGCTTTCTAGATTGCAGAAACCTGCCAGCAAAAATTGCATCTTAGGATTTGACCTTCACACCTTTAATTCCTGAACATTAACTTTGTTGGCATCTATAGAGGTAGCCAACTTAATGTACTTCAGGTCCCCTGGCCCAACCCCGACACACAGGGAGTGATCAGTGTCCTACCATAGCCTTCCAAGATTACACATCACCCCCCTGTTTAAAAAATTCACAGTTACCGTAAATTATTCAAAATCACAAGGGTGAGGCAGTAGGCCTATGACAAACCCAACACTGAGTGTAAGTGTAAGCCTTGCCTGGTATGGGGTTGTTTACCTGCAGTCCTGTATGTAGTAGTACTACTACTAGTGGCACTACTAGGGCTAGGGCTAGGAAGGAATGGATAGCACCTCCCCCCCATCAGTACTATATAACTTGATCATTCTTTAGCCTGGACTCTTCTTTTAGAATTAGATATAAGATAGGTTTCATTCATACACTAAACAGGGAGGCTAGACTTTTGGAGTAGGCCTAGAACTGGGTGGTGATCCAGAAGATCACCTGACCAGTGCCTCATTCTGGTTAACATAGGGTTCAATGAGATCACACTGCCCAGCTCCACACAGCTATGATAGAACATGTTTTATTCTATGGAAAATTGTCTGCAAGAAAGCAATCTGTTGCAATTTGGGGGTTTCCCTACAAAATAGTTACAGGGAGCTATAATAGCAAAGAAAAACTTGGAGATTGGTAGACAAATCATGATCTAGATATTTAGATAATTATTAGCTCATGCTTAAATTAAAGTTTTTTTTCAATTTGTCAGATCCAGTTGCAATTTCCAGAAACCTGACATGAAAGTATGCTTGTTCCCTTCAAATTTCAACCCAAGTTCCACCTTGCAATCTAATCAACCATAATCCACTTGTACTCTGGTATTGCCCACATCAGCTTGTAATTTCAATATAAAAAAGAATGGCATAGTAATTTCCACACAGCTTATTTATAAATATCATGGGCTCTATATTGAGAGGCTGAGAAGTAATTTTGATTGCAATGTTTGGATTTTAGAAGGTATAATGGTGTGCTAGAACCCTTACAATTTACAGTACAGGTGTGGCTCTCGAACTCTATCTGCAAGAGTTCCCAAATTGCAGAATCCGTTGAGGGTTAGAGATCATTGTGGAATTTGACCTTGCACGACCATTGGATATCTGAAATAGTTCCCTTTTAATGCTGCACAATGTATAAATTCCATCATAACCATTGGTTCCAGCCTTGGCATGTAGAGGGTAATTCGCAAGAACTCTATGAATATAATATTGTGCCGATCTTACGGGACTAATTCACTGCAGATTGTTTGGCATGATTTACCAATGGAGTGCAGACTCATCATGACAAAGGACCAACCTGCAGCCACCATGAAGGCTTAATGCTACTTCCGGTGAGCAACTAATGAGTTGAATGGTAGATATAGCAGAGCAATATTTACTTAGCTCTGATGTCAGGTACATAGGCAACGGCCCTTATGGTTACGTACCTTCCTCAGCACACAAAGGCATAGGCAGGAGCACAGGGCATATGGAAGCCTGTGGTTGGAGATGGAGGGTATAGGTGTTCTATTTATAGAAAAGGGGTGACACTGTTGTGGCACGGTCATCTCTGCACCCAGAGGTGTTCAGTAGGCAGACATCCAGGTGCCCACCTGTAGTAGTGAATGTATGTGAATTGGTGTGCCCCTGGCTGAGCTACTGAACACCCCTGCTAGTCTCCCTTCATTTCTGTGTCAACATTGTGTGGTCCTGAAAGCACATGGTTCATTTGCATAGGTTGAATGATCAGTCCTGAAAGCACATGGCTCATTTGCATAGGTTGAATGATCAGTGGTGTTGATGGCAGTTGTTAATTTCAAGTGGGCCTACTCATGCCCCATCAGTGTGACAGCACTCACATAGGCCCTACACCAAGAAGTAATTTAGGGCTATTCTGACTTACATGTGAAGTGATCTCATACTATGTTCTTATTTAGTGGGAGAAAAAATAAAAGAGTGCATGAATATTATTACACTTAATTCATAGAAGATGTATGAGAACATAAAAGATACATATTACTAAGGCTAGATATTATTCAGTGTGAATGCAGTAGATATGGTCCCTTACAAACCCCCAAGCAACATCACTAAATGCCTGACCACCAAGTGTCAGACCTTTAAGAACTACCTCACACTGTCTCCACCCACAGGTTTAGTCCACCAAGCCTGTGGGCAGGTTTTCAAGGTGGGGGGAAGGTCTCGGCAGGGGAAGGAGACTGTAATTTTATATGGGCTTAGAGAAGACCTCCCCATTACTGAAATGGATAATCCCATCAGTCCCCACCCCCACACACACACACCTTTTATTATACATGTGCCATTAGGCTTATATTTTATGGTAACCTTAGGGTCCCGCACATAAGTCTCATCCAACCCCGTTGCCTAATGGATAGCATGAAGCACTTTGGATCAGAAGATCACTTGTTCTAGTCCCACCCATGCAAAGCTTTTCCTGTATGAACCACTAAACCTAAACTGCTGTCAGATATAAGAATAGTATAGAAAAGGAACAATATTCAAGTGTCAACTCAGTGCCTTTATCCTGCGATAAAAGCACTCAGATTATCCAGTTTGGGCACCCAAAGTCTGTCTCAAATGTGATAACTATTCAGATTTGATAGTGTTTCGAAAGATCACGAAAATATATCCGATTTCAAAGAAGCAACAAGATTTATTCAGATACAATGCAAGCTCAGAGGATAGTGCTCCCACCTTCCTCCCAGCACAACCAATCTGAACCAGAGAGATGCCACCACTTGGAAACTGGCCAATTCATAAGCTATATGATGATAGTAAATACCCTGCCCCTACAGGCTTCAAGACAAGGAAATATGGTACACAGACCTATTTAGTTTATGAGTGCTTTTCTGATCCCATATCACTGGAGATTGTGAAATCTGTCCTCATCCCAAAATAGTATCCACCGGTATGTTGCAATACCTCTAGTGAGATGGTGATTAGGAACAAGATGTGTCTTTGGAAGGTTTGACAGGAGAGAGGCCATGTGAAAGGATACTAGTGCAGTCTATAGACAGAGAAAGGTTAACAGGAGAGAGTTCCTGTGAAGGAAATCGCACCACTTAAATGCTGCATTTCCAGTGATATGGGGTCAGAAAAGCATTCATAAACAAAATAGGTCTCCAAGTGGTGGCATCTCTCTGGTTCAGATTGGTTGTGCCGGGAGGAAGGTGGGAGCACTATCCTCCAAGCTTGCATTGTAGCTGAATAAATCTTGTTGCTTCTTTAAAATTGGATATATTTTCGTGATCTTTCTAAAACACTATCGAATTTGAATAGTATTTATTATACCACGGTTATCACATTTGAGACAGACTTTGGGTTCCCAAACTGGATAACCTCAGTGCTTTTATCAAAGGATAGATGTGTTCCTTTTCTATACTATTCTTATATGTGACAGCAGTTCAGGTTTAGTGGTTCATACAGGATAAGCGTCATGGGTTGGACTAGAACAAGTGATCTTCTGATCCAAAGTGCTTATTGCTATTCATATCAGTTAGATAGAGGCATATATGTGCCTAACAAAAGAAGAAGAGTGAAGACATTCCTTTTAAAACTGGCTTTGCAAGCCAGGTACCCTGATGGCTTGTATTATTGGCATCCTTCACAGGAGGGAGGCCATGTGAAAGAGCTGATGATGGTTGCCATAGCCATGGCAGCCTTTCACATCAGGTTGTCCAGTGAAAAAAGATCTGAGAAACTGAAGTGATAACCTTCACTGAGATCATCTCTGTGAAAGATACTCTCCTTTACAGGACCTTGTCTCCTGTGAAAGGATGTGGATGGGGTGATTATTTGAGCTATATGTACTCAGTGATAAAATAAACGACGTGTTAAATGAGAGGTTAATAGCTTGACGAAGTTAATATGCACATACACATTTATATGTTGGGGTGCATTATGGTCAACTGGACATAAAATTGAGGTCCAACCTCACTGTTTCAATACCAGTGTAAACATTAGCATCTCCTCTGGATTCTTTCTAAAACTTCCTAAAACTTATCAAGGCCTCTCATTAAGTGAGATCTTCAATAAATGGTAAATAAAGATGGATGAGACGGAAACCCCACTAACTGCTCTACATGGCCCTTTTAACTAGCCTCGATCCCAGTCTGGTGTAGCCTCTCTCTGGCAGTACGCATGCGTACATGGTTGTAGCGGACTCAGCCTGGCACTGGACCCTGTGGTTGAATTGGCCCCGTCAGATCGTCTCAGAGTTGTTGACTAGACAATTCTAGCCTTAAGCTTTAACCTTTTCAGGGCCGCACGTTTTGGTGCCTCAAAATTCACAAATATCCCTTGGTCGATATAAACATACATGAGGATCTTGAACCCCTAGCGATAACTTTAATTCTGATGAATTAACTGTTTAAAATACTGACATGTAAATATTTGTATATCACATGTATATATATATGCTAGAAGTTTGGCGTCTAATTGGCCAAGGCTAAAGAGCCTTTCAAATGTCAGGGTAGATAAGGAATTTGAATAAATCACTGACAATGTAGCGATGCACCAGTGCATTACTGGCAAGCACTACATCTGGGCATTGGCCGAGCCCCACCCGCTTGGGGTGCATCAACCCCATAGGATTGGCATGAGTCATAGAGCATGACAAAGAGATGTATTTTCTTCTATCGCACTTCGGTGGAAAGACAATGGAAGAGCACAGTTAATATATTGCATATAGGTGTTGTAAATCGATGCGGCCCACTGGGCTCATAGGGTAGATTCACCGGAAGTTGTATTGTATGGTTGTATTGGATAAAATAAAACTTCAGCTTTGACCCCCAGAATAGTACCCCAGTTTATTTTCCTCATGCTGATGACAAGATAATGATTCTATGTCAAAGGTGGCCGACTCCTGGTGTGTGGCCGACTTCAGGTGAATCTCCCCTACACCCTCCCACATTCCCTAGTTTGTGAGTGTTTTAATGGGTGTCAAGTGTGGCATAAGTGAGATATACACGTCGCTTGGTCAGTGAAGCCACCACAGTCTGTGATGGCTTCACTGACCAATAGAGGTGTATCTTTAGGTGTACATCTACCACAACCGACATGGCAACCAATTAGAACGATGTATTAAAGCCCTATGTGGTCCATGCGTGGTTAACATAGCTGCCCTGGGTTCCAAATTACACGGCTGGTGCCCCGTGTATGGCCTTAGTGTCAATGACCTTCTGAATGCTTGTAAGTCCTCTGTGTCATTGTACCAAGGAATTAATCCTTTATGAGAAGATGTTTGATAACTTGTTTACATGGTTCTGAGGGGCCACCCCCTACCTTCCACTCATTACCGGCATTCTTCCAACGCCTACCCCAAGTAGCTATTTATATACCATTGGTGCAAGGGACGATGATAAATGCATAACCTGATGAGTTGTTTGTGTATCACAAGCATAAGTCATAAAAGTGATTCAGCACGGTTTAAGAAAGTGGAACTAACCATTGCAAATCCATTGTTCCAAATGCACAGCAGCCCTATAATTTTGAGCCAAAGCTGTTGCTGTGTGTTAAGCTGCAACCCGTCAGGACATCTGACAACCTCTTTTTATTTGCAATCAATTTGTAAGAAATCATCATTGTTTTAAGGCACAGAGCAAATTAACCTACAACTCTTAATTGAGCAGGTGTTCATAGGGTAGATTCACCGGAAGTTGTATTGTATGGTTGTATTGGATAAAATAAAACTTCAGCTTTGACCCCCAGAATAGTACCCCAGTTTATTTTCCTCATGCTGATGACAAGATAATGATTCTATGTCAAAGGTGGCCGACTCCTGGTGTGTGGCCGACTTCAGGTGAATCTCCCCTACACCCTCCCACATTCCCTAGTTTGTGAGTGTTTTAATGGGTGTCAAGTGTGGCATAAGTGAGATATACACGTCGCTTGGTCAGTGAAGCCACCACAGTCTGTGATGGCTTCACTGACCAATAGAGGTGTATCTTTAGGTGTACATCTACCACAACCGACATGGCAACCAATTAGAACGATGTATTAAAGCCCTATGTGGTCCATGCGTGGTTAACATAGCTGCCCTGGGTTCCAAATTACACGGCTGGTGCCCCGTGTATGGCCTTAGTGTCAATGACCTTCTGAATGCTTGTAAGTCCTCTGTGTCATTGTACCAAGGAATTAATCCTTTATGAGAAGATGTTTGATAACTTGTTTACATGGTTCTGAGGGGCCACCCCCTACCTTCCACTCATTACCGGCATTCTTCCAACGCCTACCCCAAGTAGCTATTTATATACCATTGGTGCAAGGGACGATGATAAATGCATAACCTGATGAGTTGTTTGTGTATCACAAGCATAAGTCATAAAAGTGATTCAGCACGGTTTAAGAAAGTGGAACTAACCATTGCAAATCCATTGTTCCAAATGCACAGCAGCCCTATAATTTTGAGCCAAAGCTGTTGCTGTGTGTTAAGCTGCAACCCGTCAGGACATCTGACAACCTCTTTTTATTTGCAATCAATTTGTAAGAAATCATCATTGTTTTAAGGCACAGAGCAAATTAACCTACAACTCTTAATTGAGCAGGTGTTCTTTCTGTACAATTCTTATTCCCTTCTCTCATTTCCCCATTGTTTTCCTTCCTGGCGCAAGGTGATGAGAAATTCCAGGAAGGAGTTTTGCATGCTCTGCCGCAAACAATCCATCAAGTGGTTATCAGGTGTCAGCAAAGCTGGAATAACGCACCAGTGTTGTGAATCTGATACACACGACGATGGTTTATGAAATCGTACGTATGGTGATCGTCTACAATCAACCATAATGCCCAAATCATTATTTGTTCTGAAATGGGCCCAGGCCATTATTAGTGCCATTTGTCCTTACAATTCTGCGGTAGCTCTGTCAATTTTTGCATAAATGTACATACATAAGGGTATATAATCAAAATTACAAGGGTTCTTGCAGGTACCAATATTGTCTCAAAACCCACTGTGAGTTATAAAGTGCCTTGAGTCTCTGCTGTGGTATTTCAGCCCTCAGGTGTTTTTTTTTTTTTTTTTTTTTTTTTTTTTAAGTTGGGGGTGATACTTCACAGAATTATTACTGTCATTAAATGGTGACAATAAACCGAAAACACCTCTTTAATTAATGTTGATTCCCTAAATTAGTCACATATTTCACAGGGTGTCATGTTTATGGTCTATGATATAGTATGCCGATAATCTAATAGACATCTGTATCGACCCCCCCCCCTCCAGTTTGACCCCTATCAGTTATACTGTAAATTGCAGAAATCTTTCAGTTAACCAAGGAAAAATAACTAATTATGTGCTGTTATGCATCTTGCTATATACAGATAGAACAAGAAACTGCAATAGGTTGCTAAACTGCAGAAACATTTCTTTCAAAATTGCATCGTGGGATTCGACCTTTTGCCATAGATATATCACCGCCATGTCATCAAGACATCATCAGTATGTTTTCAATACTTACCACTAACACAATTTTTCCCTTATGATTTCATCTTTCAAGATCATCTCCCTACCAGACAAAGGTAAAGCCTTATTTCAACTGCTCCAAACTATCGCAACAAGAAGGTAAGTAAAATGATAATCTGTGCACCTCACATAAACGTTCGTATCTGCTCGCCTGTACTTTACAAGTACAAGACCAATATGACAGAAGACAAACATGTTCACTGCACTTGTAATTTCACACAGTACATGTCATTTGAAACTTGAAACATCAGGCGAAAGGTTCTCTTCTGACTTTATTGACTTCATGTCCTTGTCTTCAGTTCAGGATGACAGTGAAACGAAACACCATGTTGAAGTGAACGTCTTGTCATTTAAATACCATCCTCGTGACTGAATCCATATATATATATATATATATATATATATATATATATATATATATATATGGATTGAAAAAGGCCTGAAGTTAACGTTTGGAACCATGCAACACACCATTCAAGCCCAAAGGTAGTCGTTAAGCGATATCCATTTACGACGATATGATGATGATATTCGTGTGTTCTCTTCCCAAACAAAAAAAGGCTTGTTTGCTTTTGGAAGCAACCCACACACGCGTAGCCACATATGTTGTTGAGAGCAACGTAGGTATACTTATTGCCCAACGTGACAGTAATAATTATTGATAGCTCCAAGTAAACGAGCTGGCAGTGTAGGAGACGTTTAAGAGATAACACATGCAACTGGATACTAAATCTAATGTCCTCAAGACATCTTATTGGCACAGAGGCTAGCACCAGATCACCCAAACGCTATGAGATGACATCAAGCAATGTTTGGCCGAGGTCTCTATCAAAATCTGTTTCCCTTATTGTTGAATTGAATTGCAGCATCTGTTAATGTGTTACCAACTGTATGAGATCCCGACATACAAACGATGAAACATATAGGCAGGCGGTTGGTGACTATCAAAGACAAAGGAACTGACATTGCCTAACACCAGAAAGGCGATGCAGGATAGAGCGAACCCCAGTCAGTTCATATCCCTTCAGAAAAGTACCCTATAGTTTCAATCCCTATAGTTTTTGTAATCACATTAATTTCCTAAACATGTTTAGCCAAACAATGTGCTTAGCTTAAGTGTTTAGAAATGCAGGTGTTTAGGTTAAAACTTTTGTGTTTAGATATATGGATTTTTGTGTTCAGATGTTTAAATGATTTGATGGAGAGTTAAGGTTTGCAGACATGTATGCATTAAAAACAGAGATATATTTTTTTTTCTCATTTACTCAGGGGGGGGGGCATCAGCAGGTATTTACTTGTCAAAGTCTCCAAAGATGTCAGCCACACCTATTTATGTGTACATATATTACACACTGCATCAGAAGTACAACAGCTTGGCAGGAAGGACAGAATAACATCAAAAAGGTGTCAGTCATGGAGTTTATTGATCATTTTATGGTAATGATGGTGGCATGAGGTGAATCTAGTCAGTTTTCTATTGCCCTTTCTATTCACATGACATTCTATTAAATGAAATCATGATAAACATGGAATTTGGGGACATTTGTCACAACAATTGATTATAACTGTGTGCAGATAGTCCAGTCAAAGGTAGTGCTGCTACCTGGTGTGGATTCAACATCCAAGTATCTAAACATATTGATGTTTAAATCTAAACACCTATTATTCAACTGTCTCAACTCTAAACATGTTTAGCATAAATGTTTATGTAGTTAGAATAAAAGTGTTCATTTCCTAAATGTGTAGTCGATGAGACACCTAACTGACCTATATGTTTAGGTTTTAAACGTGTTTAGACCTAAACATGTTTAAAATCTAAACACCATTTTTGCGGTGTAGAGCCATGACTCGGTGAGAATTGGATCAAGGTTTTAGAAAATTTATTATAATGCCGCACCATGCTTAATATAAAGAACAACTCTACCCTATTTTCATGATAGCATATTTGGTCACTATAGAGGAGAGCAACAGGTTTATTCAATGCATCTGATGATGTCACGATTGCCGAAATGTACCCCAGTTGTGCTGGCACATCACTGTTAGGGGAAAACCAGATGTTGTCTGTAGCTTTTTCTCAGGCATACTTTGTGATTTCACTCAACAAATATCAATGAATAACAGAAGGTCCCTCTGCAGTATCATTATCCTGCACCTTTCATTATTGTTAACATGTTTTGCAATGCCATTCATGTGTAAACAATGCTGCACCTAATGCATTTTGGCAGTCGTGACATCATCAGATGCATCAGATAAAGCTGCTGCTCTCCTCTCTGGTGATGTATTTCAAAACACATCCCGGCATCTTCTTATTTGACATAAAGACCATCAAAATGTGCTATCATGAAAACAGGGTAGAGTTTTCTTTAATCAATTATAAAGAAATCTTATTACACACAGAATAAGTTTCCGACTTCCCTATTTCATCTGGAATTTTAACTACAGACGACTTTATTACTCATCAACAGGGGAGAACATTGACTGTTTGTGTTCCAATCCTAATTGCATGGTTTTCAAAACATAATAGAATGCAACTTTAAGGAAAAGGCCAAATCCAACAACGTGAAAATGATTAGAAAATCCTTATGATATAGGGCATGTGGTTACTTAGCCGATGTTGGGATAATATCATCTAAGGAAGCCCTATAACAACTAAGAATCATTGCCAAAGTGTTGGTATTTTAGGAGTTCAATGCATCAAAACTGATATTTTCCCTTACAAGAGTTGAGAAAATTCTGTCATATCCAAAATTCCCTGTGATTTGGAGGAAAACAAGAATGTCTAGTAAATCCCAAGAGGTCTGTTCTTTTTTTTTTCATAAATCATGACCCAAGTGCCACACACTATACTTATAAGAATGTTGTACTTGTGAATCAAAGTAGTAACTAGTCAGTATAAGTTGATGAATTTCACAGACATTCCCCTTCCAATGTTGGCTAGCAGTGGTATTTGAGGATGGTATGGGTGGTATTGGGACCCTTGCGATTTTAGATATTAACAAGACTCCAAGGCTGCCGGTATTTAGAATCACAGGCTATTCAGCCCCTTTTATCACGTAGTTGCATTTGAACTAAAGGTGTTGAGTGTGATCAAAATTAGGATGAAAGTCCTTCTTTAAGACTTCCTCATTAGGTAATGGGTAAAGTCAAAGAAATAATAAAATTCATATATTTAAGGTAACTACTTCAACAAATCCATCTAGGGCAACTGTTATGATATTTTTTCTATTCTTGGTGCACTACCTTCGTGAACAAAGTATGTAGTATTTAATTGATGTTATTTGAAAGCACAAGTGAGTTTATGGGTTCTATATTCCATGACCCGCACAGCGGGGAGTGGAATATAGAACCCTTATCTAACATATTCCTCCGTTTTGTATTAATTTCTTACCTTATAACCTCAGAATAGATGCAGGAGAAGAGATTTTCTACGTCGTATCAATAGAAATTGATTCCTTGATTCACCATGTTGACACTGTAAAAGTAGACTGGATGTCGGTGCCTGACCTAGTAACAGGCTCAAAGGTCAGCAAGCCGCAATGGCAGGTGCCAAGACGTAGCGCTATGGAAAACCATTGGATTCTTATTTATTCCGAACAATATGGAGAATTTAAGCATGGCATGTTCATCTAGGATATGTTAGGATGCTTTCCTGTCAATAACTTTACCTGCCACTATTGGATTCTATGCTAATGAGGTGTGCAAACATCAGGTATGTCAGACTGATTTTTCAAATACTTCATGTACATTGTTTTCTAGTACCGTTCGGCTTGGTGTAGTGGATAGCGAGTCTGTCTACTGCCACAGTGGCTGGGGAACGATTCCCATAGAACCCTGAATGGTTTTTACTGGAAATAACCGAAAAAAGCACTGTCCAAACCAAAATCTTTAGATAAATTGATTAAACACTGGAAACAGCTAAGATATTGCAGACAGAGCTGGGGGGGGGGGTGTTAGACATAAAGTCCCTTTGCTGCGTACGGCAAAGAACGACAAATGTAATCTTGCTGTCAGCTTATCGTGGAAAAGGGGAGGGAACAAAGAGAAAGTAGAGATAAGATTAAGAATAAAAATGAGACTGCCTGTGCCGGGGGACCTTTAAAGACCTCTGGTCAGCCGTTTGAAACAGCCCCAGGCCGCCAGTACAATACTATGACGTCTGTGTATTTTCTTGTGGTGTCATTTTTGGGAGTAAAAGAAGCAACTGTTCAGATCTTTTCACATACACAGCAGCAATTCTATTCCTCTTGTACAGCTACAGCCTTTTCCACCTCAAGTGATATCACAAGAGGTTTCCCTTTCAACTTAGGGAGCGTTCATTATTTATGGCAGGGGGGGTGAGCATTTCGAGGGGGGGCAGCTCATTTTGGGACATTTGCGAGGGGGAGGCACTTTATTTTAGGGTATTTCTGTGGGGGAGGCACTTCATATTTGGATATTCATGTAGGGGGGGGCGCTTCATTTTAGGACATTCGTGCAAGGGGATATTTTATTCTAGGGCACTGGTATTTGTCATATGCCAGATTTTTTCCCCTATTTTCGAGCAAAATCGGCTTCTAAATCATCAAGTCTCCCCTGGCTTATGACCAAGTTTTATTGCTATGAATTATAGAGTTTTTCTAAACCTCTTGAAATTTCAACCCGAAATCAGCTCATGATATTTTCCCAAACTCTAGCCCTGGCTTATGACTGAGGTCGGCTTATGAACAGGGTTTCACAGTAATTCCTAGTCTAAAAGAGGGGGTGTGTACTTATTAGGGTATGTGCGCTAATTACATTGAAAGCTGTGTATAGACTTTATTAGGCAATCAGAACCTTATTAGGCATCAGGTGCAACTTATAACATTCTCCCAAATTCAGAATATCTACTGTAAACATAGATATTTTCGTGTGTATGAATTTTTGCGGAAAAGGTAAAAAAGACATTTTGCGTGTGTACTTAAATTTGCAGATTTTTTATTCAAAAGTGTGAGTAGGCAACAGAAACGATCATCCCTATACCCCCGCATGCATGTCTTTTACCCCTTACCTGCTCACAAGTATGTATTGTAAGGATACAGAGGGCTAAGGGAGTGATCATTTTTAAGAGTTTTTCCGACCCCTTGACCAGAGGGGTCAAAACAATTTCACCTGTTTTCAGCTAAAAAGCCCATGCTTTACTATACAGACTTAGCAGGTTTAATTATCAGCCAATGAGATGATCCCAACTGTTCACTGCAGTCCTCTCGGGGGCCGTACCCCATCTGGTAGGTCTTATCTGTAGAACTCACTGGTAACAAGCTCCAGCAATGGCCACGCCCATGGGATAACCTGCTACATCGGAATAGGTTAAAAGGGCGCATTCGCACATGCTTTTTGGCTCTTCAGGTGTGGGTCAAAAGAATTTTGACCCCTTGAGCGGGGGGGGGGGGGCAGAATTTATTTTAGTATGTCTGATGAAATAGAATATAGGGGGACTTACAATGGCATCCATTGGGGCAACAATCAGTGTTTGTAAGTGGTACCACCATCGGTAGTGATTGTGTCTACAGGAGTTTTCACACCTTCTACTACACCAGCTTGCAGCAACATAAAGGGATGCACACATAGTAAGGTGCTATGTGCCTTCAGGTAGCCAGCATTGTTGTTCAAAGGAAAATCCCTTAGCACAGGAAAGTGCCATTTCATGTGCTAAGGGGAAGAGTGATTTTAGGATATTTCTATTGAGGGAATCAATTTTAGTGTATTATAGTGAGCGGTAATGAGTGGGGGGCATCGCTTTATTTTGGGGTATTCACAATGGGGGGGGGGGCACTGCATTTTGGGGTATTCACATAGGGGGGGCAATTCATTTTTGGATATTTCTGTGGGGGAGGCAGTTCATTTTGGGATATTCACATGGGGGGACGCTTCATTTTCAGGTATTTGCTGAACGAGATTCTCACCCCCCCTGCCATAAATAATGAACGCTCCCTTAAATCAATTAAGTTACATCCATATACATGTAAATAGGCTACATCTTGTAGATATATTCCGCCCATCATCTCCGAACTGTATATTTAAACTCCTCGTCTCTGAAATAAATGCAGTTTGCAAATTCAGTCTGCTCCTTGTTCTAATGTTTGAAGGGTAGCTGGTGGTGCCATCTCGTGCGCCCAGTAATCATTATTCACAGCGTCATCCCCATCCCATTTTCACCTGCACGGACCGCCGTGTCCATAAGGCACCAGTAACAATATCTTCTCCTAATCCTATTTAAATTTTCAGTCACCACTGGTCACAGGCATCTCCTAATAAACGTCACGACTGCATCTGAAGAAGAGCAGCCCACAGAGAAGGGGATAAGTATATTATCCAATTCGTGTTTTGATGAATTCCAATTCATTCCAACTCAAGTTTTTCTATATGCAGGACACACAAAATAAGGATAAAGTCATAAAAAGATCCAGGTTTGTCAGACTTGCCATAGGGGTCTTCAGACTCCAGGGTCTGTCACTCAATGGCTGTCAGTTCCAATACTTCCCGCTAGTCTTAAGCAGGTCGATGAACGTATTGTCAAATATCTGGCTGCTGTGTTGATGTAAGACACTAATGAGTGTAATACAACAAGAAGTCTGCGTTACAGTGGATACATGATGATAGAATTTTTATATCGATCACCCTAATTGATTATTTTGTAAATTGATGTGAATACATCACTGAAATGTAGAGACACAATAGTATAGATAGTATACTTTGACTGTCCGTCTTATTGTATAATGTTGCTGCTATGATCAGAAATATAAATGATACTGTTGTAGCCTCATTGCTGTGATGAAAACCGTTTTAATGTACATAAATCTACAGGATGTTGAATACCGTCAACTTCTACTTCAATTGCTTAACACGCGCTATATCTTAAAATGGTTAATCATTTATACTCTCAATAAACGCATTTCGATGGGGGGTGTCATCAAAGTTATAATTTGTCAGATTTCCTACGATATGCAATTATGATCGGCAGACTATCATGTCCATAGAATATCAAGTGTCTGAGTTTTACTATCGTTTTCTATGGTTTCTCGGGTGGTAATTACACTTGGAATGCGTGTACCTGCGGTAGCGTGCACCGACATTCGTGACTTCTTCTAGAAGGCAAGGTGCCAACGTGTAAATCATGGAATGATCCTAACAAAGCTAATATATGACTCATTGACTTATCGAATGAAAGTTCACCCTATAGCCAGAACATGGTCATTATCAGTATGGCACGTGGCCCATTTCAGGTGTGGAATCGGTAAGAACAGGATATGTCCCATTTCCCAGCACGAACAGTTCTGACTTCCTGTACACTGCAAAAATGATATTTAGATCCTAAACATATTCTTGCAACGTTTTTGTAATTACATTAGTTTCCTACACATGTTTATCCAAACAATGTGCTTAGCCCAAGTGTTTAGAAATCTAGGTGTTTAGGTTTAAACTTTGTGTTTAGATATCTATGAATTTTTGTGTTTAGATGTTATGAATTTTTGTGTTTAGATGTCTAAATGCTTTGATGGAGAGTTAGGGTGTGCAGACATGTATACATTAAAAAAATATGTCTTTTGTTTGTTTTCTCATTTAATGGGGGGGGGGGGTATTTACATGTCAAAGTCTCCAAAGATGTCAGCCACACCTTTTTATGTGTGCATGTATGTACACACTGCATCAGAATGAGAGACTGGAGAAAGTACAACTGCTTGGCAGGAAGGAAATTGCTTTGTCTATTCCAGAATAACATGAAATAAGTGTCAGTCATGGAGCTTATTGATTATTTCATGCTAATGATGGTGATGTAAGGTGAATCTAGTCAACTTTCTATTGCCCCTTCTATTCTCATGACATTCAATGAATAGCAACTATAAGAAACATGGGGTTTGGGTACATTTGTCACAAAAGTTGATTACAATTGTGTAAAGTCCATTCAAAGGTAGTGCTGCTACCTAGTGTGGATTCAACATCCATGTATCTAAACATAATGATGTTTGAATCTAAACGCCTATTATTCAACTGTTTAAACTCTAAACATCTAAACATGTTTAGCAAAAATGTTTATGTAGTTAGAATAAAAGTGTTCATTTCCTAAATGTGTAGTCGATGAGACACCTAACTGACCTATATGTTTAGGTTTTAAACATGTTTAGGTCTAAACACCATTTTTGCAGTGTAGCTTGGTACAGCAATATGGACCCTACTCACAATTGAGGGTCCTTGCATTTAAAATATACATATAGCTTTAGATTATGAATCAGGAAATGGCTTGCTGGTAATCCAATACACACCCATTTTTGGTCCGATCAAAACATTTTTTTACGATTGGAGGAATAGTTTCACCACTGTAAATTATGTGTCTGCATTGACTCTGTTCCTGCGTGAATCTAGCAGAAACAGATTCCACCAAGGTTAGTTGCCATCACTTGTTACTGTAACAGAGAACTCATTAATTCTTATTCATATTTCATTGTACAGCAGTTCCGATCATTGTACACTGGAAATTCCTGTTAAGGTCGAATCTTACTAGGCGTTTTATGATCAGAATATTAATTTACTATGCATGCTCATTTTTCGCGACACTCATGGCTGTGAAACACAGCGTTCTTTTCAATCCTTTGTTCTATGTGTTTAGGTGTTATTGTTTATATCATATAGTGCTTTAGATCACTCATTATGTTTGCCAATTCGGTCCCAAATATAGACAACCATAATTAGACCAATTAAAAAATGTGTCTGAGGTAACCCTGACACCCATGAGTGGAGGCTCCACTACGCGATTATTTGCAACATTCTCACAAACTGTTACCTAGAAAGTGTCTAAGGTGTAGGATGTTGACAGTGCTAACTTGTAAACATGAGATCTAAAATTGAAAACATGAGATTTGATGGGTCACTTGTGGCAAGAGGGAGTGTGTATATCTAAAGTTCTGTTTACATTTACTCCAAACCTGAGACTGAGAAGTCACACATAGTCCAGTACCCGAGGAGTTCAGGTTCAACAAAATTGTAACAAAAGGTTTCTCGATGGTTTTCAACACTTTCGTACCCGTTCTTTTCAGGGGAAAAAAGTTTGCCAAAATCAACCTTGGGCAAGTGCCTTAAATCTAACATGGCTGCTTTCAGACCAAGTCTCAGTGTCAAATTGCATTAACTTTGGATCTAATCGAGATATTCACTATTGTAAAACATCAATTAAGGTCATCTGGATATGAATATAGTTGCCCATAATCAGTGAAAAACACTCAATCTCTAGAGAAGTTGATGAATAATCTCATTGAAGATGCCCTAAGGCAGTTTCCAGCCATAAATCCTACCATTTCTTTAAATACATTTGACTAACATCAACCTGGGAGAAGTACCTCAAATCCAACATGGCTGCCTTCAGCTGAGGACATCGGTGTAAAATTGCATTAACTTTGGATCTAATGAAGATAACAACTATTGTGATATATCAACCAACATCAGCGTGAAAGGTTACATGCATTTCCACCATGTCCCAAGGTCAAGGTCATCTATAGATATGGAAATATGTGCTACTAGTAAAAAACGTACAATTTCTACAGAACTGTATGAATAATCAATGCAAAACCAGAGATCTCACTAAAGATGCCCAAAGGCAGTTTCCATCTTTTAATAGGTTCTACCATGTCTTAAGGTAAGCCCACACCCCCACCTGAAGGGTTCCTACGAAGGTGCGGCAAATATGAATTTATGATATTCTAAATCTAACATAATTCACATTGTTCACCCCCCATGATACACCTCCATTGCCACCTTCCAGAAATTTACTTGTATAGTACAGTTTGCTCAATAATTACTACAGGTACCAAAGAAAAAGAAATGATTCTAATGACATTGATATTTGCAAATCAATACATTGGTGTCTGTTGTGTTCCAGGTACCAATTAATCATTCTATTAATTAATCATGATATTTTGTAGCAAATCATTATATTATTACCTCCTTCTATGAAACCTTCCCCACTTCCAAAAGCCGTGGACCCAGTATCTGTCTGTTCATCTGCTATTTTCACGCACTGACGTGACTTTTTACATCTAACTTTGCCCCAAATTCATGTTTTTCATTTTTGAATAGTCTATCCTCCTTTTCTCCTCATCTAACTCCCTTGCCATTTGGTACAGTAACCTAACTGCAAGAGGATAGCAATAGAATTTTCTTTTTTCAGATAATGCTTTAGTTTTTGGTTGAGGCAGTCCCAGTAGGCATCATTATCATGCATATGATGCAACTGAGGGTTCACCAAAATCAAACTTTGCTGTAGACACTAGCTGCACTTTCCTGTGGCAGAGCACCAAAGGTGCTGGTGTAGATGTAATATGCATAAACCATACTTTACTCTAAAGGCAGTCACATTGAACTACTGGAACCCTTTGTGTGTGGTGTGGGCTTAGCTTAAGACATAAAAAAGCTGGAGACTGCCAAATTCAAATGACCTTGACCTTAGGATATGGTGGAAATACATGTAACTTTTCATGCAGTTGTTGATCGATGTATTATAATAGTGGTTATCTTGATGGTGCATCCAAAGTTAATGCAGGCGGCCATGTTGGATTTGAGGCACTTGCCCAAAGTTGATTCTGCACTGAAAACCTAGAAGTTCTGAAACTAGTCAGCGGTGACCACTTTAGGTCCTCAAGTTGACGATACCTAAAACTACAGCTTTAGGTAGTCAAAATGATGACTTGAGTCATCAATATGACGACTCTGTACTGTCAGTATTGTCATCCTGAACCTAAAGTGGTCACCGCTGACTAGTTTCAGAACTTCTAGGTTTTCAGTGTGGCAACCTTTTCTCCCTGAAAAGAACAGGTATCAAAGAGTTGAAAACCTTTTGTTAAAACTTTTGAACCTAAGGCCTTTTTTTACCCTGGGTACTGGACTAACAGATCACGTTGAGGTTGGTGATCCTCCTCTGCTGTATAAACAATAACACAGTATGATATAAATAACGTCAGATTGCAGGGTCCTGCCCTGTAAAAATCATACCTGTTTGATATTGAATTGCAGAGACTCCCTAATGTGAAAGTCTTCAATATTTACATAATATCAGCTTGATTTAATAACCAAAGACATGTCTGAGATCACACACAATCACATCCCCACATAAACAAATAGTTCCCTCAGAAGACAATTACTACCTTCCAATGACAACAAATACCACTTTAAGTCTGTGTTTGTGTCCCATTTTGTGAGAATAGCTGCGATTCTGTGCAAAAATCGCGTACCCAGCAAATTGTCGTCATCTGTCGTCATGATTGGTCATCAATGGTGACTCCTTTTTGAGTGATAACTCATTCCGTCATCTTTCGCCACTGTGTGTTAGACTCACGTGGCATAGCAATTGCTATTCCTGGTGATCTTGTG
The DNA here is from genome assembly GCA_949317995.1 of Acholoe squamosa. Lineage (NCBI taxonomy): Eukaryota > Metazoa > Annelida > Polychaeta > Phyllodocida > Polynoidae > Acholoe > Acholoe squamosa. Next base: position 42,483,358 of record OX439044.1, on the reverse strand, counting down.
CTATAACGACGTCGTGTTCCATCTAGCGACATGGGTGAGCCACTTCACACAGGTTGACAAGGACTCACGACAATTTGCTGGGTAGTGGAGCCTCACCTATGGCCCACTAGTCGTGTACGGACATGGTCAAATCCCACATGGCGATCTAGTGCTCCAATATCAGACTAAAAAGATAAGATCTGTAGGCAGATGAGGGGAAAGGGCCCTCCCTACGAGATTTTTAGTACTGTGTTTGGCCACTGGGGGAACTACAAAGGCCATAAATGTGAAAAATAGGCCAAAAATTACTATTTTGTACTTTTTTACCTAGAAAAAGATGGTTTTCTCAAAAACGTTCTATTTTCTGGCACTTCCTGTCTATTTGGAATGTAAATGGAACGTTTTGAATCATTATGCTAATTAGATGCTAAATTCAATGCAAACAATGAAAAATACAGTTTATTGCCTATATTGATACAGTTATGTCATTCCATTTTTGTGAAGCAATAATTCCAAGACCAAAAGGGCTATCTGCAAGGGTGATACCTCATTTTAAAGCTGATAACTTCAATTTTAAATGTCACATTTCACCTCGGAGGACCCTTTCCCCTCATCTGTTCACTTCTCTTTGATTTTGAGCTCTTGCACTGCACAGATTTTGAGCTCTTGCACTGCACAGCCTCTAGAATGCAAATGTAGTTCAACTCGACATAAATCTGACAGTAGAAATACCACCAATCTCTGAGATTTAGGCAAAGGTAAGGCCTCCAATGGCCTACATGGTAGAGATATTGGAGCCCTGAATTGCCATGTGCAATTCGACCTATTGCATTCAACTTTCATCAGCCTTCATATTCAGGCATTTCAGCGTTACCTGCGGCACACATACTCCATCATTCTGTCTGTTATTGTTTAGATTGTAGAGTGCACGGGAGTATCTTTTTTGGCCTCCTCAGACAGAACAAAGGAAAATGTGTGTGGCACTGGAAATTATACGCTGTCACAGCTGCACTGCTTGTGGAGCCCCGGAAGCTAATTTAGGTGAAGTCAGTGAATTTTCAGGCAAAGATCCTGAGTGTAAAAATGTGGTGCAATTCTGAAACGAATGAAGACGTTGGTTCGAATATGCAATAAATGATATTTTGAAAAAAAATAAGATCCATATTTTAAAAGTCTATAGATTAGAGATACTTGAATGTAATACAGAAACTATTTTCTTTGAAAAATATGATTTTCAGCTGTCCAGATTTAATTGTTTAGTAAAGATTAGATGATTAGATGATAGCACTATAAAAACAGCTTCGGGGGAGCACCTCAAGAATGGGTATATGCTGAAAATCTGGAATGGATATATTGCATTTTGGAACCAAACTCTTCAAATACTCATCAGACTTGACTCCCTTTGATTTTTGACTCTCTTTGATTTTGTTAATAACCATCCAGGCAGAGCTATATCCTATGGTATTTATAATATCTAGCTACAAGGTTGAAATCTGTTTTTTCTTCACTTCCCGATATGATAACTTCTCAGACCCTGCGATACAGATCTCGCTATATGATAGGACCAGATTTGTTTGGTATGTCTGATTGTACAATATATGATGCTTGAAGATTAACGGTTAGCAAGCGTTTACGTAATTACAGTGTATGCCAGCTGTGTTAACTTTAGTCTAGGCACCAACCACCCTACCCAGGGTAATAGCCTTAATTTATCAAATGCCACCCAGTCCCCTGCTGTGTGTCACTGCTACATGTGGATGGATTACAGTAAGAGGTTCGTAGATGCAGGTTCCGTGCTGGCACGGTAGGCCTGACACCTAACAGGTCAACATTTTATGTACAGTTTTTAGAGCCCCACCCTCACATGTATGTCTGTGTCACATTGAGTCATGGCCAGAGGGCGAACATGGAACGGTGCCCCATCCACTGCCACCCTCTTAATCTCATCCGTCCATCTAGGCCTATCCTCTAGTGCATATGTTTTCCCTTTGTGGAAATTGTTCACTTTCCACCTAGTTCCTTTATACAGTTTTCCAATTATCAAATTATATTGTTATGCCTAAACAATTCTGCTGCAGAATCATATTCTCACTTTGCCGAAAACGCATCTGTAAGGTATGGGTATGTTTAGACATTGTTTCCTTTAAAAGATTTTGAAGAAGGCCTTTTCTCTTGTGTCCATCAAAGATTCCACTGGATTGCATAGAGGAAGAAAGCGCTTTGTCAAAATGATTGGTAATTTATGTCATAGATAAATCTACATAGTTTTAACCTAAACTCGTGGCAATATACTTCGAATCTTGGATTACTTTGGATTTGTCTGACTTCTGTCCTCCAGATTGTGAAGCCATGTATATCAAATAGAGTCACACGTATATAATGACCTGCCCATGTAGCTGACCTGTTTTCCGTCCATATATAGATATCAAGCTAGCCATCAATCAGGAAGCTATTTTGTCTCGTCTCAGGGGAATCAATTTATATTATATTGATACAAAATCTTCTTGGGAATATTGCCTGTATGGGTCGAACCCCACATGGCGATCCAAAATCTTTTTGTTTTGCTAATGAGGGCTTTATCTCAGATCCATAGTAAAGTCTACAGTAGAGTACACTGTTAGTAGTAGCCAGTGTTATTTTACAGCAGCTGTTGCTGGCAACTGTGGTTCCAGTATATTTACAGTAAATCTACAGGAGGTGAGTCCTTGTCATTTTACAGCAGAATCCAGAATAATCATACAGTAACAACCACTGTGATCATGCAGCAAGACCATTCAGATCTACAGAAACATATGCTGTAAATTAACAGTGAAATGCGTTGTGAAATTACAGAAAAATGTATCGAAAATAAACAGCAATATTTTCTGTGAATAGGTTTCAGCAACTATTGCTGTAAATTTACAGATACTAGAAGTGTAGAACTACAGCAAGAGGTTCTGGTAATCTACAACATCTGTGTTTTTTATCATAGGTAGGCTACAAAAGACACTGCTATATACTCTATCATTGAGGTCAGCCCATGGGGATCATCCCCATAATATCATTTATGTGTGCACTCCATGCATGCATTGATACTATAAACCATGCATCCCTAATGAAGACAAAACTGTCTCCAATCCCAATAATTAATGTGCCATTATCAGTGAGGCTGTTGTTGTTGTTGTTGTTGTTGTTGTTGTTGTTGTTTTATTCTATTGGCTCAATAACTTATCTCGTGATGTGAGTTGTTCCCAACAATGCCATTACAAATAATGACTTTACATTTTAAATTTAAATAACAATACACCTGGTACTTCTATAAACCCTTTTAACATGAGATGATCTTTGTGTGTGTGCCTGTGTCTGTATATGCAGCCCTTGTATATGAAGAAAAGCCTCCTTCATGCCATATTAAACTTCCAGGACATTCAAAGTCCAATAGAGGCACTATTGAGGCTACAGTCATCTACTCCAGATTTCAATTCTGGGCCAGGGTGACTAGCTGGACTTGGACATAGCTGCATGCAGGATCACCTACTGTTTTCATGGATCTACAGCTGCAAATCTGTGGTGATACAGAAAGAGCCACTGTATTTGAGAGTACATCACTTTCCCCTGTGAGACAGAAAACGGTTCTTTAAAAAAATACAAACTCCTAGCAGTGTGTTTAGAATACATTTAAGATATTCTGTCTATATAGTTAATGCTTAAACGGTCGAATCCCACAACGCTATTTTTACAAGGAAGTTTCTATAATCTAGCAATAATTATTTGTTGTAATCTAGTGCCCTCCTTGCATATTTCAATGCACAGCTATAGGGAGGAATAATGGCAAGAAAACTCTGGCAGGTTGGGAATAAAATGAAGACCTAAACATTTAGATATTTTCTCTTGCTTGAATGAAAGGTTTTTGCAATTTGATGGAATCTGTTGCAAATGCCAAAAATTAAAGTGAAATCTCACACAAATAGATCTATACTGGTTCCCTTTAACCAAAGTTCAAAGTTCCACTATTGCCCAAGCTCCAGGAGGCGGCACGGGGCGGCGCACAGAGAGAATTTTGATACTCACGGTGAGCCTTATGTTGGCCCCAGGCAAATGAGTATATGTGACATGTACTGGGAAAGGGGGTCTTATTGCCCCCTGCACTAAGACCCCTTTTCGCAGATTGTGTCACATATTTTGATACTAGGGAGTAGGCATACTCCAGCAATACCTGACACTCTACTCTAGATTGTTTATGGCCTAGCTGTACCCTCTCTACTGCCATACTCTCCCAGTGCAGGAGTCTCTTTAGAGACAGGCTCAGGGTCAACTGGAGTAACATAATAGAAGAGAATAGGACATTACCTGAGTATCACTATGAAGAGGGTCAGGCAATGCTGGATCCTACCTGAACAGGCTCCAACATTGCAGGAGTCTTTCTTACCAATGATGTCATGCACTGCCAGAATATCCCAATACATAGGATCACACTTTGCTGGATTCTACCTTCAGAGTGAGTCCAGCAACACCACCCAGTGGGCACAACCCCACTTCACGAGTTACTAATCAGCACTGCATTGTAGGGCTTACAGACAGTCTAAATTGTAATGGTTATGTAGTCCTGCATTTGTAGCCCTTATTAAACTACTTAGCTGTAGGGTGTATTAAGCCCAACACATAAGTGGTTTGTTAAACACTATAAAAAAATATAGAAATTAAGGTCACCGTATGACAAAAGCTCATTGCTTCATACACACAAGGATTTCAGATGGTCAAACATTCAACTTCCTAAGGCAGTCTAATTAATCGATGAATAGTTTGTGGATTCCTGGTTTCAGTGTCCTTATTGCTCCTTGGTGGGATTTGAACCAGGTACCTCCTTATTGTGACTCCTTTGTGCTCATATCTGTGCTAGCAGGGCAGGTGTTGAAAGTGGCACAATCATTATGATATTTCAACCATATACCTACTACAGTGAGATGTCATTGGTCATATGAGGCCCAGTAGACTAATAGGACTGGACAGACTGGATTGACCATAGTAAGGAAAAATGCCCATAGTATGGAGGTTTAGCAACCATGACGTACGTCACCTTTTTCTGTTTTCACACAGACGTAACAGTGTTGTAGGTATGCTGTACGTCTGTGTTATATTGCCCACGCAGTGCTTGCTAAACCTTCCTAGTAAGGACAAAATTTAATGTCCACAATGTCCTGAGTAAGTCCTACTTATATGCCTATTGCAACCTGGCTCAACGGTTGTAGCGGTGGCACAGTGGTAAGATTCTCGCTTTGCATGTGAGGGGTCTCAAGTTCATGTCTTGGTGGTGCTGAGAAACATTTTTTCAGTCTGATAGGAAACATCTCATCTATTGCAGTGTATTTTTCTAAGACCTAACTTTGGAACTCATTGAAATAGATGCTTACTTGAAAACTGACAGAATCTTCAACATCTGTCAAGTCAGAAAATAGCAAGAAAATGAAGCAAGGCTTTCATGATACTCAGGCAGCACCAGAGACTAGGTGAAACTCAGGCCGATGCTCTTTTTTTTTTGTCAGTGCGGAATTGCCGCGACATTGCCGTGAAATATTGCGTTCCTGTAGAGACAAGCAGAAAGGGTACCAGGAAACTGTGACGCCTGTGACGCTGCCGCCCCATGCTGCCTAGTGGAGCCCTGGCATAGTGATCCAATGCCTTAACATACATGTAGAGGGTCCAATTTGGGTATTTTTACCTTGCAATTTAAATATCAAAATAAATGGTATAGCAGAGGTAAAAAATTGTTTCCTCTACAACCAATTTATGATAAAAACATCAGATTTTCTTTTTTTACATTATCAGTATTTATGAAAGGATATGATGTATTTAGAGCTCATTTGCCATTTTGAGTTGTACATGCCAACCTAAGTTTGACCCAAAATTACAGCAAAACTACATAGAATATCTTACCTCGAGATATATCACTTTAAAGCCTGTGACTTAACCCTAGCCGTATCTCCCCTGGAGGCATGTTTTCCCACAACTGGCCACTATTGCAACAGTGGGATTTGGAAAATGGAACCTTATTTTATAACTCCTGCAATTTGCAGTGGACGCATGTCTCTTGATCTTCAAAACCTTTAAACTTGAAAGATGCCAGGGCTCCACAATGCGGCATGGGGCGGCAGCGTCACAGTTTTGAGGCAATTTCGCCGTGTAACATGGACGTAGCAGAAAGGATACTCCAAACCTGTGCCCCCTGTGACGCTGCCGCCCCGTGATGCCTAGTGGAGCTTGGGCTAAAAACTTTGGAGGAATAGATCTCACTGTGGGATTTCACCTAGAGTTGTTCAATCAATGTATAAGTTAATTTCACGGGTATTGCAGATCGTTGCAGAAAGTTGGTAAACTATTGTAACCAAAATGACATGCCCATAAAACTCAAAGGTCAAAAACTCACAAACGTTAGAGCCATAAAATGCCATGAGGAATGCATGTTTATTTAATTGTCACTATTTAGTGAATACTTTCTAGCCAGTGTTCTGAGCAACATTCATTTGGTCTTTATGACCTCAAGCAGGTTACTGGGAAGGTTATTGAATGCATTTACGTCCGGATTTACGTAGAAGGTTAACGAGGAGAATCACAATGTACAGCTGACAATTGGAAAACACAACGTCTCGATAAACACCATTCTTACCTTTTATTAAAGCAGATCTCTGACAGTTTAACACTTCGTTAGTGTTTCCCCACACCTACATGATGATATGACGTGTGCACCTACCAATAGAACACTTTACATGTTGTCCTTTACAACATGCGCAGTTTTCCCCTATGGACACTTTGTAACGAGGCTCAAGCAGGGGAGCACTGATAAAATTGGGCCTTAAGGCTATGGGAAATTTCGTCACTATTTGAGCCACAGGCAGCTGATGTAATCTTTGTATACAAAAATAAAATGGCTGACTTACAGCCGTCAGTCACTGATAGATGGCAGAGGGACAGTGACATTAGCACCATGGAGTATGATATTGGTTCACAATTCATCCAGAAACCTTTTAAATTCCACTATCACTGCACACCGGTGGCCGACAGGCAGCCAAGGGGCAGTAGCGATCACTGTGTGTGACGTCATAACCTCATGACCCACTTGCACTCAAAACGAGGCTAGCTGTCATGAGCTGACTGTAGCTTAAACAGTGACGAAAGGCCCAAATTTCAACAGTGCTGCCCTACTTTAGGAACGTGATGTCTGTCCACATGGCTGGCAGTTTATGCAGGGATTATAAGTCCTCCCTGCATTCACAAAAAACATACTATTATAGGTCCTTTCATTTGATCATTACACAACACCTCCTGTACTACACCCTTCCTAAACATTGAAGAAGCATAGTGGTTTCAAAGGGGTGTGGGGTAGCCTTCTCGACACATAGCTTAGCTTTTTATATCTGCACATTCATTGAATAGAAAAAAAAATGTTATGCTTTTTGGGGATGAATACACAAACTCTAGACCTGTACATCTTATACACGGGGTATTACGTATGTATATTCATGGTTAAACTAACAGTTGATCAAGTCATAATTAACCTGCGTATTATGGAATATTGTTATAGTTACGCCGACTATCTTAGATGATCTCTGTTGGTTGTTTAATACATCCCCTCCGTAAGTGTTAGAGGTTGCTGTCATTTCTATACTAAATTTGTAAAGGGTGCAATATCAGGTTGTTCTGTAATATTCTTCCAATGCCATAAGAGTATGGACTAATGCTTCGTTACATTAATTGTTATAAAATAAAATCTTGTGTTACTGGAATTTCTTAGACTGAAACTGGCTCCCATATATCCCCTCTTAACTTGATATTCAATAAAGAAAAACAGAAGAATGTTGCAAAATACAAGAATCAGTATCCCATTATAAATGAACCGTGGCAAGGGTTGTGGCCGTCTCCCAGAATGTCATCTATCCATCACGATTATAGGTTGAATCGCATGATGAGATTGATTCATCAAAGCATTTTTTTTTGCAATTTTAGAGGTATTGAAGATTGAGAACCTTGCTCCGCCTGTACCTTTCAAGGGTTATAACACTCTATTCCATTTCCAAAATCCCACTGTTGCAGTCAAAATGACAACCATGCCTTGCAATGCAGAGTACATCAGAGATATAAGCTGAATTCAAATTAGTGTGGAATACTCGTGGTGTTGATTTTGTAAGCCAACTTGGCAAAATACAGTTTAAAAGAAGACCAATATTGAACTTTGTCATTTGAATAGATTAGATTGCAGCATAATGATAATGTTTAAGGTTGCAGAGTGGAACTCGGGCAGCAAATTGAAAGGACTTGTATTATCTATAACTACAGGTCCATGTTTTCCTAGAGGAGTTGCAAAATGTAGTAACTATTCACTTAAACAAGTGAAAAAATCTAGATCTTAATTTGTCTCTGAATCTGCAAGAGTTTCCTTGCAATTACACAAGTAGTATTTCTTGCACTATACAAGTATAGGCACATTAATTTCAGCAGGGTAGTAAATTGCAGAAATTCTCCTGCAGAAATTGCTTCATGGATTTTGACCTTTAAGACATGTGGCGTGGGACAAATTTCCAGAAGTAAATGTTTCAATAGTTTGAATAATTATAAGCTTCTGCATCTTTAAGTATGAGGTTCCACGTATCTGATGTCACTGGTCATTGTAAGATGACTAACCATCAGGTTGTAGTCAGAGATCACAAGATGGTGACACAGTGCTGTTTATTACCTTGGTCCAGTTCTGTCGTTCTGCACCAGGCGTCACTATGGAGAAGGGAGTAGGAAGGAGGCCCCACTCTGCAAATTGCTCATGTTTTCTAACTCTGACCCTGGAGAGTATTTTCTCAAAAAGTGACAGTTCTATACTTGGGTGGGAGTGGACCAATGGTGCTGAAGTTACAGTGGTACATGCCTGGACTGATCTAGACCCGGAAGATAGATTACTTTATACTTTAGACTAATTTTAGATGAGAAGGGAAAACGTTTCCCTGACTCTAAATAAACGAAAATCAAAAAATGTTTTGCTGCTCTCCGATCCTCTCCCTACTCCCCTAGCTATACCTGCACTATGGCATAAGGTGTAGTTTACAGCTTAAGTAAGGATGATAGAATATTCCAGCAGACCTAGAATCATCCTATTGTATATTGCCGCAAGATGATAACGTGCATTGCATTATTTCAAGCCTTAACCTTTACATAGTTACGATGATTATATTAATGTACCATATCATGTTTATTGGCAATAAAACAGCGCATTTCTTTAAAAGAAAAAAATGCTATAGCAGGCAAATCACACCGCTGTAGGCCTCAGTATGATATAGCTAAACCCCATGGAAGGAAACATATTGTAAGATACACTTTCTGGTCGATAACTTGTACATGTTTATTTTTTTTGCATATCGAAGGCATCCAGATACCTCCCCTGTCAGTTTCAGTTCAGAAATAATTGTAAAGCGGCAAAGCAGTAAAGGAAGGGGGAGAGACATGCTATGCGATAGTGTATGTATGTACTACAAAGACTTCTCATGAATATCCAGCCAAATGATTTGATAATGAACGCTATATAATCTCTAAATGCTTTGCTCATATTGGGATGGTAGGACGCAGTCGAACCTGGGCTAAAAATTCGAATATTGATAACTCCTTGCAAAAACTGATTAGTTTTCACAATTCACGTGACTGCAGAATAAATGGTTAGAGTGCCTATCTATTTCCTGTGTTCGTGTTTTTGCAGTCTTTGCGAAAAGTTTTTCACCATGCAGGACTGCAGTTCAATTCTCTCAGGACCAAAACATAATGAGTATCTAAGGGCATTTTCTGCAAATAAAGAAATATCATAAAGTATGGAAGTACATCCTATTGTAGAGGTATACCAGTAAAAGGTATTCTAATAAGGTGTCGTCTGGTGTGGCGGGTGAGTCCTGTCGCTGGATGTTCCTAGGGTTTCGGATAGGTGGCAGCACTGATCCGGACCCACGGGACATCTGTGGGGTGTTTCAGAAGCCGGACATGATAATGAACATTAAATATCTGTTTCTAAAACTGTTAGATTCTAAACTTACAACTGCAACCATTATCATCTCTCACCAGTCATATAGTTATAGACACAGTGAGGTAATGGTAATGCTTTAGAAACACATGCAGGTATAAGCCTACAATCACTATTAAAACTGTTATCATATCACCTTATGACCGGTTGTAAACATTACCTGCTTCTGAAACACCCCACTGGCGACAAACACCAGGGTTCCTATATAAAGCACTGGGCTAAGTCGTTACGTCAGAGGCCCTCCAGGCCTCCGTACTTAACTTATATATCTAAGTAGAAGATTAGCTGCCCCATCTACACCTTCCGGGTAGCCGTTGTGCTGGAATAAAACCGTTGGCATACACTCAAATTACTGTCTTGCCTTTTCCTTCCTAATCACAAGACTCGAACCACCGGACTGGTAAAACAAATCACTACATTGGTGCCATGACCAGTTAAATTCTGGTGTATAGCCCCGACGTTATAACGTCCAAAAGGCTAGTTCATGGGTTAGATGACCTTAAGGAAACTAACCCTGATGGACAGACGATTGTCCAAGATAATGGAAATGGGACATTATCTGTCCAAACCCATTCGAACCCTCAGGATTTAAGTTCTAGATCTTGAAGGGAACCAGGACCTCATTAAACTCTTGATAGTTAGGAAAATATCCCTGACTCTGTACGTAGAGAACAATCAATACAGAGAAGGAGTACCTTAATAGGACAACAATCGTTTGTTGACGAATTAAGTAATTTGATGTTTGAAATTGGTGGTAGCACTAATCCAGAATATCTGGCTCCAATAGTGAAAAGAGTAACATTTCGGGAACTGCCATATAGTGTGCCCAGGGCAGGTTTACCTATTTGGGATTACAGCGCCATTGACGATGTAACCTATTTTTATCATGAAATCCATTAGGATTCATGAAAAAAAAATCATAATAAGGTAATGGTTTTTGTTTTATGCTGTAAAAACTTTAATAATGGTCCGATTTAAATGCTGTAAAAAATGGCATGTAGCCTAAGGTCTGGAGATGACAGCCGGACATTTGGTACGACAGTCTGACAATTTCTGACGGCCCGACAGCCATTCAGACGGCTATAGCCGGTGTCCGACGGGATTTGGCAAAGACTGTTTTTGATGTTTCCCCTCTGCTGTAGCACACTTCACCTGGACGTGTGGAGGTTCTCTCCATGTACCTGCTGTTGACCCCAAACAGATACAAGGCCCGAAACAACAGAGGTGCTCATCTCATGAGTATACAGTACACTCTGCTTTTGTGTATGGAGTGTATAATATATGCATGCACATAATCCACATGACTCACAGTCGCATCAGCTCAAGCACTGCTGGGTGAGGTGAACTGGAAGGCATTTCTCAAGAGGGTACGACTAGACCCACTTCAAATCGTACTTGAATCCCTCACTACCACGGCCATTACAGCCCTCTGTCTTGTGGTCACAAAGGATTGCACTGGTACGACTGTCGTACCAAACCCTGCGTAATTACTGCCTTAAGCCAGATAGGGCTACCGTCCTACATGTAGGACACCTAAAAGCAAAGTTGATAGATACAGAAGCAAATAGTTCTAGCTTATAGTTTTGAGAGCCTTGACTTCTAAATATGGTTCTTGGAATTTTTCTTAGCCACTTCTATAACATCACATATATGTTCCAAAACACATACTACTTAGAAGATCACCAAATTCTGAGATTTTGACCTTTAAAGAGGGAGCAGACCGGGTATTGGACTACTGTCCTATATGTAGGACGGTGCTTTTCTCTGGATCTGTAATAGGTAAAGCCCTAAAATTTCTCATATAGCATAAATGTTCATATAAAAGCCTATTTCCCAAGTTTCAGCACTCTCCAACAGGAATTGCTGTTTCCATGGCAACCCAAAAATCAATATTTCATAGGACAGTAGTGGATTGGCCTAACGTCCTACATGTAGGACAGTGGGCAAACCCTAATATCTCTCGATGCGACATAGGTACAGCGCCAAAATCTTGTACAGGGCATTTTCGGTCATATTTTGATCTACTTTTCAGCACTCTGCCCCCAAAATTGCCACGTTAACCTTATCTGGGTAAACTGCTGATCGTACAGAGTAGTCATGGTGTGTTACCTATGATCACCCAGTCTGATATTGAGGCTTTCAAGTTGTAGTGGTTTTGTCTAGTCGTACCATCTTGAGAAATGCTCTCCTGATGTGTGTAATAGGTCACTTCCATTGCCATCACCCTATTCCATCAGTCACGATTCCCTCACAATTTTGGACAGAATAGTGACGGAATGGCAATGCAATGGTGACAGAGTTATATTCCATCACCATTCCATCGCCCTAAAAGATCGGTATCCTTAGGGTCCCTGGCGTTCTAGTTCTATTAGAGCTTAAAGCTGTCAACCGACGAAAATATTGATAGCATTAACCAAGGGATTTTCATCTGTGCTGAACGCTTCAGAGCTATGACAACTGTTCACTGGGCTGGTAAGCCTTAAAAATGCCCCCCCCCCCTTAGGGAGACATACCATTCCCTTTTAAGGGAATTCTGGTTTTGCATTCGAAGTACCCTTTATGACACCCATGAAGGTCAAATCCCACGACGCAATTCAAATAGCAAAAACTTTCTGCAATTTACCACACTGTTGTGATCTATGTGTTTCCTTGTATATTGCAAGTGATATAACTGTTATATGGAGGTACATAAGTTCAAGGAACCTCTTACCAATTGAGAGACAAATTAAGATCTACTAAATTAGATTAATTTAGTAATTTTCTCTTGCTTAAATGAAAAGTTTCTATAAGTTGGCACACTCTGTTCTAGGAAAAGGATGGACTTTTGGGTGAATGTCAGAAAAAGTGCATATATGTGGATCAACACGATAAAAGGTATGCCCACGCACCCCCTCGTGGGCGTACCTTTTACAGTGTTGATCCACATATATATATATGGTGCACACAGTACAGAAAGATAAAAGTCAAGACAACATTACAAAAGTTTATCATATTGATAATGCAACATCTTGGCTTTATGAAAACCCCTGGTGGACTGGCTTCCTCCAAGAACTGCAGTTTTATTCATGGTCAACCGAATTTCAGCGATTTTTGTGAGGCGTCTGTGATGAAAACTCTAGGATTGCTATAAAACAAGTTAGGACAATCACAGCAACTTGAAATTTTGGCTGCAAGTACCAATTACTAACTACTTTAAGTATGCAAGAATTCAAAACTGTATCTTCAAAATTATTTTGTGAGAGCCCAGATATAATTATCAAAAAATTAAAAATTTGGACATTTTTGTCTTCAAATCACCATCTTTACTGTAGTTCTGTCAATAATGCCTTGATTAGCTCCAGAATTGCTCTAATAAATCCTCATTATGTCTAGTTTTTGGGAAATGAAACAGCAGAGGCCTCACTGAAACCAATTTTGTACCCTTGAGTGTTGAATGTCTGCCGAGATGGAAAAATTTCACACAGGTAAAGGGGCCCCATAAAGGTTTTTTTTCAGCAATTGCAAAGCTGCTCTGTACCAAAATGAACTTAGGTTAGGGGCATCTTGTGGTAAAGTATTAGCTGGTTATGTAGACTGAAAATATTTTTTGGGGGGAAAATGTTGAAATGAGGCGTCTGTGACGAAATCTAAACATGCAATAAATTTAGATAAAAACGCTGGAAATGTAATTAATTTAGGTCAGGACATTGAACAATAGTGTATCATAGTCTACCAAAACTAGATATTTCATAGATAATGCTTTCCAAGATTACAGGACCAGAATTTCATTTCCATCGGAGGCAACTGTGATGAGAACTCATTTCTGTACTTTGGTCCTTGTTGTGGCCAAATTACTAATGGGATTCTAATCATAACACACACAATTGATGTATAGGAGTACAAAGTATCATATCAACCTCAGAAAAGTAAATTGAATACCCAAATATCATGTATAGGTGGGAATTTCTGGAGAAATTTGCAGCAATTTTAGGTCAAACACAAGGTTAGACCTGTCAACCCTTGACTAAAATCAACAGAACATGTAGAAAATGCCCTAAAAATTGTGGCACATCATTTCTGCACATTTCCATCCATTTTTGACCTTAGGGCAGCGTATGATGCTCATCAAAGAGAATTTTGTTCAATTGTAGTTTTCATCAGAGAATATGAGTCTGTATCCAATATTGCCCAAAACCAACATGGCAGGCACCTGCCCAGTCCAAGAGGCTTACAGATTCAATCAAGCTATACAGTTTCTATCAAAATGAGGCCACTTTAACCAAATCTTTCTTACCACACCATATATATATATATATATATATATATATATATATATATTATATTTATATATATATATATATATTTATATTATATATACCGTAAACTCCTGCCTATAAGACGCGTCCTCTACGCCAAACAAATCCCTACTTGGTCTTATAGGATCTCCTCAAGTTGGGGGTGCGTCTTATACGAGGGGTAATTTTACTATAGAACAGTACTGGATTTACAAAATTGTGCCTTAAAATGTGCGTCTTATACGCGAAAATGCATGTGCTGAGTTTGGGGTGCGTCTTATACGCGCAGCGCGTCTTCTACGCGGGAGATTACGGTATATATATATATATATATATATGGCTCATTCCAAGATATACTGCACATGGGGGCAGCCTGGATCATGAATTGATAAACTCAGCATTTCTTAATAACATTATATTTTATTGATAGCCCTATATCCTGGCACATTAAAAAGGTTCATTCAAGGATCCAACTCCTAAGATATCAGCTTTTATCACAGATGCTGTAAAATCTTCTAAAAAAGGAGAACGTTACTGATCGTAATCAATCAAACATGAATAACACCACTAATAAGACTCCTAGAAACACCAAATATTGTAGCCAAACTGGTACAATGTAATAACTTTATGTATACCAAAAAGTTAAAGTGAGGCTCGAAAACTCTTGAAGTTACGCATTGGCAGAAAAATTGGAAACTCTGAAAATTTGGGAATTTGTTTTCCCATTTCTTAACTTTAGCCTAGCTCATTCAAAATCCTTCATACAATGACTATATTAACAGTCCATTGTTTTTAATAGAACTACTGTACAGAATAATTACAATTAGCCTGATATATAATACTTGTACTGCATAGTCAATACCTGCATAGAGGCCATATCGCATGTACCATCAGTAACATTCCCTATTCATTAACCTTTCAAAGAATGGCCACAGCTCATCTATACATCATCATAATATGAATATTATTCCATTGGCATCACATAAACAATGACAAAAGAGTTTGTACTGCATATCTAGAGTCATTTAAACATGCATAAGGCCCATCTTTGGTGTCTAATATCACTTTGAAAATTAAAAATCACAACTTGTTGTACATTTATCACTACTCGCACATCCCGTATGGTGCTAAAATATATATTCCCATACACCAAATGGTCTTTTCTCATAAGCCAAACATGTCTACAATTGAATACAAATGATACAAATGTGAAGACCTGAATTTAGCCTGGGATCTCTATGTTGCTGCCATTGAATTAGTGTTGGATAATTCTTGTCCAGTAAGATATTTTAACTTTAGTCAGACCAAAAAACCTTGGATCATTTCTGACATGATTCAACTTATGAAAGACAAGAATGAGGCCATGATGAAATACAGAGTAACAAATTCCATAGATGACTACAATATGGCCAAGTTCCTCAGGAACAGGTCTAAATTACAAACAGGGACAATGAGAGGAAATACCACAGAAAGCAGATAGATTCCAATAAAGACAAACCCAAGGCTTACTGGCAAGCTATAAATAAGGTAGTGAACCCCACCCCCATTCTCCATCGTTTTCACTAATAGATAAAGTGACTAATGACTAGTGACTGACAAGTACTAAAGGATGTATTTACCTCACTACCTTTAAATACTTTACATTCATTCAATATTGTGATAAAATCACAAACTTTCCCCGATAAATGGGAAATGGCTCTCCCCTTCATAAGGGTGGGGACACAATTGATGTCAATAACCTAAGGCCCATCTCTATCCCACCCCTCCCGGCAAAAGTTACGGAAAAATTCCTCCACAAACAAATTATGAAACACATAAATGAAAATGATATACTAGGGTAGATTCACTAATTCCGGAAGTTCGTTTTCATGGCAATGATGACGATTTTCCTTTTTTAGCGCCTCCCACGCCGCGTAGCGGCGGTACCGCGAAGCGGTACGGGAGTGCGCTATGATGATTTCATTTGCCCCATGTGATGAGGTCTCACAATACAAAATTACTGAATACCGACATTAACGGCGGGAGGCGTTTTTTTACGCGGTCACAACCGCATTTCTTGTTGCAATAAATATGAGTATAGTCCTTGTAGGATCTTCCGAAAAGTAGCCATGTAGAGAGGGGAACTGGTACATCATGATACACTGCTCTTTAGAGGTTTCTAATGGATTGTTTATTAATGATCTATGGTTGAATCCAGGGTTTTTTAAAAGTCTTCTTTCACCCTGAGTCGGACACCCAGTCTTTTAATTCCACCCTGAGTCGGACACTTGGATTTGCCAGGTTCTAGTAATAGTGAGGTAATTGTATTGCAATGTTTAATTAATAAGACATTCTGTATTGCCCACTGGTTGAAATGGAGTGGACATTTAAGACATCATACCTTTTGTTATGTAGTGATGAACTTCAAATGTGGGCAATGCTTAACCTCAATAGGTATCTTTTTCATGAGTAGGTTAAACAGTGCACAATAAGTACAACCTTTTTTCAAATGAGGAAAAACTGAATGTAGAGATACCGAGAATCAAAATAAACATGTGGCATGTACTGGGAGAAGGGGTCGTAGTAACCCCTGCGCTAAGCCCCCTTTTCGCAGATCATGTCACACATGTTAAGAGACAATTTCAACTGATACATGACCATCAATTCAGTACATAGGCTATGAAATAACTGGCCATCGTAATCTGCTATGATTCGTATGGTGATTCTGCAGGCAATGTACAGTGGATGCTATCCCCATCTTCTCGAGCCATAGATTGATTCCAAGGGTCCAATATGACTTTATCAATATCTCATGATAATGTGCATCTGATACATTATGTACACACATCTGAAAACACCCAAATAGGTGTTCGAATGCAGGTGGAATAGGTGTCCGAGTCAAGGTGAAATTTTATGGTCTTTTCTTTAATTAATAATCTCCTAGGTATCGGTATATTTAGCATGTAAATGAGGAATATACCCACACTAGAAGAAAACTTTTTTGCATTGGCTGCTTAAAGATCGCATTTAAAGATCACAAAATACACCCTCACTTTACCACACCCGAGACATTGATCCATATCTTCTAAAGACACACCGTTTTCACAGTTATCAAGGACAACACCTCAATGTTCACCATTTGATATCATGTTATCCCTATATTGAACAAGCAATTCTCAATTTCAAGTTACAAATGTCCGACTCAAGGTGTGTGTCCGTCTCAGGGTGAATCTAATGGTTTTCGGCCTAATCATTCAACAATAGATAGCTTATCATCCTTTACTAACACTATCCATCATTCAATAAACAATGCAGAGCTAGTTACAGCTATTTCTCTTGACTTTAAAAAGGCTTTTGACACTATAAATCATATCATCCTCATCCGTGTCGCTATATATCAACGACCTTAATTGCACCTTAAATATTCTTGATTACGAACATTATGCATATGATACTGTCCTTTACTTTTTACATAATGTAACTTTTCCTTACAAGTCATCGAAAATTGAATAAATGCAGACCTGGATAAAGTCAACACCTGGTGTATAAGTAATAAATTATCCCTCAACATCAAAAAGACAAAGTTGATACATTTTGGAACGAAATCTTTATTAAAACATAACCCCAAACCTCAGCTCAAAATTGGTAATGAAATAATCCAAGCAGCACTCTCTTATAGATATTTAGGCATCACTTTGGACATTTTAAATTACAAACAACATGTAAATAATTTGAGTAGAAATCTTGATTTTAAAATGCATTTGTTTCGAAAGATCAGGCATGGCCTTACCCAAAAATCCACCATTGATGTTCTCAAAATTATGATTCTCCCATCCATAGATTATGGTGACATTTTCTACAATTCATGCATAAAAACTTTAACTGACCAACTTCAGAGCTTGTTCGACAGGGGGCTTAGGACTACTTACATAAATAGTGAAATAAGAGATCCAAAAGCCTTGGCCAAAAATTCTGACCTGTTACAACTTGAGGATAGACGTAACTCACATGTACTTATTTTAGCTTTTAAGTTAACCTCCAATCAAGAATATATTGACAACAGACCTATCCCTACTCGTTCACATGATGCCAAACTCCTAGAGGTTACTTTACCAAGAAACACCCACTTCAGGAAGTGCCTGGAATACAGGCAGTCCATTTTATGGAACTCATTAGACATCAAATTGAGCGACATTAAAACCCTTGATAAGTTTAAACTTGACATAAAAGATTTCCATTCAATGAAATTCAATTAGATTGGTAGGACTGGCCATCCCTCCCTCCCCTGCTGACACACACTGACTTATGTTAGTTATATTAACTCTCATTCCATTTCTCTCTTACTAACTTACCAAAGGGCCACTTCTATTCAGAATTTCCCTCTCTCTAGGTGTTCAACATCCAGCACCTCTTTTCAGGACCTTTAATTAAATGTAACATATTCCTATCAGTATTTGATATATCAATGTATGATTTTGTGAATTATGAATGTTTGAGAATACTATGGTTGGACACATAACAAAGCATGCCATGGGCTAATATTGTGTCCAGGATAAATAAAAGAATTTTCAACTTCAACTTCATATATATACATACATATATATATATATATATATTTATATATATATTTATATATATATATATATATATATATATATATATATATATATATATATAGTGTCACTCTGTCAGAGCGGTGCCGGAGGGCTACTCTTGGATCTTGGAGGTATCTGGAGACTTCGGAGGGCCACACTGGTTCTGGCGCCTGCTGCTAGGGAGCGCCACTAGAAGGCACTTCCGGCTTGTAATGTATAAAAGTAAGGGAAGTCCTCCGAGTCCTCAGTCTGTGCTACAGACTCACACGGTTCACATCATGATCCCTCTGGACTCCTCCGTATTGCTTGGCATGTTGAAGACTTATGATCTGTATCTGTTGATGTGATAAGGAGTTCTCTGATAAAACAGCAAGTCTCCTAATAAAAGAGAAAAGTACTCAAGTACTAGAAGATAAAGTCGTGTCTTTATTCAATATAATACATGCTGCCATATGAGGTATCATACTCTGAACCAGCTATCTCTGGCTAAGCATATAATTAGCGATTCACTACAATTGGTGACTGTAAAAAAATCCTATACTAATGCCGGCTAAGTATGATGGTAAACGGATGGACTCCGCAGTAAGCCGGAGCATTTATGGGGCTAAGCCTACAAGGGGTATTGACCCTGCTACAGAGCACGGGTATAAAAAACAGAGGTTTGCTCCCAGGAACCGAACAGAGTCCTTCAAAGCCCTTCTCCGCACACAGAAGAAGAAAGGCTGGAGAGACTCTACAGTCACTGGCAGAGGGAATCTGAAGGTTAGTGCATTTGGCCTATCCGGGAGCCAATGCTAGACAGTATGGGGAAAGATAGGTTTTTGGAAAGCCTAGGAGACATAGAACTCCGGCACTGGATCTATCCCAGCAAACCTAAGACACTAGAAGAAGGCATTACCACCAGAGTAGAGGCGGAAGCCTACCTCCAAGTAGAGAGGAAGGCAGGAGAGAAGGTACGGGCCTCTGGCCAAACACTAGCGGAAGAAGTGCAGTCTGTAACTAAAAAATAGGGGAAATGGTGGAGGGGCAAGCTCACTTGGAAAACAAAATGACATCCTAAGAAAAGTGACCCCCAACATCACAGACTTGTTATCATTGTGGAGAGGCGGGCCATTTCAGGAGGAGCTGCTCCCAAAATGAAGTTAAAGGGAGGACCGGAAAAAATAAATCGGAAAACTAGTATCGATTCCTACTTCTGGCTGAGTAGGGATCAGAAATATAAGTGAAGGGAGGCTGAAAGGTACCACCCAAAGAAGGAGAGAGGGACAGGGGACCTGTGTGTTGGTAGAGGGAAGGCTGTGGGGTGGCCCTCTACAAATGTTAGTAGACACAGGGGCCACCATGAATGTACTCTCCATGACTTGGTGGGGGATGAACGGCCATCCTGGGTAACTTGAAAATGTCGGAAGTAGAGTTGCTGGAGCAGATGGGCACCTCATGGGGATAGAGGGCCATCTCCGGGGTACTCTATCGCTCAGAAAAAGAAGAGTGGAAACTGAATTCCTGATAGATGATATAAGCATGGATGGAATCCTTGGGACAGGATTCCTCAGTGAGCATGACATGTGGATGTGGGCAAGGCTCAGCTGGTATGGGGAAAGGAACCTCCTCTCGGAGAGGTTCCCCAATGTCGGGTCATTAGCCTCCACCAGGCTGTGGTTGGTGGAGGGGAGGATCTTGGACGGAACAGTATTAGGAGATTGGCCGGAAGAAGTGGAGGGACTCCTGGAACCCGTGGGAAATACTACAGGAAGGGGAGGGTTTCGAGTTGGAAGGGGGTTAGTGAGGCCCATAAAAGAGTACACCCTGGTGAGAGTGTATAACCCAAGCCCCACCCCGGTGGTTATCTTCTGTGACATGACCTTGGGAGTGTGCAGCTGGGAAGAACAGCCCCCACAGAGTACTGCCGGGGGATTTCATCCGACTTTCCGATTAATTACCCTCCGGAGGCTAGGGATGGTCTCAGGGAGGTCCTTAGGAGAAACAGGGATACTTTCCAAGTGACAACAGAGAAGAAAGGGCATTCCTCCATCGTAAAACATGAAATCAACACTGGGAATGCTAAAGCAATTTGGCAGCAACCCCAGAGACTGGCTCCACATAGAAGGGAGGCCATGGAGGAAGAATTGCAGAAGATGCTCGAAAACTGTGTTATAGAGCCTTGGAAGGCCGCATGGCTTCCCCTTTGTACTTGTGAAAAATGCATACCCTAGGGCAGATAAGAGGGGCCGGCCTCCGGCTGAAAGCCGCCAAATGCTTCTTGGCATGGCCAGAGGTCCACATCTTAGGGCATGTAGTGAGCAGCTCAGGGGTGGCAACAGACCCGGCCAAAACCAAAGCTGTACATGAATGGCCTGTACCAAAAGATGTACACGAGGTCCTAGGGTTGGGATCCTACTATCGAGCCTTCATACCTGACTTTGCATCACGGGCTAAACCTCTCTTTTTGCTATCAGAGAAAGCACAAACCTTCGCCTGGTCAAAACAGTGCCAGGCCGCGTTCAGAGACTTAAAAATTGCCTGGTGGACTCCCCAATCCTGGCTTACCCCCGGCTGGAGGGAGATCTTATCCGAGACACAGACGCAAGAGACGTGGGCCTGGGGGCTGTACTCAGTCAGGTACATGGGGAGGAGGAAAAAGTACTGTCCTATGCTAGCAGGACATTGGATAAACCGGAGAAGAACTATTGTGTTACCTGGAGGGAGATGCTGGCTGTCTTTGGTCTCCGAAAATTTAAACAATACTTGCTCGGGCGGAAAGTCAGGGTAGGGACTGACCATGCATCATTATGTTGGATAACACAGTTCAAAGAAACAGAAGGTTTTTACCATAGAACACCAGCTGGGTGAACAGCATTGAATTGCTGATGGATTCTCCAGAATTCCCTGTAGGCAGTGTGGGTGGGAGCTGGAGGAGGAGGCCTGTTAAGGGTAGAAGGCCCCACTACCCGGAGCCTAAGTTTGAAGGAGGAGGAAGTGGAAAAGAGATGGGGAAGAGGAAGGCATGGAAAGAGATCTCCTGAGGGGGAGGGAGGAGGACATTCCCCAAGATAGAGACGAGATCATGACAAGATCATCCTAATAGTATTCCCAAAAGCCTGTCTGGTCAGCAAGTGAACCATCCTCAAACCCATTAACTTGGCTGGGCGATGGAGGAACCTGACCCCCACAGGATACGTCCAACTCGCTCGAATATCCTAAGTTGGCCGACTCTGCTGCCGATTTGGCCGATTTGACCAATTTTTTTTAAGTAGTATTCGCCTTGGCATTTCTTGTTGACTTCTTGCCCATCTTTGGTTAGATAATCAACCCGTAATCCAAGAAAATAATTTAAAAATCAAGGAAACACCTGGCATGGTGTTACCTGTACACGTGAGATTGGCCAATGATGATGATGATGATGATGATGATGAAAGCGTGTGCAAGCATGGACTAGCACTACATGGTGGCGCAGTAGCTAGGTGCGACGAGCAAGGAGATCTCTTCCAGGTAGGACCCCGTGGATATCTCACCTAGAAAGGACATCAGAGTGCAGAGTCGGTAGACAGTCCTCCTTCTATCCCCGGTCAGAGGGCCTCTGCCCCAGTAGAGCCCCAGGATGCCAACCAGCAAGGGCCAGAACGCCTCACTGATTGCCAACTGACGGTTGATTCAAAGTTTCCCCTTATAAACTGGAGGACTGTTTACCATGACGTCATCCTATGACATCATAGATATTATTGCACTATGAAAGTAGTCCCCTAACCATCTGCGGCTAATTATATATATAAACACGAGTGTATATAATTCAATATATATATATATGGCACCGTATATATATTATATATATATATATATATATATATATATATATATATATATATATATATATATATATACGGTGCCATAAATTCAATGAAAGTCAACAGCATTTTGTATTTGTTAGAATGTAGAAGTAATTTTAATGACCACAACGCCATACATTGAAATAATCTAATATGTACATTTGATACCTGACTTCATGCATGATCACTTGTACCTGTAGACAAATACCCAGCCAGCACGTTCACATGGGTGTAGATGAGAGCCATTGGGTCGAATCCCACGATGCAATCTACCACTCAAAGGACCTTGCAATCATGACCTTTTGCAAATTGTGATCCTTGCTAGTAATAAAAATTGTAAGGATTACTACAGGTACCAAGATGGTTTCAGATCCCATTGTGACTAATAAACTGTCTTGATTATCTGCAATTTAGCCCATACTACTGTGATTTCTCAGCCTTCAGATTTTTATTTGGGGGCTGTTACTTAAAAAATCTATGACTAATAAACTGGCATCGTTGATATTTCATTAATTTAATGGTGTCAATAAATCAAAAACACCTCTTTAATGTTGATTCACAACAATAGACACATTTCACAGAGTGTCATGTCAATAGCCCTTGAAATTGTATGCTCATAATCTAATAGATATTGGGAGTGACCCCCCTCCCCTCCAATTTGACTCCTGTCAGTTATGTTGTAAATTGCAGAAACTTGTCAGTTAAGCAAGGAAAAAAATCTAATTATCTGGATCATAATTTGTCACCCAATTTGCAAGAGTCCCTCTGCATTTATACTTCCCCATAGCTGTTATGCATCTTACAATATCCAAACAGAACACCAAGTTGCAACAGGTTGCTAAATTAAAGAAACTATTATGTGTAAATTACATCGTGGGATTCGACCTAATGGGCTTTCTTGAGCCCAGACACGGACTCATCATGGTTAATGTCGGGTGTGCTATTTGGGGCCCAGGTGGGTTCAGCTTTAGCCCACATCCAGGCTAGCCAAGAAAGGTCAGTGGACTCCCATCTGAGGTCCATTTGGACCTGCTAGCTGGGTAAAGAGAGGCAGAATTAAAGTAGCCTTATTAATTCCCCTCTAGTATAAGCTACTGCTGAGGCTAGTAGTAGGAAACATTATCATACTGATCATACCCATTACCCGGTATGTTATCTTCTTTATCTTATGTTGAATATATTATAATATATATAGCCATATATGGCCCACAATTGGAGGTTTTTTCAGTTAGCTACAACGTCTTTGTTTACGTCCCTTTTTAAAATCAAAAGGGAAAGTGAGAACCATATTGAAGAAAGAAATAGAAAAAAATGTTTTGATTCGAATCAATGTCTGAACGTATTTTATCTCATATCTGAATGTTGAGAGGTTTTGACATAAAAAACATTTTCGTTTTTTCACACTCTTCACAATCATTGCTAAACATTTCAAACGTATTTCTGAACATTTGCAAACAGCTCGTTCAGAAAACGTTCCCGACACTGTAGAACTTAAACAATATATCCTTGCTGCCCTTACTCAGATGAACTGTCATTCATCATAGGTTTTACAGAGGCTACCGGCACGAGAATTCTACCATTCTCGATCAGAAAGTATTTTTCCTTATGTCGATCATGACACCTCATTTTCAGGTAATCGAGACGAAGGTCTAAGGGACAGAGAACGGAGAGCCACTGTCCATTGCAGTAGACCGTCTTATTCTCTAACACATGGGACACAGAGACAGAGAACTGGGCAATGAGGAAGTTCAGAAGGAGAATAGCCACCATGAAGACATACAGCACATGAAGCAAGAAGAGACTGGTGTCATCCTTAACATGGAAGGAACTAAAATCCACCATGTTCACCATAGCAGTAAATGTGGTGTAAAAGCTCAGCAGTGGGGTAGAGAATTCCTCTGGACAGTTTTCAGTTTTGTCTTCATTGATAAGGTGAGAAAAGGAGGTACTGTATGTGTAAGAAAATGAAAGGAAAATTACAGCAAACTTTATCAGATCAAACATCATGCATTGGATACAGTACACAAAGTAACCCAGTACAGGAGCTAGCTGAACAAAGAACAGCATGGACCAAATGACACTCAATGACATCATGATATACAGAATATTTGTGAAGCTGCTGAATACATGAAGGTCAGAATATTGTGAAACATAAGTAGTAATTGTGCCAAGCAGACATGCAATGGCCATGAAAAACTGATTAATCCTATAGAAGATGTATGAGGACCTGGAGGACTTTCTCCCATTTGGAGTTTTCAAGTATTTCATCAAGTACTTTCGGTAGGAAGGCAGAAGAACAACAATCGTTTCCACAATATCCATGAAAACTATGACCCCACTATGAACCATGAGGTACATAGCTAGTGTCAGGTATGCAATATCTGGCATCCACTCTCCTATATTATCGCAGGATGGAGACAGTGTGAAATTACCAGTCTTCAAAATCTGGGGTTTTGCCCACCCGCCTGCCTCTTCATACAGCATATAAACAGCCAGATATATCACCCTAAGGAGAACCCAGGTTATGAGCCAAGGTCTGCTTGATTCAGTCTTTAAACACACCCAATTCCGGATGAATGCTGACTCAACAAAAGCTCTTGTTTCTGGCTTTGGTGTTTTATTGTCGTCCATGAACAGTAGGAATGTCAATGGCGAGGCCTTCCGTCGTTCTGATGTCTCATACTCAGTGACATCATATTTGTCGATCCTATAGACGCTGTCAATCTGCTCAGTGTGACGATAGATGCCATCAGTATCAAAGATCTTCTTCAGAATCCCAAATGTACTCAGCCATGCAGCCATCTCCAGTGGGTAGAGCCTATGATGACCTTCAGACTTCAAAAGCTTCCCAAGGTCCTTGATGCTGATGATATCCAGGAGGTGGTCGTACACCTTAATACAGCTCCTTTCCAGGTTGGGGTCCAGGAAGGCCAGGTAAACCAAAAGATGAAGGATATTGGACCCTCTGGCATCTGTCTGATGCACATCCACACCATAATGATGTAAAACAGATAAGACTTTCAATGATCCACAGGCACCAGCTAGGCACCATGGCCGGTTAAAGCCCACCTCCTGGTAGCTTTGGGACTTCAACTTCAACACATGACATGACCAAATAGGATTGTTATAGGCCTCCGAGAAATGGCCATTCAGTAAACGTTCTCTCTCCTTTTCATTAGCCTCCTCCAGTGTAGATACCACTAGGTTATGATCATCAGTTGTTAATGCCCTTTTCCAAAACCCATACTCCTTCTCTGGTAGGGTGATTAATCCACCTTCATCTTCCTCTATCGCGTTGACCTTTGATGGACTGAGTAGAGATGACATTCCTCCCATTTTAGACTTTACAGGTGAATCTGTCTGTATGTTCTTTGAGTGTGGATGCATTATAGTAATAACATCTACTGGGACCGCGCTATAATGCCCTGGTAGGTAGCGAGTGAATTATACCCCCCACTCTTGTCAGCACTTTCTCTGCTCACATGTGGGACTGGAATTATTCACCCAGTGGTCGGCTGCTGACTGCTGTAGGGTGACGTACACGGTCCTAGGTGGCAGCATGAGCTGCCACTATAGGCCAATGCAATTCCAATTGTAAATTCTGGCATTCTACCATATGTGATGTATGTACCTACAACTGTATAAGAGAGGTACCCCACCCCCACTCACACACTCACAGATACCCACGGCACCATGCTAATTGGGAAGTATTATCTGTTAAAATCCCCATTCAATCTGGTTGCCATGTACTCCCATGCACCTCCATTGGCTGAATTATTAATTTCAGTCAATCTTCATAAAGAACCGGCCAAGTGCTATAACAACCATCGAATATCACTGGATACTGCAACCATTAGTATATTAGGCCACAATAATAGGTATCGATGTGGGGAGGGGGGTGGAGGAGCCATGAATTGGTGGTGGCGACCCGTTTGATAGCTGACGAATTATTTATCTACATTGATTTACCAATCACAGATACAACATGGCGATTTTACATCAGTCTACTAACACAGTTCGGATCAAACTTCACAAATTGATTCACAATTGGTTAGAAATGGCACATGTCAGAAAAACAAAGTCAAATGTGCATTGAAGGGTTAACCAATTTAGCGATGTATCTAGACATGGATTCCTGTCAAACGCATTCAAATTTCTATGTTTTCACATTTTTGGCTGGTTCAATGCGAACTCTTGAACAACCAGCATAAACAAATGTTTGCATGTGCCTGTTTAGGTCCATCTGTAGTTCCATTGTATACTATTTACCTGGTTACAATTCTACAAACCGTATTTGTACAATGATGTATGTGGTGCTCAGTCCTCACCCAACAAATGTGATTCTTACCGTCTTTATCATGAATTGTAACATCCACCCTGACGTTCGGTGGGAATGATAGATTCAATAATTATCATGAACATCGAAAGGTTCAATTGAAAGCAGTTCTAACAATGGCATTTATATTATTTTCTGTTGCGTTTGTAAAATGTGATATACGTTAAAACACACACTTTTGGGACTATATATCGGCTTTAAATTCTTATAACACGATTATAACTTCAATTTTTGAGTTGATGTATTGTATCAACAACCAAATATCATCTGCCAAAATTAACTTTAACAAGAGCATGTTAATCCTATTCAGGCGGGCCCTTTCAATGCAGGGCTGAATGAATGATTGGCTTAGAATGCAGTGTATTATAAGGTGGGTAAATGTGGAACTAAAGCTGTTATGTGAAGTAATATTTTGGCCTTAGATCTACAAGGGTAGTGTTGTTCAAACAGTATTAAGCTGCTTACCACCAGTCATGTTGAGTGCTGCATTATAAAAAGGTCGTCACAGCCCCACGCAGATCATGGAAGCTATCAACACGTATGCCAAGAGGGTATAATGAAGGGTAGATCAACAAGTCATGATAAGGACTCATGAATTAACAATAATATAATAGATATTGTTGTCCATTACCAAGATAGTAGTACATAGGGGCAAACTCAGCGCATAGGAACAGCTACTGAAATCGATTTGACCTACTTACGAACTGGAAGTGACCACATTTTGAGACTGAAAGTGACCATAATTATATGGACATGTGGCCTACTTTCTTGAGCTCTGATTGGCTGCGAGCTATGACGTCATCACATGATGATTACGTGATCACAACAAAAACGTAAACAAAAAGAGACTGACCACATGGTCGACCACGTGGACGGCACAGCAGAAAACATAAACAAAAACAAACCGAGTTTTGCCCAAGGTACACACACCACCTGCTGCTGTAGCAGCCGGCTGCAGCTTGTTTATTTCTATAGTCACCATGGGGTGTTGTTGCACCATATGTTTTGCACCTACAATGTTTCTACTATGCTGCTAACACATGTGAAAAAACAACTTGAAGGCTTTTTTTCCTTCATTTTTCTCACTTTTATTTTCACTACAAAAGAATGGGGTTACTTACACACACACACAAATTCTACAGCCATATGCTAATAGATTTTTTAGTACAGTTCCAAGAATATCACATGCACTTTTTCCTCCAACGTGGTCACCTTGTTCACCAACTTGTCTAAGAGTTCCAGGACTAGTTCCACTACCACTTTTAATTGTTGCACATCGTTGGCCACGTCTATGTCACCGATCCTTACACATGTGAGATGCCCCATGCAAACTACGTCCTAACCAATGGTTGGACTATTTTGTCCATTAGGTTTTTCGGTATTTGAAAGAAGGTTTCCACCGTGTAAGAAGGGTCCTTGCTTCGACATGCCTCTATGAGAAAGTGGATGCAGTGAGACCCACAGGTTTTGGCGTACAGGTTCTGAAGTTGTGTTCTGTTGAAGCTTCTGTGCCTGTCTGACGATTTCAACAAGAACATCAATCTTACAGAAATTCCACTTTTCACACAAAAGATTTCACCTTGAAACATGGTTTTAGCCTATGTATTTCTTTCACAAAATGAAAGAAATCCAACATTTTATAGAAACGTTACAAAAGTTTCGTTTACACACAAGATTTCACTATGTGCAACAGAAAAGAGAGATTTTCAAATGTCCAAGGGCAAAGTGCTTACACTGTCTTGACACACGCGTCTTTTGATATACTGATTACATAATCCCTGTTTGTTCTGCGAATAAGTACTGACTTGATGGTTTACCACTCTGAAGCCTTTGTTGGTCACCATAGCGCTTTTTTCGGTTTGCAATACCTTTTTGTAGTCTTCAGCTATTAATTTGTTTTGTTTTTGAATCACTCTTTGCAGCTCATTTTTTTCCGACCCCTTCTCCACTTTCTATGTAACATTTGGAGTTTAAGGCTGTCATCTCATCTCCTTCCCACTCCACTTTGAAAAGACGTGGAGTTCTCTTGTTGAATCCAAGATGTTGTTTACAACACGGCGGAGGGAACCAAGTGTACCCCAGGGTTTTACATTCTATGTAGCTTTCCCAGTGATAAGTGATATCACACGACTCTGAAGGCAAAGCACAATGAAGAAATCTCTTTGTCTCCCAGCATGTTCAATTCGGTGTACTAATATACCATGAACCCTATTTGCACAGGGAGGTTGTACTTGAAATACTTCTGATCCTAGGCGGATAAAACTTGCAGGAGACGCGAAAAAGATTCCCACAAATCACCTATTCTTTCAATATAAACCAGTCCTTATGGAAGATCTAAAGCTACTATTGGCCACAGGCCATTAGTGGAGGGAACTGGTTCAGAAAAGTGGGCTTCAGGTTGGCACTGGACAATGGTGGGAAATGCGAAATATGACTCTCAAAATGCCTTCCCAGGCAAGAACCTGCATGGGAAAATAACCATGAAAGTTAGGGAATTCTATAGCAGTGGCTGAGAAGTTTATCTGACTTTGATGTTTTCCTTCCAGGAGTACCGTAGTTATGAAGTATGTGAGAATGCTTATCTGATCTTGATATTCTCTTGTCGGGAGTACCGTAGTTAGGAAGTGTGTGTTAACTCCGGTGTGACTGATTACAGAATTGACACTATAGTGTCAACGTTTTATAACACTGTCTCAACAGGAAATTCTGTAACTATGGCGGCAATTGTATTGGGAGATTCTCAAGCTGAAGGAATGGGAGAACTTATTGAGAGTGCTCTCAATGATGATGCTAATTATGAAGTTAGCGAATGCGCCAAAAAATCTTGGCCCATAGCTACCATTGAAAGTGTAGTCCTAAAAAGGCTGAAAACAAAGCCTATGACTTGGTAATACTCATAGCCGGAGCCTGTGATATTACTGCAAGGAGATATTTCAATGTTAAGCGTGATATCTATTTTCCCCATGCTGATGCCGCGACATGTCGCACTGTGGTAGCTGTGCGTCTAAGCAAAATGCTATATAAACTCAACAAACTCCACCTGGAAACCAAATTTGTGATCTACACTATTTTCGGCTTGAATCTTCAAAAGTTCAATTGTAAGTGCCACCCTGATCCCAACCCAGCAGCCCTGAATCGTAGCATCAAGTTGCTCAAGGGGGATATCCAGTACCTCAATAAAATTCATGATCTGCCAACGCCCAAGTTACATACGGTTTTCCATGAAAACCGTTGGAACAGAGGCAAAAAGGGGAGAAAAGTGGGGTCTGCACCCAAGTTCACTTGCCAGTATGGACCGCAAAAAATGTGTGATGGCCTGCATGCCACTGATAATGTCAATCAGATCTTGGTTAATAGAATTGCATGTGTTATCAAACAAGTTTTACCGCCCCCCCCAACTCAGCTGAGCATAGGCCAATTGGGACTCACGATCAACTTGCTGATGAGGACGATAGCACTGGTGGGCCATAAGATGACGACGATTATGAACGGGACAAGGTAACCAGATAAAATATACCTGTATGATAAAAATGAACTGTCCTAAAGTGAATTGACCTGCCTGCTATCTTACTATCATGATGGCCTGCTCTTAACATGCCTTGACATGACACGACATGTAGTGTGAGTAGTGGATAAAACCTTGTTATGACTGACTTTGAGATATGCGCATATGGGGGGATTCAACTTATGATGTATTTGGCCCTTTTTGGCTTCTGGGAGCTACAGCAAAATATTCAAAGCCCCATTCTTCTTAATTCTAATCATATTTGATAGAAAACATATAGAGGCTTAAAAAAAGGGCAAATTTGCGTATGTCGGCCTATTATTTTTAGAGATATAGGCCTTTGAAGGTGAAAATTTACCAAAAAATGTCATTTTTTCACCTTTTCCTCTATGTTCACGGTCATGTATTATATGATAAATCATTTCTAGGACATCCTGATTTATTTTTTCCATGAGGGGACACTCATAGCTAATATTTCAATATCGTTCGGAGTTGATTGATCTCGTAAATTTTCCGCAGGAAGGCCTACTTTGAAAAATGACAGGTTTTTAACCACCAGGCATATAATAAAAGTAGATTAGCCTGCCTGCTAAAATACTAGCTTTATTTTTATAAATAGCCACCATGAAAGGGGTCCTTATAGGGGTCTATTGGGCAGAAAAAAAATTGGCACTACCTTGGAACCCAACATCACCACAGCCATCAACGTAATTTTCAATTTTGAGAGTGTGACCAACGCTGAACGGTCATTTTCCTCAATTAATCAATAAATACTGGTCATTTCTATAATTATTCTACCCAAGCTATGTCAAAATATGTAGTTTCTCACCACAGAAGTAAAAAAGCGAAGAAAGGTTTCACAGGCTGGCCATAAGGGGGGGTTCTTCGTATGTTTCAGCGTGGTCACACTTTCGCGCTGAAATCAGCGCGGGAAAGAAAAACGACTTCCTGTTAACCGGCGGAAATGACCTACATCCAGGTGTCTTTGTAAACAACTCAGAGGAACCCAAGCTGTGAAACTGGAGCCAATCAAAGCAAATTGTCCTCAACTTTCCATTGGAAAATCACCACAAAGGTAAGGAAATTTGATGAAATTTTCATAAAATGTTGTTGTGGAAGTGTGCAGGGATATGTAGATTGCTTGTTGTGTACTGCAATGATTTAATTTGGATGCTAGGGGGTAAAAACGATCTGGGAATGAAGTTTCCTAACCGCTACGGCCATTGGGTTGCCTGGGATGAGCGATTAGGCTTGGTCCGGTCCCTCTCCCCGGTAGCTTCAGCGTTGGTCACACTTTGCTCGCATGGCAGAGAACGGTCGAAATAGGTGGAATTTGGTGGGATTTTGCTGTAATTAAAGACTGTATCTGTAGATTAGGGTCTGTACTACATCTTAGAATGGTTTAGCACCCTTTTCCTCCATTTTGAGACAACCCCCGGGCTTTTACGAAGCCAGGGTGGCGAAAATCAGCTGAAAAATACATGTTCTTAGGCCCAAAACTTGCTTATTTTACAAATTTTCATGTTTTTTGCATGTTAAAAATCCTGAACAGGCCTCCCCCCATTGTTTTATTCTATTTTGCTCATGTTTGAATGGTCAGCTTTCCCTCAGTGCAAGCCTATAGGTATTTAACCCGAAAATGTGACCAACGCTGAAGCCGAGTCAAGTTCGGCCCCACGTTCGCCCATACATATACACCGGAGTTAATTCTAGTCATCATTACTTAGATAGGACTAGTATCTAACCTCCTGGCCACATATATTCACTATTTGACATTTCCCCTCTTCTTTATGGCACATTTTTGAAAGTGTGACCAACGCTGAATCGATAAATTTTGGGCTATAAGGTATGAACGGTACACTTTCACTGCACATATGTCATTCATATTTGGCCATAAGATGGCCCTAAGGTTCCTCTAACTTATAGAAGTACCAACAAGTACATCCTGAATACTTCCTAAAAAAAAAAAATTTCTGGTGGTTATATTTTTGGTTTTCACAAGGTGTTTGGTCAGTATTTTTCCGTGTCATGTCTGTATGTGCTCATTTTTTTTCTTATACCTATAGGACATCACTAACATCATATAAATGCCCCATAATGTGTGTTTCCTGCAATTTGTCACTCATTATTTACATTTTCCACTTGGTACCAAAATTCTCAAAATCTATTAAAAATACCAATTTTATATTTGTAGACTAACCTCGGACATTGTATAACATTATATAGACATCGTATATATTTGGAATTATTTTCTGAGGGTTTTTATGTGTTTCTGGCTATATTTTAATCACTATTTGATTTATTTTACAGATGTCATCAACCAGCTCAGACACAGAGCCAGTGTCTCCAGAGCCGGTCAAAAAGAAGATCGCCATGACGCCCGCGGAACGTAAGCGGAAATCAAGGGCAAAATTCAAGATGGTCCGGGGCGAGGAGGCCATCAACATGAAGAATGCGGCGGACATGAGGGTCAAGAGAGCTAGGGACAAGCTCACTGACACGCCAGAAGAGCGTAGGAGGAAGCAAGATCTCTCCAACCTCCGCTCAAACAAGTGTAACGCTAAAAAGGTGTGTTGATCTTCCAGTGGGTTACAGGTAAAAGGTGTACAATAAGATTCAATAACAAATAGAGAAATCATAGGTATATCAAAATGTAATATTGGTATGGATAAAGTAGTAAGTATGTATTCACATGCATGTTGTATGTACTCAATTTCTCATTCCTTTTTCTTATTCAGCGTGAGCGGAAGAGGACGGGGCCAGACCCAGGTGAAGGTACATCTGCGGGACCTGCAGCACCACTGCCAGTGACCACACCGTCGGCAGCTCCCGCAGTGGCACCATCCCGCCAGGCTGATGCAGGTACTCCTGCTGGTACCTCGAGCAAGGGCAAGGGCCGTGGTAAGACAAGCGCCACCACGCCTGCCGGTCGCCCTGGCCGAGGACGTGGTGCCAGCATGCCGGTGGCGCTCTTCCTCCACGGACAGCCCCGCCCGAAGTACCCACAGGTGTCTGCATCGTCGTCTGGCGACACCACCGGTGTAAGTATAATACAAAGGTTCTAGACTTTAAATATTATAAAGTAAAAAGAAAGCCATCGATTAAAGGGATCTGAATAATAGTGTTAAGCAGTAGCATTTATCTCATTACCTGTACTCATGTGTAAATGTATCTGACTCCTCAGCATTAAAACCTTACATTCTATATTGTGTCATTTCAGGAGACCCCAGAGTCACCCGTAGTGGTCGGGTCATCGGACGACAGTGACGTCCCTGTGGCACCTCCCGTGGAGACTCCGGTCCAGTGCACGCCCTCGTCACCCGTGGTGGAGGAAGAGGAAGCAGCCAGCCGTCGTCCGGTCCGGCAGGTTACGCTTCGGCAAGAACCACCAGCCAGGCGTAGCGGCAGGTCGTCCGGAGGGCGGCCAGACTCCTCTTCCCCACCACCGGTCAATGTAGGGATAATGGAAGACATCGCGTAAGTATAATTATCACTCACCAGAACTTCATTTATGCATCATGCCAAGATTATGGGTTTGGTATAATTTTTGACAGTCTGCACGATGCTCCAATGAAGTGCTTGTATTGTATTATATTAATGAAGAATTTAATTCTTGATAGATTGTCAGTAGTGTGAAAATAGCATCAATAGGAGATTTTAATATGGCCATTCTAAATTTACAGCACGATGCTCCGCAAAGACTCCAACGAGTGAAATGTAATTGTACAGTAGTTACAGTAATAGTTGAAATGCATGTTGAATTGTTGCTTGTTGCCTGTTGAAATGTTGATTACCTTGAAGTTATCAAATAATTAATGCATGCATGAATTTTCGATACAATATATATATATACATGCATTCGATACAATATATACATGCATTATGTAGTATCATCAATGTACTTCTTCAATTAACACTCAATTTCAAATGAATAATATATATGTATAGTATAGAATCTCAATTTCTATCGATTCAGCGTTGGTCACACTTTCGAAAATATTAGATATTAGTCTAGAACTAACACTAGATCCAATACATTGAATATGAAAAAGCATGAATTAATCAGGCTACTTGATATTTTCCATATGCCACAATGTATTATTGTCAATTCATTACCTTCCAGCCCGTGCATACGGACCGGTGACCAGATGACAACTCCCGGACCGCCCCCCGACACAACACCGAACACCCCACCAAACCTGAAGTACACAACGCGAAAAACAACAACACCTAGAACTAACCGCCGCAACTACCAGACACGGGTGTTAGTGGGCAGGGCGGAGGTCGCAGAACAGGAGGTGGCCAAACTGCGCGCCCAGATCACCAAGGCCACCCGAACCCACAGCGTAGCACGCGAGTCTAAGCGTGTTGCACCGGATGGCGAACTACCCCCGGCTGTAGCGCACAGGGAGGAGCGCGTTGCACCGGACGGCGCAGACATCAACACACCAGCTGAGCCAGCAGTCCACCAGGTTTTGCTCCAGAGCATCACCCAGTTGGACAACCATACAAAGATCAGCCTCCTCCGCCAAGCACTGCCACTTCAAGTCCGTAAGGAAAAGGCTAAGGACTTGGCAGCGATTATGGGGGTTGACAAACGTACAGTTTCCAAAGCTCCTGTGGATAAGCCTCACCAGCACACGGTGAAACACGCAGAAAAGGTCAGGCGCGTGGTGGAGTTCTTGTCAGACCCAGAGAACTCCATCATGCTGCCAGGGAAGAAGGACTATAAGACTGTCAATGGTGTTCAACATCAAAAGAGGAATCTGCGGGACTTTGTATATTCCCTGGCAGACAAGTTCCAGGAAGCCAACCCTGACCTGGCCTGTCGACGCACAACCTTCTACAAAATCAGGAAGGACCACCCGTGGTTCATTATCGTGGAAGACCAGCCTGCTAATGAGTGCCTGTGCGAAAAACACCAGAACTTTGTTCTCAGGCTGCGGGCTGCTGGCATCAATGACTGCCCGGATGTCCTAGTGACATCTTCCACCTTGGAGCAGTTCACACAGAGATTGAACGCCAAGGTGACGAGTGAGACCATCAAGTACACCACATGGATCCATCAGGCTGTCGTATACGGGAAGGACAACAAAACAGTGATGAAGCTCCGCCCACACGTTGTTGAGGCGGAGCCTCGTGCTGAGTTCATCAAGACCCTCACCGATGAATTCACCACCATGGCTGAACATGTGTCCCGTGCCCGTAACCAACACCGCGTTGTGCGACACCTCAGGGAGAGTCTGTCTTCAGTGGAGGTTACAATCCAGATGGACTTTGCGGAAAACTGGCTTGTAACATACCCCGATTCGCCACAGAGTGTGTACTACTCCAAGGAGCCAGTGACACTACACCCTGCGGTCATCCACTACAGAGATGAACCCACCGGCATCACCAAACACCACTCTCTGGCGATCTGTACTGATGACAGGAAACATGACACTGGTGCCATCCTGGCCTTTCTGCAAGTCCTGGCAGTGTTCCTCCGTGAAAACCTGCCCGAGGTCAGGATGGTCCACTACGCGTCGGACTCTCCCTCCAGCCAGTACCGGAACATTTCGGTGTTTTCGTTGCTGGTACGCCACGAGGAGCTACTTGGCGGTCTCAAAGGTACTTGGACTTACTTTGAGGCGGGCCACGGCAAGGGTCCCTGCGACGGCGTTGGCGCTGCTGCTAAGCGTAACGCAGACAACCTAGTTGCCAGGGACCACATAATAAGGAACGCAGCGGAGTTCGTCTATGAGGGAAACCAACTCGACAGCCTCGTCCACTATGTCTGTGTTCCGGTCGTAGACATTGCAGCCGCCCGTCTCACCATGGTCTCAGCAAAAGCAGACAAGGCAGTGAAGGGCACCATGCGTGTGCACGCTGCTGTCCCTGCCGAAGCCGGAAAGTCACTCGCTGTCCGTGACACATCATGCTTTGACAACTGCTGCTGGGACCATGAAACCTGTGAGTCCAAGCGTGGATGTCCGGGATGGGTGACACATCAGCTGAGGTTCATCCACAAGGCCCCTCCCCCACCAGAGCAGACTCGTGGCACGCGGCGGAAGAACACCCGACCCATCCGTGCCCCTGCTGAGATGGACGTCGCGGATGCCATCACTCCTCCTCTACCAAAGCAGGGCCTGGTCCAGATGAAACCTCGGCCTGCCAGAGCCCCTGCTGCGGTGGACCCTGACTACGATCCGGTCGTTCGCACCACTGCCTGCAAGCGACCCAGGGACGGCTCAGCAGTTGTGGGACGCAAGCACGCCCGAAGTGACCGGGTGCCTACTGCTGCCACAACCAACAAAGAGAATGTCGCCCCGTGTGCCGCACGAAAGCGTGCCGCGGAGCGCGTCATCGCCATCCCCACCAAGCAAGTGCGACCAGATCTACCCACCTCACCCCTCCAGATCGAGGACGGACCGCCCATGGACCCTCGCGAAAAGATAGTGTATGTACAGGACCAGTACGAGTATGGTGACTACGTCATTGTCGCTGAACTGCACTCAACAGATTCGTCAAAAGACACATGGTTCCCTGGGAAGGTGAAATGTAGGCACGACGTCGGTTACGAGGTCACCATGATGTTTCGTACCAAAAAGAAATACAACGAGGAGGAAATCATTCCTGCCTTCCGTTGGCCCAAAGAAGAACTTGTGATGACACTCGAAGTTTCTGACATCCTGGGCAAGGTGCACCCACCAAGGAGGTATGGCACCACATCCTACACTGCTGCCTACCTCCTGTCCGAAACCACTTTGGACCTTGCTGACCGAAAACTCAAGAGGAAACGAGATGACCTGACCTTGTAACTGACTGTCGTGCTTCATATCACCCTCCCATATCAATTGTCTATGATATCAGTTGCCTATCCCAGAGGGTTGAGACCATGGTGGCTGAAAAATAAACCAGCTACTATAGCCTCAATACATCTGATTTTCCTAATTTATTAACGCTTCAGCGTTGGTCACGTTTTAGTATGTTCATAGTAGAACGCTTACCATCATCATGTATCTTCCTGTAGGGTGTTAAACTGTTCTATATTGCTTAGTAGAAATGTTTGGCTGGTTCAAAAGGGCAAAATGAGTTATGATGGTGTATTTTTATGTAAGGTGTGGCACACTCGTAGTTGTAAATCTTGGGGAAAAGAAGTGAAAATTAATTTCAAAGTCATGATAGGGACCCTATATGTGCCTGAAAT
Organism: Acholoe squamosa; assembly: GCA_949317995.1. NCBI lineage: Eukaryota > Metazoa > Annelida > Polychaeta > Phyllodocida > Polynoidae > Acholoe > Acholoe squamosa. The sequence goes on along the minus strand of OX439044.1, from coordinate 42,445,650 downwards.
CTGTATATTTATTCTCTATTTAATAGAGGAAGAGGTTCTGTGCCTTGGAATGTAACAGGGATGTAATCCAATAAGTTATATTGAGTGTATGGTGAAGTAATCAATATGTTGTCACCGCTTCAGCGTTGGTCACGTTTTAGTATGGTCATAGTAGAACGCTTACCATCATCATGTATCTTCCTGTAGGGTGTTAAACGGTTTTGTAATGGTTAGTAGACCACTCAGGCTAGTTTATAAAGACAATATGAGCTACCTTTGTATACTTTTATGTTAGGTGTGGCTCGCTGGTAGTTGTAAGTCTTGGGAAAAAAAGTGAAAATTAATTTCAAAGTCATGATAGGGACCCTATATGTGCCTGAAATCTGTATATTTATGCTCTATTTAATAGAGGAAGAGGTTCTGTGCCTTAGAATGTAACAGGGATGTAATCCAATAAGTTATATTGAGTGTATGGTGGAGTAATCAATATGTTGTCACCGCTTCAGCGTTGGTCACGTTTTCAGGGATTCTGATGAATTTGAGGAGCTTTAGGTAATATGCTTACCAGCCCAATGAATCATGTTGTATGGTGTTAAACTGTTTTGTAATGGTTAGTAGACCACTCAGGCTAGTTTATAAAGACAATATGAGCTACCTTTGTATACTTTTATGTTAGGTGTGGCTCGCTGGTAGTTGTAAGTCTTGGGAAAAAAAGTGAAAATTAATTTCAAAGTCATGATAGGGACCCTATATGTGCCTGAAATCTGTATATTTATGCTCTATTTAATAGAGGAAGAGGTTCTGTGCCTTGGAATGTAACAGGGATGTAATCCAATAAGTTATATTGAGTGTATGGTGGAGTAATCAATATGTTGTCACCGCTTCAGCGTTGGTCACGTTTTCGGGAATTCTGATGAATTTGAGGAGCTTTAGGTAATATGCTTACCAGCCCAATGAATCATGTTGTATGGTGTTAAACTGTTTTGTAATGGTTAGTAGACCACTCAGGCTAGTTTATAAAGACAATATGAGCTACCTTTGTATACTTTTATGTTAGGTGTGGCTCGCTGGTAGTTGTAAGTCTTGGGAAAAAAAGTGAAAATTAATTTCAAAGTCATGATAGGGACCCTATATGTGCCTAAAATCTGTATATTTATGCTCTATTTAATAGAGGAAGAGGTTCTGTGCCTTGGAATGTAACAGGGATGTAATCCAATAAGTTATATTGAGTGTATGGTGGAGAAATCAATATGTTGTCACCGCTTCAGCGTTGGTCACGTTTTCGGGAATTCTGATGAATTTGAGGAGCTTTAGGTAATATGCTTACCAGCCCAATGAATCATGTTGTATGGTGTTAAACGGTTCTGTATTGCTTAGTAGAAATGTTTGGCTGGTTCAAAAGGGCAAAATGAGTTATGATGGTGTATTTTTATGTAAGGTGTGGCACGCTCGTAGTTGTAAGTCTTGGGAAAAAAAAGTGAAAATTAATTTCAAAGTCATGATAGGGACCCTATATGTGCCTGAAGTCTGTATATTTATGCTCTATTTAATAGAGGAAGAGGTTCTGTCCCTTGGAATGTAACAGGGATGTTATTCAATAAGTTATATTGAGTGTATGGTAGAGTAATCAATATGTTGTCACCGCTTCAGCGTTGGTCACGTTTTCGGGGATTTTGATGAATTTGAGGAGCTTTAGGTAATATGCTTACCAGCCCAATGAATCATGTTGTATGGTGTTAAACGGTTCTGTATTGCTTAGTAGAAATGTTTGGCTGGTTCAAAAGGGCAAAATGAGTTATGATGGTGTATTTTTATGTAAGGTGTGGCACTCTCGTAGTTGTAAGTCTTGGGAAAAAAAGTGAAAATTAATTTCAAAGTCATGATAGGGACCCTATATGTGCCTGAAATCTGTATATTTATGCTCTATTTAATAGAGGAAGAGGTTCTGTGCCTTGGAATGTAACAGGGATGTAATCCAATAAGTTATATTGAGTGTATGGTAGAGTAATCAATATGTTGTCACCGCTTCAGCGTTGGTCACGTTTTCGGGAGTTTGCGAGGGTTCGGTGAAGGCCAAGATAAGTTCCTTGAGTTACTCATAGATGGCCAAGGGTCCTTTTCCTGTATAATAGACCTTCTTAAGATAAAGCAGAATAATTTTCAAGAGAATATGATGAGTTTTGGTGAACTGAGGGTAAAGTTAAAATTGTGGATCGATTTTCACCAAAATTTACATCTCGCGCTATATTACACAAGACCCATAAATCCAAAAGTTTAGATCCCTGGTTTTTGATTTTTGGTCAACTTAAACTACTATATTGTAGTATTATTGAAACAGCATTTGGTGACAATCCAAGCATTACTCAGTGTGGTATTGATGTTATATCTAAAAACGTGACCAACGCTGAACGATTTTCTAAGGGTTTTACACCATGGGCTATAAAAACTGAACCCCTGGGAGTTGAATCCTTGAACGGACCTTTCTGATATGCCAAGATATAGGGCTTTCAATAAAATAAAGTGTTATTAAGTAATACTGAGTTTGTAAATCTATCAGTCCTGAGCCAGATATGCATAGAAAGTTGAATCCCCCCATATATTTGATATGGACATGGAATTGATGCTGGCAATACTAGGAGTAATTCGTTCCGATTAAACCTAGTGCTAACATCACCATTGAAATTGACTTTGAGATATGCGTATATACTTGATATAGACATGGAATTGATGCTGGCAATACTGGGAGTAATTCGTTTGGATTAAACCTGGTGCTAACATCAATATTGAAATGCGATTGATTGATTGATTTTACAGCACTTTAGCGGCACTAAGTGGCTATCCCATGCTTCAAAGGTTGATAATCTAACAGAGGAATGTGTCAGTGCCCGCGCATATGTGCACCACACACATCCTGAGGGGATAGGAAAGAGGAGATATAGACCCTTTTAAGTGGGCTATGGAAGCCTGTATTGAAATGCGAGGTGACAACATTAACATGTTAGTAGTTCTATTACTATGTGAGTATACTTAATATGTTGTGCATGGGTTATGGTACTGGATGTGCTTTGGGGTTTTCAGTTTTGAGATGGATAAAGGTATGCCCATGATGACATGCTTTTTTCAACTTATAACCACTGTAACAGCATGCTTCAGTTACTAATTAAATGGTATTAATGCAATATTGAATATGCTTATGAATCATGTTGATTCATTCTAAAGTGTGATACCGGTATAGGGTTAGATATGACCTATGGGCACTGTGTTAATATAGCTGTTGAGAATTGTATAGTAACTATTATTATTATGGTAACATTCACATGAACAAGTATGATTTGATAAATAGTGGCAAGTGGGTATTGGTATTGTACATGATATAGGGATACTGTATATACAAACTCTTAAAATTTCACGAGAGTGATTTGCTTGGATCAAACCTGTAGTCTTGTCTAGTTTGAGAACTGGAAGTTGTACTCTGCTATGTTGAAGTGTGTGATATGATTCTGATTGATTATTTTGCTTTTCTTTCTGTTTCCTCAGTGTCTCACACGTGAAGCATTGAAAACTAAAATTTGTAACTATGGTACCATGTGAGTCAATGTGTCAATCAATTGTGATTTAATCTGTATTGATAATCTGTTCCTGTGTTTCACTATCTCCTTGCGTGGTTAAATAAATAGAATTATACGGCACACTGCAAATCAGATGGAATTTTTGATTAATTTGCGCATGAATGCTTCAATGTCGAATATAAGTGAGTTTTTGTTCCATCATTTATAGGTAATTTATCGGTGGCGGCTGATTGATGGAGGTGGTGATCTGGACCAATTTAAGTGAGGCCCTCAAGTGGTGGAATCTTGACGAAGTTAGAATAAGGGGTGGTGGGACTGACTGATTGATTGATTGACTGCAAATTCAAAAGTTATCACAAATTAATTCATCAATGCACAAGGCCATATAAAAACTGTATCATGCCTAGGCAATATTTTAACTAATAACAATGAAGAGACCACCCACGGTGTTTTGAATTTTTTGTTAAGTGATCATCTACCTGTTTTTGTTGTTAAAACCAAAGAAAAGGTATTGTATATGAAAAGAAAAATATGGGTAAAGAAATATAATGGTTTTAACAAGGAGTTTATTGACTGGCTTGCCATGGCTGATTGGGACTTTATTATACCTTATCTGATCCTGGATAAATACTGTCCCATAGAAGGAAGTTGAGGTCATTAACAAATGGAATAAATAAATGACTTCTGAAATCCTCTGCGTGATTTATGAACATGAAAATTATATTAACAGTTTCCTTTGTACTAGGGACAAATTTTATCTAAATCGAGCTAGGGCTGTCCGATGCAGAATAAACAAGGCTATTAATTATGCTAAGGCCAATCAAGTTAAGACTGCTCTTGAGGAGAATAAACATGATCTGAAGAAATTTTGGCTTGTGATAAATGGTATTCTAAATCCAGAACTCTGAATATCACCACCTGAGTTATTAGGTGAAGATGGTTTTGTCAAATCTGAACAAGAATCTGTTGATTATTTGAATGATTTTTTTCCACTATCGGTGCTAAGCTATCTCAGCATATCATGGATAGAGGATTACCAGAGAGAATCCTGTTGGAGGAGCATGCTGATTCAGTTGAGGAAATGGTGAGGGTAGATAAAGGCTTAGTTGAGCTTTTGTTCAAGAAATAAATGTTAATAAAACATAAGGTATTGAGGGTATCATATGTGACATCCTTAAAACAGCTCTCCTGTTTTTACTGGAACCTATGACTTGGTTGTATCAGCTGACCTTTTCCAGCGGTATTTTTCCTGATTCATGGAAAATAGCACGTGTGAATCCCATACCCAGAACTGGTAACAGTAAGCTTATAACAAATTGGAGGCTAATCTCATTGCTCCCAGTTCCCTCTAAAATAGCTGAGCATTTAATGTACATACATCTGGAAGATGTTCTTAAAAACAAGAACTTTTTGTCAAAATCACAATTTGAATATAGACCAGGTTTGGGTACTGGGGATGCTGTTTTTGGATTGTTAAATGATATTTATGAGAACAGAGATAGAGGTCACCTCACTGGTGTGTGTTAACTAGATTTGCGGAAAGTGTTTGACTCTGTCCATCATAAGTATCTAATAGAGTTGCTTGGTCAATTGGGTTTACATGATACCAGTCTTAACTGGCTTATGAGCTATTTGACAGGGTGAATGCAATACACTAAGATAGGTACATATATATCTGGGATAAATCTTTCGGGGATTTTGATGAATTTGAGGAGCTTTAGGTAATATGCTTACCAGCCCAATGAATCATGTTGTATGGTGTTAAACGGTTCTGTATTGCTTAGAAGAAATGTTTGGCTGGTTCAAAAGGGCAAAATGAGTTATGATGGTGTATTTTTATGTAAGGTGTGGCACTCTCGTAGTTGTAAGTCTTGGGAAAAAAAGTGAAAATTAATTTCAAAGTCATGATAGGGACCCTATATGTGCCTGAAATCTGTATATTTATGCTCTATTTAATAGAGGAAGAGGTTCTGTGCCTTGGAATGTAACAGGGATGTAATCCAATAAGTTATATTGAGTGTATGGTAGAGTAATCAATATGTTGTCACCGCTTCAGCGTTGGTCACGTTTTCGGGAGTTTGCGAGGGTTCGGTGAAGGCCAAGATAAGTTCCTTGAGTTACTCATAGATGGCCAAGGGTCCTTTTCCTGTATAATAGACCTTCTTAAGATAAAGCAGAATAATTTTCAAGAGAATATGATGAGTTTTGGTGAACTGAGGGTAAAGTTAAAATTGTGGATCGATTTTCACCAAAATTTACATCTCGTGCTATATTACACAAGACCCATAAATCCAAAAGTTTAGATCCCCGGTTTTTGATTTTTGGTCAACTTAAACTACTATATTGTAGTATTATTGAAACAGCATTTGGTGACAATCCAAGCATTACTCAGTGTGGTATTGATGTTATATCTAAAAACGTGACCAACGCTGAACGATTTTCTAAGGGTTTTACACCATGGGCTATAAAAACTGAACCCCTGGGAGTTGAATCCTTGAACGGACCTTTCTGATATGCCAAGATATAGGGCTTTCAATAAAATAAAGTGTTATTAAGTAATACTGAGTTTGTAAATCTATCAGTCCTGAGCCAGATATGCATAGAAAGTTGAATCCCCCCATATATTTGATATGGACATGGAATTGATGCTGGCAATACTAGGAGTAATTCGTTCCGATTAAACCTAGTGCTAACATCACCATTGAAATTGACTTTGAGATATGCGTATATACTTGATATAGACATGGAATTGATGCTGGCAATACTGGGAGTAATTCGTTTGGATTAAACCTGGTGCTAACATCAATATTGAAATGCGATTGATTGATTGATTTTACAGCACTTTAGCGGCACTAAGTGGCTATCCCATGCTTCAAAGGTTGATAATCTAACAGAGGAATGTGTCAGTGCCCGCGCATATGTGCACCACACACATCCTGAGGGGATAGGAAAGAGGAGATATAGACCCTTTTAAGTGGGCTATGGAAGCCTGTATTGAAATGCGAGGTGACAACATTAACATGTTAGTAGTTCTATTACTATGTGAGTATACTTAATATGTTGTGCATGGGTTATGGTACTGGATGTGCTTTGGGGTTTTCAGTTTTGAGATGGATAAAGGTATGCCCATGATGACATGCTTTTTTCAACTTATAACCACTGTAACAGCATGCTTCAGTTACTAATTAAATGGTATTAATGCAATATTGAATATGCTTATGAATCATGTTGATTCATTCTAAAGTGTGATACCGGTATAGGGTTAGATATGACCTATGGACCTACTGTGTTAATATAGCTGTTGAGAATTGTATAGTAACTATTATTATTATGGTAACATTCACATGAACAAGTATGATTTGATAAATAGTGGCAAGTGGGTATTGGTATTGTACATGATATAGGGATACTGTATATACAAACTCTTAAAATTTCACGAGAGTGATTTGCTTGGATCAAACCTGTAGTCTTGTCTAGTTTGAGAACTGGAAGTTGTACTCTGCTATGTTGAAGTGCGTGATATGATTCTGATTGATTATTTTGCTTTTCTTTCTGTTTCCTCAGTGTCTCACATGTGAAGCATTGAAAACTAAAATTTGTAACTATGGTACCATGTGAGTCAATGTGTCAATCAATTGTGATTTAATCTGTATTGATAATCTGTTCCTGTGTTTCACTATCTCCTTGCGTGGTTAAATAAATAGAATTATACGGCACACTGCAAATCAGATGGAATTTTTGATTAATTTGCGCATGAATGCTTCAATGTCGAATATAAGTGAGTTTTTGTTCCATCATTTATAGGTAATTTATCGGTGGCGGCTGATTGATGGAGGTGGTGATCTGGACCAATTTAAGTGAGGCCCTCAAGTGGTGGAATCTTGACGAAGTTAGAATAAGGGGTGGTGGGACTGACTGATTGATTGATTGACTGCAAATTCAAAAGTTATCACAAATTAATTCATCAATGCACAAGGCCATATAAAAACTGTATCATGCCTAGGCAATATTTTAACTAATAACAATGAAGAGACCACCCACGGTGTTTTGAATTTTTTGTTAAGTGATCATCTACCTGTTTTTGTTGTTAAAACCAAAGAAAAGGTATTGTATATGAAAAGAAAAATATGGGTAAAGAAATATAATGGTTTTAACAAGGAGTTTATTGACTGGCTTGCCATGGCTGATTGGGACTTTATTATACCTTATCTGATCCTGGATAAATACTGTCCCATAGAAGGAAGTTGAGGTCATTAACAAATGGAATAAATAAATGACTTCTGAAATCCTCTGCGTGATTTATGAACATGAAAATTATATTAACAGTTTCCTTTGTACTAGGGACAAATTTTATCTAAATCGAGCTAGGGCTGTCCGATGCAGAATAAACAAGGCTATTAATTATGCTAAGGCCAATCAAGTTAAGACTGCTCTTGAGGAGAATAAACATGATCTGAAGAAATTTTGGCTTGTGATAAATGGTATTCTAAATCCAGAACTCTGAATATCACCACCTGAGTTATTAGGTGAAGATGGTTTTGTCAAATCTGAACAAGAATCTGTTGATTATTTGAATGATTTTTTTCCACTATCGGTGCTAAGCTATCTCAGCATATCATGGATAGAGGATTACCAGAGAGAATCCTGTTGGAGGAGCATGCTGATTCAGTTGAGGAAATGGTGAGGGTAGATAAAGGCTTAGTTGAGCTTTTGTTCAAGAAATAAATGTTAATAAAACATAAGGTATTGAGGGTATCATATGTGACATCCTTAAAACAGCTCTCCTGTTTTTACTGGAACCTATGACTTGGTTGTATCAGCTGACCTTTTCCAGCGGTATTTTTCCTGATTCATGGAAAATAGCACGTGTGAATCCCATACCCAGAACTGGTAACAGTAAGCTTATAACAAATTGGAGGCTAATCTCATTGCTCCCAGTTCCCTCTAAAATAGCTGAGCATTTAATGTACATACATCTGGAAGATGTTCTTAAAAACAAGAACTTTTTGTCAAAATCACAATTTGAATATAGACCAGGTTTGGGTACTGGGGATGCTGTTTTTGGATTGTTAAATGATATTTATGAGAACAGAGATAGAGGTCACCTCACTGGTGTGTGTTAACTAGATTTGCGGAAAGTGTTTGACTCTGTCCATCATAAGTATCTAATAGAGTTGCTTGGTCAATTGGGTTTACATGATACCAGTCTTAACTGGCTTATGAGCTATTTGACAGGGTGAATGCAATACACTAAGATAGGTACATATATATCTGGGATAAATCTTGTATGATATGGTGTCCCTCAAGGTTCTGTACTCGGGCCGCTATTGTTCATTATGTACATAAATGATGTCAGCAATATGCTGGGGGATTGCCAGCATTATTCATATGCTGACGATTTAGTAATATACTGTTCCAATAAAAAGGTAGACCTAATAAGAGAGAGGCTACAAACGGCATTGAATCGTCTAGAGTCTTCATTTATTAACAAGCGTCTGACAGTCAACTCTGATAAATCGAAGGTTGTGTGGTATGGCTCGATCAATAAGCTGCACAAATCAAAAGGTATCACTCTACAACTATGTAACAAGGAGCTTAAGGTGCTAGACAATTACTGTTACCTAGGTTTGAAACTTGATAGCGCTCTTAGTTTTGCCACAGCCTTAAAGGATTTGAGTAGCAAAGTACATCATAGGCTATTTAGGTTTAGTAAGTTCCGTAGCAGTCTAACTGAAAACGTTGCTATAAAGTTCTGTGTACAAGGCGACTATTTTATCTGTTTTTGATTATGCTTGCTTTGCCTATGAGGGAGCTAATGATGGGCTCCTAAAAAAGATTGGATAGACTCCAAAAAAAGGGGTTTGAAAATATGCTATAGAGGTAAGCAGATGTCTGAAGATGAGATGTATACAGCTTCTGACATTCCTAAGCTTAATAGATGTCGCCAGAAATTACTTCTTAGCTACATGTATAAACTGTCGAAGTGACAGGAATGGCTGGACCTTGAAGTGGGCAGACCAGGACTATGCTCTGAGGCTAAAAAACAATTTAAGATGTTTCATGCACGTACTTTTGGTTATAATAATGCACCCTTGTGTAGAGGAGTCACTCTTTGGAACAATCTCTCGGTGATCATCCAGGCGTCTGAAAACAAACACAAATTCAAGACACATATAAGAGGGGTGGAGGATTTGACCAAAGTTCCTGACGATGACAGTAATAAGGTTGAATGTAAACTACATCGCTCATTAACTCTTCCTTTACCAGGCAATTTTAGAGCAAATTTTGGGTTGAACCAGGGGTCATAAGCTTTCAAAAACTATTGGAATCGAGTAATTATTCCAATTAGAAGGAAAGTTGTGACGATTTAAACAAGGTTAGTCGATCAGAAAGAGGAGCACCCAAGATTACTCTATCTACGTAAAGTGGTGAGATATATCATCATAAAAATGGTATTCACATAAGAAAAGTTGATCATTCAACCAAACTTCAAATTGTTATATCTCAGCACTCCCTGTACCATTTGTGATGAACTTAAGTGCATATTGTAGGAAATATGCTGGAATTTCGGTAAATGGTGAATTTTGCTAACTTATGACTTTCAGAAAATGTTCTTCTTGGTTGCCATGGAAACCAAATCTATGGAAAATCAGCATTTTTAGCATATCTGTTGCCATGGTAACCAGCCCAAATGGCCAATAGTGCATCAAAATAAACTGAATATTTCAATGCCATTTTGTTGAGCATGAAAAAATGTACAAAGTCAATTTTCACCAAAAAAATAATATTATTTGAGGTTTTTCATAATTTTTTACTTAAATGTTGATTAATTCTATGGGAAATTTCTATGACTATTCAACATTTTGTCTCAAGTTTGCTAGACTGCCACATAAAAACTGTAAGAGGTAGAGACTTGTTCTTTGGGCTATATGGAGAACCCAACTCAAGGTTGGGTGAGGAAGAAAATTGGAGAGATTCAGTGGATTTTGTGGAAGTTATGGACTTCTCAAAATCTGTCAAAAACGGCCAAAATCGGCCCAAAATATGCATAAATGTGTAATCGATAAAGGAAGAGTTAATTTATGCTTATAATAACTGTTGCTAGGGAGCTGTTCGATTGGACTACACCTGTAGCAACTAGTACCATGCAATTCTTAATATTGTGCCTTTAAGACCAAATATGGTTGTTTACGTGTTATCCCTGTTATGTTGGCCACTAGGGAGCAGTTCACTTGGACTACACCTATGGTGGCTGATAATATAACAATGAGCTACAGTTTGTCTATACTCAGTCTCTTGTTTTGATCTACTGCTATCTGACACAAGAATCAGTGTGCCATCTATCAATTTCAGTCCATTATGTTCCCTCTTTATACTAATGCCTAGTGTGAGTTGGCACTCTGACTAGTAATCACTGATGAGGTCAATTGTTCTATTTTTGTATATAGTATATATTGTAATGTTTATTTGTGTAGAGGCAAGGAGAAAGGGTGCTCCATGCTAAAAGTCAACTTCAAAATTCAGTTCACTAGCTTTAAAGTGATATATTGCATGAGAGGATACTCCTGTTAGTTTTGGAGGAATAGCTTGCTAAATATGGGTAAGTATGACCATTTCATTAATGTCAATAAGCCCTACGTTTTCATGGTAATGGAATACAACTATAATTAGCATGATTTATGCTAATTAACTAAATGTGACCCATCAAGGGAGAACACCCCTCCACGGGGGATTTTTAATTCCCCATTTGGCCACCAGGGGGAATTGGAGGGCAAAATTACTCTAAAATCATTATAAAAATACATTAAGGTAATTTTTGATGCAGAATTCAATGGTTTCATTTAAAATGCACCATTTTCGGTAGAAATGGCCAATATTTTGATGATAAAATGAACATTTTTCATGAGAAATCAACCTATATGGCTGTTCCTGGTTGCCATGGCAACCATTCCAATAATTGAAATTTGTAGATTTTTATGCCAGTTTTTGGGGATACTCACCAGAAACCCAAAACTGAAAACAGATATGGAAAATTCCTTCTAGATCAAAATCTGTGATAAAAAGCACCATATTATTATGATTTTTTAATGAAAAAGGCTGATTTGTTGTGTTTTTAGACATTATTATGGTTTATAAGTTATTAAGAGCTTAATCATCGATTTCGGATATGAATAACGACCTATGTTCAAGGAGGGGTTCTGACATAACTACTAGGAATATTTAACCCAATGATGTCTCATTTTAAAGATCTTGAGATGAACTTTGATAATGAATTTCCCTGCAGAGGGGTGTTTTAGCTTGACTGGTCACAAATTAGCATAAATTTTCATTCTTTTGCCCATAACTTTTGATCTAGAAAGGATATTTTCATTCTGTTTTCACCATAGTGGACCTTGTGAAACATTTCTTCAAATAGAATCATCGAGTTTCTTATTTAGAATGAATATCATGTTTCCATGGCAACAGAAATCAACAAAAATGCCTATTTTGGCCCAAAAACATTCTTTTTAATGCCAAATATGGAACCTTTCCCCCAAAAATAGAACATTTTATCAAAAATCTTTATATTCTCCACAAAAAAGTAGCCTATAGCAGTTTTAGGCATATTTGTCCCATTCTAGCCCATAGTGGTGCCCCCTGGTGGCTAAAACAGGTACTAAATCCCGCAGGAACCCCCATTTCTGCTTGCTGGCTCACATTTATCATTTTTTTATTTTTGATTGTATGCTCTCATCTCTCATTTTTATTTGGTTTATCATCATCTCTGCAAACAAATTTGGTATAATAAATGATGAGGAATTCATCTTATTGTCATGCTACCACTTTTGTATGATCGTGATTTGACATTGTCACTTCTTCCACAAAGGTGAGAATGTTTGTTTCCGACATGTCTTCTACTACTAAGTACACCTTGGTTACCGCTAATCCCTTATCCATGTACCACTTTGAGAGAGGCGTGCCAAAGAGGATTTTCTGAGCGTGATAACTTCATATGAGCTGTCGTTGAGGTTGCTTCAACTTACCCGTGGCTTCTAAGAAGTGCTGCATGTGATCGCCCACTTCTTCCCTTTTCACCAAACAGTACTTGAAAATGGGAGTCATTTCCTCAAACTTCTCCTTCAATGCCTCCAGTGTTTCTATTTCACCCTGATTCAGTCCGAAAATGGAACCGTTCATCATACTTCTGAGAATCTCCGCTTCATTTTTTCTACCCGAACAAGGTGGTCTTTTAACAACCCACTGCTCCTTTTTTGCCTTGCATTCTTCGCTCTCTCTCTCTTTCTTTCAGCCATTGACATTCATACTTTTCCACCACTTTGTACCCTAACGACTTGAGGTAGGCAGTGACTTGAGCTGTGTTCTTGGCCTTTTTTTCCAACCACGCTTGCCCGTCGGGAGATTTAAGAGTAGACTTGGTCAAATGACACAAGTGGCTGTGCCAATAACAACGGTAGAATTGATAAACGGTCTTGTCTGCGAGTGAGAATCAGTCTACTCTGATGAGTTTCCTCCCGATGCTAACCTCGCCGTAATTGTATTGGTTCAGTATTTTCTTGTCCTTGACAAGGGATTGGTAACACAACCATTCTGTGGCGGAATAGCTGACGTGTTGGCTGCAGACTGCTCGTAATTGGTTTTCTCTGCGGCATACCACATAGTAGCCTGAGCAGTGCACTTCCCCCATATACTTCAGATAGAGGCTGTTGGCGTCCACACCCAAGATGTGTCTGCACACCTTACTTTCTTCCCTGTATTTGACTCATGTTGCGATGGTTCTTGAAAACCACTAGATAGCGGGCGTTTAACTCTTTCCTGTTGGCTAATGCATCAATGCACTACCAGGTGAAATACTGTTAGTGCATTAATGCACTATGAAGACAGCATTTATAGTATCTAATAGCCATATCCTGGGTCCAATCAATAATTATTTCCAATGAATAACACCAAGTATCATGATATCACATGAAAGGAAATTACATACAGATTTCAAATCAGTCATTCTTTAATACATTTCACAAACATTGATTCTTTCGCCATGGTCACTGTAACCCCATGTATTAATATACCTGGGCCTGGGAGCTCAATCCCCCATATTTTAGGGATAATGTTAGAGCCGGCTGGAAAGAGTTAAGCTCAAGGTCCTGTAAGCTGGGTTATTGAAGAAGTGGTTTTGTGTGATGAATATCACACTCAAGTTTCTATGGTGAGATCCTACAGTGAACAGCTATGTTACAGTGGGATCCATCAAATCGTCGATGATGATCAGTCCTTGTTTTCAAACGTTTCAAGCTTCTTCATAAATGAATTCATCTGACAGGAGTCCCTTGTTGAAATTGATGCCTAACTTGACCATCTCATCAAATCCAGGTTGCCATTGATTGTAACAGTAGTGAACGTCGTGTACTTTGGGAGTCACTAAATGTTTGAAATTCCTCAATAGGTTAAGAAAACTAAGTGACTTTTTCCACAGGAGGTGGGACCTGCTATTATTATGGTGAAAAGTCCTTGAAGTTGAGGGTCGAAATTGACCATTTCCACTGCTTTCTCTGGGTTCTCCATTTCCGTCGAAGATTGAAAACAAAGTGTCTATGAGGGTAAACTTTCTTCTTTCTTTATAGTTAAAAGAAAAAGGTGCAAAAAGGGTAGGTAGGTACATTACCTTACCTTACCCTACCTACCTACCTACCTACCCACCCACCTAACTAACTAAATACATAGATAGCAACAAATGTTGTAATCCCTGGTGTGCCATGTGTTACAGACAGGAGGCAGGGTGAACATATACAAAACAAACAGGGGGAGGGAAAGGGGGAGAACAAGCAGCTGAGCAGTGAGCAGCTTTGAGTAAACTCAATGGTATGCCTACCATAGGGAAACACAGACATTGATGCTGCTGCTCATGCTACTGCTGCTGTGCTTACTGTTGCTAGTGCTGCTACAGCTACTGCTGCTCCTGTCACAACTTAAAAAAAAGAAGAAATACTAAAGATGGAATATCACACAAAACCAGACTAGGTCAATTAATATTAAACATGGTTTTATTTCAAAATTGAATGATGGTAGGTGCAGAGCAATTGGTTGTATTTACAATATGTAGAGGCTGATCAACGTTTCGGGCACTTGAGTGACCTTCATCAGGATGGTTCTACAAGATAATTCCTTGAGGTTATATGGACAAAAGGATAATTTATTGGCTTACTCTGGTAACCAGGGTGAGTGTTGTCATGGTGATCTCATTGTTCACTTATTATCAGATGTGTTGAACTCTTAGTTGGTGCTGCCCCAGTCAAACCAACTCAAATCTGCCAAGGACAACAAAAACGGCAACAGCAACAAGAACGAGTCAATCATGCAAAGAAAAATCTCCCTGACAAACGACCTTGTACAGCGGAGGTTGACCTTATGGAAGTGAAAAAAGCTGCAGTGGTCGACTAACAGGGTGACTTGGTCAAGTTTTTTTTGCAACATAAAAGAAAATGGCTCTGAGAAAAGGAGAAAATGGCTTACAGAGAAACATGCGAGGACAACTTTAAATCTATAGTGGGGGGATTAGCAGTCTTAGAAACGGTGCAAAGCATTTTCAAGGTCAGATTCACCTCTTCAGAAAGCGATTCGTCAGTGGAAAAAGTCATAGAATGCCTCAGGGCTATGCATGAAAATCAAGTCTATGCCTACAGAGTGGCCGTTTCTTTTGGTAGACTTTTATGCAGTGTAGAAGAGGGGGAACTGTCCAAAGTAATGTACTTTCACGCCTCTGCCAATAATGTGTCCTTGTTCTACGACAGCGATGACCATCGAGACCCCTACTTTCTCGTGAGAAATGAGCGAGACTTTGAGGACTTCATGGAACACATAAGGAGTCAAGTCAGAGGGGACACGCTTCGACCCTCTACCAAATAGCGCGTTGTCGCCAACGTCAATGCCAACACCACCTTCTTGAGAGCTTCAGCTGGGGAACTCTTACTGGGTAAATTAAACTCGATCTGTCCAGGTTTAAGACAGATAGGTATGATACACTTTCACAGAGAGCCAAAGAGTAAGATACCTGAAGCACTTTTCCATCAAGCCTATCCAGAGGCGAATGCGAAAACTTTCAAAGGCGCAAGCTTAGAGGACTTGGACAGACTAGGTAATCTTTCCAAGGTCGACATAAGAATATTTTCTCTCAGATGGTCGGGAAAGAAAAAAAAAGAGAACCGTCCTAGTGGAGAGAAGCAAACTGTGTTACAGGAGAAACGTCATGAACCTCAATCTCTATGATTCTCATGTCAGAATAATAACGAACATGGGTTAGTATGGTCAAATTTACCCCTGCGAGCTATGTCATACGCTGTTCACTAGCGTTTACTCTCTCAAGAGGCACAGAGGTGTGAACAAAAATTACACCAGAGTGACTTTCAGGTACAAAGGGGGCATCTATAAACCCGCCAGATCTGTTTTTCAACTCTTAGAGGAGTTGGGCATAAAAAGCCCTCGGAGTTGAAAATATAGCTGTATGAAATAGTCTTTCACTTTGAAAGTTTCTTTGTGAAGCACCACATTCAAGGAAAGGAAGCCAACAACACCGTCATCGAAAAAGACCGCGTTCCCCTTTTGGCCAGTGTTGCTTCAGATTTCCCCGGTTACACCACGCCAGTGTGTTTTGTGCGATGTTCTAACAGACACGGCGATCCCCTGGTGCAGTCGGTGCTAGAAAGGGTGAGAACGTCAACAACAAAATTCTTTCAGACTTGTATAAACTTCTTGGAAACAGGTCTTATGGTAAAACCATATGCAACTAGCAAAACTTTCTTCAAATGTGGTACACGTCTCCCACCAAAGCCAAACAGTTAGCTTTACACTGGTCTGTTCAAGAGGTGCAAGACATCAGTGCAAACACTGTGTAACTTTCTTGCCAGCCCACCACCATCAACTACAACCTCCCTGTGCAAAAAGGGTTCATGGTGTATCAGTACACCAAATTGAAAATGCTGGCTTTCTACTATGACTTCCTACTGGAATTCATAGATGAAAGAAACTTTGAAATGTGTGAAATGGACATTGACAGTTTCTATTTTGCATTGAACACAAAAAGTCTAGAGGAAACTGTCAAACCTGAGAGAGTTCTTCAGTGTGCGTCATAAATGGTTGCCCTCAGAGTCGTGTGACGTCACTTATCACTGGGAAAGCTACATAGAATGTAAACCCTGGGGTAAACTTGGTTCCCTCTGCGGTGTTGTAAACAATGTTTGGCATTCAACAAGAGAACTCCAGGTCTTTTCAAAGTGGAGTGGGAAGGAGACGAGATGACAGCCTTAAACTCCAAATGTTACATGGAGAAAGGGTTGGAAAAAAAAATGAGCGCCAAAGAAGTGATTCAAAAACAAAACGAATTAACAGCTGAAGACTACAAAAAGGTATTGCAAACCGAAAAAAGCGCTATGGTGACCAACAAAGGCTTCAGAGTGGTAAACCATCAAGTCAGTACTTATTCGCAGAACAGACAGGGATTAAGTTATCAGTATATCAAAAAACGGGTGTGTCAAGACGGTGTAAGCACTGTTGCATTTCTTTCATTTTGTGAAAGAAATATATAGGCTAAAACCATGTTTCAAGGTGAAATCTTGTGTGTAAAAAGTGGAATTTCTGTAAGATTTAGGTAAATTTGTAAAATTTTTGTAGCATTTCAGCTGAAATAAGGAAAATCTTCTGAGTAAAAAGTGGAAATTTTGTAACATTTAGGTAAATTTCTTTAATTTTGTAGAAAGAATACCTAGGTTAAAGGTGTTAGTATGTGTGTGTCGTGAAAATAAAAGTGAAAAATCACAAAAAGAAGCCTTCAAGTTGTTTTTCACATGTGTAACAACCAGCGTCGTGACAACGATGGTATTATGTTAGCAACATAGTAGAAACATAGATGCAAGCAGATCCCTTTGATTATCTATTTTTTTTGCTGTAGCGGACATCTATGATGACTATAAAAAAATAAACAAGGGCTCTTAGTGTTGCACACCGACCACATTGTGTGATCACATGATGACGTCATAACTCTTAGCCAATCAGAGCTCGAGAAAGTAGGTTACATGCCCATATATGGTCACTTCCGGTCTCAAAACTAGGTCACTTTTGGTTTGTAAGCAGGTCAAATTGATTTCAGTAGCTGTTCCTATGCGCTGAGTTTGCCCCTATATACTAGTCCTGACAGACATGCAAATTGCAATGTAAGAAAGTAACTTGTGCCTGTTATAAATGTAGACTTTAGCCAAGCATTGGACTCCATACACCTCTCACTACTGATCGGGAAACTAGCAAAAACTGGGCTCCCATAGGGTATCTTGAAATGGCTCGCGAGTTACTTACAAAAATGGAAATAGTTTTACTTAACGGCATCAAAACAGAACCGTGGGATATACTCTTTGGGGTACCCCAAGGCTCAATATTAGGACCCTTACTATTTATACAATACGTCAATGACATTACAGACACCACGGTTCACTCATATATGATATTCTATGCTGATGACATTGTATTGACCTCAAGCCATAAAGATCCATGGGAGGCTAGAGCCATGCTGCAGCAGGACCTAAACAAGCTAAATACCTGGTGCACAACTAACGGTATGAGTATAAATGCTAAAAAGACACAGAAGGTCTGGTATGGTGAGAAATTGGCAGTAGTGGCCTGTGACAATATGTCACTTTACATAAAGGTCAATAAGCTTAAGTCCCCATCTGACTACACCTACCTGAGTGTAAAGTAAGATACAGAGAAAAACAGAGTAGATCAGCTACAAACCCTCCAGAATAGAGCACTCCGCATCTGTACTAAGAAATATAGTATACACTTCCATACTAACCAACTCCATGAGGAGTGTAAAATTGGAAAGCTCAACGGTAGAAGGGTCAAGCAACTTGCTTTCATAAAGTATAAGCAATTCATCAGCTTAGGGCTAGAGATACCGCGGTGTGAAGCTCTGGGATCAGGTCATGCCAGCCATTCAACACGCCAAATCAGTGGTAAGCTTTAATAACCTCTTTAGCAAATACAAGCTTCCCCAAGTACTACCAGACTAACCACCTGGTAGTGTCCATTGACTCTTGACACACCTGACTCTTGAGTCTCACCATACCTCACTGGCTCCCCTCACTGTTTTCCCCTCCCCCCATTCCATTTGTATCCCATTGTATTATATTGCTCAGTATACCACCTGCAGAACATGCGAGTTGATATTCGAAACACTCTCTCTGTCCGCTGACTATTGCTGCATATAGATGGTAAATTCAAAACTCATCAAACCTCATTCATCACACTGCATCACCAGTAGAATTGCTCAACAGTACCTGGCAAACACTGCTATTTACATGAATTATCATTTATGGTATATTTGCATAGTATACATACGTATTACATACGTAATAAGCGTAGTGTATATATTTATGTGTAATGACCATGTTTGATTTCTAAGGTCAATTCCGAATTCATATCTTTACATTTAAACACAGCATAGCCACAGCAAATATCTAATGCGAGAACGTAATGTAGCGAATATCATGAAAGTGAATGTTATATTATTTGCAAAGAAAAAAAAAAGAAAAGAATGTGTTAGATCAGGACATTATATAGACAAGTTAAATCATTAACTCATATGTGTTGTGTACCTTTTGAACATCGCAGAAGGATGGAAAAGCTATATGGATTGATGGAATGGACGGCAAAATGTATCTTAAAGACCAGAAGTCTAGAGAAGCGTTGACAGCAAAGGAAACAGAGATACAGTTTACGAAATACTCATTCAACCCAACAATTACCATTAGGCTATCCCAATCAGAATGTACCATTTGGGTTTATACCCCTAAGGGTTCATCAAATTTGGATCTCGATGCATTGCGAGACTAATTGGATAATGATAAAGTATGCCTCGTGTGTAATTCAAAACCATAATGTTTCCCATCAGGTCTGTAGAATCTATATTTGGCATATCTCTAAATCATTATCATAAGGACTCTGACTTTTCAGAAAGATATTTCACGTGGCTGCATATTTTAAATCTGTCCAATATTTTTACTTACTGTTATACACTGAAGGATCTTGGACTGTCGGGATAAGTGTACACTGCCAGAACCAGTGAGAAAGGCTGCTGTGGACAGCTAGAATAACATAGCTCTACCAATTGATGTGAAGATTTCTAGAGATGAGACAGCTGACCATGCGTAAATATTTTTGCAGAAGATTACAACTGAAAGAGGAGACACTCAGGAGGTTTCAGTATTGATACAGGAATTTTCATTACTTGCAATGACTCGGTCATGACCCCCTGTGGATATCGAGCACACTGCATAGCTACAAGTAGCCTGGTGGTGTACTGGCACATAGTTACATCATTTTGTTCATAAATGGGCGTTGGAAGCGCCATGACCTTTAGCCCCCCCCCCCCAAGAAAAATAAATGAAATGAATAAATAAGAATGAATGAAAAAAGACACGGGTGCGCGGTTGGAGGTACCCTTACCCTTGCTTAGGGAGATTTCAAAGAGAATAGACCCTTGCTTACGGACATTTTAAAGAAAAATATCTGTTTTTCATGCCATTTCTGTAATAAAAAATACACCTTTGCCTAGAGAAACTTTGGAGAAAAAGGGTATATGTGTATGTATGTATGTAGGAGGAAAGGATTTCTCTGTACAACTAGTTCCGCCCGTAATAGAATTTTCTGCTAAAACATTACCATCATTACTTGAAATATGCACTGTGTATATATTCTAAGCCATTGCATCATTTTATAATCATCTAAAAAATGTACCAAGGAGCAAATCATAACTTGTATTGCCATGCGCGCATGCTATGTATTCATTGTGTTTGATACTGGTATTAATATTGACCCTTTTCTGATACTGAGTAATAAGTTGTTGGAGGATTATTGGTCTTAGAGAGGAGTGGATATCGGTTGAATGTGTGTATTCATGCTAAATAGCTAATCTCTCTGTGTTACAAGACCATTGTGCTCAGGTAGACCTCTATGTATACTGTGTGTATTCTCTCCCAAGGATCACTAAAGCCACTGGCTTGTATGTAATAATTTTATTTACTTTGTGCGACATTCATTCATCTGTACATTTTCCGTCTCTGTATAAATGTTGTTATTATTACTTGTTGACAGACTGTGCTAGACAGCGAAATGATCGGATGGTACCTGATATGAGTTAACCTAATTCTGCTAATGTATTGATACTAAAGTTGATAACCGTGACAGCTTACTCTTGAGGGATACACCGTGGAAAGAGTCGGTAGACCACATCATAACTTAATGTCTGTGTTGTGAATGATTCAACAATAAAAAAAAAACAATGTTGGAAAAAAAAAGGAAAATTAACCCCTCTCCTTGAGCAGTTTCATAACATACATTCCGACTCTGACATAGCCAGTATTGACTGGTTAATCTATATAATTTTTGTTGAATAAAAATTCCCTGTAAATAAATTAAAAGTTAAAACAATGTGACCCATCAAGGGAGAACACCCCTCCGCGCAGAGTTTTTAATTCCCCATTTGGCCATCAGGGGGGACTTTAGGGGCAAATTACTCTAAAATCATTATAAAAATGTTTTAAGCTAGTTTTAGATGTAGAATTAAATGGTCTCAAAAAAATGCACCATTTTCCATGGAAATGGCCCATATTTGGATAGTAAAATGGACATTTTTCATGAGAAATCAACCTGCCTGTTCCCGGTTGCCATGGCAACCATTCCAATTATTAAAATTTGCAGATTTTTTTGGCGATACTCACCAAAAACCCAAAACTGAAAACAGAAATGGAAAATTCCTTCTTGATCAAAATCTATGATAAAAATCACCATATTGTTACGTATTTTTTTTTTATGAAAAGGCTGATTTACTGTGTTTTTAGACATTATTATTGTTTATAATGTATTTAGAGCTTAATCATTGATTTCAGATATGAATAACAACCTATGTTCAAGAAGGGGTTCTGACATAACTACTAGGAATATCTAAGCCAATGATATCTCATTTTAAAGACCTTGAGATGAACTTTGATTCCCTGCAGAGGGGTATTTTTGCTTGCCTGGTCACCAATAATAAACCAAGAAAATTCATGCTTGGACACCGTAGCGTAGACCAGATAGTGTAAGTACATACAAATGCATAATTGTCCCTAGTTGAAGTGGGGGACGGTCACTACCGTAATCTCCCGTGTATAAGGCGCACCCCGCCTATAATGCGCACCGAGAGTTTAGAGATTTGACCAGAAAATTTAAAAAAACATAACTTTTGTTCTACTGAATGAATTTTGAAAATTCGAAAACCTATGTGTTGCATGGACCCCCCAGACCCCCCTGGACCCCATATTCAGCTGATGAGGTTATATGAGAGTGTAAGATATCAAAATGAAGGTCTCGATCTCCCCCTTGCGGATCCAGGAAGAACTAAAACCTCTCGTATAAGACGCGCCTTCCACGCGGGAGATTACGGTAGGTATAAAACGGATATGATTATACCTCGGATCCTGACCCTCTGACTATAATTAAGAGTTAATCCCTTTACAAACAGATCAGTAAAGACCTATTGGTCCATTGTTTAAATACAACTGTTTTACCATCCATCTACTGATTAATATCATTTTAGGATGGAATATAGGGGTTACAGGTATGGAATCTGGCCGGGGTTGAGGACAGGAGGGTCCAAGGACCCTCTCCCCATAAATATCTCTTGGGTGGATGGACGATTTGGCAAAACCAATGATGACGTGGCTAATTTTCTGGACAATGTGGCCAATCATGGATGATGTGGCCATTTTCAAGCATTATTTACATCACATGTAACTACATCTTTTTTTCCATTTTAGCCACATCGTCCTTTGGCCACATTGTCCTCAGTCATGTGTGTACCAATTTAGGGTAGATCTTTGCATCCTGTGATAGATAGTCCACTAGCCCTCTGTCGCAGTAATTTATATTGGAAAGGTATGGCTCAATCGTGTGACAGAGGCCAAGTGGACTATGGGTTTGGTACCCATAGTACACTTGTACAAGTGTACTATGGGTAATGCCATACGCCATACAGTTCCTGTATAAAGTGAAAGAAGTGAATAAATTATGACAAGTTCAATTGGATCTATAAGTATGGTGCTCCAGATACATTGTACCAGTAGTTGAAAATACATAGTTCTGAGTCGTGGATCTGTTAGTGCACCCACAAATAGCAGAGAAAGTTGTACCTATTGGTCCCATGAAACAGTAGTAACTAGTGGCCCCATGGAATATTTTCACTTTTATACCTAGTGGTCCCAGGGAAGTATAGATATGGAGTCTGGGGCCACTAGGTATAATTTTTCTCAACCCAAAAGGGTCTTCACCCTTTGTTGTTGCAACATCTTAATCATGTGTCCACCTAATGTGCTAAAATAATAAAGCCTAAATGAAAACACAACTGTTAATACAAAATCACCAATTAAGGATTATACCTCCTGGACCCTGGTTTTATACCTAGTGACCCCTACTCGTTGAAGCATTCGATGCCGTTTTATGTTATTTGTTATACAATGTATCCATTACATCTGCCCATAGATGCTTGGGAAATACTAAACATGATATCATATTGCTATATCGATTTGATTCCGTGGCGAGATAATACGCGTCGTAAGTAGACAGAAGGGGACGGGGGAAAGCATGAGGTGTGAGGGATATGATTTTATATCGTCCCGCGCCAATTCCAAATTGCGTTATATAATATAGTAAAATTATATGGCATTGGCGCGGGATGATATATAAATCACATCATACACAGTCACCTATAGTAGGCCTATATAGGTTTATTGGATGTAAAATAAAATGAAGGAAAGAAACGCGACAGTGGTCGGTTCAGAACGCATGTAGTATGTCGGCAGGTATAGAGACTAATTGTATTGTCCCATGGGAAACCTAAAGTTACATGAATTTTTTTGTATTATCATTTCTGCAAGTTACAACTTACAGCCAGCCTAATCATGCTACACTTTAAAGGTGAAGGCCGAATATATTATGTTGATCAATACAAACGAATGCCGAGCCGGTGCCGAGTTCGATACATCCTCCATCACCAGCCTGCTGTAGTCGCTGTTAAATCTGCCACGGTCTTTATGCTTTTACGGTACTTTGACTAATCTTTTACGGCATTTCGACTAATCTTACAATAATTTTACAAATGTCTTTTTCTGCGTATGAAAGTATCAACCAACGACCTTTTATTTCACATGTTTTACTTTTTCTTGATAAATGGTCTCCACCTATAGAAATATCCCAATGCGGCTGGATATTTTACAGTGTGTATGCAATTTAATTAAATTTGTTGGTTGGCCCATTGTGGTTGGCCTACTACTCGGCATGTTCCCGAACACAACCAGGTAAGCCCCCCCCCCGCCCACACACACACACACACATACGCCGACCACCCACCCACCCTCTCTCCTCCTGCGCTGACCCACCTGGCCCAGAACTTCAAACTCAGGCGGCCGTGTTTCCCACCTCTGCCCGTCATCGGCGGCAGAAATCCGCCAAAATGTTCTTAATTCGGGCCTGTTGTTGCTGGGAAAGTCTCAGGACTGGGAGTAAGGGGTCGGCGGTACTGACTTTTGTAAGTATATTCTGTGTATTTGGTGTGTTAGTGGGTATTTGTAGGTAGTTATTGGGTGGCTACATGGTGGTCTCAGGTGTGTTAAAACTAGGTCGGCCTGACACGGGGAATTTACACAGGTGAGTGTGGTAATCGGCCTACCTGCCAACAACACTCACACAAGCAGAACTGTGTCCTATATGTAATACTGTCAGTGATATATGAATATCACTGGTTTAGAATTTACATGTGAAGAAGCAACATGCCTGTCAATGCCTACCACACTGTAAGGAAGACACATACAGATTGATGCAGTCCAATACACGTCCAGTACACAACACAACAGTCAACACACTTACACTGTCAGCCGTGGTTGATGACAGTATAAGTTATAAGCATACCAAAACAACCCGTCATGTGAATACACAAGTATCATAAATTCAAGGTATATCAATTGGTAGGGGCACCAAACGGCCTATAATATTTTGCCAATGCAGCAAGATAACCAAACTTTAAATTCTTTGTGAAGCAAATGTAGTCTACTAAATTGTTACGAGCTCTATAAGCACAATAAAGATGCACCTGTAACTAGGTCATTGTGCTAGTATTTTTTAACAGGTAGGTTGGTCATGTACATTGCATTAGATGATTAGGATTAGCTACCCCCGGGCAAACCCCCTCCCCCTTTCCCTTTAACCCTGAAGTCGAATTCCCGCCTCAATGAATTATGTTATATTTTTAACCCGAAAGGGTTATAAGAGCCAGGGTGAAAATGCAGTTTTTTGGAAGTGGTCATTATTTATCAACAGGGGGGTGGTGGGTTTTCGCACGGACGCACAAAAAATGTTTACCACCCCCCTCGACGGCAGTCAAAATTTTTTGCGCCCCCCTTGCCGGAGGCGCTGAGAGTTTTCGCGCCCCTCTTTGATCTATAGTAGCACGTGGGCTTTTTTGCTAAACAGAGGGGGGATTTTTTTAGCCCCCCCCTCGGGAGGGGTCTGAAAATTTTACGCCCCCCCCTCAAACCCACTACACCCCCCCCCCCACTGTTGATAAATAATGACCACTCCCCTAAGATACTACTATCAGTGGGAAAAGTGGAGACACTTTTCTGTGCAATGCTAAACCCCATTATAGGACCCATAGGCCATATAGGAGGTGGGAATGGGATCAACATTCCCACCCTTTTGGGCAGAGGTGGTGCAGAAAAATTATGGATCCATGTTGATGAATATAGGATGTGTTGGATGCTGACGATATATGTTTTTGGAAAGCCACAAATAAGGTGTGAAGAAAAGTAGAACTTAACCCTAACATTGTTTCATTACTTTTTGTTCTCCATTTGAGCATTCCATCAATGTTGTGGCATGTTGGGGAATGAACAGAAATCCTAACATCATCTATACATAGTTTGAATATATCTTTTTGAGTCATGTAAATTCACCTAGATTCTCAAAAATATAGAAATTGTCTAGTAGTGTCACCTAGACTGGAATGGCCTGTCTCTATGTTTGACCTGGCCTTGAACCCTGGTTGCAACTGGTTTTACTGCTCATTTGCATATACTTTTACCCTACATATGATCATGTGACCAATAACTAATGATATACAAGTAAAATAATCACCGGCTCAGGGAATTTAACCTGGGCCTATGACCTTAAAGATGAGGAACATATATCCACTTGACTATCAGGGCCAATTCACAAGTTTAGGCAACAAGCAGGATTATATTTTGGACTCAATAATTATGTCCCTCAGAGTCTTTGGTCCAAGTGAACTTCCCATTATTTCCTTTTATCATTAATTTAGGCGTATTGTTAAATATATAAGCCTTTACAAGATAGGTAAAACAGAACAACTTAATATATTCAAAAGTGAAGAATACAATGAGAAGGATCAATTTGGTTTTCATTATTAAAAAAATGTGGTGTCAGATAATATGGGAATCCTTCCTAGGACCTTTGTATCTGCAGTCCAGTGCTCTGGCTATGGGGCTAACTTGACTTGTTATGATGGAAAATACTTGACTTCTATATAACATATTGGCAGGGCAACTACTATGTTATACACATGGCACAGTTTACACCAATGCCTATTTAATTCAGATCTGTATATGGAAATAGGTGAAATAAAGAATAAAACAATAAAGGTTTTCAATACTTATGTAAAACATTTTGATCAATACCTGTTTGCTAAGAGTAACAGGATTTGTAGTATTTCCTTTCTCAAAGCACATGGTCACTGATGGATTTGATCTTGTCACCCTCAGATATAAAGTCCAGTGCCCTCCAACCTGAGCTACTGGGGCTAGCTGTCAGCGGGTGGCCTGTCCCCCATCAGATCACTCCCACTTTATGCTCTGGGCCTTTCAGTGTACCTGTTGTCTAAGTCTGTCCCAGCTGCCAGGTCACCAATCTGGGCAACAGTGAACCAGATCACTGATTTTGTTTCTACCCAATATAGGCCCTATTATATCCCATCCAAGTATCACTGGCCCTGGTTCAGTGAACTAGAATTAGTGCCTAAGTTATGGGGCTGTATTGGCATTAGTGTTAATTCCAGGAATCATTTAAAGACACAACACCAGGTGCCAGAAGCACTGTACTATACAAGGAAGCTTTTTATAATGCTGCACAACTGAAGACGACATGCCTTATACACTGGAGATTATAGTAATTCTGATTGATTTGGAGTGCATCAACTTATGTATGGGTTGGATAGGCCCTTATTTAAGACCTGTTGACATGATGAAAGGCTTAACTCACCAAGAGAGAAGTTATTGGCCGAAGAGGAGAACATGAGTGATAATGGTGTATTTGCCCATAGGCTTAAGCCCCGGGGCTTAAGCATTGATAATGACTATGCTCACCAAACCAAGTTGGTTAGATTTTGCTTTAGAGGGGACATAAAAGAAGAGATTAGATGCCCTTTCGGGTTACCTCCTGGGGGTTACCTGCATTGCCCAATGCTATTCTATATTTATGATATCCCAAGAAAGTATTAAAGGGATTGATTGTTTTAGTCCTCCGAATAGCAAATTTCACCTTGTTTAGGTTTTTTTTATAGCTCTCTCTTTATCTATCTTTGTCCCTTCTGTTCCCTCTTTCTATGTCTATCTCAATCTGTAATTATTATTTATTTTCTCTCCCCATTTATAGTTTATCTCCTCCCTTGAGAGCCACTCAATGTCAAACCCCTACCCCTGTCCCTGGGCCCTTGTCCCTCCCATCCCTTAATAATTATAGGTCCATAATTATATTACCCATTCCCTACATTGTCATGATTTTTTATCTCAACTTCAGCACTGCCGATGTCCTCCCCTATTTGATATTATATTGCAAATGTATTGTAATGTCAATCACGTTGACACCTGTGTTTGTGTCCATAACAGATTGTGGGGTTGATCAACACCATTATAGACATCTATGGCGTGGTGTTCCTTCATCACCTGGACCGCACCCTGGAGGACCATGAGAAGTACACCTGGATGATGCCAGGTTAGTCTATTATTTCTTGCATTGATCCATCTCGACGATAAAGAAACTTGACTCTGGACGCAACGTTTGTATATTGTTCAGTATGGATAATGTCTAAGAGCATAAAATCAATTACATACGTATTACATTTATATATCTAAGGAAGAGGGTAAAAGTAAGTAGTAAAAGCAGCACTTTTAGGACACTTTTATTGCCTAATCTAATACAGTCAGTTCTCGACTGAGACCACTCCCTTAATTAAGATCTAGACATGTTTTCATTTACTAGTATACTATCGATTTTTAAATTTTTTATTTATTATGCTAATCTAAATCACCTTTGATGTAAGCACAATTTACATCTACGTTGGGGATGCTGACCTGTTGCCTATGTCTTGCAGGTATAATAGTCTTCATGTACATCGAACTGGCCTTCAGTCTTGGACTGATTTGTCTAGCCTTCGTCCTTAACATTGGTATAAACCAGGTAGGTTAAGCAGGTCCACTGTAAAAAGAATTCCATCGAAAATATGGAGATACTCTGACACCACTGGGTGCCGGCCAATCTCCGTATTTTTTATGGTCACCACTTTATCCAAAATAACCGTGTTTTTAACCGGTACCTCTCCACTACCTAAAAACGTTGATTTACCGTTCTTATATTAACTATAATTCTCAGTTACCCCACTGGCACCACTGTGTGCCGGTCATTCTCAGTAATAACTATGGTCACCGTTCTTTTGGAATTACTGTTATTATAAAAGAGAATGTCCTTCACCCATTTGTGCAAGAGAATCACCATTATTTTAACAGAATACTTCAAATCATCATTTTGATATGGCATCAAAGGATGGATTATTATGATATTTCTATGATCCAGCTCACTTTTTAACTCGAAAAGAGTTATAGGAGATGACTATGGGTCCCCTCATTTTCAGTCCTTTTGGTGGTGCGAATAAGTTTTAAAAAAGATGGAAATTTTATATCTAAGAGGCAGAATTTGTAGTGCCATTAACGGAGGAGATGTAGTGGTCTTGCAGGAAAAGGTATTTTAGTACCAACTATTGTAAATTTTGAGTAATTGTCTATATTATACAGAGTCAGTTGGTTTGCGGCCATAGGACACTTTTTGCCTGCAATGGTGAAGGTATATGATGTTGATCCATGTATCAACTTTCCTGCCTTTTTCTGGCAATGTGGTGAATAGGGCAGTTTTGGTTGGAGTTATGCGAATAGTGGCTTGGTGGTGCCAATAACCTGGGTGAGAGAGTGCTGATGTCAGACGACAAGCTAGGCTTGCTCAAGGGTATTGATTTATTTCTTTTCGAGTTACAAGCAGTGCACATTGCTGGCCTATATTACTCCAATCCCTAGTTCAATGAAATCATCAAAGCATAGTACATCACACTTTGTAATTACAATCTAGGGGCAGAAAGCATTCTAGGATTGCTACAAAGCAACATACATGGCAGGGTGGACATATATATTTCTTATCACCACAGAACAGGTGTTTGTCTCATGAAAATATCTCACAAAACTAGATTACCATACCATCAACCATATTCTCACAGCCCCGTATTCGGCCATTAACATTGATGCTGCATTTAATTCAGAAGCTGTAAATCATTATCATTTTTTGACACATTAAGAAGTGTCTATACAGTAGACTCCTCAAGGAAATTTCATCATGAAAGAGGCTGCCACCTGGTGTAATCAAACTAAACAATAATCAAAACACAATTTCCCCATAAATTGATAAACGGTGTTTCATTGTGGAGGATTACGGACATTCAATATTGATAATTAGCCACTACGCTAATTCACCATAATTTTCACTGTGATCCTCCGTATATACAATACAGACACACAAGCACATGTGATTCACACACACTCACAGGGACTGAATCAATACAAACATCAAACCCTTTTATATGTGTAGGATATTGTTTTCTATGGCACCACCTACTATCAATTTTACCATGCATTAGTATAAGTGCTTTTGTACATACCAGCTTTCACAGTATTAAAAAAAATGTATTTTTCAGAATATGTTTTCTGGGTTTCCTTGTAATATGCTCAATATCTACAGGGTTTCACCAGAATTAGAATTACAAAGTTTCATTGCAAGTTATGCTACACTGTGGTTCATGATAAATGTTTTGAAATATACACAGTTTCACCAGATTCAGGAAAAAGTTGTTTCTCTGGAGTGGTTTACAGAATTTCCTTTTTATTTGGTCAATATCTACAGAGTTTCACTGGATTTGAAATTACGGAGATCTATTGTCAAATTAAACGGCGAATCTCCGTCTATTCAATGGAATATTTTTACAGTGTAGCAACTGGCTACGTCCGATAGTCATGTATACATAGGGATATGGATCAATAGTTCTTATCTTAAAGGAGAACAACCAAGCACTGTTCATTGTCTAGATGTACAAAATGTTTATGCATAGGGACCTGAAAGTAGCACGGGTTTCAATTTAGTGCCTGTAACTAGTAATATTTACCACCATTAAGCAACATCGAATCCTTTTAAAACAAAAAGAAAAAATAATAATTCATTAGCTCTTAATACCTTTGTCACAAAAAAATTCCTCTCATTTCTGAATGATGTATAAAATTATCTCTTTACAGGGTATCGATGGGAAGGTGTTGATTCGATGTTGGACTATAGGTGTTGTCGTGACACGAGCATATGAACTTTTCCTGGGGATCTACATCATTGCATGGCTGGGAGGTTTCCGTATCCCGGTAAGTGAGGATGCCTCTCTGAGAACTAAAGTAGGCCTATTATGATGATTCATCTATGGAGTTTCTCAAGCAGAGTAGTAGGGAAGGGTTGTTTCAGGCTTGATTTCACAGCGTTTCAGGGTATCTCATTTTAATAAAATTCGATTCTGAGAAAAAAAAATCATGGTAAAGATGAGTATCAAAGTATAGACCACAAAAATGGTAAATGTGCCTCCCAAATACAAAGCCATAATCACACTTTTTATCTTTTCATCTACCAGGAGATCGTGTACATGGCGCCAGAGGTGAATCTGATCATCACCTACTGGTTGTTGGCTAACATCCTGCTGGTGGCAGCCCTCATCTGTGTGCGCTCCTACTGGCAGGAGCTACTTGACGACCTCTATGGACAGGAGCGGCGTACCAAGTACTACAGTAAACTTGTTAACATTCGCTCAGCTAATCGTGACCGCACGGGTGCTACGACACCCATGAGCTACTGGAGCAGGTCCAGGGGACCGTCTCATGCTCCGTCCCACATGTCACTCTCCCAGCCACCACGTTCTACTGCTTATGGTGAGTTGAGTCAAAAGTTCTTTCATTTTCATTATTTGCATTGTCATTTGTCATTTGTATAGCCTGGGAGGTAAACCAGTTGATTTGTTGACCACAAAATAGTAGTATAAGCATGTGCGAACTAGGGGAGAAGGTGATTCTTCATTTGCCTTTGATGTAATGTTATTTCTAAATCATATGATTGCTTGTATCATAAACCTCAGATAATGAATAGACACAACGTGCAATGTGATAGAGTAATTATGTGATTGACTAGACGTCAATCACATACTTATATATACATAGACCGCAGCACAAAACCACATTGAAACAAAGAGGGATTCTGACAGACATAGGAGCATAGAGGGAAATTTGGCCCATACTCTGTCTCTGTACACATTGGTATTGGTGTATATGTTTTGGTATATAATAGCCATATAATATAGTTGAAGGTAGCCCATAGGCCATGTAGATGGTACAGCTAGCATTTACACCTCAGAGACAGAGAATAGTCTCTCTTCTGGGGTGGTCACAGGTCAGCAGCTAAGGGAGTGATCATTTTTTAACAACAGGGGGGGGCTGGTGGGTTTGCGCGCGGAGGCGCGAAAAAAATTTTGACCCCCCCCTCTCGAGGGGGTAAAATTTTTTCGACCCCCCCCCCATAAGGGACAAAAATCGCTCGCGAACGTCCCCTTTTAGCCTTTAGTAACGCGCAGGGTTTTCCACTGAAAACAGGTGAAATTATTTTGACCCCCCCATCAGAGGTATTGAAAAAATTCTGACCCCCCCGGTCAAGGGGTTGAAAAAATTCTGACCCCCCCCTCAAACCCACCGGCCCCCCCCCTGTTGTTAAAAAATGATCACTCCCTAAGAACAATAGGGGATTAAGGTCTTTCTTCAAGCCTGCATGCACCAGTGGTCATTAACCCCTCAGTGCCACATAGCAGCAGTAAAATTATTAACCCTACAAGGGCATTGAACATAGAACATAGGATTCAATCACAAGTAGGCCTAAGGCCTAGACTTAACCATTTTATGGGTGTTAGGTCTACTAGCACTAATCAGTTCATCTCATGATTATAATGTATAGTCATCATTAATTCTTTATGTCCATGAATATTTCCCATCATCCAAATGAGAACAAAGACATCTGATATAATCATCTTTTTTTTCAGGTAACCCGGCCTTCTCACATCACCCGTCACAGTCCAGCTATCAGCCACCGAGTCATCACCCATCCCAGTCTAGTTACGGACCACCAAGCCACCACCCATCCCAGTCTAGTTACGGACCACCGAGTCACCACCCGTCCCAGTCCAGCTACCACGCCCCAGTGCACCACCACCCACAGCCTCGGCACAACATGTCACAGTCCAGCTATGCCTCTGAGCGCCAGTATGCACCACAACACCAGCAGAAGTACTGAGCATGTCCTTGTGACTATCATTAGGCAGATGTATCTGCTATTAGCACTCCTGAAGTATCAGGTTCAAAGTTTGTAGCATTCTGAAGTTTGTATGGGGCCAATATATTAATTCAATTGGACTAGATGCAATGCGCACAGTCTAAGTATCCTCAAATCAAGTTCTGAGTAAGTGAGAAAAAAAGAACATTCCATTTAAAGAAGTTCCAGTGAAGACGTATGGAAACATACCTCTTGTTGGCTAGCATAGATTCAGAGTGTCAATATTAATTTTGATCTCTGCCAATCAACAGGATTGGTGGATTTCAAGCAAATAATCATTCGTGATGATTTCTTTTGGAATAAAGCAATCTTCCTCTGATTACTAGGCCTATATTCATTATGAACCTTCTGGACTTTTCTTTAGGATCTGTTCAGAAAGAGTATACCAGATGTGATGATGTCGTTTATTCCATTACATGACAAAACAGGTCTGTCTATTGAATCAGGTATTTATTTTGTAACCAGTACTTGAATGTAACTGCCAAAAGTGTGTGGTTGTGACAGACTATCTGTATTAAAGACTCGGTAATCCTTCCAGGGCAATCAGCAAATGTATGAATACAGCCCTGGCGAGTATAGGGCTACAACCATACATCATGGCAAACCTGTATGGTCTCTACATTCCAAAGGGAAACTATTGAAACATTAAACCGTCCATGAGGGGTTATATAGCCTTCTTAGGATGTGTCTTTTCTACTTGGCGTGAAATTTATATATTTGTATGGATATTAAACTTTGTAGAAAAAATGTTCATTAGAAAATAATCTCTGGTCCATGCAATATATGATAGATTGGAACCATATTCAATATAGTATGTGCATGTTAAGCTTCATATCTTGAATCTCTTTCGAATTTTAAGACCAACCCTCATATACAAGGTGATTTGTACACATACTTTGTGTTTATTCTCTTCATATGTCAGGGTTGTGTGCCTTTCTACAGAAGGTGTAAAAAGGAATCAAAGAAATACAAAACGAAATAAATCTCAGAGCAAGTAGAGAGACTTCTCCAATGAATATGTATATTTTATATTTAGATTTGAAATTGTTAAAATAGTACCGGTAGGTAGTCCTATATAATGATACGTCACATTTCTACATGTATATACCTTGATACTGTTGATTCGATCATGTTAGCAGGTTAATAGGACCTAGTTAAAACTGATGTCTAAATACTAGCCTTTCAAGAAATATTGCTCTTCATGGAAATGCCATTTTCCTTCTAACATACTGATTTTCTTCAAATGTCCTGATTAACTCAAAGGTTGTTAAGAGTTTGTTTTTTTTAGAACCGGGCAACCTTCCATTTTTGCTACAGTATGATATGTGTATACATACATACGCGGACTACGGTAAAATATAGGACCACAGGGCATGGGAGGAAGAAGGGAAAGAACATTCACATTATGTAGCACGTTGTATAATATGTCTTTTAGATTTTAATCCCCAATGTCCTCACCTTATGAATTTACAAGTAATCTCTCTCTTTCCTTACAGAGATTATCTATGTGTATAGATCTGATATAATGCGTTACCTTGTTCGAATCTCTTTTAGAAATGTCTGAATTTCAGACACAGCTGGTACTTTTTCGCAGCATGAAGCAATAATAGTCCATACATTGTTCTTTGTAATTCAACACAGGATTTATGATATATATAACTGCAAATATTAAAATGTGTACATAGATTTAACAGTCGTTTATTTATTTTTTTTTTATGCCACATGGATACAGTTTACTCTAGATAAGAGAGGGGGTCTGGAGTGGCATCTCTAAAAGATATAATGATTGTTTTAACCATAGTCCACAAAGTGTCTACATAACTTACCTGTCTAGAAACCCCAGAGCACACTTAATGCTATCCAAAAAGGCCTTTACGGGTTGTATATATGGACACATTTTGCCTTGGGGCTAAAACGGCCCTGTTGCCTATGGCCTATGTCCTTGTCACTAAGCTCCATGTTACCTGTCGATCAAATAGAAAAAGTCATATCCCTCCATGTAATGTCCCTTATCGTTTTTTCCAGAAAGGACCTTATGTCACAATGTCGAAATTAACTGCCTAGACCCATAGAAGAACAGAATACACTAAGTTGACAACATCAACAGGTGGGATGAGTCACACAATCAGACTGAGCAGATGAGGGGAAAGGGCCCTTCCTGCGGGATTTTTAGTACTGGGTTTGGCCACTAGGGGAGCTACAGAGGCTAAAATTGGGGAAAATAGACCAAAAACTATATAAATGTACTTTTTTACACAGATTAAGTTGGTTTTCTCAAAAACGTTCTATTTTCTGGCACTTCCTGTCTATTTGGAATGTAAATGAAACATTTTGAATCCAGAAAAAGACCTAAATAAGGGTTTTCAGAGATTTGTGTTGTCATGGCAACCAAAATTATATTCCAAATAAAAAGGAAAATAATGTCAGTCAATAGGGTGATTCATGGAGATTCATACACAGAAAAAAGCATATAGATACTACTTCTAGATCCAAAGCTATGCCCAAATATGTGAAAATGTTTGATCATTTTTTGCTTGATTATTCAAATCCTTATGCTAATTAGATGCCTGATTTAATCAAAACAATGAATGATAGAGCCTATTGGCTGTATTAATACAGTTATGTCATTACATTTTGTGAAGCAATATTCGAAGACCAGAAGGGCTATCTTCAAGTGTTTTACCTCATTTTGAAGCTGATAACTTCAATTTTAAATGTCACATTTTACCTCAGAGGACCCTTTCCCCTCATATGTTCACAGCATGTAAGTACTTGTACTTGGTGTGTTAACCCCCAGGGACACATTCTGCCCACCCCCTGATATCATGTTGATGATTAATCATGTCCATCTCTTGTAATGTAAAGATCATCAGAATATATCCTCTCTAGGCTCACAACATCTGGTTGGTCCAGTTCACGTTGAAACTGATGGCTCTTGCATTAATAATATTTTGTCTATTTAATCAGTCTCTCTAGATCAAATCCATAAGGGAGTGATCATTTTTAACAACATGGGAGATGGGGCTGGTTGGTTTGCACGCTGACATGCGAGACACATTCTCTGGTCAAGGGGTTGAAAAAAATTCAAACTCCCTCTCAAACCCACCAGCCCCCTCCCATGTTGTAAAATAATGATCACTCCCTATTAAGGGCCTGAAGTTTTCAAGGCCTGAGCTGGTAACCGTCACTGTGCTGCCGTCTTATGTGCAATGTCTGAACTAGGTGCTGAAGCTGGTTTTTGGCCTGTCTAGTTCTGATGAAGCCCACAGGCAAGGAAACAAGCGCACAACTTCCTACTTTGGCTGTTGCAGTACCAGACCAGAAATATCACATGTTTTCAACATTTACAGCATCAAATGGATTGAATCTAGATATATGGTATGTATGGACGCTGTTAGATTGTTAATGCCACCTTCATGGTTTGATATGGTGAGTCCAAAATGTGTGACAATCAAGTTCAAGTTTACAATGTAGGTCAGTAATCTTAGTAATCCAGTCCAGATTCGCATCAGAGGCTGAAATCACTCATAGTTTTTTTTCGCTATGTATTATGATATCATATGGTCCAATAATAGCTACTGGTAGGTTACCAATAACCAGATTTCCCTTTTCTTAGTGTCATATTTTAATATCTGGCTCTTTTCAAGACCCAACTACCCAAGTGAATGCTATTTCAAACCCAAACCCAGGTGTGTCATAATATTATTTGAAGTCAATAAGCCAATCGTATTGGTGCTAGTGATGTCAACATTTCCATGCACTGATAAAATGAAAGTTGTAAGGATAAAAGGTACTTGATGTGTACTTGACACTTGACTATAAAAGGGCCAATCGGGAAATGAAATCTTTAAATCCTCAGATTCAAGTTATGAGATATGCGAGAAAGAAATAAACATTTGTGACCAGGGAGGCAAAAACACCCCTCTGCAGGGAAATTTGTTATCAAAGCTCATCTCAAGATCTTTAAAATGAGACATCATTAAATATTCCCAAGTCAGAACCCCTCCTTGAACATAGGTCATTATTCATATTTGAAATCGAGGATTAAGCTCTAAATACATTATTCAGCCTTTTTCATGAAAAAAAAAGGCATAACAATATGGTGTGTTTATCATAGATTTTGATCTAAAAGGATTTTTTCATTTTGGGTTTTTTGGTGAATATCCCCGAAAATTAGCATTAAAATCTGCAAATTTTGATTATTGGGATGGTTGCTATGGTAACCAGGAACAGGCATATAGGTTGATTTTCCATGAAAAATGTTCATTTTACCATCCAAATATGGGCCATTTCTACTGAAAATGGTGCATTTTAAATGAGACCATTGAATTCTTCATAAAAAATTAGCTTAACATATTTATAATGATTTTAGAGTAGTTTTGCCCCTTCAATGCCCCCTGGTGGCCAAATGGGGAATTTAAAAATCCCCCACGGAGGGGTGTTTTACCTTGATGGGTCACATTTCCTACTGTAGGCCTATTTCTAAGATTTTGAAAGCGAAAATAAATATTTCTTATTTTATTTCTAATATCTATAGATGTATTCCATATTTCCACATCAGCTTCGTAGACTGATAGAGTATGAGTCACACCCACATATATATGCGCCACACCCTGACTTTGAGAAATATAAAAGGCACCATGACCTGAAAAAAAATATAATCTTGTGCGGTAGCAAATTAATGGAGAAAATCCTCAAAAAGGCTGCACCCTTAGTTTAGGGTAACCCTATGAGATGCACTGACGGTCTGAAAAGGCCCATAAGCCTCTCCAGTGTTTGGCATGTGCATGGTAATTAAGTAATAATCATCTTTCTCTTTTTATTGTAGGAACTTATGAACTATATCAAACCCAAACGTCAACCATGTCAGTTGAAGATGTCACCATGTCAATTGAAAATAATAGAAGAACAAACAGTGATTCATCACAACTTACTATAGATGACCCGTTGCGAGATGGCGTTCGCTCACTATGGGAACAAGATCTATTTGTGGACTACACAATTCAAGTCGAGGCCCAGGAGTTTAAAGTCCATAAAGTGATCTTAGCTTCTGTTAGTGACTATTTTCGGGCCATGCTATCTGTACATTTATCTGAAAGTGAAAGAGATAAAGTTGTGATAGAAGGGGTGAAAGCTTCTGCCGTAGAGATCCTGATCAAATTCCTCTATACCAACTACTTAGACATTACACCAGAAAATGTTTCTGATGTCCTCGCTGGAGCTATGTATTTTCAGATCAAACCAGCAATAAACAGGTGCAGCCAGTTTATGATCTACAATCTAGATCAAGAGAACTGGTATGATCTACTTACCCTCTTCAGGAGTTACAATCTGACAAAGGAAATTAAAACTGTCCAGTCCTTTGTCATCAGACATATGAGGGTAATTTGTAAAACAGGCAATCACAAAGAATTACCATATGAGGATTTCTTATTTCTTGTGAAAAACTGGCAGAGTTTTGAGGTAGAACTGGTTCTCTTCATCACACAGTGGGTGCGTGCAGATATTATACCAAGGTCTACTTACTTTGATGATCTACTTTGTTCAATGCGACTTTCTCTGATGACTCCAACTGAACTCTCGATGCTGACAAATGCGAAGGAGTCCCTTCCAACCACAGAAACCTGGAACACACATTTTAACAAGGCAGTAGATTATCACAAGCTCCCCATCCGCCATCGGGTTCTGGACACTTCTGATCAATCAAAAGTCAGAAGTCCACCAAGCTTTGTCACTTTTTCACGTAGGGATGCAGAAAGGGGAGGCTACTTCTATGAGGCTCACAACCAGAACTCATTCATGGAATATTCAGGCCTTAAGATACCAGAGATGTTTGGACCAAACTTTCCTGATCCTGAAGAAGGTCATGGCTGCTATACCTTTTACCAACAAATAGAAGTCAACAACTTTCTAGTTGTATCTGTTGTAGATGATATGCGGTTAGTCATGGGAGGAGAAAGAACTGAGCAGTGGTACATTTTTGATGCGAGAACGATACAGTGGGAAAAGATGGCCAATTTAGCTAAGGATTTATTCAGTCCTACTTTGGCTCATGATGGCAAACATATATACGCCATTGGTGGACAACTATACCAGTCAGACAATGATGAACAGTCAGACACAATTGACAGGTATGACTTCCAGTCTGACACATGGAGTTCCTTTAGTATATTGCCTGTAGCAGTGCGGGCCTATGCAGCTTGTGTCTATGATGGTGGTCTCTACTTGAGTGGCGGGGTAACAGATGAAGACCCAAATAACCGCAGACAAAAGAGGATGGATCGTCTAGACCTAGCAACTGGAGAATGGGAAAGCAAGGCCCCAATGTTGAAACGCCGATCCTGCCATTCAATGCACAAGATGAAGATAAATGGCGAGGAAGGTTTGCTCGTCATTGACAGATCAGACCACGAGAACAAAGGTTGTGATTTCGAGTTTTACACACCCTCAAATGATGAGTGGGTCAATTGTGAATTCCTCTTCACTGGAAAACCACCTGCTATAAACAGAAATTCTTGGGTTCGAGGAAACTCTGTTTTCGTTTCTGAAGATCACACAAGACGGGGGTTCTTCACTGCAAAAAGTCACTGTGCAGTTGTAACATTCCCTGAAGAAGGCAATATCGTCACTGTGGAGTACCTGGTGGAGTATGGTGGACGTTTCCATGAGTCAGCCTTTCATACAGTTCTCTCCATAGCACCACACAATGTTCACAGATTCAGCCCGTAGTGACTAAAATGGAAATGATGTATTATACTTTGCATGATTATCGTAAGGATTACGATAATCTCTAACTGTTGTTTGGTCTGCCATCAAACTGACCAATTTCTCAAACCAATCTCACATAATAAATAGTTATTTGTGTTGTTAAGAATGACAACCGCTATCGAAGTTCTGAGACATTTTTTTTTCTGAAGCTAAAAGAGTGCAACGCAAAAGTAATTATCCTGCCTCAAATTCGTAAAATGATATCAATGTTTTCCTTTGTGTAACCAGTGTGTATAACATTTACCTTGCAATTTATATAGGATCGCCTGATCAGTCAGTCAGATTAGTGTTTTACATCTGAGAGTCGGTTTATATTTGGTGATCATGTAAATAAACTTTTTATTGATTTTTTTTTTAAATTTCATTCATTGATTGAAGACATCAAAAGCAAAGGTATTTATTTGGTTGAAAATTGGTTGAAAAAACGTTTTTCGAAAACGTTTTTAACCAAACCAAATAAAAACGCTTGCAAACGTTAAAAAAACGTTTTCTTTTGCTAAGTGGGTTGTAAACCATCTTGTATGCCACAGTATACCTGTGGTTGGAATAATGAGGAATAAGGAGGATCTGTGCATGCAGACATGACACGAGCCATCTCGTAGATTCCCGTGTGAAAGTGACCAACCTCACATTGCATAGTTGTTTGGGAAACAGCGGCGACTGTGATCTGGGCAAGAGTCACTCTGACCCCACCGAGCAACCGCTATCGAGTTTACTCTCTGACCGATCTAAGGCATCTTGACGACAAAGTAGTGCACCTTCGCTGGTGTGCCGCTATAGTCATAAACTGCGGGAATCAATGTGGCACGAAAGCCCCAGGAATATACACTTTTTTGAGAAAAGCGTTCAGGGTTATAAAGTGTTATAAATCTCAACACTTATATAAAGTAAAGTGTTTAGTCCAAGAATCGTTTGGTTTCCTGTCCCCCTATACCTGCCTTAGCAAAGGATGGCTGACCTTAGATCTTTCAAATAAAATATGTGCATTCCCATTTTTCAAAACCAATTTTCTTTTCACATTAATTTCATTTTTCTAAATATAGCTGCCAAAGCATACACGAATATTCAAAGGACGTGGCATAAGAATTAAGATAAACAATTTGATTCATAAACTAAAGTATGGCTCATTAGATGAAATATTTGCTTCTTACTCGTGGGGGCACCTTACATGTGAAGTACTCAGGGTGCATCTTATAGGCGAGGATTTTGTTACAGAACATTACTGAAATGACCAAAACTTAACCCTAAATGCGTCTTATAGGGTATAGGCTTACTCAGGGTGTGTCAGGGTTTATGGTAATAGAAACTTTTGTTCAATAGATTCCAATAGAATTCAAGCTCTGGGGGTATGAGCCCTGTTTAGCATCACCAGTAGATTTTGTATTCAGGGCTCTGGTTTCATGAACTTTAATTGACATCTGCATACTGTAATTGTATTATGTTTCAGACTGTACATATTTTCGCGAAATGAAAATTTCAAGAATTAAAATTTTAAGTACATTGTACAAATTTATTCTTTTCAGATGTCCTGGTTTGTGTTCTGTATAAAGGGTGGGAAGGGGTGAGTGTTGGTAATTGAGACTGCTCTCTGCACTGCAACGTCTGTAACCACATACTGGGGCATGATACAGAGAGTTACATTGATTAATATCTATTGTTAAAACCACAAAAGAAATTATATGTATTTTCATGTGTAATATCACTGGTGCACGTTTTATTTATGAGGATAAAAAATTTCACAAGCAGGCACTAAGTATAGGACACCAATAGTGCATATGTATATGTATTTGGATACGTCAGAGCTGCTGTTTAGGCCTATACCTCTCTCTGTAGTTTGCAAATGTCCACTATAATAAATAATAGAGA
The DNA here is from genome assembly GCA_949317995.1 of Acholoe squamosa. Classification (NCBI taxonomy): domain Eukaryota; kingdom Metazoa; phylum Annelida; class Polychaeta; order Phyllodocida; family Polynoidae; genus Acholoe; species Acholoe squamosa. The sequence goes on along the minus strand of OX439044.1, from coordinate 42,404,656 downwards.
ATCAAATAGGCAAATGATTGAGTTGATTTAAAGTTAAATTAAACATCTGCTGTTGGTTAGTACTCAACATCTGACAAATATAAAGTCCATACCAATGTTTGTCCTGCTTTCATGAGTTTACCTTGATAATTTATTTAATGATCCCTTTTCAGAAATAGCCTAATGGGCCTCTATTACCCAAAAATCGGAAATTCGCGAATTTAGATACACGCAAAAATGTCTTTTAAAGCAAATTATCTACAAAAAAAAATCTATGTTTACAGTATTCAGCCAGTGGGGAATTACATTCAATTTATAAAGACAGAGCCTGACTTTCCCACGCTGCTGGTCGCAGTGTTTTAGCCTTATCAGTTCATTACATAACTCACTGATAGCGGCGCCCATACTAACAATAGCGATGCGGGCAGAGCGACGGTTACAGGCTACTAGTTACAGGCCAATAGAGGGATTGCCGGTTGTCGCGCATGCGCGAGTTCCACCAGAGTTCCGGTCCCCGGCGCAGCTGTGAAAGCACTGCAATATACACTTGAATTTATGCTATATCTAGATAATAGGGAGAGGTTTAAGTGTGGCATTTTTATTATTATTCATTCCTGAGTACAAAAAGCTATGGATGTTTGCTGGAAATTCACTAAATCCATGTGGATTGAGTGTCAATTGTGTTGTGCTTCAACCTGTGCCAAGGAAGCCACTCTACTCCCCACAGACCATCTTTGACCCCTCCCCCCCTGTCACGTTTTTTTGCCAATTTTCGATATTATTTTGGAATGTTGAGTTACCATATAGAAAATTAATTCCGTCATTCCAGGCCGATCCCCCCTCCTGCATGACATCATTTTTACCCCCTTGTGCATAGACATAGGGGCCTACTGGTGAGCTACCCAGGTAATAGGCCTCCAAAACCATAGGGTATGGTCTCTCATAGAATGTCTAAAATAAATTTCATCTGATGTTTGAATTTTAGAGAGACCAATATTAACCGAAGATGAATATGTTGCATCATAATATTGGACCCACACCTCAGGTACCACATTCAATGAAGCCACTCTCTCTCATCCGAGGATCCCTTTCTCAGCTTGTGTCAGTGTGTGTGGTTAATTTTTTAGGGATTGGTCATTTTTTACCAGGGGGGGGTTCGGTGAAATTCCGCACATGCACGGCGAAAATTTTTTCCGTCTCCCCCCTCCGAGGGCTCTGAAATTTTTCCGCCCCCCCTTTTATGCTATAGTCGCGCGCTGGCATAGGCTGCCCATCCGGCCTAACGTTGGCCTTTGGTCGGCAGACATCAATATTGGCAAATGGTCGGCCAGCCAACGTCAGGCCAATGTTGGCATTTCGTTGGCACTGTTGGGCCTATGTAGGCAGGATGGGCAGCCTATGTAAAGCCGATGGTTGGCCCAACCATCGGCTTTACATATGTAGGGCCTAAAGCCGATGGTTGGGCCAACGTTGGCCCAACGTTAGGGACTGGTCATTATTTATCAACAGGGGGGGGGTTGGTGGGTTTTCGCGTGGACATTTTTACGCCCCCCCCTCGACAGCAGTCAAAATGTTTTGCGCCCCCCCCCCCGTGCCGGAGGTGCGGAGAGTTTTCGCGCCCCTCTTTGATCTATAGTAGCACGAGGACTTTTTTGATAAAAAGAGGGTGAATTTTTTTAGCCCCCCCTCAAGAGGGGTCAAAATCTTTTTAGCCCCCCCTCGGGAGGGGTCTGAAATTTTACGCCCCCCCCTTGTTGATAAATAATGACCACTCCCTTATGCCAATGTCTCTGTTCTACCTGGAGGGGGGAGGGGTTGGTGGGTTTGGACATTTTAGACATTCTATGAGAGACCATACCCTATGGTTTTGGAGGCCTATTACCTGGGTAGCTCACCAGTAGGCCCCTATGTCTATGCACAAGGGGGTAAAAATGATGTCATGCAGGAGGGGGGATCGGCCTGGAATGACGGAATTAATTTTCTATATGGTAACTCAACATTCCAAAATAATATCGAAAATTGGCAAAAAAACGTGACAAGGAGGGGGAGGGAGGGGTCAAAGATGGTCTGTGGGGAGTAGAGTGGCTTCCTTGGCACAGGTTGAAGCACAACACAGGCGTCAAAATCTTCGATTAATATTGGTCTCTCTAAAAATCAAACATCAGATGAAATTTATTTTAGACATTCTATGAGAGACCATACCCAAAATAAAAGCACAAGTCCCAGAGATAATTGCAGCAGTTTGCAGCTTGAATGTACATCTCATCTGCGGCAGGGGACCGGAACTCTGGTAGAAGTCGCGCATGCGCGACAACTGGCAAAGGGTCTATAGGGCTGGTCAGTTTAAACCTGCAGGTGGTGGAGAGAGGACGTCTGTAGCATTCGTGGGTACCGGTAAGAAGATTATGTTTATATTAATGTTTTAAAGTACATGTATGAAATGAATTCTTCAAGTTATACCATAGAAAAAACAATAGAATTAAATCATACTTTGAGATCTTGTAAATTCAAGGCAGTATTCATAAGATATTACAACAGCTTTTCAGGTGACATTTGAACTTTGGGATTCTGTATAGTTATGTGCTAATTCATGGACTTATTCTGATTATCTGCTTCCAGATGAGAGTTCCCTAGGAGAAAGTACAGCTCCATCAAGGCATTCTGGTGCATTCTTGAAGCTCAATACCTAGTCATTTGCAGACCTTACATGTATATATAGGGGTAGACTCATGTCTCTATTTCATCTTATTTTCTGGAAAAGGGCGGGTATAGTAGTCATTTTGAGGGGCTAAGATGTCCTTGGTCTGCGAAAACGAAAGGTGCTCAAGGAACACAATAGACCCTAGCAAGGCCCCTATCATGGAAAAGCCTTTAAGGCTGGTATAAAATCTAGTATAGCCTTTTCTGATATGTATTTCATACAATTTTATACCCTCCCTATGTAATAGGGTGCAATTCATTATGGTAATAGCTGGTCCATTATATGCACAATACAGGATATCAGTTTGATCCTTTGGTTGGGAGGGAAACCATTTGCTTAATTAGTAATGGTCACAGCCTCCAGTTGGCAGCACTGAGTGGCCTGCTCCCCTGCCACAAATCCAAATCAAAGTCACGTACCATACCAGTAAGGAATACAACTTTGCTTCATGGCTTCAGATGGTGACACTGTGCTGGTGCAATCAAGACTGGATAAAATGCTGGAAGCATTTTACTTTCACACAGATATGATATTATGTGCTTAAATTTAGCATGGTCAGAACTTACGAAATTGATTGGGATTTCACCAGAACACTGTAACAAGTACTGTGATGATAGCCATGTTGAAAGTGGAAGATCCATATATTTGAGATCTTGTAGCAGCTTTAAAGTAACGACTGATCTTTTATCTACCAAGTCCATTAGGGACATTTTGAGTTTGGACCATTCTATTAGGCACGTTTTCGATCGTATCGTTGCACATAAGTTGTGACTTATCCGCAAGGTACTATGACAGCTTCCCTTTAAACAATAATCTACAATACTTCACCAGTTCACTAAAATCTCTAACTCCGGTGATATTTTCTAACCATTTCCAGGTTAATCGTTTTCCATATCCAAGATAATATCATCACTAATTATAAGTATAAACTGTATTCCTTTTGTTTTCCTGTTCTTTTTTCTCATTCCAGCAGGCAGATCTGATAATGTTCTCTCTGACAGTAACAAAAGAGAGAAGTGAATTGGTATTATTCACACAGTTTTATAGACAGGATACGTTTAAAGTCTTCATTGTGATTCAGGAAGGCAGTGCTTCAACGTTTAACTTCAGTGTTAAGGTTGTTAAATGGAGTATTTTGATTATATTGGTACTAACAGTGCTTATAGTGGGTGGGCTTACATACTCTGGAGCTTAATTCAAAACATCCTGAGATCCCAACCCCAGTGATCTTAGTGTAGGCACATATCATAAGACCTGGCCGGTCTACCCTATCTAATGCAGTGGTTGCAGGCCTGCCAGGAATAGTAAGTGCTGGGATCACTTCACTATTCCTTTTCCAGCGCTAAGATCACTGCAATCTTAGTGAAAGAATTGCACAGTGGTTTAACCTGAGTACAAGAGCACTTACAGGGAACACTCCTGATCGAAAGAGTGAATAGCCTGCTACATACATATAGAGAGGAGGGAGGATGTTTGCTGAGTGTCCTTGAGGGCTCTTAGGCTACCCATGCGTTAAGTGCACTGTAAGGTAATTCTTCCCTTTTCTCTCTTTGTCCAGGAGCTTAATTCAAAACATCCTGGGATCCCAACCCCAGCGATCTTAGTGTAGGCACATATCATAAGACCTGGATGGTCTACCCTATGTAATGCAGTGGTTGCAGGCCTGTCCAAAATAGCTAGTCCTGGGATCACTTTACTATTCCATTTCCACCACTAAGATCACTGCGATCTTAGTGAAAGAAATACATAGTGGTTTCACCTGAGTACAAGAGCACTTACAGGAAACACTGCTGATCGAAAGAGTGAATAGCCTGCTGCATACATAAAGAGGGGAGGGAGGACGTTTGCGAGTGTCCTTGAGGGCTCTTAGGGCTACTCATGCGTTAAGTGCACTGTAAGGTAATTCTTCCCTTCTCTCTCTTTGTCCTGGGGGAGGGCACAATGCTTCTAATAGGCAAGCATAAATCATACATTCATGGGAACAACTCTTGAATACTGTATGGGGGTCAACTGCATCCTGTGCTCTTTTGTTAGCCCATATGGGGACGGGGAAGGATGGTATAAGCACTCTTGTGAAGAAGAGTGACTCCACAGCTATTCCTTTATTTTGGGACTCTTACCCCTGTGCCTAGTCAGTTCTTCTTGGAATAGTGTAGGAGGGTTCAGGCTAAGATCGATGCGATCTTAGTGCTGGCTAGGATATGTGAACCCAGTCAACTCTTAAGATCGCTTAATAGGATAAGGCTGATTTATTCCTGAGATCGCTGGGGTCGTGATCCCAGGATGTTTTGAATTAAGCTCCTGGGGGGGGGCACAATGCTTCTAATAGGCAAACATAAATCATACATTCATGGGAACAACTCTTGAATACTGTACTGGGTCAACTGCACCCTGTGCTCTTTTGTTAGCCCATATGAGGACGGGGAACGATGGTATAAACACTGTTGTGAAGAAGAGTGACTCCACAGCTATTCCTTTATTTTGGGACTGTTACCCCTGTGCCCAGTCAGTACTTCTTGGAATAGTGTAGGAGGGCTGAGGCTAAGATCGATGTGATCTTAGTGCTGGCTAGGTAATGTGAACGCAGTCTGACCTTAAGATCGTTTAATAGAATAATTCCTAAGATCGCTGGGGTTGCGATCCCAGGATGTTTTGAATTAACCTCCAGGCAATGTACATAGTCACAGGCAACATACAGGGCACTTCCCTGATTGGTTGGATTTTCAACATCTTGGGTTTCGTATTCTATCAAGGTGTGTGCTTGCTAGCTTTCCAATTTAACAGCATTGTTGAGCAAATGTTTGATTAGCATGTTATAAAACCAAATACTTAAACAACTGTCAAATATTGCCTACTTTTAGGCGATACGTCGTTTTTATCAGACAAGGTCCCATTGTAAGGCTTTTTATGATTGAAACTATTTGGGCTCTTTTATACTTACATACTAACACTAATAGGTTTTCAATGCTGAAGAATAAATCATCATCTTAGTTATAATGTGAGACAGGAATTCGCATTGTCAAGTGACATGTTACATCCTTCAATATTTCTGTTCATAGAGAAGATTTGTGGATAAACACGGTAAAAGGTCGCTCGCGAGGGGGTGCGTGGGCATACCTTTTACCGTGTTGATCCACATTTATTCTTTATTGATTACAGAATTCAAGGGATGAACTACTTAGCCGACTGTTTGAATGCATAGATGGGCTAGATTTTCTGGGCATGTAAAATTGGCATTTTTCACACTTTTGTATGCTTATGCACCTACAGAATAAAGCATTATGAACCAATATCCTGCTTTTTGGTTCCAATTGGAAGGGAACACCATAACCTTTCAAATGCATGCACTCTCTTGCATATCCAACCATAATATTTGGATAAGTTGGCTTCCAACGTTGAAAAATGGTGAAAAAAGGCAAATTTGACGAAAAAGCAGGTTTTTTACAACCCTAGCATATATCCAGAGGGGTTCAAGAACCTCAGATATAGCTTTTTCCCATTGATATATCTGTTGTGTTTATGATTCAGAATGTTTTTGGGTATTGTAGAGCATAAGTACTTGTTTGTGTAACATTCAGTGTAAAATGACACTGAAATGTCCATCCGACAGTAAAACTAAAACCCTCCCATATTCTTAACTAAGACAGTTAATACATTATCCTTACTCTGCTCAGAATTGAGGGGCACTAGGGTGGTTAAGCTGCCGCAAGGATTTTTTTGCTGTAGCCTGAAGTCTTCCTCTTATACCAATGAGTGCATTCGTATACACATTTTTCTGTCGGATGGACATTTTGCACTTTTGCTGTCGGAAGGACAAATTTCTTAATCTCAAAGTAATGCATTTGGATGCATCCTTTATGTTTTAAATCAAGCACAGTCATCCCTTGAACACTATTAAATAACATTTATTCCATAAGTCTCCCCATCAGGTTCTGTAAAACCCCAAAAATGATCCTGGGTGAAAAATGACCCAGGGTGAAAAATGACCCTGCTCTGTCTGCTATGGAAAAAGCAATTTTAATTTGCTTTTTGGGGCCATTTTTCTTTATCTATCCATCATAAAACCATCATATATGAAAAGAGGAGGATTGATAATGGTAGTCTAGAATACCAAACTACTTTTTAGCCATCTTATTTTGCATTCTGTTCTAATTATTGCAGTGGGTATAAGAGAAAATAGCTCTCTGGGCTCACAATAATGCAAATGATAAGTTTGTATCACATTTGAGATTGATCAGTCATACATCACTAGAAAGACCAATATGTATCCTAGTTAAATCTAAAATAACTTTTGGATATGAACTATAGCAGTTGAGAAAATACAGTTTGAAACTTAATCTGCTGCCCATTCATAACTGAAAGTCAGTATAGGGGGGAGGCCACTTATCTAGGTCAACTGGGCAGAGAGAGGGGGAATGGGAGGGGTGGGGGAGAGGGTCATAAATGACTCTGGGTCAAAAATGACCCAGGGTCAAAAATGACTCTGGGGTGAAAATTCTTCAAGTAGGATAAGTGTGTTTTATACACTGTAATATGAAAAAAAGTGTCCATCCGACAGATAAAGTCTGAATTGTAGGGTCATTTTAAGCTAATGCTGTGCTGTGTTGGTGGTCCATTAGGTTATAGTGATCATTATTTCTTAGAGTAGGCATGCTGAACTGAATATAGATTGATTTTAATGAGTATTTAAGCATTTTCTAGAGAACTAGAGGGAAAATAGCATTTTTGACAAGAATTTTCATTTTTTCACACGATGGCTGAATTTCATCAGCCTATATCTCAAAATTGTTTTGAACAGTGATGTTTATTCATGAGCTTACTAAACTTGTATACTGTAAGAGCTGGTAAACAAAATTAGAAGTTTCTGTGGTGTATATATATATTGGTAACAAAATCATATCACTGATTAAATCTGTCGGATGGACACAAAAAGTGACAAATTGTTATCACACAGCTATAAAAATGGAACCGGTAGGGATAACTGTGTATAATTGGTGGTTCCAAGGAGCCAAGACATTCTTCTTTCAATGTAATAAAGTGATTAATTCCTTTTCTGACTTTCATATTTGGAGCCTTCTCAGGGAGATTTGTATGTCCCCAGGAAATCTGGCCCAGATAGATTTGGAGGAGAAGAGGAATTTGTTCGTTTGTCTCAAGATGGAGAGTTGGCAACAATGATAAATTGTGACTTCGGTGACATTATATTTAGAACAGAAGGAGTTTGCAACACTTATGTTGTGGGCTCTTTCCTTCCATCTGGATATGCTGCTGCATTGGCAGAGTTTACAAGTATTTCCTTCATTTAATATATAGGAGTAGCACCCCCTCCCCCCCCAAAAAAACAAAAAAAAAACAACAACAACAAAAAACAGTGCCACACAGGAGCATCGCTTTTGGGAGATCCTTTTCCTACACTCTAAGAAATTTATTTAAACTTAAACACATTTTACCAAAACACATTAAAAACAAACACATTTACATGATCTAAACACGTTTTTCAAAATGCTTATGCACATTTCCTGCAAAAGTGTTCAGGGTGGGAAAAGTGTTTTAATTTTAGTTCCAATCCAACTCACTAGGTGGAAGCTTATTGTGGTTCTTTCATACACACATACTGCTTGTATAAAATTGGCACTTTATCTTAGAATGACTGGAGGGCAAGGGATATTAAATCAATGTTTGCAACTGGATGATCAAGACTAATTGACCATCTGTCAACATTATTTCAACACTCTCTACCTGCTGAGAGACTACACTATGGAGACTGAAGGACTCATTAATCATAAAACCTGGACCATGGGTTGATTGTAAGGAAGATAGAATAATAATGAATTTATTAATACCTCAAGACCGTACACACGATTTTAAACACTTTCTGAATGTAAACATTTTTTTTTCTCCAAAGGATCTAAACACTTAATTGAGCAAAACACATTTTAATCTAAACACTTTTAGATTTTAAACACTTTTGGCAAAAGTGTAAATTGTTTTGCCCAAGAAGGTGTTTCACAAATGTTACAAGAATGTGTCTAAAATAAGGCTAAAGCTATTTTAAACCATTTTTTTAGTGTGTATCTATGCAAAATACAGAAAAAAAGCTTGAAATCATGTATAAAATACAGGTGAAACAGGCAGGGCAATTTTAGGATTTTTAATATTGTTGGGTTTCGCTTCTGATTACATCGAAGTCTAGTAAAATGGTCTAACTCTTTACAGTTGTAGGTGTTGCAGTAGACGGTTATAACAGTGGACAAGATATGTGGCGCACCTTATATAAAACCTCGTATAGTGGAGATCGGAAATTTGTTTTTTACCATTCAGCTGATAATTATTGGTTCATGCATGTGTTTATTGGTCTTAGAATTTACGTCTCTCTTTGTTTCAGAATTGAACGAATGCGTGACCATGCACTCCTGGCAAAGTGGGAGGCCAGAAACATACCAAGTGAGTCTGGGGGCCAGAAGAGTGTTGTAGCTTAGGCAATTAGCTTGGAAGATGTATCTAATGTCTTCATTGTTCTGTTTATGACTTTAGTCATAGATGCATTTGTGTTTGTTATGAGTTGAGTTTTAAACAGGTTTATTGGCCAATAATCTCTTGTCACAATGAAGCTTTTACAATTATTAGCCAGTTGGTAAGTAATACAACAATATACAGGCACATTATAATAGTTAGCATGTGTGTCATAAATGGTTTCCATGAACAGTCATCTTGATTCAAGTATCGTCATATAAAAATATATATCTTTATAATTCTTACTATGACAAAGCCAAGGTTCTTATATTATGATTTCACATAGTTTTTCTCTTCAGTACATGCATGTTCTCACTGTGTTGTGTGTCCATTGGTAGTAAATCCCAAACAATTTTGCTTCTATATAAGGGGCTCCGTTGATATAGTTTGAGTCTCGGTCTACTGACCTTAATGTTAATCTTATTGTTTCCCCTTAACAATCTGTTTGGGACAATAATATCATTAGCATCTTTTACATGTCTATACATTATGCATGCTAGTACTCTTTTCCTACGTGTAACCAGAGTGTTGACATTGCACAACTTTAATAGCTCATCTACATGTATATCTTGGGGGTTTCTTACTTTTCTACAAGTTCTTAGACAGTGATTTTGTAATATATCCAGATGTTCAACCATGTTTAAGAACCACTCTCCAGAATAAAACTGCAATATTCTTATATAGGTACAATCATAGATTTATAAATCTGTAAGCTAGTGTCAATATCAAGATATTTTACAATATTTCTTAATTGTTTTAACCTAGCTGTGCCCTGTGAATCAACTTTCTTACAATGTGCTTTTAAATTCAAATCATAATATATAATAACCTCTAGGTTAAGGTGTTCTACCATATCCAGTTTGTTGTTATTCAAAAAGATATCATACATAACAATATGTTGCCTATTAGGGTGACACCATAAAACTTTTGTTTTTTTAGCATTCATTGTTAAGATATTTTGTCTACACCATTTTTCAATATTTCCAACATCATTCTGCATCAAAGATCTCATTATTCCAGTATCCTTACCATTTAATACTAATGCGTATAGAAAAAAAATCACAATTTTGAATCACTTGTGTTATGTCATTTATATAAAGATCAAATAGTAATAGACCCAATACTGTCCCTTGAGCCACGCCACAATCTAATAATTTTTCATCAGATAATATACCATTTGGTGTTGTTGTTTGTTTTCTGTCATATTAAAAATTTTTCAACCATAATAAACAATCGTCATCACATCTAATATTCTGTAATTTACTCATCAATATATCCAAATTTACTGTATTAAAGGCTTTTTTTAGATCCCAAAATAATTCCAATGATAAATCACCCCTGTTTCTCGCCTCCATTAGATACTGTGTCAGTTTAAAGGTAGCATCGACGGTTGACCTACCTGGTATAAAACTATATTGATTCTTACTAATAACCTCATTTTCTATGATATACTTCAATATTTGTGAGTGTACATTTATCTCAATCAATTTTAAGAAGACATTAGTCATTATTACAGGTCTCCAATTCAATACATCACTCAAGTTTCCAACTTTGTAACAATACAGGCTATTGTAGAAGGAGACATTTAACAATATTACAGGGTATATCCTTTATACATGAACTCTTATGAGCAGTTATATTTTTAACTACCGTTTTACAATGATTTAAGGTGACTTCATTTAGACTCATAATATTGTCAATTTCCATTTCATTCTGTGTATATTCTAGTTTGTCCATTTGGTTCGCCAAGTCCGTACTAATTTGTATATAGTAATTATTTACATAATTTGCTATCTCAACAGCATCTACTGTGTTACCATTGCCATCTTTTAGACTCAATACAGGTCTGTCACTTTTTCCTTTCCAGACACTATTTATTACTTTCCAAAATCTTGGATCGGATTTGTACTTATTAGATAGTGAGCTAGTCATATTTTTCCTTTTTAATACTAATTTTCTGTTTATTATTTGCTTTGCTTATAGAGATGGTGCCTGCTGTTTTGACAAGAAGGATGTAATCAAAGGAAACAAAGGAAACTAAATCTTCAGCTCGTGAATGTTTCGAAATAGTGCTTATTTACCAGCTTTTTACAACTGTTTTGAAATAAACTCCTGGGGTGAGAAAGCGCATGTACAAATGTCAAACATGAGCTGTTCCAATGGTTATAGTACACCTCCGGGAATAGGATTGTGCCCGACTTGGTCTTTGTACACCTGTATAATGTATCAGGAGGCCCTTGCTATGTGTCTCATGTCTCATACATTATTTACAAATAATGTGTATGGCTGATAACACTAAATCGACTGTTAGGTTCGATATAGGTTGGCCCTATCATATATCATATTAACACACAAACAAAATTAAGGTTGAATTCGGGTTCGCATACTGTTTTTAATCCATATGGTACAGCTCGTCCAATTTGACAAAAATATTGCATCTTCATCATTCATATGATATGCATTATTCTATCCTATATAATATAATACATGTATTATTATGTGCACTCCTCGTCAGCAGCCATAGGTTGAACGTTTCTCTGTAGTTGAATACAATGTAGTCATTACTATAGTGGCAGGTGTCGGATCAGTGCCCAGTGACTCAACACACGGAATACTTCTAAGTAAAATGTATAAGAGGCCGTGGGTCAGCTTTGGCCGGTGGAATAATCTCCTTGTACTACATCCATGGTTCAATACACGACTACCACTCGAGGAGGGAGGCCACATAGTTTTATGTAGATAATCCACACACAAGTAAAATAAACTGGTGTCTACTTTTGATTGAGCACATCTCCACCAAAGAAAATGCAGACTAGAAATTTAATAGCAAAGTTCACCATAAAACCGACCTCAGCAATGTCCCTTGCCGCAGCACCATCTATGTACTTACACAGAGGGAATTCATCCATGAAGTGTTGCCATAACAACACAATCCAGGTAATAATGTAAGGCACACAGAAGATGAAGTAGGTCACCAAGATGGCCACCACCATTATTGTAGCATCCTTTTCAAATAAGGCCCTTCCCACCACTGTAGAACTCAGGCGACGAGGGCGGAGGTTCCAGGCTGGAAGGTTTCGGATGATCATCACTGCCAAGGCTCCAATGACGACAAATGGCAGGCCAACAATTAATACAACTGTTAAAATAGTCAGGCCCAGGGCTAAAATGGGTGACATGGACATTGGGACACAGGAAGGCGTGATATCACCAGGAACAATGGTGCTGTCCCAGACAAAGAGCACATGGGCATTGAAGAGGACTGCAGCCACTGTGCAGTAGATGAGACCTTGCTGTGCATGGCGGAGGGTCGGGTACTTGGAGCGTTTGTAAGGTGTGGAGGCCACAAACAGACGGTCTGTGCCCAATGCTACTAGCAGCCAGGAGGACAGGAATCGTAGCACATAGGTTAGGTATGTAAATGCCTTACAAGCGATATTATTAGTGTCATAAAATGTCCGCTGTTCGCTATAGCCCAGCGCCATGTAGAGTACAGTCAACCATTTCCTTGGTATATAGCTGCACAGGGACAGTGTGTCTACTACACCAAGTACCACCAAGTACAAGCTGAATGGGTACTTCCGCAGTCCTTTGGACTGAAAGATTATTATAGACAAAGAATTCAGCAGTAAACTCACAACAATTAAAAATATAATTCCATAAAGATAAGCAGCATGGCTAGCCTCAATGATAGAAGAGGAGCATGTGCTGGTATTGCTCAGGAATCCAGTGTCATTGAGGTTTCCATAGTATCCCGGGTAGAGAGACTTGATTCCAGTATCTAGTTCTGCTCCAGTGGTGAGCTGCTCAATGTGTGCGGTAGGATTCACGGTGGTTGTAGTGGTTGTACTAGCCACACTAAACACTGACGTTGTCTTAATGTCCCTAATAATGCCATTTGTTCTCTGGGTTTCCTCCACCTCTGCTATTCCATAATCAGGGTAGTACCCAGCTCCACCACTAGGGCTGACAGCAACGCCAGTCCTGTCAAACTCCAAGAAGGGATCACGTGGATGAGGCAGGTATCTAGGAGAAGTAGGGCTTCGTGTCCAACCGGAGTATGGCCGACGACGTCTTGACCACCGGTAAGGGCGGTCAGCCATGCTGAAGGCAAGGCAGTGACGTCACAGTGTGGTGGATCAGGTTCTTGAGGAAATCACTACGAATACCAGGGTAGCTGTAAGAGTAAAGTAAAGTGTGGGGTTATAAATCCATTTTACTTGTGGAAGGTCTTAGCAAAAGAATACAATTAATTCTTTCATGCAGTAGAAGATGCGGATAGTGCCTATGTTATGCTCATCAAGACGTCGCACCTTGATATTTAGATCCTTTTCACATTATAAGGTATAGGGGCTAAGATATTGGCGAATTCATTTCAGGTGCTTTTTTTGGTGGTTCCTCAGTGTAATCATGGCATTATGGTATCGTATGAAATTAAATAACAAACCGATTTCAAATCAGTCAATTTAGAACACATTTCAAAACTAAATGATTCATTCGCTCATGTCAGTCTAACCAATATGCACAAAAAGAAACAGGGATTGGGACCTCAATTCGACATATTTTTTGGACTTAAAAGTAGAGCTGGCTGGAAAGATTTAACCCAATGGACAGCCTTATCGGTAACCATGGTAATGTGGAGTTAATTATCTCCTACTCACCCTCACCTGTAGAGAGTTGTGGACCTACCTTGGCTTTGTTGACGTGCGCATATATTTTGCAAGCAGTGCCCTTATGCAGAATGGTATCCATTTCCCCTACGCATGTGACATAATACGTAAAAGACACCCTAGAAGCATATCGGACAGTCAGATAGATGCTGAAGATACAAAAGGACTACTTATTAAAATCTGTACTAGAGCTATACACATGGGTGTAGTGACGTAGGAAAAAGGGGGCAGAGGGCTTCCCCCCCCACCCCCTAATTACAGAGGACGGGGGCCTGGTGCCAACTATTCAAGTTGATTGGGGGAAGGCCCATGTCAGGCCTTTACACCACAAACAGACCTTAGGCCTCAAACCGGTATCTGTTTGAGGTGTAAACATCTTTGAAATTATAAATCAGTTTCACGGCAGGTCTTAATTTAAGGGTAGGCTGTTGTGCCCAAACGCATGACATCTCCTGCCCCCCTTCTGGCCAATGGGTATTTGAAGTTTTTTGGGGAATTTACTTTTTTTTTACTTTTGCTTCTCTAGTCTCCCCAAAATGTTTATCCAAAGAATCTGTAACCCAAGTTATACCCTAGGTATGAAGCACAATTAGGTAAAATCCAGTAGGTGTAACAGAACTAGAGATGCTACAACTGTAATAGATGAAGTACTGGTTAAATTAAATGCCTCCACTTTGTGTTTATATCATTTACACTTTTGTTAAGGGAGTATTCTTTGATTGGGGGGCGCTTTCCTTCCATCTTATTCAGGAGGGGAGAGCAACTATTTTCAACTTGTTATAGGTGCGATTTTACTGCACTTAATTGGTTCTCAAATATTAGGTAATGTGTCTGGATATAGATGTATTATGCATTATGATTCGTAAATACCTCAGGCAGAATACTATACATGATTGTATTGATGAGGGAAAAACACATTTTTCTTTTGAAAATAACAAAGTCCTAATTGCAGACCTTGTATTCCATATTGTTAAAATTAAATGGCCTCACTTGATATTTGTACTGTAAAATTGATATGCCCATAGCTAATACTATACCTACTCTTCTAATTGATAGGGGTAAACACATGGCATAACGCGTTTGTGGTATAGGGTTGCTTGTGGCATAAGGGCGTTTGTGGTGTATGGGCAGTTGTGGAATAAAGGTGTTTCTGCTATAAGGACGTTTATGCTTTAGTGCCACGTTTGTGGCATAAATACCTGTGATTGCCCTTATGCCTGAAAAAGATACCCATTTGATGCCTAAGGTCTGTTTGTGGTATAAAGGCCACACATCCCCCTCCTCCTCCAAAAACAACAACAAGCAAATAAACAAATGAATGAATAAGTAAATAATGTTTGCTTCTTGCAGAAGGGCGAGGGGCATTTACTTGCAGATGAATGTCGTAATAATATAATTGAATTTATTCAATCAATTACATAGGGTTCATTGAACGAGAGAATGCTGCCGCAGTGGCATCCATGCACTTATTCTCCCACTCCTCTAGGTATTCATATTCTCTCCCTAAATTCATGAGATATAACAGGCATTATCAACGTTCGTTTACATCGAACCCAACTTCAACGCCATGGTCCAACAGTTGCTGGAAATAAATGACAGTGCTTCTTTGATTGATGACCCCATACAACTTAGGTATCCAGAAGTTTGCCGGTGACAAGAGTATAATGTGCATTACTATGCTCTCTGCGACATTGTTATAATAATTATGTCTCATTCACTCTAGATGTCTCGTGTATGCTAAAATAATGTCGCACACTAATGATGTAATTATGTGTCTGGTATGTGTGCTTTATGGTCATTTAGCTCTAAACCAATTCCCCATTTCCTTTGTTGATAAGACACCTGTCACTCATTTACACATAATTATGGAGGTTATGATGGCACTGGGAATGGTGGATGAAGCACTGGTAAGCCACTTAACCATACTCAACCACACATCGTGCAGAGGCAAAGGTATGGAACATTACTGTATCAGGGCCCTGTGCTGACAATAAAGGTATGGAACATTACTGTATCAGAGCCCTGTGCTGGCCCTAAAGGTATGGAACATGTATTACTGCATCAGAGCCCTGTGCTGGCCCTAAAAGTATGGAACATTACTGCATCAGAGCCCTGTGCTGGCCCTAAAGGTATGGAACATGTATTACTGCATTAGAGCCCTGTGCTGACCCTAAAGGTATGGAACATAACTGCATTAGAGCCCTGTGCTGACAATAAAGGTATGGAAAATTACTGCATCAGAGCCCTGTGCTGACAATAAAGGTATAGAAAATTACTGCATCAGAGCCCTGTGCTGACAATAAAGGTATGGAACATTACTGCATCAGAGCCCTGTGCTGGCCCTAAAGGTATGGAACATGTATTACTGCATCAGAGCCCTGTGCTGATGCTAAAAGTATGGAACATTACTGCATCAGAGCCCTGTGCTGACAATAAAGGTATGGAAAATTACTGCATCAGAGCCCTGTGCTGACAATAAAGGTATGGACCATGTATTACTGCATCAGAGCCCTGTGCTGACAATAAAGGTATGGAACATAACTGCATTAGAACCCTGTGTTGACAATAAAGGTATGGAAAATTACTGCATCAGAGCCCTGTGCTGACAATAAAGGTATAGAAAATTACTGCATCAGAGCCCTGTGCTGAAAATAAAGGTATGGAACATTACTGCATCAGAGCCCTGTGCTGGCCCTAAAGGTATGGAACATGTATTACTGCATCAGAGCCCTGTGCTGATCCTAAAAGTATGGAACATTACTGCATCAGAGCCCTGTGCTGACAATAAAGGTATGGAAAATTACTGCATCAGAGCCCTATGCTGGCCCTAAAGGTATGGAACATGTATTAATGCATCAGAGCCCTGTGCTGACCCTAAAGGTATGGAACATTTCAGTAGTAATCCAATATATTCCCTTCTCTATTGTTTTTCCTTCTTTAAAACTGGATCAATTATGATATTTGACAAAATGCATTAAATTCTTTTCTTAATTCTAAATTAGGTTAATAATCTCAAGTGTCACTTTTGCTATCCTTTAATATCATTAACCCTAGCGATACCCAGTTATAAGATCTTAAGTTGCCAAGGAGTTTCTAAGTCGGGGGGATTTTTCTCCGATTAGCCACATAGCTGACATAGGTAAGCTGGTATAATCAGTCACCCCTTCTACGAGGATAATTTGTGGAAGAGGATTTGTATATTCTGTAATTAGTCATTTATTTGTTGTTCTTTTGTTGATGCTTTTTCACATGTGTATATATTCATTGTTTAAGTATTACATAAAATTAAACTTATGGTTTGTGGTGTTAGTGATTTCAGGGAAAGGAGGGGACTGGTAATTTCGTCAATAAATTGTCGTAGTTTTGAAGACAAATATAATGAAATCTATGAGATATTAGGAAGGAGTAATATAATATGTCTATGTGAAACCTGGCTGAAGCCTGCCTCACCTGATGGCCTGATTAATAGAGAGGATAGGTTACTGTATAGGAATGATAGAATTGGTAAAAATTGTGGAGGAGTTGGCCTAAGTGTGAGGGCTGGCCTAGGGCAGTATATTAGAGCTGTAAATGACTTTACCATACAGACCATCGATTATGAAAGTATTGCTTTTATGTTAAACCTTCCTGGTGAAAAGGATTTATTGATTGTCTCTATCTATAGAATCCCAAATATGAATGTACCAAATTTTATTAATTTCTTACGATCCATCGCTGGTTACGTATATAACAACAATCATGGTAGGCATTAGATTTGGATCTTAGGTGATATTAATCTCAATATGTACGATGAAAATGATGCAGGGTGTGAAAGTTTCAGAAATGTGTGCAAGGATATTGGATGGAAAATACTAATTAATGAGGTGACGAGACCATTTAGTGGTACTTGTATTGATAACATAATTACAAATAGCTTAGATGTAACTAATGCAAGTACGGTCTCTGCCCTAATTTCTGATCACCTCCCAGTTTTTGGTTGTATAGAGGACATGAGAATATCAGTTATGTTAGCACTAAGTATAGAGGAAGAGATTATAGAAACCCTATTATAATATTACTGATGATCCTGATATATTATGGGATATGTTATTGACTCCTTTAATTGCGTATTTGGACACTTTTCACCCTCTTGTTGAACGATACATTAAAAAAAGTAGGAGATAACGGATTGATGGTGAAGTTATGGATTTAGTATTTGAAAGAGAAGGATGGTTACGTCTCTATAGTGCCAATAAAAGTGTTCAGGAAAAGCAAGCCATAAAGGATTGTCGAAGAAAAATTAGAAAGAAAATTAAAGCAAAGCAAATTGGTGGTGTCATGCAAGAGTTGCAAGTATGTTATGGTAATCCCAAAAAATTCTGGAAACACATAAATGACTTGTTCAAAAATTCGAATTCTATTGTGTATCCAGACATGAGACATCATATAGCTGGTGGTCACAAATCATAGAAAGTGTGCATATGGGGCCTCACATGTCATTCGCCCAGACATGTGCCCAGAATCATGAAAAATAATTCTTATAAGTATGCTTCTTTTATGATAGCAAGGACACATCTGACATAAATGATAATGTGATTTTCTAAATCTACAGGTCAAAATAGTCTGGACCTGAGATATTCATGGAGGTATGATAATTGTTTCTGTAGGAAATGAAGCCCCAAACATGGCTCGTAACTTAGGCCCCTAAATGTCATTCGCCCAGACACAATTTCGCCCAGACAATTTCGGGCCCATTTTACCCCCCTGGAGCCCAAAATATTCATATGGGACCATCAAAACCCATATGTAACACAAAGATCTCATCCAGCCTGACACTTTGAGCCAAAAAAATAGAGGGGGAAACTAAAATTCAAAGAGTAGGGGCTGGAATACCTCTAAATTTGTCATATGCAAACCTTCTATGATTTTCGACCTGGTGCTGATGTAACGTCTGATGATGTAGGTAAATATGTAAATGGGTGATTCCTGTGACTTGCCCCACCTTTTGGTTTTTGGGGTCTTTTTGGATACATGTGGTCCTAAAATAAAAATTATCTAACCATTCTTCCTAGTTCTGGTCTCATTTGAAAGAAAGCACCTGGGGCTTCAAAAAAAGGGCAAATTTGCATTTGGTGGACCAATATTTCTTGAGATATGGTGGGCCAAAGGTGGAAAATGACCTAAAATTCCCTTCTATTTCAATTGTTACCTTATTCAAGGCCCTATATTATTAATCCAACCAGTTACAAACCACCATAATTTCATCTAAACCTTAGAGGGGGTCCTAGCTAACACTTTCATGTGGTTCAGAGGAGTTATGTCTCGTAGATTTTTTACCCTATGGGTTTTAATCATTTTAAAAGAGCGATGTAAGGGGCATGATGAAACTAAAATGTGGTTGCACCAACTATAAATATTTTATCCTGGAGCTTCTTATTTATCATGGTCAAGGGGGTCCATATAGAGTGTTTTTGGGTAAAAAAAATAAATTTTCTCTACATACCGTCCCGTGCGCACAATACACATTCAAGTATTTTTCAAGTCGACTCCCAAACCCTGTTAAAGAGCACTTGTGTATGTACAGCCTGTATTAATCATTTCTGGCTTATCTAACTCATCCTATGGCACATATCTATTGATGGGATACTATTTAAAAGAAAAAAAAGAGTCTGTACATGCTTTGGTTGCCCCAAAACAGAGTTGCTTGACTGATGTAAGGGGCGTGATGAAACGTGTAAGGGGCGTGATGAAATGATTTCTCACCCTACAGCTACCCTGTTACACCCAAATTCATGTACATTTGTGGTTTATATGATAGAATAAGGCCCTGGCTTTGATTTTAAACACTTTTAAGGCACCCCCATCCATTTTGCTACTCCTCAGCCCCTGGAAAGCACTCTTTTTGGCAGCCCAACCCTTGTTTTAAATATTTTACAATCGATTTTAGGCCCTTATTCACTATTTACATGCTTTTCTGTCATTATAATACATCATCTATGTGCTTTTCATTGTTTTAGTGTGTTAGATCACTGCTGGATTTGGTTTTATTGGCACAGTAGACATGATGTTAAATATGTAGACGTTTCATCATGCCCCTTACAGAGTAATGAGGGCCATTTTAGAGGGTGAACCATACAGAGCAGGTACTAAATAAGTGGTAAATGATGATTGTTACAAGATGTGTACAAGTTTAAGAATAAATCAATTGATTTTTATGCTTATCCTACAGGTTTTGAGTGGTTGAGACCAAAGTTCTGGTTGCGTGCAAAAAAATGTTAAAAAATCACAAACTCCGCTAGATGATACATTGACAATTTTGAGAGTTTTCAGGCCACACTTATAATATTTTGTACACACATTGTAGGGTATTATACTAGTTTTGGACATATAATTTGGTAATGGTAGGATGATTTTTGAAGGTGTAGTGTGTTGCACAAGGTATGCGTAAGGGGCGTGATCAATCAATTTTCTGATTTTACGGCAAATGTGATAAAGACCGACCCCCTGGGAGTTGATGACTTGAATTAACCTTTTCATAAAGCCAAGATATAGGGCTATCAATAAAATAAAGTCTTAAAATGTAATGCTGAGTTTGTCATATTCACCCCCTGACCCTGGTAGGTGGGGCAAGTCACAGGAATCAGTTAAATGATTATTTTTGTAATATTGGTAAGGATCTGCATATTGCTGCTGTTGGAACTAATCAATATCTTGTGGATAATAATCTAGATATAGATGAACTATTGGCAAATGATGTACTGAAATAATGTGTAAAGACACAAATCTCTATGTATGACATATTATTTACTATCTATCTCTTTTTGCTTTTAGTTTTTTTGTCTGTACTTTGTATGTTAATAACCTATTGAGTGAATATTGCAAGTCCCTACTTTCCCATCTCCTGATAGTGTTCATATTGACATTTGTCAAGATCCATGAAGTTATTGTACTGTTTCATTTGTGACCTTCCTTTGAAAAATCAATAAAACTTGGTCTGCTCTATAGCACTATTTAAATGAACATAGCAGTTCATTAATGCAATGAGCAAGTTCAAAAAAACAAAAAAAAGACATTTCTGCATCAGAGCCCTGTGTTGGCCCTAAAGGTGTGGAACATGACTGCATCAGAGCCCTGTGCTGACCCTAAAAGTATGGAACATAACTGCATCAGAGCCTTGTGCTGGCCCTAAAGGGTTAAGTAGGCCTACATCATTCGCTCGTTTATATAATGATATCCACAAATGCAAAACCCACTATTCCCACATTGAAGGTATCTCTACATATTTCTTAATGGCATTCCACATCATGAAATCCAGCGATAAAAGTTGCAAGTATATATTTTCTGTTAAAACAATATGAGGCATATTGACACATGGACCTCGTATCCTTTTAGCTCCATGCTATATCTCAAGTGTTAGGATGGCTGGTTCTCGTTTTGAAGGGCAACTTAATTAAAACATCATTGTACTTCGATCAAGTCTCTATTATTGCACCATTATAAATTAATATACTTTTCCACTGTTGGCAGTCACTTCAGTATGTTCGATAAAGGTAAGCTCACCGTACAGACAGTAGTCCAGGTAGTCCAAGAGAACAGTGTATCTTGTAATGAAGAGTCCATTTCGAAAGTGAAGATAAAGGGTACCTTCTATTGAAAACTATTCCAATCCATGATTCCAATTGGATGCTATATACCCAATTCCCATTTTGGCCTCTGTTGCACGCTGTGTGCTCATACTTCTGTGTTAGGTATACACCATGTCATTTTCCTCCTACAAAACAGAAGGAAATGTCTTTCAATGATACCTGAACTTAAACGCCTCATAGCTATATAGAAGATCCACGCTGGACACTTTTCTACTCTCCATACAGCGTCTCATATCCGAAACCTTGAACTGACACACGTGACCCTGAGACTGGCGCCAGGTGGAGCCACCAGGTGTCACCTGACCTGGGGCCTTCTTGGTATGCGCATGCGCAGAATGACAGACTGTGCCTGGTCACCGCTGTGTGAGGGAGAAGAAGCATGTGTATACTGTACAATGTTGTAGTAGGACATACTATCATAAAATAGTATAGAACTAGGCCACGTGCACCCCCCCCTACAGCACAGTGTGTATCTCCAATGTCAGATACTGATTTTATCTCTCTATTATTGTTTGTGTTTTTGTGGTGATGTGCCACCTGTGAGATTTGGCCCTAGGTGAACCTGTCAAGCATCCCCTCTAACTGACAGATGTCAGGATGATCTAAACAAATGTCACTCACCATCATTTTATAGTCGGTTTTAAACCCCACAGTTCCAAACCATTCTTTGAAATGAGCCCCTCGTGTGAATAATAATTGAAGATGTCTTCTTATGTGACTGGGTTTAAACAAAGGCTGAATAAATAAAGTAAAGCTCATGAATAAAGGACCAGGGGTTTGTTTCAATACCCCTTACGACACATGGACGTTGATTCAGCATTGATTCAAAATTTGCAATGTCAGGGTCGAAGCGTATCTGTATCATACTGGCCCAGGCACCGAGTTCCCCCGATCCCCCTATGAAGTCACGCGAGGACCGGCTCGGTGATCCTACTGTCATACTAGTAATTGGCATGATCAAGTTGTCATATGAGAAATATCATAAGACTAGTGGTATATAGTGTAAATACATTAAGCTCTCATAAAATAGTGTTATTTCCAGTTGTCACTGGTTTATTCAGCTTTAGGCAACATGTAAGAAATATCAATCATACAGTAGTCATTATGTAGGTAATTTGTACATACAGTAAATATACAATAGTTCATAGAGTATAATGTTCAGTTCCACTCCACCTGTGAGGTAACAATAATACAATGTCCAGCATAGTTCTAGGTGGGTTCCCACACCTAGCCCCTGGCCTGCTGCTTAGAGGAATAATGTAATAATGAATAACTTTACCCTCTGGTGGATGTCTTGAGGAAGATAGCCTCTGGCCACTAATGATGGAAACCAATGCCTGTCTAGCATAGTTTCACCATAGTGCAGTGGTATAGCAGGTAGCAGGAGATGACTGGAGATGTTACCTCTGGAGTGGTTCTTGGTGTTCTGCCTGACTAGGAGTGCAGCCAGGCTATTTGTAGCAAATCTTGGAAAAGCACCTCCAGACTGACTGGAGCCAGTAGCATCTGCCTAACTCTACAATTGTTTGAGGGGAGTCTTTCATGTGTCACAGGGGGACAAAGGACCCCCATGGACGCCGCTGTGTCCCCCTTTGTCTTGGTCGGTTCTGCATCTTCAGACCCTCATAACTTGGTTGTTTATGCGTTTATAACCGCCATTTTGCGCATGCGCGGAGTTGAATATGCCAAGTTTATAATGCCCGCTGGATAGGCGCGTAACTCGCGCTGGTTTGTCTGTAGTGCATTCGGAGGTCGATTCAGTCTCCATAGCGTAACTTCCTTAATAATGGGAGTTCCGCCTTGATCTTGGGCTCATTCTAACCGTCTAATTATGGGCTTTCCATAAATGCTTTGATATTTGACCTAGATTGCTCAGGAGCGACGCTAGAGCGACCGGAAGGTTATGGCATCGTGCTTATGTAACCCATTGTTCAGTCATTAGGATGCTCAGACACTCATGACGGCGTCTGTGGTGCCCAGGCACCCCTAACGGCCGTTTGCATTCACTTACAAGTTATTAGTTTGTGCACTGAACCATGAGGTCGCACACTGAGACCCTCATTTTTATTATATTGTGCAGTGAACCACTAGGTCGGACCCTTTGATGTCATAAACTCTGTCTAACTGACTTGGTTTGGTGTGCAGTGGGGCATGAACGCTCTTATACAAAGTTTGAGCGCTCTTATAGCTCTTAGAACCAACCTATGTATTAATTTCATAGATATTTTTTGATTAATACAATAATATGTTAGAATTTATGGAATAATAAAATGGTATATCATAGAATACTCCCTCTCCCCCGAGAGAATGCGAAACTCCGTCATTTCGCCGAGGGAATGTACAATGTATACAATTTTTACCTTATTTTGGAGTTATATACTGTTTGTAAGAGGATTTGAAGTGATGGGGAGTGCTTCAAATGCAATTTTTTGTGGTAGAGCTTTGTCAGTATAAACAATTTTCTCCTGGGTATAAGTACATTTCCGAGTTTCTATATCTTACCATACCTGAGCTTATTTGCTTATGTAACATCAATTTTGGGTACAACTTTCCATTTTTATGTACAACATACAATTTGGCAAATAGTGTGCCATTTTGGCATTCAATGTTCAATTTAGCGTGCAAATTGAACATAAATGACACTTTTAGTGTGCAAATTTACAATTTCGCGTGTAATTGCGTTCAATTGACAATTTCAGTATGCAAATATATAATTTTGCGTACATTTGGCAATTTAAGTGTGCAAATATATAATTTTCGCGTATATTTGGCAATTTTAGTATGCAAATATATAATTTCGCGTACATTTGGCAATTTTTAGTATGCCAATATATAATTTTCGCGTATATTTGGCAATTTTAGTATGCAAATATATAATTTCGCGTATATTTGGCAATTTTAGTATGCAAATATATAATTTCGCGTATATTTGGCAATTTTAGTATGCAAATATATAATTTCGCGTACATTTGGCAATTTTTAGTATGCCAATATATAATTTTGCGTTCAATTGATAATTTCTGTATGTACATATATAATTTTGCGTACAGCTTGGTTACACATAAAAAAATGTTGATTTTTAAAGAAAAATCTGATTTTAGTGTATGAATTGGGTACAGACATACAGTAAAATGTGCAACATACAATTCAAGTGTGCAAATTGGGTACAAACTTACAATCTAGTGTGCAAACATACAATTTTAGTGTGCAAATTGGGTACAAGCGTACAATCTGGTGTGCAAACATACAATTTTAGTGTGCAAATTGGGTACAAGCGTACAATCTAGTTTACACTATACAATTTTTGGGATTTCAGACAAATTTTTCCGAGGACCGGAAAAACAAAGTACTTCATGTACAATAGGCTTGTTTGTCTCTGAGTTACTCTTTGATTTTGCTATATGGGTGTATTAATTGGCAATTTCGGCAGTGGGCCGCTGCTTAATTGACTTTTCCCTAGCCTTCTTGAGTATGTGTCCCTGAAAGAGATTATTTGGTGAGTATCTTAAGTAAACATTTTTCATGTCAACAATTTTCCTCAACATTTTTTTTTTTTTTTTTTTTCATTCATTTTTCCAACAATTTCTTGGATACCTAAAGTGTGTTACTTTAAGTAAACCTTGGTATAGTATACAAGTGCTAGTGGGTACAAAAACTGTCTTAGTTATCTACCTGCATTCATGTATATTAATGTTAGATTTGTACAATTTACAATTTGCAATTTTGCAATTTGCGCGTGTATGCGCGCATTAATCATCGATTTTGTGAGAATACCATAGATTTTCATATTATACATCAACAAGTGGCTGTGTATATATTTTTTTCTAAATCAATTTTTCAATACTTTGATAATTTCATTGACAGTGGAGGTGTGTGTCATGTGTGAGATGTGTCATCTCAGTATCTCCTGGTGGTGGACTGGGGGCAGTCTAGGCTGTGGGCAGTCTAGGCTGTTTCCACAGTCACCGGGGAGGGCTGGTGGTTTAGAAAATTAGCAATAGTCTGCATGTTTGACCTTGCGGTCTCCTCCTGTTGTTCGTCAATAATTATATCTGTTGTATTTTCCAGTGCTGTCATGGTCACCGGGCTGGTGCCACAATCATTCTGGAGAAGCATGGAGTAGTACAGTCCTTTGTTTTTAAGGGCTGGTATGGTACTGAACCTAGTGCGCCAAGTTAGGTGTATCACCTGAGGGAGGTGATAAGCAAATTCTCCTCTCTGTGTTGTTATAACTGCTGGTCCATTCCAGGTACATATAGCCCTAGGTAGTGGGAAGGTTTTAACCACTATATCCTTATAGGTGGGGGCAGCTGCTGATTTAATCTCATCAAATTCATGTGGTATTGGCCTCAGGGGTAGCGCGAAGTTTGAGTCTCCACAATATATTTTAAAATATATTGTGGGATTTATGCGCTTGGCCACATTTTTCTTGCCACAGTGTGTCTGTGCAACTTTCTTAAGGTACTTCATTATTCTGTAGGCTGAGTAGATGGTCAGGGTGAATAATATAGCAATTATCAGGGTGTGGGTTTCCTGAATTGTGAGGAAAGGGGTGTGGGTTTCCTCTGTAGGGGTTAATTTGGTAGGATTCTTATCTGGGAGCAATTTGTGTAGGGGCAGCTCGGTGACTAGCCTGAATGCTTTGGCTGTAGGCAGGTAGGCTACAGTCCCTCCTAGTCTGTATAGTTTGAGTAGTATGTATACTATAAAAATGTGAGCTGATATCCCTAGGATGAGTCCTAAGCTTTGGAAGATTGGATGCTCTGTAACTCGACGTAGGTGTGATTCTACGTAGCGTAGCTCCATTGCCTTATCAAGGTTGGAGGCATCTTTTAATAATGTTTTGGCAAAGGGCTCTAAATTTAGTTGAGTAATATCATCCATGATTGGATTTTCCTGTAGTTTTTCTAGGGTTCTAGAAAGGTTTACTACTGGGAAATTTGGAAGATTCTCTCTTTCATCTGGTTTGGTTTCAGAAATTTGGTTAAGTGCTGCCATGAATGGTAAATTAATTGTCTTGAGAATGTAATGAAATGATAAGGTTGAGTTACAGGGCAACCTTGTGTTTGGAAGAGAAAATGCTCCTACCCTGATTGTGCACCCACAGGGTACACCTATGATTGAGTAGGACTGGGCTTTTCGAGTTTCAGACGTTTTACCATGGCAGTTGATAAAGTAATGGGGTTCATTAGTAGTGACCAGATACTCATCTTCAGAAATGGAAATAGCATGGGTGGTAGGTGTTTGCAGTGGTGAAACTGTAAACTTGCAATGTTCCTTAATCTGTTGAGCCTGGTTAGTAAAAATGGCTACAGGGCATGTAGGCCTGTGTTTATAGATTCTACCATTTACATCTCTGCATACCTTTACTGTAGTACCTTCACATGCCTGCATATCTGCTGAGTCCAATTCGATGAATAATGATTCGTCGTAAGATACTGCTAGAAACTCAGTTGGGGTTTGCAATTTGGTGACTCCTCTGGTGGGGGTCTCCTGTGTGTCTATAGGCATGGGTGATGTAATCATTTGGTACAGTTTGAAGGTAGAGGTGGTAGATTGAATTATAATGTCCAGATGAATATATATATGGTGAGCTGAGTAAGTGTATGAATTCAGCTTCTGTGAATAATAGAAATCTAAGTCATTAATTGCGACTTGTGCTCCAGGGTGTGTAATCCTAAGTTTGTTATTAATGTCAATTAAGTATCTAGCAAGGTCTGAGGGTGGTACTATATCATGGGTTAGGATTCCTGATGATAGCATCCTCAGGGCTGCATTTGTCCTTTGCAGTGATTGAACTGTATTCATTCTTGCTGCTATGATAATTAATGCATCATTTAATACTTGCATCTTTTCCCTTTGAGTTTTCTCGTGCCTTGAATATGAGTCAAGTGACCTGGACATGTTAGAGGCCCACAGGTTGACGGTGTCACCTATGGTGTTGATTGTGCTGTCCAGTACCTTCTTATCTTGGATGTATGCTTTAACAAACTTATCTTGTCTGTCTGTGATCTTTTCAATGAGACTAGCTGCTTCCTGATCTTGTTTAGCAAATTTCCTTAGTATTTCATCTATGTTCTTGAGCTGTCCCATTACTTGGTTTACATCTTCTACTGTGGCTAGACCTAGCACACCGCGAAACAGGGGTGCTAGAAAACCCAGTATGGCCTCTCTTTTGGCCTTGTCCAATGTGTTTATGGGGTTGGATAGGAACAATTTGATGGAGGCTAATGTTTCATTTATCTCCTTGTCTGCAATTTCCAGCAAGGTGTCAAGATCTTTGGCTTGTTGGATTATTTGGCCAGAGGTATGATCTTGTAGAGTAGGAGTGGTCAAATGGAGTATTCTATCCCTTATGAATCCTTGGGTAACGGGTGCCCGAGGTATCTTGTAGGGGATAGCTAACAACAGTGTTGTGGTTGTATGTCCATTGCCCAATGGTTGAGGGCTAGGTTTGAATACTACTCCTATGTTTTGTCTCACCACAGGTGTATAACCTGCAGTAAGTGGTTCTATAGTATATAATAACAGCATAGTTAGCAGTATGGGTGAAACTCTCAGTCTCCCCATGGTGCTTGTGTAAAGCAAGTTTGCTGTTTAAAGTCTTGTCAAATTTGTAGTGATTTGGTGCTGGAAAAGTCTAAGTGTATGGTGCAACACTTTAAATGAAGTGGTTCAAACTGTATCTTTGCAAGATTGAGCTGTCTTGGCAATATGTCCGGTGAGTCTATAGAGATTGACCAGTAAATGGTAAGGTCAGGTTGAAGGTGAAGTAGGTGTGTTCTTTATCCTAGTGCAGTCTCTCCTAATGGAGAAGTGGGCTGGCTAATTCCCAAGTGGGGTCCTGTAGACTTGAGTTCCGGACTGCAGCTGGATGAAGACTGATGGTGGGCTATGGTCCACAGTGCTTCTTATGTAGCCTACCCTACCCACATCCATTGTGGGCATGGTATTGTTTCTCTGGAGTCAGTGCACCTAATCTCCAGTGTCTGCAACTGTGGGGCTCTATTGTATAATCTGTGTACTGGTAATTAGCTCCTCCTGTCATCCAGGACAGCCATTCATGACCGTCTAGACAGTTGTCTGAGTGTAGCTTATAAGGTCAATTGATCTCTATAGACTGCTGTGTTGGCATAGCACGCTCTTTCATGTGGGGATTAGGCTTTAGACACTCCATTGTGTTACCCTTACTCTTCTTAGACTTCATGTCTGCTTTACTTGGGGGGTCCCAGTCTTTGACCCTTTCAGAGGCAATAACCTACTGATATATTTACAAATTTGATTGGCTTTATATACATATAAGTAATTCATTATCAGTCACACATGTCTTATGTGTGGATGAAGAGAATTTGTAATACATTTTGAAAATCTTATGTTCTTTTGGTATCTCAATTTTGTTTCTAATTTCTTGAAACTGCACCACACCTAGATGTCTTTCTTAGGATGTGGTGTGCAGGCCTAGGCTTGATAGGGCCTATGCCTGTGGTTTCTCTTGTAAGGGTGATATCATTTTTGTTCCTTACAATCTTGCTGTAGTATTTGGCCTCATGTGGAATAAGCCTGTGTGCAAATTCATTGTTTCTGACAGCCACAACCTTTTTCAGTCTGTCTATGTGCACTGGTCTGGCCACCAATAGATTGGTGTCCAAGTTTTTGAGTTTGGCACTTGTCAAACTAGGTCTATCTACTACAACATATGGTCCCATAAAAAGGGGTTGAAGTTTCTTACACTCTGTGTTGGTCAGGATTCTTGGTATGTTTAGGTACACCATGTCGGTGACCTTGATTTCCTGTGGTGTAAGTTTCTTATCATATCTATCCTTTCTTTCCTTTTGTAGCTTGGCGACCCTTTCTATAGCTTTCCTCCTAGAGGTATCTTGATTTGTTATCATGTTAGCTACATGGTCTGCTACTGTGGATATGTCTTCCTGTATTCCCAGCCCTAAGTCCATTGGGGTGGCTGGGTTTCTTCCATGGAGCAGGAAGAAAGGGGTGAATCCTGTGGTTTGGGATTCAGTGTTGTTTAATGCAAAGGTTATGGGTTCAATAAATGAATCCCAATTGTTTTGGTGCTTTGAGCAGAATGCTCTGAGCGCTGTGCCTATGCTAGCATTGAATCTCTCTACAAGCCCATTTGATTGTGGCCTGTATGGTGAGGAGAATTTATGTTTGATCTTGAGGTGTTTAGTTAACTTTGTGAACTTTGCACCTGTATAACATGTCCCATTGTCTGTTTGAAGAGTGGCTGGTGTTCCATGATGACAAATTATATTCTTGTAGAACTCTGCTGCTGTTGTTTCAGCTTTTAAGTCAGTAGTAGCCCAAGCTGTTGCATATCTGGTAGCATAATCTATGCAGACTTGTATATGTTTGTTTCCCCTGGTAGTTGTGGGAAGTGGTCCCACCGCGTCTAGGTTTAGGAACTTCATTGGTGAAGTCATGTACTCTCTCACTGTCATTGGTGTTTTGTGTGAGTGTACTTGCCTTTTTGCTGTGAGGCATGTGTGGCAGGTGGAAACATATTTTGTTGTGTCTGCTAGCATAGACTTCCAATATACCCTAGGTCGGAGTGCTGACAGCATCCTACTGGAACCAAGATGGCCGCCGGTAGGTGAGTCATGGAAATACTGAAGTGTACTTGTTACCCATTGCTGTGGTATAACAATTTGAAGTGGTACAGTATTGGTTTTTCTCCAATTTATGGGGCATATATGGACTAATGTACCATTTACCAAGGTGTATGTCTGGCCTTGGTTGATGATTCTATTTCCTTGTGCTTTTGGTGCAGGCAAGGTCCCATCCTCAAGATATTGTATGAGGGGCAATAGGTCCTTGTCTTTCCTTTGTTCCAAGCCAAGGTTTGTACCTGAGATGGATGTGTCGGGAATCTGATCCAGTAGTTGATTTATATCTAGCACATGTTGTTTTATTCTGTCTCTTTCTTTTTCTTTTTCATCGACTATTGGCCTATCTTGTGCCTTTTGTTGGGGTGTGTCACTCTTGTTTTGGTGTGTAGGCTCCTTTGGAGGGCCTATTCTCGCCTTGATGGGAGTGGCAACCTTTTTCTTTAAAGGCACACTTTGCTTTTTTTCATTCTTCTTTGTCTCAGAGTTCTTTGACTTAGTAGATGCAGTGTCTTTTGTGACATTTTTCCTGGCAGGTGGGGTTTTAGTAGGTTTGTTTCCTGTGACCTTTTTCTCATTTAGAATAGTTTGTGATTGTGTGGGGGGTTTTGGTGTGCCCTCCTGAATCATTTCTCTAGTCTTTGAGCGTGTGGTCATAGGACACAAATGGTTTGATGCTTCCTCTCCCTGCATTGGTTCAAAGAATCTGACTGATTTAGAAGTTGCTTGAGTAATAGCATATATTGTGTCTTCTGGATCTTCATCATCTGAGTCAGGTGGGGTGAAGGGTGGCTCCTTAGGAGTTGCCTTCACTATCTGATTGAGTGATGAGAATTCAATAGGCTCGAAGTCATTATCTGGAAAGAGTTGTGAGTATTCTCTCTCACAGTGGCAAAACACATAGTGTGTAGATTGCTTCAAGATACCCCTAATGGGTGTCTCTGGCTTTTCAATGGTGTTGGGTGGATCATCCCTTTTGAATGGTACTTTCTTTGTTACTTTTGCAAACTTGGTTCTACTGGCTGCTCTAACTCTCCTTGGTGGGGGTGGAGGGTTAGTCATGGGTCCAGAATCTGGGTATTCTCTTCTAGACATAGCATCTGGTGGTGTGTTATCATCACCTTTCACGTGTTGGATGGTGAATGAAAATTGTTGTATGTCTAGAGCCCATCTGGCCCATCTATGTGTGAGTCCTGTATTGGTTAGTAGCGGGATTAGGGCTGCATGGTCTGTGTATAATTGGAAGTGTCTGGTCTCTAGATAGTGTCTGAAGTGTAATACTCCATACACTACTCCCAGTAGTTCTCTCTCTGTGGTATTGTAATTTCTCTCATGTTTGGAGAGGGTTCTACCTGCAAAGGCTACTGGTCTGAGCACTCCTTCATTATCTCTCTGTGAGAGTACAGCTCCTAAACTCACATTGGAAGCATCAGTTGCCAAACTGAACTCTTTCTCATAGTTTGGATATCTGAGAAGAGCATTGGTACAGAGGGCATGCTTTAATGTTTTGAAAGCATTATCTGCCTCTTCTGTCCAGACAAATGCTTTGAGATGTGTCTGTAGATCATATAATGGTCTAGCAATTAGGGCATAACCTTTGATGAACTTTTTGAAGTATTGGCATAGGCCTGTGAAGGATCTGACATTTTTGACTGATTTTGGTGTTGGGAAGGTTTTGATTGACTCCACCTTTGTGGGAGATGGTTGTAGTCCCATGGGTGTGACTCTCATTCCCAAGAAGTCTATTCTGTCTATGAAGTATTCACATTTTGATTTCTTCAGTTTGAGTTTACCAACTCTTAGGCTGTTGAACACATCTTCCAGGTCATGGAAGTGTTGTTCGATTGATGGTGATAATACCAATATGTCATCTAGGTATGGTAGGGCACATTTGTATTTGAGTTTGTTCAGAATTAATGTGACTAGATGGCAGAATCCCGCAGGTGCGGTCGCTAAACCCATCGGCATCCTTTCGTAGACATATTTTTTGTCATTTGCTATGAATGCGGTTTTATGCTGGTCCTCCTGTCTTATAGGAATTTGAAAAAATCCCTGTTGGGCATCTAGCTTACTGAATACTCTCGGTCTGAGTGACCCTATCATGTCTAGAGTGTCATCGGCCCGGGGTGTAGATAAGGCTTGATTTATCGTGTTTTGGTTCAAATAACGAAAATCTGTGACGAGCCTATGGCCTCCCGATGATTTTTGTACTAAAAAGGATCTGGAAGCCCAGGGGCCCTCAGCACATTCTCTCAGAATGCCCTGTTGTACTAGCCTTTCACACTCTTCCCCTATTGCGGCCTGTTTTTCTGGTGTTTGTCTATATGGTAGGAAATGACATGGTACTGCCTCAGGTTTTACATGTATTGAGTGTGTATACAGGTGTGTGGCACCGATGTCTCCATCTTTTCCTACAAATATATCATCATACTTGGTCAGCAGTGATTCTAATCTATCATGCTGATCTTTGGATGTGAGCACAGATTTTGGTGGAACATTCTCTTCCAATTCTGGCTCGAGGTCATGTGCCTCACTATGTATAGCAGCTATTTCAGAGAGTCTGATTGAGTTGGGTTCAGGGTCAGCATATGTGGACTCACAGTCTGAGTCTGTGTCACTGAATTGAGTTACATCCTCAGGCCGTATGGCTGAGATGGATTGATCAGTGTGTGGGGTTGTGTCTGACACCTGTTGAGGTTTTTCTAAATCAGATTCCTTGACTTCCTGAAATAGAGCTATGATGGCACCCTTTTTGATTTTATGTGGGCGCCTGCTGGTGTTGAGTAACACTAGGGGATGTTTGTTATTTTCCCTGGGGGTTACTGCTGCCCTTTGAACTAGATATGGGGCATTGTTATTTCTTTGGAGGTTATCTACTACTCCAGTTTTGCCTTGCAGTGATTGAGTAGATGTGACCTTACCCAATACTGCAAGTTCAGAGAATGGAGGGATGGTAAAATCCCTCACTGCCCTAATGGGTTTGAGAATTTGTTCAGGATCAACATTAAATTCAATTTGAGATTTTGTAGTGCTTAAGAAATCTGTGCCGAGTACCACGGGCTGTGTGAGGTTGGGTATTACAGCGAATTGGTATTGGAATCTGACACCTTGGATTCTAAAGTTCAGCATAGCTGAATGTCTAACATGACACACCGATCCATCTGCCAAATGGATGTTGATTTTAGATTTTCTCAGTTGGATATGGAATCTCTTTTGGAGATCCATGAGGAATGATTGTCTGACACAGGTGATAGTAGCACCTGTATCAACCAAACATTGTACATCTGAAACATCATATAGATTTGCATTGATAGAGCCATTTTGAAGAAGTACAATAGAAAGCTTGGTACTCTCACCTGTATCCTTTGATGATGAATCTGGTGGGGTGATGTGTATCACTGATGGACGTCTCTGTCTGTTAGATGGTAGATTGGCACTAGCAATTGTCTCTGGTTGGATCTTTGTTAATCCTGATTGATTGTTCGTATTTGGGGTGTCACAGTGCACTGGCCCATCGGCACTGTGACATCCTAGTTTTCCTGGTTCTGTGGGGTGGTTGCGATGCTTGCGACCAGGAGCTTGGAGAGTTGATCCATCACTTGAGGTATTGTTTGGGGGTTACTGTGTTGGTTCCCCTGGTAGCCTCTTGTGTTAGGTTTGTGATCCTCCTGATGTGGGTTGAAACCCTGGTTATAATGACCAGAGTTGCTGTATTGGCCAGAGTTATTAGAACTCTGGTTGCTGTAGGATCCGGAGTTGTTGGATCCCTGATTGTTGTAGGCACCGTTGTTGTTGTAGGATCCACTGTTGTAGTTCCTATGTGGACTGTGGCTCCTACTTTTGGATCCTTGATTATAGGATCCAGAGTTGTTTGAACCCTGGCTGTTGTTGTAGGAACCATTGTTGTTGTAGGATCCAGAGTTGTAGTTCCTATGTGGACTATGGCTCCTACTGTTGGATCCCTGATTATTATAGGATCTGCCATTACTTGGGGTTCTGTCTCTCCTATCACTGTATGAGGAGTCACCATTGTTGGAGTTGGAAGAGCTGTTGTCTTTCCTACTGTTGTGACCCCCCCGGTTGTTGCTGTTGCCCCCCCTACCTCTACCTCTATTGGATTGGTAGTTGGGGTCATAGTTATTTCCTCTATATCTACCGGTAGGGTCTTTTGATATAGCCTTAGCTTCTTGTTGCCTTACATGGGCACTAGACATTAGGTTAACATCTTCATCTGAACTAGTGGTGATTTCCTGGACCTTTTTCTTAGTAGGCTGTGGGTTAGACTCTGCATCCCTTGTTTTCCTAGATCTTTCTTGGGTCTCAACCTCTAAGGCTAGGTCTAGGGCTTGGTTAAAAGAGTCTATTTTCTTGTTCTCAAGAGCTACAGAGATCCAGGGCCTCATGCCTTGGATGAATGTTTTAAATAAGGTGTCGTCCTTTAGGCATTGGGCATTACACGCTTTTCTGAGATACATTGCATAATCAGATACAGGTTCATCTATCTCTTGTGCACGGAGTGCAGTCCTGGAGATAATATTGTCTTGAGTAGCAAAATACTCTTTTAGTTCATGTACTACATTGGACCATGTCAACTTATCAGGTGTGGCACTTTCCTTGAAGGTTTCAAACCAAGCCAATGCTTGTCCTTCAAGGTACTTGGGTAAATATGTTACCATGGTGTCACTGTCTGTTAATTTGTACCTGTCCTTCAGATACTCTGGGAATTTGTGATCAGTAAATAGTGCTGTTGACATGAGTGGTGATGGGTGAGAAAAAGTTTTGGGTTTGGTTACCTCGTGTTGCCTGATCTTCCTGTCGTCATGTTGTTGTCTGTCTAGGATCCTGGTCATGTTGGACATCATGGAGATCATGACATCCTCCTTGGATCCAGAGGCGGATGGTGTGACAATAGGTGTGGTGGTGGGTGTGGGAGGCTGTGAGGTCTGGGATGATACCATCTTCATGAGATCTGCGATCTGTTGTTGTGCCTGTTCTAGGGCCTTCCGATGGTCATCCAATTGTTGACTGAGGATCCTCTCCCTTTCCTTTGAGGCAAGGGCATGAGCATCTTGTTGGGCTCTGTTTGCTTCTAGGGCAGTAACTGCATCTTGGATGGTCTTCTCATAGGCCCTTATCTTCTCAGCCGCCTGATTGGGTTGAGGACCTTCATCAGCGTCGGCCATGGTGGAAGGTGTGGGATCACTGGTGTGTTGTAGGTATCACTGACATGTTGGAGATCACACTGGTATGTGGGAGATCTCACTGGTATGTGGGAGATCTCACTGATATGTGGGAGATCTCACTGTCGTGTGGGAGATCTCATTGATGTATGGGAGACCTCACTGACGTGTGGGAGACCTCACTGATATGTGGGAGATCTCACTGATCGTGTGGGAGATCTCATTGATGTGTGGGAGATCTCACTGATGTGTGGGAGATCTTACTGTTGTGTGAGAGATCTCACTGATCGTGTGGGAGATCTCATTGATGTGCGGGAGATCTCATTGATGTGTGGGGGATCTCGCTGGTGTGTGGGAGATCTCATTGATGTGTGAGAGATCTCATTGATGTGTGGGAGATCTCACTGATGTGTGGGAGATCTCGCTGATGTGTGGGAGATCTCATTGATGTGTGGGAGATATCACTGATGTGTGGGAGATCTCACTGATGTGTGGGAGATCTCATTGATGTGTGGGGGATCTCATTGATATGTGGGAGATCTCACTGTCGTGTGGGAGATCTCATTGATATGTGGGAGATCTCGTTGATGTGTGGGAGATCTCACTGATATGTGGGAGATCTCACTGATATGTGGGAGATCTCACTGATGTGTGGGAGATCTCACTGATGTGTGGGGGATCTCATTGATATGTGGGAGATCTCACTGATATGTGGGGAGATCTCACTGTCGTGTGGGAGATCTCATTGATGTGTGGGAGATCTCGTTGATGTGTGGGAGATCTCACTGATATGTGGGAGATCTCATTGATGTGTGGGGGATCTCACTGGTGTGTGGGAGATCTCATTGATGTGTGAGAGATCTCATTGATGTTTGGGAGACCTCACTGACGTTTGGGAGACCTCTCTGACGTGTGGGAGACCTCACTGACGTGTGGGAGACCTCACTGACGTGTGGGAGACCTCACTGACATGTGGGAGACCTCCATGACGTGTGGGAGACCTCACTGACGTGTGGGAGACCTCACTGACGTTTGGGAGACCTCACTGACGTTTGGGAGACCTCTCTGACGTGTGGGAGACCTCACTGACATGTGGGAGACCTCACTGACGTGTGGGAGACCTCACTGACGTGTGGGAGACCTCACTGACGTGTGGGAGATCTCACTGGTGACCTTGGTGGGTATGGTGTCAAGGTCAAGGTCACTGGGTGGGTGGAGTGGGTCTTACTGTGTGTATGATTGTTCTTAGTTGCGGTACCAGCTTTAATTTACTGTGTGCATGATTGTTCTTAGTTGTGTTACCAGCTTTAATTTTTATGAGCCTGTGAGAGATGGGATCTTAGTAGGATGTTCTCCACCACTTTGTCATACTAGTAATTGGCATGATCAAGTTGTCATATGAGAAATATCATAAGACTAGTGGTATATAGTGTAAATACATTAAGCTCTCATAAAATAGTGTTATTTCCAGTTGTCACTGGTTTATTCAGCTTTAGGCAACATGTAAGAAATATCAATCATACAGTAGTCATTATGTAGGTAATTTGTACATACAGTAAATATACAATAGTTCATAGAGTATAATGTTCAGTTCCACTCCACCTGTGAGGTAACAATAATACAATGTCCAGCATAGTTCTAGGTGGGTTCCCACACCTAGCCCCTGGCCTGCTGCTTAGAGGAATAATGTAATAATGAATAACTTTACCCTCTGGTGGATGTCTTGAGGAAGATAGCCTCTGGCCACTAATGATGGAAACCAATGCCTGTCTAGCATAGTTTCACCATAGTGCAGTGGTATAGCAGGTAGCAGGAGATGACTGGAGATGTTACCTCTGGAGTGGTTCTTGGTGTTCTGCCTGACTAGGAGTGCAGCCAGGCTATTTGTAGCAAATCTTGGAAAAGCACCTCCAGACTGACTGGAGCCAGTAGCATCTGCCTAACTCTACAATTGTTTGAGGGGAGTCTTTCATGTGTCACAGGGGGACAAAGGACCCCCATGGACGCCGCTGTGTCCCCCTTTGTCTTGGTCGGTTCTGCATCTTCAGACCCTCATAACTCGGTTGTTTATGCGTTTATAACCGCCATTTTGCGCATGCGCGGAGTTGAATATGCCAAGTTTATAATGCCCGCTGGATAGGCGCGTAACTCGCGCTGGTTTGTCTGTAGTGCATTCGGAGGTCGATTCAGTCTCCATAGCGTAACTTCCTTAATAATGGGAGTTCCGCCTTGATCTTGGGCTCATTCTAACCGTCTAATTATGGGCTTTTCATAAATGCTTGATATTTGACCTAGGTTGCTCAGGAGCGACGCTAGAGCGACCGGAAGGTTATGGCGTCGTGCTTATGTAACCCATTGTTCAGTCATTAG
This sequence comes from Acholoe squamosa, assembly GCA_949317995.1. Lineage (NCBI taxonomy): Eukaryota > Metazoa > Annelida > Polychaeta > Phyllodocida > Polynoidae > Acholoe > Acholoe squamosa. The sequence goes on along the minus strand of OX439044.1, from coordinate 42,366,994 downwards.
GATGCTCAGACACTCATGACGGCGTCTGTGGTGCCCAGGCACCCCTAACGGCCGTTTGCATTCACTTACAAGTTATTAGTTTGTGCACTGAACCATGAGGTCGCACACTGAGACCCTCATTTTTATTATATTGTGCAGTGAACCACTAGGTCGGACCCTTTGATGTCATAAACTCTGTCTAACTGACTTGGTTTGGTGTGCAGTGGGGCATGAACGCTCTTATACAAAGTTTGAGCGCTCTTATAGCTCTTAGAACCAACCTATGTATTAATTTCATAGATATTTTTTGATTAATACAATAATATGTTAGAATTTATGGAATAATAAAATGGTATATCATACTACCAGTATAGAGGACGGTGAAAATATCTAGGATCACCGCGACTCAAACCCAGCTCTCTCCGGGGGGGGGGGGGGGGGGGGGTGAATCCATTGAACTCAAATCTATTGTTGGCATTAGTGCATTCCCTCTTTTATTAGCGGGTAGTTCTTTTTATATGTTTTTGAAATTAACTCTTCATCAGTTAAGCATGGTTTTTGTAGGCAGTTCAAGTATCAGTACAGCTCTATGGAATGGATTCTTGACACATTTTATTGCAAGACATGAGGGCATTTTGCTTACGCATATTCTTTCTTTTCAAAGATACAGAATTAATAGAATGCTGGTTATATAATGAGAATTATTGACACGCATAGCTCAACTTTACAATCACACAGCATATGGATTGAAATAGTGTATTTGTATGAACGTATTTTGGTAAGAGGTACACTGGGTATGGCCAGAATACACTCACTTACTGACCGAAGACCTTTAGGGTATAGATGCACCGTGAGTCGGACACTTTGTGGATTGATAGACACAGATAATAATGGTAATTTCCGCTCGTATTGCCGACCACATAATATACAAGATAATTTGTTATTACATCCAACAAACTGAAGAAAATTAGTATAATAATCTGCCTCACACATTATAACCGTTAGAACATGATGTGTATTCACTATAATTATTTTGGAGCAATGATTTGGGAGAGAAATAGGAAACCTGGTCGGCTGATTTAAGTTGGAGTGGTACTTTTGTTATACTCCAATAGCATGTCTATGCTTACCTTTGACAAGCCTCCTATTTGAGCTCATATCTCAGTGCGCTGCTGCCACCTGGGTCAGGTAGGATGAACCGCATTGGCAGGGCCGCTATGTTCTCTGTGAATGTAGGCTGGAAACCTACCCCTGAATTCCGCTCCCGCTACTCTCCCACTACATATAGTAGTTATACAGACCGCAGATGCCCAGCGTACTGTGAATGGGCCGCCTAATGGTAATTTGGAAGAGTATTAATACCATAGCATTTCGTGTACATGCAACGTACGTACCTGTCCTATAGCTGATATCATCCACCGTTTATCTTTACATGAAAGCATGTATTTAAATTGGCCATCAATGGATTTGTCTAACCACACCAGTGGACATTATTCAGAGGTGGCATGTAGACAGCATGATGACATTAAACCAATCTTTGAACAAAAACAATGTGTCTGACTCTGGTACATTTCTCCTCTCGGGTGTCCGACTCTAGGTGCAATTCGGTCCCACGTGTCAGTCCTTGCTCATGTACCTGAATTGTTCCAAACACTCCATTTCCAATATGAACTCACAGATCTGAAATTTCCAACAGCGTAGAACATGTAGGAAGAGCCAGCACAACTGCGGATTGATATGTAAAGTAATGCACTAAGGCCGTGATCCCTGTATCTATTCCTTGTTTAACTGCTCTAAGATAGCTGAATTTAATATAATAGATTAATTACCTGAAGTAGTCACGTGACCCGATGTGCCCGGGATTTGTGCACTTCCTCAGTTAAGCCTACAGTCGTCATGTAATAAACGCATTGTTCCATAGGTTCTTCTTGATTACAGTGATAACGATCATAAACATCAATGAATATATGCATCAGTAACAATAGAGTGTAGGACTGCTTATGAAAACTTGAGGAAAATTATCATTATCAAAATTAGCCAAACCAATTTGGCAGAGAAACGCTCTTTATATTAATATATATATGCGACCATCATATTCAATTAAGATCTCAATACTTGTAAACATAGAGGAATAGGAACTGGACTCATAAATTGAGGAAAACTTGTAGTGAACACCACATAAGAGCACCACAAGGGAGGTACGCAGATCAAGTAATACCTGGGAGATGTCATCACATAGGGAATGAAAGGCAAGGATATAATAGCCTACAAGATGATAGTTATAGTGTTACAATCGAGATTATAATCATGCCATGATCGACAGAGAATAATGTAGATATCACCATTTGTTGTGTCAACAATAACATTTCAGTTTGAATGTTGTAAACCCATTTTCCTTCTGAGATATTTCTCGTTAACTAAGGAATTAAACGTTGGACTGGTATTTATTCACTTGATAACAAAGTATGTCTGTGTGTTGACAATCATGATAGTTTGGACGAGCTCCCTGTAAAAGAGGGAGCATTTATATGGCAGTTTTACATGATATATTTGAATCAACGTACTTTAAGATGTGTCTCACTAGTGCTTCCATGGAAGGAGTGTATACGGGTAAAATACCTTCAAAGTTCATGATATCATGATGTAAGATTTAGGCTCTTGGTATCCACATTGTGCTGGTGCCATATCCCCAATATTTAGCTAATATATGTATATATATATCTTCCAGTACACAGCAAAAATGGTGTTTAGTTTTAAACATGTTTAGAGCTAAACATGTGTAAAACCTAAACATATAGGTCAGTGAGGTGTCTCATCAACCACACATTTAGGAAATAAACACTTGTATTCTAAATGCATAAACATTTTTGCTAAACATGTTTAGACGTTTAGAGTTTAAACTCTTAAAATTATAGGTGTTTAGATTTAAACATCAAGATATTTAGATACTTAATGTCAAGTAGACATACCAGGTAGCAGCACTACCTTTAAATGGACTATCTGAAGACAATCCCAATCAATTGTCATGGCAACTGTCCCCTAACCCAAGTTTATCATGGTTACAGTTCATAGAATGTCATGTGAATGGAAACAGCAATAGAAAATATACTAAGTTCTTCTTAAACCACCATCACTAGCATAGAATAACCAATGATTTCTATAACTGACACCTCTCAATCTAATACAGTATGTACATATTTGTTTATGTACCCATCTGCCCATAGCTGACATCTTTGGATGCTTTACTGACTGATGTCCCCCAAAAAGTAAATGAGCAAACAAATAAAACCTAAAAGATAATCCTTTATTTCCTTAATGGTTACCTCTGCGAACACCACATTTCATCAACTCATTTTGACATCTAAACACAAAATTTCATAAACAAGTTAACACAAAATTCCAGACCTTAACACATAGATTTCTAAACAATTGAGCTAATCATGTTGTTTGGTTAAACATGTTTAGGAAAATTATGTGATTACAAAAACGTTGCAAGAATATGCTTAGAAATGTGTTTATGATCACCATTTTTGCAGTGTATTTTTGGAAAACTTTCGCAATCAACATAACGTTAATATGATGTATCTAAGGCATGTCATAACAAGAAGTAATACAAACATGTAAAAGTCGTTTATAAGACCACGTAGAAGTCATCACATTTGGAATGCAAGGCAAATGTTATCATTTTGGAAGCTGCGCACTATGTGGAGGATATACATGGTCAGCTGATTTAATGTACAGGCAAAATAACAGCACATGTTGATAATATATCTATCAGATCAGAGCCCATCCCAGAGATCAGATCAGGTTTTGTCTATAATGGGACCAGGTGGAATAACCCAGAGAAATCAGCGTATATATACAGCATCGTATAATTTATACCAATATCATGGGACATTTTTATCACTGTAACCATGCATATCCAGGTCATTCATTATACACGTCTGGGTTGAACATTTACCACTTTTATTTTGTTATTGCTAGACAGTCCACGTAACGTGGCTCTAACAGCCAGCCTGTATGATATAATTTGATATGATAATTGGAAACCTACAGAAAACGTCATTGTATTCTTGTGAATCTCTATCACTCCGAATCTTCTTTGAACCAGCATCAGTTCCAGAAGGAAATAACAACGTGCTTGGCACTGACTGTACATGGCATATATTTTTTTTCTAGAAGTGACCATCCACTGGTCAATATTCCAGACAGTTGCAATCAAATAATAGGGATTGTAAGTGAATGGAGGACCACATTGCTGATGTTTCCTGTACGCCCCCAAAGTAATTCAGGGAACAACATCTATATGCTAGTTCTTTTGGCATACATCTAAGCTTAATTTGGCTCTCACTTCAGCTCGAATCCTATCATTTCTTCCTTCCTCTAATCTCAAAATAAGATAAATAAATGAGGTTCTTATTTCAAGGTACCAGTCTCGAGTCTCTTCCAGTGGCGTCCACCATGGAAGCTACCAATGGCTCTGTGCTCCTCGATGCGCATGCGCCAGCACATGCGTTGTCGCTGGCAGTGGAAGAGACATGCGCAGTGAGTGTGGCATGACTGGTTCCAGGTATTGGATCCTGTACTACTGCTGTAAAGGACGTCTCTTCCATTGACATGGTAAGGGCCAGGTTGTCCACCGGCACAAGTCCATCTGGTTTTGCTGTCTCCTCGTCTTTCACTGTGCTGCCATAGTGTGGGTTCTCCACAACCTGTTTGTAAGATTAGAATGGACAATCATAGCTTTAAGATGTTTATGAGAATGAAAAAGAGACCTTTGCACTCTGTGTTATTGACAACAGTCGACTTCCCTTTTATTCTAAAGAAAATAAAACAGATTAAATCATATAGAATACTCTGGCCACTGTCATATATTATGGAAAAGTCAGTGCTCACTTTCATCAAGTATGTGCTGTGCGAGCAACACCTCTACTCTTGATTTAAATCACACAGAGATTACTCTGATACAACACTCTGTGTCCGCATGTCACACATTAAATTATATCAACTGAGGCCTCAGAAATGTCTTTAGTCTTTGTCGTTTTTGGGTGTCTTTTTTTTTTTTTTGTTTTTTTTTTACCTAAAGTGCTGGTTCCATAGGAGTAAATCGGTCGGATGAGCACTAATCCGACCGATTTTTTTCTATACTTTTGATATATTATAAATGGTCGGATTAGGACTATTCCGACCGATTTTATGCCTGTGGAACCAGCGCTTAAGCCTTTAGAAATAATTTAGTACCGAAGTTATGATTCTAAGTCGATTTATATTTCAGAAATCTCAAGCTTATGTTATTCCTTATCACCTGTGATTTGCGATTACTAGCTGAGATTCCCGCCAGGGGCAGGTCTTCCTGTTCACTGGGTGGTCTGTGGGTGAGGTACAGATAGAGGTTAACACCTATAAAGAGGGCAATACTCAATATAGGCACACCAACATCCACCCACAGGGGCCAGTCTCCAGGTCCAGCACCGATATTCTCCACATCTCCAGCTTCTTCAGGCTTTTCCACAGTCGCCATGATCTTATCATCAGTAGAAACACTGGAAAGGGGACAAGACAGGAAATTACTACAAGTGCTTATTAGTGTGGATCGTTAAGCACTGACCTGTACCTAACCAGAACACTTAGCATCAAGCAGACAGGGGTTAATCACAATCGCCTTTTGCATTTGCATTGTAATTATTTACACGCAGACGAAAGAAAAGGTAGAAGAGTGACTTAGGATGGAATGGCTCTTCACCTCGGTGCGAGGCGGCTGTTTGTCAGTTTAAAAAACTTCTGCTCTTCTGACTGCGCTAAACAGGCAATCAATTTACAAACAGCCAAGGGAATGACATATTCTCTTGCCTGTAGGTATAAGGCAACCAGTAATGAAAGAAATGATATTATGGCTTTTTAACGGACCAATCTACATCAGAACCTGTAGTACAGTGGTAGCAAGTTGGCATGGCATATACAAGGTCCAGTGTTCAGGCGATATGTAAATATACCTGTCTTCAACATATATGCATATAGGAAAAATATTATATGTCTACTGGGGTTAGGATACAGCTTTTAAAAACCTGCCCCAACCTGTTGCAACATCAGTGGATCCATACCAATTCTGCCAGACTGTATCGTGCAGTCAGGGCACGTCCAAGACTGTCCAGAGCAGTGCTGCCCAGTGATCTCTGCATTGCATTAACTGCTACAGGCTAGCTGCCCATGATGCACCTAGCAAATTGCTAATGACTAGAAAGGGCTATTCTCCAGAAACTGGTAAGTATACCTAGCCCTAAGACTTACCTTATCCTCAACCCTTCACTTACCTAGTGATGTCTGCAGAGAGTTGTGTATCCCTGTCCTCCAGTATACGACCTCATCCTCGTAGCTTAAAGTGGCTGTTTAGCTCGTCGCCTCTCACATGAACGGTCGAAAATCATAGAAGGTTTGCATATGAAGAATTTGGAGGTATTCCAGCCCCTACTCTTCGAATTTTAGTTTCCCCCTCTATTTTTATGGCTCAAAGTGTCAGGCTGGATGAGATCTTTGTGTTACATAGGGGTTTTGATGGTCCCATATGAATATTTTGGGCTCCAGGGGGGTAAAATGGGCCCAAAATTGTCTGGGCGAAATTGTGTCTGGGCGAATGACATTTAGGGGCCTAAGTTACGAGCCATATTGGGGGCTTCATTTCCTACAGAAACAATCATCATACCTCCATGAAAATCTCAGGTCCAGACTATTTCGACCTGTAGATTAAGAAAATCACATTATCATTTATGTCAGATGTGTCCTTGCTATCATAAAAGAAGCATACTTATAAGAATTATTTTTCATGATTCTGGGCACATGTCTGGACGAATGACATGTGAGGCCCCATATGCACACTTTCTATGATTTGTGACCGAACACTGCTGACACAAGATAACAGAGTATTTATATCACTTGACTAAAATGTGTCTATTCAGGCTTATTAGGTCAACAACATTCAATGAAGTTAAAAATGACTATGGTAGCCGTATGGCATACCAGAAAGGTCATTGAACAACCAATCGTTACACAGAATACATATCCCTTCGTCCAATCAGGTCGCTCCTTCTGTATGTGTTTTAGCAATCTGAATATACAGCCATAGCCAATCAGATCCCTCCTTTCACAGACTGTTCCCTCTAAAACATACCCGATATTCAGACAGCGGGACCGTGTGTATGTTGACTGAGTATCGTCTGTGTCCAAGGGTGGAGCGTACTATGGGAGGGGAACGGGAGTTGGAAATTTGATAATTGCACATCAAATATGAGGTGATCACATCTTAAATGATGTGATCGGCCAAGATAAGGATCTATTTCATAATTCTACATAAAACAATTCAAGAATAACACATGATTTCAATGTGATCCGAAGTCTTAAAATTTTCCCTCCACTTTTGAATGGGGGTTCCCTAGAAGCTCTGTTCCGTGACAGAGCTGCTTATAGTCTGTGAGTCATGTACAATGGTGGTCATCATTATGAAGGGGGAGTTAAGTTTGAGGGATGGGGGCATAACAAATTTTGACTTCTCTTGGGGGGCTTTAAAATAATTACCCTCTTTTTACCAAATAAGCCTGGACGCCTCTAGTTCTACAGACGCGAAAATTCTCCATGCCTCTGGCATGGGGGGATGCAAAACATTTTGACTGCTGTGATGGGGTATAAAAAATTGCGCCCACCAGGTAACCCCCCCTGAAGTGGTCATTATTTATCAAAAGGGTACCAGTACAGTAGGAAGATAAACAGGGGGCAGGGCAGTGGTGGGTTTTCACACGGACGGGCAAAAATTATCTAGCCCAGGGTATGACGGGGAAAGAGGCCCTTTCAAGCCTTTGGGGTAATATGGCCCGTAGGGAGTGATCAGTTTTTAACAACATGATGGGTCTGCACGTGCACATGCGGTAAAAATAATTTGTGCCCCCCCTCGAGGGCCAAAATTGTTTTGACCAACCTTCCCCTAAACAGAGGGCCGAAAATTGTGTGTGAATGAGCTCTTTTGACCTACAGTAATGCATGGGCTTTTTCACTGAAAAAAAAAAAAAACAGATGAAATTATTTTGACCCCTCCCTGGTCAAAGGGGTTGAAAAATTCTGACCCCCTCTGGTCAATGGGTCAAAAAATTCTGTCCCCCCTTTCAAACCCAGCAGGCCCCTCTGTTGTTAAAAAATGATCACTCCCTTCGCTCTTATGTCTATTTAAGGGCCAACTCATTTATTCCCTGGTGCATCATTCCACATGCTTAATTATCCAATGTTTAGGATGGGTCATTTTGCAAAATCAGTTCTTGTTTGGGGGGGGCTTGATTAATTTTGGCATAGTGGTGGGGGGGGGCTCAGAAAAAAATCTGCCAATCTGCCAAAATCCATCAAGGCCCTGCCATGGCTATAAAAGGTATTATTGTAGGTTTTTATGATTAGATCAGATGAGAAATAGTTGACTTATCAGACATTCAATATTTTATAACTGTTAAGATCATGATGATCAATTCTAGATAATAAGAAATAAAAGGGACCTGAAATGTGCATGGTTTGTTAGATAGCAATTTAAAGGGGTTAAAAGTGTTAGCTAGAGTGCTATATGATGAAGGAGTCAATTGTTTAAGTACAAGCCTGTTAGGAGCCGTCAGCAATGTGCTTAACCCCTACATTGTTGTAGTGTTAGAAAAACTTGATGAGATCATGAATATTTATTTCACTATCTGAACTGCAGTACATATAATTGGTCAGAATGACATGATCACCAAATTTTTTCATTTGACCAAAGATGACTTCCTATTGTTTAATATTGCTGGATGAAATTCACAGAGGGAATATCTGAAGGCCCTGCCATGTACCTATGAACCTCTCTGATCACCAAATCTAGTAGTTATAGCCTTCAGAGCGATCCTGGTGGCAGTCCCCATCCCTACAACTAGTGCATGTTTTTCACACTAATCAAGGAATTCAACAAGGTGTCAAACTCATGGACTAGACTGTCAGCCTAGCCGTAAGGAATATTCTGATAGAATGTTTGACAAAAGGCTGGGCATTTTATCCCGTAAGTCAAAAGGCTGGGGTAAAAGGCCCACAACGATGGGCCAAAAGGCCCATGAATCTATTGATACTAAAGATAATGTTCATGTAAAGAGCCTGTGAAGCTGTGGGAATAAAGTGGAGTGAAGTATTAAGTTTCCTTGATAGTCGATGAGGCTATTTGGTATAGGTACTACTGGGGTTTAACCAGGGTTATAATAGCGTATACATAGTGATGACTCACTGCACTGCCTGATAATATGAAGTCCTCCAATGGCAGTGAATGGAAAAGACACCATGGCCCTTTTTCTGTATTTATAAATGAACACAATTAAGTGTTTCTAAATGGACCAAACGATGCCCACAATACTCTTTCTATGTTGTAAGAGAAATATTCTATAGGATTGCAACCAACAATTATTAAAAGAGAATGATGTATATATTATCCTTAATTTATTTCTGCATGAATTCTCATTAAGTGGCATTTCTGATTATTCAGACAGTTACTACTATGGAGATAAAGCATATAAACGATTTTTATAATCTCTCAAACATAAGTCACTTTTATAAATTAAGTTAGATGATGAAACGTTATATTAAGAGTGGTTAAGTATGTTGAATAATGTATGCCTATACATTTAAAAACATTTTTATCCATTCCAATTGTGAATAAATGGCTTCCTTTTTACTTAGTCACACCTTTGGACCTCATCCTAAACTCTCAATGAGAAATGCAAAAAAATTTATAATGAGCATAACGATTATTTATCAACCTCAGAACTTCTCCTCAAAGCACATGTAGAAATAGAATTCATCCGATTACTTACAAACCATTTCTGATCAATTATTAAACTATATAAACATTTATAAATAATCTTCCAACTCCATTTAGAAATACTCTTCGTCTCACGAATTCGCTTGAAAAACAGAAAAAGGCCCCATATAGCACATATTGTAGCCAAAGAGAGAAGAATGTTGCATTCATGGTCCAATCTGTAGGTATACCTCCTTACTTCCATAGCAATTCTATGTTTATACCAGAGATACCCATATCCCACTGCATCGATACTGCAATTCAGTTATGCACGTGCTATAGGGCTTTCCCACTCTAGGGACTGCTCTTTGAGTGAGGATGTACAACTGAGCAGTCACTCACTAGAGAACAGTATCTAGGCTTAGGGCTGACCCATTTAGATAAAATCTCCCTACCACTGATAAATATAGTAATTACTTTTATTGATGGCACCAAGATATTGATACCAAGAATATGACCTATCACATTGTCCAGACATAATCACACAAAAGTTCATATTTTGGTCAAAAATCACTGACAAGTGGAAATGGGGTCACTGTTTCTATGCTCTACATAGGAGTGTTTATACCCCCTACTCCCACACGGCTATGACTGGGTGGCGCTAGAAGGGGAATGCTCTATTGCCTAATTCATTGACCGATCACCCTAAAATTATCTGTTATGGCATGGGAAAGAAGAATTTTGCATTCACGGTCCAGGATCATTTGGGACAGATATTAAAAAGCTGCTTGTCCTAAACAGCTGGACAGATATCTTTAATACTGCTTGCCCGACACAGCAGCGACTGTACCTATGAGATGAATGACCGAATCTATGAGGAGGGTCGAGGAGGAAATTTTTTTTTGCACTGTCTATGGGAGAAGGGAGCTACAACTAAGGATTGGACTATGAAAGCGAAATTCTTCTTTTGTAAGCTACTATAGGCAATTTCAGGGTGCTCGGTCAATTAATTAGGCAATAGAATGTGTATATCTGAATTGCGGTATCGATGCGGTGGGATATGGCTGTCTTCAGTATAGACATAGGATTTCTATGGGAGAAGGGAGCTACAACTAAGGATTGGACCACTGTCAGGAGCCAGCTTTTCAGCCCACCACCAGCTACATGGAGGACTTCATATTATCAGGCAGTGCAGTGAGTCATCGCTATACTCCATTATAACCCTGGTTAAACCCCAAGGCAGTGGTACCTATACCAAATAGCCTCATGAACTATCAAGGAAACCCGATACTTCACTCCACTTTATTCCCACAGCTTCACAGGCTCTTTACATGAACATTATCTTTAGTATCAATAGATTCATGGGTCTTTTGCCCCATCTCTATGGGCCTTTTACCCCAGCCTTTTGACATACGGGATAAAATGTCCAGCCTTTTGTCAAACATTCTATCGGAATATTTCTTACGGCTAGGCTGACAGTCTAGTTCATGTGTATGACACCTTGTTGAATTCCTTGATTAGTGTGAAAAACATGCAGTAATTGTAGGGATGGGGACTGCCACCAGGTTCGCTCTGAAGGCTATAACTACTAGTTTTGGTGATCAGGGAGGTTCTTAGGAGCATGGCAGGGCCTTCAGATATTCCCTCTGTGAATTTCATCCAGCAAATCTGGTAGGATCAGGAGACTCATACATAACACAGACGGCAATATTAAACAATAAGAAGTCATCTTTGGTCAAATGAAAATTGGTGATCACGTCATTCTGACCAATTATGTGTACTGCAGTTCAGATAGTGAAATAAATATTCATGATCTCATTAAGTTTCAATAACACTGCAAGAATGTAGGGATTTAAGTACATTGCCGATGGCATGTACCAAAACAATTGACTCCTTCATTATATAGTACCTCAGCTAACACTTTTAACCCCTTTAAATTGCTATCTAATAAACCATGCACATTTCAGGTCCCTTTTATTTCTAATTATCTAGAACTGGTCATGATGATCTTAACAGTTATGAAATATTGAAAGTCTGATAAGTCAACTATTTCTCATCTAATCCAATCATAATGAAAACCTAAAATAATACCTTTTATTGCCATTGGGGGGGGGGGCTTGATGGATTTTGGCAGATCAGCAGATTTTTTTCTGAGTCCCCCCCACCACTATGACAAAATACATCAAGACCCCCCCCCCCCCAATAAGAACTGATTCTGCAAAATGACCCATCCCAAAAATCGGATAATTAAGCATATATGTGGAATGATGCACCAGGGAATAAATGAGTTGGCCCTTTAATAGACATATGAGCTAAGGGAGTGATCATTTTTCAACAACAGGGGGGCTGGTGGGTTTGAAAGGGGGGACAGAATTTTTTTCAACTCATTGACCAGAGGTGGTCAGAATTTTTTCAACCCCCTTGACCAGGGAGGGGTCAAAATAATTTCACCGTTTTTGTTCTCAGTGAAAAAGCCCATGCATTACTGTAGGTCAAAAGAGCTCATTCGCACACGATTTTCAGCCCTCCGTTGGGGGGGTTGGTCAAAAAGATTTTGGTCCTCGAGGAGGTGCAAATCTTTTCCTGCGCGTCCATGTGCCGACCCACCAGCAACCCCCCAATGTTTTTAAAAAATGATCACTCCCTACAGGGCATATTACCCCAAAGGCCTGAAAGGGCCTCTTGCCCTGTCCTACCCTAGGCTAGATAATTTTTGCATGTCCGTGTGAAAACCCACCATCTCCCCGCCACCTGTTTATCCTACTGGTACCCTTTTGATAAATAATGAGCACTTCAAGGGGGGTTCACCTGGTGGGTTTTTTGCCTGGATGCAATAACAATTTTTTACGCCCCCCGATCACAGCAGTCAAAATTTTTGTGTCCCCCCCATGCTGGAGGCCCGGAGAATTTTCGCGTCTGTAGAACTGGAAGCGCCCAGGTTTTTTTTCATCTGGGAGTGGCAATTTTTGATAACAGGGTGGGTGGTGGGTTTGGGGACCCCTCTAAGGGGGGGACGAAAAAATTCAGACCCTTTTAGGGGGGGCAGAAAAATGTCGGCAAAAAAGCCCGCGCGCCGCTAGAGAATAAAACGAGGGAAGAAAAAATTTCAGACCCCTCCGGGGGTGGGACAAAAAAATTCTGACCCCTCAAGGTGGCCACAGATGGGCCAGACTCTAGTGGTAACTAAGGAGTACCCTCCAGATCTGATTAGGATCATCAAACATGTTTGATATTCTCCGACTCGATAGGACATACTCGCAGACGTCCCCAATCCTCCCAGTCAGGCCTGTCTGCGGTCGCCTTCAGGGGGGGCAGAAAACTTTTCGTCGTGAACGCGCGGAATTTCACCAAACGACCCTGTTGTTGAAAAATCACCCACTCCAGTGATTTTGAATGAATATTGGTTTGTCATTTTTCATGATATACATTTTATTAACAAACGATGCCTTACTAATATGCGTGTACATATCATATATACATGTACTCTCTTTGTGAGAGCTGAAATCAAAGATTTATTCAGAGACCTCGTTGAGTCTGTACTTTAGACACCCGGGTTCGCTTACTCACCAAAAGGCCTGTGCATAGCCTACATAAATATAACTTGAAAGGTGATGTCTGATTGGCTGGCCTATTTCGAACTATGTTGTAGACGGAGCGACCTGATTGGATGAGGGGATATGTATTCTGTGTTACGATTGGTTGTTCAATGACCCTTCTGGTATGCCATAGTAGCCAGGCAGTTAAACTTAGCAACGAAATTATAAACTTAAAATTCTAAATTCCATATATAGAACCCGGAAATAGACCTTTAGAATTCAGAATAAGTAAAATCACTGTTTGTACTATTTTTTGGCATGGGTTCTCTTAACCTCCATATATCATACAAATGTCTACCAATGAATGTGTATCAGTCGGCCTTTTTTGCTACTTTTACATAAACTCAACAATTCTGACGTGTAAAAGAAACAATTTTAAAATCAAGGAATACAGGATTTTCTTTTTAGGAAGTTGTAACCGATACCTCAGTTTTCAGGGCCTCACAATTTCAATGATGAGCTCAATGAAATTGGCAAATTCACTCTTTTATAATTATCACTGCTTCCTGGCAGCAGATGTTTAATGAATATACAGCAATATCAAGTGGTATATAAAATGGACACTTTTAAACACGTAAGTACATAGCATTATGCAGGTGGAAATCTTTGTAGGGTAGAGTTCTGGCAACATGGCTGATTAGGACACAAAGACTCTGCCGATTATGAATGTCCATGTTGTCACTGCTTTTGAGCATGGGCAGGGGCTCAAAAGCTAAGATGGCTGCCAAAATATCGGTATTCACTCCGCACTTCATGGAACCTACTGAAATTCCAATGAGCCCTACTCTGCTAATTTGGAAACAAGGAATCTTTGGTGTCATTGGTTTGTTGCTAGGACACATGTATTTCAACTGCACTAGTTTCCAATTATTAAAAAAAGGTTTGTTTCTGACAGTATTTAAATGCTTCTTACAATGCATTACTGAATAAACACGACCAAACAAAAAAAAACAAAACAAAAAACAGACTGGCGACCTTGCCTGGAAAAGTAATGAATTCCAATATTACCTAACCCACTCAACAAAAAAACAAGGTGTCATTGGTCAGTTGCTGAAGCTATAGTAATTACCTAGCAACATCGTCACTGCATAGCAACGGACTGGTAACCTCACCTGGAAAGGCATGTATGTGACCAGCCATTAGATACCTTGACTAGAGAAGTGGATTGAAATCATACCTTACCTGCCCTAACAGGCATCCATTGTAGTCACTGGTTTGTTGGTAGAGGTGGTGGTGGCCTAGCAACATCACTTTTGCATAGCAATTTGTAACCTCATCTAAAAGGGATGATGTGTGTCTTGCCATTAGAATCCTGCACTAGAGAAGAGAATGAACCCGAAATCCATTAAAGCGGCAACAAAGAACATATTGGTGCCATTAGTTGGTTGATACAATTATCAGATGCCTAGTAACAGAACTTTTATTGACTGTTCAACTGACTGGTGGCCTTGAAAAAGAGGGTACATGGAATGACCTCAGAATCCTCGTCTAGAGAAGTCAATTCGAATGATACATGAATCAATTAAACAGGAAACAAGGTATTTATCAGTGCTATTGGTTTGTTGCTAGCTGTTTCTATTGCTACTTCTGGTTGACTTTTTAGTACTTATAGTTTCAGTTATTCACTCTTCATAGAAGCTAATTGGAAGCACATGCAAATGATAATGAGAGAATCCAAAGGAAATGGCCATTCTCAGGCTCTGTAGTGACACAACATTGTAACGCCTCATTTTTTATTTGAAATTAAAAGGTGTCAAAGAAGAAACTGTCATCCGGCTGACAGAGCAAATCAGATGTTTTCGCAATTAGATGAATGCATTGATATCCATCTTCAATTAAAAGGAGTGCTGTCAGCATACCTAGTTATTGTCTCAACCTGTTAAATTTGATAAAACTTTTCAAGGAATATTGGTGAATGGCACTTGCATAAAACATGATCAGAAGCTTAATCATTCTTTTAAAATAAAGTGAAAGATATGGTCACAAATCATAGAAAGTGTGCATATGGGGCCTTACATGTCATTCGCCCAGACATGTGCCCAGAAAAAGAATTCTTATAAGAATGCTTCTTTTACAATAGCAAGGACACATCTGACACCAATGATAATGTGATTTTCTTAATCTACAGGTCAAAATAGTCTGGACCTGAGATTTTCATGGAGGTATGAAGATTGTTTCGGAAATTAAGCCCTCAACATGGCTTGTAACTCAAATGTCATTCTCCCAGGCACAATTTCGCCCAGACAATTTTGGTCATTTTGGGCACATTTTACCCCCCTGGAGCCCAAAATATGCATATGGGACCATCAAAACCCATATGTAACATGAAGATCTCATCCAGCTTGACACTTTGAGCCAAAGAAATAGAGGGGGATACTAAAATTCGAAGAGTAGGGGCTGGAATACCTCCAAATTTGTCATATGCAAACTTTCTATGATTTTCGACCATATTTCTTTTCTTTCAGCACATGGTATATTGCACTGAACTTGTGGATATTAACAGATTAAGATGACTTGTGTTTTCTAGTCTACTATGATTTATATATATATATATATATATATATATATATATATATGATGTTCAAGCTCTCTTCAGCAACAAATTTGATGGACATAAACATTGACAAATACATCATCCTAGAGGTATAACAGTGAGTGACCCTGCGTGGGTCATTCTTACAGACAGCACATGAGGTTAATTCAAAAGATCCTGGGATTTCTACCCCTGCGATCTTAGTGTAGGCACATATCATAAGACCTGGAGCTTAATTCAAAACATCCTGGGATCCCAACCCCAGTGATCTTAGTGTAGGCACATATCATAAGACCTGGCTGGTCTACCCTATGTAATGCAGTGGTTGTAGGCCTGTCCAGAATAGCTAGTCCTGGGATCACTTCACTATTCCATATCCACCACTAAGATCACTGCGATCTTAGTGAAAGAAATGCATAGTGGTTTCACCTGAGTAAAAGAGCACTTACAGGGAACACTCCTGATTGAAAGAGTGAATAGCCTGCTGCATACATAAAGAGGGGAGGGAGGACGTTTGCTGAGTGTCCTTGAGGGCTACTTATGCGTTAAGTGCACTGTAAGGTAATTCTTCCCTTATCTCTCTTTGTCCTGGGGGGAGGGCACAATGCTTCTAATAGGCAAGCATAAATCATACATTCATGGGAACAACTCTTGAATACTGTACGGGGGTCAACTGCACCCTGTGCTCTTTTGTTAGCCCGTATGGGGACGGGGAACGATGGTATAAGCACTGTTGTGAGGAAGAGTGACTCCACAGCTATTCCTTAATTTTGGGACTCTTAGCCCTGTGCCTAGTTAGTTCTTCTAGGAATAGTGTAGGAGGGCTGAGGCTAAGATCGATGTGATCTTAGTGCTGGCTAGGATATGTGAACCCAGTCAACTCTTAAGATCGCTTAATAGGATAAAGCTGATTTATTCCTAAGATCGCTGTGGTCGTGATCCCAGGATGTTTTGAATTAAGCTCCAGGCCAGTCTACCCTATATCTAATGCAGTGGTTGCAGGCATGTCAGGAATAGCAAGTCCTGAGATCACTTCACTATTCCTTTTCCAGTGCTAAGATCACTGCAATCTTAGTGAAAGAATTGCATAGTGGTTTAACATGAGTACAAGAGGACTTACCAGGAACACTCCTGATCAAAAGAGTGAATAGCCTGCTGTGTACATATAGAGGGGAGGGAGGATGTTTGCTGAGTGTCCTTGAGGGCTCTTAGGGTTACTCATGCGTTAAGTGCACTGTAAGGTAATTCTTCCCTTCTCTCTCTTTGTCCTGGGGGGGGGCACAATGCTTCTAATAGGCAAGCATAAATCATAAATTCATGGGAACAACTCTTGAATACTGTACGTGGTCAACTGCACCCTGTGCACTTTTGTAAGCCCATATGGGGACGGGGAACGATGGTATAAACACTGTTGTGAAGAAGAGTGACTCCACAGCTATTCCTTTATTTTGGGACTGTTACCCCTGTGCCCAGTCAGTACTTCTTGGAATAGTGTAGGAGGTCTGAGGCTAAGATCGATGTGATCTTAGTGCTGGCTAGGAAAAGTGAACGCAGTCTGATCTTAAGATCGCTGAGGTTGCGATCCCAGGATATTTTGAATTAACCTCCTGTAGTGGTAGGAGCCAGCTTGCTCTAACCCAGTAAATACACATTTGTGGTCGTTGCATAGAGGTAGATCTACGTAAAATTTTGGTGCCAACTACGTAGATTTGCTTGGTATGTGGACGTTAAAATGATAAGTTTTAGCTATGTTCTAGATACGTTTATGTCAGAAATAGGATGTTTTTTTTTTCAACAAAAAACGGGGGAAATGATTACATGTTACAGCTGTACTATGGATCCTGTTAAAAATCTGCCGGTGAAAAGTCCATGATGTCTTTTTCAGTACCCTACACATACACTAGGCTACAGCTTAAATAACATGTCAAAGGTCCTAAAGGAAAAGATTGTGCAGTTAGCTCAGTCGGTAGAGCAAAGGTTTTCATATATATATATGCAGGGGTCCTGTGTTCAATCCTAGCCCGAACAATCATTTTCATGTAAAGAGCATCATTATTTTTTACCCAATTTTTGAAGTACCTTTTGGGTAGGAAAACATGTAGAAAAACATGGAAAAACCTATTTCTGATATCTACGTATCTAGAACATAACTAAACCTTAATGTTTTACCATCCACATACCAGGCAAATCTACATAATTCAGACCAATTGGTAGATACCAAACCTAGTTATACCAAAAAGCTACGTAGCATTTTGGTATGGTGTTTACTGGGGAGGCACCATGTACGTCACAGGTTTGCAGTCCCTGGGCTAGGGGACTGTTTGTCGGAACGTTGGGTGGCACCGCATACTCTTCCGGGAGGATTGCCTTAAATCAAGAAATTTTCCACACCATCAAAACCATAAAACTCAAATAAATGTCCAAACCATCAAAATTGAAGAAAAACAAAACCAACTTATAGAAGATATTGATAACAAGAAAATCAACATCACTGCCATTCAAGAAACACACTATCAGGGTACATGTCTAGACAACTGACAGCCCAATCAGGTGAGAAATACAACCTTTACTACCACAGTGACAGGATTAGCAGCGGTGGCATTGGCTTTGTAGTAAGATCAGACATTAAAGTAGAATTCCACCCCCTAGCCACAAGAACATGCAGAATAGACACCCTGCTTAAAAATGGCTGCAAACTAACAGCAATCAGCATATATACACCAACAAACCCAAAATGCTTTCAAGACCGGTGCCTAAGGGACAAGTACTATGAAGAACTAGATGCTATAGTAACAAGCATAGCCAGTAGATCAGTTTTAGTGGTGGTGGGAGATTTTAACGCAAAAACAGGAGTAGTATAGTATGTATCGGAACGGGACTAAAGTTAAGTACTGTTTATTACTCACTCCACCTGCAGCCAATCAGAGATCTCCATTTGGTCATGTGACCCGTTGCCATGGCAACTTGACGTAATTAGGGGGTCACATAACCACCTTTAGGCCAATCAGAGGCCAGCATTCTGGTAAATATGGCACCGGGACCTACTTAGGGGGTCATGTGACCTTGGTAACCTTGGTAACATGACCTAATTAGGGGATTAGTGGATGGTCACATGGTCACGTGGGCGGGCTTAATTATGCAAATGACATATACCAAAAATAATCTTTTTCAATTTTTCAATTTTTATTTAATAAAATATATTTACAAGTATATACATTGATTTTCAATCATAATTCAGACTGTACATAGTGTAACTTTTGTAGACGGTTTTCATGTAAGGCTTCTTTGGAAATGTAGGAATGGTCATTCTTCCTGCCCACAATTCATCTAAATTACAATAGAAATCTACTGAAGTATAATACCAAGTATTCCATTTACTTTGTGCGGACATGACACTTCTTAGCAGAGCGTTCTGTATATTTTCAAAATGAAACTTGCTACAGAGCACACAATCTAAACACAAAATATGAAAGCATCGGTAGATTCTAATGTATAACGTCTTTTGATGAGAGGACAGGTTTCCTGATTGTGAAATTGATATACTCCTATACATCTATTTGCGAAGACATTGGTACCTTTCCAGAAAACATCTTTGAAACACTCTTTCAACGAATTGAATGACTGATTAGAAACGAGACCTTTATGTACATGTTGTTTTAACAATGACGCTTTAAAAAGCAACACATCTGTTGCATCGATTATTTCCCATGTGTAAGACAGGTCACAAGTACACATTTTTCCGCCTTAAACAATATACGAGTAGGTAAGGTAGTAGTACTACCTTGAACGTTAGAACAACGTACGACGATCTTGTACAACCCTACAAGCAGTAGTGGCAATACAAGAAATCAATGAAACTGGCTTGATAGTCGGTGAGTTTACCTATTTAGTGGGTGCGATGTCTGTTCGTTCAGGTGTAACAAAGGGTGTGTATTCGTCAGCAGCAGCAGCACCATCACTACCAGCAGTAGCATCATCACTACCAGCAGTAGCAGTAGCAGCAGCAGCAGCAGTAGTAGTAGTAGCAGCAGTAGCACCATCATTACCATCATCCCCAGCAGCAGCAGCAGCACCTGCTTCAGGAGCTTTCAACCATTCGTACGCATCGATATAAAAGTCCTCGTTAGCGTGAGCACCAGTAGTACCATCATCACCACCAGTAATGGTACCTAAATCAGCAAGATTAAACCATTCAAACAGGTCCAGGTAATCTTCGGAGGCGTCAGCAGCGTAATCTGTCATGATAATATTGTCCACATCCATTACCATGGGGGGATATGGTGATGATGTAACAGTTGTTAGGTTCTCAAAGTCGACAGGCTGTAGAGCAACACCCCCAGTAGTACCATCATCAAAACCAGCAATAGTACCTATATCAGAAAGATTAAACCATTCAGACGGGTCCATATAATCTTCGGCCGTGTCAGCAGCATAATCTGTCAACAGAAATCATCCACAGTCATTACCATGGAGGGATATAATGATGATGTAACAGTTGTTGGGTTCTCAACGTTGACAGTCTGTAGAGTGGTGAAGGAGATAGTAGCACCACCATCGTCGTCATCATCACCACCACCACCACTACCACCACCACCACCACCAGTAGTAGCACCTTCATTAGCTACGTTGTTAAACCATAGACACGGGTCGATATGATCTTTGGTGGCGGCAGCGTGAGCGTCATCTTTGAACAGAAAAGCATACAAGTCCATTGCCGTGGGGGGATATGGTGATGCTGTAACAGTTCTTGCCTTCTCAAAGTTGACAGTCTGTAGAGTGGTCGGTGTTTCCATGATGAAGGAGGCAGAGAAGGTGTGATAGGGACAAGCGGTCACACTCCCTTATGTACCCTGTCAGAGATAAACCTCTTTACTGAAGGTTTCCATTGATCAAAGACTTAAAAGAGATTTAAGCCCATTTTCACAGAGAGCTTCGCTCGGTAGGGTATTTCTTTTTTTTTTTTTTCACCTGCCGGTAGCTGTAAGCATGGATCCCTTAGATCATTAAGCCTGGTTAGTCCCAGAGGGAAAAGATAAAAGACTTGAAGGATCTGATAGCATAGTCACAAAGGGTACCTGTTGTTTGTGTCCCCCCACCTTTCACTGCAGGAGTCTTAGATCATCAAAGTGTTAACACAGACATAGAGGCTCACCAACACTCCAGGTTGGCGACAAGAGGAGGTTTAAACTTTGTGATTTGTTAGACTTAAGCCACTTACCACACACGCACGTTTTGTAGTCACAGAGAGAGAGGCAGACAGGCATGGCACCCTGGGGTAGCCCTGTACTCTAATATACATTGAGATGAAGTTTGCTGCACGCCCCACACCTTTTGGTAGGGAGTAATCCAATTAAATCACCCTCTCGGTGTTTCCATGATGAAGGAGGCAGAGAAGGTGTGATAGGGACAAGCGGTCACACTCCCTTATGTACCCTGTCAGAGATAAACCTCTTTACTGAAGGTTTCCATTGATCAAAGACTTAAAAGAGATATAAGCCCATTTTCACAGAGAGCTTCGCTCGGTAGGGTATTTCTTTTTTTTTTTTTCGCCTGCCGGTAGCTGTTAGCATGGATCCCTTAGATCATTAAGCCTGGTTAGTCCCAGAGGGAAAAGATAAAAGACTTGAAGGATCTGATAGCATAGTCACAAAGGGTACCTGTTGTTTGTGTCCCCCCACCTTTCACTGCAGGAGTCTTAGATCATCAAAGTGTTAACACAGACATAGAGGCTCACCAACACTCCAGGTTGGCGACAAGAGGAGGTTTAAACTTTGTGATTTGTTAGACTTAAGCCACTTACCACACACGCACGTTTTGTAGTCACAGAGAGAGAGGCAGACAGGCATGGCACCCTGGGGTAGCCCTGTACTCTAATATACATTGAGATGAAGTTTGCTGCACGCCCCACACCTTTTGGTAGGGAGTAATCCAATTAAATCACCCTACCTTTTGTTGACCACCCCCTGTAGTTTTTGTATGTAGACTTTGAACACCTTAACCTCCTAACGAACCCTAATCCTTTTAGACATGTAAGACACATTAAGGTAATTATCACAGTTGTTACACGCATTATCCCACCTGACACGCTTATCCCCAAAAGGATCCAGGTGAAAACCAGATTAGAGCGTTCTCTCCACCATATAAGGACCCATCTTTTTTCTTGGAAGGGTACATTACATCCGCCGTCGCCTTTGACACCACGACTATCACTACTACCACCACCACTTCTACTACTACTGCTTGCTTGCTTCCTGCTGCTACCCCACACGACTGTCGTCACCTGCCGCCGCCGTCGCCCGTTAACCACT
Source organism: Acholoe squamosa (assembly GCA_949317995.1). Lineage (NCBI taxonomy): Eukaryota > Metazoa > Annelida > Polychaeta > Phyllodocida > Polynoidae > Acholoe > Acholoe squamosa. The sequence goes on along the minus strand of OX439044.1, from coordinate 42,344,797 downwards.
CACACCCACTTTTCCCTCCAGGAGGGGAAATTAGAGCTGAGTCCATCACTCTCTTTTATTTTTTTTATTTTTTGAGCTTTTTTATTCTATTTCACTCTATTCCACTGGAGATGTATCGAGATTTTAAAAGAATGATCAGGGAAACCTCATCTATTTTTTTATTTGAATGTAGAGAGCAGCACATATTTCAGTCCCACGCCTCTTTTAAGGCGATGAATAATCTCGTTAAAAGCAAAGGTGTACAAGCTTTAGCAACACCACCAGCAGTGATAGAAATAGCAAAAGCAGTAGTAGGAGCAGTCGAAGTAGTAGAAGGAGAACAAGTAGCAAGACCAGGGAAAGTAGTAGTAGTAGTAGCAGCTGTAGTAGCAGCTGTAGTAGCAGCCGTAGTAGTAGTAGTAGTAGTAGTAGTAGTAGTAGTAGTAGCAGCAGCAGCCGTAGTAGTAGTAGTAGTACAAGTAGTAAAAGTAGAAGTAGTACAAGTAGTAGATCTTCAGCAACAGTAGCAGCAGCAGTTGCAATAGCAAAAGCAGTAGAAGAAGTAGCAAAAAAAAAGAAAAAGTAGGAATATGGCCAAAAGCTGTCTCTAAAGAAAAGAACTTGCTCCATTACTGTTTGATAACCACCCTTAGTGCACCCACTCGTTAGGCGTTTCATGGAAGTAAAGGGTCTTCAAATATGGTTAGAATAATTGCTATGAAAAAATTCGACGAGGACATTGGATTTTTTGGGGGTAACCACCGCTCCCACTCAGTGGGTGCACATGGTGGCCGACGTGAACACGATCTGGAATGGATTTGAAGTCGACACCTGTTATTCGGCCCAACTGAAAAAAAGGGAACGCGCTACTTTCAAGATTACATTCCAATTTGTGTCATCACTGTGCTATTGTCAACGGACGGTTACATGTGGTGAAGTGAATGTACACGGAATCCAGGGAAGTTCAGTTGATCCTTTTATTGCATAGCTGACATGAGTGTTTCATAAAGGTGGTAACAATGATAACACTCGCCAAGATCTAAGCTCTGCCTCTGATCCTATAGCTCAACCTGTCGTAGGTCCTAGGTATAGGTGTAAGGTGTAAGTTGGGAGAGACGACTGGGAGCTGCTCAAGCTGCCTTTTATATGAAAGACTTGAGCAGCTCACAGTGTTGTGAAATATTCTATACACGTGGCTCAATGAAATAGGGACACGTGTCATAGGGAGAGATTGCCACCTGTGAGTTAGTCATGTTTATGAGGATTGAGAGGAGATTGTGAAATATTCTCTCATTCCAAATATGGCACCACAGGTGGATCGCACTTCCTCCAGTTACACTGTGTATGCGTAGATAAGGTTGGAATGTTATTACATCCTCGTATCTTATGTCACAGAGTGTCATGGAGGAGGCGCGTTTGTCATGAGTAATGCATCCTGGTTCCTGTTGGGGAATGCAGGAGATTGTTGAGTGTGGATCACGGGCAGAGCTCAGGTTTTATATGGCGAAGAATTTAGTAAATATGAAAAATAAATATAATACCCAGAATGGTCCATTGACAAATCCCCACATTCCTACTCGTCTCTGCACGAGTGTAAAGGGAGAAAAATAAGCAGAAAAATAAGGCTTTGCCAAGTCCATTGACAATTATGGGTATTATGGTACATGTACAAGGTTCTTGTGAAAATCTGACAAGTTTACATAACATGCGGTATGATAAAAAGCTTCTTTCTGGGTTTACAAAAATATAGTTCGTGTGGATCAAGTGACTTAATCTATGTACAGGTTATAAAGGTTACATGTTATATGCTTATAATGTGTGCGTATGCCTGTTATTTTGAAAATATGGGAATTTTCTTGTCTGGTGGCAGGTTCTGTTTGGCGCATTGATATGCCAGGACTTGTCCATGTGAAAATTAACTGGGGTCGGTAATTCTTGGTACTGTGGGGTCAAGGATCAGCACAAGGGTGATGAATTTTTGGCTCCACACTACCAAGTTTATCTTGCAAAGTTAGTTACGAGGTGAAAATTAAGGTGGAGTAGTGTATAACAGGGACGCAAAATATTCATTAAATATATGTGAATGGGGTAAATAAAAACTTATTGCTATGGATCTACTATGACTAAAACTCATAAATGCATTTCATGGTTGAGCTTGAAAAACAATGGTGAAGGTGATGAACTTTATAGCGCCTAGAGTTAAACCAGGAGGCCATTTTGGTTTTAGTCTCATAATGTTCATCAAAGGAGAGAAATCTTAAGCTAATATATACATTTGGCCTAAACAAAACAGGCTTTGAAGAATCCAGTGAAAAGGATATGACATACTTGATAGAAAAAGAAAATTTTTACATTCACAGAAAACGAATAATACGTATAGGCGTGGGGGTTGTTTACAATCGTATCTCAATGGTTGGGTAGTACAAGAATTGTTTCTGTGAAAAGTCTATTTGTGTGTTCTGAAATGTCGATTAGGGTGTATGCTATTTGGAGGTAGGTTTTGGTGTTCTTTAATGTTGAAGTTCTTAAACCTGCCCTCAGCTTTACGATGGTTCCTGGATCTGATGGGTCTGAATTTTGAGATGGTAATGTCTGAAAAGTCTAGATATACTGATGCTAAGTCACCAGCAGTGGCCACATCTGATCCGTCCTCTGAGGTTGTGTCTGTCTCTGTGGTGGGGCTAGGTCGAGCTGGCATGGGCTTCCACATGGTTCTGGGTGGGGACTGCTGCCTGTTGCCGCCTGGCTTGGGTTTATTGTCGTAAGCGCAAGGGCACAGGAACCCATTTGGCTGATGGTAACACGGTATACAGAGTTTGGCAGCGGATACCTGCCCATTGATGTGGCGGCAGTAATTATTGTTGTGCCTGTAGGTTGGGGGCATGGGTGTCCCAGGCCTACAAGCTGCCGACACATAGGTTCCCCTGGGTGTTAGATGGGGCTTCCTAGCTGGCTCCCTCCACTGGTTGGTGGAAGTTGCTGCTGGGGCTCGGGGTCCGCGGCTGGTGGGGTTGGATTTGGCTTGACCTCTTCCATGCTGCTTCTTCTTCCTGTCGCCTTCCTTGACTATGATAGCCCCGGTTCGTCTTTCTCCAGGGCTGGAGGGCCGACGGATGGTGGGGCTGCCAGGTCTCCAGAGGAGGGGTCTGTAGGGAAGAGAGCCGTGAAAACAAACCATTAACAGAGGTGTGAAATCCTGCTTGGGTCAGCTGGTGGCCTTGTCAATACAGGATAACCAATAGGTGCTATGAATTTCAGTTGTTTGACACATAATATTCACTTGACAGAGCTCAGTTTGATTGCAAGAATAGAACGCGGTAAGTGTAACTAAGCAAGCTTAGTTGGTTAATTTGTATCACACTGGGTGGCGGTACCGAGCTGTCGCTTCACCGTGCTGAACCTGATTATTCAGATAAAAATCCTGAAAAATATTTCGAATAGTGGCCTAAAGTTTTATGAAGGTGGTTGAAAAAGGTCTTGGAAAATTTCGAGTTGTGGCATTCTGTTATACGGTATGTTAACTGAGTTTGAGGGTGGGGGTCGCGGATTTTGAAATAAATTTTGAGTTTTGATGCCTATAGCCTTGGCCCTATATAAGATATGGGTGCCGGCTATCTTATCAGTAGTTACGCAAGATGGAGATCGTCCAAGGCGTTCTCCATTTCCCGGACGGTCGCGCTCTGTTGATCACGGTGTTCATCAACGAGGACGGGACGTAAGTAATTTTGAATTGGTGGTTGTGTGGATTTGTTTTGGAAAATTTTGAATCAGAAAATTTGTTACGGGCTTTTTGGTAATTTCAATTCTGGATCTGTTTTTGTAGGATACATCAGGTCACCTACCTACTGCTGGCGCCTCAGGTGCCGGCAGTGAACGGCTTCTAGGAAAGACGTGAGTAATCCATTTTATCATGAAGCTAGGTTGTTCGCACGTGTTGATGTTGTTGTTTTCAGTCTATGTATCGAGTCACGACGATCGTGTGACCGAAACTAATGGACATTTGCATATCACGAAGCTCTTTAAAAATGGCGACGCCGGGTCGCGACTGGCGCGAAAATTTCGTGCAGACGTTATGACTGCGTTTATGGTTTGTGGAATGGCCTTGCGTCGTCATTGATAAGATCTAGTGATGTGCAAAGTGAAGCAATGGCGGGATATTGTGATTTTGTGGGTATGGTTATGTATGGTTGGGATGGGGCCCTATGGGGGGGGTCCTTGGGGGGTCTCGGGGGGATCTCGCCGGATAGGAGGGGAATCCCCACATCAGCGTCTCAGGGCTATCCGGTCTGCTATGTAGCGCTGTTCAGCACCTGCCATCCCCACATAAGGGTGGTGGTACCGTCCAGTGTTGTCACCGGGCCTGTGGGCGCTGGGGACAGTCCATTATGGGAGGAAACTCGGGGGGTGGCCGGTGGAGGTCGATGAGGATGCTGAGCGTACCCAACGATCCCCACATCAGCCGAAACTAATGGTTTAAAGTTTTAAAGAAAACCTACCATCTATGGTGTTAATGGCCCTCTCAGCCAGTGTAGGGTCGAATAAGTATAGATCCTTGGGTGGTTGGGTTTCCCTGAGTTGTAGCAGGGCCATCTGTGCCGGAGTTGTCCCGCTGGTGGAGGCTTTAGGGGCTTCCCGCCTGCTTAGGTCTTTTCTCCGTGTCAGAGGTGGCACTGGTTTGTAGCTGGCTGATAGTTCGTATTCACTTGGTGTGAGTTGGAAGTCGGGCTGGTTTTCCTGTACGATGGCCAGGGTGACCGTATGGGGTCTGGATCTGAGGATGATTGTGAGGGGGATCCGCCAGAGCAAAGGGCAACTGGGGTATCTCTCCAGCCTCACCGTCCTCAGTCTTCCACCAATGATCATTCCGACGTCCAACTTCCAATGCGCATCAAGATGACGGGCTAGGGGGAAAGTTAACCTGGGTGGTGCTAGTTTGGGTGCCAAGATGGATGCTGGCCAAAGGTTCCTTCCATACACCATTAATCCCACTGGAAAGGCATATGTGTGCCCTCCAGAGTGTATCTTCAGCACGAATCTTGGTGTTCCGGGGGCGGGGTCCTGTCTGCCGTAGGGCCAATGCCTAAGACAGCGTCTTCCCGCCGCCTTGATGAATAGCAAGCTGAGGATGATGCCTAGGAAGGCAATCATGGAATCATACCTTCCTGGCATCTGAATCCAGTCAGGTGTAGTGATCTCCTGGGGTGTGGTCCGCGTGGGCCAATTTTGGTTGGTATTTTTGATCATCTCTTTAAGCTTATTCCAAGATGCTGCGTCAGCCATCGTTGCTCGACTGTGAATGGTCACTAATTGGGCTAAGTATACCACGCGCATGTGTATGCGACACGTGATCAGGCAGCACAAGATGGCGATGGCTGGCGACAACAGGTGTAACCAAGGGGAAAACTCCAGGTGATATCCTAGATGTATGAGTGAGTTGGTGCTCAGGATAGATGATTTATCATGAATTTTGGTGGCAGCGCCTTTTAAGTCTAAAATGTCCTTGAATAGGGGTAGGAATTTTTGGTTGTGAAGGCGCTTCAGGCGCTGAAAATTTGGTAGGTCTAGGTGGGTAGGGGTGGTTGCTATGGTTACTCCTGATATGTTATTTGGCGGGTTACCAAAATGCTGCCATAGAGGCAAGTTGAAGGGCACTTTGGCGATAGGTTCTAAAGTAAAGTTTTGGGCGCAGGACAGGTCTGAATTAATCATTATCATGCCTCTGTTTTTAAGTGAGCAGAGGCATGGTACAGAAATAATAGAGTAGGCTGCATTTTTGATCTCAATTTGGCCTGAGTTTGAGCATTGCATTATTGAAGGTGAAAAGCTAGTGATGAGCAAGTAGGAACTCTGGGAGATGGGCTTAGCAATGTTGGGAATTTGTGCTGTCATGTGGATCCGAAAATTGCAGGTGTTATGTACAGCTTCAGGTAGGTCTAAAAATAAGGATAAGCTGCAGGTGGGGTGCCTAGGAGATAACATGGGCAGGGGCAGGTTGCATGTTATGAAAACATTTACATCACAGAGATCTAAGTCAGAGTGATCCAGTTCAATGTAGTGTGACTGGGACGCAGACATGGCTATATAATTAGGCAATGGCTGTACTCGTGTAAACCCAGTAGTGTTTACATTGGTGGTATCAAGTGGAACTGGGAAAGCCTCTGCTCTATATATGGAGTAGATATTGTCCCCCAGTCCTATGGGTATAGGCACTGTGAATCCAACAACAGGATTTTGATACCGTTGTTGGATTCATACAAAGAGCTTGATAGATTATTAAGTCCATCTTCCATGATTTTATGTGGAATTAATTTTGGAGGTAGCTCGCCTTCCATTAGAGTGGTTAGTGAGTCCAGTAGGGTGTCTAAATCATTTTGCAGATTCATTAGCGCTTCAATTTGAGAGTTAGCGGCGGTAAATAACATCGAATGATAGGTGTCCTATCTGCTCTGTTGTTCCAGGTTGAATAAGATATTTGATACATTCTTAGTCAACATTTGGAGGTTGGAACTGAGCAGAGCCAGGGTGTCATCCGTATCATTTTGCATGCTGGAGAAAATACTCAAAGACTGATAATTAAATTCAGAAATGTTCAAGAGAAAATGTGTGGCTAATTCTACCACGTGCATTTTGGTGGCTAGAGTTTTCTCTAAGTCGGACATTTCGGAATTCAACAAGTCTACTTCAGGTTGCGTGCTCAAGCCAATTGATGCTCTTAAAATATCACCTATGATTTGTCCTGGGGCGCCTCTGGGTGGCCTAGTTTGGGGATGTTCCAAAAGTTTTATTAATAGGGCTAAAGATTTTTGAGATTTTTGGTAGAGATTTGCCAAAATTAGGTCTAAAGTTTGGGCGGTTTCCAAGATAAAATTAAGGGCATTTTTGCTGATTAGGGAGGTTAATTTGTCTGGTCGCTGCAAGGATTGATTGAAGGATAGGTCTAAAGTGAAAACTAATGGGTAATCCATATATCCTGAGATCATTTTCTGGGGTATTTTAGTGAATAAAACACCATAGTTTGGCCTGAAGATGGTTTCTTCATTGGTTACAAAATCCTGTGCTTCTGACTGGTGGGTCTGGGCGCACAAGATTAGGAGGAGTGCTGCCAAGAAGGCTGCTGTCCTAAAAATAGAAATTTAGATAAGCTTGTGAGAGATTGATCATAGAGACTGAGATAGGACTGTTGTCTGGGGTGAGTTGGGTGCTCTAAGGGTGGGGTTGGGGGGGGGGGTTGGCTTTGTGTGAGGTATTTTGTGTAGATTGGGCGGTGGTCGTCCTATACGTGTTTGGGTGTGTTTTTGGTTAAGTGTAGTGTGAATGTGGCGCTTTTGGACGTGTTATTTAAAAGGTTATCAGTTTGCTAGGCTGATGCCTTAACTAGCAAGGATGTCTCCATCTTAGTCATGTGAAAAAAAGGTCGTGAGAAGAGAAAGGGGAAATGAATTGAAGCGGAGTAATTGATTTTTCACGTCGTAAATGTGTGGAAGGGGGGGGGGGTAGAATGGGTCAATTCAGGGTTGATAGTTTTTAACTGTGTAAGTGGGAGTATCTAGCCATTTCAAACGCTGCCAGCTGAGTCTGAAGATTTGTTGTTTGGATTATGACATTGTATCTGCCGATACCTGTTTCATATCTTGGTAGCTCTTTAAGTGGTTTCTCTGAGGTAATCAGAGTCCTGGCACATAGGAGTGCTATATAGCTTGATGTTTCCTCACTGAATCTGTCCCACAATGGGACTGTGGGGAAATCTTTGCATAGATCGAATATCATGGCCTTGGTGGCCGACAATACAATTGGGTCTTGTAGGGTGAGCTCTGTTTGAACTGTTTTGTTGTTTAGGTATACACCTAAGTCGTCGCTGGATATACGTTTGATCATGTCTTTGTGCTCCATAATAGTTATTCTGATCTCGAACAGATCCATGGCCTTACTTTTGATGCCGTTTGGGCCTAAAAGACTGTGGATGGTCCACCCTGAGTTGGCTCCATGTCTAATCTCTGGGGCTCTAAGGCTGTTGTGAATAATGAGAGAAAAAAAAAATTTTGATCGGTTCGTTGTTAGACTAAGATAGATGAATGGGTTGGTGGGGGGTTTTGTCAAGAGGTTGATAAATAAGGTTGTGAAAAGTCAGACTGCCATACATGGTTTTGAAAAAGGACTGCAAATTCAACTATTGCATTTTACAAAGCACTCTGGGCGCACACTACCATTGGCATGTAATGGGTATCTGGGCAACATGATGGTAGATTCCATCATTGTCATGCTAGAACGATTGATGACGCTACTAATGGACACATAAGACCGATCCTACCTGGGCTTGTTGCATGGCAGTCCCGACACTTGGGTCCTGTGGTCTCCGGATGCTTGCTCCATGGTGGCTGGATGTGGTGAATTTGGTTATTGTTTTGGAAGTGGATAAGATGGGGGTGGTGTGAGGCTTATAAGCATTTCATGAGGTTGGCTAATTCCTCATTACGTGCCTCCCGATTAGGTATGTCTCCCCCTTATATGGCACGGGGCCTAGCTATTGGTTGGTTTGCATACACTTGTACGATGTGATATGCAAATTTGATGGGCCCTCTAGAAGGGCGTGGATGATCATTGGATGATCTGACTATTGTAGTTATAATGGGGGGTTGATGGTTGTGGTGCTGAGATTAGTCAGCTTGTGGGGGTGCACTTGTTCCTGTTATGATAACACAGCAGGGAACTGTGCTGAATTATTTGATTAAGTGTCTCACCAAACATTCCAGTACCGATGGTAAACAGAGGCATAAACACGGATCAGGATGTCTAGGTGCTGCTCTCCTACAATAGGTGGTCATTTGGTAATACTTTAAGGTATAGAGGAGCCCTGAGCTTGTAACAAACCGGCGCATGCGTGTTCCTAAAATTAGGATTCACGAACCGAGAATACGCTGTGACCTTGGGTAATTTATGTGGCGTGCCAACCTTAATCAATCATTATATGACTGTCTGAGTCTCAAATCCTAGATAAAATTCTTGACAATGTCCCATCAGTAGAGGTAAGCCAGAAAGCTTTTGGGGTGTTGTGTAGAAATTGTGACGTTAAACGTAGTTGGTATGTGGTTTGGATAATAAGATGAAAATAAAAAAAATTGTGGGGGAAAAACATCACTGCATGAAATAACACGTGGCCAAAATTGCCACCGGTTTGGGTGAAGGTAGGGGGGGGGTGTGTAAATTGGGGGGGGGGTTGTGGTGGGTGTTTTGGGGTGAAAAAGGAGGGGAAAAAAAATTGTGTGTTTTCTGAAAATCTATTTCTTTTTTGTGGACTTTTTCTTTGTCTTCTTTTTTGGGGAAGGGGCAAAGGTGACAAGTCCTTTCTTTGCAGGTCGTCCTCTTTTCTTTTTGACTGCGGGGGATTCTGGTTCACCAATATGGGTGGAATCTAGATCAGGGTCATACAAGGTGTTGATTGGCCCAGACTGCAGTCTTTTGATTACAGCCTTGACGCTAGCCTTGGTGATTGGTCTCCTTAATCTGGATACATGTATTGATTTTTTCAATACTTTACCATCTTGAAGCCTTTTTAATTTTGCAGTTACTGGTGAAGTCATTTTCATTATGATGTATGGTCCACTATAGGTGGGCTGCAGCTTTTTGCTCGTTTGTTTTACCAACAGGTTAGGTATGTGTAAATACACAAGCTGGCCTGTGTTGTAGGTGCATGAGGAAGCAGTGGCGTCAAATCTGGCTTTCATCTTTTTATGGTGTTTGACCATGCTCTCAGCTGCCTTAAGTTGGATGTCATCTCTTAAGCTGAGTAAGGCGGTGACCAATTTTTCCTTGTCTTTGATCTCTTCAGTTTGTTTGACCAATGACAGGGAGGACTCAGTTGGGAGATGTGATTGCTTTCCAAACACCAAAAGATTGGGTGAGTATCCTAACACGCTACATACGGTGTTGTTTATGCTGAATGCTATAGCCTGTAGGAAAGTCGACCAATGTTTCTGTGATTTGGAGACAAAGGCTCTGAGTGAAGATTCTATTGTTTGATGTTGACGCTCGCATAGACCTTGTGATTTTGACCAATGTGCACTTCCTGTCACATGTTTGATGCCGAATTTATCACAAAAAGATGTGAAATATTTGGACACATACTGTTTTGCGTTATCTGTGTTCAGGACTGTTGGGGTTCCAAAAATACAGATGACCCTTTGGAAAAATCCTAGCGCTACTTCGGCGCTGGTGTTATCCTTTGTGGACCAAACAGTGATGTGCCTGGTAGCGTGATCTGTGACAACATGGATAAATGAGGATCCATCCACAGCAGGTGTGAAAGGACCGATGGTGTCCATGGTGAGGTGAGTGTAGGCTGTTAAAACAGGGTCTCTCAGGGTCATTGGGGTTCTCAGATGTTTTGGTCTTTTCTTTGTTGTGAGACATGTGTGGCAAGTGCCACAGTAGTCAAAAACATGTTTGAACATGGAACGCCAATAATACCTGGATCTGATTGCTGCATACGTTTTAGTCGGACCAAGGTGTCCTCCCAATGGTGAGCAGTGTGTGGCCTCAATTAGTGATTCTGCCCATTTTTCTGGCATCACTATTTGTAGTGTAGGCTCCAAACTGTCTCCATAGGTTGATTTGGTGATCCTGAATAAAACTTCGTCTAAAATCATGAACTGGTCATGGTTTAGCAGTATCTGTTTACTAAGGCTTGGGTCTTCTGGTAATTCACCCTTATTGATGTATGACAGCATGGAGTTTGAGAAAACATCCTCCTGCTGTGCCTGTATCAGTGTCTCCCTGGATAGTGTTAGGGAGTGGTGTTTGCATAGCTGGCTTATCGCTCGTTCAGCCATGGGTAGCACTTTGTGTGATAACTTAGCCCTTCTGGTATTAGCTAATTTCACTGATACTCTGGGTGACCTAGATTTAGGTGGTCTGCCCCTTGATTTGGTCTTGGTGTCCTTGACCTTGGGGGGGCGGGTCTGTTTACTTCTGGTTGATTTGCTGGGCTGAGGGGGTGTGACTGGGTCTGGTAACTTGGCTTTAGATCGAGTTAGAATGCACAGCTCGGGCACAGTTTGATTGGAGCTGAGTTTTTCTCTCTCAGAGCTACCTTTCTTGGCGATCACACCCTTTGGCTTCTTAGAAGTGCTACCCCAAATCTGTCCTCCTTTTAGTATGGACCTAGGTGGTCCCATGAGGACTGGATTTTTGGGAATTGGGTCGGTTGATTTGAAGACTTTGGTCATGGTAATGTCGGAGAATCTGACCGATTTAGGAGGGAGTATTATTCTACCTTGAGACCTGATGGGAATTGGGTCATCAGAGCTGGGCGGGTATTTCCTTCTGGAAAGGAAGTCTGCCACAATATTGGCTCTGCCTTGCAGGTATCTGACTTCGAAGTCGTAGGACATGACTGTGTCGACCCACCTGGCTAACCTTCCATTGGTTATGTTTTCCTTTTTGTTGAAAAGGGAAAAGGGAACTTTGAAGTGAGTTCCATCCACATAATGGTGGAACTTTTTGACTGCAAAAACTATTCCTAACAGTTCTTTGTCAGTTATCCCATACCTAGACTCTTGAGGTGTCAAGCCTCTCCCTGCAAATTCAATCGGTCTATAGAAACCATAGTCGTTTACTTGAGTGATTACAGCTCCTAGGCTGTAGTTGCTCGAGTCAGTAAAAATGACAAAAGGTCTATTATAGTCCGGGAATTTCAGCACAGCTTCAGTACAGATAGCAGCTTTAATTTTCTCAAAGGCTCTCTGACACTCAGTGGTCCATTTAAAGGTGCTTTTTGTCGCCTCATAAAGGGGCTTCATGACATGAGCAAAACCTCTGATGAACCTTTTGTAAAACTGCGCCATACCATTGAAACATCTAAGATCATGGATATTTCTAGGTGGAGGGAAGGTTTTGACAGGTCCTATTTTGTCCGGGGATGGTGACAAACCATGCTGGTCTACATTGAAACCCAAAAATTCCATTTTGGTAGTTCCAAATTCGCACTTTTCTGATTTCAGTTTGATGTTACCTCTGATAAAAAGTTTTAAAACCTCGTCCAGATCTTGTAAGTGCCTTTCCCACGTGGGGCTGTAAATGGCTACATCATCTACATATGCTACAGCATTTTTATACTTGCATTTCATGAGAAGTTGAAGGATAGGCCTGAAGTTTTGAGTCCCATAGGGAGAACTTTTGCCATGTATCTCGTGCCATTGGCAGAGAAGGTGGTAAGTGGCCTAGATTCTTCTTCTAGGGGAATCTGGTGGTAGGCGCTGTAGACATCCAATTTGGAAAAATACTTGGCGCCCGTTCTGCCTATCTGCTGCATGAGGTCGTCAGCTCTGGGGAATGAGTAAGAGAAAGTTTTTAAATTCTCATTTACCCATCTGTAGTCAACTACAATTCTCCAACCAGAGGCTACTGACCTGTCACCTTGTGGTTTTGGCACTAAAAAGGCGGGTGAGTTCCACTCACAGGGTTTGGTACACTCTTCTATTATCCCCTGTTCTAAATGTTTTTTCAGGAGTTCCCTTTGAAAAATTTCTTCGTTAGGGGACATCCTATACGACGGTCTGTTGCAGGGTTTGAAGTCTGGCTTTAATTCCAGCTTGACTTCATTTTCTACATTGAGACCTATGGCGCTTTCATTTAGGACAAAGGCTTGCCTATTGGCCTCAACAATGTTTTTGATCTGTTGTCTTTGAATTTCAGAGAGTTTTTCACAGATTTTGTACTTCAAAGGTTCGTTCCCTTTGGGGAGTTGGTCCATAGGATCCTCTCCACAATTGATTGGGAATAAGTCCTTTTCTGTTGTTACACTGTTGAGTGAATGGGCGCTATTGAGTGCACCAATGGATATGGCCTTTTTGATATTGAAAAGTCTAAATACACCGAGGTTCATGTGTCTTTTTATCTTGATAGGGAAGTCATTTGGGTTAGCTACTGTCACTGGTACTATCTTAAGGTCTGATCTAGGTTTAACTATGGCGCGCTTAATAAGTACCGGTAGGGTAGAACCTGAGTTCTCAGTCAATCCAGTTTTTCCCACAATGTTGCTATTCCCTATCACAACCGCGTTGAAAGTGGCTTCAGTGTTTGGTGGAATATCAACATTTTTGTTTGCCCTGATGTAATTGGGCGATGGGGGAGTTGGTCCAAAGGAAATTTTGGCTTTGTATTTGGTCATGAAGTTTACTCCTAAAATTAGGGGATGGTTCAGTTCAGGTACCACATGGAATCTGGATCTGAATTCATGGCCACCAATGAGGAAAGTTACAGTCATGGAGTGATTTACTTGGATGGGGGTTTTATCAGCCAATAAAACTGTCAGTCGCGCGCGTCTACCGTGTCTAAAATTTGGTGTGTTCGCGATTTTGTCAGCCATTTTTTGGCTAATAAAAGAAAGTGAGGCGCCTGAGTCAACAAGAGCTCTATACAAGTGGTTACTTATGTCTACAGAAACTGCACCTTTGGTTAATTCTGTATCAACGTAAATGGCCTTACCTTGCTGCCCATACTGCTCAGATTTGATTCTCAGTTTCAGGATTGAGGTCCTTTGGCTCTGGTCCTCGTACTCGTCCTCGTCATCACTGGAGTTTGAAGTCTCATTGGTATTCAAGAAGTTGGTATAATCCGAACTGGATGATTGGGAGTCTACTGAATTCATTTGTGCATCAGCATCTCGAGAAGTGTCCTTGGGTAATTCGATGGTCGTGGTCCGGTTGGGGTCGGGGTCACTAGGTGCTTGAGTGCCTTCCCCTGATCCCTATTCATCTTGTGTGTTGTTGGGGCTGTCATTGTCTGCCTCAGACTGAGATCCTGAATGGCTCCTAGAGTAATTCCTGCCTGGGGTTGGATCTCTGGACTTCTTTAATGACTGTTGTACCCAATTGTCTGGGATGGTGAAGTCAGCTGGGACCATGAAGGAGACATTTTTATCGGTGTTTGGCTGTCCAGCAACTGGTATGAAGACGAAACTTTTGTTGCTATCAGAGGATCTTGATCTTTGCTCTGATCTATCTTTTGACCTATCTCTTCCTGGGGACTTATAGTCGGATCTATTTTTGGAATTGGATCTGTAGTCCTTTGGATTGGATCTGTCTGAAGATTTTGACCTTCCTCTGTATCCGTTTTTGAATTTATTTTCATACTGTTTGTTGTAATTGCTACTGGGCAGTCTGTCTTCTTTCTTGTGGTCGCGCTGATATTTGTCCTTTCTGGATCTGTCGTCGTTCTTGTTGTAGCCCACAGCACATAACTCTGCTGAGCTGTTCTGAGCAATTTTTATGGCCTCGAGGTTTAGTTCTTGATTTATGGCCAATTGTTCAGCTTCCAGCAAGGTCTTGGGAGACTTGGCTACAACAACATTTTTCAGCTCGGGTCTGAGGCCATTTACAAGGTAGTCCACTTGTGAGGCCTCGTCCAGGCTGCTGTTGGACAACAACATGGTCATGTCTGCTAGGTAGTCCTCAGTGGTTTCATTTGGCTTTTGTTTCCTGGCTCTGTATCCTTTGAGGATGGTGCTGAGGTCGGGAGTGCCAAACCTCGCCAAGAAAGCATCATAGACGGCGTCATTGTTTTGCATGATGGGCTTGTCCATTATATTGCTGAAAAACCACTGAGCTGCCCTTCCTTTGAGAAAGGTGTACAGGCAAGTTGCATGTAGGTCGGGCCTTTTGGCGTGCACATTCCTTATGAAGAATTTAAATTCAGTCAGAAATTTTGCTGCAGACCTGTAGGGCGTTGGTTTGTCAAAGGGTTCAGGCTTATTGAATGATCCTAGCTGGGCAGATGTGAGCTTGTCGCTGTCAATTCTACTAGGGGGAAATCTGGTATACTCAGCGCCATGGTATCCTCCCTGGTGCACTACCGGTGTGGAGTGTGCTATATGATCATACCTAGGAGGATATGGTAGTCCAGAGTGGTTGCTTGTTTGTCCTTGGGGACTGTAAACACCATTAACCACATGGCCACCGTGTTGGTTTGGATTAGGCGCTGTGTTACAAGACGTTGTCACCCCCTGGTGGGTGTTTGGTGCACCAGCTGTTGGAGATTGGTGCAGTGCATGTGATGCTGTGTATTGATTGTCTTTGAAGGCATGTGGTGGGCTCATACCTGCTCCTGTCATGTCATTGTGGCTGGTACTGTAGTCAGGTGCCGTGGGGTAAGGAGGAGTGGATTGTACCTGTCCTGAATTACCTTGGGCGCCGGTGGCGGTTTGGTTGGAGTTGGTGGCGTCGGCACCGTTTGAATGGTCTTGAATGGCCCTCATCAGGTCAAGCCTCATTGAGTCCATATTTTTGCTGAGCTGGTCGGTCATTTGATATGTGAAATCCTCGGATCTTCTGAGAACTTCCATATTGCTCTGCTCTGCCTGCCTGAAATTGTGGGCGGTGTTGCTTTCCATATGCTCCTTCCAGCGTTCCATGTCATCTAACCTGAGGTGTACTCTGGCCAATTGGTCTGAGTGTTCCTGTCCATGATTTTTAATCTCAGTGGATAGGGTGCCCACGTGCTTGGCCAGTAGCTCAGAGAGAGATTCGCTGACAGCGTTTGTACAGTCTCTGACAAGACTTCTTCTCATGTCCTCCTGGTCATACTGAGGGGGGTGACCATGTTGGGTCGGCGGGGAAAAGTCACTTCAGTATCTTCTCCAGGTGAATTGATGAGGAGAGGTGAGTTGTAAGGTGTCCTATTGCCTCTGTTGAGTAGCGGGGTTGTAGCTACGAGGTGAGACCTGCTTGTAGCTCCATCCACACTTCTCAGTAGTCTGTAACCAGTGGGGGTTCTTCTTCTAAGAGGTGAACTTGATTGGGCCCTCCTTCTAAATCTAGAGCCTTGTCTTGGTGGTGAGTCCACTGACCTGGTTCTAAGTGGCTGTGTAGGTGTGTACACAGGTGGGGGGTACAGGTCCTCCTCTTCAGAAGTGGATTGGTATCGGTTTGGCTGGGTAACGGTAGGGTCAAGCCACTCGTCCAATAGTCTATTAATGTTGAGTGAGAAGTTTGGATTGTCTCCTACCGGGTGTCCAGAGTCGTTATTGGAAACCCTGCCTACACCGTTTTCATAGGCTGCTCTCCACCTAGAAACTGCTGATCCGATTCTGTCTCTCCAGTAGTCAGCGTCTAGGGAAGCGTCAGAGTCTTTGTCTACAACCACTGGCTCCTCACAAACTGGTGGTTTATGTGAAGTTACACTTGGGTCAGTTTGTGCTGCAGATGCAGCTGCACTAGGTGTTGTGGGTTGTGGGGGAGTGATGTCCTGGAGGGCGGCTTGAAGCTCTGGTGTTCTGTCCTCCAGGTGTGGGTCGAGGTACAGGTGGCTTTGTGTATAAAATATATTGGCAAAAAAATAAAAAAAATATGAGAGACCTTGAGCTTATTGGCTGTCGTAAAACGTAAGGAGGGAGAATAAAACTCTTTCCTGACAACCACTTGTCACCAGGTGTTCGACCGAAAAAACGATGAGCGGTAAAATTACACCCTTCTCCGAAATAGCTTTTGATCCCCAATTACAAGGACCCTTCAGTTGTATCATCAGCGGTCCGTCCGGTTGTGGAAAATCGCACTTGGTGAATTGATTTCTGAGTGACGTTAATGATGTGGTCACACCGCCGGTGGAAAAGATCTTTTACCGTTACGGCGAGTGGCAGCCCCTCTTTGAAAAAATGTAAAAAAGACTATGGAGTGGAATTCAGAGAAGTTCTTCCCAGAAAAGAAGACATAGCGGGAAACGAAGAATCCCCGTCGACGTCTACCACCAATCTTAGACGACTGCACACTCTACTGATATTAGACGATCTGATGAGCAGTTCCAATCAGCAAGTGGTAGCTGACATTTTCGTCAAATATTCCCATCAATGGAACATGAGCATCATATATATTACTCAGAACCTGTTCCAGAAATCACTCGAATTTTGAACTATGAGTCTGAACACTCACTACATGATCATTTTCACGAACCCTCGCGACATGGGACAGATAGGTACTCTGTCTCCCTCCAGGGTGTTTCCCTCCAGGGTGACGGCCGTCTCGAGTATATTTACCCATGAACTCTAGCGTCCTCACTCATACCTGCTTCTGGACTTCAGTAGTCTGTAACCAGTGGGGGTTCTTCTTCTAAGAGGTGAACTTGATTGGGCCCTCCTTCTAAATCTAGAGCCTTGTCTTGGTGGTGAGTCCACTGACCTGGTTCTAAGTGGCTGTGTAGGTGTGTACACAGGTGGGGGGTACAGGTCCTCCTCTTCAGAAGTGGATTGGTATCGGTTTGGCTGGGTAACGGTAGGGTCAAGCCACTCGTCCAATAGTCTATTAATGTTGAGTGAGAAGTTTGGATTGTCTCCTACCGGGTGTCCAGAGTCGTTATTGGAAACCCTGCCTACACCGTTTTCATAGGCTGCTCTCCACCTAGAAACTGCTGATCCGATTCTGTCTCTCCAGTAGTCAGCGTCTAGGGAAGCGTCAGAGTCTTTGTCTACAACCACTGGCTCCTCACAAACTGGTGGTTTATGTGAAGTTACACTTGGGTCAGTTTGTGCTGCAGATGCAGCTGCACTAGGTGTTGTGGGTTGTGGGGGAGTGATGTCCTGGAGGGCGGCTTGAAGCTCTGGTGTTCTGTCCTCCAGGTGTGGGTCGAGGTACAGGTGGCTTTGTGTATAAAATATATTGGCAAAAAAATAAAAAAAATATGAGAGACCTTGAGCTTATTGGCTGTCGTAAAACGTAAGGAGGGAGAATAAAACTCTTTCCTGACAACCACTTGTCACCAGGTGTTCGACCGAAAAAACGATGAGCGGTAAAATTACACCCTTCTCCGAAATAGCTTTTGATCCCCAATTACAAGGACCCTTCAGTTGTATCATCAGCGGTCCGTCCGGTTGTGGAAAATCGCACTTGGTGAATTGATTTCTGAGTGACGTTAATGATGTGGTCACACCGCCGGTGGAAAAGATCTTTTACCGTTACGGCGAGTGGCAGCCCCTCTTTGAAAAAATGTAAAAAAGACTATGGAGTGGAATTCAGAGAAGTTCTTCCCAGAAAAGAAGACATAGCGGGAAACGAAGAATCCCCGTCGACGTCTACCACCAATCTTAGACGACTGCACACTCTACTGATATTAGACGATCTGATGAGCAGTTCCAATCAGCAAGTGGTAGCTGACATTTTCGTCAAATATTCCCATCAATGGAACATGAGCATCATATATATTACTCAGAACCTGTTCCAGAAATCACTCGAATTTTGAACTATGAGTCTGAACACTCACTACATGATCATTTTCACGAACCCTCGCGACATGGGACAGATAGGTACTCTGTCTCCCTCCAGGGTGTTTCCCTCCAGGGTGACGGCCGTCTCGAGTATATTTACCCATGAACTCTAGCGTCCTCACTCATACCTGCTTCTGGACTTCAAGCAGATAACACCGGACGATCTCAAAATACGCTCCTCCCTGACATCCATAGACGACCAGATCGTGTTCGTTCTGCTAGACAAAAAGAAAAAGAGAAAGTAATGGCTACTCATCACCTCAAAAGACTTAAACACTTGGCAAAGTGTTCGCCGGAGGATTGTGAGCATTTAATAGGCTCTGGAAGCAAAATCTGTTAGAATTTACTCGAGGGAAACATTCCACTCACCGAGGACCAACTAGAAAGTTTTTGAGAATCTGCTGACGTCTTGACGATGAGCAAAAAAGCTACGTCCGTGAAAAGGAAGAGAAACGTCTTTGTTCAAAGGGGTGGTTTTTTAATTCCCGCTCTGATAGGCATGACCTTACCCCTTATAAAAAGGATTCTCTGCATATAGAGCTCGTCATTCGACACCTCTCCACCACCGCCGCCTACCTCGACGATGACGGACCCTGAGAAGCAAAACTACAAGCGCTTGGCTCTTGTTGATCCTAAGACATCCTCGCTCTTCAAGGATGTCCAAGTCTCCATCGGAGGTTTCAAAGTGTCTGGCAACAACAAAACCTACCCCTACAGAGCTTATCATGAAGGTTTACTCAACTACGACAAAGGGGTGAAGGACAACATCATGAGCATCCATGAGTATCCGACGAGAACCCGAGGTTCAAGGTGCGCAAAAAACTCATCTCCAACGAGCACTTTCCGCTGATGGCGAGACTCCACTTTGACCTGGCTCATTAACCAAAGTTCATAGCTGGAGAGACAGAAATCAATCTGACTCTGAAACAAATTTCACCTAGTTTCTATCTGATGAGCGTTCACAAAGCTAAGCTCTATGTGCGTTGCACACTGTTAGCTGATGCTGTGGTGGAAACACACGAAAAGGCTGTGATAGAACAGGGTCCTTTCGACTACTCAGTCAACAGAGTGGAGGTGACGAGCTACGCAGGTTTGGTAAAAGCTTACTTTTTCATGTCACCTACTGCCAAAAATGGCAGTAGGTGATCTACACCTACTGCCATTTTAAGCAGTAGGTGCTAGATTCTGCAGAAGGCATTTTAAATTGCTATTTTTATGAACTTATATTAAAAACAACATTTTCTAAACATGTGTATTTTTAAGATCATTCATAGAACTACATATTTTTGTACATTTCATTCATTATGATATCTATCATCACTCTATAAATTCAGCTTTTGTGATGGAAACCTGGGTAAGTTTCAGTGATCCAAAAGTGTAGGCAATTTGTGGTGTCTTAATCATAATTTGTGGGCAAATTTGAGAGTAATATGTGCAAGGGCATTATCCTATCTACACCCATACAGGTTCTCAGGTATATAACTTGGGGCATTAGCAAGAAAGTCTCAATCATTTGATATAAGCATCAATATATAATCAATAATTTTTATATCATATGCTAGATATAGGGGCATACGTCATATTTGGAAGTACCTGCTATATCTAGGGTACATGTGATATTTTTCAAGGAAGACCTACTGTGTGTAGGGACATATGCAGACAACATCAGCTGGGTGGCAAGCAACAACAAATGCCTGATAGAAAAAGAGAGGAACATTGCCCTGCCCAAACTAAAACAGAGAGGCCTGAAAAAAAAAATGATTCAAAAACAGGAATACTGCATCACTTGAAAAAAGACCAGAGGACTGGAAAAAGTGTAAAATACTCAGTAGCCTGCTCGACACTAATGAGGATATCAAGCATAGAAAGCACCTGACCAACAATGCTATGTCAAAACTTAAACATATCTTCACCAGCAGCAAACTCAATATGAAACTCAAAATCAGGATCTTTAAACCAAGCGCTGAAAGCAACTCAGAACTGTGGACTCTCACAAAAACAGCAGCGAACAAAGTAGACTCATACCTTCGGAGATTAATACAACAAGCAATCAACATAAAATGGCACTGAAGACCTGTACAAAATGACCAACAAAAGAAAATGGAGTGAAAAAATCAAAACAAGGAGACTCAGGTGGTTCAGACACGCAATGAAGCTACCAGATGAAACCCTGGCAATAACAGCACTAGCCGAAGTGTGTAACAGAGAGAGAGGGCTAGGGGTGAACATAAAGGGGAACCACTAACCTTAACCCTACAGTCGTGGAGGCTCAGCATGACCAAGGCGCACCAGCTGCAACTGCCCTGGAGGTAGAGGGAATGCATGCACACCTAGGAGCCATAAAAAGCCCCAACCAGGTGATGGGTCCTCAAACCAACCACCTATAAGGGAGTGATCATTTTCTAACAACCGATCTGGTGAACTGTCTGTTCCCCGAATTCCAAACTCTCCAGGGACAAAAAAGATTGTCTCCAACAAACTCTTGTGAGGGCATAATCTTTTCCTGTGCATAAACCCTTCATCCCCACTCCCGAAGACACACAAAAGGGGATCTGATCCCAGATTAGAGTGGCCAGGGCTAGGGCCATAAGGTATAGGGTCGCCTCAACTCATTTGGTAAGAATCCAACTTTAACAAAGGGGCTGGGCTGAGAAGTAGGATGAAAGCAGCTCGCTCACCTGCTTGCAATCACTTCTCCCAAAATACTACAGCTTCCCAGAACTCAGACTGGTGTTGGCAGATCATCTACATCCCAACTCATCCATGACACAACACAAAAAAAAAATGTTTTCATAGTCCTGAGCAGCATAGTCCTGAGCAGCATAGCTAAGAGGCCTAAATATGAGTTCAAATAACCATTATCAATATACAGTCTGGAATATATTACAATCCTCAACTATTTTCTAATGAAGTTGCGACAGATCAACTGCATCCTGGTGACATGATGACAAATTAACATGGAATTTATCATATAAACCAGTGATTTATGCATAGAATTACCCCCCCCCACCCCAATTAACGTAAAATCCGTTCAAAATTACTGAGAATACAGTCTAACACATACAAACTTTCTTGTAGGAAAAACATTAAGCCGTCAGATATGCCTACCTCCATGACAATCATCATACCATTTTGAGCTGCTCAGTCCTCCAGCGTGTGAGCAGTATCGCTTATAAATATCATTCCTCGCAAACCTATAGTGCACAGCCATGCTATATAAAGGTGATGATGTTAAGCACCAACAGGAACAACGGTCCATTATATCAATTGTGTATGTACAACAGCCCTTGTCATATCGAATTATGTTATCAGCGTATCTCATAGCAATGGTTCTAACAATATCTGGCATAATTGAGGGAAGGCACTATGTCCTAGCCCCTCTTTAATTCATTCAATTAGTCTCCTATCACCTGTCCCTATCAGCAGTGGGTATGTTGATAAGCCACCATTCTCTTGTCAAGTAAACACTGCCTCAGCTTTTGTTTGTCGTCTTTGCCATCAGACCTATGTTTCTTACAACATGCATCTAACAGTGAATGGCGCACGTCAGATTGGGTTAACCACATTGTGCACAGATCAGTTTTAATGCAAGCCAATCACTGGAATATCCGATTGGATTCAACCAAGGATTTTGGTGAGACCCTTACTGGACTGCCCCCTCTATCACAAGTCTACACCTGGGATAAATATTGATTTTAGAAAGATCGGATTATTTCTCCTTTTCCATAACTATTGGATATGAAAATGTGCTGTTAACTCCTTTCCCCCATCAACATGTATTTGTCCGACTGTGCTTGTTTATAATACACAAACACAATACGGCCAATATCAAGTCCCGTCAGACAGCTCCAGGTAAGGCAGTCTGCATGGGGTAGATGAGTCTGAGTCTGGCTGTATGGATGGCTAGGTATGAGAGAAAGACTCACCTGTCAGTGCTGATCAATAACAGCCGCCTATCCTGGCCCATGTCAGACAAGAAGGGCTACCATAGAGGAGGCCCACTGATGGAGAATACACTCGTGCCAAGGGTAGAGAGGGTCCTAACGCTACTCACATAGAGAGCAGCACAGCACCTGCAGTTTACGCCTATATCCCAGCACGAGCAGCTCACCCTGTTTGGGCAACTCACGCTCCTATTTATAAGAGTAACTGTTGGGCAGGTCCGTTTGTGTTGGTAATCCTATTGTCACATGGACCAGTTATGTATAATACATTTGTATAGATGCACTGGCTTATGTTTTACCCGTAGATTATGAGGCAAGTGTTGGCTTGATGAAATAAGCTGACACCTCTGTATGTGTGTTCCCAGAACTGATCGACTCCTACCTGCTCATGGTGTGTGAGTAGGTGGGTGTGGGAGGGGTAAGCTCACAGGCAAGCATCACTGAAGGCTGCGTGGCTGAACCTGTCTGGGGCCTTGCACCTCCCCAACTCATCACTGCACTGCGTACATCTACTCTAATACTAGGCAAATATCTATATGCATACTACTGGCAATAATATATGATATTACATGTGACCATCAGTCAATCGTAGGATAGTAAATTCATTGATGGGCTCCCAAAAAGGGTCTCGATGTGAATTATGTTTAAATACCTAAAGTTTAACAGGATTCTCATGGTTCCAGTTTTGAAGAATGACGATATCAAATCTAAATCTTGGGAAATGTCTCCCATGGTCAGGAGGGTCTTGCCAAAAAGGAAACATGAACCGATTCTCGTCAGCTAAAAAAGATGCACGGGTCTTTAAAACTGAAGTTGTGTTGGTATCATCTAAATAAGTTATATTCACAAATCAGATGAATGAAGAATTATGAATAGGCATAAGCCTATGATATCTGGAGGGTCTTACCAAAAGAAAACGAGAAAGAACCTGTTAATGTTTTTGAGACAACATTGATAGAAACGTGCATGGCCTAACTAGTTTTTATAGTATTGGCAAATAGTTTTGCTGTGGAGTATATGGAAAACACTTCATGAGTATAGCAAGAAACATGCATGTTTCACCTAAACGAGTTTGAGAAAAATATTTAGCAACACAAAAACGTGCACGTTTTAATATTTGGTTCTTGTTTCTTTTTTTTGGCAGGACCCTCCTGGCAAATGTAAACCATGCGATGTCCCTTTTTTAATCCATTAACCAAGCTGTTATTTGGCAGTACGGTGGAGACCAGTTTGTCCATGCACGTTTCCATCAGTGCTCCCTGGAAATATTTAGACAGGCTCCTCCAGACGCGCACAGGCACGGAAAAAATCTTCTTCAGTCAAAACCAACCAAAACGTTTAATGTCCTTGTAAAACCCTGAAACCACTGAATAATAAATGTGTTTAAGAAACACCGAAAGGGGACCCTTCGAGAGGGGTAAGTAGATGGATCAGAAGAGAGACTAAATGCAGACCAACAGGAACAGAGATAAACCGACAGATGCTTGATGGCAAGGAAGTTTGCATAATGTCTCTTTAACCACTGTCATGTTGAGGACTAGTACTAGCATCAGGGCCATATAGACCTGACAAGACCTGGAGCTTAATTCAAAACATCCTGGGATCATGACCCCAGCGATCTTAGGAATAAATCAGCCTTATCCTATTAAGCGATCTTTAGAGTTGACTGGGTTCACATATCCTAGCCAGTACTAAGATCGCATCGATCTTAGCCTCAGCCCTCCTACTCTATTCCAAGAAGAACTGACTAGGCACAGGGGTAAGAGTCCCAAAATAAAGGAATAGCTGTGGAGTCACTCTTCTTCACAAGAGTGCTTATACCATCGTTCCCCGTCCCCATATGGGCTAACAAAAGAGCACAGGGTGCAGTTGACCCCCGTACAGTATTCAAGTGTTGTTCCCATGAATGTATGATTTATGCTTGCCTATTAGAAGCATTGTGCCCTCCCCCCCAGGACAAAGAGAGAGAAGGGAAGAATTACCTTACAGTGCACTTAACACATGAGTAGCCCTAAGAGCCCTCAAGGACACTCAGCAAACGTCCTCCCTCCCCTCTTTATGTATGCAGCAGGCTACTCTTTCGATCAGGAGTGTTCCCTGTAAGTGCTGTTGTACTCAGGTGAAACCACTATGCATTTCTTTCACTAAGATTGCAGTGATCTTAGTGGTGGAAATGGAATAGTGAAGTTATCCCAGGACTAGCTATTCTGGACAGGCCTGCAACCACTGCATTACATAGGGTAGACCAGCCAGGTCTTATGATATGTGCCTACACTAAGATCGCTGGGGTTGGGATCCCAGGATGTTTTGAATTTAGCTCCTGATATAATTGACAAGACACACTAGTCCTTTTAGTTTCTCCAGAAAGATAAAATTTGTAAATCGGGTAAACCATTACTTGAGTTCTGATAAATCTCCCTGGAGCTTAATTCAAAAGATCCTGGGAGGACGTTTGCTGAGTGTCCTTGAGGGCTCTTAGGGCTACTCATGCGTTAAGTGCACTGTAAGGTAATTCTTCCCTTTTCTCTCTTTGTCCTGGAGGGAGGGCACAATGCTTCTAATAGGCAAGCATAAATCATACATTCATTGGAACAACTCTTGAATACTGTATGGGGGTCAACTGCACCCTGTGCTCTTTTGTTAGCCCATATGGGGACGGGGAACGATGGTATAAGCACTCTTGTGAAGAAGAGTGACTCCACAGCTATTCCTTTATTTTGGGACTCTTACCCCTGTGCCTAGTCAGTACTTCTAGGAATAGTGTAGGAGGGCTGAGGCTAAGATCGATGCGATCTTAGTGCTGGCTAGGATATGTGAACCCAGTCAACTCTTAAGATCGCTTAATAGGATAAGGCTGATTTATTCCTAAGATCGCTGGGGTCGTGATCCCAGGATCTTTTGAATTAAGCTCCAGGTCTAGGGGGGTGAAAGAATGGGACAAGCTCCCCCCAGACAAGTAGAAATGCATTAATTATGAAGCATTTAAAAGGGCCATTAAACCATTAAAGGCGCCTGACTGAGCCAGATTGGGTATATGAACCTCTTCTCCGTCATGCCAAATTCCAGTACTTGAATAAACGCTGCTATTCCATGTGTAAATACCCTGATATTACTCCCCCCACCCCTCCCCTTTCATGGCCTTGTCAGGAGAGTCAGTCCTAATATAGATATTCCTGAGGATAAGGTCTGGTATATAGACTTACAACTAATGATTACTGGGTATACCGGTTATATTGGTCCACTTAAAGGGAACGAGATAGGAATTGGCTTCACTGGGTATACCGGTATATATATATACGCCTGCCAGAAATGTGATATTGAGGTAATGTTGGTCCCCTCGTACAAGTCGCTTTACTGGGTATACCAGTAATTGCACCCTACCATAAATGCGGTGATAAGGTGTAGTGAACACTCCTGTTAGTTCATACCATTTTGTACTGAGACTCATGTCGCAGTACCTATGATAATCACTGATTACTAAGAATATAAAAGTTTAGTCTATGGGTACATATACAAAGACTACAATGTACTTGGTACTATTGTGTATTAAAAACTGTCCCTCTCGTTTATATCATGCTGCATCAGGTTGTCCTATTTATTAGTTTAGTTCATAAAGTAAGTTAATAGCTGCTGGTTCAACTATACATTTATATATGGTGACAACATATTTAATAAAGAACCTTGATGGTAGAAAACTGGGTGTACCAGTGATCAAAGTCAAGGCCATATGAATATTGAGAGTGACATAGGATATCTTATTATTACTCACACACTATGGCGAATGTTTAATTGATTGAAGGAGAAGGCAAGTATAGTGTATACTTGCAAAGCGCTTTTGATTATTGATGCGTTAGGAGGCAGTATATGCCCCTAGACCTATAGATTGCTGATGGATTATTAGCTGAATCCTGACAAGCAGGAGTTATGTACTTTATCCTGCCATTGCTTATATTTTGCTTAAACACCACATGTTTGTAACAGGTGAACGGCAATAAAACCTTTCAAAACTCAAACTCAAACTCGTGATGCATTCATTTAGTCTCTCATCATCTGTCCCCACCAGCTGTAGGTATTGTGGCTACTAATACACAGCAGTGCTATTGTCGCGAAAGGATGGGGGCTGCAAAAGCATCACACAAAATATAATAATTGGTGTTTATGTACTTATGTCACCACCATACCAGTAGAACATGTGAGTAAAACAGTGTAAAACATTACAAAATCATAAAAGCCATGCCATAAAATGCGACAATTATATTATACCTAGATACATGACCGGAATAATCAATAATGAGTAAGCTAGTCTGAATAATCCGTAGTCAGAATCCGGATCCAGGAGGTTAATTCAAAACATCCTGGGATCCCAACCCCAGCGATCTTAGTGTAGGCACATATCATAAGACCTGGCTGGTCTACCCTATGTAATGCAGTGGTTGCAGGCCTGTCTAGAATAGCTAGTCCTGGGATCACTTCACTATTCCATTTCCACCACTAAGATCACTGCGATCTTAGTGAAAGAAATGCATAGTGGTTTCACCTGAGTACAAGAGCACTTACAGGGAACACTCCTGATCAAAAGAGTGAACAGCCTGCTGCATACATAAAGAGGGGAGGGAGGACGTTTGCTGAGTGTCCTTGAGGGCTCTCATGCGTTAAGTGCACTGTAAGGTAATTCTTCCCTTCTCTCTCTTTGTCCTGGGGGGAGGGCACAATGCTTCTAATAGGCAAGCATAAATCATACATTCATGGGAACAACTCTTGAATACTGTACGGGGGTCAACTGCACCCTGTGCTCTTTTGTCAGCCCATATGGGGATGGGGAACGATGGTATAAGCACTATTGTGAAGAAGAGTGACTCCACAGCTATTCCTTTATTTCGGGACTCTTACCCCTGTGCCTAGTCAGTTCTTCTTGGAATAGTGTAGGAGGGCTGAGGCTAAGATCGATGCGATCTTAGTGCTGGCTAGGATATGTGAACCCAGTCAACTCTTAAGATCGCTTAATAGGATAAGGCTGATTTATTTCTAAGATCGCTGGGGTCGTGATCCCAGGATGTTTTGAATTAAGCTCCAGAGCGGGAGGATGTATGGCCCACCCTTATCCCCCACCTGTCCTACCAGGGTCCTCACCCCAACCAGTCATTTCCTGTGCCCTGGGGTATGTTCCTCTAGTTCTCGCAGGTAGGAAAATACCTGTATGTAAGTTTAAGGAAGGTTCCGTGCAATGCCGATGCTTGGCCAAGAGGACATTAGCAGCAAAAGGAATTACTGGTAATGTTGATTATGGTAAGGCCACTCCAAAAGAAAATTCTTTCTCATCAGGAGGTTAATTCAAAAGATCCTGGGATTGCAACCTCAGCGATCTTAGGAATTATTCTGCCTTATCCTATTAAGTGATCTTAAGATTAGACTGCATTCACCTTCCCTAGCCAGCACTAAGATTGCATCGATCTTAGCCTCAGCCCTCCTACACTATTACAGAAGTACTAACTGGGCACAGGGGTAAGAGTCCCAAAATAAAGGAATAGCTGTGGAGCCACTCTTCTTGACAACAGTGTTTATACCATCGTTCCCCATCCCCATATGGGCTAACAAAAGAGCACAGAGTGCAGTTGACCCCATACAGTATTCAAGAGTTATTCCCATGAATGTATGATTTATGCTTGCCTATTAGAAGCATTGTGCCCCCCCCCCCCCAGGACAAAGAGAGAGAAGGGAAGAATTACCTTACAGTGCACATAATGCATGAGTAGCCCTAAGAGCCCTCAAGGACACTCAGCAAATGTCCTCCTCCCCCCTCTATATGTATGCAGCAGGCTATTCCCTCTTTCAATCAGGAGTGTTCTCTGTAAGTGCTCTTGTTCTCAGGTTAAATCACTATGCAATTCTTTCACAAAGATCGCAGTGATCTTAGTGCTGGAAAAGGAATAGTGAAGTAATCTTAGGACTTGCTATTCCTGACAGGCCTGCAACCACTGCATTAGATAGGGTAGACTGGCCTGGAGCTTAATTCAAAACATCCTGGGATCCCAACCCCAGCGATCTTAGTGTAAGCACATATCATAAGACCTGACTGGTCTACCCTATGTAATGCAGTGGTTGCAGGCCTGTCCAGAATAGCTAGTCCTGGGATCACTTCACTATTCCATTTTCACCACTAAGGTCACTGTGATCTTAGTGAAAGAAATGCATAGTGGTTTCACCTGAGTACAAGAGCACTTACAGGGAACACTCCTGATCGAAAGAGTGAATAGCCTGCTGCATACATAAAGAGGGGAGGGAGGATGTTTGCTGAGTGTCCTTGAGGGCTGTTAGGGCTACTCATGCTTAATTGCAATGTAAGGTAATTCTTCCCTTCTCTCTCTTTGTCCTGGGGGGAGGGCACAATGCTTCTAATAGGCAAGCAAAAATCATACATTCATGGGAACAACTCTTGAATACTGTACGGGGGTCAACTGCACCCTGTGCTCTTTTGTTAGCCCATATGGGGATGGGGAACGATGGTATAAGCACTCTTGTGAAGAAGAGTGACTGCACAGCTATTCCTTTATTTTGGGACTCTTACCCCTGTGCCTAGTCAGTTCTTCTTGGAATAGTGTAGGAGGGCTGAGGCTAAGATCGATGCGATCTCAGTGCTGGCTAGGATATGTGAACCCAGTCAACTCTTAAGATCGCTTAATAGGATAAGGCTGATTTATTCCTAAGATCGCTGGGGTCGTGATCCCAGGATCTTTTGAATTAAGCTCCAGGTCTAGGGGGGTGAAAGAATGGGACAAGCTCCCCCCAGACAAGTAGAAATGCATTAATTATGAAGCATTTAAAAGGGCCATTAAACCATTAAAGGCGCCTGACTGAGCCAGATTGGGTATATGAACCTCTTCTCCGTCATGCCAAATTCCAGTACTTGAATAAACGCTGCTATTCCATGTGTAAATACCCTGATATTACTCCCCCCACCCCTCCCCTTTCATGGCCTTGTCAGGAGAGTCAGTCCTAATATAGATATTCCTGAGGATAAGGTCTGGTATATAGACTTACAACTAATGATTACTGGGTATACCGGTTATATTGGTCCACTTAAAGGGAACGAGATAGGAATTGGCTTCACTGGGTATACCGGTATATATATATACGCCTGCCAGAAATGTGATATTGAGGTAATGTTGGTCCCCTCGTACAAGTCGCTTTACTGGGTATACCAGTAATTGCACCCTACCATAAATGCGGTGATAAGGTGTAGTGAACACTCCTGTTAGTTCATACCATTTTGTACTGAGACTCATGTCGCAGTACCTATGATAATCACTGATTACTAAGAATATAAAAGTTTAGTCTATGGGTACATATACAAAGACTACAATGTACTTGGTACTATTGTGTATTAAAAACTGTCCCTCTCGTTTATATCATGCTGCATCAGGTTGTCCTATTTATTAGTTTAGTTCATAAAGTAAGTTAATAGCTGCTGGTTCAACTATACATTTATATATGGTGACAACATATTTAATAAAGAACCTTGATGGTAGAAAACTGGGTGTACCAGTGATCAAAGTCAAGGCCATATGAATATTGAGAGTGACATAGGATATCTTATTATTACTCACACACTATGGCGAATGTTTAATTGATTGAAGGAGAAGGCAAGTATAGTGTATACTTGCAAAGCGCTTTTGATTATTGATGCGTTAGGAGGCAGTATATGCCCCTAGACCTATAGATTGCTGATGGATTATTAGCTGAATCCTGACAAGCAGGAGTTATGTACTTTATCCTGCCATTGCTTATATTTTGCTTAAACACCACATGTTTGTAACAGGTGAACGGCAATAAAACCTTTCAAAACTCAAACTCAAACTCGTGATGCATTCATTTAGTCTCTCATCATCTGTCCCCACCAGCTGTAGGTATTGTGGCTACTAATACACAGCAGTGCTATTGTCGCGAAAGGATGGGGGCTGCAAAAGCATCACACAAAATATAATAATTGGTGTTTATGTACTTATGTCACCACCATACCAGTAGAACATGTGAGTAAAACAGTGTAAAACATTACAAAATCATAAAAGCCATGCCATAAAATGCGACAATTATATTATACCTAGATACATGACCGGAATAATCAATAATGAGTAAGCTAGTCTGAATAATCCGTAGTCAGAATCCGGATCCAGGAGGTTAATTCAAAACATCCTGGGATCCCAACCCCAGCGATCTTAGTGTAGGCACATATCATAAGACCTGGCTGGTCTACCCTATGTAATGCAGTGGTTGCAGGCCTGTCTAGAATAGCTAGTCCTGGGATCACTTCACTATTCCATTTCCACCACTAAGATCACTGCGATCTTAGTGAAAGAAATGCATAGTGGTTTCACCTGAGTACAAGAGCACTTACAGGGAACACTCCTGATCAAAAGAGTGAACAGCCTGCTGCATACATAAAGAGGGGAGGGAGGACGTTTGCTGAGTGTCCTTGAGGGCTCTCATGCGTTAAGTGCACTGTAAGGTAATTCTTCCCTTCTCTCTCTTTGTCCTGGGGGGAGGGCACAATGCTTCTAATAGGCAAGCATAAATCATACATTCATGGGAACAACTCTTGAATACTGTACGGGGGTCAACTGCACCCTGTGCTCTTTTGTCAGCCCATATGGGGATGGGGAACGATGGTATAAGCACTATTGTGAAGAAGAGTGACTCCACAGCTATTCCTTTATTTCGGGACTCTTACCCCTGTGCCTAGTCAGTTCTTCTTGGAATAGTGTAGGAGGGCTGAGGCTAAGATCGATGCGATCTTAGTGCTGGCTAGGATATGTGAACCCAGTCAACTCTTAAGATCGCTTAATAGGATAAGGCTGATTTATTTCTAAGATCGCTGGGGTCGTGATCCCAGGATGTTTTGAATTAAGCTCCAGAGCGGGAGGATGTATGGCCCACCCTTATCCCCCACCTGTCCTACCAGGGTCCTCACCCCAACCAGTCATTTCCTGTGCCCTGGGGTATGTTCCTCTAGTTCTCGCAGGTAGGAAAATACCTGTATGTAAGTTTAAGGAAGGTTCCGTGCAATGCCGATGCTTGGCCAAGAGGACATTAGCAGCAAAAGGAATTACTGGTAATGTTGATTATGGTAAGGCCACTCCAAAAGAAAATTCTTTCTCATCAGGAGGTTAATTCAAAAGATCCTGGGATTGCAACCTCAGCGATCTTAGGAATTATTCTGCCTTATCCTATTAAGTGATCTTAAGATTAGACTGCATTCACCTTCCCTAGCCAGCACTAAGATTGCATCGATCTTAGCCTCAGCCCTCCTACACTATTACAGAAGTACTAACTGGGCACAGGGGTAAGAGTCCCAAAATAAAGGAATAGCTGTGGAGCCACTCTTCTTGACAACAGTGTTTATACCATCGTTCCCCATCCCCATATGGGCTAACAAAAGAGCACAGAGTGCAGTTGACCCCATACAGTATTCAAGAGTTATTCCCATGAATGTATGATTTATGCTTGCCTATTAGAAGCATTGTGCCCCCCCCCCCAGGACAAAGAGAGAGAAGGGAAGAATTACCTTACAGTGCACATAATGCATGAGTAGCCCTAAGAGCCCTCAAGGACACTCAGCAAATGTCCTCCTCCCCCCTCTATATGTATGCAGCAGGCTATTCCCTCTTTCAATCAGGAGTGTTCTCTGTAAGTGCTCTTGTTCTCAGGTTAAATCACTATGCAATTCTTTCACAAAGATCGCAGTGATCTTAGTGCTGGAAAAGGAATAGTGAAGTAATCTTAGGACTTGCTATTCCTGACAGGCCTGCAACCACTGCATTAGATAGGGTAGACTGGCCTGGAGCTTAATTCAAAACATCCTGGGATCCCAACCCCAGCGATCTTAGTGTAAGCACATATCATAAGACCTGACTGGTCTACCCTATGTAATGCAGTGGTTGCAGGCCTGTCCAGAATAGCTAGTCCTGGGATCACTTCACTATTCCATTTTCACCACTAAGGTCACTGTGATCTTAGTGAAAGAAATGCATAGTGGTTTCACCTGAGTACAAGAGCACTTACAGGGAACACTCCTGATCGAAAGAGTGAATAGCCTGCTGCATACATAAAGAGGGGAGGGAGGATGTTTGCTGAGTGTCCTTGAGGGCTGTTAGGGCTACTCATGCTTAATTGCAAT
This sequence comes from Acholoe squamosa, assembly GCA_949317995.1. Classification (NCBI taxonomy): domain Eukaryota; kingdom Metazoa; phylum Annelida; class Polychaeta; order Phyllodocida; family Polynoidae; genus Acholoe; species Acholoe squamosa. The sequence goes on along the minus strand of OX439044.1, from coordinate 42,312,456 downwards.
GTAAGGTAATTCTTCCCTTCTCTCTCTTTGTCCTGGGGGGAGGGCACAATGCTTCTAATAGGCAAGCAAAAATCATACATTCATGGGAACAACTCTTGAATACTGTACGGGGGTCAACTGCACCCTGTGCTCTTTTGTTAGCCCATATGGGGATGGGGAACGATGGTATAAGCACTCTTGTGAAGAAGAGTGACTGCACAGCTATTCCTTTATTTTGGGACTCTTACCCCTGTGCCTAGTCAGTTCTTCTTGGAATAGTGTAGGAGGGCTGAGGCTAAGATCGATGCGATCTCAGTGCTGGCTAGGATATGTGAACCCAGTCAACTCTTAAGATCGCTTAATAGGATAAGGCTGATTTATTCCTAAGATCGCTGGGGTCGTGATCTCAGGATGTTTTGAATTAAGCTCCAGGTCTTATAATATGTGCCTACACTAAGATCACAGGGGTAGAAATCCCATGATCTTTTGAATTAACCTCCTGAAGGTTGATGAAGTGTCTTCCTGGGAGTTCCCTGATATTTCCAGTGTAGGAATAATAGGGAAGACCCTGAGGATAGCCTATAGATGCTTATGCTAGCGAATCATGGCTTTTCAAATAAAATCATGGTTTGTGCAGGTCATACCCACAAGGCCCATTCCAGAAGGCCCATTCCTAACCCTCACAGGGTGTCACTATAGTTTCCGGTTGGCGGAAAACTGAACGCCCTCAGCAGTTACACTTCTGATTTCCACCAGGGTACCTCATGTTGTGTACCTCCTCGTACATATTGCACCATCACCGAATCACACTATGTGTATACTACTATGGGTCTAGTTATTCGTATATTGAAGAGCGCGAAAGGGATCCCGAAGTAGTCAAATGTGGTCCGGCGTTCTGTATCTGAATTCCTTCCAGTAAAGGAGACAAAACAGATTATTAGGTGCCGCTATCTAGAGCATTACTGAAACATTGCAGTGGTCGTGATAACTATGCAGCCCTAGTGAGTGCAAAATGCCAGATCCCCATTCATGCATTTCGAAAAAGACGTCGAAGGGTCAGCATAATGCATGAATGCGGTTGTGGCGTGTAGGTGACGGACTAAAATTGGCCTTAGATAACAAAGAACTTGTTTTTGAATCATAGATCCTATTCTCTAGTAATCCTGTCCTTTGGGAATGGCACTGTCATAATATGATGGTCCTCAGATAACATTGGATAGAAAATAGAAAGTTAATCTTCTGGATGGTCACGTGATGCCACAGTGCCATTTCGGCAATGATTTTGTCTGTTCCAAGCAAGCAGCCTCAATCGATCACTTGCTTCCCCTGGCGCCTTGTGTTTCACTGGGCACCAATGTTTATGCCGATTTAAAGACAATACGACTCTCTCTGAGAGTTTTATAGAGAACGTTACTATTCTGTCTGATTGGCATATACCTCGTAGTCTTAGAGTCAAGACCATGGAGACAGCACTTTGATTTCTGCCTGCTGGGTTGTAATCAAAAGCTTTTACTATTGCTTAACAGCCAGCTGCAGCTCACTGTTGTACAATGTTGGTAAAGAGTTAGACAGAAGGCATTTGTGACTGAGGCTATAAACTGGTTATGAGGCCCAATAATTCTGTGTGCAAGAAACAAATTTGATTTAATGATATCCTTTCCTAGCTGAAGGGTACACTGTATTGCCCTCATGCATCTACAGCGCCCAACCAGTGTAGTCGGGGAAAGATAAGAGTTCCAGACCTGTATACACGAATAAAGTGTAAGATATACAAAATAGCACAAAAAAAAAAGCACAGTGTTTGACCCTATAGGTCGAATCCCACATGGCGAAAAATTGCTAAAATATCAGATTCTCTGCGATTTTGTCCCTTGCATTGTATGGCCCTTGTGGGGGCCATAAAACGCAAGGATTGATCAACTAATTCCGAATCCCACAGTTGTTTAGGGTCAAGTTTGCAATAGTCCTTGCGTTTTATGGCCTCAACAAGGGCCATACAACACAAGGGACAAAATCACAGAGATATTTCAGCCATTTTTCACCATGTGGGATTCGACCTTTTCCGATTTATATTGCCCCCAGTAACAGAGTAACACAGACCGGGAAGGGCCAGATAGACAGACTGAGGGAGGGACAAAGACAGACCGATTCAAGATTCAAGATTCAAGATTCAAGATGGCTTTATTGACTAATGTACAGGTACACTTATGTCAGCACCGAGAGAGTGAGACCATGTATATATGCATGACCACCAAAACTACATAGTCTACTCCGTCTAGATGGACACAGGTGGCAGTCCCTATTCAGGTCACACGTGAATTGGGTGAACGTAAATCACATTATCTACGTTACAGCTTGGCCATAAATGGTCATCCGGAAATGACGTCAGTGGCCAAGGTTGGCCAGAGCCTGCTATCTGCAGAAATTACCAGAGGGATGGGGTTAGTGTAAGTCGAATCCCACATGGCGAAATAGGGCTTCAATATCTCTGCGAATTTGTCTGTTGCATTGTATGGCCCTTGTTGGGGCCATAAAGCGCAAGGGTTGATCAACTTATTCTGAGTCCCACAGTGGATTATGTAGCTATACCCCTTGCGAAGTTGGGACAGGCCCCGAAATCGCAACAGATTCAAAATCGCAGAGATATTTGAGCCATTTTTCGCCAAGTGGGATTCGACCTTATGGAAGAAATACTACTCCACAGATCGTTCTCACGCCCCTCAACTGGAGGTCACAAGATGTGTTACTCTTCGGTGTAATTCTTCCATCAAAGTCGAGGAAATGTATACATGCATATAACCCATGGTTTAGTCTGACATTCTAAACCTGCCTGTTCTTAAAATTTAGCAAATGTTTTGTATAAAAAAGGATTACATGTTGTAAATGATTAATTAGGGTTTGATGTATGTTATGGGAACACGTGAGTGGGTTTATGGGTTAATAATCCACGACCGCGAAGCGGGAGTGAATTATTAACCCATAAACCCACTCATGCGTTCCCATAACATACATTAAGGCGTTTATCGAACATATTTCTCCATTTTGTATCAATTTCTTATCTTATAACCCAAGATTTAATCCAGGAGAAGACATTTTGTAAGTACATGCGATCCGCTCACTTTGCCAACCTGCTGTGGCCATGTTGTCACTCTGTCCGACATACCTCCACCTTTACACTCATTTTTTGGGTATAATCCAATAATGTCAAGTCCTAGCACCGCCAAAAATATGATCTCCAGTTGGTGTTCGCCTATATTTTGTCTCCATTTTCTTCGAAATAAATAAGAATCCATTGATTTTCCATACCGATCCAATGCACACGGCCCGTTACACGACCATTTCATCTTGTTGACAAAGCTGGTAGGTGTCCGGATGTACCTGACCTACTTTTGAGTCGGCAAGCCGCAATGGCGGGTGCCGAGACGTATAGCTATGGAAAATCATTGGATTCTTATTTATTTCGAACATGGAGAAATTAGGCATGGCATGTTCATATAGGATATGTAAGGATGTTTCTCTGTTAATAACTCCACCTGGCACCATTGAATTCTATGCTAACGAGGTGTGTAAACATCAGGTATGTCTTGGTGCACATATGTGCGGGCACTGACACATTCCTCTGTGAAATTGTGTAATGTCGTTCTCGCAATGAATATGACCTTAGCTGTCGAAATGGCATTAAACAGCTATTACTCACTCACTCACTCATCAGGTATGTCGGAAATTTTTTTCAAATAGCCCATGGGCATTGGCTTCTATCACCGGTCGGCTTGGTATAGTGGACAGCGAGCTCGCCTCCTGCCACAGCTGCCGGGGATCGATACCCCGTTGAACCTAAATGGTTTTAACAGGAAATGTATGGAGGAGTTGACATTGTATATTCCCCCAATTTATTAACATGTCCGGATTGAAACCAGCAGCTTCTTGAAGACGAAGAAAAGGTCTGAGAGTGCGTTATGGTTGGATAAGGAACTGGGGTTATGAGCAAAAAAGTACTGTCCAGGCCCAAATAGTTAGATAGTAAGCTAATAGATCATGGATATTGGAGCCCTAGGGCCTTACATGCTGGATATACCCAAGCCGCGTAGCGGCGAGGGTATATCCAGCATGTAAGGCCCGTGGGCTCCAATATCCATGACCTAATAGGTTTATACCACAATTTTCTCCATTTTGTATTAATTTCTTACCTGAGATCCAAAGAATATAGCCACGAGAAGACATTTTGTAAAAGCAAGCGATACGGCCCGGGTCCGATCTGCGCAAAGCCATTGTTTTTCTTCCTTCCTGGGAGAGGTACCGCCGTGTTCACACACACTTTTCTTATGGAATCCAACCATGACATGTTATATTATCAAAGTCCCAAGAAGTATTCGATCCATAGACGAGGAATTTGGCTAATTTTCTCCATTTTCTTTAATATAAATAAGAATCCAATGATTTTTCTTAAGCGAGTCGCGGTGCAGCCATTCCCATCCGCCTCCTTGTCCGACAAAAGTGTGTCAGTGGCCCGGATGTAGATATAGGTCAAGGAAGAAAAACAATGGCTTCGCACAGAGCGAACCGGGCTGCGACGCGCGTACGATGGAAAAATCAATGGATTCTTATTTATATTGAAGAAAATGGAGAAGATTAGCACGCATTCCTTGTCTGTGGATCAAATACTTCTTGGGATTTTGATATTATAACATGAAAAGGTTGGAATCAAGATGAAAACTGATTGCAAACATAGGACTAGGACCTCAGGTTAGATCTTATTTATTTTCGCATTGAATTTCATCACCGTTCAGTGTGGTGCTATGGCTAAGGCCTTCGCCTACCTCCACGATTTTTCACATTGAAACATGGCGAGACTGAATTTGTATCTTTGCCACACATTTCCCAAAATATTCTAAGTCCAACTTGACCTCGAAAAAGTATATACCGAAAATTTCAAAAATGCACATGTGTGGTATATGCAGAATAATGCATGGCTAAACTGCATATAAAACCACCGGAAGTCCCCAAAGCATGGTATAATGAAAAATATTTGCATGGTACCATACATGTGCAAGTAGCATTCACTCGACATCAGAATTCCTGACTTCAGTTGAATTTAGGACGTCTACGCTACCCACATTTTGCAGCGTTTTCTGATGGATCTGTCCCACAAATCAGTTGCCCCCTTTCACCCGGTGGTGGTGGTGTTTGATTTATACATTTTTGGTGGTTGTTGCCCACGGGGATATGTCAGCAGGATATCTATTATCTACACGGGTACTGGTTGCGTATAAGGGTGCTGGATATTGAGAGCGGAGGTTCTTATATATGTGCATACTGTGAACATAAATCATTTGTTTCAGCTTTACCTCTAGTTCCCTACTAGAAAGAAGATTGTGCAGGGCATTTACGTGTAAGCCTATATATACCGTAGAAGTATACCAAGCTAGCAAGGGGCTGTTGTCATCATTGTACCAACATTGGTAAACTGGCACTGTACTAATGTCGGTAGTGCACCCAGTGATTTGTTGATATTGGTCCAAAGACGTTGTACAAACGTTGGCAGATCAATGTTGTGCTCTCACCAATGTGGACGTTGTCCAATGTTGGCACAACTCTGTATCTTGAACCTCTACCAGGGGGCATTTTGGACCGTATGAAGATATTCTATATATAGCCCAGAAGATGGGATAACTTTGTATCATATCTTGGCAGATGAGGCCGAGATAATGTGGAAATGGAGAAAGTCTCTGAAATGATGATACATGTCAGCTGAAGACTTATCTTTTGTACACATATGATCAGATTTGGGGTGAAACATTTTCTTCATCCAGTGAAATGCATAAAGTAAGGAGCAGGGAAAAATAAGGTTGTCTAGACGTTGGTACAATGTCAAGTTTTGATGTATTGGCACAACGTTGAGCTAACATTGGCTTTTAAGTGATGATAACTTAGTGGGCCACCATGTGTTGAGGTGTCACTCTACTAGTCCGCCCCAGTAGACCTAGGAGAGCTAAATAGTCCCAACTAAAAACAGTGTTTTGCTTGATATAATCTGTATCAGGCAACCTTATTTATCACAGATTAATCATTTTGTTACCAGAAGAAAGGTAACAATTTGGGGGGGGGGAGTTGCCAAAAACTTTGGTCACCACGGAAATCTATTGTGTCAGAGAGGGGTCAAACAGACAACTGGTGCAAAAACATGGTGGAAGATTCGGGGAAAATCAGAACGTCCTTGGTCCTATTAGTACCTTGACACCTTGATCACATGACACCACCAGTTCGTCAGATATGGGCACTCCAAGTTTGGTGACAAACTCCCCATAGCTTTAACCACGTGGGATCTTGTAAGTGACTTGGCACTGTGATGGTTGTTCTGAGGGCTGAAATATGAGTTGAATAAACAAGGGTGGAAGTGGGGGGGGGCGCATCCAAATTATGTAAATTGGATAAACATTTCGCCCATTTTAAGGGGGTAGAGGCATAGAGCTGTGATGTGTAGTTCTGAAAACAAGCCAGCCTGTCTAAAGTACAAAGGCAAGCTGTAGCTTATATAATCACCTTGAACTCACTTCTGAGAAAGTCTCAGCATATAGATCCACTGTGCTCCATCTTCGATTGAAAAACATGAGCCGCTCTTTGGGGATTCCTTACAATGAGGCGGAGGGGGAAATGAGCACGTCCAATACAAATAGATGAGATGTGGTGTGGGATCACGCCCCAGGGGTATATTGGGTGTAAAAGATGGGTGATAAAGGGGGACTCCACTGGGTTTATTGTGTGGGTCAGCTCTTGCCCTCTCATGCCATGCAGCGTTTAACATCACGAAGATGGCGAACTATAGGTCTTTGTCCAGGGTAGAAGGATTTCTGTCATACTTCAAAGAATAGAGATGTTGGCGGAACTGTTTTCTTTTTATGTTGTTGAATTTTGTTGTTGGTATTTTTGCTTCTTTTTATTTGGAGGGGGCATACTTTTAGATGTTTCTATATTCAGTCCAGAATCGGAAGCCCAACGAGACAATATTTTCCTTCCTCTGTGCTTGTGCAAATAGGGAGTCTCTACCTAATTCACTACCAGCAATTTTACAAATAACCATTTGGTCCCAAATATAGACCTTTATTGTGATAATTCTTGTACACCGATAAAGGATTAGCTCTTTGCATTTTTCCTATAGAAACACAGAGATCCGCCCAGGAGCTTAATTCAAAACATCCTGGGATCCCAACCCCAGCGATCTTAGTGTAGGCACATATCATAAGACCTGGCTGGTCTACCTTATGTAATGCAGTGGTTGCAGGCCTGTCCAGAATAGCTAGTCCTGGGATCACTTCACTATTCCATTTCCACCACTAAGATCACTGCAATCTTAGTGAAAGAAATGCATAGTGGTTTCACCTGAGTACAAGAGCACTTACAGGGAACACTCCTGATCGAAAGAGTGAATAGCCTGCTGCATACATAAAGAGGGGAGGGAGGACATTTGCTGAGTGTCCTTGAGAGCTCTTAGGGCTACTCATGCGTTAAGTGCACTGTAAGGTAATTCTTCCCTTCTCTCTCTTTGTCCTGGGGGGAGGGCACAATGCTTCTAATAGGCAAGCATAAATCATGCATTCATGGGAACAACTCTTGAATACTGTACGGGGGTCAACTGCACCCTGTGCTCTTTTGTTAGCCCATATGGGGACGGGGAACGATGGTATAAGCACTCTTGTGAAGAAGAGTGACTCCACAGCTATTCCTTTATTTTCGGACTCTTACCCCTGTGCCTAGTCTGTTCTTCTTGGAATAGTGTAGGAGGGCTGAGGCTAAGATCGATGCCATCTTAGTGCTGGCTAGGATATGTGAACCCAGTCAACTCTTTAAGATCGCTTAATAGGATAAGGCTGATTTATTCCTAAGATCGCTGGGGTCGTGATCCCAGGATGTTTCGAATTAAGCTCCTGATATGCTAAGGTGTATTGTACAATTAAGGCATATGATGCGAATTGTGGAAGACTCTAGTGACGGGTTAATATTATACTCTAGTGGCGGGTTAATATTATAAGCCCAACCAATTCTGCACAGAGAAGCACTAAATAAGGTACGCGCTACAGCCATGTTTGATACTTTTATAATTCATTGGGCAAGTTGGAAGGATCCACATGTGATGGCGTATATACCGATAGTATTGTCTTAGCCTCTCTCTTTACTTTTATTTTATCCATTGATAGCTACCTTTAGAAAACTACCTGTACATTTGCGTGTTTGCTGCAGAATGTTGCGTGATAATAATATTACAGGTGTGTAGGCTGGATAGATTGAACGAGGGATTACTTATTCTACCCTAGACATGCATGAGATTGGGATGTATAGATAACGATTTACGAAAATAGGTCCCCATTTCATATATATATAATTATCATGGTAATATTAATAAATAATTTCAAAAGTGATTTCAACATCATTATTTTGGATACTGTCAGAGGCAGTGGAATACGGGTCTGGGCTATTACAAGGGGATGTGGAATACGGAGGTCCTAAGTTTAACCCATGGGGCTGACATATTGCACTGTATATTTGCCATGCTACAAGGGCAGGAACGGACTAAGTTGACATTGAGTATGATCTATTAATAGTATTGTGTGAAAATGATGGCAAAAATGATGCACTTTATGACAACAAAAATTGCGGGGAATTCGGCTACCATGAGTGTCAATAGAATGTGCCCTATCCTCTGCTTTACCAACGTTGCATCAGTTTCCCTACAGATTACAGGGGAAATCTTATCTGAATCTGAGTATATATAATAGTTCCCCAATGTCATGTACAAGTTTAGTCCCCTCTCGAGTCCTTGTCACCATGTTTATTTATATAGTAGCTGCAGTCTGGACGCATGGGAATTCCTGCAACAAAGATGGCAATTCACATTGACAGGTAGGTCACTTAATATCGCCCACACGACACAGGCATGTGTCAACCCCAAGACTACTTCCCCAGGGCCCCGGATGGGGTCTGCTTCCGGAGCACATGCGCAGAATAACCATTCTTCCTCCTCACGATTCTTCCCCTACTCTTCTTTACGTCTTTAGTACGAGTGGTCAATGTAGATGGTATTCATTGATTGTACCATTCATCATTATACGTTTCTAGGTTGCTTGCAGTCGATTGATAATATAGAAAATCATATTCTCATTAGGTCTAACAGCAAGTAGATTTTGATGTTAATTTTCGTTAATAGACCGCAATGCATGACCCCAACAGAGGCCTAGAAATTAGGTAGTACTCAACATGTTTTCAGACTTTTATTATATATTTTTCTTATAGTACATAACTTCCTCTATTCCCCAAAAAAAAAATCCAGACGGGATACAACCTCGTTTGGTCGTAATGGCCGTTTCCATGGCAACCACCTCTAAAATCCAGATTTTGCTGTAAAAAGTGCATTTTGGCTGCATAGGGGGCTTTTTGAAGACCTCCTATCCCCCTAAATCAGCTACTAGCTTTTCAATGGAATTATTGCTGTGTTGCTAGGGTGAGTGGTTGCCTAGCAATAGGCATTTTATGTCATAATTCCTTAGAAATGAGGTGAAAAATAATATATTACAGTAATCTACCCCTACCTACACAATTCAAATTAACCCTTTATGTCTTTATGGTGATGTGGCTGCATTGCCATGGTTCATTGTTGCCTAGCAACCAATATATCTACCTAGCAACCAATGAAATTTATCAAAATTGTTGTAAAATCCAAATTTCCCTTTGGCAATGGTCATTTAAAGTTATCAAAACTAAATTCTTTCAAAGGCTTTAGGTGGCATCAGCTTTTGTTGCTAGGGTAAGTGGTTGCTTAGCAAAATACCTAGAAACAAGTAGAAATGTCCATTTTAGAGATCTTCTAACACTTCTGGCTGTGACTAAAGTGACCCATAGTTACCTAGCAACATAAGTTATCTACCTAGCAGCTAGTATGAAATGTGTTATTTAACCTCATATGATAATAGCTACCTGAACTACTGCTGTCTGACAATATATGAGGTTGTGTTATGTTACTGTGGGGTGTGTAAGGCTACCTGAGGGTAAAGTTAGGTGTTATAAGAGACTGTGTTATGATTACTTAGGTGTATATTAGGCTGGTGGGTGGTTACTAAGGTGTGTCAATGGACCATTCTGGGTATTATTAATATTTTTCATATGTACTAATTTCTTCGCCATACAAAGCCAAAGCTCTGCTCACGATCCACACTCAACAATCTCCTGTATTCCCCAACAGGAACCAGGATCCATAAGTTATCACAAACCCACTTCCTCCATTAGACTCTGTGACATAAGGTACAAGGATGTAATAACATTCCAACCTTATCTACATCCGCACAGTTCCACTGGAGGAAGTGCGATCCACCTGTGGTGCCATATTTGGAATGAGAGGATATTTCACAATCTCCTCTCAATTCTCATTAACATGATCTACCAACAGGTGGCACTCTCTCTTTATGACATGTGTCACTATTCTATTGAGCCACATGTACAGAATATTTCGCAACACTGTGAGCTCCTCAAGCCCTTAGTATAAAAGGCAGCTTGAGCAGCTCCCAATCTATCTATTCTAAGCTCATCTCTCAACTTACACCTTACACCTATACCTAGAACCTACGACAGGTTGAGCTATAGGATCGGAGGCAGAGCTTGGATATTGGCGAGTGTTATCATTGTTACCACCTTTATGAAATACTCATGTCAGCTATGCAATAAAAGGATCAAATGAACTTCTCTGGATTCCGTGTATATTCACTTCACTACTTGTAACCATCCGTTGACATCCCAGGGCTGTCTGAGGGGGTATATGAGGCTATGTTATGGTTATTAAGGAGTGTGTGAGGCTGTCTAAGGGTTACTACGGACTACAATATTATATATTTTTCTTATTCTTCATGACCTCCTCTCTTCCCCAAAAAAAAGTTCCAAACCTCGTTTGGCCGTATATAACCCCTAGTGACCCACGGAGAGCCTCACATACGCCTAAGTAACCATAACACAGCCTCACATGTCCCCCTAGACAGCCCCATATAGCCTTAGGTAGCCATGCTGCAGCCTCATATAACCCCTAGTGACTCACAGACAGCCTCACATACACCTTAGTAACCTTCCTACAGCCACACATACCCACGTAGTAATTCTCTGACAGCCTCATATACCCCTTAGTAACCATAACACAGCCTCATATACCCCTGTAGTACCTCTCTGACAGCCTCATATACCCCTTAGTAAGCATAACACAGCCACATATACCCATGGAGTAACTCTCTGACAGCCTCATATAGCCCTTAGTAACCATAACACAGCCACACATACCCCTGTAGTAACTCTCTGACAGCCTCATATACCCCTCAGGAACCATAACACAGCCTAATATAATCCTGTAGTAACTCTCTTACAGCCTCATATACACCTAAATGACCATTACACAGCCTCATATACTCCCAGATAGCGCTAGCTAACCATAGCAAAGCCTCATATATATATATATATATATATATATATATATATATATATATATATATATATATATATGCACCCTAGCAACCCACAGACAGCCTCACATACTCATTTGTAACCATACCACAGCCACATATACCCATGTAGGGACTCTCTGACAGCCTCATATACATCTCAGTAACCATACCACAGCCTCGTATAACATCTACTTACCCTCAGGTAGCCTTAATAACCATAATAACCATAATACAAACTCATATAACCCTTTGCAAATCATCTTTCAGCAGTAGTTCAGGTAGCTATGATCATATGTGGTTAAATAACACATTTCATATTGGTTGCTAGGTATAATATCTTCTGTTGCTGGGCAACTATGGCATAGCAACATCAATATATATCATCGCTGCTTCATGTGGGACACTTTAGTCACGGCCAGAAGTGTTAGATGATCTACAAAATGGACATTTCTACTTGTTTCTAGGTATTCTAGGTATTTTTTTTTACAAAAATGGCTGTTGCTAAGCAACCACTTACACTAGCAACAAAAACTGATGCCACCTGAAGCCTTTAAAGGAATTTAGTTTTGATAGCGCAACTTAAAATGACTATTGCCAAAGTGAAATTTGTTTTTTACAGCAATATTGGTAAATTTCATGGGTGCTAGGTAGATATATTGGTTGCTATGCAACAATGAACCATGGCAATGCAGCAATATCACCATAAACACCTTGAGGGTAATTTGAATGAGGTAGGTAGGGGTAGATTACTGTAATAAATGATTTTCCACCTGGTTTCTAAGGAATTATGACATAAAATGCCTGTTGCTAGGCAACTGCTCACCCTAGCAACACAACAATAATTCCATTGAAAAGCTAGTAGCTGATTTTGGGGGGATAGGTGGTCTTCAAAAATCCCCCTAGGCAGCCAAAATGTACTTTTTAGTGCAAAATCTGGTTTTTAGAGGCAGTTGCTATGGAAACAGCAATTCAACCAAACGAGGTCGTACCCCATCTGGAACTTTTTTTTTGGGAAGAGAGGAGGTCATGAACAATAAGAAAAATATAAAATATTGTAGTCTGAAAACATGTTGAGTTCAACTTCAATTTTGGTCTATAATCAATCATTTTAGATGGAGGTTAGAACCCTATCTTGACAGGCACACTACATTAGCATGACCAAATCCCGTCATGCATGTATCGCCCCTTACAGAATTTCCCACAAACCGGGTTGCATCATATAATGTTAGGACCTTCTGTGTATCTACTAAATTGCAATTCTAACCACGCTTTACTCTCCCTTCGAGTCTACACATACATGCATGAGAATACTCCCTTCAAATTCTCTCTTTAGAAAAGATGTTGTGATTCATAAAACTCAACTTATTATGTAAAATTTACTACCTATCTATACCCTTTCAAAAACTTGCCAGACAGAATGTTTGCCAGGAGTCAAGTCTGACAAGTATTTGTTTTACACTCAGTATTCTTGCCTAAAATTTCACTGTATTACTGACTTCACCTGAAAACAAAAATATTCACCAAACTTTCTGAATTAGCTTCCTAACCTGAAATGTTGCATGATGTGTGAAGGGACATACAGGTAAATGGTCCTCATGCATCGGGTTTCTTTTAACCATCCTCTACCTAAAACCCACATCAGGAGCTTTATTCAAAACATCCTGGGATCCCAACCCCAGCGATCTTAGTGTATGCACATATCATAAGACCTGGCTGGTTGCAGGCCTGTCAAGAATAGCAAGTCCTGGGATCACTTCACTATTCCTCTTCCAGCACTAAGATCACTGCGATCTTAGTGAAAGAATTGCATAGTGGTTTCACCTCAGTACAAGAGCACTTACAGTGAACACTCCTAATCGAAAGAGTGAAGAGCCTGCTGATTACATAAACAGGGGAGGGAGGACATTTACTGAGAGTCCTTGAGGGTTCTTAGGGCTACTCATGCGTTAAGTGCACTGTAAGGTAATTCTTCCCTTCTCTCTCTCTTTGTCCTGGGGGGGGGGGGGCACAATGCTTCTAATAGGCCACATATACCCATGGAGTATAAATCATACATTCATGGGAACAACTCTTGAATACTGTATGGGGTCAACTGCACTTTTGTTAGCCCATAATTATGTGGACGGGGAACGATGGTATAAGCACTCTTGTGAAGAAGAGTGACTCCACAGCTATTCCTTTATTTTGGGACTCTTACCCCTGTGCCTAGTCAGTTATTCTTGGAATAGTGTAGGAGTGCTGAGGCTAAGATCGATGCAATCTTAGTGCTGGCTAGGATATGTGAACGCAGTCTAATCTTAAGATCGCTTAATAGGATAAGGTAGAATTATTCCTAAGATCGCTGGGGTTGTGATCCCAGGATGTTTTGAATTAACCTCCAGCACTGTTTTAGGGTAACTCCCATGGGGATAGGAATAAAGGGAGTCTTTAGAACCCAACCCCTGTCCAAAAACAGGCACATGGCTACCTTGAGCTACACACTATAGACGCTTCAAGAATCTATTTCAAAATGGAGTACCATGCCCATAAGGTATATTTGCGACTCATGGTAAATCTACCCTACCGGGAGCGGGTAATGTGTATAGGGCAGAAGTGTACAGATCCTGTGATTCCTTGATCTCCGGGATCCATCCTTGGATCTGCTGTCTCCTTTACGGCTATACTCTGATTGGAATGGTACGCCATGGTGCTCAACTCTAAAGTAGGGTCCCTGTACTATTGGCAGCCTAAGGTCTCTGAAACAGCCAGTCTACATTCCTGATATGTACTTTCATCGACCAAACAAATTTAAAATAGGTAATGATAACGACAAATGAAGCTCTATATGGAGGAAATGGTGTTTGTGCCACTTCTACATGAGGATTAATATGAAATATTCATACATCGCCAGCCTATGAAGCTAAAGCTTAGAATACTTATTTTTACACCTCTTTCCTTCGACTACCGGTACCAGCTTCGTAGCCCAATGGGGTTTAAGTGAGCTATTACACCTAGTCACCCATTCATTTACGTCGGATGTGGCAACAGACATCACTCCTTTTTATCCTGTGTACAGTAATATTCCTACTCTTTTCTACCACAATATTGAGGTGACCCGTGTGGTAGACTGTGCAATCTGCCATGGCTTCATACTGTTATGGTGAGCATGACATCCAGGCCACAATCCCAGTATAAGAAATATTGACAGCAATGCCACATGTTTTGGCTTTGGCAACTATCGTTCACAGTGTTGCCCATTATCATCTCGTTTATACGTGCAGGGGTGTGTTGAAGTGTGGCGGGAGCCGAGGGAGGAGGGCTTTACCTTTGTTACCATGGCTTTACCCTGCGTTTATAAATAAGCGCAGCTTTTTAAATTTGGCAAGCTGTGCTTATTGATTCTGACTAGGCTCTATCACCGTGCTTATAGGAGACCTGTGAGCACTTATTTGAAACCCCCGCGTTTTCACGGGCCACCACGGGTATAAGAGGGTAGGAATTGATTGAACTTACTTTAAATATACTACTTACTTTGATGTACATAGGCCTAAACGTGTATGACATTATTATCTCACGGTTCTGGCCTCTACAGTGCTCTTTTGGTCATAACCCCGTTCTGTTATCAGGGTATAACCGCACTCTGAGACTTCATTTTTTTCTAAGACCATCTTGGTTAGAACCTGAGCAAGTTAATAAATTGGCGAAGTATACAAAGTCAACTAGGCAATTAATTTCCTGTTAAAACTGTTCAGGGTTCAACGGGGAATTGTTCCCCGGCCGCTGTGGCAGGAGACGAGCTTGTTGTCCACTATACCAAGCCGACCGGTGGTAGAACCCACTGCACATGGAGGATTTGAAAAAGTGTTCCGACATACCTGAAGTTTACACACCTCATTAGCATAGAATCCAATGGTGCCAGCTGGAGTTATTAATAGAGAAACATCCTTAGATATTCTATATGAACATGCCATGCCTAATTTATCTATTTTGTTCAAAATAGATAAGAATACATTGATTTTCCATAGCGATACGGGTCGGCACCCGCCCGTCCAGCCATTCCTTATTCGATGCATATCTGACCTAGTTCTTCAGCCGAAAGTATGTCAGGTACATCCGGGCACCTACCTGCTTTGATGGATTCTTATTTATTTAGAAGAAAATGGATCCAAAATGTATGCGAACAGCAAGAAGGGATCGTATATTTGTTGGTGTTAGAAGTACAGGACTTGACATGCTTGGATTATACCCGAAAAATGTGTGTAAAGGTGGAGGTATGTCGGGCAGAGTGAGAACAAAGCCACGACGGCTTGGCAAACTGTGCGGATTGTATGCACTTACAAAATGTCTTCTCCTGGATTAATTCTGGGGTTATAAGGTAAGAAATTCATACATAATGGATGAATAAGTGCGATATTCACATTAATGCATTGATATTCTAGGACTCAGTAAGGTTAGCTTGAAATATTCGCCCTCACGCTCCGCGGTCGGGCGAATATTTCAAGCAAACCTCACCTCGTCCTAGAATATCAATACATTAATAGCTTATTAGAAACTGTGTGGTCTGGTGCTTCGGTGTACACACCCATTTCAGTGTATAGGGCTTGGTATTGGGGTCCAGTGGGTTCGCCATTGCTTGATCTGAGACCTGGCAAGATAAGCACTGATAACGGCCTGCGTGATGGGTACCAGGTGTTACAGAATATACCCAAAACATTCTGCAGTGAATGAGGGAGTTATCTCATTGGTTGATGATGTATCCGGGGTCAGCCCTATACATAGATGTATACTTATAAAGACGTATAACCACAATACACGATACGACAATGTATGAGCATGAGCCACATGTACGACTAGACAGGTGAATATTGTACATGTGTCTACACCAATATGAAGGGGCAGACCTACCTTGGTGAGACCGTCTACTGAGCGCCCCAGACCTCGGACTGCCCAGCAGCATGGCCCGGGAGCACCTCACGCCCTGTACGGCTCTCCTACAATTGTGCCCCTTGTCAGCTCAGACACCTTAGAGCTGCAGACAGCAACATGTGGTAAGATAGCAGCCTTATCTTGTACTGTATCTACCTGGCCAGCTCCCTCGGTCCTCATCACCTGTTGCTGATATCTGTTATCATGGACTGCTCGCTCCTCTCACCCACCCCTCACTGACCTCTTACAGCATGACACTGTGTCTGTGCTACACATAGGGCCCTAGGTCTGTCCTACACTGCCTCTCTTCCCAGTTCCCCCTGCTATGTCTTACCGCCTCCCACCAGATGTTTGCTGCCTGCTGCTTTCTTTACAGTCGCCAAGCCTTGGCCCAGGATCAATAGAGCCTCCTGCTTGGGACTTTGCCTTACTTAAGGCTGGCAACACTGGGTAGAGTACACCCCATTAACAGGCTTAGTCCGACAGTATGGTGGGGAAGTAAATTGTCATGTCGACTGTTGGCACAGGACATGTCACTGTTATGTGGTCATAACTTTTGAGATTGTGTTGACAATATTGATCTTGATCATTCTGCTTTTTAATAACGGTACATTTTCAATGATGTCATGATTATTAGGTCCAATCTTTTCAACCATCATATATATCAACATCTGGTCAATAGTAGACATATCAACGTTGAAATAGTGTAGGACATTGGATTAGCCTTGATTTGGAGTCATTTTCACTGTTAATTGAGATATGTCAACAACGAATCAACTAGCAACTGTCAACATTGAAAAAATGTCAAATGAACATCCAATCAACTTGTAACATTAAATCAGTCCAGATGTAGAAGTGAAGTCCTAGATTCTACAATGTCAACATTTAAATTCAACCATATTTCAACTTTACATTACAGTAAATGCCCCAGCAGGTGGTAGTTGTCTCCTCTTTGTAACCGAGCTGCTCATACCTCCTGCTGTGAGGGCAGCATCCAGGGCTGGAAGGAGCTGTAAATGACAAGCTAATGAGGGGGTGGTACTATTTATGTGGGGAATCTCTCTGGACACTTGTGACAATTACATTTTGTTTTGTAAAAAATATTGGTAAGTACATGTTGCACCACTGGTACCTCTATGAATGAACATACAAGTTGAATGAAACTTTACTGAGTGTTTTGGCTGTGTTGGTGCCTAAAGGGTACAATTGGTGGTTATACCAGAAATATGACTTTAACCAACAAGGAATACATCCTCAAATAATACTTATGGGATTTATCCAGAATATGAAAGAAATTTCACGGAACTGCTCTGTGTTCAGAAAGTCATATTTACACACTATCTACTGAGCTAACTAAATTAGATATCCACAGAGTATATTTGACAATATATTGCTCAGAAGAGATCTGTTACTATCTCTAAGATTATGAGGTCTGAAAGGGGTTCACAGAAACCGGCCTTAAATGTGAGATATTTCTGGTTATAACAGTCATGGTCTTCAAATGCTCCCTGGCTCACTGGGGGTCAGGATAATAAAACTGGCAGTCCTGGCATATATTTCTCCGATGTAGGGGTGTGAAGAGGGTCATTAAGTCCTTTGTAGTGGCGACGGATTGAGCTGGGTCTCCGTTCTTATAGCCTCGCTGGTTATATCAACATTATTCTTTTAATGCTCTTGTCAAATATGAAGGTCACTTTCAGATCGTATCTATCATACCTAGCAAAATAAGGTGGGCCCTCACATTTTCTATACAATTTTTGAAAGATTATAAGGTAAACATTATTTGATTTAGTTGAGTTGCTAATTGAGAAAGAGTATTATTCTACAAAAAAGAAGTAGAACACACACTATACATAAACTCATTTTCATAGGTTTTATTTCAGAACATTTGACACACTTCTATGGTACCAATTGTGTCATCTATCATATTCAATTAGAATAAATGGACAGAACTACCAGAGCTCAAGTCCCTATGTGAATGCTTTTCTCATCATCAAACCTCCATTTATCATTTCCTGGTGACCTCATTTCCTTGAATGACATAATTATGATCACGGAACCTAACATTTTAGATTCCTTGTAATAAACGAATAAGAAAAACTAGCAATTACGATTAGCACAACCCAATATGAAGTAATACCACAATATCTAAAAACAAAACACAACCATGCAATTGATATCCGGTTTCCGGTCACCCGACCTACCTCAGCCAAACAGGGCCGACCTCAGATTTTTTGGGTAAATGTTTGATATTTTTGGTACATTTTTAGAATCTTTTTCAAATTTTTTGATTAATTTTGAAAGTTTTTATCAGTTAAATAAGTTATAGAAGATATATGCCATTATTTACCGTTAGTTGTGGTATTTCCGAAGAAATCATTTATTTACCATAATAACAGGAGACAAATTATTTATGATATCCTTGATTCAATACAATGTATACCTTAATAGGTCTGAGGAAAAAAAAAGAAATCCGACCTACCTACCTAAACTTTTTTGGCTATGTTACCGGAAACATAGAATTTTTTGTTGGCCTCTTTTCATATTTACAAAACTATATATAGAGCGAGTCTAAAATTGA
This sequence comes from Acholoe squamosa, assembly GCA_949317995.1. Lineage (NCBI taxonomy): Eukaryota > Metazoa > Annelida > Polychaeta > Phyllodocida > Polynoidae > Acholoe > Acholoe squamosa. The sequence goes on along the minus strand of OX439044.1, from coordinate 42,293,520 downwards.
TGAATCTAGACCAACATACTTATCAGTTCATGTACAGTAAAGGTGAGCAGTGCCACTAGATAATGCCCAGTATGTAGGACATTAGCAGTGGATGTGGTGGAGTTGTTAGGTGTAGAGGAGTTAGTGAGTGCGCTGGGTTCTATCAGGATGTTAGCCTTGTTCTGCTCTGTATTGTTTGTAGCAGCATCAGCAGCAGCAACTGGTGCCATCTGGTGCAGGTTCTGGGAAGTATCAACCTGCTCCTCCTCATCTCTCTTATCTACCACTGATGGTGCCACTGTAACTTTTTTAGCAGTAACTGTAAGAATAGTGGAGGTAACTGTCATAGCTTTCTGTAAAGTTAATAGGTTAGAGGACCACCTATCTATTAAGATATAGGTTAGAGTTGTTTTTTGTCTCTTATAAAGATGACATCCTATCATTTGATGAGAAAGGAGATATCCATTTGGCAAAAGAAAAGGTTAGGATGTTTCAAACTGTTGCCACCTTGAGGCTGGCTTATTTCTAGCTGTGTCTAGCAGAAAATAGCAGACATGCTTAGAGTGAGGATAATCCACAGTTCATAATTGGTTTTATAGATGATGATTAAAAAAAGTGACCAAACTGATCAAAATTTACCTTAAACCCTAAGTTGTAAAAGGAGAATGATAATAACTCTTACCCTCAGTGCTGAATCCAGCTGGCGATGTCATATCTGGTAATGACGTCATCGTTGCATTTCCAGCACTAGAACCGTCTTCGTCTACCCCTAGCTGACATTCTCTGACGTCAATGATGTCAATTTTATAGAGTTCCTTATCAGGGGAGACAGGGGCCTCCAGTTCTACCTTCACCAATTGTAGTAAGGTGGGAACTAGTTCTATGTCACTCATGGCGGAGTGTGGGTTCTTACCTAGTGCCTGCCAGGTACTGTCACCCTTTCCCATCTGATAAAATAACAAATTATTAAAGCAAGTTACTATGTGAAGTTCCTCATTCATTTTGCTCCCCAAGATCCAAATTATTTTAGTGGGGTCGCAAAATTACAAACCTAATTGACTTCAAAGGAATCTGGTTAGGGTTAGGATTAGAGATAAGGGATTGGAATAAAGAGGTTGGAATATGAATAGGAGAACAGGAATAGGGATAGGGTTATTGATGAATGTAACTAGGTTAAAGGGACACCCCAGGGTTAGGTTTAGGCCGAGAGATATATACAAGGATAAAGACAGGGGTTTAGGGTGAGGATAAGTTTAGGGATGGGGATATGGTTAGACATTATTACAGAGTAAAGATAAGGGAAAAGGAGAGATGGGGAATGCTGGAAGTTCTCTTTGCCAGGTAGGTACTTTTTGTCACATAGGAGCCTGACAAGGCCCCGAATCATACAAATTGTCCCCAAATGCCTTATTCCAATTCAGTCAGTGAAAGTCAAAGTCCAGATCGGTCGGCTGAAAAGTCTAATTGAATAAGTGGTACCTGATTCCATTGTGAAGTCACTTTTAAGGCTTTTCCAGTCAGTTCTCAAACATTTTTATGACACCTCTAAGTCAGATTCCACTGACCATCAGTTAATGGTTAAACAGAGAAAGGTTGACTGAAAAAGTTTGACTTAATTGAAAAAGTCAAAAGTCTGAGAAGATATGACTAAAAATTAGTTGACTTTTTAAAAGATTGAAAAAAGTAATATTTGGGAAAAGGCAAAAACTCACTGGAAAAGCTTTACTTTGACTGGAAAACCGCTTTCATTGACCATCAGTCTGCTAAAAGGTTTGGAAAAATTGACTTTATCAGTTAACTCTGACTGGAAAGGTTCAAATGGAATCATGAAAAAAGGAAAAGTCTGTGAAAGTGGGAGACAGCTGACTAGAAAAGTCAGGATTTCGCTTTTTCAGTCCCGGAAGGTGGGGAAAAAGGCACTCAAAGTTGCCTTTTTATGTGATCCTTTTGTGACCTTTTGAAAATTCGACTGAAGTGGAATAGGGCCTCTATTGACACACCTTTACAGGGCCTATACAGGGGTTGCTCGCAACTGGGATTTCTCCCCAGATGGGGACCGTGAGCCAGATAGGAGCTTCAGGTGGTCCCAAAAGCACAATAATTGGTCCCTACCTAACACCCAGTAAACACACATTCGTAGATGGATGATGTATGATTATTTTTCATACATCATCTATGGAGACATATTGCATATTAGAATACTAATGTTTGGTTTAATAAACCTTTCAAATATTATCATGGATTTGTGGACTCATAGGAACTTTATGATATGGGTCTACTCGCTAGGTCTGCCTTCAATCATCATGGCAACCAAAGAGTGGATGTCAGTGTCCTCACGTACTATCCAGTTCTTAGAGGGTTATCGCAAACTGAAATATCCTACCTTTTTGTAGAGGTTCACTTTGCCAGCACCGATGACTCTGACACCATTGATGGTAGTGGGGATGACCAGGTCCAGGATGACCATCGGTTTGGGCTGGCCAGGAGGGGGGACGTCTATCACTGCTGTTTTACCATTGGGAAGCAGGTCCTCTGCTAAAGGGGGTGCCTCAAAGGTGTCCTTTATCTGGATGTTATCAGCTGATATCCGCGTGCTGTTAGCTACAAGCCACACCTGGTCACTGCAGCCATCTAGTAGAGGTCAGAGGAGTTGTTACAAATTGAAAAAAAGCCTCTTTTATATGCATTTTGATTCTGTTCAATAATACAAGATACTTGAATATTGTCAGCATAATACATACATTAAATTCATTAGAAATCCCACCATATAGTAATCTCTATATTTAATTATCGCCTCCACTTATTGACCACCCATATTTCACCATTCTGTACCATCAGGCCCCCATTAAAACAAGTATATGCAGACCATACTACTAAAAGTCCAGAATACATAATATATAAAGAAAGAGTATACGAGGGATAACCATTAGGGAGGATATTCATTATACAGGATGGCCATTATGTATGATAACCATCATGCAGGGCTATCCCATAGTGAGGCCCATAGACCAGTTCATTCCAGTATGAACCAGACCTAGCAAGCTCATGGGCCACAGCGCCACCTTCTGGTATACAATTATCATAGCCTTGCAGCAGTATGTGCTGTACTCAATAGATTAGCTAATCACACAGGCATGCCAAGCCTGGAACCATAGATTTCCTATACTGGAGTGCACCATCATCACGGGACGGAGGGACTTATTTATTATATTGTAAGTTGGGTATGGAATCTCTCACAATAGAAATGTGTATTGTCTCATTAGCCAAGCGTGAAGTGTGGTTCAATTGTTAAGCCTACGCAATAAAGACATATAAATTGTATATATGGGTTCTTGAGTTATCTCTTCATCAATGTCACTGAGAATCATAATATTAAAAATGATGTCTCGACCAGAAAATAAAAAATGTATGTAGTATACAGGTGCAGAATAGCTATGAAAAGTTGCAAAAAGCACTGAGGGGAAATGACCTTCCAATGTGACAGAGACAAACGAGTGTTGATAAGAGTTTTACTTCAAGCACTCGTCTTCTACAAATCATTTATTTTTCCAAAGAAGTTACGCTCTGCTTCACCATCAACTTCCACTAACAATATCAATCTGAAAAGGCACCTGCCTTGCTTACAAAAATAGTGCATGCTGCACCATGAGATACCTACATTTGTCACAAAAAGTCCTCTTGTGTTGACCACTTGTGTGCAACACCAGAAAAAAGAAAGAGACTGCTGCAGATGAGGCCTTTCTTAGCCAAAACTAACTTTGTGCTTGGAATAAATCCCTCTATATCAATTATTCATGTTTATTTCTAATTTCAATGTTCCCTCTAAGGGCCGATTCACTGGTAAAGGGAGACGAGGGAATTATTAAGGATTCAATGAAAGATTGGACAGCCCATCAACATAAGAAAACCACCCTAGAAACAATCTGAAGTCTGGTCATCCTCAATTAATGTGAAGGCCATCGTGGTCTTTACTTTCGTATTCTGTAGCCATTATCATTATGTGCCCATTATCAGGGTTTTGTCCTTCCCCCCAGTTGAAAAAAAAGAACAGAGCTTAGTTTGTATATATCTAGAGATTTTATTAGAAACTGTTGACAGAAGTAGGTGTAAACAGATTTTGTTTTCTCTCACATACATCAACGGGAGCTGAAAATCGATTGTGTTCGCTTTTAAGGGACAGCATTTTAAGACGTCTCGCTACCGTTCACGCATTGTCACTATAGACCGATATATGCAGTTTTTTTTTTGTGTTTCTAATGGCAGGCATCAATCAGATGTGTATTTAATCAGTCATGTCATATGCCACCCTACGGGATATTAATGTAAAAGGAAAAATGAAATTCATACATCAGGCGTAGGTCATGAGGAGTTTATTCACCGTGTGTAAACATCTACACATGTATTCCATATCTAATTCAGAGGGCATTGTTTTTGTACTTGTTGGCATTTGAAAACGAAATCCTTTTGGAGATGAAAAATAACGTCAATTGCTGTCATTCTTTTTCATTTTTGGTTTAATCTACTTTATAGCCCCAAAATTGATCGTCATCTCGTAATTTATTGACCAGGAGGTACGACTCATCGTAGGAACACACAGGCACACATGGAATGATGCAATAACCATGTTCATACATTGAGACGTAATAATTATGTAGACATGGCCCATAGTAGATATAATAATAATTTGAACCATAATTTGAACCATAAATGTATGCAACCTGGCATAGTATGATATATAAGTATGCTAGAAATAGCAAACTGTGTTTCAACAGATATTGCCAACCCATAAGGTAGTACAACATAAATAAGACAATAAAGACGACGGGAATTCATATATATATATATATATATATATATATATATATATATATATATATATATCCAGTGCTATGGTTTGTTCCTTCTGGTCCTATCTCACTAGTTAATAAATCATATAGAAACAATGACACGATAAATCAAATGGACTGAATACAGAGGGTATTGGGTAATTGGGAAATACCAATCCTCGATAAACCACAATTACTACTTATTATATGGCTAATATCGATGACACTATAGATTAGTACTACTGACTCCGTATTCAATGGGGGGGGATGGAATACGATCCTCGCATATTCGGCAGCGCCATTTTGAAATTTATACAGAGCTAACTAGTTTCGTATTTAGGTATGGTTATTAGAAGTTTTACGGTAAAACAATGATTGAACTAGTTAAATAATATGTTATGAATTGTTTAAGGTATATTTAGGTATAAACGCCATGTTAAAAATAGAAGATATTGCCCTGCGCAAGGAACATTTATATCGAAACTAAAAGCAGCGGCTAGCTCCGTATCACGTGACCTACTTCCATCGAACAAGCTGTCATGGCGGATCAAAACAAACCGGGATGAGTCTATGCCTTCAAAACCAGTAAATATTGTTGAAATCCTTTATTTAAAAGCAATTTAAACCCGTGGGCCATATAATAAATGCAAATGTCCACTCCAGTGATTAATTTTACAGCGTATTCACCTCGGTGGGGCTGCCCGCATTCAACTCAGCCGTATAACGGCTGAGTTGAATTATTCACTGGTCGTGGACATTTGCTTATTTATCGCCTTATTTCTAAAGAGATATGAAAACAAACATCTAAGTGTACAGCTTAGGTTTCAGTCATGGAATATAAATGTTATGAGGTTTACTTTATATGATCGTGGAAGCCATTTGACGGAAGGCACAGTGGTGTGGCAAAAAATAAAGACCAGAAGAAAGGCGTTCATCAATAGTATATGTCTCTATTGCTTTCAAAGTCCCAGCGCAGGAATCAGGGCATACTATAGTATCCTGTTGGGTACCAGCATCAAACAGACAAGAGACATCACCAGGAGCCAGCGCAACGCAACCGGAAGTAAGCCCGAACTTCCGCCCCCAGGTGTCTCAGCAGTTGTTGACGTGACTTTGGCAGTGGCAGCGCTGGTTCCTTGGTCGTCCACTGTCGTGTCAGCAATGGTTGTGTTGGAACTAGCGTCAGTATTTGAAGACCCAGTCACCATGATGGAGGTGGCAGGAGAGGAACTGGCAGTAGCAGAGGGAGGCGAACCAGAGGGGTCCTGGCAACCTGGAGGAGGTCAAGGATAAGTTGATGAACTAAGGGTAACTACAGGTATACAGGCAAAGGGCACCGGTAGGGCTAGAAACAAAGCTTAAAACTAGAGAAGAGGTTTAACTTTAAAGCTTAAAGTGTGAGTCAGTTTATATGGTAACATTGAGGGACAGCTGTTTAAACTAAGCTAAACTAACTTGTAAAACCTAAAAAAACACAATTAGTTCTTACTCGTAAGGTGTAATGCACTCGTTGTAACAATGATTTGTGGCCAGGTGAGGTAAAACGTGCCTCCTGGAGGGAAATGGCTTTTTAAGGTTTAAGTCATATGCTTTAAAATGAAATATCTTGAGCTAAAATACCCTGGTAGTTTACTTTGTATTACTTGTCAAACTTAGGTAAGAAATGTAATGTTTTATCATAAAATTGGTCCTAGATGGATTTTTTAGCTCTGTTTTCGGTTCTGGGTTCCTGAAGGAATTTCAAAATGGAATCGTGGCCAAAATTCTCATTTTGAACAGTGGGGTGGTTTCTATGGCAACCAATTGAATTTTCGAATTTAATTCCTGGTATATTTGCTGCAAAATGATGTTTTCATTTTAGCTAAGTTATGTTTAATAAGGGAGTAAATATGTAAATATAAGAACTAAATGGTGGAGTGGTTTCACCATCCCACTTTTGACCCCAATAATGTATGCACAGGTAGGTGTCATGGTCCAATGGCCAGGGCTCTGATTGGCCCATACACCTATAGAGGTGAGTGTCATGGTCCAGTGCACACACAAGGGTACTAAGATCCCAGTACATCCTAAGACTGTTCATGGTATCAGAATCTTAGTACAGTCTAAAATCAGACTGTTGTACTATGATCCTGGTGTGTCTCAACAATATATTCCTGCCCCCAAACTGTTGATGAAATTCGTGGGGAGTAGGTTTCACACTGGGTAAAGTGTAATGTTCACTCAGACCAAAGTACAAATCTATAACTCCTATGACCTTTACTCCTCTAAATGTCTCTCTAAAGGCTGGTTATAAATGCGGTGAGGGTCTCACATATGATAATCTTATTTCTTGCTATGACAATCTTAGATGTAGAGTTGTTGGTATTTATACTCACGTGTAAGTAATATTGTAGCACATACTGACACCAAGAATAGAACAGCCTTCATCTGAAAAAAATGTTTGATATCACGTTGGTTAAAATAAGCGATCACTGGTTTGTATAGACTTTTGAATTGTGCACATTCGCAATAGAAGGTGAGGGTGGGGGGGGAAGTCAAACTTGACTTGAAACCCTGCTTTTTGTATTATGATAGAGAGGTTGACAAACAGTCTAGGATTTCCAAGAGAAGCAGAGTCTATATACAATTAGTTGATGTGACATTTTTGCCTGTTTATATTTGACTGTGCCCAATTTTGCCTTGATAGTTGTTAGTTGCCACTTGAGTTGTCAGTTGCTAAATTAGAGCTGGCAGTCCTAACCTAGAGTTGCTAATTGTCAGTTCTCCATTGGGGATTTCAACTTCTACCTTATAGGTTTCCATAATGGTTATTATAAGGCTGTCAGCTGTCAGTCATTAGTTAAAAGTTGCTAGAAGCCATTTTGGGATGCCACTAACGGTTTGCATATGTAGAGTCTCTATTTGTCACTTCCACATGTCTTAAGTTAAAGATTATATGTACACTTAAAGCTAGCAACTGATAAACACAAAACATATGACATCAGGCAACTGTGGCAGCTCGTATTGTACACGTGATAATTGGCACCTGGTTACCAAAAATTAGCATTGGCCTTTCATAGTATGCCATAATTTGTTGTGAGTTAGCAATTGTTGGCTACCAAATGCCAAATATAGTTTGCCAGTTGCTACTTTTGAATTGTCAGTTGCTTATTACAGAATGATCATTGTCAGTTACAGATCATAGATTTAGTATCCAATGGTTGGCAACAAGCAACTAACGACTTGAAACTGGAACTTTTCAATTTTCAACGGGCAACCAAAAGATAACAACTGATAACCAGTGGTGCAAAGTGGCATCTGCCAACATAAATTAGCAACCAATTCTAGATGAGTGTCAAAAGATAACCACAAATGGGAACTAGCAACCTAAAAGTGGTAAAGGTTTGGTAACCCACATATGGCAGATGGAAACTGGTAACATGTAACTAGCAACATACTTCACTACCCTGGAGTGACTTTATCCATTGGCCAAAGTGACTAGCAACAAAGCATGAAGTTCATAGTCAGTTCACAATAGACAGAATCCAGCTGATTTGATGTTTGACTGTTGGTTGACTATAGGACCAACGTAAATGGTCGAAAATCATAGAAGGTTTGCATATGACGAATATGGAGGTATTCCAGCCCCTACTCTTCGAATTTTAGTTTCCCCCTCTATTTTTTTTTGGCTCAACGTGTCAGGCTGGATGAGATCTTTGTGTTACATATGGGTTTTGATGGTCCCATATGAATATTTTGGGCTCCAGGGGGGTAAAATGGGCCCAAAATTGTCTGGGCGAAATTGTGTCTGGGCGAATGACATTTAGGGGCCTAAGTTACAAGCCATGTTGGGGGCTTCATTTCCTACAGAAACAATCATCATACCTCCATGAAAATATCAGGTCCAGACTATTTCGACCTGTAGATTAAGAAAATCACATTATAATTTATGTCAGATGTGTCCTTGCTATCATAAAAGAAGCATACTTATAAGAATTATTTTTCATGATTCTTGGCACATGTCTGGGCGAATGACATGTGAGGCCCCATATGCACACTTTCTATGATTTGTGACCAAATAAGTAAGCATTGACTAATGTAGGTATAGTCATGAGAAATACAGTCACTTGATTTGTGGTCCATAGTAACTAAGATTTCCTGCTCTATTTTCAATATTGTAGGGTTTGAAGATTTGCAAATCTGGGCTGACTGTGACCCACAGTTGTATTTATATGAATAGAGCTCTATACTGCCCTGTGGATTAATAAGAAATACCTATTTAAAACTCTAAACACGACACATTAAAACATGTTTAATAGATATGTATCATGCCATTTATTTGAAGCTCCTGTACTATGTTCCACTCACCAACCTCCTCCCATTGCACTTTGGTCTTCATATTTTTAGTGCATACAAAGTTTATTGTATATGAATAACAGACATGGGAGGGATGACTCACTATGACATCACATACTGTACACATGGTGCGGCAGTACTGGTGGGAGCTGGGGGCGTCAGCTGCTCTACTCCTATACAGACCTACTGAATACTTCATCTAAATATAATTCAATGATTTTCTCCCTTGCCCAGCAAATTTGTCTAAATGACTCTCCTCAGTCATGAATAGGTGAATCCTGTTACCATTGTTCTTATTGGTTGAAGCTACCCTAGTTAAAGACAGATAAAAGAGACATGGCACACAGATCTGCAAAAAAGGTACTTCATTCTAGATAGTGGATTTCACATTTCAATACCCCTGTACCCTCGGCAGTCTTATTCATGATCGGCGCTTACACAGGCCAATATACCGTAGTAGAGTGCAGTATCGTGATATGTCGGTAATCTAGGTACCGGGTATCTAACACAATGTGGAGCACTCAAGGACAGTATGAGATGTGGTATCTCCTAAATGCAAATGATAATTTTCTTCTGCAATTTAAAAATTGCACATCAAAATTGAGTATTTGATTCTGAGGTTGTGCCATGATAAGTGATGTCATATTGATCTATATTGGGCAAGGGTTAGAACGTAGTAAACATCATACGATGCATGACTAATACAATGGCTGATACTTGAATTAAATCATTTTTATTGACTTTCAGTCTAAAATCAACCACTTCAGATCTTGTTGTACCTGTCCTTACATATCACCCCATATTCAGATGACCACACGCTCATGTGGCTCTCACTGCATTCGATTTAAACACTTTCAGGGGGATTAAGACTTGTGTCTATTATCATCATTTACCGATGCACCACTGTTCATTGGGTAAATTGCAAGGTTGGGCATGATTCAAAATTTCGTGACCACCATGACATAGATCATAGAGAAAAGGTGCGCAGTTGAATTGAGCAAAATGTTTATCTCCAAAGGGTTGTATTCATGTCTTGCTGTGGTGAGGAGTGCGGGTTTAGTGAGGCATCAGAGGCTTATATAATGCCCAAAGGGTTGTATTCATGTCTTGCTGTGGTGAGGAGTGCGGGTTTAGTAAGGCATCAGAGGCTTATATAATGCCCAAAGGGTTGTATTCATGTCTTGCTGTGGTGAGGAGTGCGGGTTTAGTGATGCATCAGAGGCTTATATAATGCCCAAAGGGTTGTATTCATGTCTTGCTGTGGTGAGGAGTGCGGGTTTAGTGATGCATCAGAGGCTTATATAATGTCCAAAGGGTTGTATTCATGTCTTGCTGTGGTGAGGAGTGCGGGTTTAGTGAGACATCAGAGGCTTATATAATATCCAAAGGGTTGTATTCATGTCTTGCTGTGGTGAGGAGTGCAGGTTTAGTGAGGCATCAGAGGCTTATATAATGTCCAAAGGGTTGTATTCATGTCTTGCTGTGGTGAGGAGTGCGGGTTTAGTGATGCATCAGAGGCTTATATAATGTCCAAAGGGTTGTATTCATGTCTTGCTGTGGTGAAGAGTGCGGGTTTAGTGAGGCATCAGCAGATCAGAGGCTTATATAATGCCCTCTGTGTGACCCCTGTATGGCTGGGTGCACCTCACCTAGGACTCGATTCACAGCCCAATGTCCAAAATACTACACAGATGTACATTATTAGTGTTCGCTCATGTTTCCATCATATTTTGCTCTTATATGTAACTTAATTTGTCATTACCTTTAATTTTAGGTTCATCATGTCAGAGAATAAGACCATGTTTAAATACATGGCTGATATAACCAGAGAGGGTCATGAATGATGTCCAAATACATTGCTGATAAATAAACTCGATCTGTAGCACTGGCTAGCAATACATTGGTGAATCTTAATGTACAGTTAACTCGAACCTGGAGGTATATCATGCAGGCGTATGGCTTTTTTTCCCAATACATAGTATGGTATGTGTGCATACTGGGTGTAGCAGCTGCTCATGCAGTTGGAGCAGGCCCTGCTAGACTATCACAATGTGTGTTGTACCATCATGGTGGCTGTGTGTCTCTGCTATGATAAAATGTGAGTAGCCAAGCACAAGGGATGCCCAGTGGGGGCTCTCTGTTTATCGGTGAGCAACACACTGAACAAACAAACTCTTCATGGTATACCACTAGTGATCATTAAAACATTGAAAGAACCATCTATGTGACGTATATAGCCTTATACATTTGGTGATTTTGATAACTATAAAGATAATCATGTACCTATCATTTCCATTGTAACTGGGCAGGAAGACCTACTACCTATATATAGGGCTCTCAACTGTTGTTGGTTATGTCACACTTTATGTTTAAACCCTCCTTACGATGAAGCATGGTAAAATAGACAATACCACTGTATAGGAGACACCTAGAGCTGGTAGATTTGGTCAATTTGCTTAGCCTTACAAATTATGATCATTGCAGTTTTCCATGTCACAATCCTCTTGGTGATGTAACATGTATGTTAAAATGTAAAATTCAAAGAGGCCGACATTTTACCTAAAACATTTCATTTAAACTTTTGGGTGCTAAACATTACATCACCATAACCTCTTTTAAAAATATATATGATTATGACAAATTTCATGACAGGTTACCATCTATATCTCTTTTTCAAACGTTTTGTCCATTTGAATACTAAAGCTCTGCCCCATATTCTCTTCTCTGTATGGGTTAAAAAGTGGATTGGAAAATACACTTGTGTGATCTTACGCCTAAATGCAAACACAGATACAATAATCAAATTGTGAATTAGTTGCAAAATACACGCGATATTAGGGCCATGAGCTCCAACTGTGGACAATAAAGTTGCGCTCTAGAATATGCTTTGAACTGGTATCTATAGACAAGTAGTTCTTTTACACTAATGTAATGCTACTTGTAAGTCTTTTGCTTGAAAGTTGAGAGCCTAAAGGAATCTTGCCCAACTTCGCATTTTGACTCACAGAACTCTAACCTTAGTAATGTCTGTGACACTAGCGGGTTGCCAAATAAAATACGAACTATATTGTGTCACATATGACATGAAAATAACGTAAGCATGGTTTATAAATATGTTCTATTGATATGTTACAAATTGAAAACCCAGCCTTGCAGATAGCTATGAATATAAGGTCATAGTGTTGATTATAGACAATAATGATCTATGCTGGTTACATATTAACCACTCTTATCCTACCTTGTCTGCAGTCAGTGTGAATGGAGCTGTTACCAGTATAATGTCCGTGGTCGAAATGCCGTCTGCGACATGCAGATGGCGCGAATAGCAGATCAATACATATATGTCAGCATCCCACACATACATTTACATACATACAATACGAACTCAGCAGCGCGAAGTCATGCACGTCATATGGCGTGTCAAATGTGGAATTAAATTTCAAGCTGTTGCTAGGCTTCTCTAGGTGAAATACAAAATTGATGGTTCATATATAATTATATCGCACCGCTCTATATATTCTGCATGTTGCTGGAGGAGCTCTAACTTTTGGACCTCTTTTAATAGTTCCAGCCTTCCAATAGAGCTATTAAAGTAACCATGGAAGGCCCCATATATGAAGGCCCCTACTAGGAAGGCTCCTGGTTGTAGACCCCCTAACAAGAAGGCCCCAAATCCAAAAGGCCCCAAGGTCTTCATTATTACTACGTCATAGTTGATTTATACCATCTGTAATTTGTCTCACCTCCATCATATCTACATCATAATTACATCATATCTACGTCATATTTGATCAATACCATCTATAATTCCTCTATACATCATATCTATGTCATATCTATGTCATATCTACATCATACTTACGTCATACTTACATCATACTTACATCATAGATGGTCTTCATACTTGTATTTACATCATACTTATGTCATATTTACATCATACTTATATCATACTTACGTCACACTTACATCATACTATGATGTAATTATGATGTATTGAGGTGCAGGAAAATAATGATGTGGGGCCTTGGGACCTGGGGGCCTATTGACTAGGGGGCCGTTATTAGGGGGCCGAAGAAGATGGGAACTTCGTGACTGGGCCTTTAAGCCGTGAGACCATTAAAGTACCGTGTTCATATGATGGTGCTCAGAGAATGTTCATACAATCGATTAAGTGGGTGTTTCTCTCCGCTGTTTCCTTTCTCTAGAACAACAACTCTTCTACCCAGTCATTCACAAGTTGTTGCAGTCTAAACAATGGGAGTCCAATCTGTACCATAGATTTTATAACCCACTTCTTTCTTATCATTTGTCTGGGGATGGGGCATATTTCTTTCAATGCCCAAATGGCGGTAGTGTCAGTAGACCGTTATAGGTATTTTACTCATCATATTTATTTTTCACCTTGACTCTACCATGTAACCCAGTGTCCGAGTCCACCCACAAGCCAAACCATACCAAAGACCAAAGGCTGGCGGCGTCAACTGCACTCAGTGACCCCGCCTCCTCCCACTGGAGGATATGCCATCAATCACAAGCAGCTCGCTGCATGCTGGAAATTCCTAGCAGACAATGTTTAGACCAACTCCTCCTGCTGGAGGACATGCCCATTGATCATGAGCAGCTCACAGCATACCGGGAGTTCCCAGCAGCTATATTTAGAACCATACTGAACTCCGTGAACCCCAGTGCTATGTTTAGGATCCCTCCTACATACCTGCACTGGAGTTCCCCAGTTATAACTTTTAGCTCACCTGATACTATTTTTAGGATGAGCTGGGTGAGCGGCTCCTACTATAAATACCTGTAGAGGGAGCAGCTCACTCATCTGTCTACCTTCATACTTCATACCACACACTAACGTGAGACAAGAGCCCTTGGCTCAAGGGCTAGGCTTGGACACTGTTGGGCACCTTTATACTGTATCACCATCTATACCTCGTGGACTTCTATGAATAAAGTGGATATCAAACTGGATTCCTGATTCGTCTGTATTCATCCTTATTCATCATTTACGGACTCGTTGACAGTAGGAAGCATATGATAGAGATTTCCTTCAAATCCCGGCTGGAAGCTGCAACAGGGGTTGCAGCTTCCAGATTCGCAACTCATACACACAAATAGAATAATGCATTAATTGGAAAATCAGCAGTGTCATAATTATACGGTGCATCTCCGATATATCTTAGATCACTGGATTGTAATTCACAAAAATCGAAGAAAGTCAAAATTCATGAAGAAAGTGAAAAATTGCAATTTTTACCTAAGATTTACTCTCCCTTCGAGTCTAGACATACATGCCTGAGGATACTAGCTTCAAATTCTCTCTTTTGAAAAGATGTTGTAATTCATAAAACTCAACTTAGGATGTCGAATTTACTACCTATCTATACCCTTTAGAAAGCTTACCAGACAGAATGTTTGCCAGGAGTCAGGTCTGACAAGTATTTTTTTTAGAATTGCACTACATTTCTACACTCAGGATTCTTTGCTTAAAATTCACTGAATTTAACTAAAAATCAAAAATATTCACCAAACTCTCTGAATTAGCTTCCAGGTATTAGATATTCAAGTTGAAGAACATAATTATAAGGCGCAACAAGGTTCTCAGCAGTTTAGTACTGTTCTTTAGTACAATCCTCGCCTATTAGACGCATCCCGACGACCGACAGATTATATGTTAGGCGCAGCTGAGGCTTACCCCCCCCCCCACCCGTGTGTGGGATGTACTAAGTTTAGTATACGGTTTGATATAAGAAGGCATTTTCGGAATGTGTTGCCAGGTGGCAGCACAGGGCATCTAAATCATCTAGTTAGGGGATCAGCTCCTAGATATGGCCAGAAAGGTGCTGGTGTTGAGGACCATGTTGAGAGCAGCAGAAGATTATGATAGTTGGACTTGTATTGGGTATCTAAGATGGAACAAGGTCGAATCAAAGGTCAGAAGTCACGATCCGATGTTTAGTATGAACAGTGAGAAGGCTTTGTTCCATTTAGGCCGAGAGATCTTCCTGCTTACACAGGCAGAGAGTAACATACATGTATTCCTGGCTATAGTCGCACAAACACATGGCTGTTCTGAACTAGGTACTCACTGTCAGTTCCCGGAAATTGTCCCTCCCATTCACAAACATGTAGTTCTCATGTTTAGCAACTTATAATGACCAAAGCATAAGATATATCCAATAAATCTGACATGTTTATGATGGGCCTACAATATCACTCCTTCAGTGGCCTCCATTTTCAACTTGCTGGGTGTGATATCTGGTGTTAGCGACTTTTTGACATATAGGCTTAAGCAACCAAGAATAATGTATCTGTTGGCCACTAGGTGGCACCCCTAGATCCAAGATGGCTGACAATGTTTCAGAGTAAGGGAGGGAGATTTAAAAATCACCTTGATTATCAATTATTACATGCATTTCAAGTGCTTTGTGTATTGTGGACATTTGGATATACATTAATTAGGGGAACTGTTGGTGGAAACATTGGACCTGAGAGTAAGTACTTCTATGAGATCTGGCTAATCTGCCAGATTAGCTGACTAGACAGACTGCCAACATACACGTTTGGTCTCTACGGAGTTGTTCCACTCAGTTTAGCTAATTAGTTAGGGAATAATGCACGGGGCATGGCTGTTGGAGTGCTCTAGACTGCATTGAGACATCTAGGGGTGTTATAACACTGAAAAATGACCCATCAGCCACCTGACAACACATGAATATCAATTTTGAAGTCTAAAGGTGAGATGAAGTCAACCTCCGTTGCCAGGAGTGCATTATCCATCTAGATAATGCACAGTGAATCAGCCAATCAGAATGCATCATTCAGGGTAATGCACTCTGACTTCGCCCAGCAGTGTTATAAAGGACACCTGCGCCTTCGGCGCTGGGACTCTGAGCCCACAAATGTAGGGTTTAAGAATTTTTCGCACTCTGGTACATACATATATAGTGGGGTGGAGGGGGGGTATTATTTCCATCCCCACTACGTTGATAGAGTTATCAGGCACCCCTTTTCCAAGAGCAGATGTTGATGGTAGCCCATATAAAAAAGACAGTGCATTAATGCACCATGCCCATTGGTCATCATGGTGCATGAATGCAGCCCTGGTGAGCAACTCCCCCCCCCTACTACACAGGAATCTGTACATATGATATCCGGTGGAACAACCTGCCACCCCTCCTGTACCATGACCTCTATGAGTGGACTGATCCACTCTCTGTAACGCGCTGTTTCCTGTTCCGGTATTTGGGCCAGAAAAGGAAAAGGGGTAGTGAGTAAGAGCGTGTGAAGGGTGCCCCTGGTGTGTGCATGAGAAACTAATTTAATCCCAACTCTCCTTTGTCCACCCAGAAATCCATTATTTTTACCAAATCAAGCCTGTTTTGGTCATTTTGGACCAAAATATGACAACACTAGGCCACAAGTTGTATGTTTGTGCTGTTGGAAAAAAAAGTTTCTAGTCCCCACTCTTCTTTGTCCACACAAAAGCACATGGCTGTTGTGTTGTGTATAATGAGGTGGTCATTATATGTACAAGAGGGGAGGTGGTGGGTTTTCATGGATGTGGGAAAACTACCTAACAGCATTCAGATTCTTTTACCGCCCCTCACTTAGAACTGATTTTGCAAAACGAGCCCCCCCTACCCAAAATTAGGTTATAGGCGACCACAGACGGGCCAGATTCGATCGGTAACCAGGGAGTACCGACCCGATCCGATCGGGAAGATCAAACTTGTTTGATATTGACCAACTGGATCGGACGTCCACGCAGACGCTTCCGGGACTTTTGCCTACAAAAGCTATGACATGTGAGGAGCACAGAATAGACAACAGACAGTCTTGATGTGAAGAAGATCGTTGTCTTTTCTATAATTACTGCACGGTGGATTTCTCCATTTATATGTATGGTCAGTTGATTGCATTGTGACCTTTGACCTTTGATTTGACCTTGTTCCGTCCTAGATATGGAGATACACACACTAGAATAGGATTCAGCACTATCAAGTTCGAAAATGCAAATATCACTACTTCTGCTGCTCTCAACACCAGCTGATTTTTGGACATTACAGCTCGCAGCCCCTCCCCCAACTAATCGCTAAATCGTCCAACCATAGTTTCTCTAGTCTCCATGGTCCAACTAACGTCAATATGTTGTAACGAACACTGAGAGGGTTTCCCATACAGTGACAGTGTGTGTGATCGAGGTGTATGAAAGGAGGGAGGTATATTATTCTAAAATTAAGTCCGTCAAATCATCTAATATTATATCAAGAATAGAATAGAGACTACCACCGACGACTATGCAATTTCCTTATATCCTAGAAATAATGAATCAGAATACCCTTTAGATGTTTAATAAAAAAAGGGTACTTTATTTCAAAAGTCAGTAGTATCATCTCTGTTGAAAACAAAATATTAGTAACAGTAACAAGAGAATATGAATTCAGGAGGACAAAAGTACTGGATGAATTCTTATAAGCATGTATACGCTTCAGACTGTAGAACTTAAAGATTGTGACTCCTATTCCTGTTAACAATGTCTCTTAGAAAATATCTATAAAGATGTGTCCAATAAAACCGATTGAAATTGCAATTTATCTAGGTGCTGCTGATGCATGGAACAGAAACATCATGTTTTGATATATTCATGAACAAGAGGTATTTATAGGAATAACAGTGCTCATCACCAAATGAATATGACCTTATTCAAAAACAACAATGCATAGTGCTAAATCAGTATGTAAGAGGGATATCCCATAATACATAATCCCAACTATTATCTTATATCGTTGCTTATAGCGATATGTGACGCTCGTGTTAGCTGGTTAGGCCTTTTTAATAACTAGTTATA
Organism: Acholoe squamosa; assembly: GCA_949317995.1. NCBI lineage: Eukaryota > Metazoa > Annelida > Polychaeta > Phyllodocida > Polynoidae > Acholoe > Acholoe squamosa. The sequence goes on along the minus strand of OX439044.1, from coordinate 42,275,523 downwards.
TTTTATTAGAAGGACACAGGAAAATATATATTACATTTTACAAGCTTCACGAACATATACATATCTCGGAAGACATACACGATTTCCACATTTATAACTTTGATAACTACTAAAAAGGAATATGTTTTGGCTATATATCTTTTCTCAGTAGACATGAAATCCAGGATAAATCTGGAACAACCTTGGTAAGCATGGCATCAGTGACCACTGTAGATTCAATGTTGAAATGATTACTGTGCCTACCTATTCTTTATTGCATTGCTTATAAATCCTGATTATGTGAATCCTGTAGTGCTGATGAAAATACTGATTTTGTGCCCTCGTCACCTCTTGGTTAATCAATATTTAGTATGTTTATTTTTCTATGGGAGAGTTGTCAAATGAAAGCACCCCAGCCAAAACACCACCCAAACCAAAAAGCATCGTGAAGAACATTGCTTCCCCTGTACACTCCATGATTTTCAAGACGTCACCAAGAAAGGAAAAAGAAAATTCCACCAACAAAGGCAAGTACAAACAATGTTGTAAGGACATTCTAAGTAGAAATGACCGCTACGACCCATATATACCAGCTAAAAACCGTGACACCAGAAAGGATAGCCATAGCTACACATGTAGGAACAGAGATGTATTATTATTCAACCTTTACACTACCGTATACAACATTGATAGGCATATAGGCAGAGCCATGTACCAGGGAATGAACGATAAGGGCTATTGTAATCGCCAACAATACCACTCTCGTTGAAGTACATCAACAATAGAATATTTATCATGCTAAGCATGTAAGGTTTTTTTAAAAAACCAATCACCACAAACTGTGTTCAAATCTATTATAATGTTAATAATGGAGACAAGACTTTTATTGTTAATGTTTAACTTATTATAACTTATTAAACTTGTTACATGTTTCATCATCATTACCCAAAATCATTGGTAATACCCAGAGTGACAAACTCATTAATTCATGTAAACACCACCAGGAGGCCAAGATGACCCATGACCTCATTGTTATGACCTTTGACCCAATTGTTGTGACCTATGACCTAGTTAATGTTATTGTTACCATGACAACTCACAAAAGTTTGATCATTTTATGTACCTTATAAATTCTGTTGTCTAATCTGACATTGCCTGATGAAGATACTTTAAAGTATAGAAACGTTGCCTACAATGAACTACTCCCTCCATCATCTAGATGTGAATGAAACCCAAAATAAAAAATCGAACAACTTCAACTCAACTAACTCGTCTGGTTTTTTGTGATTAAGACTCAAGAAATACATTTTTTTCTATGTGTAAACATTAGAATACAAACAAAAAACAAAGCAAGTTATGTAATAATGTAGAAAAATACGGAGGTCTTCTAACTTGTCTTGTAAAAAGACTGTATGGTCTTCTAATCAAAAGGTTTGGGAGTTATCTCGTTGGTCAATAATGCATCTCGCTAGGCCGGTAGGTATATGGTTCACCCTCACAAGTCAAATTGCACCTCTTATAATTTTTGTCACACTTTTCCAACAGATATTTCTGACAATGCCCTACTTTTTTAAATGGTTATTGCAGAAAATATCTATAAAAAATGTGTCCAATAAAACTGATTGAAATTGCAATTTATCTAGGTGCTACTGATGCATGCGACAAAAACATCATGTTTTGACATAATCTTGATCAAGAGGTATTTATAGGAATAACAGTGCTCATCACCAAATGAATATGACCCTATTCGAAAACAAAAATGCATAGTGCTAAATCAGTATGCAAGAGGGATATCCCATAATACATAATCCCAGCTATTATCTTATATTGTTGTTTATAGCGATATGTGATGCTCGTGTTAGCTGGTTAGGCCTATTTGATTACCAGTTATATTTTATGAGATGGACACAGGAAAATATATATTGCATTTTACAAGCTTCAGGAACATATACATCTCTTGGAAGACGTACACGATTTCCAGATTTATAACTTTGATAACTACTAAAAAGGAATATGTTTTGGCTATATATTTTTTCTCGGTAGACATGAAATTCAGGGTAAATCTGGAACAACCTTGGCAAGCATTGCATCAGTGACCACTTTAGATTCAATGTTGAAATGATTACTGTGCCCACCTATTCTTTATTGCATTGCTTATAAATCCTGATTATGTGAATCCTGTAGTGCTGGTGAAAATACCGATTTTGTGCCCTCGTCACTTCTTGGTTAATCAATATTTAGTATGTTTATTTTTCTATGTGTAAACATTAGAATACAAACAAAAACCAAAGCAAGTTATGTAATAATGTAGAAAAATACGGAGGTCTTCTAACTTGTCTTGTAAAAAGACTGTATGGTCTTCTAATCAATCAGAAAAATTAGGGCTGCCAGAGTTGTCAAACTCATATGGGTGATATACCGATCTACCATTATAGAACATGTATAACAAGCACTGATAACAATCAGCGTGATGGGTACCAGCTGTTCTGTAATGCACCCTCAAGGGTAGATACCTCATGCTACAGTATTTTGTACAACAGGGCCATCTGCATGCCAAATGGCAAATATTTCTGGGCAGGCTTAGGGCTGTCAACCCCTGGGGGAGAGCCCCTGGAGTTTTCAAGTTAAAGACCTCTATGACAGAATTAACAGCCTGGTTTCTTTATGTGTTGGCTCTCTGGTAGTGATTTCGATCATTTTAGTTTATTTCTTCAAACCCCACCATGCTAACTTTCGGATGATAAGACATCACTTTTCTCACGACCCTTGAAAATGCCCATAACTCCTGAAGTGCGCTCTGAAGCGTATAATCAACAGATTACCCAAGAGGCCCTAAATTAATCAGATCTGGATGGATCTACCACTGTAAGAAGTGCGGTCTCGCAACCTTTTCAATTATAGAAAACTCATTATAGTTCAATATGTAGGTAATTCATAATATATCTGAATGTATAAAATTATGAATTGAAACTGTCGTGAGTACCATGAAAGTTGCGCGCCCTGGCCTTGGGGTAACATAACACTTACAGAGAGATTCACTAGAATTGCAGAAATAATGGTAAACGTTGAAAGAATTAATGATACTAAATTACCATTTCCTTTCTAAGGATCCTGAGGATGGCATGGAAAGTCTCCTATCTATATCTGAATGCCCTGGTATGGATTGTCAAATGAACGATTTACAATTAGAAAACTATATTGAAAAAGAAACTAGCTACGTCAAAATAGTTTTCAGTACAAATGGATTAATCTAAAACAAATACATGCAGAGAGATTGCTTGGTCGCTATAGATGAATAAAGAAAGACGTTTGGCCAGTCCCGATGTAGATAAGTAGGAGAGTGAATCAAGGCCATTGGTGTCATCATCTGGAAGCCCCATCATTAGGCATGGAGATTGGCTGCAAAGTTCTTGTCCTTCAGCCACCTAGCCCCATAAGGGGCAGTCCCCATCTTAGTATCACATCCCTGGGTCACCTGGGTACAGCTGCAGGCGGTGGAACTGAGAATAAGTAGATACGTTTGAGTATATATATTCATATTTTTGTATGCACTATTTATGAAAATATATCTTATATTAAACGTATATTGGTGACATTGACTTGATGTAACCACAGGCAAATCGCTTATGCCTAATTCATTTCAGTGTAGATAAAAGAAATTCAATCAATCAGTATCATTTTATGCAGATAGTACCAAGGAATCAGTAACATTTTATTCAAACTCTACAAGCACGCAGACCAAGGTGTCCGAGCCATTTGATCCGGCGAATACCAAGGTCAGCTTGGAATGAATTCTAAGAGTTCTAACGTGATTTTGCTCTTAATATGACTATGGCATTAGTATAGATGATGTAAAATATATAGTATCATTATTTTCAATTATTTCATTGAATTTAATTGAAAGTCATACTCTTATGGAAAATAGTCTAAAGAATGCATTGTCGAGGAATCCCATGCTGAAGGTTGATTTGCAGGCTAGCAGTTGGTTTGAAATAATATCATTTTTGGAGAATCGAGCGCTGGGGGCATTATATATGATCAAAATGCAGCGTGACTCAAAGCTATATATGCGACACCATTATCATTTCACCGACAATACAGTGTTTCCAGATTACTTCCACACAATTATATCTTTTTCTCTGCGTCATGACTGTGTACTTTTTGCACACGCTGTCAAGAACATTTCTTAAAAGGGAACCTTCTGAAAAGTATCACATATAGGAAGAGACCAAATGAAGAAATACTGATAGGATGGACCATAGCAGATTAATATGATAAAGCTGTTATTCATTTCTGCAATTAACAATTAACCATTGGTCTATTGCGTATTAGTTATCGTGTACACTAGAGTAAGAGCTTAATAGGTCGTCTTCTGATAGCTGTTTCTGGCCTAAAGCCTTTTGTTAGGTAAAGTTTTTTTTTGTCAGGTGAAGATGTTTGTTCTTTACAGCGACTTTTAGTTGGTGAAGCGGCCATGTTTAGCTGACAAAAGGGTACCCTTTTGTCAGCTCTACTAGGTGTATTATTTTATTTACAGTCTATTGTGCAAAGTTAAGTACGACCTCTATTAATGTAGTGCAGGATGGGCTGCATCATGCATCTTTACATGTACATAATGGGGGGGGGGGCTGGCATAGGATCTATTGAAATAAGATCCTCAAATGTAGATAAAGTAGTTCTCAAGGACGTTTCACATATACAGTATGCTCCAAAAGGTTACTTAGAGAAAGCAAAGTGGACATTTTTATTGTCTTACATCAAATTCAATATTAATCAATTATATATAGCTTATGGGAATCCATCCACAGCTAAGTCAGCCTTGGACGACTAATCCCATAGGTTCCTATCATATTTTTTTCTAAAGTGTTTTATTCGGCCCTAATACAGTATAACAAGTATATGTATTAATTAATGCTAGCTTCTGCACGTTGCAGTCCTTTCGCTAACCCCCTTTACATGTTTATTTTAACCATTACTTAGGATATCGGGCATGGTAACACCAAATGCTTTAGTTTCATAAAGATAGTGACCGGTACAAGTAGTTTGATGTATACAGCTGTAAGTTTAGGGATGTAATGATGAGATGAGTGATGAGATGAGTTGAACTAAGTAAACGATGATGGTTGGGATTATGCCCTAGATAAATATATCATTATACTCTGTCTTAATTCTATATTTAAAAGCACTGATATCAACAATTCTCGTGTATTCAGGTTTTAACCTGTTTCACGTATGAATAGCTCTATACCAGGCACTTCTCATCACTAGTGGTTTAACAGTGTTAGGGAGGAGCATTCTATTGCCATCATGCAGCCGGGTATTGATGTCTTTATTGTCATTATGTCTCCCCCCTCTATAGGGCTTAGTAAGGACGCCCTGTGAGTCCGCCATTTTGAATTTCGCTGGTGGAGGTATAACCAACTGATAAGACATACCATGATGGGTACCTTGTCACTGGTTAACACCCACTTCCAGGGACATGCTGGTCCCATGTTGTCAGTTCTTATCAGTGCATGTCGCCAGAACCAGCTCCAGACCCACTTCCATCCAATAGAGGTGGTAGGCATATGCTAATAGGTGCATGTCTCTTCTAATACATAATTCTTTGCAATTACTCATGTTATGTAACTCGTTTGTATTAAAAGCTGGGTTCTTTTCAAGTTTGACCTTAAAAGCTATACGTATTGCCTTGTTTTTGTACAGTTGAAGCTGCTTGTTTTCTCCTGCACCCCCTCTGTCCCAGACAAAGTCGACATAGTTGAAAACAGGAAGCAGTGTCATTATCAATGTATCTCCGAAATCGCGCCAGTTGAATAATTTTTTTTCTGTAATCCTATTAACCCTTATGTGCCCAGAATAGCAAAAGTGCGCTCTTAAGCATGTATGTACGTTTATTAGACCACCATTGGTTTAATAATATTAACAGCAGAAGACTCGTAACATTAAGGGCTTTCCAATGATACCAAATTTGGCATGGTGAATTAAATATATAATTATACATAGGTCTTATTTCAGAAAATAATGAACTAAGAATAGGCTTAAAATACATTAAAAGTGTGCGCTGTAGCTATGAGAATAAAGGGGAAAATACAGAAAATTCACTAAATTTACAGAAAATACTGATAGATAAACCAAAAATATGAATGAAATATTTTCCATGCAATTTCCCCCAATGAATCCAAAAACAATACTTTTTTTCAATTTCCATCAGAATGGACGTCTTTGAAATCTCAAAATTATGCTTTATGAACAACAAAATAAAATGATAAAAAATAAAACATAATATTCTGGCCACTTTCATCTAAATCAATCCATTTCAACTTCTAATAGGTTTTTATATAGATTAAAATCATATTGTCTATAAAATCATATTGTCTATAAGTCCTGGCAGATATGTGATACAGAATTATATTGGAGTCAGTTCACACTCACTTTTCCATACGAAAAGTGAGTGTGAACACGGCGGTACCTCTCCCGGCCAGGAACAAAAACAATGGCTTCGCACAGAGTGAACCGCGCCGCAACTCACTTACGATGGAAAAATCAATGGATTTTTATTTATATCGAAGAAAATGGAGAAAATTAGCATGCATTCCTCTTCTATGGATCGAAAACTTCTTAGGATTTTAATATTATAACATGACAAGCTTGGAATCAAGACGAAAACTGAAAACGATTTTTCACATTTAAATGATGGCCAGATTGAATTTGCATGTCTGCCACACATTTCCCAAAATGTTCTAAGTCAAACTTGACCTCGAAAAAGTATACACCAAAAATTTCAAAAATGCACATGTGTGGTATATGCAGAATAATGCACGGCTAAACTGCATATAAAACCACCGGAAGTGCCAGAATCGTGGTATAAACAGGTACATGCCTTTCCCCCTCTATAACTGTACCACTAATAGTGATTGACCCTGTGTACCCAAGAATGCCCTTCCGATCCAGGCCAGGTCTGTACGACTTGGTAGCAACCTAACTTTACGTTTGAGAAATTACTTCTCGAGCACAGGCCACTAAACTGGATAGATTTATTTTATTGTCTTTTAGGTAAACTTATTAGTGTTATAAGTGAATTTCTGATCAGTATGTGATGTGCGAAGGTGTATTGATGTTGACGGTATAATATGCAGACACACAGAGGGATGTATCAAGGGGTAGGGCTGTAGTTGAAAAACTCACACTTGTATTCAGGTTAGTGTTTTGCCAATAAATCAATGACTGTTAAAGAAATCCCGTAGAAAAGGGGATTCACTGGCAATGTTCCACGTTAATTTCATGGTCACCGTTTTGTTAACAATCATCGCAATTTTCTATGGGGTATCACCGTCATTTCTATATTATAATGAAGAGATATCATTTATAATTTGTTTTTTTCTGATTTCACGTTACCGTCTACGATTCTATTAATATTGATACCCATGCACATAATAATATATCTAATAACCAACATCACATTATAATCACAATCCACAATCTTTTCATACTTCCGAATTGTTATGAATAAAACTATAGTTACATGTAAATAACGGTCATAGATAGCTGGTGGTGGCGGATAGTAGGATGACAATGTCTAAAGTCTATAGATAGCTGGTGGTGGCGGGTAGTAGGGTGATAATGTCTAAAACTCTATATAGATAGCTGGTCGTGGAGGATAGTAGGGTCACAATGTCTAAAACTCTATATAGATAGCTGGTGGTGGCGGGTAGTAGGGTGACAATGTCTAAAACTCTATATTGATAGCTGGTGGTGGCGGATAGTAGGATGGCAATGTCTAAAGTCTATAGATAGCTGGTGGTGGCGGATAGTAGGGTGACAATGTCTAAAGCTCTATAAATAGCTGGTGGTGGCGGATAGTAGGGTGACAATGTCTAAAGCTCCATAGATAGCTGGTGGTGGCGGGTAGTAGGGTGACAATATCTAAAGGTCTATATATGTTTTCCATCACCACACAGTCTATATATTGACAGTACGATCAACAAAGCAATCGGACACTTTTCGAGTATAGTAGATTTTGATCAATTCAGAACATAGAACCTTTCGACGAAATCTAGCTGACCATATATTAAAAAGAACCTGCTCTCTGCAAAGGCACCAGCAATAGCACAACACTGAAGGCTTAGGTACATTTGATTGGATGATTGAGGAATAGTAAGTCAGTATCATGCAATCAATAATAGCATTAGATGATTATATAAAAACATAAAGGTTAGTTATTAGAATGTGACAGGCCAGTAACTAGCAGCTGACTAGCCCTCAGTCAGAGGGTCAGTGAGGTTTTATCTTTGGATTTTCGGGAATTTGATGTAATCAGTTAATTGCCAATTAGGTGAGGCTCCACTACGCGATTTTTTGGTACATTCCCACCTAATTCTGTCCCTATAGTGCCTAAGGTATAGGGTGTTGACATTCCTATATTGTAAACATGAGATTTCAGGGATTATTGTATCGGTGATCTCTCTCCTTGTGTGCCCTATTTACCAACTAACCTGCACCTGTATAGACTCTGTGATTGGGTGGGAGCTCAATATATAAACATCAACACAGCAAAATATAAATAACAACACAGCAGTCACACAGATTGCAGGGTCTTGTACTGTAAAAATCGAACCTGTCTGATATTGAGTTGCAGAGAGTCATCAGTGTGAAAGTCTGCAAAATTTATATTAGGTCAACTTGATTTAGTAAACAAAAACATATTTTGGCAACTAAAATATGCCTGAGATTGTACACCAAGCCTTCCCCACATAAACAAAAAGCTCTCTCAATCTTCTATTTACACCATGAAATAATAACAAATACCACTCTATAATTTGTGTTTGTGTCTGCTTTTGTGAGAATAGCTCCGATTTCTGGCAAAAATCGCGTAGTGGAGCCTAACCTATTGGTGGAACGCTCAAAACATCAATGAACCTAGTTGCGGGCCTGGCTGAGAGCAGATTATGAATAGATTTGGACGACCTTACACCCTTCACCATGTTACTACTCCGATCTAACACTAATGGCAATTTATCCATTTAGAAATAAAGCAAAAGTGCCATCGCGGTGCCTGATACACTTACCTGTATATGTTGTTGCAGGTACAACATCCTGGAGCAGGCAGGGCATTGAGGGCTGGTTTTCCAATGACGGATTCCTCTTCACTGATGGTACTATGCACGTCGTCGTGACAGACATGGCAGCAGCAGCATAACCAGATGAACCCACACAGCACGAGGAATATTATCACACCAGCAACAATACCCACCAGTAGATTCACATCTATTGCTATCTCCTCTGTAGAAACAAACAAGATTAAGAATTTGTAATTTAACATACATGCTGGATAGTGCTTTTATCTCAATCCTATGGGTTTGTACCTCCAGTCCTGGCATAATGCACAAATGGAGGACGGTTTTGCTGAAACGGAAAAAGGGAAAGGTAGTTTTGTTGAAGTAGTAGACCTACCTCACCTACAGTACCTTACTCTCTTTTCTTTCTTGACTTATTTTTCATCCTGCCCAAAAGAAGTCAGAAAGCAAGGTGCTAAAAAGGGTACTCTGAGTGGTCATGGGTAATACAGTCTATTTAAAAAAAAAGCTGGGTGGCTTGCCACTTTAATCAGGTGAATGGGATATCCCTTATCTACAGCCATGGAAATTGTTTGCCCATAGTGTAGTGCACAATATGTTGTACGCCACGCCTCTGTACACCGTGCTCAGTGCAACTTAGTGCAGTACCATCAGAGCAGATTCAGTTAGTTTTCCACCACTATTTTAGAATGTTATACACTATCCAAGGTAGCAAAGGTGGTGTGGCCCTACTGTGGCCCACACTTTATTTGGTGTGGCTTCCGATGTGGGCCACAATGGGCTAACCGATGGGCTGCTGACAGTTTCTGTCCTCAGTGAGGTGCGTGGGCCACACTGGGCTAACCAATATGGGCACAGTTCAGTTTCAGAGTGGGTTTGGGCTCAACATGGGTATTTGGTGTGACTGAAAGTGGGCTGCCCACTTTGATCACATGGCGCCATCTGGTCAAAATTTATCATTTTTGGGTCAACATGGGTTTTTGGTGTGGCTGAAAGTGGGCTGACCACTTTCATCAGGTGGTGCCATCTGGGATAGATATTATAGAAAATCTATTTTTTCCTCATTTTCTAAAATTTTGAACCCTGAAAATGCTCTGCTAGCCTCCAGGTGCTAGCCCCTGTCCTTGGCCTCCATAGTTGGAGGGAACCTAACCATACTGTATTACTCTCCCCATCATCATAATACAGTAGAACCATCAATTCAAACTTAGTTGGCCAAGGCATGTCAACCAGACCTAGTCTAGTAACATGCTAGCCTTCAAGTTCATAGTGCCTCCCAATGGGTAGCATACTTCAATATAAAATGATTACTACAGGAATGGTGTAGTCACATTAAAAACTGCTGACATCACCTAACTTTGCACATTTCAAATGTATTTTGCCAGTAGATCCAAACTCTGAGAAAATTTGTGTACTGTTATGATTTATATGATTCATTAGCCTATTTCTGTTATATCATACTAAAAAAAATCAATACTGACATGGGGGGAAAGCTGGACATCAGACATAGTGGGGTCATCTGGTGTCAAAGTTCAAAACTCCCAGCTCAGTATGCCTTGTGCAAACCCATCCTCAACCCTGTCTGGGGAATTATCTTTGGAACTGATCTATGCCTGATTCAGGGTGCCCACCTTGAAACCAATCTGCGCCCAAAGTGTTTGCCCATTTTGAAGCTGCTCTGTGCCCAAATCAGTTAGCCTTATGTGGCCCACACAACTTGCTGAGGACAAAAACTGTCGGGAGCCCAACAGTCTTAGTTCATTTTGCCCTATTAGGGCAACCCAATGTGGCCCTGACTGGAAACCCACCATTTGCCCAACCTAAAACCATGAATAGTATTCTGCCAGCTTTGAACCAGCTTATCTGAGCTAAAACTGAATTGGCCCTAAGTGGGCTTGCTACATGGTATAAGTGTACTGCGAAGCTTTGATCTTTGATCTTTTTGGTATAAATAACGTTAATCGGCACTCAACGGGTTCATAATTTTGTTTTCTGACACTTAATCTATTTTTCTGTGAAACACCATGGAAATATCAGTCCCTTTAATTAATTTGACAAACAAATAGAAAATGCACTTCTAAGTGCTATGTTATCTATAGTAGAGGAGACTTTATAAGCTCCACCTAATCTACTACTAACTTGGAAAATTGCTTATACTGTTGTAATGCTTAGAATGAAACAAAATTGCAACTCGTGGAGTGCCCAGGGGCAGAACGCATATTCTTGAGGTGCCCCTGATGCCCTGCGGGCACATTGGACAGCATAGGTACCCTGTGCACCCATTGGTATAAAGCCCCTCTATGCCCCATTCGTTGTTTTTTTGGCTATTTGGCTATTAGTATCTCAGCAATAGCATTCACAGAGAGGACTACATTATGCAAATTGAACGGCAAAATGAATTAATGAATTATGTTGCTTTTAAAAGAAAAGGAAAATTAGTTTTCTGTGTTCATCCTTTATCTCATTTTCTTTAACGATTTGTTTAAAGGAATATGGAAAGAAATATGGTGGTAGAAAAGGCTACAGAGTGACTTCAGAATGCTTCTTCAAAATAGGCAACTATTTTTAAAAGTAATCCTGGTCATTTGATGATTTGAAATGATGAAGATTTACAACAAGAGTAGTTCCTGTTTTATTATTGATAGTTTTACTTACTCTCATTACAGTATTTGCCTTTGTACCCGGCTGGACATTCACATGAGTAGCCCCTGTCATCATAACTGGGTACACACCTACTTCCAATGGCACATTGGTTGTGCTCACAAGGCTTTTTAATTCCTGAAAAAAAGTTCAAATCATTTTGGCATGGTTATCTCATACATGTGCAAAATCAGAAATGGCACAATTCTGGAATTGCACCTCGTGTGAGCTGATCTTGTACAATTGGGGGATTATATAAATATTTGAATGGAACACACGAACCCCCACCATCGCCAATGTTTATAAATAATGATGACTACTCCCTAAGTGATAACAAAAACAATTATTCAACTTTTGTCTTTATACTACCTTGTCTGATGACAATTATCACCCCTACTTCATAGTTTTCCGAAACGGCGCAAATTCCCATATTGCACTTAACAGTTGTCACTATGATATCCATTGCACCCAGACCCAAATTTCGGAAAGCCTTTGTGGTCCAACTTCGGAGACTGAGGTCCAAATTAGGAAATCTTTCAATTTTCACATTTTGTCCCTCTAATGCGAAGCATTATGATCATTTATTGGCCCAGAAATAGAATACATCTAATATGATGCCATAAAATATCCCTAAAAAGATCCTCTCTGAACCAATCCTCTATAGTTTGAGGTGTGGAAAATATAGAGCATAGTACTGTTTGGGGGTCCATATTTAACACCTTTACCCTGATTACATACAGCAACTGTCAAATGGACTTCAGCTCATTGGTTATAACTTTAATTGACGCTTACTTCTGCTGCATAAGTCTCCCTCGTAGCCATCATAGCAGTCGCAGAGGAACCCATTATTGAAGGCCATGCATTTACCATTCTCACAATGATCAGGCTCACAGAATTTATCATCTGAAATAGAGACGTTTTGGTATGTTTCAGTATATTTGTATGTCACTATGCAGACAGAGAAATAGGGTCCAGAGTGAGAGGTTTTGGTTAGTCATGTTAAACCTGGAGGGTCAGCATGATGTATTGATGAAACCTTGACAAGTTACACTCCATGGTGGTGTAGTGGTTCGAGTTCTTATATAACTTCGGTTCAGTTCGAGATATGTCAATATCAAGTTAAACCAGACAAGTTAGCTCGGGTTAGTGCAACCGGGACATGTTTATTTCGGATTTACATATGTTCGAAGTGGTGCTATAAATATAGCTCAGTGCTCTGCAGGTGTTGCCCTGGCCGCAGCCAGAAGCCAACTGAGTACACGGTCCCAGGTAGGGACTGGAGCAGTGAAGACTAGTGCTGCCACTACCTCATAGTGGCCAGAGATCGAAGCGACCTCTGCTCCTACCGGTGGCAACCGCATCGATCGACCTGCCCTCTCGAATAGGGAGCTAACACTATATAATATACCGCTCCAACAGCCCCTACAGTTGTATTCATTCATGTCTCATGATCACCAAAGCATATAAGAGTGTGGCAGTGTTCTTAATGGTTACCGGCTTTATCAATTGAATTATGATAGATATCATGGATGTTTACATTAATTAAGATTAATGCAAGGCATTTGCTAAAATTCAAAACACGTGAGATCAGAGTAGATTGGTTGACCTGAAAATCTTACTTGTATGATTTCTGCCAATAAACTTGTTAAAACTCAAAAAAAAAGTTAACATAGATTTCCCTCTGTGCACGTTGCATAAAACTGCCTTTTGCACACAGCAAGAGGGAAGATGGAGAGCAGCGGAGACTGGGTGTAATGCCATTAGCCTAGAGGTTACGTGGAACTAATTCCATTTCCTCTATGTTTCTATATAGCATAACACACAAAAACAGCCCCCCCTAATGTTCGTTGGTAATATTTTCGACCGTAGCAAGATAAAACCATCTCTCACACACAATGTGTTAGAATATAGGATAGGCTTAACCCTGAAAATCTTAACTAAGCGAGCGATACGTACAGCAAGTGCCATTCTACCCTATTTTGGGCCTCATAACCTCCATTGGCCAGATGAACATTGCAGACCTGATAAAATCCCCAAAACTTGGCATAATATAAAAATCATCTACTGTTCCATTTAGGAACTATTTGGGGTCACTTGTGATTTTTTTCATAATTTTATCAATATTTCTTGCATATGATTTCTAAGCCAATCAGCACCCAGATCACCTTCAGTGCAGGCCTGAATACCATATGACTCAGGAGAGGGCAGCATTTACGTCCATGTAACCTAGAAAAGGACAGAGCTCCTCCCCATCTCCCCTCTATGGGGAACCTGGCCTCCTGTCGTGATGGAGGGTGACTGAGCTGGTAGTACATTCATTAGACTTGCACAAGGTCCTCTAAGGAACATATTATATTCAGTAGTTATAAGTAGGATTCTATATATAGACATACAGTCAATTATTACAGAATGTGGGTAGGGTGAAAGCAAGTGTGTAAAACAAGCAGATATCTTTCTGGTCAGCATCATAATTTAGGTTTGTGTCCCAAAAATAGGGGGGCTCTTGGTTTAAGTGCATGAAGCTACATTCAAAATGTATACATGTAGGCCTAATTATAGGTAGAGTAAGTGTGAGTCCTCCTGTAGGCATTTCACCTTCTGTACCCATTGGCATTTAGTAAATATGACTTTTGTGCCACAGAAAATGTATTTGGTAGGAACTGCACTAGTACCAGTAGGTGTACTGAGAAAATATTCTTACTCACATGAGTCTAGAGCCTGATCCTTGGATGATGCTCAGGCAAAGCTAGAGTATCTTCCCAGGATCAGCCTCAGGATATGCCTGAGTATCATTCAAAGATCAGGCTGAGTCTCAAACAATACTCATTTTGGCGACATAGCCTGAGTCTCGATCTAGACTCATGTGAGTAAGAATATTTTCTCAACAAACAGCATCATTGGTTGCCATGGCACTCTGCCTGTCAATCAAAGTAGCCTAACTGTCATGGATATTTGAAGACAGAGAGAGAAATATGAGTAAATATCATAACTGAGGCAAAATAATATTGGGGGGTTTGAAAGCTTGGGGGTACTGAGTGGGGGCCGCCATGGGCCCCCTATATAGTTTTCCGATGGCCTGCATTGTGATAAGCTGCATATTGGATGCTTTTCACCTACCCACCCACACCTTGAATTGTTTGCTGGAGGGGGGACTTGAATTTCCCTAATACCGGGGTGTGCATTAAGTAGTAAATCCTGAATTCTACCCCTCAATGTAAGGGGTAGAAAGAGAGATCACATTTGGGAGAAATCTAGGTGAATATTCCGACACTTATTTGGATGCACAAGGTCCACGCGGAAAAAGATGGGTTTCCCAAAAACATTCTATTCTCTTGAAATCCCTTTATATTTGGGATGTCAATGCAATTTTTTAAATCTAAAAAAAAGTCTAAACAAGGTTTATCATAGAAAGGTGTTGCAATGGCAGTAAGGTCACATTCCAGAGAGGAAAAAAAAAAGATTAATGTCAATTGATAGAATGATTCATGGGGATAATTGGTACGCTGAAAACAGCGGAAAACAGCATGTATAACCAATACTATATACAATTTTGCTTATATATAGAAAGAATTGGTCATTTACTAATTGATTATCTACATCATTATTTTCTATATACAATATTTATAAGTGCTGTTTCCACTGCACTGTGCCTTTTCTTCTTTTTATATAGGGGAACATTCAACAATTACGTGACTGTTATTTAGGCCTTTTCAGGACCCACCCCCATTGTCACTGCTTTTGTATGGAACATATAGAGGAACCAAAGACCCGCCCCCCACCCCCTAAGCAGTGACGTAACTGTTGAACGTTCCCTAGCAAATGTATGGGAGGAAAATTGCCAGATCAGGAGAAAATTCAGCTGACCGAAGCATGCAGTCGGAGACAAGCTACACATTTGGTGCATATGAGTACTTGAATATGATATACACTGTTCTCCAACCTCTGGCCTAATTGTTATCAATCATTACATTTGAAAGCTTAAGCATCAACATCGTTAAAGCATATAGGGCCACAATCTTACCTCTTTTTTCACAATGAAGTCCATATGTATCGTCTGGACAGTCACAGATGTATCCATTGTCTATCGGGTGGCACACCCCGCCATTCTTGCATATACCTGGTTTACATACACGATCCGAAGCTGTTGGTAAAAAGGTAACCACACAATGTTAGTCTCCAACAGTGGCCAACGCGTTTTTTGAGTTCTTCTTTTCACTCAGTAACTACGGGGCAGATTAAGATATTTTCTACCATTAGCACTTTTTCACCAGACTTTGTTAGACAAAATAATATTATGATATTACTTAGATCGAAGAGGAATACAAGGGTATGTGTCCTTACGATCTTGACAGTCCAGTCCTTCGTAGCCGTAGGTACATTGGCAAATGTATTTGCTCCTGCCGGACAGCAGACATGTCCCATCATTGAGACATGGGTTGGGTAGGCAGATGTCAACAACTGGAAATTTGAGCAGCAAAAACATGTAATTATACACTGATCTTATGATTCTCTGCAATTACGCATGTCCTATGTAGGGATAGAAGACTGACGTGAACTGACTGCAGCCCCTGTCGAGATACTCGGGGTACTTCTAAATTGACAAAGCAAAATATTGGTGGTCATCGAATCAACCATTTGGTAATGTTGAGTCACCAGCTAGCCCATTTCTTCTCTCTACTTTCTTTAGGGTGGACGGCTCAAGGTATGTGGAGGTCGATAGGTCTATCTGTCCTAGGTCTACCTCAACAGGATCTACCAATGGAGTGCTGCTGAGTGTATTATGCCAATTCTTTGGGATTGTAACCCAGGAGGTTAATTCAAAACATCCTGGGATCGCAACCTGAGTGATCTTAGGAATTATTCTACCTTATCCTATTAAGCGATCTTAAGATGAGACTGCTTTCACATTTCCTAGCCAGCACTAAGATCGCATCGATCTTAGCCTCAGCCCTCCTACACTATTCCCAGAAGTACTGACTGGGCACAGGGGTAAAAGTCCCAAAATAAAGGAATAGCTGTGGAGCCACTCTTCTTCACAATAGTGTTTATACCATCGTTCCCCGTCCCCATATAGGCTAACAAAAGAGCACAGGGTGCAGTTGACCCCCGTACAGTATTCAACAGTTGTTCCCATGAATGTATGATTTATGCTTGCCTATTAGAAGCATTGTGCCCTCCCCCAGGACAAAGAGAGGGAAGGGAAGAATTACCTTACAGTGCACTTAATGCATGAGTAGCCCTAAGAGCCCTCAAGGACACTCAGCATGTCCTCCCTCCCCTCTATATGTATGCAGCAGGCTATCCACTCTTTCGATCAGGAGTGTTCCCTGTAAGTGCTCTTGTACTCAGGTGAAACCACTATGCAATTCTTTCACTAAGATCGCAGTGATCTTAGTGCTGGAAAAGGAATAGTGAAGTGATCCCAGGACTTGCTATTCTTGACAGGCCTGCAACCACTGCATTAGATAGGGTAGACTGGCCAGGTCTTATGATAATAATGTGCCTACACTAAGATCACTGGGGTTGCGATCCCAGGATGTTTTGAATTAAGCTCCTGAGGTCCATTCTGGTGAGAAACTCATAAATTCATTCATACATCATGTGGTCGAATACCACATGGCGATTTAAGGCTCCTGTATCTTCATGATTTTGTCATTTGCGTACTAGAACGCTGCTGTGTAGTATATTGGGTTAAGATATATTTTTGTGTCATGATTTGTGTGAAATAATGCACAGATGTACAAATGTTGAGCAAATGCCCAATTGGTGATAATTGCCGTGGAGTGTCACGTGGTAATTGAACTTGGAAAATTACTTCAGTGATAGAAGGTTGTTAACAAAATTCAAGAGAGTGCAGAAAAGCTCAAATCAGACATGGTTACACGATTCAGTAAATCTCCTGAAACCGTCAAACTCTGCAGATGTACAATTAAGGATGAGGGATTCATATAATATTTTGAGATTGACAGTTAAGGTTTCAGAGAAATCATGCAATGATGGGAGATACTCCTGATTTAGGTTCAAAATCAGATCAAAGCCATTCTTGTAAAGGGACCCACAATGTGGGTCATATAATGGTAGCCAGAGTACACGAGTGACTCACTGACTGCATGTATTGTAGATATCCATTTCGGACTCCTTGCAGATTAAGATTCAAATAATTACCGGAGTTCAGGTTCTGCTCATTTATCCGGAGACGTAACTTAACTTAAAAGATAGAGGTTAATAATCTTTATAAAATATTCACTGGTGCTAGTTTTAATGTTGAACTGTTTGTGACACAAACTGGGCAATGGTAACATCGAGGGTTGTGTCTGTAAGTGTTCTGAACGTACATAATACAAGGTGATAATGAAAAGAAAATATGGATTGAGAGTGAGCAATCCCACAGGGTGAGCTTTTCGCTTACCATTCGGACTCTTCTAAATTGCAATACTTAAAACATGAATACATGAATGTAGATAGAAAAAGACTTCTATTGACATTACATGTACCATGTTTTATCTCATTTGCCTGTGATGTTGTTGGGTGTACCATGAAATGAGAAATGCGTTGCTTTTGTTCTTCAGGTTTTTCGTGTTGTTACCTGTACTATATTAGGCTGTACTTTTGCATAGTGCTTTGAACACACCAGCGTTATGTGTATATTAGTGGCCCACAAGGGTCAAATTGTAGTTGGAGCAAGGAGTTGACTTTAAAAAAAAAGAAGATTAAAGTCCAAAACCAAAATCAATGTTCAAAGTCAATTTCATTTCATTGCTGTCAAACTGTCAAGGTGTCAACTCATGCAAACCAACTTGTGACAGGTATTTTTTAGCATTGCATGGTGCACTCTATGTCTTTCTATATGTCTATACCAGCAACTACTGGAGAGCTATCGGTTCCCTCACACAATAACTGATGGTTCCACACAAAGTAGCTGCTGGTTCCAGCATCCCATAACTGGTGGTTCCCACCCACTGTAACTGCTGGTTCCCAAATCAGGTAGTTGCTAGTTTTTAAATCAGTAGCTGTCAAAATAAGTCAATGAGGTCAGGATAGGTCAAATATGTTGAAAATCTGCCAAATTGGTCAAAAGTAGGTCAAATATTGTGGAAACCGGTCAAATTGGTAAAAATTAGGTCAATAAGGTCAGGATAGGTCGAATTACATTAGATATGGTGAAAATAGGTCAAATTGGTCAAAAGCAGGTCAATTAGAGTAAGATAGGTCAAATTAGAGTAAAAAATCATGGTGAAAATAGATCAAAAGTAGGTCAATAAGGTCAGGTCAAATTAGGTCAAATATGGTGAAAAAGGTCAAATTGGTCAAAAGTAGGTTAAGTACTGTTGGACAGGCCAAATGAGGTCAAATATGGTGAATACTGGACAAATTGGTAAAAAATAGGTCAATTGGGGTCAGGATGGGTCAAATAAGGTCAAATATGCTGGAAATAGGTCAAATTAGGTCAAAAGTAGGTCAATTAGGTCAAATTATGTTGAAATTTCTCAAAAGAAGGTCGAATATGGCTATTTCTGACCAATCTGACCTATTTTGACTATATTTGATCTATTCTAATGTATTCTAACATACTTTGATCTAATGAACCTACTTTTGACTGATTTTACCTATTTTAACATATTTGACCTATCTTGCTGGTTCTCAAATACAGTGCCTGCTGGTTCCCACATCAGATAGTTGCTATTTCTCAAGACAGTAGCTGTCAAAATAAGTCAATGAGGTCAGGATAGGTCAAATATGTTGAAAATCTGTCAAATTGGTCAAAAGTAGGTCAAATAGGGGAGGATAGGTGAACTTAGGTCAAATATTGTGGAAACCGGTCAAATTGGTAAAAATTAGGTCAATAAGGTCAGGATAGGTCGAATTGCATTAAATACGGTGAAAATAGGTCAAATTAGTCAAAAGCAGGTCAATTAGAGTAAGATAGGTCAAATTAGTGTAAATATGGTGAAAATAGATCAAAAGTAGGTCAATAAGGTCAGGTTAGGTCAAATTAGGTCAAATATGGTGAAAAAGGTCAAATTGGTCAAAAGTAGGTTAAGTACTGTAAGATAGGCCAGATGAGGTCAAATATGGTGAATACTGGACAAATTGGTAAAAAATAGGTCAATTGGGGTCAGGATGGGTCAAATAAGGTCAAATATGCTGGAAATAGGTGTAATTTCTCAAAAGTAGGTCAATTAGGTCAAATTATGTCGAAATTTCTCAAAAGAAGGTCGAATATGGCTATTTCTGACCAATCTGACCTATTTTGACTATATTTGATCTTTTCTAACATATTCTAACATACTTTGATCTAATGAACCTACTTTTCTGATTTTACCTAATTTAACATATTTGACCTAATTTGACCTATCTTGCTGGTTCTCAAATACAGTGCCTGCTGGTTCCCACATCAGATAGTTGCTATTTCTCAAGACAGTAGCTGTCAAAATAAGTCAATGAGGTCAGGATAAGGTAAATTAGGTCAAATATTTTGAAAATCTGTTGAATTGGTAAAAAGTAGGTCTATTCGGGTAACATAGGTCAAATTATGTCAGATATGGTGAAATTAAATCAAATTGGTCAAAAGCAGGTCAAATAGGGAAGGATAGGTCAAATATAGTTGAAACTGGTCAAATTGGTCAAAATTAGGTCAATAAGGTCAAGATAGGTCGAATTAGGTCAAATATGTTAAAAGTAGGTCAAATCAGTCAACAGTAGGTTAAGTACTGTTGGACAGGCCAAATGAGGTCAAATATGGTGAATAATAGGCTAAGACAGGTCAAATTAGGTCAAATATGTTAAAATAGGTAAAATCAGTCAAAAGTAGGTCCATTAGGTCAAAGTACGCTAGAATAGGTCAAATTAGGTCAAATATAGTCACAATAGGTCAGATTGGTTAGAATTTAAATAGCCATATACGACCTTTTTTTGAGAAATTTTGACATAATTTGATCTAATTGACCTACTTTTGACAAATTTTACCTATTTCTGCCATATTTGACCTTATCTGACCCATCCTGACCCCAATTGACCTTTTTTTTACCAATTTGTCCAGTATTCACCATATTTGACCTCATTTGGCCTATCCAACACACAAAAAAACGTACCTAAGAAAACTTAGTCAAAGTGACTTATTATTCTTACTTAGTACTTATGACTAACAAATGACCAAGGAGGTCTAAGTTTTCTTAGTCATATTGACTACCCAAATCAGTTTCACTCTCCAAGCACTATCTTGAACAGGGTATCTGCTGGGAGTTTCAGGCAAGCTAACATATCTTAGTCACTTTCACTAAGAGATCTTAGTAATTTTGACCAAGGTATGTTAGTAATTGGTGTTACCTTTACACACCAGATGGCAGCATGGTTTTAAACAGGATTTTTCTGGTGGGTGGGTACAATAAATAGTTCCATGGATGTCAAAATTATGATGATTTTTCAGAAACTACATGTATTTGAGGCTTTCAAAATTCAATCTAATGTTACACTTGGCAAAATGTACCAAATAGGTTGATGCCTTGTCAAATAAAATAGGTAGTCAGAGAGAAACACCTATTCTGTGGCAATCTAGATAAATACAATATCCACATTTGAATTTGCTTCTTTGTTGGAAACCCAGAGTACTTTGGCTCAGGGGTTCTAAATGAATATGGTGTGAGGCATTTCAAAGGCTTCCTCAATTAGGAGACTCTGATCTGTCAGGTGTGAATCCTACATAGAGTTTAACACAATCACCAGTTGAATTGAAGTAAAAATATTAAGTAGTGTACTTAGTCAAAACAACCAAGGAATCCTAGTCAAAATCGAGCAAGCCAAGGCAATTTGGCCACTTTGTCTAATGGTTAGTCATATTCGACTAAGAAAAACAGGGACGTTTAAAGACGGCATTTTGACTAACTATTGCTAGAAAGTTAGACGATTTGACTAGTATATGACTAACATTTGGAACTTATTTTTTTCTGTGAACAGTACTTAACCTACTTTTGACCAATTTGACCATTTTCACCATATTTGACCTTATTTGACCTAACCTGACCTTATTGACCTACTTTTGACCTAATTTAACCATATTTCCTCTTATTTGACCTATCCTGCCTTATTTGACTTGCTTTTGACCAATTTGACCTATTTTCACCATATTTAACGTAATTCAACGTATCCTGACCTTACCCAGCAAATTGTCGTCATCTGTCGCCATGATTGGTCATCAATGGTGACTCCTTTTTGAGTGATAACTCATCCCGTCATCTTTCGCCACTGTGTGTTAGACTCATGTGGCATAGCAATAGCTATTCCTGGTGATCTTGTGCTATAACGACGTTGTGTTCCATCTAGCGACATGTGTGAGCCACTTAACACAGGTTGACGAGGACTCACGACAATTTGCTGGGTATTGACAACTGGGTTCAATGCGTGAACAGCTGAGGCTCCACCAAACGATTATCACAGAGAATTCCTACTGACTACATCTCACCAGATTCGTCCAATGTCCCCTTTCCAAGAAACGTGGATTTGTATTGTCATATTAAATATGATATTAATTATGTTCAGGGTTATTCTCTGCTTTTGTTTTGATATCCACACATGCAGCTATGTGCTACACCCTTGATATTTAGCATATCCATGGAGGTCAGAGTGGTTCAAGATGTTTGGGTGTGGCTTACGCTTAGCCACTTTGAAGGTGACTCCCGACTTATAGAGTGCAATTTTTTATTTTTTTTTGTGTTATTGATGCAAGGCTGAATGTTTTGGAAGATATTCGTTAATCTAGTTATGTAGATATTGTTCATTTGGGGATGTGAATATCTGCCTGCTCGCTTTAGTCGAGGATATTCGTTTTGGATCATCTAGATATCATGATTAACGCTCTTATCCTTTGAAAGATAATCTCAGAAATGTCTTAGAATGGCTTATTGATATTTAGAGTGCAGCCTGTAAGAAAATCAACTGTGGGGTTCTGTCAACCGATATACTTACACCTTGAGCAAGTATCGACTGAACACTTTTATCTACATTTTCAGAACATCGACACACTTATATCTTGAGTATTGTCAGAGCAACCTTTGGTGAGAATGTGCCGAAAATCGTGTAGTAGGGCAACAGCTTATGCATTAATCATTGGTGATGATATGATAACTACCGCCCAAGCAATATAACTGTAGTTTTCGTGTCAGAAATATAAAATAACAATAATATATACGTAAGCGGCAAAAGTTCTACTCCACCCTAAGCCAATGGGGTGATGGGCAGTGGGTAGTTCCAAATATGAAGGACGTATTTAAGGATGGAACTTTAAACAAATTGATTGATTATTTAGATTATTATATTAAGGCAAATGAAAAGTGGTTATCAAGAGCTTTAACACGGACCATGTCAAGGATATTTTAGTAGGCCTATTACACTGAACGTTTAACTGAAACCGATTAAATAATATTAGGCCTACTCATCATTGAGTTTCTTGAACTCGATGTGCTCTGAGTGTAAGAATAACGTTTTATTGTGTTATGGTCAATAAGGTCAAATCCCAGGGTGCGCAAATGGTCGGATTGTGCATGTAATTAGAAATGCGGGGCATGTAGGATTACTAAAGGCGTTCACATACCGTGACAACCAACAAAATCTTATTGGCAATAATATGGAATTATTCCTGACCATTGCCAAATTAGTAATGGCCATTGAATCACCCAATTGGTAATATTTGCACGATTACTTCAAAAGACTATGTAAATATCTTGATGCAAAATTAATTAGGTATAATGGTAACAGGATGACCGATAGTCAGGAATGGAGCTGAGACAGTTCTAACATTAGACCAGACAGGAAGGTTATTCACAACGTTGAGGAAAGTGAAGATTCATGAAGAATGTGAAAATTGTAATTCTCCCTAACTTGTATCACTCACTACCGGACTAGACATGCATACATCAGGGCAGGGTTCCAAAAACTTTACTTCATCTACGTATTTAAACATTTTGCCGTTTCACAAATGGTTATTTCAATTTGAAATAGCATGAGTTGGCTGAAATAAGGACCTAATTCTGCGTTGGGAGGCTCTCCCAACATGCGTAATTTCAATCATGAAGTAACCTGTGATACTCATCTAAATTGGTAGTGGTAAACCCATTTCTTTCTTTTCTATGAGAAAGAAAAATCCAACTTCTTACTTCATCCTAATTTCTTATTATATTTGATTCTTTCTGGAACATCTTCCTGAATATTCCTTTGAAATTCTCTATTTTCCTATAACTCAAGAAAAATATGTCAAACAAAATGATTGCCAGAATTCAAATCTCACAAATATTTTCTCTGTCTTTTGCATCCTAGAAGTCTTTCAATACTATGCCTAGGCCTAGAGGTCAAGGTCCTGGAACGCAGCAGACCAAAATTGAGCATTGGCCTTGTGAGATTCGATTTATATAGCAACAAGATTAATAGTGTCGCAGAAAAGGGCATGGGTATCATGATGTAAGAATAGTTAAAACATAATTATATCTAAATAATTATTTTCAATTTAGCTCAAGCTCATACCTAACAAGAGAAAAAAAAATACATTTATCGGTTGGAAAAAGTGTTTACGCTCAGGTAGGGATTCTTTAACAACAAGTCACCTCACCCCTTCGAGTTAGTAGCAGTGTATGTTAACCAGTATAACCAGAGAAACATTCACATGTGTAGGATAAAACACTTGTTGATTGGTATGGTTTACAGGATCCATATTCACATGCATTTCCATCGCAATCGTCCACAGCTATTTGAATGTGATTCGATTAATGTGGATAAACATGAGGTGATTTAGCAATTATTGTCATACTGCTCAGCTACTTTTGACTGTATTATTTTCTTTTAGATAAGAGGATGAATTTAATTTTGAAATGACTATAGCTAGAGGATATTTTAATTCACAATGATAGGATTGTCTAGATGCATTAAGGACGGATCTCACAGGTAATTATTTAATCTATAACCCTAGTTAACATTCTACTAGATGCTTCAGCTGACCTTGCCCATAGTTATAATTGCTACACAAAAGTCGACCATTTGGGCCCAGGAGGTTAATTCAAAAGATCCTGGGATTTCTACCCCTGCGACCTTAGTGTAGGCACATATCATAAGACCTGGCCAGTCTAACCTATCTAATGCAGTGGTTGCAGGCCTGTCAGGAATAGCAGGTGCTGAGATCACTTCACTATTCCTTTTCCAGCGCTAAGATCACTGCAATCTTAGTGAAAAAATTACATAGTGGTTTAACCTGAGTACAAGAGCACTTACAGGGAACACTCCCAATTGAAAGAGTGAATACCCTGCTGCATACATATAGAGGGGAGGGAGGATGTTTGCTGAGTGTCCTTTAAGGTAATTCTTTCCTTCTCTCTCTTTGTCCTGGGGGGCACAATGCTTCTAATAGGCAAGCATAAACATACATTCATGGAAACAACTCTTGAATACTGTACAGGGTCAACAGCACCCTGTGCTCTTTTGTTAGCCCATATGGGGACGGGGAATGATGGTATAAACACTGTTGTGAAGAAGAGTGACTCCATAGCTATTCCTTTATTTTGGGACTCTTACACCTGTGCCCAGTCAGTACTTCTTGGAATAGTGTAGGAGGGCTGAGGCTAAGATCAATGTGATCTTAGTGGGTGCTAGGAAAAGTGAACGCAGTCTAATCTTAAGATCGCTTAATAGGATAAGGCAGAATGATTCCTAAGATCGCTGAGGTTGTGATCCCAGGATCTTTTGAATTAACCTCCAGAGGATTATTGGTCAAACCATTCAAAGGTAATACCCATAGTCCACCTGGTCTCTATACTGTGCAAATCGGCCACACAAAGCCGTGTAAAATCTGATAGAGGCCTGATGGACTATGGGTATATCAGGGTTGGGCATCGGAAATAAGTGCTGAAACGTGATAACCATGGTATAAACAGTTGTAATATTATAACGGCATCTAAATATGTAATATAATGTATTTGATTGCATTTAAAGTACATTCCTATTGTTAAAAGATGAATTATGATTTATGGTACATAGAATTATGAATTTCGACTTCAAATTACAATTTTTGACCTCAAAATTACAATTTTTGGGAAGGGCAACTTGGCACCTCTAAAACTGCCATTGGAATTATGTATTGCTAGAGTAATAGATGGGAGACCAATCGAGGTCAATCAAAAACTCAATTGTCACATCTTGATTACGATAAGACCTGCTAGTAAAGGTTTATGGGCAGTTTTCCTCTCGGGGCTTCTTTCTCCAGCCATAAATGGCATAATGGTCTGCCACCATGCAGTTCAGCATCCCTTCATGACTGATGATGTCACAGGAGAAGTTGCAATTCAAACTGCTTACTGCTAAACCTACATGATCCCCATGAGTGTATGTGTGTGTGGGGGGCATATGGTACCTTGTCCACAAATAGATCGCATAGTAGAACTGCGTGACAACACTGAGTCACAAGGTGTAGTGGCTGAAATGTGTTTATATTAGTAAAACAATGTGACATGCACTAACTGTGTATGTGAAATGGCATGTGTGTTACGTAATTCTAGACTAGTAAACAATATGCTTAGATATTATACATGATTCATGTGTTACATAAATACAATGTTAGACTAGGTGCTTAGGTATCAAACATACTGCGTGTGTTGCATAGATACACTTATAAAATATAACAAAAATGTGATTATTGTCTTTCTACAAATATATTTGGCCAAAGCTGCAATGAAGATATATCAAATTAGTATTGCATGTGCTCTCTCAGGGTATATTCATGCATCATGACGACAAATAGACAAATTTGCTGTAGTCCGTGAATCATTTGGTTTCTGGCAAGGAGGGTTTTCTCCCTAATATTCCCCCACCCTTTAGATCGCTAAAAGGTGGTGGAGGAAGCTCCGAGAAGGCCATAGAAAATCTGTTGATCAATTTGATCAAATCATTTTTATTTTTTCTCCTATGTCTACAAAGCCTTATACATGAGGTATTAAGGTATAGAGAGACTGATAGAGGGTTAAAGGGGATGTGCTACTTACGCGTTTCACAATTGGTACCGATGTAATCACTTGTACAAGTGCACACGTAGTTTGAGCCTTTATTTACACAAGTACCCTGATTAAGGCAGGGAGTTGAGTCACAAGGTTCAATCACTGAAATAATGAGGTTTGTATTATTGAAACAATGTGACATGCACTAAGTGTATACACTGGTTAATTATGTGATTATGTTTTGAGCATGATGCTCTATAAATGGAAATAATCACTTTGCTATAAAAATGAGAACAGTATAAGTTATAACTGGTGATGTTTACTATTTTTAAACGATTTGAAAGAATAACTGATGGTTGTTTGGGATGTGAATGTGTCCGTTTCATTGTTCATGTGTGAGGTCCTGGGAAAATCAAAGAGAAGAAAAATTGGACAAATGTCCTAGAAATAACCATTGGAAACCTATGCAACTACTAAAAAGAATAATTGACCTACAGTCTTATGGGGAATTACTGTACAATGCAGAATTACCATGTTAGCACTAAACAAATACAATAAAAAAAGAAGTTGTGTAGTCGTTCTGCTATTCTATGAGCTGATGATAGGGGGGATAATGTCCAGGGGGGTACTGCCAAGGGGGCCTTATACAATATACCAGGAGGCCTAATGTCAAGGGGGCTAATGTCATAACACCTTCCTACTCCCCTGGGCCGGGGGGGGGGACTGGCTATAATGTCACTGGCAGGGTTGTGCGGCTGGCAAGGCCACTCTTTGCCCAGAATGCCTCTGAGCAAGGGTTTAGTTTTTGTCAAAAAACCTCTCAGCAAGGTTCACCTTTAGCCAAAATCACTCTCAGCAAGGGTCGCTTTCCTCATAATTCAACCACGCTATTCAAAATAAGTGCTGGCTTTCAGAATTTTTACCAAAACTTGCCACTTTGGTCACTATTGCCGATAATTCCTCACATTGCGGGTAAATTTCAAGAAAAAGAACATATTATTTGGCCGAAATCACCTTTTGCCCCAAATCAAAGGGTAAGAGTTGTCACATGTCAGAGGTCCAGCCGCACACCCCTGTCGGGAAAAAAATCAAGAGCTACCCCCAGGCCCTTGGCCATGTCATTATGCCTTTAGGTTGAAATTTCACTCTTGTTTTTTTTTTAGTTTCAGCACAAACACAGCAGCTAGGGTCCATGGAGGTCTATCATGCAGTCAAGTACTCCTTTCTATTTTAAAGTCGGTGGATACTATGTTCTGAAAGCTTGATTAAGTGTCAATATCTCTGTAGAAAATGATATATAAATGAATAAAGTGTTAACAAACAGCCATGTCTTCTTTGTTACTCACGGACTTCACAGTTGTCTCCAGCGAAACCGGGTCGGCAATTACACAAGTAGTGGAAGCTATTATTATCAGGCCAGGAACATATCCCAAGGTTTTGACACGGACTTGAGTTGCAGGGATTTATGCCTGTGAAAGAAAGGAGTATGAAGTAGAGCAAATGTGATGCTTCCATCATATTGCAAATTGAGTTCCCATACTAGCAAGTGTGTACTAAAATGTTCAAAAGAATGGATAATAATTGATTAAGCCAGGCCTACCATACTTTTTCATATCAATAATATTATGTTAATTGACAATTAAATAACATGCATACCCTGTTATTATGATTATAAGAATTTCTAGAACAGGTCACTTAGATGCCCTAGAATTCCTGCAAGTATGCCCCCTTTGCTAGTACAAAACTTGCAAGGGTGCTCAGAAGTTGCTAGTACAGTACTTATAGCCAGGTTATAAGCACCAACTTATAATACTACTTACATGAGAGATGGACTTGCATTAAAGAAACTGTGTACCCTACTCACATCTCTGCAAATGTTTAGCAATTACCCTTATTACCACTCACTATAGTGTCTCTAGTGTCATAGTTGTGTTATCTCAAGTTTACATACTTGCGTTAATGCAAGTATGAAAACTAGTACACAAACGCAATTTGCAAATAGGAAAATAGGAAATTGACTATTAGCCTAATTGCAGATTTTTCATACTTCTTGAAGCACAATTACTGTGATTGTCAGTTATGAATTATTATGAGTTATTAGAGTAACAGAGCCCAGTGCTGCTGATATCCAAATTCACAGACGTCCCAGACAAATTTTTCGTGTAATGGAATCTGACCATTTTAGATTTCACTGGAATCTGACCATTTAGATTTCACCTCCCTGATATACCCTGCACTTTTACGACCATCTAGTTGAAATTTACTTGACTCTGTTGCGATTTTAAAGTAGTCACCAAGGTCACAACAGCTTGTCATGTGAGATTTTACCTATATCTGGTCAGTGTGAATGTAGCTTTATCCTCCAAGCTTAGATCTGTTTGCCCGCAGATGCATATGACTAACTTACTACAATAAATAAGTTGTAGCCAACTCTCTAGATCTACAATATTATAGGCAGCAGGACACTTTTGAATGTAGCTGTTCGGTTATCCTGACCTCAGTACACAAAAGTCGTAATTGAGGGGAAAAAGAATGTCTTTATTCTGAAATTTCCTTCTTATTTAAAGCACCCCAGATGCTATTCATGGGGGGGGGATCGAATTAATGCTCGGATGATGTAGAAATAACAGTCACCGATGGAATTGGAGCTATTCACAATGTTCCATGGCTGGTGGCGATAATTAAAAATGTACGTCGTCAGTTTTTATCAAAATCATAGTCCACTATCAGTATGAGACATAATGAAATACGGCGTCTTAGTGTGAATATAATATTAGTGTTATACTCACGTATGTCGCAATTTGTTCCAGTCCAAAGATCTGGGGTACAGGTACACTGGTATCCTGTTGTTGTACCTGCACAGTCCCCGTCGTTTTGACATGGATCGGGAGAGCATGGGTCGATCTCTGTATTTCAATTGAATTTCAATTTAAATGTTCATTATCCATTTATCAATTGCATGCTCAGTGTACAATGGACAAAGGAAGCATTAATAGGTTATCCTATTATGAATTAAATTGATTTAGTTGCTTTTAGCTCAATAAATACTCCCATTATATACAAATAATCAAATAATATAAAATTGAAATTCTATTGGGATATTGCTTAATCATGGTGTAATGAGATGAGATGCACAGTGAGGGGTTGGACAGTTTAAGTTACAAGGTTGAGTCTGTGTAGGTGTTATTCATAATCATATGGATAACACCTATGTAGACACAACCTGTGAAACAGTCCGTTCCCATGCCATCGTTAGTCAACGGTCCGAACTCGTCAACCTGCCAATTCTCTGTCCTTGACATGACTCCCCATCAATACGCTATGGCTCCACTACGCAATTATAGCCAAGTACTGCAGCTAGTCTCACAAGAAATACAAAAATATGGAAATCCAGCTGACAGTGAATTGAGTAATGTGCGTTGGCTATCTGTCAAAATAATTATATATACTACAGGTACGTTCCCAGGTACTGCCGAAGTACCTGCCGAATGAGATCTACACATGTGACAAAACGTGGGAAAACATAGCATTACGGGGATTAGTGTTATTTATGGCCACCAGGTGGCCCCACAGATACTGCACATGGTATAACATCATACACTGTCAGGGAACTTTCCCCAGCTTCTCCTTGTCAGATTCTGATGATCCATATACCAAAATGATCCCTATAACCTCTCCATTTTAATTGAAACAGTTATGGTTTGATTAGTTCAATGGATATTATCTTTGTCAACTGATTACTCAAATAAGATAGACATACCTGAACTAAGAATATTAGCATTTCTGTCAACTTGCACAAATAATATCAGTTTTCGACATGATGACATGCTTATTTCTGCTGTAAAAGAAGTCTATGCCCATTATTCAGGGTCTGTGATTGTCCAAATATGTAGGAAGACCAACAGAAAGTATTCTGCTAGATTGCAGCAAAATTACCCTGTTTTATTGTTTGGTTGTGTCACCTAGTTTCTGGGAATAACATAAATCCCAATAATGTTACCTTTTTCCATGTTGTGTCACGCATGATCATGTCCATTTTGTTAGAATGCAAAATAGGACTAAATAACTGGAAGAACATTCGTTCAACTTTAATTCAAGCGCCTGTATCCAGCCAGAGTTTTAACTAATATGTTACACTGTTCATGCTCACCAGTTTGACAGGCGTTCCCAGTAAAGAGAGGAGGGCAATTACAAGTATATGCCTGCATAGTAGGATCATTAGGATCGTTCTCACAAACACCATTATTCATGCAAGGGTTGTCGGCACACGCTCCCATAGCTACAAAGGGCAGAAAGACAACACACAGTAATACAGCACAACTCCTTAAATGGTCTTATAATTCGAATCCCACATGATTTTGAATTTGTTGCAAATTCGCAAGGGTTATTATAAGTACAACAGGATGTACAGAACAAAAGGACACTTTTTTGCATTTTCTGATGCATTTATCAGGATAATTTGCCTTTGTTGATGTCTATATCTCTTTCTGGCCTAAAATCGCTAAAGAATGCTTGTGTTCAAAATTGCTGAGACATTTTAGGCATTTTTTGCCATGTAGGATTCGACCTTATAGTTATAATGATGATCGTATACCTGTTTCACAGTTAGGGCCTGTATAGGTTATGAAACATGAACAGCTGTAGCCTGAACCAGCGTTTGCGTCCACAACACATGTTCCTCCATTCATACACGGGTCGGCAGTACATGCAGTTATCTCTGAAAAATATGATATTGTTTTGGGGATTACTTTGTTCTAAGTATAGTCTGGTCTTCACCACGTGGGATCGGGGGTATCTCTATTTTGACCTTGAAATCCCTTGTATTGGCTACGGCTTATAGGCCAAAGCAGAGGTCTGCTGTCACTTATAGCATTTTGTATATACATAGGTAAAAAAACATTGTTTAGTGTGTCAAATTTCAAGTTCAGAATATCTTGCCCTTGACTCCTAAATTAATCTCTTCCACTTATACCATATGCTTTTATGATGTTATCAAGCTTCGCCATTGGTTTCCAAAAGGGCTATGTCTTTGTATTGAACCTTGAAACCATTCTCTTGTTAGTGTCAAATATTTGGACCTTCTATTGGCAAAACATTGTCCTGTCAAAAAAGAGGTAGAGGCTTATACACGAGGTTTATAGTTACATTGACATAGGTTATACGCAAGGCTTTGCAGCATGACCTGTTCCCATATTTCCTGCAGGGAATCCATAAACCTTGGACAAATAAGTGCTAAACAAAATGGAAGAATAGCCCTTCAAGATCCAAGGTCAAAGCTCTAAAAAAGAGTAATACTCTATCTGCTGAATCCAGTAGAACAAAAATCCATTTTAGTGTGATAAATTGCGACCCATAAGGTCAAATCCCACATGGCAAAAAAATGACTAAAAAATCTCTGCGATTTTAAATCTGTTATGTTTGTGGGACCCACTCCAAATTCGTAAGGCATATAACTACAGTAGGGGGTATAGAACACAAGGACTCTGTTGTGTTTATTCATGCACCCTTTGGGGCATTTTGCCTTTGTTGATATTTACATCTCTGTGCATTATATGTTTTCTGGTCTAAAATCGCAAAAGAGTGCTTGTGTTCTATACCACCTAGTATAGTCATACCCCTTGTGAATTTGAAGTGGGTCCCACAAATGCAACAGATTAAAAATTGAAGAGATGTTTAGCCATTTTTCGCCATAAGGGATTCCACCTATACTGAAAATTAAACTTTTTTCTGTGCATTGGTTACCAATTTTGCCAAGGAGAAGGAGATATTCCACACCTGAAGCACCTCTATTCATTTCATCAATGATAAAACAAAGACAACTGCAGCATTTTCCCAAAACAAGCTCATGAATATCTTCATAAGCGCTAAAGGACCATATGTTATGCCTCAAGTTAGATGTTCATTTGTTGTCATTTTGCATCAATGCAGAGCAGGTGCGTTTTGCACTGCACGGGTGCATATTCCCTCTACCCTTCAAGAGCCCTATATAGTTGGCATGATGCACATAAATGCAAACATAACTGGCCAGGGATGCATTCATGCATCATTCTGATGAAATGAGCATCAATAATGATCAAGTGCACTGTGCAGCCCTTGACAGGTTTGAATCAGGTTTGTCAGAATGCATCAATAGATGGCTGGATGTGGGCGGATATTGGTGGTATCACAGAATCCATAATGGCAAAACCACTGGAAATTTGGTTTATTTTGAAGGGGCCTAGAAAAAAAGGTGTTAAAACCCTTTTCAGAAAAAATGGAAAATTCCCACATGAAAACACATCACAAAATCTGAAAAATATTAAAAAAAAATTCCATCACATACTTTATGCATTACTTTCAAATCCCCAGTTCAGGATGTTCGTTTTCATGGTTAAGGTGACAATTTTCCTTTTTGGAAAAAATGTGGGTATACTTCACATAGAATTTTTTTCAAAGTAGCCAGGTAGAGAGGGGTAATGAGGCATTATGATAACATGTCGTTTTAAGATTTTTTATAGAATGTAAAGTAATGATCCATGGTCAAATCCAGGGGATTTGAAATGTCATTTTTCACCCTGAATCGGACACGCAGCCTTTTGATTACACCTGGGGTCGGACACTTGGATTTACCATGTGCTAGTAATGCTAAAGGACAAGTATTGCAATGTTTGATTAATGAGGTATTCTGTAGCCCACTGGTTGAAAGGGGGTGGAATGTTTAAGATTTTATACATGGTATCATGTATACTAATGGACTTCAGATAAGCAATGCTGAACTCCAACAGGTGAGCAAGTTAAACTGTGTAGAGGATGCAAAAGATCATTCAATAAATATGAAAAGATTGAATGTTGAGATATGGAGGATCAAAATGAGCATGTTACAGCATAATTACATCTGAAACATGACAACAAACTTAATACTTGTACTGCAATATAACATGTTATTGTAATTTGCTATGATTTCTAAAGGGATTCTTCAGGGAAGGTACATTGCTTGAGTATCCTCATTTTCTCATGTCAAAGAGTGATCCAGTGGGTTCAATATGATTGTATTAATATCTCATGATAATATGTAGCTGATATATTGTAATAACATATAGAAACCACTCAAATATTCGTCCGAATGCAGGTGAAAGAGGTGTCCGAATGCAGGTGAAATTATATGGTCTCCCTTTCTTGTCTATAAATAGTATTCTGCTGAGTTAAAGCAAATACTTTCATGCTAGTTTAGTTTTCACGTTATAGGGCTTTCATCTGGTTTATATATATATATATATATATATATATATATATATATATATATATATAATATCTCTGTGAATTATATACTTTCTGGCCTAAAATCGCTAAAGAATGCTTGCGTTCAAAATCGCGGAGATATTTTAGGCATTTTTCACCATGTCGGATTTGACCTTATAGTTATAATGATGATGGTATACCTGTTTCACAGTTAGGGCCTGTATAGGTTGTGAGACATGAACAGCTGTAGCCTGAAACAGCGTTTGGGTCCACAACACATGTTCCTCCATTCACACACGGGTCAGTAGTACATGCAGTTGTCACTGAAAAACAAGATATTGTTTTGGGGATTACTGTGTTCTAAGTATAGTCTGGTCTTCACCATGTGGGATCTGGGATATCTCTATTTTGACCTTGAAATCCCTTGTATTGGTTACGGCTTATAGGCCAAAGCAGAGGTCTGCTGTAGCTTATAGAATTTTGTATATACATAGGTAAAAAAACGTCGTTAAGTCAGTCAAATTTCAAGTTCAGAATATCTTGCCCTTGACTCCTAAATTATTCTCTGCCACTTATACCATTTGCTTTTATGATGTTATCAAGCTTGGCCATTGATTTCCAAAAAGGCTATGTCGTTTGTATTGAACCTTGAAACCATTCTCTTGTTAGTGTCAAATATTTGGACCTTCTATTGGCAAAACATTGTCCTGTCAAAATAGAGGTAGAGGCTTATACATGAGGTTTATAATTACATTGGCATATGTTTTACGCAAGGCTTTGCAGCATGACCTGTTCCCATATTTCCTGCAGGGAATCCATAAAGCTTGGGCAAATAAGTGCTAAACAAAATGAAGGAATAGCCCTTCAAGATCCAAGGTCAAAGCTCTAAAAAAGAGTAATACTCTATCTGCTGAATCCAGTAGAACAAAATCCATTTCAGTGTGATAAATTGCGACCCATAAGATCAAATCCCACATGGCGAAAAATGACTAAAATATCTCTGCGATTTTAAATCTGTTACGTTTGTGGGACCCACTCCAAATTCATAAGGCATATAACTACAGTAGGGGGTATAGAACACAAGGACTCTGTTGTGTTTATTCATGCACCCTTTGGGGCATTTTGCCTTTGTTGATATTTACATCTCTGTGCATAGTATATTTTCTGGTCTAAAATCGCAAAAGAGTGCTTGTGTTCTATACCATCTAATGTAGTCATATCCCTTGCGAATTTGAAGTGGGTCCCACAAATGCAACAGATTAAAAATTGAAGAGATGTTTAGCCATGTGGGATTTGACCTATACTGAAAATTAAACTTTTTTTCTGTGCATGGGTTACCAATTTTGCCAAGGAGAAGGAGATATTCCACACCTGAAGCACCTCTATTCATTTCAACAATGATAAAACAAAAAAAACTGCAGCATTTTCCCAAAACAAGCTCATGAATATCTTCAGAACCTTTACATCATAAGTGCTAAAGGACCATATGTTATGCCTCAAGTTAGATGTTCATTTGTTGTCAGTTTGCATCAATGCAGAGCAGGTGCGCTTTGCACTGCACTGGTGCATAATCCCTCCACCCTTAGAGAGCCCTATATAGTTGGCATGATGCACATAAATGCAAGCATGAGGAGTAGACTGGCCAGGGATGCATTCATGCATCATTCTGATGAAATGGGCATCAATAATGATCAAGTGCACTGTGCAGCCCTTGATAGGTTTGACTCAGGGTTGTCAGAATGCATCAATAGATGGCTGGATGTGGGCGGATATTGGTGGTATCACAGAATCCATAATGGCAAAACCACTGGAAATTTGGTTTATTTTGAAGGGACTAGAAAAGAGGTGTTGAAACCCTTTTCAGAAAAGATGTAAAATTCCTACATGAAAACACATCACAAAATCTGAAAAATATTGAAAATTTCCATCACATACTTTATGCACTATTTTCAAATCCCCAGTTCCGGATGTTCGTTTTCATGGTAAAGGTGACAATTTTCCTTTTTGGAATAAATGTGGGTATACTTCACATAGAATTTTTTTCAAAGTAGCCAGGTACAGAGGGATAATGAGGCCTTATGATAACATGTCGTTTTAAGATTTCTTATAAAATGTAAAGTAATGATCTATGGTCAAATCCAGGGGATTTTTCACCCTGAATCGGACATCCAGCCTTTTGATTACACCTGGGGCCGGACACTTGGATTTACCATGTGCTAGTAATACTAAAGGATAAGTATTGCAATGTTTGATTAATGAGGTATTCTGTAGCCCACTGGTTGAAAGGGGATGGAATGTTTAAGATTTTATACATGGTATCATGTATACTAATGGACTTCAGATAAGCAATGCTGAACTCCAACAGGTTAGCAGGTTAAACAGTGTAGAGGATGCAAAAGATCTTTCAATAAATACGAAAAGATTGAATGTTGAGATATGGGGGATCAAAATGAGCATGTTACAGCATAATAAAAACTGAAACATGACAACAAATCTGATACTTCTACTGCAATATAACATGTTATTGTAATTTGCTATGATTTCTAAGGGGATTCTTCAGGGAAGGGACATTTCTTGAGTATCCTCATTTTCTCATGCCAAAGAGTGTTCCAGTTGGTTCAATATGATTGCATCAATATCTCATGATAATATGTACCTGATATATTGTAAAACCATATTAGAAACCACTCTTGAAAATGCAGGTGAAATAGGTGTCCAAATGCAGGTGAAATTATATGGTCTCCTTTTCTTGTCTATAACTAGTATTCTGCTGAGATAAAACAAATACTTTCATGCTAGTTTACTTTTCATGTTATAGGGCTTTCAACTGGTTTATATATATATATATATATATATATATATATATATATATATATATATATATATATATATATAATATCTCTGTGAATTATATACTTTCTGGCCTATAATCCTTTTTTTGCCCAGGATTATATGGCAATATCTATTTAATTCTCACTAGACTGCCTTGATTTCGGGTACATACATGTTGTATACCTATTGTTTTGAGGTATGGTTAAAATAACATGTTCTGACCAATTTTGAAGTGCATATTGTTTTAATAGATATGAACACTAAAGCATCCTTAAATATTTTGGTAACCCAAGACTCTATCTGATGATTATTAGACATTAGCTTACTCAGGTATCCAGAGGGGAGTTTTTCTCTTTATTTTTTGGTGAAATCCCACTATTTTCTTACAAAATGATTCCTTTGGAATTTGTATGAGGAATCTACCCAAACTAGAGGTAATAAAACCTTTTATTTTTGCATTGGCAGTAATTAATCACTTTCGAAAATGATTAAAATACACCCTGACTTTACCATACTGAGAAACATTGATCCTTATCTTCTAAAGATACACCATTTTCACAGCTATCAAGGAAAACACTTAAATCTTCACTATTTGATTTCAATGTATCCGAATATTGAACAAGCAATTCTCAATTTCAAGTTAAAAGTTTCCGACTCAAGGTATGTGTCCGTCTCAGAGTGAATCTACCCTATTAGAAAAGAAAACAGCAAACAGGTTAATTATTTCTAGTACCTTGCATATGTAATCTGACCCTTTGCCAGGTCCCTATCAACCAGGGTTTATTTGTGTATCTAAGAGCAAATTCCATGATAAACCATTTTGATTGATAAAGTGACAACAGACTAGTACAGGGCAATTAATAAAAAGTGATGAATGATCTAGAATTAAGCGATGAATTTAAAACGATCCTAGAAAGAAAGATAGAAAGATATTTGTGCAATCATTTGCAGATCACATGATTTATAACCTTTCAAGTGATGAAGGATATTGGTTGAATCAATAATTAATTATTGTGAATGAACTAAAAAGTTTCCCTGAATTGTTTTGAAAAGTCATTAACAATTTCCTAACCCCTCAAGCTGCAATAATGATCTAGATATCAGGTTAAAGCTAAGGTAAAGGGTCATGTGAATGTAGGATCATTATTTCAATATTTTGATAATTGTGTGACTGGTTGCCATGGAAACCATGGCAAAAGTTTTCATAAATCTTTTCTCTACCTTTCAGCACTCTCACAGCCATTGAAAGGAAATATGTTTTAGTGTGTACGTGAGAAGTCCACAGAAGTTCCAAAACACAATTCTTCTTAAAAAGATATCAGTCACCAAACATGCTGTCAGTAGACCGTTATAGGTATTGTACTTATCATATTTATTTTTCACCTTGACTCTACCATGTAACCCAGTGTCCGAGTCTACCCACAAGCCAAACCATACCAAAGACCAAAGGCTGGCAGCGTCAACTGCACTCAGTGACCCCGCCTCCTCCCACTGGAGGATACGCCGTCAATCACAAGCAGCTCGCTGCATGCTGGAAATTCCTAGCAGACAATGTTTAGAAACAACTCCTCCTGCTGGAGGACATGCCCATTGATCATGAGCAGCTCACAGCATACCGGGAGTTCCCAGCAGCTATATTTAGAACCACACTGAACTCTGTGAACCCCAGTGCTATGTTTGGGATCCCCCCTACATACCTGCACTGGAGTTCCCCAGTTACTATATTTAGCTCACCTGATACTATTTTTAGGATGAGCTGGGTGAGCAGCTCCTACTACAAATACCTGTGGCGGGAGCAGCTCACTCACCTTTTCACCTTCATACTTCATACCTCACACACTCACGTGAAACCAAAGCCCTTGGCTCAAGGGCTAGGCTTGGACACTGTTGGGCACCTTTATACTGTATCACCAACTATACCTCGTGGACTTCAATGAATAAAGTGGATATCAAACTGGATTCCTGATTCGTCTGTATTCATCCTTATTCATCATTTACGGACTCGTTGACAATGCTGCCAGATTGTCGGAAATTGGCATTTATCACCAGAATCTGCTTTGTTTAAAGAATGCTAATAATTAGTAATATATGATGTATGGGAATGATTGGACAGAAATAGTAAAATCTCTTGAAGTCATGGGGACGCTACAATAGGTGTAAACTGGAGCAATTAGCAAGGGCTACAACATCAATTGGAGATAGGACATTTGAGATTAGGGGGGGATAATAAATCTACTTTTCTTTGGGGATCGGCTCAAACTATGAATTTGAAGCAAAAACATGGGAAATCACAAAAATATCTTTTTTGAACCTCCGCCCCCCCCCCTTGTACGGGGGATTCGAAATTTTGCCCATATAGTGAAAATACTGCCCAAAGTGAGACTTTCAGAATCCTAATCAAACCTCATTATAAATTCATGAAAATGTTCAGAAATGTTTACTTGGGATCTAAAGAGACTCTTAGAAACCATCTTGTTGTGATGGTAAAGGTATAACTTGCCTTGGAGAGGAGCGGTGGCCTTGCTGAAATACCGATAAATCAGCTATTTTGGAGGTTTTAGCTCATATACAGTCCACTTCTTGTGCTACCATGATACATTAAAATGACATCAGATTAGGCAGTATAGACCAGCACAGAGCCTCCTAGACACCCTCAATTTAATCTCCCATAATGGCATCCCCACCCCCCCACCAGAATACCTAACCTCCAACTAGCCCCTATACAAGTCCAATCATACAATAAAGATAATGTTATGTAAAGATATGCAGTAAACACTTCTCAGACAGATATGACTTGACAGGGGTGTCTCAACAGTCGGGCTGGGGGGATGGTCCCATCAATCCCACACATGTTGGAGGGGCACACAGGATGTGTCAACCTCCCCCCGCCCCAAAAAAAAAAATGAAAAGCAGTATACACTTAAGTAATGAACTCAAACAGTTTCTTACAAAATGGCCTCAAAATGCAGCAAATTATGCCTAGCTTTTTAAAAACATCTCTCGGGGGATACCTAAAACCACCTTAAATACTTAGAGTGTTGCACTCACCACAGAAATTCAAAAATTGTGCATTTTAGGCGTCCATTGTCCTGCTCGCAAAGTCATGTTATTTCTGCGACCATGCTAGCTAAGAGTAGCACCCTTACAGTCCCACTAAATCCTATTGTCTAGATAGCAATCTAGCAGCAGGGTATTAACCTGAAGACTTGCTCTAAATCCCATTAGAACTAGTTTTCAAGAGAGACAACTCTTGTTATCTACATTTTGCCTGCATCATGAGGTTACTACCCTATAGAATGTGTTCATAGCAATGCTCAACCCTTTAAGGACCGCTAATGCATTAATGCATCATGCCCTGTGGTCTTCATGATGCATGGATGGAGCCTAGGGGAGTAACTCATCAGGGCTGCATTAATGCATCATGCTGACCCTACCAGGATAGGTAATACCAGAGATTGTATGATGCTCCCCTGAAGTGCTCGTAAATAGGCTTAGCAGCACTTCATTGTGCATCATGATGACCAATGGGAATGATGCAATTCTGGGTTATAGGAGAGGGGGAGGGTAGTCTTATTCTAGATTTTGAAGTAGGAGGACACCACAAATCCACCTAGATTACTGTTGGACAGTCATACAGATTTAGGCTGAGGGCTGATAGGCCCACCATGCACCCCCCCTACATCCCAATGTGGCAGGTATTTTTTCGATCCTTAGAGTACCCTGAACAAGATTCAAGATGTTAACATTGATTATCTTGGGATGCACTACCGGTTTTAGCTCATTAACGATGTTCGGGTTCAGACCACTTTTGGGTCAATTTTGCTACCATGAGCTACCAAGCTCTTAGACTATCTTACCTTGTCTGCATCCTGGAGCTATTGGTCTTGTTAGAGAGAAGACTTAATAAGCTTTTTATTAAGCCCTTATACATGTTTTTAGTTCAGATTTGAGTGTAATAGACGGTCGGGAAGACAGACGATTGAAATCCTAAAGTTCCTTTTTTAACTGAAAATTTAAATGCACTCCAGATACATGTAGAAAACTTGCTCTTATCCCAATCTAACCACAATATCTAATATAATTTATGTAGGCCAAACCTTTCTGAGTAATATGAGACATTTTGCAGCATTCCTTATTGACTATAACCCACGTTATTGCCTTGGAAGCGAAGACACTACCTCGAGCTAATACGATGTTGTTCTATTTCAATGATCTAAATGGATGTTTTCCCTTGCTAAATCTTTATTAATTCTCCTGACTCTTATGTAAAAAAGGGTGCTGATTAAGAATAAACATGTTTCTACTTCAAGAAAATTTAATGGTGAGGCTGT
Organism: Acholoe squamosa; assembly: GCA_949317995.1. Lineage (NCBI taxonomy): Eukaryota > Metazoa > Annelida > Polychaeta > Phyllodocida > Polynoidae > Acholoe > Acholoe squamosa. The sequence continues at coordinate 42,234,480 of OX439044.1, read as the reverse complement.
ATATGGCTGAAATTCAAAATGGCCGACAATAGAATAATGTCACTTTGAATTGCATATGTGCAGTCTAGAAATCTGGTGGGTGCTACAGCTTAGTAGAATACAGTGGTGCTCTTTTTTTGTTGCTAGGTGGTGTGGTTGCCTAGCAACAGTAGCTTTGCATAGCAACCATGCCTGGAAATATGCTCAAATGTGCATATCTGTATGGTTTCCTTTTAGTATCTTACTCCCCTGATCTAAACTTGCATATAACTCTTCTGTGACTTCCATCATAGACAAAGTATATAGGTGATAAAAGCTTGCTAGGTTGTGTGGTGGCCTAGCAATATCAGTTTTGCATAGCAACAAAGCCTAGATTCATACCTGTAGGCATATACCATGTCTTGTGCATAGTCTTCCCTCAAGGCGTAGTTCACTGATTTCCAATTGCATATGGCTCCCCTGTGTTATCACACAGTATTAACATAGGTCGTAAATGGTTGCTATGTCATGTGGTTGCCTAGCAACTGCAGCTTTACATAGGTCCACATGTCCAAATCTATGCAGATAAGTGCATGGTCTGGCCTCAAGAACATCTATGTATAGCTCCCCTGTGCACATCTCAGAATAGAAGCATATAACAGGTTGCAAGGTCATGTGCTTGATGTTAGTCTACCTTTCAAAATCATCTTATTGACGGAGACCTTATTGTCAATGGACTATTCTGGGTATTATTCATTATTTTACACATTTATTAATTTCTTCCCCACACACGCTCAGGCCCTGCCCACAAGCTTACAGCTCACCCCCCCCCCCAGTGTGTACATTGAGCTACTCTTACATCATCCATACCAGGATGTTATGAGAGCCGGACCCATTCCATTTCTGGGCACTGACTCACTGGGAGTATCACAACATACTGACATACCTGTGGACGCATTTCTAGGATGCAGGGAAATTCCACAATCTCCCTTCACCCTGATTGGTCCACATATTGATAGAATCATTACCGGGTATGATGGTGCGTCAGATCTGACCAGATCCAACTAGACCTGACCAGATCTGACCTGCTCCTACCGGTACATTTCATCACCCTGTATGCTGCTCACCTAGGTATATAAGACCCGGTGAGCAGCTCCCAGTTATCTATTCTAAGCTATCTCTTTAGACCTTTTATTCTACACACAACCTCCCTTATATCTAGAACCTACAACAGCTTGAGCTACAAGCGTAGGGGCAGAGCCTGCACGCTGGCGAGTGTATCATTGTTACCACCTATATGTACACTCTGTCATCACGCAATAAACAAGGATCAAAGAACTTCTCTGGATTCAGTGTTCATTACAACATCGACTTGTAATGGTTCGTTGACATTATAATGGGATAATGATAAAATAATAAAATATTTCCTACATCTGCACCTTGTATTATTTTGTATATACATATCCATGCACATGTATCTCAAATCATCCATGATGACACAGAACTGTAATTCCTAACAACTGTCCCCGTACTACGGAGCCCTGGAGGTGACATTTCTTATCTATATATTATATGAGTGCCTTATATATAACCTATGATGATTAGCTCATTTTACGTGTTATGTTTAACTACCCTTCTTATATACATAACACAATTGGTGCTCATGGTGGTTATTTGTATAGACCCATATTTAGGCATAAACAGACTCTCTGTGTTGGCTGTATGTGGGCCTTAAGTATAATGGTCAGGTCGCCAGAAAAGATTTTGTGTTTTTGGTCATTTTGGACTTTTATGGCTCTGGAGAAAGAAGTTGTGAACCAATCTTGTCTTACATAGACTTATGTGATAAAGAACACTTAGGACTATCAGAAAAATGTAAATTTATGGTCATCCATTAAAAACTTAAGGACTTATAGCCTGCCGAAGTGAAAAAACAGCCAAATTTGTTCTTTTTTATACTTTTTGTATTTTTTTACAAGTGTCCTGTATTGAATAAAGAACACTATAGAGTATCCCAAAGTTATTTTTTGTATTGTATATGATCACAGGTATCATTTCCATGAGGATGGACATACTTTGGTGAAGAAATTGTGTGTTTACCAGCATTTTTCTCCATATGAGAACAGCTTATGTGAAATAATTCTGATAAAAGTACCGACATTACGTAACGTCCAGTACTTTTATCATCACGTAGGAGGCAGTCTACTGTGCATGCATAACTCAAATTTTGTTCCATTCTGTAATTGAAGTCAATAATAGACATATTGCACTGAAAACATGGAAGATCCGAAACTAGTCAGCGGTGACTACTTTAGGTCCTCAAGTTCACGATACCTAAAACTACAACTTTAGGTTGTCAAAATGGCGACTTTAAGTCGTCATCCTGACAACCTGAGTCGTCAATATGACGACCCTGTACTGTCAGTATCCTGATGACTCAGGATGACGACCTAAAGTCGTCATTTTGACTACCTAAAGCTGTAGTTTTAGGTATCGTCAACTTGAGGACCTAAAGTAGTTACTGCTGACTAGTTTCAGATTTTCCATGTTTTCAGTGTGGCCTTGTTATTTCATGTGTTTGTTATGCATAATGGGACATTTTTATATTACTGAGAGCAACTTCAATTACCTCCATATTTCATTATTTTGGTACCGGACGTTACATGACATAAAACAAGCAATAAAAATGGAACCGGATGGCCTAGACCGGTATTTTTTGGTCTTCTGAGGTGAGGAGATGTACCTTGACAATTTTGTTAAGGTTATATAAAGTAATTAGAAAATTAGTTTTTCAGGGCCTTCAAGGGCAAAATCTTACACTTTCTGACGACCTGACCCATAACCAGAAGGTTGTATATAGATAAGAGACACCAAACTATAAATAACCTCCTTTGGAGTGCTAGCTGCTATGGTCAAGAGTTTTCATAGAAACGGGACGTGATCATCTACAGTGTGGACCAGCACCTGCACCAAGGGGAAAGTTCTTCCAGGTGGGAAGTCTGACCCCCTGCATGAGCCCTGGATTATTGCACAATCCTGTACAAACTATGATCCTGTACACCCCCTCTACCCCCTGCCCTGTGCTATCACTGTACGACCCCTGTATGATCCTATCCCTGCTAGCACTACTCATCCAAATGATGTCTTTTTTACGTAAATAACATGAGTTTTTACGTAAGAATGACGTAAATTGCATGAGTTGTGCTAGCTGGGATACGATCCCTGGAGCACAATTGTGCATGGAAAACTATAGCATGGAGCTCCATGGAAAGTGTACCATGCAACTATATGGACCATGGAGATCTAAGTCTAGCAACATGGACCATGGAGCACCATTGAGGTTGGAGCACCATTGAGCTTGAGCAGTATGGAGCATGGAACTCCATGGACCATGGAGCACCAGGGAGCTCTATGCAACATGGAGCTCTATGCAACATGGAGCACCATGGCAAATGGTGCACCATGGAGCTACATTGTGTATATGGAACAATTATGAAGCATGAAGCACCAGCCCCATGAAGCACCATGGATCATGGTGCTTCATATTCCATGGAGCATCATGGAGAATGCAGCTCGAGCACTATAAAGCATGAAACTCCTTGGAGCATGGAGCACGATGAAGCATGAAGCACCATGGAGCTTGGGGCACTATGGAGCATGGAGCACCATGGAGCTCTATGCAACATGGAGCACCATAGAGCTCCATACCCCATGGGGCATGGTGCTCCAAGGGACAGGGAGCTCTATGGAACATGGAGCATAGCATACCACAAAGCATGAGAGTCCATCTAGGTCTTATGTATATGGCTTCAGTTATCCATAGGAAAAATGCCAGGCAGAGAGATTATGTCTTATGTATGTAGCTCTGGTTGTACATAAACACACCAAGCAGAGAGATTGCTATGTCTTACGTATATAGCTCAACCTATACATAAGAAAAGACTGAGCAGAAGGAAAGGGTATGTGTCCCTATATGAATACATAATTAACACAGTGGTGGAGTGAGGGAAGGTTAGACAGAAAGAAAGGAGGGAGAAAGGAGGGGTAAGGAAGGAGAGGGCAGGGCAAGAGAGAAAAATGGTTGGAGGGATGGAAGTATAGAAGGAAGAAAGGAAGGATGGATGGACCCTTTCCCTCCCTCTCTCCCTTTTCCCTAACCTCTAGTCATTCCTGTGCCTCCTTCTCTCTCTCTTTCTCTCTCTTTCTCTTTCTATCTCTCTCTGCCTGGATCCTCCTTACCTGTTTTCCTGGCAACCTGCTTGTTTTTCTATCCCCTCTCTTCCTTCAACCTGCCTCACTACTCCCTACTTACCTGTTTCCTCCCCTCTATTCACTATGACTGACTGCTGCTGGTTTGCCTGCCTGTCTACCTGGCTGCCTGTCTGTATGTCTGCCCACCTGTCTGTCTCCCCCACCCTACCTGTCTGCCTGCCAAGCCTTTCCCTGTATGTATGCCTCCCTCTTCCCCTCCCTTCCTCTTCCCCTCCCTTCCTCTACCCTGACTGGCTACTTCCCGCCTGCCTGCCTATGTGCTGCCCCCCTACTGATGTCCTTCATCATTTAATGGCCTCCATCTCCTCCTTTAACAGTCTCTGCCTAGCTTACTCCCTCTATCGATCCTTCACCTGTTCCTACCTAAACATCCTCTTCTCTCTCACCAACTTTATCCTATCCTTTCTTGATTAATTCAATCCTTCCCTCCTTTCTGTCTACCCATTTCCATCTTTCCTTATAGCCGCCTGCCTTTTTTCTCTCCTTCACCCACCCTATCCCCACAGATAGAAGTGGGGAGAGCATTGTGGGGAGAAAGAAATAGAAAGAGAGAGAGAGTGGGAGGGGGGCAAGAGAGAAAGAGTGAGGAAGAAAGGGGAGTGTGAAGAGGAGAAGTTCACACAAGGGAAGTTGGACAGAGTGGGAAAGAATGTCAGACTTCCTTGCTGGATGGACTTTCCCACACTACAGGAGCTCTTCCACACTGGCTATTTGTGACACGGGGTCTTAGTGCAGGGGGCAATAAGACCCCCTTTCCCAGTACCTGTCACATTTATAGTAACAGTTTAGCATCTCTTATGTTTATAACTCTGGTTATATATACATAAGACACACATCCAGACAGAACAGAAAGTCGGCTTATGCTTATGCACCTGGGTGTTATGTATATAGGAAATGTCACCTCCAGGGCTCTGTACCTTCCCCCAATATCAAATTCCTGTAACCATTGTCATATTATCAAAATTTACCATTGCTGGTAACACACAATTAGAATACAGAAGATTGGCTCTCAGCCCCATAATGTACTGCATGCCTAATTAATTATCCCAAAAGTTTTGGGCAGCCTCCTCGTCTGAAAGTAAGTGCAAGGTGGTTTCATTCACATATTGAGAAAATGAAATAGAAGGCTTGGAATACAATTGTACAATTCTCAGGATATTCTCTCATTTGTTACCTCTTCTGAGCATCAGGCCCAGTGTTATCTATCCTTACACATCTCTGGACATTACATTCTAGTTCAACTTCTCTCATAGCAGTGTGACCCCAACTGCTGGGAATTATGCTGCTGGACACTTCTGAGAAGACATGTTGATCTGTTATAGTTCATTATCCCCAACACATGGTGTATTGAATTACTAGCTGACCCTGATAATACTACATGTACTTAAGGCCACTGGCACACAGACTTTGAGTATCTTCTACCATTCCACATCAGTTACAGTAGACATGGTTGATTTGGTCTAGCTTATAGAAGAGGGAAGTGTCATCCATATTTTACACCTTCACTTTAATCTGCAGTCCCTCTCTCTCCATGGATCCTATGCCTGGAGATCATCTTACTGCCTTTGACAATTGATAGCCATCCTTTAGAGCAACCCAGGGTTTAAACATTGAGCTGCTCACCACAATCCCAAGTCATTTATAGCATCTTCTAAATGGCAATCATAGACTTGACCACTAACTCTGTAATTCATTTTGAAGGAAGGTTTGATTAACGTGGGAGAGAAAAAAAGGAAAGTATGTTGAATGGCTGTGATGGATACATAACTGCAAACAGTGGGTTTATTGGATGTGTGACCACTATCAAGACATCTGACAGATAGACACAAATTAACAAGTAGCCATTCTAGAATATTGGCTGGCAACCTGCCTGTATATTGGATACATGATACAAGAAGTTACCAGTCAATCATCCCCTGTTCTCGCCCTCACTCACAAGGGGCTACCTATGACCCCAATGCTTTACCTGTCTCTCCTATACAGATATTTGGAATATAAAGTATGATTGGAGATCTCAAATTCCCATCTAGTGGAGTTCAAGTGAACTATTCCCCAGGATCTGGGGAAAAATAACATCCCCCTATCTCTAACTTGAGCTGTCAATTTACCAATTTACACATTTAATACTACGTACAAATAAGGGAAGTCCATTTTGTAGGCTATGTGATGGAAAGGAGATTGAAGACTATACTAGGAGTAATAGATCACAGGGAAAGACAGATAAAATTGGTGTTGAGATGTCAAATTTGGACAGACCGGGACAGTTGGTTATATAGGGTGAAGATGTTATGGATGGAAGAAATGCCTCTGATGGAGGCAGAACTACACAATCATGTTTTGACAATACAGAGGAAGACAGCAGCTATGTTGGGGGCTCAGCTTCAATTGGTACAACGTCAGGAATTTGTAGAAGCAGGGGCCAGGATGACCCTGTAATTTTTATCATAATCAACAAGGCAAGTTCCATAGTGAAAATTTCAAATGAAGAAGGAATATGACCAAAGAATCATTTTGCTTCACAGATACTTAATGGTGAAAGGAATTTACATGCAATGTACCTATTTCACAGTTGTCACCCATATTATGAGTGCACAAAAACATCTGAGTATCAGTATTATCCAATACACAAGTACCACCATTCATGCAGGGTCCATTAGTACAGGCAGTTATTTCTGAAAAGATGACAATGATTTGGGAATCATTTTAATCTGTGGTCGAAACAAAACGTGTGTATTTGCAAAAATGCTGATCTATGTTCCTAGTTTTCTGTGGTGGTAAGGGAATGCAGTCAGAACAATTGCTTGCAAGAAATGGGAGATAATCCCCCTTACAGTTTTATCATAATAAACAAGGCAGGTTCCATAGAGAAAGATTTAAATGAAGAAGAAGGATGACCAGAGGATCAGGTTTTTTTTCACAAATACTCAATAGTGAAAAGGATTTGCATGTACATGTACCTATTTCACAGTTCTCACCCTGTGAGTTTCAGGACAAGTGCACATAAACATCTGAATATCATTGCCATCCAATACACAAGTACCACCATTCATGCAGGGTCCATTAGTACAGGCAGTTATTTCTGAAAAGATCACAATGATTTTGGGAATAATTTTAATCTATGTTCATAGTCGTCTGTGGTGGTAAGTGAATGCAGTCATAACAATTGCTTGCAGTTTTATCATTATCAACAAGGCAAGTTCCATGGTGAAAAATTCAAATGAAGAAGGAGGATGACCAAAGGATCATTTTGCTTCACAGATACTTAATGGTGAAAGGAATTTACATGTAATGTACCTATTTCACAGTTGGCCCCCATATGAGTTTCAGGACAAGTACACATAAACATCTGAGTATTAGTGTTATTCAATACACAAGTATCACCATTCATGCAGGGTCCATTAGTACAGGCAATTATTTCTGAAAAGATGACAAAACGGAAGTTAACCCCTCTACAGTTTTATTATAGTCAACAGTTTTATCATAGTCAATAAAGTTTAATTGAGAACAGTCATTCATAGGTAAATGGAGATATAATGATCATCTCTCCCTTTCCTACCATTTTGCAAACAAATTCTTCATAATGCACTAGTCAAAAATGCTCTAGCGATATGATAACGGGATGCTAACCATAATGGCAGATATCAGAAGAATATCTATTCACTATGCACTGTCAGCCCGATGACGGTCCTGCTGTATGGACTACAGCGGTCTGTATAGCCCATTTACAATGCGGACTGAGAGTGTGGATTACCTGCTTTCCTGTCTTGTTTTAATTTTTTGCGTGAAAAGATTTCACAAAAATTGAGCCCATTTACAGTAATCAGTCACCAATATTGCTGATGTAAAGGAGATAGTCCATGCCTGAAGCACCACTGTTCATGTCAACCATGATTACAAAAAACACAGCTGCAGCGTTTTCCCAGACCAAGCTCTTGAATGTCTTCAGCAGAACGTGCTGAATCAGTTCAGAACCTTTATATCATAAGGCCTTAACCCTTTTCGTTCATGTGTACCTATTTCACAGTTATCACCCTTATGAGCTGAGGGACAAATATATGTATAGCGTTGGGATCTTTAGATTCCAATGCAGAAGTACCACCACACACTCATAGGGTCAACTAGTATCTAGGCATTAGTTTCTGAAAAATTACAGTTATTTTGATCTGATGTGAGTTTTTGTTTAAAAAGCAACATTGGCTGACACAGTCTTAAGCTTTCACCATTCACATTCTGTCCATATGATTCACATATGGAAAATACTGTAATGGTATATATTCAGGGTATGAAGTCTCAAATAACGACAGGTCTCATATAGGTGCAGGGGTAACCTTGGCACTGCCAGAACATACTAATGTGGGCAGAAAAAAGGAGCCTCTAAATACCAGTTCTTTCTGTCATGGCAAGTATTGTCTAATTGCATTATGTGCAGTAATTAGCTGTTAAGTTTACTAATTACTGGCAATAGGAAACTAAATACATTCTGCACTTTCCACAGATCCTGTCACAACTATTAATCGATTGCTTAAATGCATGAGATAACATGTCATTTTCATAAACATTTTACATGCTGATCTCTGAACTCAACACAACTGCTGGGGTTGTGCAGCCTTTAAGGGGTGCATCTGCTATGACGGATGGACCATCCGTCACCCTTCATCCGTAGTTTTCTCCATAGAAAAGCAAGGTAGTCAAGGTGTCCTTTAGAACTTGTGTCGAAAAATTGGGAATGCCAGATGATTTGAAGAGTTTGGTTCCAAAACGCAATAAACGCCATTTTGAAAAAAGAGGCAAATATTTCAAAGGTCTACATGTTAGAGATGGCTAAGTGTTATAAAGAAGTCATTTTCTTTGAAAAAATATATTTTTTCAGCTGTCTAGAGTTTATATATTGAAGATTTCATTATTATAGCCCTGAAACTGACTTCTAGGGAGCATTGCCAACCTCGGTATATGCTGAAGATCTGGATTGGATTTGTTGCGTTTTGGAACCAAACTCTTCATTTATTTAGGTCTATTAGTTTGATTAATTTGTGAATGTCAGCAATACCAAAGCTAAAGAGAGTGTGTGGTGGCTTGTTATTTGATCTAAAGGGGATGTTCATATTTCTAGCTAGTTTAGATCCTATAGTAGCAAAGTATTTGTTAATGTAGTCTGCAGTGGCATCATATGGAACAATAATATTAGTGTCATGGTGTTTCAATACTGCTTCTTGCTGCTTGGGGTTCACTAAATCGTTAATAGCTCGCCAGTACTTCTTTGGGTCATTTGCATGTTGGGTTAATTTACCTTTATGCCACTTGTTTTTAGCCTTTCTTCCTTCTGACTTAGCATGATTTCTCATGTATGTGGCATATTGCATGTCTTGTGCAGAGCCAAACCTCTGGTGTTGGAGCATTGCCATATCTTTTTCTTTGAAAAGGTATAATAGTTCCGGGTTGACCCAGGTATTTTTTGCATGTTTGAAATTAAAAGTCTTAATAGGGCATGTATAGTCCAGGAGGAAATGGAGGGCATTCATTAATATAAACCAGGCCTGTTCTAGGTCAGAACTTTCCCAGAACGGATTCCAATTAATATTTTTTAGACGATTTATAAAGTTATGTGGGATATAATGCTTATATGATCTGCCAGTAAGTGATAGTGGGATTTTGTTTACATGGATATGATCTCTGGTTACAAAAATAGGATGCTGATCTGATATACTAATGTAACTCACTCCTGAGTTAGTAACTTTATTTGAGTAAGTTAGTATGAGGTCTATTGTAGTATCTTCACCTTGAGGGTTAATGCGAGTGTGTTGGGATATTGGTTGGGTTAGTCCAAGCTGTTTGATGAGTAAATCTAAGGCATCATGGTTTGTTGATTTTTTTGAAACATCCACATTAAAATCGCCCAGGATAAATATTTCAGTATCATCTTTACGAGTAATAGTAAGCACAAATTCCCGGAGGGCATCAGTGAATTTGGTTAAGTTGCTGTCAGGTGGTCAGTATACAGCGACCAGGTTTAGAGTTTTGTAATTCCCTTTGCTAAATTGAATATAAAGCATTTCATAATCAGTAGTATTAGCATTACCATTGGGGAAATGAGTGATTGCAATGTTGTTGGCTGTGAATATCACTAATCTTCCTCCCTTTGTTTTAGCGCCAGGTAAGTTAAGGTCCCTGTCTAACCTGGTGATATTATAGCCTTTTATTTCTATTTGTGACTCTGAGAGGGTGTCTTTAAGCCAACTTTCTGTGACTATGAAACAATCAATATCAGAATCCTCCAAGTATTTTCGAGCTTGAATCATATTTTTTTCAGAAGATAGGCTTCTAAAGTTTAGGCATGCCAGATGTAAGCCCTTAAGGCCCTTAAATTGTAGGCTAGCTGCCATTATTATCTATGGAATTACAGACTAGCAAGCCATAGTAACTTTGGAACAGTAGAACTGTTATAGTGACTGACTAATGGGCTGAACAGCTGACTGCACCATAATAAAGGTTTCTACACGTTTAATTATGGGTATTATGTTTGTGCTTTGAACCCACCAGCCCCTCTATGTGTTATTATTGTGTTATTATGTATTGATATCTATTGAGTCGTATATTGAAAATACTAGTAGCCGACTAGGATTGTTGTTTACGCTAGGAGGGTGCCAGGTAACCCCCCCCCCTCTATGATGACAGCCATTCCAGCAAGACAACTTATATGCTACTTTCATATCAGGTATCATTCATATTCACTCTCATTTCCACCTGCATTAACCTTGACAAAAAGATTGAGATTGAATGATTTTCTACATGAACTAACCCCTATGAAGGAGCTAAAAATAATATGTACCAACAATGGATAAATGTATAAAAAAAATGGATGTGTTTAAATTAGTCATTGAGGCAGATATTACTGGAATTGTTGAGTCTTGGCTCTCGCCATCTGTATTGGATGCTAGTAGTATATAGATGCAAACTGAGCGCAATGGATTATATAGTAACTAGGTCATGACCTACTGGTAGACCGGAAGTGACCTACTTTTAACCAATCAGAGGCCTGGATTTGGCAGGAAGTGACGTCACAAGGTGGTGACCTAGTTTTCTCATCCAATCAGAGAGCTGGATTTGACCTAGTGACCTAGTGACATGACCTAGTTGCATAAATTAAGTGAATTGCACAATACCTAGGTTTGACCTACTTACAAATCGGAAGTGACGTCATGAAAACGTATGACCTACGTATGAAGGTGTATGGTGCAATCCTTGTAATAAATTGCACAATAACCATGACTCATGTTCTGATGCAATATCTCTATGAATTTACGCAATACATGACCTTAAAGATGCACTATGATAACTGATGAAATAAACAGAGACAACTGCACTCCAGACCTGAACAACTGTTGGCTGGCTTCCCCTAAGGACGGGGAACCCCCGAGGGCGTACCTGTAGACAGTGAAACAAATAGTTTTAGCAATTGCATATACTTGCAGTTTACAGTTACACTGACAAACACCCCTACTATGGGGTTACATTCTAACTCTTGGACAGTAACAACAAACTTTCTCACACTTCCTAAAGTGTACCTTGTGTAGTGTCTTGGACAGCTAGGTTCAGTGTGCAATTGATATACTACCATGCACCAATCATGCAATATCAAGTTAACTTTTTTTACTCGACAATAGTACATGCAGTTTCTGTAGGCATCCCAAAAAGCTGAAGAGAAATATTTGTACATTTTAATACTAGTTATACAGTGGTCAACAGTGTCTGGTTCAGCTCCTCTAAAATATCCAATATTTTCTGCAGGTATTATTTCCCAAAAGAAATTCTCTGAACATCCACATGCTATAGAACTTATTTCATTGTCAGGTGTAATAGAAGAAGCATGACTATACAAAGCAACACTTTGTAAAACTGGACGCATGTAATAGTCATAAGGTGGAGTTTCTGTTGTTTGCTTCACAAGCATAGGATCTAAACTTTCCACGTTAAATGTTGACATAAATCTAACGTTGACTTAAATCTAACTAAATTTTTCATCTGGTGAAGGTGGCGCAAAGAACAAAGAATTTTGTAGTACTCTTTTTCAATTCCAAGTTAATTTCTTTAGCGCCGGATTTTTTATTCTTTGTGGTGAACATGTATAGTGTTTACTTTTGTGAATAGTTTTTTAGATTTTTTTTGGTGATACAGTTCACTTCATTTACTTTTGTTAGTTTTTTACTCATACAGATTACTTTTACCTTTTATTCAAACTTTTTTAATAAAACATTTACTTTTTTGTATAAATGTTCGTTTTTTAATGTACTTTGTGCTATTTAACACGTGTTTCTATGGGGAAAAAATTTCATTTGAGCAAATGTTCATTTGAACAATTGTTCAAAAAACATTTTCCTGTTTAACTTGTGTTTCTATGGGGAAAATGTTCATTTGAACAAATGTTCAAATGAACAATTGTTCAAATGAACATTTTTCAGTTTAACACATGTTTCTATGGGGAAAAATGTTCATTTGAACAATTGTTTAAATGAACATTTTTTTGTTTAAAATGTGTTCCTATGGGGAAGAAAATGTTCATTTGAACAATTTTTTGAAAAACAAACCAGAAATGTTTAAAAAAAACAAATATTTTGTTCAACAAAATGTACAACTAGAATTGAAACTAGAAAGAGAAACATTTTTTTATATTGAAAGGGGCAGGGTGCTCACTCCGTCTTCACACACTTGTCTCTTAATATACTGATAAGTTAGCCCTTGTTTTCTTTGAGAGTAAGTGGTAATGCTGTGGTTAACTACTTTAAATCCTTTGTTCATTACCGTGACAATTTTTTCACTTTCAAGTACTTCTTTGTACTTTTCAGTTGTCAAGGGGTTTTGTTTTTGAATTACACCTTTGCAACTCTTTTTAACGGGCACTTTCTCTCCTGTGCCTATGTAACATTTGGAGTTCAAGGCAGTCATTTTATCACCTTCCCACTCCACTTTGAACAACCCGGGGGTTCTCTTGTCAAACACCAGACGTCTCTGACAGCAGGGGTGAGGTAGCCACAGCTCACCCAATACTTTGGTCTGAATGTAGGTTTCTCTGTGATGACTGTTGTCACATGAATCAGAGGGCAACCATTTGTGACGTTCTCTGAAAAAACTTCACGTTTTTCAGGAATAATTACATCTTCTATTTTCTCTGCACTTAAAGCAAAGTAAAAACTGTCAGTGTCCATTTCACACATTTCAAAGTCTTTCTCGTCTATGTATTCAAGGAGAAAGTCGTAATAGAAGGCCAACATTTTAAGTTTGGCATATTGGTATACTATGAAACCTATTTGAACTGGGAAGTCGTAGGTAATGGAGGTGGGCAAACAGGACAGTTCTACCGTGTTGACCAGTGCATGGCCGATCGTCTTGCCTTAGAGGGAAGAATATACTTTGTTTGAACAAAGTTTTGTTTGTTGCATATGGTTTTTCCCGTATGAACCATTTCCCAACAGTTTGTAGAGATCTGACAGAATTTTACAGTCAATGTGTTCATCACCCTTCCTCCTAGCTTTGGTGACTTCATCCATGAAGGGTAAAAAAGTATGTTCTGGTGTTTATTCTATGAGAAGGTGTACTGTTGTAACGACCAAACCTTTCTCTATGTACCACTTTAAGAGAGGAGTTCCCAACAAAATTCCCTCAGCGTGGTAACTGCCTATGAGTTGGTGTTGTGGCTGTTTCAGCTTACCTGCTGCTTCCAAATAACGTTTGATATGTTCACCTACACCTTCTTTTCCTACTAGGCAGTTTTTAAATATAGGTGTCATTTCGCTGAATTTTTCTTTCAGGTGTTTCTATGTCTACTTGGATAAGTCCGAAAGTTGTTCCATTTGAAACTCCTCTCAGTATTTCATCCTGACTTTTCCTACCTTGACACAACGGTCTTTTAATTTCCCATTCACTTTTTGTTTTTCGACACAAGCTTTCAGTTTTTTCTTTCATCCACATACACTCATACTTTTCCTCTACTTCATAACCCAACTTTTGAAGATATAGGGTGATTAAGGTAGTATTTTGGTTTTTTTCTTCTAACCATGTTTTTCCTTTCGGATCTTTCAATACCGATTTAGTAAGATGACCCATGTGTCCATGCTAGTAGCACCCGTGAAACTGGTATACTTTTTTTGAAGCTGGGTCATATTTATCCACTCTTATTTTTCTTGAACCTAAGACAATTTCCCTGTAGTTGTTTTGATGTAATATTTTCACTTTGTCTGAGACAGCTTTGTATCGCAACCATTCTGTGGCTGAGTAGCTGATTTGTTGACTGCAGACTGATTGAAAATCGTTTACTTTCCTGCGCACTACATAATAACCTGTGCAGTGTTCTTCGCCCATGCACTTGAGGTACAAGCTGTTAGCGTCTACCCCTACTATGTGCCTGCATACTTTGCTTTGTGGGCCATATTTCTTTTGTCTTATTCGTGTTTGTCCACTTTTGTGATGTCTGTGCAATATAATAGAGGGCCCCCCAACTAAGTTGCGTCTGAGCAAAGAGTGAACATCCTTTTCTTTCTCACCTAAAAGAATGTAAGGTGTGGTGTTAGGTGCAGTATTGTTGAAAAGAAACGTCAAGGTAAGACCTGGTAAAGTTAAACCATCTTTGAACATGTCTACCCCACGGTCTATAAAAAATTTGGTGTGCTCGTTTATGGCTAAGACAAAGGGTTTTAAATCCAAGTTGTTGTAATATATCAAGTAGTCCTTCATATTTTTCATGTTGTTATCTACCGAGGCCTTCTTACAAGTAAGATAATCTTCTTGGCTTATTCCACCACCTAACAAAGAACTGTAGAAGCAGTGGCATGGAGGAAGAGATTTGTTTTTTAGTTTTCTTACATTGTCCATCCACTCGTAGGGAAAAAAAAACCTTTTCAGCTTTACCCTTAAGAAAGGCTTTGAGGTAGTTTGCGTGGGAATACCCTGGGGTCAAATAGTTGAACATATCAAGGAAATGAAGATGATCTGTGTATACTGCTATGTACTTGTTGCATTTTTTTTATGGTTTTCATTTCTGTCTTATCTGTGTCTATAAAGAAAGAATGAAATTACTTTTTGATCAGATTAGTATCATACTTGCCAGAGTTGAAACCTAGTACAGGGACTCTTTCTATGTAGGCAAGAAGTTTTTCCTTCACTTCAAGAATATGGGACAACTTTGCTAGCTTTATGTTCTAATTCCATTTGTTTTTCTTCTAAAGAGTCTAGTTGGTCTAAAACATCTCTAAAATCGTCTTTAACTTGTTCTCCTATAATTTTTCCCAAGTTGTTTATGTGCTCCAACACATTTTTGACCAAAGGATCATCATCCCTGTTAGAATTTCTGACAAAACACACTGGTCCTGTGTGTCCTGGAAAATCAGAAGCTACACTGCCAGAAGGCGGTATGTGTGTTTTTTCTATCACAGTGTTAGCATTTTCTGGGGATGGATTTTCAGGTTGGACAAAGTAAACAATTTTATAGGGATATATTTTTTTCTCAGGTGAACAATCTATTCCCAGTTCCTCTAAAATTTGGAAAACTGTTTTGGATTGATTTATAAGCTCCACCTTTGTACCTGAAGCTGACTTTGGTGCAATCTTTTTTCACTCCATTGTGTTGCTTCAAAAGGAAACTACGAGTGAAAATTTGATGGCACTTTTCACAGGAATACATTTTACCATACAGTCCCTTGTTAGTTATCAAACTTACATGGTTTCTGTATAAGTTCAAGTTCATAATCGTTTTGGATGAACACATATTTGACCTTATAATTTTAGGTCGCCTTTTTTTTTTGCCAAAAGATGGAAGTGAAAAGATTCTTATGTTCACTTCAAACTTTTTTTCTAACCTGTCTAGATCTTTGAAGTTAACACCCTCAAAAGTATCCTTGTTCACCCCTTGGTAGGCTTCAAGGAGAAGCTCTTGAGTTTTTTTTCTAAAGATCCATACAGGAAGAAAGACAAACATCTAAAGAAACACAAGTTGTCCTTGTATCCCCTTTTGGTCTTAGGGTCTCTGTGTAAGTGCTGCATTCCTCTTTGCCTTAAACCTGGAGGAACAGTGTTCATTCGACCTAAAAGATATTCTCCTCCGGTAGCCCTTATAAGGGTTATATTAGCATTCACGTTGCCTATGACACTCCATTTAGTGGAGGGTCTTTGAGTGTCTTCTTTTATGTTATTTTTGATTAAATCTAAACACTCTGCAAAGTCTTTATCGTCCATAATGAAAAAGTAAGGTTCTCTATGAGTTTCACTGTCATAAAACAAAGACGAATTGTTAGCAGAAGCATGAAAGTACATGACTTTCTCTTCTTCCTCCTTTGAGGAAGACAACAACCTTCCAAAAGAAACAGCCACTTTGTTAGCCATGACTTGATTTTGATGATTAGAGGAAAAATCTTTTATGACCTGTTTTGCTCCCAATTCTTTGTCAAAACTCTGACATTGAAAATAGACTGAAGCTTACCTAGCACAGCCAAACCTGAAGCAATAGACTTGAAGTTGTCACGGTAACTGTTTCTATAAGAAGAATTCGTTTCTATTTCTTTTGGAATTTCAATGCTGTTGGAAAAAATTTCTCTTTTACAAGAGGTTGAGTTACATAGTGTTTTTCCACTGTTTTCTACAGTCACCAAACGTGGGGGTCTAGGTGTGTTACACATTGGACAGTTGACGGTGTAAAGTTCTTTTATCTTTTTGGGAGGCATTTTGTTGGTTTTTTTTTTGGGTTTCTCTTTCTAGCTTCACTCTACATCCAATATACAACTTAAGAACTAAAAACCTAAACTAACTGAACATGGAGTACATTAAAGTCTAACTATAAATGAACATACATTAACATGTTTAAACAACAATAAGAAGCTGTTGACCAGACACTATGGAAAGTTGACCACTTACCCGGAGTAAAAATCTGTTGAGCCCTCTAGGAACGGACCCACACATGACTGAATGTCCTCCAGGACGAAGGGGGACACAGTGTGTCCACAGTGTGTGGCTGAGGGGGGCATCCAGTAGCTAGACAACACCGAGGCGTTCATCTCCTCTATGTAGCTGGCGGTTCCTACGTGAACTTTAGGTGCTCCCTTGTAAAGATTGACCAGCAGCATAGCCTGTCCTCCACGGGGGTCGGTGCTGTCTTCGTTCAAGGACAATAGGAGGTTCTCTACGTTCCTCTCTCCAAGGGCAGCTCTGCGATGAAGCTCCTTGTACTTGGCAAGGATGCACTCTATTTGATCCACAAGTTGTTTGAACTCACGTGCATGGAGATTTAAGCAGCGTTCATAGGGCTTGTCCAAGTAGGTTCTTAAGCAAACTCCTCTGATGCTAGGCTCCC
Source organism: Acholoe squamosa (assembly GCA_949317995.1). Taxonomy (NCBI): domain Eukaryota; kingdom Metazoa; phylum Annelida; class Polychaeta; order Phyllodocida; family Polynoidae; genus Acholoe; species Acholoe squamosa. The sequence continues at coordinate 42,216,917 of OX439044.1, read as the reverse complement.
TGTAAACCTCTATACAGGCGCTCTTGTCCCCCTCTGGATAGAAAACTTGGTCGGAGAAAGGTGACTTCTCTTGAAATCCAAATCGAGCAGGCCATTTTTTTACCACAAGTGGTACTAATCTGAAGCCCACAAGCTTGCTCGAAGAACTGGGGGCAGCACCCTGCCCAAACTTATACTTATGTAACTTGTCTTTATCTGATGGAACAGCTGGGATGGAACCAGCGGCCTCGATGGCGTAGGAAGCCGTTTCAGAGGGAACAGAAGCAGGACCAGAGGCAGTGGCAGAGGCAGGGGTTTTCTTGTTGTAGGTGCGTTTCTGCCTTTTTTCTTTGGTTTCCCTTCACTCTCACCAGAACAGGTCCTTTTCTCCGGCAGGGTTTTAAGGTCATCCCCGATGAAGAGCTCATCTCTGGCTTACCTTCTTCTGGTCTTTGCTCTTCATAGCAGACGTAACTTTGCCCGTACGGGGGAGTATGGCCCGTCAAATCGATGACCTCTATCTGTGAATACCCCCCTTGGTAAGTAGGTGAAGGTGTGCCTTGAGTGAGATCCACTACTTCAATGGGTTGCACTGCTGGTGATGATGTGGGGTTTTGTGTTAGGTTTATAACCTCTATGGGACTGACCTGTGGAGAAGGTTCCTCTGGAGCTACAGGCGAGTAAGTGGCCAACGTGGGTTCTTCAGCGGGGGGCTGGTAGTTGACAGGTGTGGGGGGATTAAGGAATTCGCCAATGTCAAAGTCGCCATGACGAGCTTCCTGAGGATGCGATCCAGGAAATTAGTGATCTCGCCATGTGAAGCTGCAAGAGCGCTTTCCTGTTCTGCTGCATCAGGTACTTCAGTGGGGAGCTGAGCAGGAGTTGCAGGTGGTTCCTCAGCGGCCGCTGGAGAGTTGGGAGGAGGGGCGACGCCCGACAACTTCACCAAATCAGGTTTAGGTATCACAAGTGGAGACAGTTTTTTAGCTGCTACCCTCCTGACACTAAGTCCCATCTTCATGCGACCAGGCATTCTCTCAGAATATCCTCCTTCAGTTGAAAGGGTTGCAGGAGTGGAAGGTCCAGGAGCAGATGGCGTACAGCAGGGAACCGTCAGAAATGGTTTGATGAAGACCGAGCAGCTCGCACCTTCTTTATAGTAACTATCCTCATACGATCCTGGGACGTTCCCTTGTTGTTTAGATAACGTACAACCATGACCATGAGTCGTAGATAACCATGCTTTTCCATTTGTAGTATGTATAACGCGTAGATAGCGTTGTTTCAGTAAAAAACTTATAAACTCAACTCAGTTTAAAAACCGTCATATCGCTCATTCAACGTACAGCGTTCGGTGTGTAACACAAACCTGTTTGTAACCGCTTTGTGATAAACGCAGACCGTTCATCATTTTTCAAAACGAGCTTCTCTCAAGCAGACATGGCTCAGTTTTGTCCTTTGCCTTTGTCCTTGACCGTTGGTCACAAAAGGCGTCAACACGTGTTTATATCAGACATAAGGAGGGGCATAGAAGAAGGTAAGGTGTGGGCTGTGTGGCAATACTGTCCTAAAAATTTGAGCAGGGATTTTTACATCCCTCCTAACTGTAACTTTAGGCAATGCTTCTTGCACAATCAAACCACTGCATTGATTCCCCGTGGGCCCTCTGTGAAAAAACTTCTCTTAGAAGATGGGGAGAGTTTTTTTTCAGGTGTTCATTTGGGACATGGTGCCATGGTACACTTGATGTCAAGACATTCTCTTTCATCTGGAAGTTAAAAAAAAATTCATGACTGACAGAAAAAAGGGAACAACATTTTGGGGGAGGTCCTGGTAATTCAGTTGTTATCGATTCAACTATGGTCAAGGCTTTAATCAAAGCCACTTTACTTAACCCAGACAAGATAACTCACTCTACAGGTTCCAAAATTTTCTATGAAACAGGATTTAGGACAGAGATTGGTCACAATTACCATAGGTGCTGTCATGTAGTGAGAGTTATTACCGAAATAACTGCCTCCCATGAAAAAACTCAGCTCAAGGTAGTAACAGCCTACCCCGTATCTAATTTTTGGTCCACCTAATGAAACTGAAAATAAACAATGATTCTCCGGGTTAGCCCCCAGGGCTAAACCTAGCCTTCTACATGTTTTCCCCTCTTTTACCATCCTCATCCCCTCACCGTAACGTCTGTTTGGTCCTTGAGCAATAAATTCTTTTTGATGAGTGAGATAAGGAAAGGTTGACAGGTTTCATATAGAGGTTAAATGGGGACTAAGCAATCATTTGATACAAGAACCTTCATCCTACCATGCCACGTTACTCCCTGCAGCGTGTGTTAGAACAACCTTCATCCTACCATGCCACGTTACTCCCTGCAGCGTGTGTTAGAACAACGTCACCCCGATGACACTCAAGTCCTAACATATGTCAGGCAAAGGAAGGAAGTGATATGTTGCACTTCCACCTGTTTCAGGTACGTGTGTAATCATTTCAAAGAAACTATTCTTCACCGAAAAAAATTGAACTTAGTTTTTTCTTCAGTTCAATCAAGTTTTAAATCCAAAGACAGAAAAACCTTGAGGGAAATGGTTTTGAGTCTTGTCAAAATTTTCAGCGGTGGAAACCTTGGGTTATGCCCTCATGTATGGAAGGAAAGGAAAGGCTCCACTTAAAAAACCCTGCCACCTGGAAGCATTGAAAGCAGCAGAAAATCATCATGCCAAGCAAAATACCCACCAACTTAACCATCGTTTTCATTTCCTCATGTCTATTTTGAACCTTTTAGCTGAGAGTTTAGAAACCAAAACTTTGTGTGCATCATGTCCCATGTTTTACATCCCATCATCATCCCTGGATCTTTTCATATTGGAGCAAAGACAAAAAGTGTGGTTTTATCTGTCTATGTGGTGCACCCAGCTTACCTCCCTTACTCATTGTTTCCACCACAATCAGTTCACTTTACTAACAACATGATAACAAAACCATACGAACGAAGAACGATGTAACAGACAAACCTAAGCAGGGAGGTTAGGGTAATGTATGGTAGGATAAATTAGGGTAGGGTAGGGTAGGGTAGGGGTGTGTGGGGGTAAAATAAAAAAGGTTATGGGGTGGGGGGGCACCCCTCAAGTATGGGGGCCTAGGGGATGCCTGCCCGGGCTGGCCGCCCAAAAAACCCACCTAACCCACCCACCCACCTACCCTACCCTGCCCATTCTAACCTATATAAGTCTCCTGTATGCTTTCTGGCCTATTATATCCTACCTACCTACCTACCTGCATACTTCCCTACCTTTCTGTGGCTATGGAGTTTTACCTTTCGGATGAGTTGTTAATGAAAATAAGTGACAAAATACCGGAGAGAGACTACGTTCGATTAGGAGTATATATGACTGAGACTCAGTTTAATGGAGTACATGGAAAAAAATGCATCTCTTGGTGCTATGGGGAGAGAAATGCTTATATCATGGAACAGAAAGAATGTGCGTTGCAAGTGGATGGTTTTAAGACATGCATAAAGTGACATAGGTCGTTACTCTCTGGTGGAAATCTGTAGATGGTACATGCAGTATTACAACGTTGTGGATCATAGTGAAATACCTCCAGAAGAGTGGAAAGTTGAAACTTTGTTTGTTAACCTGGCGGAAAAGTTGTTGCTGGACTGGAGAAAACTGGGAACAGAACTGGGTTTCAGCATGCACAAACTTGATCTAATATCCACCCCTGTTCCGGGGAAAAAAAGGAGTTACCAATCTGTGTTTAAAGTCCTGATGGTGTGGAAACATCGAGAGATATCTCATCCAAGCTCTTTAATAGCCAGTCTTAACAACATGGAACTTTTTGACGTAGCACTTTAGGTGGAAGGTTTAAAAGAGGGTTCACCTAACTTAAAAGAGGGGGAGGTGTCTTCTTTGATCACTCTGGTTTAAGATTTCATACAAGATGGATCACAAGGAAGAAGAGGTTATGTTTGACCCACATCTACAAAGTCCCTTTACTATGATAATAGCTGGACCTACTTCTTGTGGAAAAAGTCAACTTGTTTTCAAGTTGAAAAAAGGCATAGATGAGATGGTTACTCCAAAAATACATGACATATACTACTGCTACAGTCAATGGCAAGACGGCTTCGACGAAATGGCGAAGTTGGGAGTTAAGTTCAACAAAGGTCTTCTTTCAGAGGATTTTTTGTTTGAGGATAAAAGCGACACGAGAAGACATGGACTGGTTATAATAGACGACCTCATGGATCCCGAGTATGTTCCTACCATAATGAAGCTTTTCACTGTGGGATCACACCATCGCAGTCTAAGTGTAATTATCGTTACTCAAAACTTGTTCTTCAATAATCCTGCCTTCAGAACATTAAGCTTAAATGCACACTACCTTGTGGTCTTTAAAAACCCTAGAGACATGAGTCAAATAGGACACATCAGCAAACAAGCCTTTCCTGGACAAAAATCCTTCCTCACGGAGGTATATAACTTAGAAACCAAAGAGAAACATTCATATATCCTGTTGGACTTTAAGTAAAGCACACCTAATGAGCTGAGGCTGAGCATTACTACTCCTTGGAATACCTTGTTTTTATACCTAAAGCTTCATTTTCAAAGAGAAAACATTAGGATGGTAATCAAAAAATCTAACCGTGGAGGAAGATTGGCACTTTTAAGGAAACATTATAACTTGTTGAAACACATGTCCAAATGTTCCTCTGCAGACTGCTCCCACGTCATTAAAGGTTTAAGTGACAAGGTTATTAGGTTGATGAGCCAAATTTGTGTTAATGTTATGAACAAAAACATGTTGTGTAACGAATCAGAGGCAGTTAAACGCCTAACGCCCTACAAGAAAGAAGTTAAGGCAGTGACCAGACCCAAGTCTACTATCAAGCAGAAGAGGAAAACGTTTGAGCAGAAGGGTGGTTTCTTGGGAACCATACTGGGTCTAGCCTTACCCCTCATCACAGGTCTCATAGGAGCATGTCCATAAGGTCATATCTTATTCAAGGACGGCCCTCGTGAGGACAGATCTTGTTCCCCGAGAAACAATCCCTTCTCCTGTTACTACTACCGCTGCTGCTTCTACAGCTCCGTCTCCTCCCCAGCCTAAACCTAGTACTCAAGACCAGTACTACAGAACTCAACTTTGAGAGAAGGTTTAACTCCAGATTCCAGCCTGGTTTAAGTTCTGAATCACCTTCAAAGTAAAGCACACAAGGTCCTTTACACACCAAACCTTAAACTTAAGGACAAGATAAGACAGTACAATCAACTTATGATAAAGTCGGGAATATGAACTAAAAAAGACAAGGCCTTAGGTCAACGTAGGTAAGGTCTCTATCCTGGTCAACCAGTTGGACAAGGACCTGCAGCTGCAGGGGGTATAAATGGCACTATTGCAGACACAGACGACGACAACAACACTTTCACAGACACTCAAGATTATCCCCGACTGCCTGAGGATTCAGACGAAGACAGTGAACATAAAGTGCCTGGTGGAGAAGAACCTGGAATTTGCGCAAAAGACAACAAAGTGGGTATGGATGCTGACATCAAAGAAAGAATTCCTGCCACTTACAGAAGCACAGCTAAAAAACTGTACAGAGAAATATCACGTCAAGGCAGTAACTTATTAAACTGGAACAAAGACGGTGAAATATTTGTAGACGGGGAACGTGTGCCTGGAACCGACATCACAGATTTGTTGGCTTTCGCTGTCAGACCAAAGTCTTTGAGGAAGGACAAACCTGCAGGAAGCCAGGTCTTCATCAGAGCCGTTAAAAGGTTGAACCCCACCTTGAAATATGTCAAAAACAAGAAAGAATTCCTGCCACTTACAGAAGCACAGCTAAAAAACTGTACAGAGAAATATCACGTCAAGGCAGTAACTTATTAAACTGGAACAAAGAAGGTGAAATATTTGTAAACGGGGAATGTGTGCCTGGAACCGACATCACAGATTTGTTGGCTTTCGCTGTCAGACCAAAGTCTTTGAGGAAGGACAAACCTGCAGGAAGCCAGGTCTTCATAAGAGCCGTTAAAAGGTTGAACCCCACCTTGAAATATGTCAAAAACAAGTCGGCTTTCGTAGGACACAGTCTTTCTTTCGCTGCCAGTCCCTTAAAGAGGGCGTCCCCTATCAGGAAGAGAAAATTAAGTCAGAAAGGAACTGGACATAAATTAATATGGCCCACAAGGCTTTGATAAAAGATGTTTAGGATCTAGGTTTTACACAGATCCTAAACAACCTGGAAGTTTTACCAGCGTCTCTAAACTTCAACGTCACCACTTCAAGTCATGTCAATCCTCCTACTCCTGAAAGTGAAAGTTCACCAGCTTCTACTGCTGCGCCTGAGACGCCATCTGGAGGATCCACTCCTAACCAACCGTCATCAAAAGAGGAGGAGACGAAAGAAGAGGGGGAAAAGCAGGAGGATCAGGGGGAACGTAACACGGGAGGCAGAGAGAAGAGGGAAATATCATCAGCTGTTGCTGAAGTGATGTCCATGGACAAAAGGGGGAAAAGATCTGTTTCTTTTTTTGAAGAAAATGCCGTTTTTACAGACTCTGCTCATGTTTCTCCTCTGTCTCCCAGCCAGTTACAGGCTGTGAAAATATTTACACGTTTCAAAGAAATAAGTCGATTCCTCTCTAAGTATTACTTCGAGCAAGGTAGGACCTAAAAAATGTTTGCCTTAGAAGCTGTAAACCTGGAGAGCAACTCAGAATTAATAGGATACTTGAACAGGTTCGTAAATAGACTACACAGCTTGTTGGTGAGATAACTAAGAAACAACAGAAAAAACAACAAAGCCACTGTGTTTCACTACAACAGATACACTATGAGTGTGTCATTTCCTTTCCTCCTGGTGTTGTCATGCAACTCCCAGAAAATTTGGAAACAATTAGGGTTTGATGGAAGTGTTTTCCTACGTGGGAAAACATAAAGCCCCTACGTAGTAGACCTTCAGTACAAAAGTCGATGTGCTTTTGTGTACTCTGACATAGTGAAGCACAGTCTAGTGGGTGATTCTAAAGCACCCCTTTTGAGACAGATTAACATAAATCCCTTCAATGGTGACATACAAACCATAAGTTTTCAAAACTTGATATACCCCAGTGGGCACAGAACGTTGCATCAACGTAGACAACCCGCTGATATTATGTTGATGATGTTGATCAACACCTTTTCATTGATTCTATTTCAATGTTGTCAACCAACACCATTTCAATGTTGTCAACCAACACCAACCAATCAACAGTTGACATATCAATGTTGAAATAATGTTCTCAATTCAATGTTGACTCAACATTGATTTGTCAATGTTGAATCAACAATATTGATTTCAATGTTGATTCAATGTTGATTCAACATTGACATGTCAACAGAGAATGCCCTAACAAATATCAACGTTGTATCAACGTTGTTTCAACATCATATCAATGTTGTGTCAACATTGAATCAACATAGAAATACAAAAGTTGAATCAGCGCTGATGATTAGATGTTGAATCCCAGTTGATTTTGATTATGTTGTGTCAACTTTCAAATTCAACTATATTTCAAGCCTATATCAACCGTTGATATGCAAACATTGCAAACATTGTTTCAACGCTGAATCAATGTTGAAATGCCCAGCGGGACCTGCCAGTCACCAAAACCACCTTCAGGCAGATAGGGATATACTTAAGAGACAAGACAGGGGAACCGATACCATTTGAAAGCGGATCAGTGTTGGTGGTACTTGCCTTCAGACCTCTTCAAGGATAGGGGTATATGACCATGCTTCACTACAATGGAACGCCTCCCTACCTGGCCCCTAGGAGTCAGTACATGGAATACTACAAGAAATCACAGTTTGGAAATGGTGCCCTACCAGCGTACGGCGGTCGGGGCAGACAAAGAGGACACGAACTGGGATCGTTAATAAGAGGTTTACTGAGAGGGGCTGTTCCCCTCTTAAGTTCTATAGAGCGCTCAGCTGCCAAAAATGCAGACAAAGCTTTGCTTTCTACAGGCGTTGGAGTTTTGTCAGATGTGGTAGCAGGGAAAAGTTTGAAGAGAAGTGTAGTCAGGAGAAGCAAAGCTACAGGTAAGCAGTTGCTCAAAAGGGCTGCTTCTTCTGCTCAAGGATACATAAAAGGTACATCTGGACCTTCTGCAGCCAAACGAAGAGCAACCACCAAGCGTGGAGGATGTAAGGGGCAACGAGGTAGAGGTCGAGGTAGAGGAAACACTTTGTTTTAGTCTTGAGTCTCCTTCATCCCAAGGGCCAGGTATGTGAAGTAGGGGAACTAGACCTACACACCTTACCTGTAACTCAAAAGGACATATTGAAGTGTCATGTACTAACCAAAACTACCAACAATGCACTCACTCCACACACTGAAACCTTTGATTTCACCTTTGAAGCAAGCAACCTGTACACAGACCTTTCAGAAACTGAGATGTACATGGAACTGGAAGCCGTGGCGGCCGACGGAACTACTCACCTCGCAGTCGACATTGAAGCTGCTTCAGTCTACAACTTGGCACATTCTCTCTTTGCATCCTGTCAGCTGCTCATAAATGGGGAGAAAGTCACCAGGAACAATGAAGACTATGGCCTCAAGGCATACATATTGGACACAATTTGTTGCAACAAAGAAGACAAAGAAACATGACTCAAAGGTTGTCAAAAGTACATGAAAGACACCTGTGCGCCTATGGAAGCAAGAGCGGTTGCCAATGCAGGATGGACGGCCCGAAGAGCAGAATTTAGCGCTCGCAACAAACATGCCTTAGTCATGCGGCCACACCTGGATTTAATTAAACAGTGCAAGGTGCTGCCTCCAAACTGTGAAATCAAGTACATTTTTTAAAAGAATCAACCCAGTTACTACATGATGCAAGCAGCCGATCAAAACTACTGGATCAAAATCACCAAAGCTGAAATGTCACTTCTCCAAAAAAGTGTCGACGACGAGGTAATAAAAACTCACGTCACCAGTGTAAGGAACCCGCAATGGGGACCTTTCAACTATCACATAGCCAGGTGTAAAGTCACTAAACACACATTGGACTGGGGCTCAACCTGACACTACTCAAATCCCCACCAGGATAGTCTTGGGTATGATAAAGGAAACAGCAGCTGCTGGGACCAAGACAGAAAATCCTTTCAACTGCAGACACTTCAACGTGAAAGAAATTTGCGTGAGATATGACGATCAAAAGTTTCAGTTGAAGACTGACTTCGAAACAGGGAACTGCATCAGAGCCTACAGTCAAATGTTCAAAGACAGTGGGCTTTCGGGGTCAAGCTCATGAGTTTGCAACAAATAAAAGTGAAAAAATCGTAAAAAATAAATCTTTCTTTTCTAATAATTTGTCGATTGCAATGGAAAATATAGGTCTTCAAGAACATGCACAAGAAATTTCATGATATAGGTATGAATATTTCTTGGGAATTTTTTATCATGAAAATACCTTGTAAAATGATAGTTTTGATCACTGTCCCAGAAATTGGAATATTTTCTGATAAAAAGGCCTCTTGCTAAGCAACTATTAGGAATAGAACAAAATGGATAGCACCATTGGATTCCTTGGCATCCATTTAGGGGGGGTAGGTAACCTTAAAATTTTCATAGGATGATTACTACTGATGCTAGGATCTCCAACATTTTAACTTCTCCTGTATTTCATATGGCTCCATATGACCCCATATGACCCCATATGGCATAACGGATGCGTAACGGACACTCTTAACATGGTCGTTCTGTGACATTGAGATGAAAACATTGTAAAAATGCAGAAAATCCATATTTTTTAATTCTAAAAGAGTCTATTTACATCTACAGAATATCCCAAATCGTTCCATGGCATTTTCACGCACCTGTCTATCTAATTTGTATTTTTAAATATTTTTCAAAGAAAAAAAGTAACAGATTATTATTTTATTTCTATTTGTAAAGGATTTTTCCAGAAAAGACAGAAAGTTGGGAAAATATAGTAAAAACTCTTTAATCACATCATAGGAATGGTAATGATATCAACTTTGTCATAGATAGTAATCTGATTTATAATACCATCTCTTTCTATTTGCATTTTCGAAATAAAATTTTGATAGTGTCTTTGTGACATTCTCATATATGGGGTCTGTGGCATCTTCATGAGCTTCACCCTTCGGCTTTGGGTCAAGACTGTGGAATAACTCTGGAGGATTTCCAAGGGGGATATTCCTTCTTTGTTTTCAACCTCACCCCAGACAGAGCACCTGAAGACCTGAAGCAAGGAAAGATGGGCATTTCCCTCAGGTTTGCCGCCCCGACTACTCACGCCATATCTGCCGTCTTGTGTCCCTTCTATGACAACAACATCCAACTAACGGCGGACTCTCTTCCTGTCACAGACTATCACATAAACTAAGAAGAATGAAAACTTCAGACATAACAGCTGCACTGGGAAACCATCCACACACAAGGCGATTCTACCTGGGAACTTTTGCCAGTAATCGATGTCCTAAAAACCCATTCCCTCTACGTGTTTCGTGAGTAACACAGATCCAAGTTCTAAACCCGGACAGCACTGGGTGGCATTTTACATTTCTCATAAAGGGAATGTGTTCTACTTTGATCCCTGTGGCTTACCTCCATTAACTATATATCACAAGAGGTTCATGCAGAAGATGTCAGATGGCCATGGGTCGTTCAGCAAACAACAAGTACAAAACTTTTACGCTGAAATGTGTGGAGCACACTGCATTAACTTCCTCATACAAACATGTCGCACCAAGGACCCACACCACATTGTGAAAAGGTTTTCTCAGGTACCCTCCAACTTAATGGACAAAATAGTAAGTCCATTGTTGAGGAAAAGAGAGAAGAAGAGGTTATGGATTCCGAAATGAGTTTAGAAGAAGTAGCAGTGAAGACAGATGTGAGCAACCTGGTGGTGAGAGGGAGAATTAAACGTGAATTGGACATGATAGACGGGCTTCAGAGCACAGCAGAAGTAATAGACAATGTTCTGGCCATGATGGGAGAGTTAATGGACAAAGTGGTAGCCCTTGAGGAGAATCACATAGGAAGAACTGCCCTGAAGGATTTAATGGAGAGGATGCGTGCCTTAGAGGATCGTAGCCAAAGTCCAACTCTAGCTAAGACCGGGTGCAGTTGGTACTGCAACAAGAATTCATTTTCCATATAATAATCATGTACTTTGCTTACAAGCATATCATATCATCATTATACCTACCATGTACTCTGATTTGAGAAACAATAAAAAGATAGAATTAAAAATAATGGAGTTGTGTCTTTTTTGGTTCTTAATTTAATATATTGCATAAAATCCATAGAAGTATTGCATTAGAACATTACAAAAGTACCCTTTGTTATTTCGTCATGGGTATTGCGTAAATCCATAGAAATATTGCATCAGAACATGAGTTATGGTTATTGTGCAATTTCTTACAAGGATTGCACAATACACCTTCATACGTAGGTCACACGTTTTCATGATGTCACTTCCAATTTGTAAGTAGGTCAAACCTAGGTATTGCGCAATTCGCTTAATTTATGCAACTAGGTCATATCAGTAGGTCATGCCAAATCCAGCTCTCTGATTGGTCGAGAAAACTAGGTCACGACCTTGTGACGTCACTTCCTGTCAAATCCAGGCCTTTAATTGGTTGAAAGTAGGTCACTTCCGGTCTACCAGTAGGTCATGACCTAGTTACTTTATAATCCACTACTGATGCTAATTTACATGTACCAGGATATCAATATGTTCACCTGGATAGGTTTCCCATTAGAGAAAAAGCAGCAGGTGGTCTTATGTTATACCTGAGGGACCACTATATTGTCTGTCCGGATCTGAAATCATCCTATATCCCCTGATAAATATGAAATCCTGTGTGTTGATGTTGACATTATTGTTGCTAAATACAAAGTATTTGTTTGCTATAGACCGCCAGATTGTAAAGACCATGGGGCAATATATACTAAACTAGGGGAATTAAGGAGTAATGTGACAAAAACCGAATAGTTGATATTTATGGGCGACTTTAATGTAAACCCATTTAACAAAAAAGATGTAAATGATTCATGTGTAGATGATTTCTGTATTGATAATAACGTTTTTCAATTAATCAATGTAATAACCAGGCCAAAGTCAGGTACTCATCTTGATCATAATACTAATATACACAATGCTGCTAGTTATGGGACTTTGGATTTTTATATTTCTGATCATAGTCCTATCTATCTTGTCATTAAGTGTGAATGACATAAATTAAAAAAGGAAAGGGCAAATGCTAGATCATATACAAATTATGACTTCCTGACATTTAAGAATGTTCTGGTCAAATATAAGTGGGAAAATATATTGTTACAAGTAAATCCGAATGATATATGGAGAAGCATTTTCAGAGTGATAAATGATACACGATTCCTGAACATACACTGCCATGTTTGACTGAATATATTTTAGATTTGATGAAATTAAGAGACAGTGTATATAGGACAGCCTAGAATACTATGATGGAGGACGACTGGAGAATAGCTATTTTTTATAAATAAACATAGGGTTCAATCAGAAAGCTTTAATGATAAAAAGAAGGAAATGTTAAACTTATTAGAACATAGAAAAGATGATCCTGTAAAATATTGGGAAGTGATCAAGAGATTATTACCCAATAAGACGTGTATCTCTTATCAAACTAGGTAAAAACACAAAAAATATCGTTATTCCCCCTGAAGGGTGTGCTGATTATATAAACAGCTTTTTTCGCTGGTATTGGGGAAAAATTGGCAAAGCACAGCCACCGGGAGGTGGGAATGAAAATCATACTACTCCGTATGGTACTCCAATGGCTGACACTAATCTACTCTTTGAGCTGTCTTATATATACTTTATTAAATTGGTAAAGACAATTAATACTAAGAAACCATCTGCTATTTAACACTGTAAATCTTTTGTGAAAAAAGATGCCTTGTTTGCTATCCCAGATGTTTTTAGATCACTGTATAATAAGTGTTTGACATCCACTATTTTTCCTGATGACTGGAAAATAGCAACGGTTATTCCTTTACCTATAAAAGCTAATTCTATGAATGTGGGAGATCTTAGACCTATAAGTTTACTGCCTATTACTGGAAAACTTCTTGAGAAAATTGTATGTAAAAGATTGCAGTTATGGTCAAAGTATGTCGTCTTACTTTTGATATAATCGACGCGGGAAAAGATTCGAGAAGACTGCGCATGTGCGCGTCGGTCGCTAACTTCCGGTAGGCGCCAAGTTTGTTTTGAGACGAAACAGTGCCAGCTAGTATCCAAATGAAAGATTTTTTTTTTCCTTACCTTATCAAATGATGCGGGTCAATTTGACCTTATTCAAGCCCAAACTGTGTGTCAAGTATTATTTGTTCACTTGATTGGTTTATTTGTTCTGCTTGATTGTATTCATTATCATCATTGTTACTTAGTTCTAATCGATGTTTGGTAGCATTCGATTATACATGGAAAGACATGGTCTTTTGTGTCCGACTCACCATGGCTATAGAAAGGGCCACGCGACCCAGACTGCTATTACTGAACCTCTCAAAACAATAATTGATAACTTTATTATTGATAAACCAACCTATTGCTTATATATTAAATTCAAAAAAGCTTTTGATACCGTTTCACATTTAAAATTATTAAAAAAAATTAGATGCGACATGTGACTTTTTCAAAAATTATTTATCTAATAGATTTCAATGCACTTTAGCTAATGATATTACTTCTTCATTTAAACCAATTCTTTATGGAGTCCCTCAAGGCTCGGTTAAGGGTCCGGTGCTCTCTCTATTTATATAAACCCTCTACCTAAAGCAGTAAATTGTTATATTACTTTATATGCTGATGATGACGTTGTCTCTGTTGCTTCCCCTAATGCTATGAACCAGCTCATTGGCAAAATTACATCTTGGTGTCTAAACAATACTCTCACTATTGATAAACAGAAACTAAATGGATGGGTTTTGATATTAATCAAATTTCTCTATGAATAATATAGTGTTGGAAAGGGTTAATAGCTTTTCCTACTTAGGCATAACGATGGACACTGAGCTCAAATTTGTGGGACATAGAGCAAATGCAATGAGAGCAGTTAGACATAAGATTTACCAAATGGGACGAGTGAGATGAAAATACTGCTCTGATTGTTTTTAAATCTATGATTCGACCAACTTTGGACTACTGTGATTTTATATGGGATAGGGATTATAGAGGGGAAATTCAGATGTTACAAAATAGAGCGCTAAGAATGGTTTATAAAGTTAAACTAGAAGAAAATCCTATTATGACCACCAAACAAATACAAGAATGGGCCAATTGCTCTGATCTCTGTCTTACAGAGATCAGAGCAATTGGCCCATACATCTATTATCCTATGGTTTTATGTTAGCACAAAATGTTCACTTGGTTGATAGAAGAAACATTGCTTCACATTTTCATCAAGGTAAAAGACCAATTGTACTACACAGCTTAAAACCAATTGTTCTAAGAAGTGCATTCTACAGAGCCATAGCAAGATGGAATCAACTTAAACCAGAATATACTGTACTTAATGACATTTATAAATTCAAAAATAGTGTAAGGAAGGCTTATCCAAACTGCTTTATTTAATAAGTACATGTAACAGACCTGTGATATAGTATTTTTATAAATTTCATCTCATCTCATTAACATCATAACTATAAGAATATTATGGATATAAAATTATGTATCTTAGGATAGTCTAAAATTGTTACAACCCTTGTATGCCATATAAAGGAAACTATGTGATGTGACTGCTATTGTTATATTAAAATTGCCATGTACTTAATCAAGATTTATTGAGGGTCCTAGCGTAAGTACTACAATGCGTAGGTGCTAGGTAAAACATATTACATTTTATTATGTACATTGTTTTTGCCCAATAAACGACTTAAAAAAAAAGTGTTGTACTCTCAAATGCAATGACTCTTACTGTGTTATCACAGCTTTGCAGCTGTAGATACAGTTGTACAGTGAGTAATCCTGTATAACTACTCTGCATACAGTATGCCCTAGCCCAGTCACCCTAGTGGGCATACAAAAGTAGACTTATACCTGTTATCACCCCCACTGGAGGGCAGCAGTATACCATCTGTTTAGTATGTATAGTCTTATAGTGCACACCTCAATCTAATATTGTCCCCAGAGCTTATCAATGAACTGCAATATGACGGTAACCTCAACATGTTCAATCTAGCAATATACACAAATGATATTGTACAAGGTTGTCTGAGAAGAAACTAGGAACAACCAATATTGTGCATAGATGACACCATAACTGTGACTAAATCTGAAATACAAGTGTCTGGACTCTGAGGTTGAAGCTAGGTTGCCACTCAGCGTGGTGCAGTTGGCAGTGCGGCGGACTCCTAGCTATAAGGTGATGAGTTTGATTCCCAGCCAGGCCAGGGCACAGTGGTGGTTCCAAACTTTGCCGTAATGCATCATTTAAGTTCCTCCCTGCCTTGGCTAGGCTCTGCTGAAAAGTCTATTAGTGGTCATGGCAGACAAATGACTTAAAACAGGCCTGTCCATCTATTACTATGCCTTTGTCTATGTAATGACAGATGTTAAAAAAACCATTGTCTTGGTGAATGTGGCATGTTTTCTACCTTTCCACAGATTTGGTGACCATCATCCCCCTCCATTAAAATAGGGTCCAGGTTTCTCATCAGAGGACTTCTCACCCTTGACATGTCCTCAGGGCACATAGGTGAGGTTTAAATTAAGACAATGGCAATAGTTGAATCCAACATAGCCTATCTGCCTTAGAGTTATTTCAGTGATAAGACTAAATGACCATGAAATGGTTTGGGTGATATGGTTCTCTATTTCTCTTACCCTCAATAGTGCCTCAATAATGGCACTTCATTGGGAGTGGAGACAAGTTTGTCTTCATTAGGCATGCATGGTTTATAATATCAATGCATGCACGGAGTGCACATATGAATGATATTATGGGGATGATCACCATGGACTGACCTCAATAATAAAGTATATAGCAGTGTCTTTTGTACCCTACCTATATGATACTTTACATTTGTTTTATATTAGCAGAACCTCTTGCTGTAATTTTACACTTCTAGTTTCTGTAAATTTACAGCCATAGTTGCTGGAACCTCAGTTTCAAATGTTTCTGTATTTTTCCTTGTTTATTTACAGAAAAACTTGCTGTCCGTTCACAGAAAACATTTTTCTATAATTTTACAACAAATTTTGCTGTAGATTCACAGCATATATTTCTGTAGAACTGATTGATCTTGCTGCATGATCATAATGGTTGTTTCTGTATGATTTGCTGCAAAATAATCCTGGCTACTACTAAGAGTGCATGCTAGAAATTAAACTTCTGTCAATAGAAGTTGCCTTTGGAAATTACAATTGTTGCCCTTTTAAGGGCAGAGGTCTCGAATAACCACCAGTCTGATATTTGCACAATGTGTAACGCCTCTTCAAATACATCCCATCCTTTATTGCATATACAAGCCAATGTATTTGGCAACCCCTAACCCTGTATTAACTGACAATCAGTATTCAAAGCATTATGCACAAGTTTCATATAAGCACATATTATGTGACCAATCCTACCAAAGTGGTACTGAAGTGGCACAATTAGAAGCCTAGGTATGGGTAGATGTCTCTTAAAGTTCTAGGTTACTCTGAGTCGGTGTGGGCTTTCTGCAATTTACTAACAGGGTCAGGGTCAGATTCAGAATCAGATTCAGAGTCAATAGAATGATCACTTCCATTCTCAACGTCACCATGCAATGCTGTCAAACGAATATCATCCTCTCTTTCTTGACTACGCCTCACAAATTTCTTGACTAATTTTTCCCTTTTTTCTTGTTTCCAAATCATGGATTATTTCATCAGCCTCCTCATCTAATTTTTCTTTAGACATTTCAGCCTCTAGAGTCTTTTGACGAGTTTTAGCAACTTCTGCTCGCAGCCTAGCTATTTCCTGTCTTTCCTCAAACTCCCTCAAGCTTAATTGTTCAAGTTCAAGCTCACTACATAGACTCAAAATTACAGGGTCTATAGTGCTTCTATGCTTCTGCAAATTCCTGACGTTGCACCAATTAAAGCTGAGCCCCCAACATAGCTGCTGTCTCTCTCTGTATCATCACAACATGATTGTGAAGATCCACCTCTATCAGTGGCATCTCTTCCATCCATACCATCTTCTCCCTTTCTAATCAACTGTCCCGATCTGGCCAAATTTGACATCTCAACTCCAATTTCACTTGTCTTTCCCTGTGATCTATTATTCTCACTATAGTCTCTAATCTCCTTTCCATCACATAACCTACAAAACGTACTTCCCTTATTTGTACGTCCATCATAATCAGAACCACATTTTTTACAAATTATGTGTACACTTTAATCACTCACAGTACTCAGAGAAGATTTACAAATGTAGGTCACTCACTGATCACAGATTCACAATGTCACTCACTCAGAGGTTGTCAAATTCACTCAGCAGTTGTCCAATTCAGGTTCCAGCAGCCACCTTTTTCACACATCAAGTGTCTCTCACTCCTCTCTCATTCCTAAATGATCATATTCACTCCACAAAGTCTCAATTCATCAAAAAAATCTTACATTTAGATACTAGCTGGCCCTGTTTTGTCTCAAAACAAGCATGGCGCCTACCGGAAGTCGGCGTTCGACGCGCGCATGCGCAGTAGTCTCGAACATTTTCCCGCGTCGATTATATCAAAGTAAGACGACATACTTTGCACAAACTGAATTTAAGCCCCAAATGCCTTAAAGGCTTAGTTACAGAATTCGTGGCTATAAAGAATTACATAGGAATTACATAGGATCAATAAACTATAATTCATCTAATATGCTAATTATTTCAATTTAATCAATTTTCAATGAATTTGACTACATTTACTGGCAGTAAATCGCACGATCTTTGTCAGGATGGGTCACACACACACACACACACACACACACACACACACACATATATATATATACATACATACATACATACATACATATAAAAAGGTGCCATTGGTTTTGTTATTTTAGCCTAATTTATGAATGAGAATGCTTTTAAGTTTACCATAGAAGTTTTCTTAGGGGACCTTACCCCTCTTACCCCTTCCCCAATACAATCAACATAGGCAAGCCTATACTCAATTTTGTCATTTGTGACAAAACATGGGAAAACGTAACATTACGGGGATTTAGTGTTATTTAAGGCCATCAGGTGGCCCCAACCATGTTGCATATGGTATAACATCTTACATTATCAGGGATGTTTTTCCCACTTCCCCTCATCTGATTTTAATTATCAATATACCAAAAGGCTCCCTGAGACTTCTTCATTTCAATTAAAACAAAGGTTATGTAATGAGTTCATTAAATATCATCTTAGTCAACAGATTTCTCAAATCAGATAGAAATGATTGAGCTGGGGATATTACAATTTCTGTCAATATTTGTAGATAATATCCATGTTGGGCATGATGACATGTTTATTTGTGCTGTAAAAGAAGCCTGTGTCCATTATTCAGGGTCTGTGTTTGTCAAAAATAAAAAAGTGAGACTTACAGAGAGAATTCTGATATGTTTCAGCAAAATCACTCTCTTGTATTATTTGGTTGTTGCATCTAGTGGTTGTGAATAGCACTAATAACATAAAAATTCTGCTGAATCCAAAATTCAAAGTCTTGATTCTCAGAAATTGATCAAAATTACCCAAAAATGAGGTTTGCTGAAAATGTACAAAAATGATATTGAAACATATTGGAACTCTTTATAGATACAACACATAAACCAAAGTTCATACCCAATCTACATTATGTGGCCAGGTGAGGGAAAACATGCCTCCTGGGGGGAAATGGCTTTTTAAGGTTTAAGTCATGGGTTTTAAAATGAGATATCTTGAGCTAAACTATCCCCGGTAGTTTTGCGGTAATTGCTTGACAAAGATAGGTTCGTGTGTAGAACTGAAAATAGGAAATGCGCTCTTAATGCATTATGTCCTATAATAAACACTAAAAATGCAAAAATTAAATGTTTTTGTCATAAAATTGGTTCTGGAGGGAATTTTTAAGCTTTGTCTTCGGTTCTGGGCTCCTGAAGGAATTTCAAAAAAGGTTTGTGGCAAAAATTCTCAATTGGAATAGGGAGTGGTTTCCATGGGTAAAAATTTTGGTAAAGCTTTTTTTAACATATTCATTAGTGTTTTACCCATATACTGCTGCCTGGTCGCCAAAACCAGAACTAAAAATTCCCCGGAGGCACGTTCTTCCTCCGTTGGCCCCCATATCCAAATGTTTCTCTCAATCAAAGAATCCCTTTGATTAATTTTCTCGCAGAGATAATTATAGCGAAAACAGAATGAAAATGACTACTATATGTTCAAAGGAACGGGGAAGATATGGGGGTATATTTCCCCCACTAGATGGACCTCCCCACCACCTGAGTCAGGTGGTTCTGTGCTGCCACACCAGGTGGCACTGCACTGAGACTGAACAAAGGGACTGAGTCATGGATGCCATGGACATTTGGTCATAAAATTTTTCTTTTTTTGTTCTGACATTGTCTGTTAGGTTTAAAGTTGTTAATAAACCGCCCCAATTGTCAGCGACTTGGGCAAAGTGTATATGTTGTCGTGTCCATCCATCCGGAGAAATATCCCATTCTAGATCCAAAGTTATGAATGAAATTGTTGAAATTGTAGCATTATTTGCTAATAAGCATAATATGCTAATTTCAATTAATATCTCCTAATTAATAATACATAGAGCCTATTCCCTATGAGAATATGATGATGGGCACCCATATTTATAATGCTAGGTCTCGAAAACTTCTCAAGGTTTAGACGAATGTGATACACCATTGTAAAGGTTATGACTTTATGTTCAAAAATAGACTTTTTCTTTGGAGGTCCCTTTTCCCATGGCTGTCCACAATTAAGAAAACGTCACTTAAGAACAAATTGACAGTTGCTAGCTAGCATCATCTTATGAACTTATGAAAACACTAATGTAGGTGCAGCGCTAGGCTGTCATAGGGCACTGCCGGGCCAAGTAGTACAGCTGCGTGCCACTGGCGGTGCGCTCTCTCAGGCCTCTATAATGCAATCAGCAATGGAGCATTGGGCCATGCTTGTCCATGGTTGGCCCAATATAAGCCGGCATTGTCCCAATGTAAGTCAACATTGGCCCAATGTATCCTTGCTACCTGGGAAAAAAAGCGCTCTGGAGGTGAGCTCGCCACTTGTGCTGGAGTTGCGATTCCACAGCTCTAGGAAGGACAATTGAGGAAATACTAACCAGCTAACCATGTGATGACTTGTACTCTCTTACTGTTGTCACGATTTTGACCCATAAAAGTTAAAGCTTCTTGGAAATACATCAATTGTGGATCAACACAGGGAAATGAGGCTCCCTGCGGGATTTTAGTACTGGTTTTGACCACCAGGGGGCCCTACAGGGCTAAATAAGTGAAAAGGGTACTTTTTGATGAGGAACACAGAAAAGCTATTTTCAAAATTCTATATTTATTCAAAACATTCCATATTTGGAATGCAAAAAGAAAGTTTTAGGGCCAAAATGACTGTATTTGTTGATATTGGTTGCCATGGTAACATAAATTCCATTCCAAATTGAAAAATCAAAGAATCCCTTTGATTAATTTTCTCGCAGAGATAATTATAGTGAAAACAGAATGAAAATCCCATTCTAGATCCAAAGTTATGAATGAAATTGTTGAAATTGTAGCATTATTTGCTAATAAGCATAATATGCTAATTTCAATTAATATCTCCTAATTAATAATACATAGAGCCTATTCCCTATGAGAATATGATGATGGGCACCCATATTTATAATGCTAGGTCTCGAAAACTTCTCAAGGTTTAGACGAATGTGCTACACCATTGTAAAGGTTATAACTTTATGTTCAAAAATAGACTTTTTCTTTGGGGGTCACTTTTCCCATGGCTGTCCACAATTAAGAAAACGTCACTTAAGAACAAATTGACAGTTGCTAGCTAGCATCATCTTATGAACTTATGAAAGCACTAATGTAGGTGCAGCACTAGGCTGTGTGCCACTGGCGGTGCGCTCTCTCAGGCCTCTATAACGCAATCAGCAATGGAGCATTGGGCCATGCTTGTCCATGGTTGGCCCAATATAAGCCGGCATTGTCCCAATGTAAGTCAACATTGGCCCAATGTATCCTTGCTACCTGGGAAAAAAAGCGCTCTGGAGGTGAGCTCGCCACTTGTGCTGGAGTTGCGATTCCACAGCTCTAGGAAGGACAATTGAGGAAATACTAACCAGCTAACCATGTGATGACTTGTACTCTCTTACTGTTGTCACAGTATAAGAGGCACCACCTCATTATCAATCGCAAGGGCAGCTGCCGTGTTCTCTGTCTCAACGCCATACTGTTTTGTTTCAATATAGAGCTGAGGACTCACGACCCTATGCTCATGGTACTGAGGCGCTATGCATATCCCACTTGGCATAAAAAAAAAACGTTAAAGAATATTCAAAACGTGTGCTCCAAAGGTTGAAGGTTCTATAAAGCCTTTTTCTTTCTAGATTTAAAAAAAAATGGCCTTTTATTACGTTCAAAAAGGGTTTTCTTTCAAAACCTTTTGACATTATGTAGGCCCCCAATTAATGAAAACATTTTCTACAAACGTTTTTCTACACCCACTTTTTCCAAATGTTGGCAAACATTAAAAACAGAAAGTTTTTTTTTCCAAGTGGGGATGACCAAAATAGGACCTTGGCAATTAATTCTTAGAATTTTGCTATCCCTCCTCCTTCTGATCTGTTTTATTTGGAGAATTATTATGTCGTTGGAGAGGATAGGACTCCCCCTGGAAATGTCATGTTGGATTTGTCTTATCACAAATCGATTGTACTGGTGTAAAATCCTTACCGAGGGATAATACGAGACTGTCGATCAGCTTTCCAAAAACAGAGAGAATATATCTTGGGCATTTAGAGATTTATGATCCACCCACACGCACTTAGGCTTCGGCTAACAGAAAATGAGTATAGTAGGAGTTTTGACACTGAAGTAAGGGAACGTATGCAGAAACGGTATATCCTTTATAACTATAGGTGTGATGTAAAGTAGCACAATTGGTAGATGTAAAGATATACTCACCATCACAGGATATATCGGTACATATACACACCACGCTATTTGTAATCATGTTCACCCCACATGTAGGCCTTTCTGGTGTACAGGTAACTGAATCTGTTTGTTCCTGGGTGCACCCTGTATGTAGAGATGAAAAATAATAGCTAATGGTGAAACAAACAGTGCTGTTTATACTACCATCAGGTGTATACGTATTCTACCCCATCCAATTGCCCCAGAATTTCATCTCGGGGATGGTGTGGGGCTTTTCGTTTTACCACCCAATTGACTTTTTGCAAATTGGACTTGGGACTGTCAAATTGAACGTCGAAGGCAGAATTTTCCAACTTGACAGCTGACAGTGAAAAAAAAACATGTTGTCTTTTCTCCCGTCAAAATGATATTTTCCCTGTCAACTAACTGTCAAATTAGAAAAAATACTGCTGTCAAGTTGACAGTTGACAGAGGAAAATATCACATTGACAGCAGATTCTTTTCTACTTTGACAGGTTGAAATTTCAGGTTTGACAGTAGTTTTTTATGTTTCATTTTATGTTGTTTCCATATTGGGGAAAGCTTTTTCAAGGTGTGGCCCTCCACGGCTTCCGTAGTATGTTAACACATACCAGAAAAGTATAAGAAATGTTTACTAGTAGGTGAATGGGAATTCACCAATATAGGTTTCCAAGTTTAAACCTTAATTCCGTAAGAAAAAAAAATGCAAGCATTTATAATAAAAAAAGAAAATAAGTTTCAATGCAAATTTGAGAGAATATGTTGTAATGGCATGGTGCTATTTACAGATTTGATATATACATATACACAAAAACAGTGAATGTTCTAAGGGAGTGGTCATTCAGCATCTATCAACGGGGGAGGGGGAGTTAAATGTCAGAACCCTCCTGAGGGGGGAGGGACATAAAAAAGGTTGGGACCCATCTCGTGGGGGGGGGGTGCATAGAAAAATACCATCTTATTAGCAAAAAAAAAATGCATGTGCACTACTATAGATTAAAAGAGCGATATGAAAACCGTGGTGAAAACTGAGTTTTTTTATTGATTTTTGAGGGGTAAATCATGGTATAAATCCATTCAAATTTGGATAAGTTAACCTTTGGGGGAACATGTTTGGTATTGGTGTATATGCGTGAAAAAGATGTTGGCCCTTAACCCCCGCAGAGGTCTAAATTTGCCCAGAACCTTGTGTTTGTACTAAAAAAATAATTAAATAAATCGGCCCTGTTTTGCAAGGGTCGATCGAGTTACTGGAAACACACCTTTTTTTCTTTGGCCTCCACACTCATGCAATCGGTCGGTAAAAGTGAAGTAACGACTTGAATAATGAAACATAGGCTAAATCATGTTCCATTTGACCCATCGTGATTAGTGGTATCTTTTGTAAGTGTACTCGCATTCCTATCATCGATTTGACAGACTGCCACTCCCCTCCCCTCTATTAGTCCCATGGTCACGTGCATGAAAACTATGCTGCCCTCTCGTGAGTCATGTGGTATTCAGGCATGTACCGAAGGTGCTCTGGATGCTGATTGACTTAGAATCCGAATGCAAGAAATATTTTCAAGAATTATGGGGACAAATAGATCACAGGTGGTCCCAAATAGTTCCTTAATAGAACGTTAGATGAGTTTTATGTTATGACAGGGGCCTAGAGATTTTATCAGGTGTGGAAATCTGGCAAATGGAGATTTTAAGGCCCAAAAGCAGGGTTGTATGGCACTTACTGCACATAATCCTCCCCCCCCCCCCTTATAGTTCAGATTTTCAGGACTGTTTTTGTCTATTATGCTATATGTAATAAAATAAGTTCCACGTGACCGCAATCTCGTAACTGTACACACGTATAGGAAACAGTTGCATGTAAAGGTAGGCAAATCTGAACCTACGGCTATGCAATGCCTCCCATTGTACATACAATGCAAGCATAATTATACGGTATTTCATTTGCACAACATACATAATCTACATAAACACAATTTCAAATTAATACTTGTGTCATTATTGGTTAAGTAACATTTTGGGTGTGCCTGTTTTCACACCACAGTCATGTCCACATCAGTTTTTCAAGTGCCTCAGAAATAGGATAACTTACGCGTGTAGGTGCATTGCCTTCCTATGTCATTGTTTGAATAGCAATCACAATAATAATGTCTACTATCTTGGACAAGCGAACATTCTCCAAGGTTGGTACAAGGTCCAGAATCACAGGTACCTGAAACACATGGAAGATGATATCAATACTTTATCCTATCATGCATTATCATGCATCAATGCAATACGCTGGATATTCATTATATCATAGGTGACAATCACAATGGTATTTGAGAAACTTCTTAATTTATGATAGATAGACCGGATTTTCCATTTCGCCTGTCTTTATCTATTTGTTAAATGTTTCTTTTACATGTACATATACCGCACCTATCAATTCGACCACGTCCCGGAAGAGGGCTGACTGAAAATTCTTGCCCTGATGCAAATGCAGGGCCGAAGGGCCCCAAACTAAATATATATATATATATATATATATATATATATATATATATATATATATATATATATCTCAGAGGCATAGGAAGCAAATCTTCATTGGGGGGGCCAGAGGAGGCCCCACCTCAACCAGCTTGAATTGTCAGCTCGAATGCAAAAGCGCCTATACAAACCTAAATAAAATTTGTATAGAAATGTGATTTTTTTGATAAATTTGAGATCTGATTTGATGCCCAGGCCCCCATTTTCCCTATCTTTTTACTACATCAATCCTATTTGAAATGCAAAGTTTGAGTAGCTTCGCATTCGATTCATTATGAATTCTTGGCAAGTTTGGGGGGGGGGCCCAGACATACTCAGGCCCCACCTCCTTTATGATTGGGGGGCCTAGGCCCCCTGCCCCCCCCCCCCTTTCCCTACGCCCCTGTATATATTTATTTATTTTTTTATTTATCTAACGATTTTGGCTTAAACAGTACTTTTTGGGTTATAATCCCGGTGCATTATCAGGCCATAACCCTACTCTAACACATTTTGGACATCAAGAAGCCTTTGGTTAGTCTGGACATGTTAATAAATTGGAGAAGTATCCAAAGTCAACCTCGCCATACATTTCCAGCTAAAACCGTTCAGGGTTCTATGGGGAATCGATCCCAGACCGCTGTGGCAGGAGACCAGCTCGCTGTCCACTATACCAAGCAGACTGGTACTAGAAACCAATGTACATGAAGGATTTGAATAATTTTTCCGACATACCTGATGTTTGCACACCTCGTTAGCATAGAATGCAATGGTGCCAGGTGGAGTTATTAACAGGGAAACTTCCTCAGATATCCTAGATGAACATGCCATGCCTAATTTCTCCATTTTGTTCAAAATAAATAAGAATCCATTGATTTTCCATAGCGATATGTGTCGGCACTCACTCCGTCGTCCTACGACAGGCTGACCGGCTGACCTACATATGGAACCTTCCCACACTGTCAACACGAGGACGATCATGGTGGAGGCGAGTGGCGAAATGTATCACTATGGAAAATCAATGGATTCTCATTTATTTATAGGAAAATGGAGACAAAATGTAGGCGAATCCCAACTAGAGATCGTATTTTTGGAGGTTCTAGAAGTACAGGACTTGACATGCTTGGGTTCTACCCGAAAAATGTGTGTAAAGGTGGAGGTATGTCGGGCAGAGTGACAACAAGGCCATGACGGCTTGGCAAACCATGCGGATCGCATGCACTTACAAAATGTCTTCTCCTGGATTAATTCCGGGGTTATAAGGTTACCAGGATGAATGTTAGATATAGCCTTAATGTATGTTATAGGAAAGCACTCTTGGGTTAAGGGTTAATAATCCACTCCCGCTGCGCAGTCGTGATTTATATTAACCCATAAACCCACTTGTGCTTTCCCATAACTTACATCAAACGCTAATTATATATATATATAAATATATATATATATATATTTATATATATATATGACATGCACTGGGAAAGGGGCCCTTATTCCCCCTGCACTAAGGGCCCTTAACTTAGAACAAAGGAAACAAGCTGTGGTTATTCCATGTAACCAAGATTTAAGTCAGTTAACCCACAGTTGTGTAGGGTTACTTGTGTAATGGTTGGTTTCGGTATGTCGATATGGGTGGCTCTTAGGCTTGCTTAGTGACTATAAACAATAACACTACATGAGAGGTTCGGTTTGGGCAAAGCCCTCAGTATTCCATCTGCTCAGATTGCCTTTATTCTTTAGCTCCCTGAGAAGGTCTGGTAACATGTGTGGACTGGACGAGGTCCAGTCCCCTTCTGCTGATCGTCCGGCTCCTTAGTAGGAGCTGGATGTGAGGCGTGGTGCTGCCCCCTCTTGTACTAAATGGGTATCGCGAAGTGACACCTGGTCGGCATAGAAGGAACAAGCAACACACAAGCACATCTCTCGGATGATCCGCACTAGTATATATACAACGATGTCAGCCCCTACACCTACCCCCTAGACTTTACCTAGGGTAAGTGTTAAAATAGACTATTTTAAACCTTCGTATAACATATATTAACTATTTACACAGGTAAGTCTAAGATATAGTAGTTAAAGAACTAATATAACAAGAGAGGGGCATCATAAATATTATGAACATAGATAGGCATCATCACATATAACCCGAAGTATATAAGTATAACGGGATAGGAAGTGGTACCTTATGTACCATTGACCTATTATTAGAAAGTAATATTATAACAAAGTTATACAATCATTAATATATACCATTAACCTATACAATAGTTATACACATATCCGAGAGTGATTGAAACTTGTTGTAGTATCGTATTAACCCAAACAAAAAGAAATTTACAAAGTTTTACAATTTTTTTGTTTTGTTTTATATTTTATAATAATATATATACTTGAGCATAAACTCCTACAATAGAGTTTGCCCATTAATTTTTAATGAACACGTATGGTGGTTTATATCATATCAGCTATCATCCCCATGAACACGAATGGTGGTAAGTTTGTATGTCATAAAGAATAGATATCTAATATGAATATTACATGTATATATATAAAAAAAATTATTAAAAAGTTAATAGGTGTCCCACCGGAATGGTAGAATCACCCGTACAATAATAATTGCCTTCC
Source organism: Acholoe squamosa (assembly GCA_949317995.1). Classification (NCBI taxonomy): domain Eukaryota; kingdom Metazoa; phylum Annelida; class Polychaeta; order Phyllodocida; family Polynoidae; genus Acholoe; species Acholoe squamosa. The sequence goes on along the minus strand of OX439044.1, from coordinate 42,189,606 downwards.
GGCGAACCTGGAATGACTGGTTTCTGCAGCTCCATCCAACAACATAAGTGTGGTGGCATGCCACATTGCTGTTGTGTTGTGCCCTGATGAAGGAATGTAGATGGAGCCCCCTTTTGAGTGGTGGTCCACGAGTGGTTCAGGTAGCGTCCATCTAGCTGCAGGTCGTCATTCCAGTCCGTAGGCTCCGGGTGGTAATCAGAGAGCAATCTCTGGCATATAACAGATGGGACCCGAGCTCTGGCATATAACAGATTGGAGCCGAGCTGCTACCCTCCTCTTCATTGAGGAGCTTAAGGTTCCCGGTGTTTGGGTCCACGTCTAATATACGCAAACTCAAATCACCAACGCCCTCAGATGAACTACCCCCCAGCGAGAGTGTTGGCCACCAGTCCCATTACAGGGACCCGAGGGTCCACAGATGGAGCAGCGGCTGGTACCCGAGCAGGAGGGGGTATAACAACAGGTGGCGCTCCTGCACTAGGGATAACAGAACCCTCAACTGTAGTTCCTCCTCATCCACAACCATAGCCAGGGAGTGGTCTGGTGGACTTGCATCCACCACGTCCCCTCCCCCGAGCTTTACCTCTACCTGAGGAGGTCAGGACTTGGGATTCAGGTCCTGGGGGTCCCATAGCAGGGAACTTTGCCATATACTCCCTGTATGCTCGGCGCTGTTCATCAGTGTTGTCTTTACAGGCCCACCGTGTCCAGTGCTGTGGCCCATGAAGCTCTGCCAACCGTCCGGGTCGCTGGAGTCCACAACCGGAGGGCGTTGAGCTTCAGCAGAAAAACCAGGTGGTGGCAGTAGGGGCTAACCACGTGTGATGTTTGGTAACCAGGCATGTCCAGCACCAAGATTTGCTGTCCGGACTGGCAACAATCAGCTGGGTTGGCTGGTCTGGACTGATCCTTAGAGCCCGCGGGGCTTTCGAATAGATCCGAACGGGTTCGTTTTTGGGGTGTGGCTGGGGTTTGTGCCCCAGCAGCTCCCTTCAAACGAGCTTATTTCAGTCGGAAGCTGAAACTTTGAACCCGAGGGGTTCATGGCGAAGTAAGTGGTGATGTTACCACTTTTCCAGGTGCAGCACTCGGGCTCAAACACGAGTTTCCTCACCCGGTTCGCCTGCGCCTGTTGGTAACGAAGGTGCAGTCACACAACCTGCTGGGTCTATCACCACAGATACACCTCAGCAAGGGCTTATGATGCATATGATGCGTAACGATATGCCTGGCCAACCAAGGCTTGGTGCTGAAGATCTTCTCTCAAGTGAGGGAGAGCTGGCAAGACTCAAATGGGCATTTGCAATGATTGCCCTTGAGTCCCCACTGAGTCATGGCCCACTGAACTTTCGTTCTCGCCTCATAATTGTATGTACACCATACCCAATTTGGACTTAAGCTGGTCAATTAAAATCAGGTAGAACTTTCCTACCGGTGTATCATTAGATCCGGATTTCATCCATTCCTCATCGTCACTGTCACCGTCCATGTTGACAGCGCCCGGCACATATAGTGGATCGTGTCATAAGCACACTTGGCAAAGCAGCGAGGGACCCGCTCTTTAAATCCCTCAGCTGCGTTCTTCCACATTTACTTCTGATTGTCATCCTTCGGGACGTCCGTGGTAATGTCTTCCCATGTGACCACTGCTCGAGTATATCTGCGCCCCCTTGGTTTGGACTCGACTAGTGGTGACAGTACCAGTCGTAGTTACAACCGAGATGACAGCAGACGACCCGCTGGTGGTGACAGTGGGTACTGAGGCACCCAGGGTAGCTGTGGTGACTGCTGTGGTGGTTGGAGTCGGAGCCTTCGACTTGCCTTTGTCCCCCTTCTTTGCAGCTGGACTCTCTTTCTCCACTTTCTTCTTCTTATTCTTCTTCTTCTTTCCCTTGTCAGGCTGAACTGGGAGACTGGGGAACTGGGGGACTTGGACCTCTCGACCGCTATCGGAAAGTCCTCGTCCTCGAGGTCCGATTCGGTTAGGGGTCCCTTCCCTGTAGGCTTTTTTCTTAGTTCACCCTGTTGCAACCAAACTCGGCGTGATGGTGGAGTCAGTATCCATGTCGGATTCAGACTCCCGCAACTGTGTGGTCCTCTGGGAAATCCCATCGGATACCAACACAGCCCGTGCAAGCTCCTCCTCCAACATCATGGCTCCAGCGAGACGTTTATAGTTTTGCAGCCATGAAACTGGCATGTTGTCCGCCAGCTCGTCAGAACACGAGTCGATGACTAGTGTCCTGAAGTCCTCGGGTATCTCTCGGCTGTCCAGGGACATCAGCCTCCTCACCATACCCAAACAAGGGTGCATTGGGATGTAGGTTCCCCAGCTGGTGTACACGATGCCTGCTTCCTCATCAACATGGGTGAGGCGCTCTGTTTTTGTCTTATATCCCGGAGGATACAACGGGATATTCAAGATATCCACGACTTTTGCCGCGAGTTGGTTGGATCGGAAGCACCATACGCAGATGCTACTGGACCCGGAGGTGGTGGAGGAAGCATAAGGTGCCTATCTGCATCAGCTGTCGACAACGCAGTGAGACAGTTAGCAGCCTCTTCCAATTCTGGCTCGTGTCCAAGGCCAGCATCGGAGGTCTCTATTGTTTCCTCCACCCGAGACGCAGCTGCTGGAGCCTCGTCTTCATCCAACTTAATGTTGGCGGCTTGACGCACAGCGTCAATTGTTCCCTGTGCCATTTCAGCGGAACAACTTCCAATTCAAAATTGGCGACAGTTAAGTTGGACTCCTCCTGAAGGATTTGTCCAACTAAAAAGGGGTGTTCATAGCGACTACTAGCCAGGAGAGGATGTAGCACCACGATTCCGCCCTAGTTAACTGGGGATCCTGCTGCGAGCTATCCGGTGACCTAGATGTCAATTCTCCCGCCACCACCAGTGGCGCCCTCACATAGACTAGATCCAGACTGGGGCTCGGCTCAGTATACCAAACGCATACACAGGTACTCATTGTGTACTGGGTTAGGTTACTGCAGCCCTTAGCCTGGGACTATGTCTGACACCCTCGGTCAGCATTTTATTTTTCCCGGTATTACCCACAGCCTTTTCAAGGTCCTGCGCAGCCACGGCAGGACCTTTCCTGTGTGTAACACCTTCACACAGCGAGACGTTTTTCCTTTTCTTACGATTTGGCGGGTTTCCTAACCGTCTTCTTCTTTTCAGAAGCTATGTTGGTCCTTGGATGTCTCCTCTGGGGGTCGGTATCAGTATTCCCTCTCTGCTGCTTCGCATCCCCTCCAGGGTCTGAGCTTCCCTTCATTTGTTTTCCATTCTCTACCAGTGTAGCAATCCTTCATTATCACCATCAACTCTGCTTTAATCTTTCGAGTGGCTCGTAATACCTTAGCACTTTGTCTCCTAGATTGAAACGTATTCTTTTAGCTTTAGTGTCATAGCCCACCTTCTGCCATTTAACATTCTTAAGTAGTTCATTTCGAACTACTTTGTATGCCTGTTTAAATCTGTCACGAAGTGGTTCAACAAAGAGAACACTGCAAGGAGCTTCCAGATTAATTCCAACTACTCCATACACCCAATCGCCGGGTATTATTATGTCCTCGCCGAACACCAAAAGGTTAGGGGTACATTTGGTGGCTGCATGGATGGTGTTATTGTAGGCGTGTGCTACAAACTCACACTGTTCATCCCAATCGTCCTGATGGCTATTCACCAAAGGCTTCAGAACTTGTATCAAAGTTCTGTTAAACCGTTTCACCTGGCCATCAGATTGTCGCTGGTATGGGTTGGTTCGGGTCTTGCATATAGCTAAGTAATGACACATTTTTTGCCATAACTCTGACTCAAACTCCCTACCTTGATCACTGTGCATCATAAGGGGCACACCCAAATGTAGCACCCATCCTTTTACAAATGCTTCAGCACATATAGCGGCCTTATGATTTGGTGCGGGAAACACCCAAGTATACTTTGTGTAATAGTCTGTTACGACCATTATACATGTATTCTCCCTAGGTGTTGTATTGAATCCACTTTTGATGTCGATTGCTACCCGAGCAAATCTGACACCAAAAAGCTCCTGGGACAAGGGTAATTTGCTAAGACTGGGTCCTGGTTTGTTTTTACAACAGTCGGGACAAGTTGCAATCCACTGAAGAAGGTCGCTCCTCATCCCTGGCCAGTAGTAACGTCTTTGCAGACGTTCTATAGATCTTTTCTTCCTGAAATGACCACTCATTTGGTGGCCATGGCAATAATACATGATGTCCCTCCTCATCGAGGTAGGAATCACTATTTGCAATAGCTTATTGCCAGTGGAAGTGGTTTTCCATCTGCACAATATGCCATCTCAGATCTCTAGCTCGGTCCATCCCACTGGGCACATCAATGTTGATTCAGCGTTGAAACAACATGTGCAATGTTTGCATATCAACATTGATTTAGGGTTGAAATAGAGTTGAAATGGAAAGTTGAAACAACATACTCAAAATCAACTGTGATTCAACATCTAACCATCAGCGCTGATTCAATGTTTGTGTTTCTATGTTGACTCAACATTGTTTCAACAATGTTGAAACAACGTTGACAGTTGTTTTGTTGACATATCAACGTTGAATCAACATTGTATCAACATTGAAATCAATATTGTTGATTCAACATTGACAAATCAATGTTGAATCAACGTTGAGTTGACAACAATATTTCAACATTGATATGTCAACTGTTGACTGGATGTTGAAATGGTGATGGTTGACAACGTTGAAATACAAATATTGAAAAAGTGTTGAAAACAGGTTGATCAACACCATCAACATAACATCAACTGGTTGTCAATGTTGATGCAACATTGTGTGCCCACTGGGATTGGGCAATAAATCGCCTCTTTTCGTTGTCCTTCAGAGATAACATTGGCCTTACCAGCTTAATACCTTTCCATAAGTATTCCAAGATGCGTGCAGTGGTGGAATCCGACTGTTGAAACTTCTTGATGGTCTCTGGAGACCAATTGAGATACATACAGCCTCCTCCCTAGGGATCCAGGGTGTGGTATAGTTGTATACCAACCCAGCAACCACAGCATTGTGGGCCCCACAGTCCTCACAAGTGGCATTTTGGCACTTTCGGATTGGCCGTCTTGATAAGGCATCCGCATTGATATGCTTTTCACCCTGGCGGTGTTCAATCTGCTTATGCTCCAATCCGAATTCGGATAGGTGAGCTAACCATCGTCCAATCATCCCCTCGGCGTCCTTAAAGTTATGAAGCCGCCTTAGAGACGAATGGTCTGTTTGCAAAGTAAAGTCAGTCCCCCAAATGAAAATGTTTATACTTCTTCGTATACACCACTACCGCCAATAGTTCATTTTTAGTGGTACAATGATTTTGCTGTGTCTTGTTTAATGTGTTACTGGCGATTGCTAATAGGACCTCAACTCCATTCTGGACCTGAGAGAGAGCCGCCCCTATGGCATTATTGCTAGCATCGGTGTCTAGTATGAAATGTCCCTCGGGTGTGGGATATTTCAATACCGGTGTGTTCCTAAACAAATCTTTTATTTTATTAAAAGATTCTTCCTGCTCATTGGTCCATGGAAAGGGTTCCAGAGCCCTACCGGATATCCAATGGGCTAAGCATTGCATAGGAAAGCTCGCACGAGAGTAATTTGGTATAAAATCACAGTAATAGGAACAAAATCCCAAAAATGATCTAACCTCCTTAGCACACATAAGCCTTTCCGAATTCTCCACAGTTTCTAGCTTCTCTGGATCCGCCCTTACCTCACTCAGAGTAATTATTCTTCCTAAGTTTGTTATTGTTTTCTTAAACAAATTACACTTCTTATGCTTGAGTTTAATGCCGTTTGCTAGAATCCTATCCAGGACCAATTGTAGATTAGCTTGGCATTCCTTGAATGACTTGCAGAACACGACAACATCATCCAAGTAAACCAAACATCTTTTCCACAACAAGTCGCTGAGCAGTGATTCCATCATAGCCTCGAATGTAGCTGGTGCATTACACAACCCGAAGGGCAAGACATTATACTCAAACAATCCTAAGTGACTAGAGAATGCGGTTTCCTCTATGTCCTTAGGGTGCATCGGTATTTGCCAATACCCGGATTGTAGGTCCAGAACAGTACAAAACCCTTGGTTCCCACCCAAGCTATCTATATGGTCTGTCCTTGAGTTTTTCTTTGTCATTCTATTTAGTTTCCGGTCACCGACACAAAAATGGATAGTACCGTCTATCTTTGTGATCATACATACAGGGCTGGACCAAGGGCTGGTGCTCGGCACGATTACCCCTAGCTCCAGCTGCTTTTGTATTTCCTGTTTGCATATTAACTTATTCTTCAGAGGAAGTCTGCGATATGGAATTTTAAAAGGTCTCTCGTCACCCAGATCAATAGTGTGTAACACCTTATCGGTCCTACCCACAGGTCCTCCATCCATACCGAAGGCATTCTCATACCTTCGGAGGAGATCCCCTAGTTGCCTTTTATCCTCAGCATCCTTTAAATCTGATTTATCTATCAGTTTCTTAAATTCTTCATCCAAAGGATGCTTACTAACAGGTTTTAATGGTTTCTTAAATTCGGCTTCAGCGACATGTTCCACTGAATTCATCACCCCTATGCTGTCGCCTCGTTTTAAGTAAATCACCGTACCAGTTTGGTTAGTCATGGGTAATAGAGACCATGCTGCATTCGCCACTAACGTATCCACTGAGTCTAACCCGACGCTCAATAAATATATCGTGTCAGGTTCAAAAACTCCCATCTCACCCTTCTGGCCCATTGTTCCGCCACACAGGAGATCACAAAAGGTACCCGGAGGGATTTTGACCGTATGTATAGCCGTGGCTACTGAAGACACTTGTCTCAATACACACTGTACATGCAAGCCATAGGGGTTCCGAATGCTCATCATTCTGTCCCTCGGATCCAACATGGCCCCATATAGGCTTGCAAAATCCAACCCAAGGATTCCATCGTCACTAACCTCTTCTATAGTAGGCGAAAGAACAAATTCTTTACCTCCTATAAGGATAGGCATAAAAGTCCCAAAAGTCCCAAAAGTCCTCATACTGCTTCCGTTGGCCAAGCAAGCATTTACCCCCTTTTTGAGGTTTTCCAGCCATCGAGTCAAAGTACCTTTTGGACACACAGGAATGGCTACCTCCAGTATCCACTAAGAATTCTCCTACCCGACCTTCCACAGTTACGGGTATATACCACCGTCTCCCTCCCAGTGGAGATTAGTTGCTAGTAAACTGATGAAAGTCTCCGGAATCACCAAAATTCAATCCGAGTCCTCTTAAAAACTCCAGACAAGGATGACTTGGGGGAAGGCATGTCCCACACACTCGGATCAACTCCTTAATCCATCCTTCCTCACCCCAAGTGCGGCCATTTGCCCATTTGTCTCCTCCAACACACATTTCTGCACTAGGGTCCCTGGCCCCAGTCAGTATGCTGGGATGGGCACCCACAGTCACCCGACCTCCAGGTAAATCTGATCCAAATACCACCAGCTTACCCCCGGTAGCGTTTTGGCATTCGTTTCTAGATGGGCCTATACCCTGTAATTTTCCACAATATCTGCTGCTACTGCATCCTGCAGTCTTTCTCCGGAATCGTCTTCAACTTCATAATAACCGCCATAACTGGCTTTGCAGCAATACACTCACATGAGTAGTGCCCCATTTTCTGGCACCTAAAACATTTTACAGTACGGTGATCCACTCTGGGTCTGGACCGACTGGCTTGTAATGCTTCAGTTATCTTTTTACACATTTCTTCCATTACCTTTGTCATGTCTTGTGACTGACCACTCGCCTCCGAAATGCTATCAGCTGGCTTTGCTGTTGTTTTGCCATTAGCTCTGGGCACACTCAAAGCCTCGGGTACTGTCTTCTTATCCTTTGACTTATTAAACACCTTCCTAGAAATGTATTTCCTACTGGAGGAGTTTCTTCTTAATTGCATTGCGCAGATAGTACCAACCTCCTGCTCAAATGTCAATTAACTCGAAATCATCCGAGGTGTTGGACTCCTCCGGTCTATGAAGCGCAGTGGCAATGGGGGTGTGTCCTGATACATTAGAAACATCCCGCGCTAACATGGTTTGTTTCTTCACAGCCATATCTATTCCATTAAATATGCCGTGTAATGTGGATCCTGCCTTCCAGGCGTCTCTTGCAGCTAACTGCTCGTCTCGGTCTCTCAACCCCTTGACGAATTGTGTTATTAAATCATCCATATACCAGTCTTGGTTTTCTGTCCTGGGTCTGGCCTTACTCAGTAGAGTGTGGGGCTCCATACCATAAGCTCTAAAAGCTTCGGAAGGCTTCTGAATCATCGGATTCTCCTTGACCATGTTACACAACAGTCCACTAGCAGTTTCTACTTACTGCTCAAAGCTTCCTACTAAGCCGTATAATGTACGCCATTGCACCAAAGCCATGCGACCCTGGCCAGCCTTCAGGCATCTAACTAAATGTGGCCAGCCTCGTATGGCGTCCACCCATTATAATTCATCACATCGATAAAGTCTTCAAACCATTCCTTCCATGGCCGGGTGCCATTATATTCCTTCAGAATGACAGCTACCCTCCTGGCCAATTTGTGAGCATACAGTCTTCCACACTGTTGTTTGCTTCATTCAATCACCTTGGTTTCGTTCAAGGTTCGATTGCCTCCCTATCCACCAAAACTACTGTTATTCGGCGGTGATGGGGGCGCTTGACCATAGCCCCACTGGGACTGTCCAGCCCCTGTGTTTCCACCTCCGCTGCTGTGTCCATTAGGGGTAGTACCCGAGGTACCACTCACCCATTGACTGCTCGTATACGCAGCGCCATTTTGTCCGCCAGCATTAGGCATGCCACCTGCGTAACTTTGCTGGCCTCCACCTTGCCCACTTTGTGAAGTGCCCGGGTTGCCAGCGTCCAATCCGACATTTTCGGCTTGTTCCACATTTATGTGGAACCCGCTAGTCTCGGCACTTGCATCCGAGTTGTCCCTTTGGACAAAGTCCAGGTCCAAGTTATGGACAATCGGAACTTCGCTGATACGGACCCTACTAGTCCTACCATTTGGATCCTGGGTTCTGACATAGACCCCTTTCTGATCCACATTATGAGTGGCATTGTCATTCACAAATGGATTGTAGGCACTCATAGGCTATATCGGCGTTAAACAGGTACCAAAGTCACCCTGTTTAACAAAGGTCCATTCTGGACTCAAGTCGGAGCCCACTGGAGGAGGATTTATCTTCTCCTTCTCCTGCAAGTAGCTTTCCATAACAGACTTGTTTAGAGTCGGAGTCGCAACATCAGTTGTCAGATTCCTCTCTTCCTCTCATAACCAAGCGTTTTCAGACAAGATTTCGGATCGAATCTTTTCATTGTCCTCAACGGCTCGGTTTCGTTCTTGTTGAGCAGCTTGTGCCTCCTTTTTCAAAGTATCTTTGAACATCCGATACTTTTCACTCTTTTCTTTCTGAGATCTCTGATACTCAGTCGTGTTCACTGACAAGCTTAGATTCCATCTCGGCTATACGTAATTGAAGTTTCTTCAATTTCTCCTCCATCGCATTTAACTCGGACTGTAGTCTATTTACGTCCCAAGCTTTCGCAACCTCCTTGGATCTAGCTTTATCAATTACTCTCCGCCTATTAGCTTCCTCTTTTTCAAGTTCTGCCAATTTACTTTCCCTTCCCTTCTCTTCCATCGATTGCAATTGCACTCTATGGGCTAGAAAGGAAAGTCTTCAGATCGGACTCTTTCCAAATCGCCTCCTGTTCTACAGAACGAAGTTTACTGATACATACCCAGGTCTCATTCTCAATTTTCTTCTGAGCAGCCATGAATGCTTCATGTTGCTTCTTAGATTGTAGCTCTACCTGCTCCCTGGCTTTGAGATAAGCCTTAGTGGACTTATATCTGGGGCCCATCCGATGACCATGTCTGGATTTAGGGCTCCCCCGGGTTGAATACTGAGTCTGATAAAGCCTCGTATACACTTCCGCGGTTTTCGGTAGTGTAGTACGATTGATATCTAAGATATCCCGTCGGGTTAGAACAGACCCATTATTAACATCGTCTGTCTCAACACTATCGTGTTTACCATCCCCTCCATCGTCTTGATCGCTTTCGTGACTTGACAATGTCATTAAGGGTTGATCTCGCCCTACTCGGGTTCCTTTTGGTACCCTATCCTCGGTTGGCTTTAATGCCACGTTTGGCGTTCTGGTCCTTTGGATAGGACTTTGGGCCTTCGGAGTTTTTAAAACACTAGAGGCACCTACAAAATTGCCCCATTCTAATTTGTGCCTACCGGTTATTACCTAAGTCAAATGGCTCAAGTCCTACCGAGCAGGTTTGATCAACCTACCCAACAAACCAGCATTCAAGGCCGTGTGGCTAGGGGTACCCAGGTACACTTTCACAACCCCATCCCGGTCATCATACTGGGTGTTGAGAATGTTCTCTGTACACTAGCCGAGTCGATCAGGAACTGCCGACCCGGTTCCCAGTCAAGCAACAAATGCTGAGAGGCAATGACATCCTCTTTGAATTCTTCCAGCCCTAAGCTTGAAGAACTTGCATCTCGTCTTCCATGGATTTCGGCCGTCTGGCCGCGCTCCACCCACGAACCAACTGGTCACGGCACAAGTGTAATGGTTCATTCGGTATGTCGATATGGGTGGCTCTTAGGCTCGCTTAGTGACTATAAGCAATAACACAACACGAGAGGTTCGGGTTAGGCAATACCCTCAGTATTCATTCTGCTCAGATGGCCTTTATTCTTTAGCTCCCTGAGAAGGTCTGGTAACGTGTGTGGACTGGATGAGGTCCAGTCCCCTTCTGCCGATCGTCCGGCTCCTTAGTAGGAGCTGATTGCGAAGTGTGGTGCTGCTCCCTCTTGTACCAAACAGGTATCGCGAAGCGACATCTGGTTGGCATAGAAGGAACAAGCAACACACGAGCACATCTCTCGGATGTTCCGCACTAGTATATATACAACGATGCCGGCCCCTATAAGTTATAACCAATGCTCACTTCAGGCACTGGTAACCCTACACAACTGTGGATTAACTAATACATACATACATATACATACACACACACACACACACACACACACACACACACAAATTAAAAGAAAATATGGAAAATGGACCAAAATTTATAAAAAAAGAAAAAAAAAAAAAGATTCGTCAGATTCTCAAAATAGAAAAAAAAAGTTGGCCCTGTTCTAGTGGTCGATTCACCCTATAGGCAATCATAGGTAATACAGGGTTACTGACTGCCCCTCACTACGAATTGAATGGGTCATATAGGGTATGCAATACGTAGTAGGGAAGCTCAGATCACAGTGTTTGAGAAATGCCTAGATGAAGCATAAACATTGAAAGGGTAGAAATGCACTTACCAAATCCACAATTTTCGGTGGTATAGCCAATCTCACAAAGACATGAAATAACGTCGTATTTATTTATTGTGCATTTTCCGCCATTTAGACAACCGTCTCCACCGAAAGCCTCGATGCAGTGCGAATTACTTATAGCTATAAGTACATCAAAGAATGGTTTATGGTGTTGTTCGAACAATTGTGACCAAAGCTGGGCATGAGCAAAAATTCCTTCTTGCAGGCCTGTAATTATTCTGGGGTATTCTTTGAAAATCAGTTGGCCGAATTTTCGCTAATCCAACTGACTTTTTGTCTATAGTTTTGCATTATTAAAAATAAACAGATAAGCAAAATTGTGACCAACCGATGACAGTGGAATGCGCATTAAGGGCTGGTTCCACAGGTGTACAATTGGTCAGAATAGTCTTAATCCGAGGATTGATTATAAATAATAATAATATTATTATGAAAAGTATAGAAAAAAGGCAGTCAGATTAGTGCTAATCTGACCAATTTACACCTGAAGAACGAGATCTCATCGAGGGCAACAAGATATACTCCTCCCAAGGACCTTCAAATGATTAGAAATGGCCCAAAAAGGCTCTGGAGCTGTTAGCCTTTGTGCTGTTTGACACCTTTCTGGAAATTTTTTACAGGTATACAAATTTCTAACAATTTTCTCACCAAGAAATCCCTAGCAAAAATAGTTTGACCCAAAAGTTATGTTTCTACACCTATTTTTGACTATTTGAGGACTAAAACCTTTGGGGAAGTGGAAAGTCTACCCGAGTAAGTACTGTGACCTTTTTCTCTTTTTTTCAACAACTTTGTGAAGCAAGGAGTGTTTATTTCTATGTTCTAAGAGCTTTTGAAAAAGTGATGATTTTACAATTTTTTTTAGAATAGTATGCATGCCTAATAGCCATAGGAATAATCGCCAGAAAAGACAGAAATACTAATGAACGAATTTTTTTTTTTTTTTTGAAATACATGCAGCATAACCCAGGAAAAATTGTCTCTCAATAATCGTTTGACAAATTTCATTTCACAAACAAAATAGACAGCGTATTGTTGCCTAAAAACAATCATATGGACCCTTTTAGAAATGGTCTAAGATAATCGTTGAGAAAAAGGTCCCAGGACACATCAAATCAATATAGGGTTATCCTTTCCTTATTTAATAGAGTTAAATTAAAAAGGAATTAAGAGTCTATGATCAAAAACAATGCTCAAAGTGACACTGTTTCATTCGTAATTGAACAATCTCTACAAACACATGGATACTAAGGTTTTTTATATTCTAAGAGCTTTTGAAAAGTACATGAAAGTATGTAGACGATTTCAAATATAAAATTTCAGAATCTTATAATCCAACCCATATACACTTACATGTACTAAGGAAATATTATTTGTCTACTCCAATACTCCTTATTGCCTGCCTCCCTCTCTTTACTACATAAGCCCAAGAAAGAATTGAGAGCTTAATACTCACTTTCTGCGTCTGTGTTTGGTACCAAATGGAGGAACACTGCAGCCAGTGATAACACAAAGACCAGCATTTTGTTCATCCTGTTAATGGAAGAGTCATAGTCAATTTTCGGCCATCCAAAAAGTATGTAATTCACATTAGAGAGTCGTTTGTCTTATCTATTCTTTAAGCATACGCACTTAGCAGAAAACACGGTTTTGACGTTTGAAGAAAAAAACAACGATTTCAACATAAAGAAAAGAATTCTGCCTAGTGGGTAATTAAAAAAAAAAGAAAGCCTTATACTCTTTCTAAACTAAACGTTAAACGACATTACAACCACGGTCTGTCCTTCTAGATGCAATATTCCCCCAAGATTATTATATTCAATTATTCAACGATTCCTTTGACTAAGGGTGCTTTTCCTAGATAACCCCTTTCTGATATTTTGCATATTGCATGCCCCATCTGAGCAAATCATGGATGGATATCAGCACAATTTTAGGTGGATATCAGCACGATTTCAGGTGGATATCAGCACGATTTGAGACACGTCATATGTTACATGTTAAAACCAATGTGAAATTCATTGGCAAAGGTGGGGTTTGTTCATTCAACCCTAGTACTTTGAGTAAAATGCCTTACTTTCTGCTCCACCGGGACACAGGTGCTGGTTGATTGCATATAACCTTTAGTCTTCTAGCCCTCCGTAGTAGCAACCCCAGCTTTGTCACAGGCGCAAGGTGAGAATGGCATTATGGTTATAGGCAGTCTCAGCCCTATACTGCTGGACGTGTTCACAAACCTGTCTGAACAGAATATAAGCCGCCTCTAGCTAGGGCCACTGATCCTGTAATGCTATGGGGAATGAGATCACTATGTATTGCTATAGGCAGGTGATCTTATCTTTGTATACACAACAAACCCTCGGATCACGGCCAACTGACAGCCTTTAGTCACTGACAGACAGCGTAGGGAAAGTATCATTAGCCCTTTAATTGTTTTTTTGTTCTATTAGAGCTTGGAGTATGGTTATTTGGTTTACTATTAATCCTTATAATCGTTTTAATTCCACTATCACTGCACACCAGCAGCCGACTCCAGCCGCCAGCCGGCCACCATCACTGCATGTGACATCATGACCTTATGACCTAATTGGAACTGAAACGAGGCTCGTTCAGATCACCTGCCTCTAGCATCAGGCTGATCCAGATTACCTGCCTATAGCACTACAACTGATCTAATTCCCTTTATACCACAATTCTGCCACCTCCCTTACTGTTATGCCCTCTCCTACCAGTGCATTATGAGAGCATATACGCACATGTGCATTTTTGGGATTTTTGGATATACTTTTTCGAGGTCAAGTTGGACTCACACTCACTTGCCTAAAGTCATCAGACCCACACACCCACAAGGTTTATTTTTCGAATAAATAAGGGGCAGCCTTACATAGGTCGCCAATTGTGGTCAAATCATTTTATGTCTAGTTACTTTGTTATTATTATCATTAGTCATACTTAGGTCAAGGTTTATCAAAATGGCATGGCATCACCATCTATGGATACTGTATATTTTTCAGGATGGAGGAATTAACATAACAAGCTTGGATTCTATGGAAAATATGTGACAGGATCTGCGAAAAAGGCCCTTAGTGCAGGGTGCATTTAGCTCCCTTTTCCCAGTTCATGTCACATATGGGTGCAAACACAGAGGTATCACTACCGGGTAGGTGAAAAATATTATTTCCATTGCTTTCTAGTACCGGTCGAATTTCAAAGAAAGTGTACTTCTGCCACTAGGAGGGGTCTGAGACCAAACCTTGTAGGATCTAAAAGATATTTTTTGTGCATAGTGTATCGGTGTTGGGGTACCTTTTCACGAAATATTATTAGTTAAATATGAGAAACGTTGCTATGGCAACCCCTGGTAGCTATATACCCTGTAAATGATATCCAGGCGAGTGACCTTAGGGGGTATTTTCCCTTTTGACCTCCAAAATTATTTGATATATCATTTTTACCCATCAATATAATATTGTTGTTTCTTGTATTACTGGGTCTTAGGGTTAAGTTTAGAGAGTTGTATCTAGATTTTCTGGGCTTTTAGTTTCACCCTGGTCCATTTCCCTGCAGGGCTTAAATGGGATTTTAAGTGATATTCAGGTAATAAAAAGATTCATTCATTGCTCTTCTGCATAAAAGGGACATAGAGTTAGTTAGGTACTATTAATTGTATGTAAGACAAAGCCAAGGACATATGCTTTCAGATGTTATATAGGTGTAATGGGGCAAAAATATGTGTAAAGCTCAAGGATTTCCTTTGAAAACATGTAATTCTCTAATTGTCACTCGCCAGGTCACATACTGGCCAAGACAGAAAGTATTTCAACTCCTGCTGCTGCAGAAAAAATGGTAATAACCAAATCTTTCATATGTTGGTGTCATAAGGGGTGCATCCACTGCGACAGATGGACCATCAGTCTCCCTTCATCCGTCATTTTCTCCATAGAAATCAATGATAAATGATACGGATGAAACCGACGGATGGTCCATCCGTGGGCAGTGGACGCACCCCTTCAGGTAAGTGTGGGAGGTAAATGTCTGACACAGTTAGAATGGTTCAATATAGAACATGTGTCCAGGACAGGCAGAAACATTAGTTGTTTGTCCAGACCAAAAGTTGGAAAACAATCCATTAAGTGTTCACCAAAAGTACACACATTTTATGATGATAAAGACACATTTGACAGGAATATAAACAGTATTTCCAAGATCTGCTGGTCAAAATGGTCCAGACCACACATTTTCATGGAGATATGGTCATTATTTATCTAGGAAATTAAGCCCCAAACATGGCATGTTTTTCAGGACATGTCACTAGGGCAGACATTTTAGCCCTTTATCTTCTATTGTCATATCTAGCTATTGGATATTTACAGCCACTACATGAACATAGTGATATCAAGAAGCTGGCAATTAGTGGATAATTGATGATAGCTTTATTGTACAAAGTATATGCTGAAGAGAATGTTAACTCAGCAAATAGCTAGATGGTAATGCTGGCAAAACTGTTTGGCAATGTTGGTCACAAATCATAGAAAGTATGCATATGGGGCCTTACATGTCATTCGCCCAGACATGTGCCCAGAAAAAAGAATTCTTATAAGTATGCTTCTTTTACAATAGCAAGGACACATCTGACATAAATGATAATGTGATTTTCTTAATCTACAGGTCAAAATAGTCTGGACCTGAGATTTTCATGGAGGTATGAAGATTGTTTCTGTAGGAAATTAAGCCCTCAACATGGCTTGTAACTCAAATGTCATTCTCCCAGACACAATTTCGCCCAGACAATTTTGGTCATTTTGGGCACATTTTACCCCCCTGGAGCCCAAAATATGCATATGGGACCATCAAAACCCATATGTAACATGAAGATCTCATCCAGCCTGACACGTTGAGCCAAAGAAATAGAGGGGGAAACTAAAATTCGAAGAGTAGGGGCTGGAATACCTCCAAATTCGTCATATGCAAACCTTCTATGATTTTCGACCTGTTACTTTCCGAAAGTCCTGGCCTTTATGCAATATTAGATGGACCTTTAAACGTTTCCTTTGCTCTTCCAATGGCATGGAGTCCCAGCCATACATTTGGAATAACTATGCGTTGTTTTAAATATATAAATGTGACGCTCAAACACAGAGTTCTAACCGAGCTACAACAACAATGGTGTCAAAAAGCCAAGATTTTATACAATGTATACAACTCAACAATTTAACTGATTGCCGTTGGTACTTTAATTTTAATGCTAATTTTGTCAGCGTCGAGGATTTCAATCTTGACGTTGAATTTCTGAATGATTATAATAATTGGCATTTTCATGAGCCAACTTTAAAGTGAAATTTTTTAAACAAAATCAATTTCCAATCATCCAAGACAATATGTAGCTTGTGAATTGGAATTATTTCAAGACTCAGCTTATTATTACTGAGCTGATCTAGGCCATACAGTAGGGTCAATAGGTACTCATCAGGTCTGAGCAACTGGTGGAAAGAGAGGACGGCCTGTGTTGAAAAGTCCATACTCACTGCCGGGGATGCCCGCATCACCCCCCCAACTACCCCCTCCCCTCTTAGGCCTTAGGTTATAGCTGTCATGGGAGCATTTTTCACAGCTTTTGCCCTCAGCCAGTGTAGGGCAGCCTGCTAAAGTACTGAAGGGGGGAGGGATTTTGAAAAAAACACAAAGTTATATGAGCTATGATATGACAGTGGTTTCTCAGGAAATGCACTAGTAGTATATACATGCAAACTGAGCGCAATGCTTCAGCTACTAACTAGGTCATGACCTACTGGTAGACCGGAAGTGACCTAGTTTCAGCCAATCAGAGGGCTGGATTTGACAGGAAGTGATGTCATAAGGTCATGACCTAGTTTTTTCAGCCAATCAGAGAGCTGGATTCCATTTGACCTAGTGACCTGACCTAGTTGCATAAATTAAGAGAATTGCGCAATACCTAGGGTTGACCTACTTGCAAACCAGAAGTGACCTACTAACCTACTTGAAAAACGGATGTGACATCATGAAAACGTATGACCTACGTATGAAGGTGTATTGCGCAATGATTGTAAGAAATTACTCAATATCCATGACTCATGTTCTGATGAAATAATTCTATGGATTTACGCAATATATTATTCATACATTAAAATAAAACACAACTCATTCAATTCACATAACAGATTATATTTTTATTAGACACAAATTTACAGATGAAGACAGATTTTCCATTTCCGGGACGCGCACATATACAACAGAAACATTTGTTGTGTGTGACTTTACTTGCTTGATACCAGCTTTGACCAGTAAGACTAGTTTTCCATGTGTTGTGGAAACAATAACTGTTAAGTTTGGCTATGTTAGATATAGCAAGCTCAAACAAAGCCTGGGCCAGGAAGTAAGTTTGGCTGTTTTTGGGTCCAGGTAAAAGACCAGATAAAAATCCATCCTTAAAGTTTACCTCGAAAGAGAAATGATTTTTCACTCCAGGTATACTTAAGGCATGAAGTTCCAGTGAGACCTGTAGACATGTGAAACAAATAGCAGATACTTCCAGTTTACAGTTACACTGACAAAACACTCCTACTATGGGATTACATTCTAACTCTTGGAGAGTAACAGCAAACTTTCTTACACTTCCTAAAGTGTACCTTGTGTAGTGTCTTGGGCAGCCAGGTTCAGTGTGCAATTGATATACTCCTATACACCAATCATGCGATATCAAGTTAACTTTTTTAACTCGACAATAGTACATGCAGTTTCTGTAAGCGTCCCAAAAAGCTGAAGAGAAATATTTGTACATTTTAACACTAGTTATACAGTGGTCAACAGTGTCTGGTTCAGCTCCTCTAAAATAACCAATGTTTTCTGCAGGTATTATTTCCCAAAAGAAATTCTCTGAACATCCACATGCTATAGAACTTATATCATTGTCAGGTGTTATAGAAGAAGCATGACTATATGAAGCAACACTTTGTAAAACTGGACGCATGTAATAGTCATAAGGTGGAGTTTCTGTTGTTTGCTACACAAGCATAGGTTCTAAACTTTCCATGTTAAATGGTAGCTTAAATCTAACCAGATACTGAAAATATGGTGAACATGACGCAATGTGTAAAGAAATCTGGTACCACTTTCTTCAATTCCAAGTTAATTCCTTTAGCGTCGGATTTTTATTTTTTGTGGTGAACATGTATAGCGTTCACTTTTGTGAAAAGTTTTTTTGGATATTTTTGGGTGATACAGTTCACTTCTTTTACTTTTTTCAGTTTTTTTTCATGATACAGTACACATTTTTACCTTTTTGTTCATTTGAACAAATGTTTATTTGAACAAAAAACATTTTCCAGTTTAACACTGTTTTCTATGGGAAAAAATGTTTATTTGAACAAATGTTCATTTGAACAATAATTATTGTTCAAAAAAACATTTTCCAGTTTAACACTGTTTTCTATGGGGAAAAATGTTCATTTGAACAATTGTTTAAAAAAACATTTTTTAGTTTAACACTGTTTTCTATGGAGAAAAATGTTCATTTGAACAATTTGTTTAAAATTGTTCAAAAAAAACAACTTTTTCATTCAACAAAATGTACAACTGGAAGTGAAACTAGAAAAAGAAACCATTTTTTTATATAGAAAGGGGTAGGGTGCTTACACCGTCTTCACAGACTCGTCTCTTTATGTATTGATAGGTTAGATAGGTTAGCATTTAGTGGTAACGCTGAGGTTAACTACTTTACATCCTTTGTTGACTACCGTGACAACATTTTCACTGTCCAGTACTTCTTTGTACTTGTCAGTGGTTAGGGGGTTTTGTTTTTGAATTACACCTTTGCAACTCATTTTAATGGGCACATTAACTCCTGTTCCTATGTAACATTTGGAGTTCAAGGCAGTCATTTCATCACCTTCCCACTCCACTTTGAACAACCAGGGGGTTCTCTTGTGAGACAGCTCACCCAACACTTTGGTCTGAACGTAGGTTTCTCTGTGGTGAGTGTTGTCACATGATTCAGAGGGCAACCATTTGTGACGTTCTCTGAAGAAAGTTTCACGTTTCTCAGGAATAATGACATCTTCTATGTTCTCTTCACTTAAAGCAAAGTAAAAACTGTTAATGTCCATTTCACACATTTCAAAATCTTTCTCTTCTATGTACTCAAGGAGAAAGTCGTAGTAGAAGGCCAACATTTCAAGAGAGGAGTTCCCAACAAAATTCCCTCAGCGTGGTAGCTGCCTATCAGTTGGCGTTGTGGTTGCTTCAACTTACCTGCTGGTTCCAAGTAACGTTTCATATGTTCACCTATGTCATTTTTTCCAACTAGACAGTTTTTGAATGTAGGTGTCATTTTCCTGAATTTTTCTTTCAAAGATTCAGGTGTTTCTATGTCTACTTGGATAAGTCCAAAAGTTGTTCCTTTTGAAACCCCTCTCAGTATTTCATCCTGACTTTTCCTACCTTGGAACGATGGTCTTTTAATTTCCCATTCACTTTTTGTTTTTTACATGAGCTTTCAGTTTTTTCTTTCATCCACATACACTCATACTTTTCCTCTACTTCATAACCCAATGATTAAAGATATAGGGTAGTCAAGACCGTATTTTGTTTTTTTTCTTCTAACCATGCCTTTCCGTTGGATTCTTTCAAAACAGATTTAGTGAGGTGACACATGTGACCATGCCAGTATCACCCGTGAAACTGGTATACTTTTTTTTAAGCTGGATCATATCCATCCACTTTTATTTTTCTTGAACCTAATACAACCTCCCCGTAGCTTTGAAGCGCAACCATTCTGTTGCTGAGTAGCTAATCTGTTGACTGCAGACAGCTTGAAAATCGTTTTCTTTCCTGTGCACTACATAATAACCTGTGCAGTGTTCTTCGCCCATGCACTTGAGGAACAAGCTGTTAGCGTCTACCCCTACTATGTGCCTGCATACTTTGCTTTGTGGCCCGTATTTTTTTTGTCTTATTCTTGTTTCTCCACTTTTGTGATGTCTGTGAAATATAATAGAGGGACCCCCTACTAAGTTGCGTCTGAGCAAGGAGTGAACATCCTTTTCTTTCTCACCGAAAAGAATGTAAGGTGTGGCATTAGGTGCAGTGTTGTTGAAAAGAAACTTCAAGGTTAGACCTGGCAAAGTTAAACCATCTTTGAACATGTCTACCCCACGGTCTATAAAAAATTTTGTGTGCTCGTTTATGGCTAAAACAAAGGGTTTCGAGTCCTTGTTGTAATATATCAAGTAGTCCTTCATAGTTTTCATGTTGTTTTCTGCCCAGGCCTTCTTACATTCAAGGTAATCTTCTTTGCTTATTCCACCACCTGACAAAGAACTATAGAAGCAGTGGCGTGGAGGAAGAGCTTTGTTGTTCAGTTTTCTTACGTTGTCCATCCACGCGTAGGGAAAAAACCCTTTTCAGCTTTCCCTTTAAGAAAGGCTTTCAGGTAGTTTGCGTAGGAATAACCTGGTGCCAAATAGTTGAACATGTCAAGGAAAAGAAGATGGTCTGTGTACACTGCTATGTACTTGTTGCATTTTTTTATGGTTTTCATTTCTCTCTTGTCTGTGTCTATAAAAAAAGAATGAAATTCCTTTTTTATCAAATTAATGTCATACTTCCTAGAGTTGAAACCTAGGACAGGGACTCTTTCTATGTAGGTAAGATGTTTTTCCTTCACAACTGGGACAACTTTTTTTTCTTTTTTTTCTTTTTCGTTGGAAAAACTTTGCTAGCTTTATGTTCTAATTCCTTTTGTTTTTCTTCTAGAGACTTTAGTTGGTCTAAAACATCTCTAAAATTCTCTTTAACCTGTTCTCCTATTATCTGTCCCAAGTTGTTTATGTGCTCCAACACATTTTTTACCAAAGGATCGTCGTCCCTGTCGGAATTTCTCACAAAACACACTGGTTCTATATGTCCAGGAAAATCAGAAGCTACACTGGCAGAAAGGGGTATGTGTGTTTTTTCTATCACAGTGTTAGCATTTTCTGGGGATGGATTCTCAGGTTGGTAGCTTTCAAAGTCAAAAACAATTTTATAGGGGTATATTTGTTTTTAGGTGGACAAACTATTCCCAGTTCCTCTAAAACTTGAAAAACTGTTTTTGATGGATTGTAAGCTCCACCTTTGTACCTGAAGCTGACTTTGGTGCAATCTTTTTTCACCCCATTGTGTTGCTTTAAAAGGAAACTACTAGTGAAACTTTATGACACTTTTCACAGGGGTATATTTTACTGTACAGTCCCATGTTAGTTATTAAACTTACATGCTTCCTGTGTAAGTTCAAGTTCATGATTTTTTTGGATGAACACACATTTGACCTTATAATTTTAGGTCGCCCCTTTTTTTTACCAAAAGAGGGAAGGTAAAAAATTCTTATGTTCACTTCAAACACCTTTTCTAACCTGTCTAAATCTTTAATGTCAACACCCTCAAAAGTCTCCTTGTTCACCCCTGGATAGGTTTCAAGGAGAAGCTCTTGAGTTTTTTTCTAAAGATCCATACAGGAACAAAGACAGACATCTAAAGAAACACAATTTGTCCTTGTATCCCCTTTTGGTTTTAGGGTCTCTGTGAAAGTGCTGCATTCCTCTTTGACTTAAAGCTGGAGGAACAGTGTTCATTCTACCTAAAAGATATTCTCCTCCCGTAGCCCTTATGAGGGTAATGTTGGCATTCACGTTGCCTATAACACTCCATTTAGTGGAGGGTCTTTGAGTGTCTTCTTTAATGTTATTTTCAATTAAATCTAAACACTCTGCAAAGTCTTTGTCGTCTCTTATGAAAATGTAAGGGTCTCTATGAGCTTCACTGTCATAAAACAAAGACGAATTGTTGGCAGAAGCATGAAAGTACATAACTTTCTCTTCTTTTTCCTCCTTAGAGAAAGACAACAACCTTCCAAAAGAGACGTCCACTTTGTAAGCCATAACTTGATTTTGATGAATAGAGGTAAGAGCTTCTATGACCTGTTTTGCTCCCAAGTCTTTGTTAAAACTTGTCATTCTGACGTTGAAAATGGACTGAAGCTTACCAAGCACAGCCAAACCTGAAGCTATGGACTTGAAGTTGTCACGGTAACTGCTTTTATGCAAAGAATTTATTTCTATTTCTTTTGGAATTTCTATGCTGTTGGAAAAAAATTCTCTCTTACAAGAAACTGAGTTACATACAGTTTTACCACTGTTTTTCTACAGTGACCAAACGTGGAGGTCTAGGGGTGTTACACATTGGACAGTTGACGGTGTAAAGTTGTTTAACCTTTTTGGGAGGCATTTTTTTCTTTTTTTGGTGGTTTCTTTCATTAGTTTCACTTCATATTCAATATACAACTTGAAACTAAAACCTGTCCTGACTAAACATGGAGTACATTCAGGTCTAACTTAAGAACTGAAAACTATGCTGGGCTATGGCGACTAAACATGGAGAACATCTAAATCTAACTACGAATGAACATACATGATTATGTAAAAGTACTGAATAAGGAGCTGTTGACCAGACACTATACAAAGTTGACCACTTAACCAGAGTAGAAATCGGTCGTTTCGTCTAGGAAGGGACCAACTCGTGATTTTATGTCCTCCAGAATGAAGGGGGACACAGTGTTTCCACAGTGTGTGGCTGAGGGGGGCATCCTGTAGCTGGAAGACACCGAGGCGTTCATCTCCTCAACGTACCTGGCCGTTCCTATATGAGCTTTAGGAGTTCCCTTGTACGGGTTAACAAGGATCATAGCCCGTCCTCCACGGGGGTCGGTGCAGTCTTCGTTCAAGGACAACAGGAGATTCTCTACCTTCCTTTCTCCAAGGGCAGCTCGGCGGTGTAGCTCCTTGTACTTTCCAAGGATGCACTCTATCTGGTCCACTAAGTTCCTAAACTCACGTGTGTCTAGGTTCAAGCACCGCTCGTAAGGTTTGTCTAGGTACGTCCTCAAGCATACTCCCCTGATACTAGGTTCCCTGTATATTTCTATGCAGGCGTTCTTATCCCCTTCCGGATAAAAAACTTGGTCGGGGGCAGGTGACTTCTCTTGAAATCCCAATCGAGCAGGCCATTTCTTTGCCACCAGAGGTACTAACCTGAAGCCCACAAGCTTGCTGGAAGTACTGGGGGCAGCGCCCTCCCCAAACTTTTGCCTCTGTGACTTGTCTTTAGCAGATGAAATACCTGGGACGGAACCAATTGGCTCGGCATTGATTTCACCATGAAGAGCTGCAAGAGCGGCTTCCTGTTCTCCTGCATCAGGAACTTCAGTTGGAAGCCGAGCAGGAGTTTCAGGTGGTTTCTCAGCGGCGGCTGGAGAGGTGGGAGGAGGGGCGACGCCCGACGTCTTTTCCACTACCGGTTTAGGTATCGGGATAGAAAGTGGCACCAATTTTTTAGCAGCTATTCTCCTGACACTAAGTCCCGTCTTCATGTGACCAGGCATTATCGTCCTTTAGATGAAAGGGTTGCAGGGCTGAAAGGTGCAGGAGCAGGAGCAGGATGGTGAACAGCAGACAACCGTCAGAAAAGGATTGATGAAGACCGAGCAGCTCAAGCCTTCTTTATAGTAACTGTCCTGATACGATCCTGGGACGTTCCCTTATCGTTCAGATAACGTACAACCACGACCATGAGTCGTAGATAACCATGCTTCTCCATTCGTAGTATGTATTACGCACAGAGAGCGTTGTTTGGGTAAAAAAGTTATGAACTGAACTCAATTAAAAACCATGATATCGTTCAGTCAATGTTCAGTGTTCGGCGTGTAACACGAATCTGCCTGTAACCGTTTTGTGATTAACGCAGACCGTACGTCATTTTTCAAAACGAGCTTCTCTCAAGCAGACATGGCTCACTTTTGTTCTTTGCCTTTGTCCTTGACCGTTGGTCACAAAAGGCGTCAGGAGGTGTTTATATCAGACATTAGGAGGGGCGTAGAAGAAGGTAAGGTGTGGGCTGTGTGAAAGTTCTGTCCTGAAAATTTCAACAGGGATCTTTACATCCCTCCTAACTATAACAATGCTAGACAATGCTTCTTGCACAACCAAACCACTCCATTGGTTCCCAGTGGACCCTCTGTGAAGATGGGGAAAGTTTTTTTTCAGGTGTTCTTTTGGGACATGGTGCCATGGTACACTTAATGTCAAGGCATTCTATTTCGTCTGGAAGTTCAAAAAAATTCATCTCAGACAGACAAAAAAAACTTTTTTTTAAGGGATCAACCTTTTGGGGGAGGACCTGGTAATTTAGTTTTCATCGATTCTACTATGGTGAAGGCTTTAATTAAAGCCACTTTACTTCATCCAGACAAAATTACACACTCTGTAGGTTCAAAAATTTTCTATGAAAGAGGATTTAGGACAGAGATTGGACACAATTACCATGGGTGCTGTCATGTTGTGAGACTTATAACTGAAATCACTGCCTCCAATGAAAAAAGTCAGATCAAGGTGGTGACAGCCTACCCTGTATCTCATTTTTGGTCCACCTAATGAAACTGAAAAATAAACGATGATCCTCCGGGTAAGGCCCAAGGGCTAAACCCACCCTTCTACATATTTTCCCCTCTTTCACCATGCTCATCCACTCACCCTGACGTCTGTTTCGTCCTTGAGCAATAAATCATTTTAGAAAAGCGCGATAAGGAAAGACTGACAGGTTTCTTATAAAGGTTAAATGGGGACTAAACCATCATTTGATACAACAACCTTCGTCCTACCATGCCGCGTTACTCCCTGGAGCGTGTGTTAGAACAACGTCATCCCGACGACACTCCTAACTGACGTCAGGCAAAGAAAGGAAATTATATGTTGCACTTCAAGCTGTTTCAGGTATGTGTGTAAATACTTCAAAGAAACTATTCTTCACCGAAAAAAATTGAACTTAGTATTTTCTTCAGTTGAATCAAGTTTTAAATCCAAAGACAGAAAAACCTTGAGGAAAATGGTTTTGAGTCATAACTTGTCAAAATTTTCAGCAGTGGAAACCTTGGGTTATGCCCTGATGTATGGAAGAAAGGGAAAGGGTCCACTGAAAAACCCCTTTCATCTGGAAGCATTGAAAGTAGCAGAAGATCATCAAGCCAAACAAAATACCCGCCAACTTAACCATCTTCTTGATTTGTTCATGACAATTTTGGACCTTCTAGCTAAGAGCTTAGAAACCAAAACTTTGTTTTCATCCTGCCCTATATTTCACATCCCATCATCATCCCTGGATCGTTTCAGTGTGGAGGAGAGACAAAAAGGGTGGTCTTATCTGGCTATGTGGTGCACCAAGCTCACCTCCCTTACTCACTGTTTTCACCACAATCAGTTCGCTTTACACACAACATGATAACAAATCCAAACGAATGAAGAACGATGTAACAGGCAAACCTAAAGAGGGGAGTGTATGGTAGGGTAAAATAGGGTAGGGTAGAATAGGGTAGGGTAGGATAGGGTAAAATAGGGTAGGGGTAAGGGTAGGGTAGGGTAGGGATATGTTGGGGTGGGTATAAAAAACTACGGGGTGGGGGGGGGGTGGGGGCACCCCTCAAGTATGGGGGGTTGGGGGTTGTTGGCCCGGGCTGGCCGCCCAAATAACCCACCTAACCCACCCACCCACCTAGCCTACCCTACACTGCCCTACCCTATATAAGTATTCTGTATGCTTTTTAGCCTATCATAACCTACCTACCTACCTACATAAATTCCTGGATACCTTTTTGCTGCTATGGAGTTTCACCTTTCGGACGAGTTGTTATTCAAGATAAGTGAAAAAATATTGGAAAAAGACTACCCTCGATTAGGGGTTTATTTAGGACTCAGACTAAGTTTGATGGATTACATGGAAAAAACACCATCTCTTTGTTCTATGGGGAGAGAAATGCTCATATCATGGAACAGGAAGAATGTGCGTTGCAAGTGGATGGTTTTAAGACATGCATTAAGTGACATAGGTCGTTACGATCTCTCTGAATACTGTAGATGGTACATACAGTATTACAACATAGTGGATCATTGTGAAATACCTCCAGAATAGTGGAAAGTTGAAACTTTGTTGGTGAACCTGGCAGACAAGTTAAAAATGCTTGACTGGAGAAAATTGGGAACACAACTGGGTTTCAGCATGCACGAACTTGATGTGATAACCACCCCTGTTCCAGGGAAGAAAGGTGTAACAAATCCTGTTTTTGAAGTCCTGATGGTGTGGAAACATCGAGAGATATCTCATCCAAGCACTCTTATAGCCAGTTTGAACAACATGGGTCTTTTTGACATAGCACTTTACGTGGAAGGTTTAAGAGAGGTTTCTCCTGACTTAAAAGAGGACAAGGTGGCTCCTTTGGTCACTCTGGTTTAAGATTTCATCCAACATGGATCACAAGGAAGAGGAGGTTATTTTTGACCCACGTCTACAAAGCCCCTTCACTATGACAATAGCTGGACCTACTTCTCTTGGAAAAAGTCAACTTGTTTTCAAGTTGATAAAAGGTGTAGACGAGATGGTAACTCCAAAAATACATGACATATACTACTGCTACAGTCAATGGCAAGATGGATTCAATGAAATGGTGAAGTTGGGAGTTAAGTTCAACAAAGGTCTTCTTTCAGAAGACTTTTTGTTTTAGGAAAAAAGAGACGTGACTAAACATGGACTGATCATAATAGACGATCCCGAGTATGTTCCTACCATAATGAAGCTTTTCACTGTGGGGTCACACCATCGCAGTTTAAGTGTAATTTTTATTACACAAAACTTGTTTTTCAACAATCCTGCCTTCAGAACATTGAGCTTAAATGCACACTACCTAGTGGTTTTTAAGAACCCTAGAGACATGAGTCAAATAGGACACATCAGCAAACAGGCCTTTCCTGGACAAAAATCCTTTCTGACGGAGGTATATAACTCAGAAACCAAAGAGAAGCATTCATATATCCTATTGGACTTTAAGCAGAGCACACCTAACAAGCTGAGGGTAAGGAACAGCATAACAACTCCTTGGAATACCTTGGTTTTAATTCCTAAAGCTTCAGCTTCAAAAAGAAAACGTTAGGATGGTGACCAAAAAATCTACTACTGGAGGAAAATTGAAAGTTATAAGGAAGCATTACCACTTGTTGAAACACATATCCAAATGTTCCTCGGCAGAGTGTTCCCACATCATAAAAGGCTTGAGTGATGAGGTCATCAGGTTAATGAGTCAAATTTGTGTCAATGTCATGAACAAAAACCTGTTGCGTAACGAATCAGACGCAGTTAAACGTCCAACACCCTACAAGAAAGAACTGAAGGCAGTGACTAGGCACAAGGCTACCGTAAAGCAGAAGAGGAAAACCTTTGAGCAAAAGGGTGGATTTTTGGGAACTATATTGGGTCTAGCCTTACCGCTAATAACAAGTCTCATAGGAGCACGTCGATAAGATCATGTCTTATTCAAGGATGGCCCTCATAAGGGCGGATCTTGTTCCCCGAGAAAAAACCCTTCTCCTGTTACTACTACCTCTCCTGTTTCTACATCTCCGTCTCCTCCCCAGCCTGGACCTAGTGTTCAAGACCAGTACTACAGCACTCAACTTTTAAGGGAAGGTTTAACTCCTGATTCCTCCTAACCTTAAACTGAAGGACAAGTTAAGGCAGTACAATCAACTTATGATAAAGTCGGGAATATTAACTAAAAAAGCCAAGACCTTAGGACAATGCAGGGAAGGACCCTATCCTGGTCGAGCAGTAGGACAAGGACCTGCAGCAGCAGCAAGGGGTATAAATAACACTTTAGAAGACACCGACGGCGACGATGACGGCACTTTCACAGATGACAGAGATGTTCCCCAACTTCATGACGATTCAGACGGGAACAGCGTAGATGAAGTTTATGGGGGGGAAGTACCTGGACCTAATGCAAAAGACAACACAGTGGATATGGACGCCGACATCAAAGAAAGAATACCTGCTACTTACAGAATGAGTGCTAAAAAACTCTACAGAGAATTATTACGTCATGGAAGTGAGATATTGAATTGGAACAGAGACGGGGAAATATATGTCAACAGGGAGCGTGTTCCTGGAACCCACATAACAGATTTGTTAGCTTTTGCTGCCAGACCAAAGTCGTTGAGAAAGGACCAACCTAAAGGAAGCCAGGTCTTCATAAGAGCAGTTAAAAGGTTAAACCCCACCTTGAAATTTGTCAAAAACAAGTCCGCTTTTGTAGGACACTGTCCTTCTTTTGCTGCCAGTCCCTTGAAGAGGGCATCCCCTATAAAAAAGAGGAAAGTAAGTCAAAAAGGAACTGGACGTAAGTTGATATGGCGCACAAGGCTTTGAAGAAAGATGTCCTCAGGTTTTACACAGATCCTAAACAACCTGGAAGTTTCACCAGTGTTTCTAAACTTCAACGTCATCACTTCAAGAAAACAAAGAAAAAAAAAACATAGAACAAGCATTGGAAGATGTAGACGCATACACCAGACACAAACCTTACAAGAGAAGATTTCCTAGAAGAAAAACACAAACATGGGGCATAGACAAACAGTGGCAACTTGATCTTATAGACATGCGAGAATTTTCAAAGGAAAACAAAGGATACCAGTACATCCTAGCGGGAATAGATGTGTTTTCAAGGTATGGTTTTGGGCAACCTGTGAAAAGTAAGAGAGCTGATGACGTCACAGAGGCTTTCAAAAAAATGAGCAAAGAAAGAAAACCTCAACAAATTCAAACTGACAAGGGCAAAGAGTTTGTCAACAAAATTTTTAAGAAACACTGTGAAGATGAAAACATCAATTTTTTCACAGGTGAAAACGACAATGTGAAGTGTGCCTTAGCTGAAAGGTTCAACTCTACTATTCAAGGAAAAATGTGGAGATGTTTCTCTCATTTCAATAACTACAAATGGGTTAAGTTCCTGTCCTTAAGTTGAAGAAAAAAAATCAAGTGTGAATGCTTAAAACAAAGAAAACATTCAACAGAGGGTACGAACCTAACTGGACAGAGGAAATATACACAGTGGATGGTGTTTCACCCAAAGGGTACCACCTCAAAGATCTCCTTGGAGAAGAGATAAAAGGAAGCTTCTACGAACCTGAAGTTCAGAAGGTGCAAGCCCGTCACGGAAGATGCTACAACATAGAAAAAATAGTTAAATACAGAGGAAAAGGTAAGAAAAGAGAAGCCTTCATCAAGTGAAAGGGTTATGTAGACAAGTTCAACTCTTGGGAACCTGTTAAGAACATAGGCAAATGGCGTTTACCTTAACTCTACCTAGCAGCTCGTCTATGAATGTGTTTCATGACAACACTTTAACAAGTTACAACACTATTTTGGCAGAATACATTAACTCTCCTACTCAGTTAGAGTGTGCTCTTCAAGAAATAACCTGTCCTACCACGTGGTACAACGTCAAAGAAGAAGCCATTCTCTGGCAGAGGGCGAAAACGACGTGAAAAACAACCTCCGCACTGTGGTAGCTTTATTAAACAAACGCAAAAGAGAATTTTTCCTCTGGGAAGACCAGGAGCCCATAGTGTCTTCAGTAGATCTTCAAGCTCTACGTCGAATCTAACAGCCCAATCTGCTTTGAAAAGAGGAGTGAAAATAACAAAGAACCTATGTCATGTCGATCCTGTGGGACCTTCTGAAACCATTCCTCCTGCTGGTCCTGAAAGTGAAAGTTCACCACCTCCTGCTGCTGCGCCTGAGACGCCATCTAGAGGATCCACTTCTAACCAACCGTCACCAGAAGAGGGGGAGATGAAAGAAGAGGGGGAACGTGACACGGCAGGGAGAGAGAAGAGGGAAATATCGTCAGCTGTTGCTGAAGTGATGTCAATGGATGACAGGGGCAAAAGATCTGTTTCTTATTTTGAAGAAAATGCCGTCTTCACAGACTCTGCTCATGTTTCTCCTCTGTCTCCCAGTCAGTTACAGGCTGTGAAAATATCTACACGCTTCAAAGAAATAAGTAGATTCCTCTCTAAGCATTACTTCAAGGAAGGGAGCACCTACAAAATGTTTGCCTTAGAAGGTGTCAACCTGGAAAGCAACTTAGAGTTGATAGGATACTTGAACAGGACCATAAATAAACTACAGAGCATGTTGGTAAGAAAACTAAGAAACTACAGAAAGAACAACAAAGCCACAGTGTTTCACTACAACAGATACACTATGAAAAGTGTAATTTCCTTGCCTCCTGGTGTTGTCATGCAACTGCCAGAAAACTTAGGGAAACAATTAGGTTTTGATGGAAGTGTTTTCCTGAGTGGCAAGACGGAAAGCCCCTACGTAGTAGTCCTTCAGTACAAAAGTCGATGTGCTTTCGTGTACTCTGACATAGTCAAGCACAGTCTAGTGGGTGATTCTAAAGCACCCCTTTTGAGGCAAATCAACATAAATCGCTACAACGGTGACATGCAAACCATAAGTTTTCAAAACTTGATATATCTCCCAGTCACTAAAACCACCTTCAGACAGATAGGCATATACTTAAGAGACAAGACTGGGGAACCGATACCATTTGAAAGCGGATCAGTGTCAGTGGTACTTGCCTTCAGACCTCTTCAAGGATAGGGGTATATCACCATGCTTCACTACTATGGATCCCCTCCCTACCTGGCCCCTAGGGGTCAGTACGCTGAATACTACAGAAAATCACAGTTTGAGAACGGCGCTTTACCAGCATACGGAGGTAGGGGCAGATAAAGAGGACATGGACTGGGATCATTAATAGGTGGTTAACTTAGAGGAGCTTTTCCCCTCTTGAGTACTATAGGATGCTCAGCTGCCAAATCTGCAGGTAAAGCCTTGCTTTCTACAGGAGCTGGAGTGTTGTCAGATGTGGTAGCAGGAAAAGGTTTCAAGAAAAGTGTAGTTAGGAGAAGCAAAGCAACAGGTAAGCAGTTACTTAAAAGGGCTGCTTCTTCTGCTCAAGGATACATAAAAGGTACATCTGGACCTCCTCCAGCCAAATGACGAGCAACCGGCAAGTGTGGAGGACATAAGGGACAACGAGGCAGAGGTAGAGGTCAAGGCAGAGGAAACACCTTGTTCTAGTCATGAGTCTCATTCATCCCAAGGGTCAAGTATGTGCAGTAGGAGAACTAGACCTACACGCCTTACCTGTCACTCAAAAGGACATTTTAAAGTGTCAAGTAATAACCAAGACTACCAACAATGCCCTCACTCCACACACTGAAACATTTGACTTCACCTTCGAACCAAGCAACCTGTACACAGACCTCTCAGAAACTCAGATGTACATGGAACTGGAAGCCGTGGCGGCCGATGGAACAACTCACCTTGCCGTCGACATAGAAGCTGCTCCAGTCAACAACTACGCACACGCTCTCTTTGCATCCTGTCAGTTGCTCATAAATGGAGAGAAAGTCACCGGCAACAATGAAGACTATGGTCTCAAGGCCTACATTTTGGACACAATTTGTTGCAACAAAGAAGACAAAGAGACTCGATTGAAAGGATGTCGAAAGTACATGAAAGACACCTGTGGACACATGGAAGCCAGAGCGGACGCCAATGCAGGATGGACGGCATGGAGAGCAGAATTCAGTGCCCGCAACAAACATGCCTTAGTGATGAGACCGCACCTGGATTTGATCAAACAGTGCAAGGTGCTGCCTCCGAACTGTGAAATCAAGTTCATCTTCGAAAAGAATCAACCCAATTACTACATGATGCAAACAGCCGATCAAAACTACTGGATCAAAATCACCAAAGCTGAAATGTCACTTCTCCAAAAAAGTGTCGACGATGAGGTGATAAAAACTCACGTCAGCAGTGTGAGGAACCCACAATGGGGACCTTTTAAACTATCACATAGCCAGGTGTAAAGTCACTAAACACACTTTGGACGGTGGCTCACAAGACTACAGTTGGACTCAACCTGACACTACTCAAATCCCCACCAGGATAGTTTTGTGTATGATAAGGGAAACAGCAGCTGCTGGGACTAAGACAGAAAATCCTTTCAACTGCAGACATTTCAACGTGAAGGAAATTTGCGTGAGATATGACGATCAGAAGTTTGAGTTGAAGACTGACTTCCAAACAGGCAACTGCATCAGAGCCTACAGTCAAATGTTCATAGACAGTGGGTTGTCGGCTTTGGGGCAAGACTGTGGCATTACTTTGGAAGATTTCAAAGGTGGGTATTCCTTCTTTGTTTTCGACCTCACCCCAGACAGAGCACCTGAAGACAGTCGTATAAATCTCATCAAGCAAGGAAAGCTGGGCATTTTCCGTTTTTTTCAGGTTTGCCGCCCCGACTACTCATGCAATGTCTACTGTCTCGTGCTCCTTCTATGACAACAACATCCAACTGATGGCTGACTGTCTTCCTGTCACAGACTACCACATGAACTGAGAAGAATGAAAACTTCAGATATAACAGCTGCACTGGAAAACCATCCACACACAAGGCGTTTCTACCTGGGAACTTTTGCCAGTAATCAATGTCCTAAGAAACCAATCCCCTCTACGTGTTTCGTCAGTAACACAGATCCAAGTTCTAAACCTGGACAGCACTGGGTGGCGTTTTACGTTTCTCATCAAGGGAATGTGTTCTACTTTGATCCCTATGGCTTACCTCCATTAACTATATATCACCAGAGGTTCATGCAGAAGTCGTCAGATGGCCACGGGTCATTCAGCGGACAACAAGTACAAAACTTTTACGCTAAAACGTGTGGAGCCCACTACATTAACTTCCTTATACAGACATGTTGCACCAAGGACCCACACCACACTGTGAAAAGTTTTTCTCAGGTGCCCTTCAACTTAATGGACAAAATAGTAAGACCCTTGCTGAGGAAAAGAGAGAAGAAGAGGAGAAGGATTTCGAAATGAGTCCAGAAGAAGTAGCAGTGAAAAGAGACGTAAGCAACCTGTTGGTGAGAGAAAAGTTAAACGTGAATTGGACATGATAGACGGGCTTCAGAGCACGGCAGAAGTAATAGACAAAATTCTCATGATTAAGGGAGAGTTAATGGACAAAGTGGTAGCCCTGGAGGAGAATGACATAGGAAGAAGAGCCCTGAAGGATTTTGATGGAGAGAATGCGGGCCTTAGAGGATCGTAGTCAAAGTCCAACTCCAGCTAAGACCGGGTGCAGTTGGTACTGCAACAAAAATTCATTTTCCATATAATATCCATGTACTCTGCTTGCAAGCATATATCATTATAATGATTCATACCTAGCATGTACTCTGATTGGAAGAAACAATAAAAAATTGAATTAAAAAAGAACCGAGTTGTGTCCTTGTTGCATTTTAATCTGATATCAAAATGAGTCATAAGTATTGTGTAAATCCATAGAAATATTGTATCAGAACATGAGTCATGGCTATTGTGTAATTTCTTACAAGCATTGCGCAATACACCTTCATACGTAGGTCATACGTTTTGCAAGTAGGTTAATAGGTCAACCATAGGTATTGCGCAATTCTCTTAATTAATCCAACTAGGTCAGGTCACTAGGTCAAATGGAATCCAGCTCTCTGATTGGTCGAAAAAACCTGGTCATGACCTTATGACGTCACTTCCTGTCAAATCTAGCCTTCTGATTGGTTGAAACTAGGTCACTTCCGGTCTACCAGTAGGTCATGACCTAGTTAGTAGCTAATCCATTGCGCTCAGTTTGCATGTATATACTACTTGCACTTAATAATATGCTGCTGTGGGAGTTTACCAGAGTACTTTTTTTTGTTGGTGATTTAATCTTGCCATATCCTACCACTACCAGCAAGGGTCCATGGGAGACATGGTGGAAAGGGGGTTGTATGAGTTTTGGTAGAAACAAACTCAATGTATCTCTGTTATTCGAGATAGGGTACCTTACATCTTGCAGATTTATTCGAGATAGGGTACCTTACATCTTGCAGATTTGATTAGATGAGCTTTGTATCTAGCATTTTATATAAACAATATATTTCTAAAACTTAACATAAAAATCACATTTAAGTTATAGTTTTCCTGGGGTTTTGTAATGGTGAGATATGAGGATGCTGTCATATCCCAGTACACAGCGTGTCCTGAGTCTTGAGGACCGCATCCTGAGTCTTGAGGATGCCATGTCCTATGAGGCTAGTGTTGATGGGACCTGCTCATAATACATTTGAGTTTGGAAAATTTCCAAAGACAACACTCATGGGCCGTAGAATGTTGTAATTTTGAATAGATATCTACTGAAAATTGTTTTACGGGACTAATGTTCTCTTCCTGATAATTAAATACTCTCACTGTTTCCTGAGTCTGAATTTTGACTAGATTCACCAGTTTATGATGCAAATGGGCAAGTTTGGCAAGCAAGATATCCATCTCAATTCTATAATGTTTATCATCATGAATTGTATCATCTAAAATTCCTAATTCTTCCCTCAATTTGTGCATGTCATTCTCTGTGCTTATACCAAACAGAGCTTTCAAGATTTGTGGACAGATTAAATATAAAATGTAAAATTGATGATACGAGCTTAAAAATGAGGTATAACACTTGTAGATAGCCCTTCGAGTCAAGGAGATATTGCATCACAAAAATGGAATGACATGACTCTATCAAAACAGCCAAAAAACTCTATCATTCATTGTTTTAATTAAATCAGGCATCTAATTAGCATAATGATTTAAATAATCAATGAAAAAATGGCAATTCCTTTCCAAACATTTGGGCATAGCTTTGGATCTAGAAATGGTATCTTTATGCTTTTTTTAGCGTATGAATCTCTATGAATCATTCTATCAGTTGACAATATTTCTTTTTTCTATTTTGAATATAACTTTTGTTGCCATGGCAACACAATTTTCTGAAAACCATTATTTATGTCTTGTTTTGAATTCAAAACATTCCATTTACATTCCAAATACACAGGAAGTTTCAGGAAATAGAATGTTTTTGGGAAAACCATCTTTTTTCTGTTTAAAAAAGGACATAAAAGCTATATTTGATCTATCTTTCACATGTATAGCCTTTGTAGCCTCCCATGTGGCCAAATCCAGTACTAAAAATCCCGCAGGGAAGGCCCTTTCCCCTCATCTGCCCACATTTTACCCGCGATTAATAGTAATGCACGTTGTGTCTCTTGTAGATGAATTTTGATTTAAAGATGGATATCACAGTGCCAATCTTGCCGTAAATCTAGGCAGTCACTGAAAGATGCATTCGAGCTCTCAGTACACATTTACTTTGGTGAGTCCAAAGTAACAGTCTTAGTCAAGTTGAAACCAAAGGCTTAAATAGATGATAAGGTTCAAATAAGACACTATAATTGTGTCTCAGAATTGGGATATGGACTGTGTCGCCCGCCCATGCAAGTGTAGGGGCCAGCTCTGGCTGTAAGTCCATGGCGGTAGGCCATCTGCCCCGTTCCGGTTGCACCAGCCCTCAGGGGCTGGTCAGCCGGTATATGCTGCCCCCCTTGTGTATTATACCGATCCAGATGTAGGTGGAAGGTAGAGAATGTCAGACGGGGAAGTAGCTCAGCGGTAGAGCTTCCGCCTGCAGGTTGGAGGGTCCCGGGTTCGATTCCCGGTTTCTCCAAGACGTTTTCCGCTGACCTCTACACTGGTGGAGAAACCGAGTTGGTCCTGACCCGTGTGAGGGGGGACTACGAGAACTCGGTACCTGGGCTGGTATGACACGAATGACGATTCAATTTGCTAGTACTGGGGAGACTTGGAAACAGGTGGGCGGTATGGGACTCAGTACTAGTCCAGGGTATCTGGTACCTATAGGGTACTGAACCCTATATTGAATCTGGTAGGGAGGAGTGTAGGGGCCAGCTCTGCCGTAAGGCCAGCAGCCCCGTTTCTGGAGATCCCAGCCCCCAGGGGCTGGCATCCGGTGGTAGCTCCCCCCTACGTGTGTGTCATATCAATCCAGGTGTAGGTGCCTGGAACGGTATAATACAGATACGCTTCGACCCTGGCAGTACTGTGTACTGGTAGGTCAACTGGGAAGTCAGGAGTGCCTCACACTGCTTGATAAAGCCCAATGGATCTGGTTGGGAGGAATGCTTGGTGCTGGTTGGCCATGGTTGAAGCTGGTTGGGAGGAGTGTAGGGGCCAGCTCTGGCTGTAAGTCCATGGCGGTAGGCCATCTGCCCCGTTCCGGTTGCACCAGCCCTCAGGGGCTGGTCAGCCGGTATAAGCTGCCCCCCCTTGTGTATTATACCGATCCAGATGTAGGTGGAAGGTAGAGAATGTCAGACGGGGAAGTAGCTCAGCGGTAGAGCTTCCGCCTGCAGGTTGGAGGGTCCCGGGTTCGATTCCCGGTTTCTCCAAGACGTTTTCTGCCGACCTCTACACAAGCATAAGGATATAAAGGATTTGCCAACCAAATGCCAACATTGGCCCAACTTTGGCAGGACATCAGCAAATGGTGGGCTTATGTTGGCATTTAGTTGGCACCGTCAGGCCTACGTAGGCAGGATGGTCAGCCTATGTCAAGCCAATGGTTGGGCCAATGTCGGCCTAATGTTATGCCAATGCTACCTGGGTAAGTGTGACTGTAGGAAATGAAGCGCCTTACCAGAATGCAACCAAGTAGCTGACAGAATACTAAATCACAGACTGACAGGGCTAACCAGTCACATAGAACAACACCCAAGTTTTCTCTATCTAGTTTAATTACTGAAATATATATCATCATTAAGGTGGCGTCATGATGAGAAAAGTTGATCTTATGAGTTCACTTCAAATTGCAATATCTCAGCACTCCCTTTATCAATTGCACTAATATAAAGTGCATATCGTAGTAAATATCTAATTTTATTGGAATTATGGCAGATAATGAATTTTAAGAGACATTCTTTTTTGGTTACCATGGCAACCAAAACAATACAAAATCTGCATTTTTTTATATCTTTTGCCATGGTAACCAGCCAAAATAGCCAATAAAGAATCAAAATACACTAAAATTCCAATGCCATTTTGTTGACATTTTTCATGATTTTTAGCCTAAATATTGATTAAATCTAGGGAAAACTTTTAGGTTAATTTAAGATTTTGTCTCAGGTTTGTAAAACTGCCATGATAAGAGTATAAGAGATAGAGACTAACTCAAGCTAAGTCTAGCAAAAAAGTCGAAGAGTTTCAATGGATTTTGTGGAAGTTGTAGTGTACTCAAAATCAGTCAAAAATTGGTCAAAACTATGCATTAATGCGAAGTTAGTAAAGGAAGAGTTAAGGCGATAAATACACAACACCTGTGTCTCTAACACCTGCAAGGACTGCGACAATCACACCTGTGTCGGCGTCACCTCTCAGTGTGCACACGAAGTCGGCGTTTGGTTTATCAGTCACTGATTGATACATCAACGCACTAAACACTACAAAGCATTATATTGACTCATTGTATCAACACTTTACACATAAAACACACATAGCATGTGTTTCAAGTGGGCCATAAAACATCTGGCTTTTCGTGAATGACTGAACTGTTGGTTAATTGAAATGAATCTAGATTCTAATCTCAGTATCTACCTTTCAAGTTTACTCTCTTTAATCTTTCTACATGCACTGATTGCTTAATGGTTATACCATCAGAGAGTCTTCTGATCAATACTGTAAAGGGTGATGGCAGCTCATACAATCATATATGGTCCAGCATAAAGGTTGTAATTTCTCACTAGTGCCTTTCACCTGTCTAGATTTATTTTTTACATAGACTAACTGACCATATTCAAAATCATGGAATTTCTTTATCCCATCTAGACTTGATTTTCTTTTGTCATCTTGGGTCTTGATGATCTTTAATAAATGATTCTGAACAGGCGCTAGATCAGCATCAGTATCGGCGATTGACTTTACTGATGGACGCATTTTGCCCATAGATCAATAAATATAGACTATAGACTGTGTCCATCATGATGTGAGCAAATGGCGCTGGTGATTTTTCATGCAACGTCATAGGCAACGTCAATGGTTTTTTATTATATTTGGATGACAGACATTTGTGGCATGTATTGACATGATTGAATATGTTGAGATTCATTGTAGGCCAGTAATACGTGGGCTTAATTACACTTGTCAATTTTGTGATACCGACATGAGCACCTAGCAGTGTATCATGTACAAGTTATGTAATAGGGTCAGCGTCCACTTCAAAGGGACAACTAACTGAGGCTCAATTGTTTGGTGTTTACTCAGCTTACCTGAATACCTGTACAGAACTTTCTTATTAATGAAATAATGATCATGAGTGAATAAAATGCCCCTAGCAATTCTGTTACTAGGTGGCAACTGACCTTTTGTTAGGCAATTGAGTACACTGGAACAGAATGGGTCACGTTTCTGATCATTAATCAAATCTTCTGTCGAGAATGGGTTTTTATAATCAGCCAATACATTCTTATATAAGGCATCATTAAATTGTTGTGGGCTCTGTCTTATAGCCAATGCTTGTTTTGATTTAGCTTTTGTACTAGTTACAATTGGCCTCTTCAAGATTTTAGAAGTCTGTGATTTCTTTGTTGGCAATTTACCAACCAGTAATTGTGAAAATGGCGTCACTGGATCATCAAATGAATAGGTATCGTCGTATTAAGGAAAATCAGCGACTTCAAGCCCTTGCTCCCTTTCTTTTCTAGCCTGAGCTCTAGTCAACGAATTTACAGTGGCCACTTTCTTTAAAATTGGTTCTGGCTTTTAAATTCTAATTGGATAATTTTCCAGATAGTCATCTTGATTGAATGCACTGAATTGAATCTAGACTGCTTAAATGGTTTTAAATCACTGGTCTCCACAATATCATCATATGGAATTCTAGACAATATATCTGGTATACATTTACCATTGAGAGCTACAAGAGCCACATGATCAGTCAAAATTGTGAATTTTCATCCAATGACATAATGTTCAAACTTCATTAATGCCAATTTAATTCCCAACAATTCTTGGTCTGTAACACTATAGTTTCTCTCTGCTGTAGACAATTTTCACAGTCCAGTTGCGAAATACATGCGGCAACAGCTACTTCACACCCGCCTGTCGCCATAGTAAATGGCTTAGAAAAATTTGGATATTTCAATACAATGTAATTAGCAATAGATTTCTTGATCTTATCAAATGCCTGTGAATGTTTACTCATCCAATTGAATTTAATTTCTTTCTTCGTTAAGCCATATGATGGCTGCATAATCATCGCAAAATTTGGAATAAATGCTTGATAATAAGACGCTAAACCATTGAAACATTTCACTTGTTTTGTTGTTTTAGGGAATGGGAAATCCCTAATCAGTTTGACTTTATTGGGATTAGAATGAACACCATTTTTTAAAACCAAAACTACATTTAGGTTTCTTAAACTTGAGATTTGCATGTCTGAAAGCTTTAAATAGGCCATTCAAATCGCTCAAATGATCATCCCATGTTGGTGATGCCACTAAGATATCATCAACATAATATGGCAAACACGTTGGTAAGTGTCTCACAACGCCCACTCTAACATTATGGAACGCCTTGGGAGAAGTAGATAACCCTATTGGCATAATTCTATATCTCCAAGTTTTGCCTGGAATGGCAAACGGCGTGAGGTTTCTATCTCTCTCACATAAAGGTATTTGGAAAAACCCTGAATAAGCATCAAATATGGAGAAATGTTTTGCTCCTAACGTTCCAACTGTATTGAGTGTATCATCAATTCTTGGGAAATTATATGCTTGATTTTTAATGTGACAATTCAAATGTCTAAAATCGACAACTATCCTAAATGATCTTTTCCCATTGACTGCCTTTCCTTTTTCTACCAGAAATGCAGGACTATACACTCAGTATGACCTTTACAACGTTCAATTATACCGGCTTCCTCTTGCCCCTTTAGAAGCTTCTACATGATCTCTCTTCTACCAGGTGAGGTTCCACAAGCCATAATATTTATGGGGGTATAATCACATTTTAAATCAATTCAGTGAGTATATTCAGTGGTTACGCCCATCTCACTATCAGATGTGATGAAGGTGTAGGCATGTTTATCTAACAATTGCCGCAACTCTGTTATTTGGACCTTAGTCAGATTTTCCTCATCCAATTTATTATCAAAATCAAATAAAATCTTCCTCCATCTGAAGTGAGTACAAACCAATTAAAGATCCCTTCTTAATTTGATGGCTTCTAACTGATGAATACTACAATAGGAATTTCATTTGTAGATTTAACTGGTTTCACAAAATGGAACCTTTGTGTCTCTATGCATATTTTCGGTCATACCAACCGTCCTATGCAATGATAAATGTGATAACACAATAGCTGAGAAATATGATTCACAACCTGGTGGTATTGTAATGTTATCCTTAGCTCTAATAGTGAGAACATCATGTTCCAGATTCTTAAAGCTAATGGTAGCCTTATTGCAACATAGAAAATCAACACCTAAAACATAGAACAAATGCATGACATTAACTATGTTAATTCCAAGTGCAATCTTGATTTGTAATCGTGCCACCTGTGACGCTGCAACGGCCAAAAAGACTCATGGCAAGGCGCAGACTTTATGTGCATTTTTTTTTTGAACAGATTTAACTTTATTGATTCCAAAGGTACATATTACAATGTATGGTGTTTGTTCTCAGTTCACAAATTAAATATCAAGATATCAATGAATCAATAAAGCTCTGGGTGAGGTCTTATCGAAGGATATTGTTATGACCCCCACCAGTAAGAAATTGACATGAGTTTCAGCTTAGACATTAGATATAGTTATGTACATGGTAATAGCGGTTGAGAATTATGAGACTGTTTACATTTAGTTTTTACAATCTTTAAATTATTATGACTTTTTTGTGTTGAGAAAAGGTAAGTGTCATTAAGCGCCTAAAGATAATTAATACATATATCAAAGTAGTTTACTATGTGACAGTGGACATCATGTCCTGCTTCACTTTGTCTTTGAATTCTGAAATAGTTTTCTTATTACGATATTCAGCTGGTAGTCCATTCCACGCCTTAGCACAAACAACTTCTGGACTTTTTTCATAGGCAACAGCGTTAATAAGAGAATATTCTAAAATAGGAGCTGTACATAGTCTAGTAATTCTAATAGGGTTTTTTACATTTAAACCATTCTTTACCATATGGAAAGCATGTATTTTTTTATGATAATCTCTTCTGATGTTAAGTTTAGGAACCTTAGCCAATTTGTGTATGAGATCAGTTGGGGTTAAAATATTTCTATTAAAACATGTTTTCAAGCATCTATTTTGTAATCTTTGCAGTTCTTCTAGAAGGGTATGATTTGCTAATCCATAAAAAATATCGGCATAGTCAATAATAGGAAGAACGTAGGTTTTATACACTTTCAACATAACCTTATTTGACAACATTTTGCGCAACTTATACAATAAGAATGATTTAAACCGAATATTTTTTAACAATAATTTTACATGGCTGTTAAAAGACATTTCTTGGTCCAGAATTACTCCAAGATATTTATAAGAAATAACTTGTTTAAGTTCTGTGCCATTCAATACAATATTAGTTAGTGGTAATTTCTTCAAAGTAGGAGATGCAGCAAACACCATGACCTTGGTTTTGGTCTCATTTAACGTGAGTCTATTTGTACTCGCCCAATTATAAAAATACAGTAAAGCTGTCTTTAGCCTGTTTTGAACGATATCAAAGTTGGTTCCAGATACATATAGAACACTATCATCTGCATATAACATGGTTTTGTGATCATTATCAGTGCCAATACAGTCATTAATATACAAGAGAAAAAATAAGGGGCCCAAAATGGATCCTTGAGGGACTCCACAGGTAAGAGGTAAAAGGGATGATTTAACATTATTTGCTACGGTACATTGTTTTCGGTTAGATAGATAGTTTTTAATCAATTCTAGATTTTTTGTACGAATTCCATAATATTCTAATTTTTTCAGCAATATTTCAAAATTAACAGAATCAAAAGCTTTTTTAATGTCTATAAATGCTGCCATG
This sequence comes from Acholoe squamosa, assembly GCA_949317995.1. NCBI lineage: Eukaryota > Metazoa > Annelida > Polychaeta > Phyllodocida > Polynoidae > Acholoe > Acholoe squamosa. The sequence goes on along the minus strand of OX439044.1, from coordinate 42,147,255 downwards.
GTGAATTTACCAACATTTCTATTTTTTAAGACGTTATTAACAAATTGACTAATACTATCTGAAGTCGATTTACCTTTTTGATAGCCACCTTGCTGTTTAGTAAGAATATTATGGTTTTCTATATGTGAGCTGATAGATGTATGTATCAATCGCTCTAAAACTTTGCCAGGTACTGGTAATACACTTATGGGTCTAAAGTTTGACACGTTAGAAGAGTCACCTCCCTTTGGTAGGGGAGTAACAATAGCAATTTTCCAAGTGTCAGGTATACTGCTAGAATTTAGACACATATTTATAATTCTAATGAATCTATGAGACATTTGAAGAACTGCATGTTTAAATATATAGGTGGGTATATAATTCAACGATGATGATTTTGACACATCAATATCTCGTAAGACTTTCAATATCTCTTCATCTGTTACCACAATGTCAGGCATATCGCTGTTACACCTATCACCATAAAATTCCCACTCTCGTACATGATGAGAGGCTAATTTTGGCCCAATATTTACAAAAAATTCATTGATATGATGGGCAGTTGAGAAAGGTCAATCGTATGGGCCTATGCTTACCCTCCATATTGGCTGTATTTTGGTTCAGTTTTCTTCGTTGAGGACCTTCCCTACGGACCGCTGCCACCATATCAACACCCCAGTCAACATTGGTATCGCTGAATAATTGTTTCATATCGGCATACAGGTCTTCATTTACCTTTTCTTCGTATCCTTCGATTATTACAACCTTCTGTGCGTCAATTTTATCCAGTTTTTCTATCACACATTGTAATGAATTTTATCAATTAACGCCTGATAGAATTTGTGAGAAATAACACTGATTGATGCACCCTTATCAACTAATGCAGGTATCTTATAACCACAAACATTTACATTTAACACACCATTTTCTATCACACATTGTAATGAATTAGCCCCATTGTTTAAATTCTTAGACTTATGCTTATCATGCTTATCATGTTTCTTGGACTTATACTTCTTTTTAGAGAAATTTCTATTGTATCTGCCATCTTTATTAGATGATGCAGACGAGTCTCTGCCACCAGATGGCGATCTAGAAGCACTACTATTACGGCTGTCTCTAGAGCTACTTCTATGGCTATTACTAGAAGCTAATTTTCCCTCCTTGTGCTTATCATTCTTGTGATGAGACTTCTTATGATTAGAACGTCCCCTCTCCTCAAAATATACTCTGTTTTTCATGCTGTGTTGTATAGCATTTAAGGTCGACGTGTTGATATTGACCTGATTCGACAAACCTGGTTTTACTTCAACAACACCACAATTAATCCAAATTTCCTCTATCACCGCCATCTCAACTGCAGTCATGATGGAAGTAGGATATTCTGCTAACACAACATCACCGATTTCATCCTTGAGAATTGTGATGAAGAGCTCAAGTTTATATTCCTCATCCACTTTCAATTTACTTAACAAACATTGCATATCAGATGCATATTTCTGGACTGTCTCTCCAGGTTGCTGTTTCCTATTAGTAGCACCCTTCTTAAGTTCATCCTTAGATATCTTCTTAAATCTGGCTGTAAATTTCTCCCTCAATTGGACAAAATCAGTATTCACCATGTACACAGATTTATAGGCCTCATAGAAAGATGATGCATCTCCCTTTGGAAAATGTGACAAACCCTTGAACCAATACTTAGGATCCTCATGAATGTCCTTGGCATAGGATTGATACTCATCAATAAATTCATTTGCTGATCTCAAAATTGTGGGCTTCCCAAAAGACATGGGCTTATCATTAGGAGACCTAATGGCATCTCTGTGTTTAGAGTATTGCAACTTGTTGTGTTTCTTCTCTAAATGATGTATCGTGTCATTATAGTCTAGAGAGTGATTCTCCATAATCCTACTTATACAATCTATCTGCATTTGTAAATCAATTAATCTGCTGGGAAATGGGTTAGGCGCTAAAGTCTGTTGTTCAGGTTCGATTTTAATAGTAGGATCCTTAAATTTAGTGTTCAATTTTGCAATTGTATTGTCTTGCAAAGGTTGAACATGTCTAGTGAAACCCTCAGTTGTTGCAGCAGATTTCTCCTGCAATTCACGTATAATTTCCACAGCTTCCCCTAAAGTTTTAGGATTGTTGTGTCCCATGTTTGGTAATTGAGTCACTGACTGACCTGATAGAGTCAATACTAGTATTCAGATTAGAAGCATGCACCCCAACCACATTAGTAGTGTCAGTATCCTCAGCACCAAAGTCAATTTTAGAGGAACGGGTAACGTTAGTTTGTAGGAAAGACCAATAAACTTCTTAGAATCACATAACTACTGATGATATGCATCTGTGTCATCGTGCACTCTAGCTGTTGCTGCCCTGGCTGCTGGTCATGAGTCGCGCTACGGCAATGAGGTGAGAAATCTAATTTTCTCTACACCCTACAATACCTTCGTGGAAAGTCTTCCTTCTAAGGACCTCAGGTTCCTTTGAAACTCAGGATTCTGTGCAGCTCGCCCATCCTTACGTCCTTGTCATCTGCCTGTCATCTAGGTGCGCCTCTATCAGGAACAAAGCACTCTGCCTGTTGCACACAACACTGCACTGAGCACTATCACCAACCAATTTTGCCAAAAATTCGCTTGGTCCATGAGAAAGAATCAAAAATAGTTTGTTCTCCACCACATGTCATATCTAGCTATGGGGAATTCACAGCCACTACATGAACATAGTGATATCAAGAAGCTGGCAATTAGTGGATAATTAATGATAGCTTTATTGTAGAAAGCACATGCTGAAGAGCTGTTAACTCAGCGAATAGCTAGATGGTAATGCTGGCAGGTGTACTAGCACCTGGCTGTATATACATAATGACCATCAGGTGTACCACCCCTAGTGGCAGGGTGTGGTACTACTGCATACATTATAGGCGAGTATAGCATAGTGAGTGATAATCGATGTCGTATGAATGGTATAATGTACAATGTAATTATATAATAAAAGCAGTCGAGTTCTCTACTTATCACACTAGCATGCCAAACTATGAGCAATATCCAAAAGTTCTATACCCTGGGGTCTAAGGTATGTATGTCAATGGGCTAAATTAATAACATAGTTGTTATAGTGAGATATATTTATTTTACACAGGATGTGCAGTAAGGTTCCTTATGTGTCTGGATGAGAAATATAAACAAAATCGTGATATATGTTCATTAGAAGTATACATGATTTAAAATGACAAAGATACATTTGACATCAATGAAAACATAATTTCCGTGATCTAAATATCAAAATGATCTAGACCTGTAAAGTTCTTTGAGATATGACAATTATTTATATAGAAAATTATACCCCAAACATGGCATGTTATTTAATTGTCACTCGCCAGGACATGTCACTAGGGCAGACATTTTAGCCCTTTATCTCCTACCATGCCAAATTATGAGCAATAACCAAAGGTCCTATACACTGGGGGCTTAGGTATGTCAAGGGGCTAAATGACTAACATAGTTAGAATAATTAAATATATTAATCTTGAAAGGAGGAGAAGATATGTGTTCAGGGTGTCAGGATGAGCAAAAGGGGAGGATTTCCACCAAAACCACTTCTATCCCTCTCAGGAAAAAGTTTACAATGGAATTCATCTCTTTTTTTCGACATACATTGTGTACCATCTATATCTAACTACTAGAAGCATTCTTGGACCAGTTTGCCACACAGTTTGTTCAGAGGGGGGCTGGTACAGCAGAAAAATCGCCAGGACATTTGACTTTACAAAAAGTAAATTTTTCCCAGAAAACACTAAAAATGCTCACAGGAAGTCAATTTTTAGACCTAATTCATTGTCCAACCACCGATAATAAGAAACGACAATGGAGCAACACATATCTTGTGTGAACATTTAAAAATTTTGAAAAAATGACGTCTCTTTGGAATTGTTTACGAAATTTGGGTCAATTTTGGCCTATTTTGAGGCCCCTGGAGGCTAAAAAAAATGATTTCCCACTATATAAACCATATGTGACACAAAGAACTCATCAACACTGATGATATGAAAAAAAGGAAAAAAATCAAAACTCTAAGGATACAGGCCAGCGGAATTCCAAAAAAGCCAGAAGTACACTTTCTATGAAAATCGACCACCACTCAACGTGGAGCAATGGACAGCGTATCTATTGCCACAACAGTTAGGGTTCGGTTCTGTATAGGATCAGAAAGGTCTTGCAAAGTATGGTGAGATCGATTTGAAAAGTCTGTCATGAAGTTCCCAAAAAATTAACTTGACCTGGAAAAAGTACACCCAATTAACATTACTTTTAATTACTACCACTGTACATAAGGTGCACATGTGCATGCATTAATAACTGAGTAATCAATGGATATTAGTGGACGAATGAGTTGTAGCCATAATAAGTACAGTAAACAACAGACCTAATAATGTGGAATTTTATTAATTTTTAGTTAATAAAGTACAATGGAGAATATATAACAAATGAAATAAGGTACAAGTTTGTACCGGTATAATAAATGAAATGTTTATATATGAGATACAACCTTGTACCCAGTGAAGTAGTGATAATAATATAACACACAATGTGTGAAATGGTACAACATAGTACCAACAGGAACAAGTCAATGTTTCAAGGACTATATAGCCAATAGTTCAATGTGTTGAACACCAAAATTTAAGGGTTTGGTGGGTGGGGAAGTTTATATTCGCATTCAATCTTATGAACAGCATGGGTGTAGTTGGTGTGATATGAAACCCGTTACACCAAGTGTGAGTAGTTCAGAGTCAGTCCACAGTGTGGAGTGGTGGTGAGTAATGATAGTGAATAAGTAGTATATAAAGAACCCCCTAGGGAGAGTAATTAATTCTGCAGTCCATACTGATTAAGGTCAATTTAACAATTACTCCCAATGAGTACAGTGAACAACAGACTTAATAACGTGGAGTTTTTTTAACTTTTAGTTAATGAAGTACAATTGAGAATATATAACAAATGAAATAAGGTACAAGTTTGTACCGGTATAATAAATGAAATGTTTATATATGAGATACAACCTTGTACCCAGTGAAGTGGTGATTATAATATAAACCACCATGTGTGAAATGGTACAACCTAGTACCAACAGGAACAAGTCAATGTTTCAAGGTGCAAATAAGTTGTGTAATGAAGTGGCAACTGATAGGGAAGATTGAGTTGGTCTGTATGGCTTCATGCCAGACCTTGATGTCCAAGTTCCATGTGATGCTACAGCATCTTGATCACTGCTAGTGAGTTGACCAGCTTGTGATCCTTCGCGTCTTCATGAATGTCCAGAATATTCAAATGCATATGGGCACCTGATATCAAAAAGCGCAGCTCTGATGACTGATGTGAACTGAAGTGGTGTAAGTGGTGCACCCTAAGGGTGAATAAATGCTGGGACAAATGGAGAGGCTGGAACAGCCTTGACATAGTTCTCCCAAGCTCGAGTAGGGCAAGCTGGAGAGTTGTAGATTTTTGGTAAGGAGAGTACTGTGAGTTGGTGATGAGGTCCAATAGTCTTAGAAGATCTTATAATGATTTGAAGACCTAGATCTGTGAGTATAATATCCCGTGGCAGGAGTGTATGTGGGCCTGAACACAATGAAGCCAAGGGAGTCAATAGATTTGAAACCCTCAGGAATGCAAAGTATCCAATGAGGAGTGATGACTTAATGTGTAATGTATTTGGAATAGAATCCAAATATGCAGATACTGATAGTAGATCCCTAGGGAGGAGTGGTGGAGCCGGAACAGTTTCATGTGGTGTTAATTTAATAGCACCTTTAGCAACTCCAAGAGATTGATATGATAGCGAATGTGATGGGTCACTGCCATGGGTGAGGATCCATATTTTTGCTCCCGACATATAATTCCTCCTTGATAACGGTGCTGTCAGAGAATTTGCCAGATACTGGTATAAGGCATCAGCCTGAGGAGAGGGATGTAGAATGTCAATATTATAAGCCACAGCAAATGTGAGATAATTTATATAAGTAGCCTGGCGTAGTTTATTTTGTGCTGTAGCTTCAGATACTGATGCTTGGTAGGAGACGATAGCTTGCTGTCCAAGTGGTATAGCTACAATAAAATGAGATCAGATCAAACATTGGGTGAGGCACAGCAGGTTGTAGTTTAGTGAGGTTACGGATTGCTATTTCTTTGAGAGCATATACGGGTTTGGCCAGATCATGGTGACCTGACAGTGCATCCGCCAAGGGAATCAATGCACCTTTCTTGTGACGTATATCTAGGGTATGTTCATTTACTGAGGCTTCATGCCAAAGTTGTCGAGCACATGTAGATAGGATGTGATCTTTTGTCCTACCAGATTCAAGTGCCTGCTGTGATGCTAGGTTATCTGTGTAAATGATAGTCCTATATCCGTATGTGTCCTTGGGAAGCAGCGTCCTATATGCAATCAGAAGGTTTGCTGCTTCTAGCCTATGTATGGGTTTGTAGTTCTGAATATGTGCTTGGTCATACTGGAGAGTGTAGTAGTCATTGTCTGAGTTCCCACCACCTCCGATCAGTGTAGAGTCACACTCTATGGCATATGAGAGGCGACGTGGATTGAGAAGATGTACGCCATTAGCAACAGTTATACCACGATTTCTGGGTTACACAGTGCTTTTTCGTGGCTATTCCCATACACATATCTGTCGATATTGCACACCCTGTATACTTTAGCATCAATTTTGTAAGGCGTGCGGTTATCCATGTAAGGCGTGCGGTTATCCATCTAAGGCATGTGGTTATCCAGGATAACAGCACGCCTCTCATGTCCTCCCATGTCATATGTTACATGTTAAAACCCACGAAATTTTCCAGGCCAGGGTAGGGATCGAACCTGCAGTCGCACATCCCAAATCCAACTCCTTATGCACTGCGCCACAAGGACTGACGAGAAATGCTCGGTTCGAACCAAGTCTGGATATGATACAAAGCTGTGTGCACTGTCGCTGTCCGCTGCTGGGCGACGGGGTGTATTATACACAAACATAACCGCGAGACGCAATGAATGGAAAAGGCGCGGTGGTCTAGCGGTAAGCACGTCGGAGGTACATGGATCGCGTCCCGGTCTGGGCGCTTCTTTTTTCGCCGTGTGCACTGTCCCTGTCTGCTGCCGGGAGAGGAGGTGTATTATACACAAACATAACAGCAAGACGCATCTTTTTTCACTGTGTGCGCTGTCGCTGTCCGCTGCCGGGCGATGAGGTGTATTATACACAAACATAACAGCTGCTGCCAAGCCTAGCTGAGACGGGGGTTGTCGCTGTCCGCTGCCGGGCACCGAGGTGTATGTACCTGTGTACACACACAATGGCTGGCATCGAGTCCCGGGGAGGGGGAATAATTTTTGTTTTCAAATTGAATTTACTGGTATTCTATTGATTATTTATTGGTTTCGTGGTATAAAATAAGTAGTCAATGGATAACTCATGACTTGTGTGTGTTAGCAAAGGCTAATAACACTCGGCCTACGGCCTCGTGTCATTATCCTTCACTAACACACACGCGTCATGAGTTATCCATTGATTACTTGTTCACTGCATACTGTAGGAACCATGTTATGTCTGCCTTGCATGGGTTTGTTATATGGGTGAGTCCGGTGTCTGGTGCTTTACGTAGGGTCTCTACATTTTGAGATATGTGATAATTTGCCCACAAAGGATTGAAGTTGTTTCTTTGAAGCAAATTTAGCACTACCCCAAAGCTTGCACTCAATTAGCACCTCACTGAGCTTAGTGTCCGGTATGGTGAGGGTCATGTCTTTTGTATTGAGTGTAAAGCCTAGCCATTCCATATCTTGGGATTGAGGGACACATTTCTTTGGGGATAGTTTGATGCCGAGATTGTCTGTGGGACTGATGAAGTCTTGGTAAGCCTTAGAAGCTTCCTCCAGGGTCTTAGCTGCCCCGCAGAAGTCATCCAAGTAAGTTAGTGACCATTGACCTTGTTTGGCAAACATATACACAATACCTGAGGTCGTTCTTTGACATGCAAGGCTGGAGAGCCTGGCTCCGAAGGAGGGGCATGTATCTATGTAATACAAGCCTCTGTGTTTCATGCCGAGGAGGGGAGAATCACTGACTTGTATGTTAAGCTGTCTGTAAGCCCTTGCCATGTCTGCCTTGTATACATAGTTTCCTTGGCTTAGTAATGTCACCTTGGTTACCAAGTCGGCTATCAAGGGCAACATGTTCGGCCTGTAATGGCTGTCGATACAATTTTTAGTAACGCCAGAGTTTCATACCGGTACCATCTGGATATGACAGGTCAAGAACTACACGCCTTGAGTCTGAGTCTTTTTTAGGGCGAGTCATCAATGGTGCCACATTAAACCAAGGTGTAAAAGGTGGGTCAAGGAATGGACCAATGAGACCACCGAGCTGTAATTTTGTGGCAACGAATTCATCAATGTGTGATGGGAATCTGAGTGCAGACTCATGATTAATCTCAGTGGAGACAGGAGGAGCAGGTGATGTGTAGCCTACTGGCCATCCACATTTAAGATAATCACAAATCTGAAAGTCATGGTAGTCTCTGAGCTTTTCTTTCCACAAACGGCAGCCCCTGCACTGTTGCACAATAGAAGTGACCTTGAGTGCATTATAGGAGTACAGTGCATGAGCAAGGTCACAGCTTGCCTATCATTCCTATGGGATATCAGAGGCTTTGGACTTTTAATCAATGTGCTAACATGTTTTATAAAGACAATAGATAACTCATTTTTCATGTCTTGACTCTCTGTGGGACTATACCACACTCTGGTCTCTGGCCTTATGAAGGCTCTCGACCATCATGCGTTATAGTCCAACAGAGAGTCTCAACATGAAGAATATCGTTGTCTATTCTCTAAATATATGGCTGCATACTGTGGAAAGTTTGACCAGAGGTTTGCAACTCTAACTGGCCAGAATTCAACCTTGAGTGGTGCATACTGAGCTGGGGTAGGACCAGCTGGAGGAATACTATTGTAAAAGTCTTCCTCTGATGGGTACATATCGCTCACTGTAGGTAATACAGCGCTGACAGTCACTGGAATATGCATGTAGTCGTGAGTAGTATAGTAAGTAGGGCCTATTACTGTGGCCGTATTAGAGGTAGTAGTAGCAAGAAGCTTCAATAGATAGGAGATGAAACTCAGAGCTTTACCTATGGACACAGTGTACCTCTACCCCCCTTACAAGAATACTCCCTTTTGTGTTCAGTATTGAGTCCTATGTAGGATAAGGGGGTTTATAGAGATGTCAGGAATCTTTATCAGAGTGATATCAAATGAAAACAGGGGGCCACCTATACCAAAAAATCCTGCTGAATCCAAAATTTGTGATCTTGATTCTCAAAATTTGACCAAAAGTACCTAAAAAGGAGGTTTGATGATGAGAATATTTTAAAAATGTACCAAAGTTATATTAAAAATGATTGGAACTTTTTATAGATGCAACATGCTAATCAAAGTCAATACCTCAATCTACATATCCCAATTTCTGCCTATCTCAACATGACAAGTACTCTACCTGTGTATGGCTCTGCTTCTCCCACATACTGCCTATCCCTTAGTCTACCTATCACTCATACTACCTATCTACAGTTTAACTAGGTTTTCTCTCAAATGGCTTAAAGGATTAAAGTTTACCCCTCACCTTTGTACCTAATTTTCTTTGTACATTCTTACCATTAGTCTACCTATCCTCTATCTGCCTATCATTCACTTTACCTATCCCTCATGGTGACTATCCCCCAACTCTTCACATCCCTCATTTTTGACTGGCACATCTGTGATATTACCTAGCACCAATGTATCTTTTGAATATGCTCACTTTACAAGGTACTCTCTATGTCTGTCTCTTAAACTGTTTATTACACATGCTACCTATCCTCCTTGCTATACCTAGCAATACCTATCCCTCATGCTCACTTTATAGCTTTCCTACCTATCACAGCTTGTTCAGCTGGGATAGCTCACAACCAACCTTCATTTTGATCTCTTAGTCACCCATCCCCTAAGGGACAAATTTAACAGTCTACCTCACACATCCATCTACCTATCACTCATGCTATATATCCCTGAGGTTACCTATCCTTCAGGCTGCCTATCCTTCATGGTATATAGACCTCAGTTTTCTAACCTTAAAGAATGTTTTGTTGTCAAGTGCGATAGCATGAATGATATGCAGCATGGAGGATAGGAAGACGGGAATAAACAAAATCCATGTAGGATATGAAGTTAGCTAGTCTAATGATAGCCATGGTGAGGCAATTTAGAAAAGCATGATAATTCAATGGGCTGAGGAATATGTAAGGTAAACATGAGTGATATGCAGACTTGAGGATAGGTACAATGATTTGTTCTTTAGGGGATAGGATGACTAAGAGATCATAATGAAGGTTGGATGTGAGCTATCCCAGCTGATCAAGCTGTGATAAGTAGGAAAGTTATAAAGTGAGCTTGGGGGATAGGTATTGAAGAGGATGGGTAGCAAGGAGGATAGGTAATAAACAGTTTAAGAGATAGGGACAGAGGGTACCTTGTAAGGTGAGCATATTCAAAAGATACATTGGTGCTAGGTAATATCACAGATGTGCCAGTCAAATATGAGGGATGTTCAGAGTTGGGGGATAGTCACCATGAGGGATAGGTAAAGTGAATGATAGGCAGATTGAGGATAGGTAGACTAATGGTAAGAATGTACAGAGAAAATTAGGTACAAAGGTGAGGGGTAAACTTTAATCCTTTAAGCCATTTGAGGGAAAACCTAATTAAACTCTAGATGTTTCAAGGGATAGGTAGTATGAGTAATAGGTAGACTAAGGGATAGGCAGTTTGTGGGAGAGGCAGAGCCATACACAGGCAGAGTACTTGTCAGGTTGAGATAGGCAGACATTGAGATATGTAGATTGAGGTATTGACTTTGATTATCATGTTACATCTATAAAAAGTTCCAATCATTTTCAATATAACTGTTGTACATTTTTAAAATATTCCCATCATCAAACCTCCTTTTTAGGTACTTTTGGTCAAATTTTGAGAATCAAGATCACAAATTTTGGATTCAGCAGGATGTTTTGGTATAGGTGGCCCCTTGTTTCCGTTTGATATCACTCTGATAAAGATTCCTAAACCTCCTTTTTAGGTACTTTTAGTCAAATTTTGAGAATCAAGATCACAAATTTTGGATTCAGCAGGATGTTTTGGTATAGGTGGCCCCTTGTTTCCGTTTGATATCAGTATTGAGTCCTACATAGGACTCAATACTGAACACAAAAGGGAGCCTACTTTTAAGGGGGGGGGGTAGACAGGGGGGGGCTGTTACACTGTGTCCATGGGTAAAGCTCTGAGTTTCACCTCCTATCTATTGAAGCTTCTTGATTCTGTTCCCGAAGAGTGACGACGTCGTCCTCTATCTGCCCAACGCAAGCACCCAGATCCCAGCCGACTCATGTTTCTCCGATTTACTGACCGGTTTCTTGGTATTGTTAGCCGCCTTCTTCTTTTGTACGTTAGGCTTTAGGGGCTGAAGATTTACCTCCAGGCATATTTGGTGTCGGAAGATCGAAATATTATGTGATGGAGAGGGATTAATAAAGTTTATATTCGCATTCAGTGTTATGAACAGCGTGGGTGTAGTTGGTGTGATATGAAACTCGTTACACCAAGTGTGAGTAGTTCAGAGTCAGTCCACAGTGTGGAGTGATGGTGAGTAATGATAGTGAATATGTAGTATATAAAGAACCCACTAGGGGAGTAACTAATTCTGCAGTCCAGTCCATACTCATTAAGGTCAATTTAACAATTACTCCCAATGGCATAATGAATAAATGAGCTGCTATTGTGTCATAGACGTTACACCTTAGAAGAAAATTATAGTCCTACAAAACTTGAAAATGGTAAGATGCACAGATATGGATGAAATAGTTTACAATTAATAAAGAAATGCTGGTAATTACTCTTATATTTTCAATACCCTGTAACCATGAAGATATTACTAGTTTTCTCAAGTTGAATACTGAGGCTCCACTGAGGTTTAACCAAGGAACCCCGTATTTCCGATGGAATACAATGTGGCCATATTCAATAGCTGACTATCACTTGACATGCTGCAATGAACACATAACAGCTAAATTTTGTTGAATGTCTCTACTTAAAAGCTTTCAAACCCATGGAGCATGACATAAATGCAAATGTCCACTCCCATTGCATACTTTTGAATTGTATTCCCATGGTCGTGGACATTTGCCTATTTATACTATCATTCTGGTACTTTCAGTGCTGTAATGGCCATTTTTACCTTAGGTTATCAGAATATGTAGATAGTAGTGCTTTTTTAGAAATTTTGGATATACTTTTAAATTAATTTAATCCTCCTATATTTTGAATGTCATGGCGTAAAAACAGCATGCAAACATCGTCTATGGATCCTATATTATTTTGATGGATCCTGGAGGAAACACATGTTCTACAAACGCCTTTCTACCCCCACAATAATCTAGAGGTCTGGCATTGCTTGGGTCATCAGACACATAGACAGAGGTTCACGAGATTTGCTCCAAACTGAGTGTTTCTTCACGAGTTAGCCATGAAGCAGGATTCCACAAGGTGGATCCTGAGTTGAGGGTAATGAGTGGATCTCTGTATTTATTTCATGTTATTTTAAATTTTGTAAAACTCTCTGCAAAAACCTCTTTTTGATGAAGAGTTTGAGGCTATTTAGATGACGTCATAATAGAGAAAGGACCATGGAGAATGAGATTCAGTTTTTTTTATACCCCTGAGAGGAATGGGTGTTCCCATACAAATCTATATAAATGCTCTTTCTTAACATAAAAAAAATAAATACCCCTCCTTCAGGGAAATGCCTAAATAGTGAGGGTGACACTTCTTTATAAGATGTATTATAGGGGATGGTAAGTGATATATGATCCATGAGTGTTAATCATTACAGCATGAACCATAAGCTTAAAGTTGAGTAATGGCCTCATTTCCAAGGCCTTAATCAATTTTAATTGGGAGAGAAATTAAAGTTTAGAGCCTCAGAAGCACGGGCTTGTACTGGTTACCAGGAGGGTCTTGCTAAAAGGAAACAAGGAAGAACCTGTTAAATCTTTTAGATACAGAGCTGATAGCTGGTGCATGGGCTAACTCGTTTTCATAGTATTGCCAAATAATTTTACATTAGAATGTATGGCAAAGTCACCCCTGACTACTGGGCCTACTGCAACTGCCATTGCTACCTCCAGCACTAGCACTACCATGACTGAGGCTTATATGGCTACAGGAGGTGGACAGATTGAGGAGGTGCAGAATGAAGAGGAAAAGGCCCTCATCGTTGAATTTCAGCAACTCCAGTGTTATTACAGGAAAAAAAGTCCTGAAGGAGAGACTGAGATTTATGGCAGAGGTGTTGAATAAGCCAGTGTCCTAACCTACAGAATCACCGTCAGTGACCAGTGTTGACGTCACACTGGATCCCAGGTAGCTGGGCCGTTGGTCAACTTTCTGTGTCCCTCAAGGACACAGTACCTGCTCATTACGTTAGTCTTCTTTAAGGATACTAGCAATCAGCCAATCAGAAAGCGGTCCCCATAACACACGGCTTGTATCCCTGAGGTACAGATCTACACTGCTTCTCTCCTTGAAGGACACTGCCCCCCTCCTTGCATCCCTCAGATACACATCCTCAACCCTAATTGTGTCCTTCAAGAACACAACACACTGCCTGTTCCACCTCACTCAGGCTTGACTCAAAATTGATTTTTTAGACTGTTTAACCCTAGCAGCTCTACATTTTTGTGTGAGTGCTGAAGATGAAATTGTACACTATGTTACTCACACACCAGTATATTATATTGGCTGTGCTAGTCCAGAAAGGGTATCAAAAGGCCCTAAAGCAAGTCCAGCATCAAAACCTAGGGTATACCGTATATATTTCTGGCTAAGATTTCAGACCAATTAGATGATGCCTCCATTCAATGAATACTTTTTGGGATCAAGTTATACACTGAAAACCTATGGGAACCTTAACTCGTCAATACTGACGACTGTAGGTCATTACTGGCTACATAAAGTCATCACTATGGCCGTCTCTTAGAGCCGTTATCAACCTGGTGAGAAATTATAGATATTCTAGTATTGTCTTTTGCAATTTCCCATTATCGTTCTGGTGAATTATCCCCTCACCCTTTAATCAGAATGTATCAGCAGTAGGGGGGGATTCCTTACCTCCACCCATGGGTTTAGTTGAACACTACTTAGTACATTTACTGTGTAAGTACACTAAATAAGGAGTTATACTCTAGCACTAGCCATAAGAGGGGTGTTATTGTCTAAATGATCTATCTCTTGTTCTACATTTCTACTAAAACATTCCCATCTTTTGAATCCTATATTGCTCTTTCATAATAGGATATACAATAAGTACAATTGAGCCTGTATACACCCTGACGACCCTAAACTCGTCATATATGATGACTCTCCAATAGCGGTTATCAGTGTACATGTAGTGTCACAAGCTGCTAAATGTGCTGATCTTGCCAGTACCAGATCAAACAATGGAGGCACACAATAAACAATGTAGAAGAGGGGAATCGCTTATAGAGCTTATGGGCGTCCCATACATTCCACTATTCCCAATAGCATTTAGATGGATAGAAATTCAGAAAAATCAATACTTTCACTATGCATTTCATATAGCAGTAAGCTCTCATGGGATTTTAACTCATGATGTAGCTACCTGACCATGGGTAGCCAATGCCTGTCCCAGCTTACCTCCCTGTGGGATAGTAGGTTTTTTTCTAACAACAATTTACACTGAATAGGCTTAAGGTCCTCACTGAGGCAATTATATGACAATTAATGACTGAGCCCTATAGTGGGTTTGGATACCTAGGCATAAATTGATAATGGATTACATGGGTTGTGTTGATGTGTGTGTGGGGGGGGGGGCTTAGGTGAATGCCACGCCCTGTCTAACCTACTAGAGGGAACAACACTGAGAATGTGTTGGTGTCTAGTGTGTTGGGCCCAAAGTAATAGAGCAAGAATTGCCTCTGTGGATAAAACTAGCTTTAGTCCTATCTGCTCCATTGATGGAGGCAACATTATTGCTTTTCGAACTTTGCAGCCAACCCTCATGGGTGGACGACAACTTCAAAGAGGAGAAATACTGACAAAAATCCATATGACTCATCAACCTACCCGGTATGACCACCTATAACTTGTGGTAAGCTATTAGACAAATGTACCGTAAATTCTTTCATATAAGCCACCGCTTATACCAGAACCCAAATCAAAATGAGGCTCATAGGATCAGCTCAAAGTCAGGGTGCGGCTTATAGGAGGGTATTTAATCTTATAGAAAAGCTAGTATAAAACCTTCACTTTCCAAGTGCCAGATATACTTATAGCCTCCTCCCAAACTCAGGGTGCGGCTTATATGAGGGATGTGGCTTATTCGAGTGAAAAAACGGTATATATCAAGGTATCTCTTATATTGCATAGTCACCATGAGGACAGATACTAGGGTAACTGCAGTTACCCAATCCAACATGTCCACCAGTGTTAACACATTTTCTCATTTTATACTGCTATTACCCAGTTATATATTTTATGATATATTGTTTGATCATACTTAAGGCATGGATACTCATGGGGACAAGCCCTTCAAGCCTTGGGATTACATAGAAATCAGCCAACAATTAATATTTGGTACTAGGGTAACTGTTTGTGTGGTACTAGGGTAACTGATTTGCTGTTATATGAAAAGTACTAGGGTAACTGTGTTATAGGCTTATGTCCTACATTGATAGATGTATTAATATGGTGTGTCCTATAGATATTGGAAGGAGCAGTAGAAGGCAGGTCTAGTTGGTACAAGGGTTTATTGTAGGCTGAGTAACAGAGATAGGGCTGTCTAGGTATAGCAGTGACTGTGACCACTCATCCATGGCCTGCTGAGGCTATACCTGTCCTCCATTATATGGGTCAGGTGGCCCGAAAGTGTAAGATTCTGCCCTTGAAGAGCCTGAAAAATTATTTTTCTAATTACTTTATATAACCTTAACAAATTTATGAAGGGACATCCCCTCAGCTCAGAAAACCAAAAAATACCAACTTAGGATGTCCGGTTCCATTTTTATTGCTCACAAAGCATAATAGATATGAGTCTATGATAAGTTTAGGACTGTTGTAGGAAATATCAGATTGCAATATAAGTGACGATTCTTCTTTCATGACAAAATCTCCATGGGATAGTTTTGATGACGTAAGTCGTTGTATATATAACAAGACTAACAATACAGAGTCGTCATACTGATGACTTAGGTTGTCAGGATGACGACCTTAAGTCGTCATTTTGACCACCTAAAGTTGTAGTTTATGTATGGTCAACCTGAGGACCTCATTGTATGACAATACTAACAATACAGAGTCGTCATACTGATGACATAGGTTGTCAGGATGACGACCTAAAGTTGTCATGTTGACCACCTAAAGTTGTAGTTTTAGCTATCATCAACCTAAGGACTTAAAGTCGTCACCACTGACTTTCGAATCTTTCAGGGTTTTAGTGTACCCCTGTTGTAGTTACCCTAGTACTTTTTATTGTTGACTAACTTAGTTACCCAAATCTAAAATCATTATTCATTGCTATTCTAGATCATGTCAGCCTTCAGTCATTAGTTCAGACTACTGGGAATTTTCTCTAAAACAACTATACAACTCTGTATCATTCAAACCCATAGGGATGTGATGTAATTTGTCCTTTTATTTCTCTATGGAACAGACAACATCTGCCATGTTGGATCGGGTAGCTGCAGTTTCCCTAGTATGTGTCCTCACTGTGATAGTTAGTTGCACCGATTTTACAGTACTGTGAGTTTTGCTGGGAAGGTTGGCTGTTCATGCCTCGTTGCACAGACCAGCACTTTTACATGAGGTCATGGTACTAGCTAGTTCATGTTTTGTAGCTCTAACATGCTCCTTGGAACCGCTGCTTGAAAGCTGTTCATACATATTTGTATATGCTCCTTAGTAAGAGTAGTTTTCCTTTAGAATCTGCTTTTTACGGACATTATGTACTTGACATTACATGTATCAAAAATCACAAACTTGTAGCTGCTCATACCAACACTACCGAGAGTCTCAAATCAGTGGTCTCAGTGAAATGGAATGTAAAAAACTTGAATGCCTTCGTTAGACATCACCTTAATTAGGTCACACCTGGCAGCAACAGTGTGAACATATTACTTTGTACCTTAAACCCATAGTCCACTTGGCCTCTCTCACACAATTGAGCCATACATTTCCTATATAAATTCCTGCGACAGAGGCCTAGTGGACTATCGATGTTATGTCCTCTTACATGTATATGCTTATGTAGCCTTCCCTTATCCCAGGCCCGGATCCCAGCTTACCTACTGAAATATACAAGGAAGCTACCACATGTATCCATTAAATTATTTACCCCTTGTACCCCCCCCCCCCACAAGCGGTTAAGTAGGGCGTGTAGAGTGTAGATCAGGATGTGTCTCACATGCAGAAGCCACCATCTTGGTTAGAACCTCCCAATGGTAAATGGGGTGGTAGAGGTTATGTGAATCCTGTATATTTGTGACCACACCCATGACGCATGCGCACTACTCACCCCCTACAGCGCAATGGTAGAACATTATTAATTTTAAGATGGCCGTCATCAAAGCTATGAGCCAAGGTTTTGGTAGATAAGAACACATGAAAGGGTTTTCAGTAATGTGTGATACGATGGCAAGCAGTTAGGATATGATAACCACAACGTTTTAGTACAAATGTGCTTTATAGAGAAACAGTATTTTTCTTCCGAATGGGAAAATGATGATCAGTATTCATTCAAATAATTCCATGCAGAGAGAACCTGTAAGATTCTTCAAAGACGAAATCTATGTTGTATTTCGCTTCCTCTTTCCGTCATTTTCCTCTCATCAACCTCGTGCGGAAATAAACTGTTGTTCTAGAGGGTGCTTTCGGCTGTGATTTGCAAATTCATTACACGAATCATGACGTTAATTATTAACTTCAGTCGTCTTTGTCAGGAGCAGGGCGTTGGTCTGCTCCCAGTGCTAATGATTCTGTCGTTGCTGACTTTGAATTTGTATTACTGATTAGGTGTCATTTTGAATAGAAATTTCCTGCCCCCATCGCCATACAGGTCTTTGGTACAATATGTATGAACTGATGAAAGCATAGAGAGTCAAAAGCTAGCCTTATTACCATAACACCGCATGAAAGACAGCAGAAACAACTGCATGCCAGAATGAAAACCACCGTCCATAACAATCCAACTTACTTTGTTGTCATCCTCGCCTCAATGAAGCTCACTTAAATCCCCTCCTGTCCAACTGTAAGCTGATGGGCTTTATCTCCTATCCCGACATGTTGCAGCTACTGCTGGTATGGTCGTACAAAGGTGGTCCTATCTATGGGCGTGAACAAGTATCTGGCGGCTGCCTCATGTGCCACTGAGCACCCCTCACGGCGGCAATGCTAACCACTTCTTCCACCTGCAGAGGGGGCTGAACAGGTGAGGTGCACATTCTACCCACCCAACCATACCCTCCTGGCACGACTACAGCCGGGGGGAGGGGTCAGGAAAGATAGTCCCAGGGCCTAAATTAATTATTCTATGGTCTAAAATGCAATGTTCAGCTAGATTCAGGTACCTTGTTCTATAGCTATGTAGTGCCAAGATATGGATGACCGCTCCTACCACCCCCGTCCAACATATGCACGGTACCTGAATATGATATGCCTGATAATAAGAGATGCCATGGCAAACACTTAGGTATCTGCAATCTCTCCCAGTGTCTCCACCTGTACTCTCTACTAGCTGGCTGCCATTTTGCAGCGCATAGTGTCGGGATGGTGGCCTGCCTTCTTGATGTGAGGCTAAATGAAGTTTCGCACGACATTTTAAAATTATGAATGATAACTTAAAGTAACTGTTTTTAAGTAACTTACTTTTCAAATACTGTTTACTTCATGAAGTGTACGGCAATATTATAAATATTGTTAATCTAAATTGGGCTATAGTCTCGTCTGAATATACCCTGATTGGGATGCCATTTTCTGTAACTGTTAGGAATAACATTTTATCATGCAAAGTACAAAATTGTAGGAGTACTACGGAGCCCCTAAAAGGACATACCAAAAAGATTTTTTTTCATGCATAAAATATTCCTGCGGATACTGGACCATTCCTGTGGATACTGGACCAATTCTGCGGATACTGGACCATTCCTGCAGATACTGGACCATTCCTGCGGATACTGGACCTTTTCTTGCGGATACTGGAACATTTCTGCGAATACTGGAATATTCCTGCAGATACTGGAACATTCCAGAGGGTATACAGGAGAATTCTTGCGGGTACAGGAACATTCTTACATTTTACTGGTTTAAAATTGAATACTTACCCACATAGATATTGCCGAATATTCAAGAGATGTCCTTATATGGTCACTAACAAAATTACCTGCAAGAATTCTCTGGATCCCGGAAATGCAAGAATAATTTCTGCACCCAGCAGAATGGTTTCTACACCTTACAGAACTGATTCTGTACCTGCAAGAATTGTTTCTGTACCCGCAAGAATTGTTCAGTATCCACAAGAATATCCAAGTACCCGCAAGAATATCCCAGTACCCACAAGAATATACCAGTACCTACATGAATGTCCCATTACCCGCAAAAATGTCCCAGTACCCACAAGAAAAACTTTGTAGAAAAATAATTATTTTTGGTATAACACAATTTCACAATTAGGTCTTTTATTGGGGCTGTTGTACAGATAATATCTGCTTAGACTGCTATCACATGTATACTGACAAGTATACTTAAGTAAGCAAACAATATAAATTTTGAATAATAATGCCTCTTATCAATACGGCCTTGGAATGAATGATTGAATGGCATAAGGTTTCGCTTAAACCAATAGTCCACTTTGCCATACATTTCCAATATAAAATCTGGCGAATGAGGCCTATTGGTATGGGTATTAAACCCATAGTTCACTTGGCCTTTGCCGTGCTATTAGACCATATATTTCCTATACAAATTTTTGTAACAGAGGCCTATAGTGGTCTATCGATGTTCCAAAGGGTGGCCCAAGGGTGCTTGTAGCATAAGAGATTAGACCCCATAGTCCACTAGCCTCTGTCGCATAAATTTACATAGGAAATGTATGGCTCAATCACGCGACAGAGGTCAAGTGGACTATCGACAGAAGGGCTTTTGTAGTAAAATGGTATTTGTGGATAGTGTTTGTCATTTATTTGTTATAATGTAATTTGTGGCATCAGGGTCTTTGTGGTACTCCTAGCCACTCACTATTAACCAAGCTGAAACGTTGGACCTATGCCTATACTCTTCATCCGTGAACCTTTTTTTTCTAAAGTAAACCTTTTTCCTGAATTAATGTAGGCTAGTTGGTCTGAATGACATTTAACTGCCATGCTATACCATGGTCTGTTGGTTAACGTCTGCATGGTATTCTGTGAGTAAAACATGATAATATCATACTAATTATAATGCATGTTAACGGTGTAATGAAGAAGTTATAATTTCACAGGTACACTTATTTATAGATGTTGAAAAAAAACACTGACAGTACTTTACTCGTTGTGTTTTATTATATGTATGCTACATGGGGGGTGACATTAAATTTTGCAACAGTTCATTTTCATTTATGAATACCATAACAGGCAAAATAGTAACAGATGCTTCATTATGCAATTCGTGTTGCAGCAGTTCATGTTCATCATTCGCAGTATATAATACAGCAGTTTACTTCTGGTACTACTAATCATATATAGTCATCATTGCCAGTAAAACCTTAAGTTAGCAAGAATCGAGTTAAGGGTTTAGTAAAAGCAATATCATTGTGGAATAAGGTTTTATCCTGTGCAACATAGACTATGCCCAAATCGCTGGACAATGAGTGTGTGAAACGAAAAATGTAATCACTTCCTAGGTTAAGGGGGGAACACATGGTTTTATAAAAATTCCAATCAGTGTAGTAGACTTTTTCCAAAAATAGTAAATTTGGTTTCTTTGACAATAGTAATTCAGGTATAAAGTCGCAGAAAAGAAAAATGTTGGAATGAGTTGTCTTTATGTAAAAAAAAAAACAAAAAAAAATATTGCTTATAACAATTAGCTACTGTATTTAAAGTATGCCTAACAGCAGTTAATCAACAACGATAGCGCAAGAAGCAGAAAAATGAAATGCTTACCATTAGGATATCAAGAGGTAAATCACAAGGCATGGTAGTTGGGGCTGATAGATATCTATTTCCTACTTGCTATTCCACTCACCATGACATTATTATTACAAGGAACCACCAAAACAAGCAAAACAAGCCAGTGAAATTTTCCATCGTGTACAATCCCCATTTTATGTGGAAATATTGACACAATCATATGAATATGATTGATCTGCGTAGGGAAGTGTCAATTGATTCATAACGAGATTTCTCAACCCCTTTGAGTAAACTTATTGCATACGACATAATCATAGAGGCTATATTAGTGGTATAACGTATTCAGTCACTGAATAATGTTATTTTGCGTAGTGAAACCACAATTCTGCAGGTAAGAATTATAAGTATAACTCTATGTGTTTTTGCATGACTCAATGGTTCAATGCAGGAGACATGTACCGCAATGCTGGTACCACAATACTTTATCTCGATACCACAATACTGGGAATGGGATGCAAATATGTGGGTCTCTAGAAGGATATGATCCAAATGGTATTTATAACTACATCGTCACTATGTACAGCGCATATACTTTATTGACCGTTACATTGTAATATCTATGGCATTTTACCATATCAAACAACGGGAACACTATTGCCAAGGCGCCCTGAGGCGATACGGGGGTTTTCTTGGCTGGTTCCCAGCCCCACCTCTCTCGGTCGGTATGGGGCAGGTAGCTAGCAATATAGGACAACTCCAAGCATTGGCAAACTACAAAGCCTTGGTATAGGCGAGTGAGGCACGCGCATGGGCATGCACATGCGTGTGCCTCACTCGCCTATACCAAGGCTTTGTAGATTGCCAATGCTTGAAGAGTGATATGCAAATCATAATATATGATAATGATATTCTGTGACATCACAAGGTCAGTTGGTAGCTACCAGCCCCATACCAACCGAGAGAGGTGGGGCCGGGAACCAGTCTTAGGGTTTTCTTGCTTTGGAGTACCTTTTCTGCTTGCCATTGAAGGAACGCAGCGTTTCACATGAATGTCGTGGCAATTCCACAGCGACATTCACGTGAAACGCTGCGTTCCTTTAATGGCAAGTATAAAGGATACTCCAATGCAAGAAAAACCTGTGTCGCCTGTAACGCTGCCGCCCCATAACGTCTAGTGGAGCTTGGGCTTATGGACCAGACCTGTGTGTTATCTAGTATCTAATCTATAATCGACAGAATATGTACTCAAACCAACCGCATAGCGCTATGAACTATGAAAAAAAACATTAAAAATGATTGAACAACCATTGACAACATTTTCACTGGATTAACACTTACTTTCATTTTCACACCTAACACACTCACTTAAATCGCTCGATTATTCACAGGTATTGATAAATGAATTATAGCCCTACATATATAAATGGATCTCTTGAGCATCCAGGTAGTCTCGTGTTAATACTGCGTTGGCTGAAACTGGGGTCCATACAAATCAAAGATTCGCAAGTTTACATTCCAAACTGCCTAGTCTACTTCATCTAAATGTATTTAATGTACTTCTGCAGTGTCATGCTTACTTTTTGGCATGATGCATTTGGTCAAGTCTCAAGAAATAGGGTCACAAAGTGAGAAACCATAATTATGTGCCACATATTTTCTTCTCCCATGTGCTTTATTTGGGAAAGGAACAAAAAAGCTTTACTGATTTAGGATACTAATGAAGTGAGGTATTATTTGTTAAAGTTTGAATTGATAGTTACAGGCCATTTTCAAGATATAGCAACTTTTATTGGGTAAAAGTAACATAGAACCGGTTGTTTTGGAGAACATCAAACCTAGAGGGTTGGTATGATACTTAAAATTAAGTTTATGCAACACTGATGATTAAAGCATTGTGAGAATCATTAAGGGATAACAACATCCTTGGAGTACCTGTGGGCAGGGGCACAAGCGGGTTCATCGGGCTCTGTAAGCTGGACACAGGTATCATTATCCTAGGCTGAATTTAGGGTTAACATTTATAATCATAAAGGATGGTCACGGATGCACGAGAGTGAACCTTTGTGGGGGGGGGGGGGTACCTCAAAGGGCAGCAGGGGACCAGAAAGGTACATGCACATTTGTGTCCAATTAATAAAAAAAAACTATTAATCTTTGGTTATTTAGGAGCACAAAACAAAACTGGGACATTTTCTTCATTTGGGCGAAGTATGTAGAGTCGATCCTGTCTTGCTAGGTTGTAATATTGAATAACCCGATAAACACCACTTTCATTTCTTGATTTAAACAGACCCATGTAGTTACAGCTCCTCTGTCGTCTTCCTGCAAATCTCGCATAATAGATGACTGAAAGAACGTCTTGAGAAGGACACGACGCGTTGTCCCATGAACACGACGGTGGAAGGCCAATATCTGCCCTTTTGATTAACTTCCAGGGATTGTTCGTCATTGATGTAATAGTGCCCCCACAGTAAACATCCTGCAATAGCAAGGTTGGTGACATTGACGAGCGCTTTTCCAACTGTCACTAGGACTTTGATAGTGCCTCTCGCAACATGATTCATTTTATCAGTGATTTGACCATGGTTTGGATGACCTCCAGCGAATGATGTAAGATGACCCTGCTAAACCCGATTGAAGCCCTTCTCAGGGATACTGAGTTGTCTATAGAACGGGTAGTGCGGCGCATATTCTAGTTTTCCTCTCGTGTATTGTGTATCACCCTCCTCAGTTATGTTCTTGCGGATGGAATACTCTTCATATGTCGGGGTGGAATCTGCAGAAGAAAAATAAGGTCATTTATAGCATTTCGAATATACTCTGGTCATTGTATGACCTACGAACACCTCCAAACCAACTCATGTATACAGAGAAGGGGGTGGGGGAAGCAATGACAATTTTTTTTCTTCTTTTCTTTCTTTTGGTAATTCATTTTCTGAATTTTTTTTCATGATACTGATCATCTTGTCGTTAAGTAGTTCTCAATAATTTGCAAACAGCTATTCATTTGTTGTTGTTTTTTTTCTTTTTCATATTGGTTGTTTGTTGTTGTTTTTGTTGGTTTTTGTTGTTGCTTGTTGGTTTTGTTGTTGTTGTTGTTTGGGGGGGGGGTTATGCTTGTACAGGCAACAAGAAAAAATATTATTCTGTCAGGTTGAACCTGTAGAAAACAGAATAACTATCAAATAGACGTACTGTGGGCATTGGTAATAGGGATTGGTCTGGGTTCTGACGAATATAAAAACTTCATCTGAGGTATCCTGGCTGATTCAACCCTTAAGGTGTGTATTGACTGGCATGTCATTATCATGTTGAATTGTTTATTGACCAAGGATACAAACAAATTGTCCTTTTTCGAGATGGCCAGCCCACCTTCCTTTAGAACGGGTACGACTAAGGATCGGAGGTCAATTACCCGCGCAAAAACAATCATTAAAATTTTGGTTTGGAATGGGGTTCACTTTGTTAACAGTGTAACATAGAGTGCCCACCTCAGTGTCGTGTTTCAGAAGCCAGACATGATAATGAATATTAAATATCTGTTTCTAAAACTGCAGGCTGCTAAACTTACAACTACAATCATTCTTATCTCTCACCAGTCGTATCTCAGTTGTAAACTATAACTTTAGGTGTTTCAGAACAAGATACAACTGAAGTTATAACTACAGCTATAAATACTTATGACTGGTCTGTGACTGGTCATGGCTGTTTCTAGAGGCTGATCTGTGTGGACCTATTAGGTTCACATGAAAAAGAAATATCAGGTCTTCATGGAGGAGAAAAATTGCTATCTATTCTGCTTGATGATTGTATGTTATACTTCATTTTTTATTCGTTTATATGTAGTTTGATGCCTTCAAATGAAGAAAAAGGACATCCTATGGTTAGGTCACTCTTAAAACCATAGTAACTTTACAGTCTACAACAGGTTACTGCTATAGTGCAGTTACTATAGTGGAAAATTAAAGTAGGTTATTGAGTGTGATCTGTAGCTTATGTTACAGCTATGGTTAACATTTCAAGACCTGCAGACCAGTACTACCCCCTCCCCTTCATCCCCCTCCCCATGTCATTCCAAGCCCCCTCCACCCCTAGACTGAAAAATCACCTGTGTTCTGTACCTACATGTAATTAGGAGATACAGAGCACACACAGACGTCACACATATGAGGTCTGCCACCCCCCCCCCCCTTGCACAATTAGAGAGAGACTGATGGCCGGCCTGCTAGCCATTTCTCAAGAGCTATGAATTGAGTTTTCCCACCACAAACACCACCTATGATCCAGTCCAATTATAGTGTGGGGTAGTCCATGACCCTATAATACCTACGATTGCCCATACAAGTGCATGGCTTTTCTCTATATATGCACCAGTCATAGCGATTGACCCTGCATACTCAAGAATTCTCTTCCGATCCAAGTCAGCCTGGTATGATTTGGAAGAGCCCAAAACTTAGTGTCTGAGAAATGACTTCCTGGTCATGTACACCAATAGCTGCTACTACTAACCCCCCCCCCCCCACCCTTGGACTATATGCTATGATCTGCATAGTTAGTTTTTATACATGTATTTGTATCAGCAGGCATATAATATCATGTGGCATAGATGGATTTCCATACTAGATATGACATATAATAGGGGTTTCCCACAAATAACACTGGTTTTCTGCCTTCTACAATTGAAACTTTAACTTACAACCAGAGTTTTAGTGGAAGTTACAGTCTACAACTGGTTCAGTCATAAGTGGGGACTTACAAACACTGTCTGTTTCACAACAACATTAGCTATAGTGCTTA
This sequence comes from Acholoe squamosa, assembly GCA_949317995.1. Taxonomy (NCBI): domain Eukaryota; kingdom Metazoa; phylum Annelida; class Polychaeta; order Phyllodocida; family Polynoidae; genus Acholoe; species Acholoe squamosa. The sequence continues at coordinate 42,121,210 of OX439044.1, read as the reverse complement.
TTTTAAGTTATAAACTAGGTAACATGATAATCTTCATTTAGAAACACCTGCGGTTTTAAGCCTAGGCTCATTATTTAAACTTCAATAACCTCTCCCTACAACTGTTTTGTAGACATCATTTCCTTCTGAAACACCACACAGGAACAATACGTCTATATAGCAGGCACATAAGCACACTAATCAGTACAAGCAATCAGTAACATATACCGAGGTAAGTCTTAGTTGTGTCAGTAGGTCACTCTCATTTATTCATGGGGTAAAAAAGAATTGATGAGGCACTGGGCATCATGTGTGTGTGTGTGTGTGGATCTACACGGTAAAAGGTAAGCCCGCAAGGGGTGCGCGGGTGTACCTTTTACCATGTTGATCCACATATATATATATATATATATATATATATATATATATATATATATATATATACATACATACATATACATATGCATATATACATAGCGGGTGTGAAAATTGCAGTTATATCAAACAATTAGTATCCATCCGTCTCTTAATACCTTTTCCCTTGTGAACTAGGGACCTTCGTGAGGAGAACATGAAGGAGTAGAGTAATTCATTGGGCGTCCACAAAGAAGATCCTTACACACATCATACATACTAACAATGGGGAATCAGAATTTGTTAAAGACAACTTTAGGTCTATTGTAGCTTTCAGCAGGCATGTGGTCAGGCAGCTCGGCGATATGGTTATATGCCTGGATCGGGGCCTACATGCTAGTCATCTGCCATGGGATTGCTCCTCAATAAATCATGAAGGCAATGGTTTGTCTGGTCTAGACTATGCAACCAAACAAATTAAGGAAACCTTGAACATTATCTTTTTAAAAGAGTACACTGTCATACTGCACCAAGCTATTTACAGGACATTTTACTCTATTTTTAGAAATCAGTAAGAGCTGCTGTTAGTACAAATCTATTGACTCTACAGTAGATTGCCTGTACCCAGTATACGGCAATCTACTGCATATTTACAATCGGGGATAAGCTCTGGTAGCAGTTTTCTCCTTTGACCCCAGATTTGATCAGCCTCCACCAGCACTGGTACTGGTTCTATGAATGAGTACTGATTTTAAAAAAAAAACTGGTCTGAGGCTATTTTTTTTTTCAATTATCACAAATCTAATTACTGACTGAATAGCAAGGGAAATCAGTAGCAACCAGCTGGAAACAATGCTATAACTGTGCCAAACCTACTGACGCCATGATACTAACTACTGAAGGGTTCCATGGTGTAAGGCCCCCAAGACTCAAAGCCCCCTGACACAAAGCCCCCTGACATAAAGCCCCTAAGACATTAAGCCCCCAAGACATAAAGCCCTTGGGTACCACACGTTCTGTACAGCGTTCTGTACAGCGTTACGTACACGTTATGTACTGTGACGTACACATTATGTACACGTTATGTACAGCGTTATGTACACGTTATGTACACTTTATGTACTGCGTTGTACATGCAATGTACTGCGACCTACACGTTACATCAGGTTATGTACACGTGACGTAGACATTATGTACATGTTATGTACACGTTATGTACTGCGACATACACGTTATGTACTGCGACGTACACGTTATGTACACGTTATGTACTGCGACGTACACTTTATGTACTGTGACGTACACGTTATGTACTGCGACGTACATGTTATGTACACGTTATGTACTGCGAGTTAAACATTATGTACACGTTATATTCATGTTGTGTACTGCGACATACATGTTATGTATACATCATGTACATGTTATGTCCTGTGACATACACTTTATGTACACGTTAGGTACTGCGACGTACACGTTATGTACACATGACGTACACGTGACGTACACGTTATGTACATGTTACTTACACGTTATGTACACGTGATGTACACGTTATGTACTGCGACATACACGTTATGGTTATGTACACCTTAGGTACACCTTATGTACACGTTCAGTACACATTAGGTACTGCGAAGTACACTTTATGTACAGCTATGTACATGTTATGTACTGCGACGTACACGTTATGTACACTTTATGTACATGTGACGTACACATTATGTACACATGATGTACTCGTTATGTACATGTTATGTACATGTGACGTACACATGACATACACATTATGTATACGTTATGTACTGCTACGTACATGTTATGTACACATTATGTACACGTTATGTACACGTTAGGTACTGCGACGTACACGTTATGTACATGTAACGTACACGTTATGTACAGCTATGTACATGTTATGTACTGCGACATACAGGTTATGTACCTGTTATGTACACGTGACAGTATATGTTATGTACTGCTACGTACATGTTATGTACACGTTATGTACATGTTATGTACACATTATGTACACGTTAGGTACTGCGACGTACACGTTATGTACTGCGACATACACGTTATGTACACATTATGTACATGTTATATACATGTTATGTACACGTTATGTACAGCTATGTACATGTTATGTACTGCGACGTACACATTATGTACAGCTATGTACATGTTATGTACTGCGACGTACACATTATGTACACGTGACGTACACGTTATGTACTGCGAAGTACATGTTATGTACTGCGACGTACACATTATGTACATGTGACATACAAGTTATGTACAGCTATGTACATGTTACGCACTGCGACGTACATGTTATGTACATGTTATGTACACCCCTTAAGTAGACTGACTCCTTATGTACACTGACCCTTATGTACACTGACACCTTATGCACACTTACCCCTTAGTACCACTGACCCTTCAATGCCTAATGTACAGAGACACCTTATGTACACTGACCCCTTTAGTGCACTGACATGAGATGTCCATGGGTGTAAAAAATGTATACATATCTCTGTACGTAACGTTTACATAACGCTGTACTTAACGTGTACACAACGCTGTAGGTATACTTAACGTGTCTACAACACTGTATGTAATGTGTACATAATGCTGGACGTAATGTGTACATGGGAGTACATAACATCTATGTCACTGTACATAACGTGTACATAGTGCTGTACGTAACGTGTACATAAGGCTGTACGTAACGTGTATATGGCAGTACATAACATGTACGTTGCAGTACATAACATGTACCTCGCGTGTACGTAAGATGTACCTCGGGTGTACATAACATGTACATCGCAGTACATAAGGTGTACATACGTCTACATAATGTCTATATAACGTCTACATAATGTGTACATCGCAGTACATGACATGTACATAATGTGTACATAACGTGTATATAAGGCAGTACATAAGGCTGTACGTAGCGTGTACATAACATGTACTTACCATGTACATAACGCTGTACGTAACGTCTACATGGCAGTACATAAGATGTACATCACTGTACATAAGGTGTCAGAACGCTGTACGTAAGGTGTCCCTAATGCTGCACAAAACGTGTACAATGCTGTACGTACATAGCAGTACATAACGCGTCATGAGAGGTGTACATGGGAGCACATAAGATGTATGTGGCGGTACATAAAGGGTACATAACGCTGTACGAAACGTGCACATAACCCTGTACGTCACTGCACATAAGGTGTACATAATGCTGTAAATAACGTGTAATTAACGCTGTATGTGACGTGCACATAACCGTGTAAGTCACTGTACATAAGGTCTACATAAGGTGTACATAACGCTGTACGTAACGTGTATGTCGCAGTACATAACATGTACATAACATGTACATAACATGTACATAACGTGTACGTAGCAGTACATAACATGTACATAGCTGTACATAACATGTACGTCATGTGTACATAACGTGTACGTCGCAGTATCTAATGTGTACATAAGGTGTACATAAGGTGTACATAATGCTGTATGTGACGTGTACATAACGTGTACATAACGTGTACATAACGCTGTACGTAACGTGTACATAACGTGTACATAACATGTACATAACGCTGTACATAACGAGTACATGACGTACAAGGAAACATAGAACTTGGCATTTGAGTAGTGGTGATGAAAAGTACCTCACTGATGCTATACATGCAGGGCTCCCAAGCTAATCACATGTACAAAAGCAATCATAGAGATGTAAAGAGGGTTAAGCATACCCTTTTATCTAGGTCCTCCTCTCTTTCTAGAGGGGTTCTCCAAAACTACCCTAACCTGATAGGATGGTACATTCAAGACATTCATGTATGTCCAAGGAGGACTACTCAACAATGTGTACAGGGTTGGATAACTGCCATATTATATACATGTCTAATAATTAGGGAGAGCTGTGTACATAGACTAATGTATAGGCATACACAACAGGATATTCATGAATCTACAAGACGGACATGAGTTGTAGCCTAATACCAATCTCACTTTATTTCTAGTCGTACATAAATGAAAATATAAGGCATATCAGAATGGCCAATCAGATTCACTCATTTTTTCAACGACACTTAGGAAAAAAGATTTAAACTGAAGGATGTCTGGTCCCCCCCTACACTGATTTCCATAAATCTATAAATATTATCTGGAAATAGCATCTACCACAGTATGGTAATGTTAAGAGTGGCGAGGTCTCTAGCAGAACCTATATGGTGGGAGTGGTGAGGTATCTACCAGTACTTACTTGTTGGGACTGGTGAGGTCTTACACATTTGAAGTGGTGAGGTCTCTACCAGACTAACTTATATGTTTGGAGTGGTGAGGTCTCTACCAGAACTTACAAGTCATGGTAGGAGTGGTGAGTACTCTACCCGTACTTGGTGGGAATGGTGGAGAGTGGTGAGGTCTCTACCAGAACTTACTTGGTGGGAGTGGTGGGGAATGGTGAGAGCTGTGGCAGAACTTACATGTTGGGAGTGGTGAGGTCTCTACCAGTACTTATGTGGTATGGGTGGTGAGGTCTCTTTTAGTACTTACGTGGTAGGAGTGGTGAGGTGGGTTCTTTGTCATCCTCAGTGGTGGGGGCGGCGTCATTGTCTGTGGTACCGTCCTCAGTGACAGCTGGCACTTTGTAACTCACTCCATACCGGGAAGTGAGAGTGTCCAATAACGGAATGGTGCCAACAATGATCTCACAGGCAATTTTCACATCATCTCCATAGTTGACGTTGACGTAGAACTAGATATTTAGAGAAATAACAGAGGTTGTATTAAAGTGTAAGAATAATTTATAAAGAAAAACAGGATTAGCATGAACACCCAATTTCATTCAGAGCATCATTCACAGTTAAGTAGTGAACAGAACTGTCCTTTACTCAAAACTCCAACATTTCCAATAATCTCTTTCCAGATATGGGCATGCTTTGAAAAAAAAGTCTCTCAGAATGTCATGATGATTAATATACTATCCACAGTTAATCTTACCTTGACTACATATGTACAGTTAATGATGCTACAGCCGACGAGGCGGGACGGTGGGACAGGAGGCACAGTCATGGCGAAGTCTTCCCATTTACATGTACCACCAGGTAGGATGGGGCCTTTTTCCGCCTCTGCTATCACATGTTTCTGCACCTTACGACTCATGTCTCCAGACGAATACGCCGAGTCTGAGTGACCAAGGAACTCTGTGTACTGGGAGGGTAGAAAAGTAGCAAACGATGGTCATTGTCAATGTGCATTGATATAAAACTTACCGTTGGCCCTTTAAAACCTAACTAGATGAGAACAATAATAATTAGTTAAGGCCTGATTTAAGTCATGTGGTATTATGTTACCCTATTGTAACATTAATATCATACCTGTTTGATGGCCACCCTGGAGCCATTGACCTGAGTGCTGCTGTTGTTACTGACACAGGCAGTGACTATGATTGGTTCTCCAGGCACAAAACCCTTTTTGTTGATGCCAAACGAGGCAGAAATATCTCCTGACTTCCAACAACAGCAGCTCACCTCACTGCGGTCCTCTCCCATCATTGGCGCCTAAAAAGACAAGAACAAGCAGCAAGTGAGTAGAGAAGGTTGATACCTTAATTTCTAGCGATAGTTCTAGGAAGTGGACTATTTGTTAGTGGTATAAGGAGTTGGGTATACCAGGACAGTGATGTGGAGTAGAGAGGGGCAACTTGCTAGTGATAATTCTAGGAGGTGGACAGCTAAGTAAGTTGTATGTAGAGGAGTAGCATAGCTGGTTAGTGTATTAAAGTACCGTAGTGGCCCGTATAAGCACCCAGGCACTCATAGATTTCAAACCCATTGTACCCCGGTGCTCATACATGTATATGAATACAGTTTTTAGTGCTTAATGCTAAGTTCAATACCGTTTTACTTCCAGCGCTTATCCGGGACCGGTGCTTATTTGATACCCGGCACTTAAACAAGCCATTACAGTAGTCAGAGTAGCCAGTTTGTTGGTGATAAGCAGAGGAGATGGAGAGTTTGCTAGGTGTAAGTTACTAGATGAAGTGGGCAGTTTACTTGTGAATAAGGGAGTGACAGCAGGGGGGGGGCTGGTGGGTTTGAGGGGGGGTCAGAATTTTTTTAACCCCTTGACCAGGGGGGTCAGAATTTTTTCAACCCCTCTGATGGGGGGGTAAAAAAATTCCACCTGTTTTCACTGGAAAACCCTGTGCATAATTATAGGTTAAAAGGGCATGTTCACCACCAATTTTCGTCCCTTATGGGGGTCCAAAAAAATTTACCCCCTCAAGAGGACATAAATCCCCCCCCCCCCCGTTGTTAAAAAATGATCACTCCCTAAGGTGAGAATGAGGAAGGATGTTATTGGGTAAGTAGAGGAGAAGCTTTCTACACAAAGAAATAGTCGCTAGGCTCTTCTAATTGAACAGAATAGAAGTCAAAACCTGTCCAATTTTAATTGTCAACTCTGGTACAAACTCTTTTTTTTTATGAGTTCAGATGATCCAGGCACATGGCCTCAAATGATGAACCTAAAGTGACAGGTCATGATGTTGACCCTATAGCCACATGAGTTGTCAACATGTAGAGTCAGTGCAAGGTCTGATAAATTAAATCTGACAGAGCTTGCCTCCTTTGTTTGATGCCGCTCACTTTAAAACCCCTATTTAAAAGTATAGGAGGTAGTTAACTTGTTGTCATTAACAGAGTAACCATAGACCGATGAAAAGTCCGGTAGTGACTATCCCAGCCTAATGTTTTGACCCAAGTAGCCTGTAGGATCTTGCCAAAAGGGAAACGAGATCCAAAAGAACCATGCACGTCTCTAGCAGTGTTGTCTCAAGAAAAATAACAGATTCTTCCTCGTCATCTTTTGGCAAGACTCTCCAGATGACTTTATGTACATTAGTCGGACATTTGTCATAAGGATATTTGATCATTATGTTCAGCACTCAAATTAATGATGTCACTGGAATAAGTGCCAGAAAGTAGCTATGATTCAAAATTGAGTGTTTTATTGATTACAGGTAGGTGCTCTCTTCTTGGCCACTGTTTTACAGTTCTCCCTCTGTGTTTAGTGTTGTGTTCACGTTTCCATGCACATTCAGGACCGCAAGTTATCATTGGTGGTTGCCAGTTGGCACTTATAAAGAAGGCTGGTAGCGGCATGCTGCCTGTCGCCAGCTCCTGTTGGTGAATTTAGAGTTAAGATGGCTTAGTCCTATGGCTCAGATTCAAATATCAATCTTTATTTAAAAAATGCCCAAGGATGTTCACAACCACATAGACCATACTTCCTCTTTAATAACGGTGGAGGCAGGAGATGTTATCAACTAGTTCCCTTTGTTCACAAGCATCATGGCAGTGACTAGGCAAAATGCAATATGCAATACTTAAAGAGTGTCATTGTGCATGTCAACATAGTATACACAGTAGGCTGGGTGCTGATTATACATAATGTGGTCTGGGTGAAACAGGGTCAGATTAATAGAGAGATAAGTGGACAGCGAAGCCTTCAGGTATTAGTACTCTAATGACTCCATGTCACATAATGTTCGCAGGTGTATCAAAGTGAGCACCAATTATGTCTACTTTGCCGTGCTATGCATATGTGGAATGCCGATGTTTCCCAGTCATTATTCGCAGTATTTTTAATTGTTTTTATAACTACTTTAATTATGTAAATATAGGTTGTTTTGGGGTTTAAATGTATGTACATGCATTCAACTTTCTATGCTACGAAAGGGGTAAATTAGCTCAGATAGATATATACTCTATTCATTATGGTGTACCTTTGAACCTTTAGATTCCATTTGTCCTTATAACTTTTTTCAGGAAAACGTCATGTCGACCTGTTCCATTTTGGTCCAGTGAACAAGTAATCAATGGATAATTCATGACGCGTGTGTGTTAGTGAAGGATAATTACACGAGGGTGTGGCCCGAGTGTAATTAGCCTTTGCTAACACACACAAGTCATAAATTATCCATTGACTACTTATTTTATTCCACGAAACCAATAGATAATCAATAAAATACCAATAAATTCAATTTGAAAACAAAAATTGTTCCCCTTCCCCGGGACTCGAACCCAGCCATTGTGTGTACACGATCGGTACATACACCTTGGTGCCTGGCAGTGGACAGCGACAGCCCCATGCTCGGCTTGCTTTGAATGCGTCTCGCGGTTATAATTGTATGTACACGATCAGTACACACACCTCGGCGCCCGGCAGCTGTTGGTTTAGTCTGAATGCGTCCCGCAGTACCGTATATCCTCGTATCAAGGCCTGGTCAATTTGCCACTTAGTAAGGAGGTTTAGGTACTAATACAAGCTTGGGCGTATAAACGGGGAAATATGGTATGTAACTATGGGTCAGTGGGCTTGGCTTTGTTTGAATGCGTCTCGCGGTTATGGCAGCGGGCACACGGCGGAAAAAAAATGTGCCCGGACCGGGACTCGACCTGCGTACCTCTAACGGCTGAGCGCAATGCGCTAACCACTAGACCACCGCGTCTCCTCCTTCAGCGGCCGTCTTGGCTTGGCTATGTTTGAATGCATCCCGCGGTTATGGTAGTGGACAGCCCACAGTCTTCGCCTCCCCGGGCTTTGTATCATATCGAGACCTGGTTCTAGCCAACCCCCTCTCGTCAGTCCCTGTGGAGCAGTGCATAGTGAGTTGGATTTGGGATGTGAGACTGCAGGTTCGACCCCTACCCTGGCAATGAAAATTATTGTAGGTTTTAACATGTAACTTATGACATGTAAGGACATGTGAGGCATGCAGGTTATCCATGGATAACCGCATGGCATGCAGGTTATCCATGGATAACAGCATGCCTTGCAAAAGTGATGTTACAGCCTTCAGGGTGTGCAATATCGACAGGTATGTGCATGGGAATATCCAGGAAAAGCACTGAGAATCCCAAAAATCGTGGAATAAACCAAAATAATACACAAAACCAGTTGTTGCATGTCAACTTTGGTGCACAGGGAGTGGGAATCGCAACCTCCTATACTGGTGTATCGGTAGGAGCTATACAAAGCATTTAGAAGCTTGTATCATGTGTACCCAAACATGTCCTTATGTTTAACGTGCTGTCAAAGGGGCAGGTATTCTTTCATACCTAGGTACTATGACAATATGTTATCAGTAAAATGCAGGGTCAATGAATGCTTGGCGTGTGGGAGTTTGATGATTATAATAAGGGAGCTGGCTTCTCTGTGGGGTGTTTCAGAAGCAGATAATGTTTACAACCAGTCATAAGAAGAAATTATTGCAGTTTTAATAGTGATTGTAGGCTTATAACCACAGGCGTTTCTAAACAATCATTATCATGTTACTGATTTTATTACTTAAAATTAGAACTATAGCTAATGTTGTTGTGAAACAGATATCGGTTGTTAGTCCGTACTTATGACTGAACCAGTTGTAGACTGTAACTTCCACTATAACTCTGGTTGTAAGTTATAGTTTCAATTGTAGAGGGTGGAAACCAGTGTATTTCATGGGAAACCCCTCTATGAGATTACATTTTGTAGGGAAATCCATCTGTCATGTATTCCCCACAGTCTCTCAGGTTTTACTATAGGCCTAGATTATGGAGAAATCGGAATAGAAACCATACTATAATTTTCCCAGCTCATCCCTCACACTTTTTCAGCTGCTCCATCCCCACTGTACTGTACCATACCTATGTTTTAAGGGAAAGGTTTTTGGGGCCACACCTGTGATCATCTATACCCCCCCCCCTCCCTGTTAAAAAAAAACTCCCTGGGGGCCTAAGGCCCGGCCTAGCCTAATGGCTATACATATTAAATGGAGGGGACAGGGTTTAGATATGTGGAGATCTTGTATATGTGGAGTGCTTGGTGTGTTTAGGGTAGGCCTACAGGCAAAGCAAAGATAAATAGAATTTGGGTACACATGTGGAATGATGTGCCATGATGAGTACAAGGGTACCTGAAACAGCCAAATACCACTGGCTGCTCAGCAATCAAGCCCCTCCAAGCATGTGTGTGCCGGCCATGATGTAGGCATGTATGACAAGGGGGGGAGCACCTGTAACATTAGTGGCAGCTGCACTATATACTAAGGGCATAGTTAACCATTATGGGTTCACGAGGTGATTCTATCGTCTAGAAGATAGAATCGCCGCAGTACACAATCCGTCCGCTACGCAGTCAACACGACAGCGAAAATATCGCTCAATTCAATTTCTCTATTAATCATGTTACATATACATGTCAAATCATGGCAAATTAAAGGTAGGTGATAGAATATAATGTGTAGATTCATCATCTATACACTTTAAGCTTCTAATGCTATGGTTTTTTTTTATACCGAATTAAATTGTTTGCTGTCAACTTGCTGTCATGTCGTTTCAATCTAAGTGTCAATCCAAGTGTCCAGTTGCAGGGAGATATTATTGCAGTTTTAATAGTGATTGTAGGCTTAAAACCGCAGGTGTTTCTGAACGATGATTATTATCTTACCAAGTTTATAACCTAAAATCAATGCTATAGCTAAAGTTGTTGTGAAACAGACGGTGGTTGTAAGTCCTGACTTATGACTGAACCAGTTGTAGACTGTAACTTACTCTTTAACTCTGGTTTTAAGTTATAATTTCAATCGCAGAAGGCAGGAAACCAGTGTATAACATGGGGAACCCCCCTCTTATGCCATAGTTCAGAGGGAAATCCGCCTGAGTCACGTGAGGCAGGTACATGTACCATATCATCGCGTTTGCCGACCAAGCAATTATTTTTTTGGGGTTTACCTGTATCCCCGGCGCTTATTCAAGGCCCGGCGCACATCATTTCCTGGGCCAGGGAAAGTGATTGTCAGGTAGCCATTCACAGTATGAGGTTAAGTGTGACCTGTCAGGCGTCTACAAAATTAACCTAGATAGCCCTAAGGTGGCAATTTTTGTCATAGAGTGCTTAAAATTGGGAAGTAGACTAATATATGACCAAATATGCCCTGTACAAAATTTCGGACTTTTACCTGCACCGTGTGCAGAGATATGAGAGATTGCTTACCATCCTACATGTAGGACAGTAGGACTTAGGACAGCTGTCCTTTGAAATTTGTGTTCTTTTGGTTGCCATGGAAACCACAATTCCTGTACAAGAGTGCCGAAAACTGACATATAGGCTTATATATGGCCATTTATGCCATACAAGAAATTTCAAAGCTTAAGCTATAGCGGATCCAGAGATTAACACTGTCCTACATGTAGGACAGTAGGACTTTGGGCGTCTGTCTTCTCTGAAAAGGTCCAAATCTTTACCAGAAGGTAATTTCCTAAGAAGTAGGTGTTTTGGGACATGTGTGTAATGTCAGAAAAGTACCTAAGAATACCCATATGGAGCATTTTTGGAAGCCTTAGGCCTAGGACTTTAGGATGCAACATTTTACTTCCATATCTGTTAAGTTTACTTGCAGATATAGACCTCTTCCCATGATGTCACTTAGGCGTCCTACATGTAGGACAGTAGGGTTATCTGGGTTAAGGCCAGTGTGTTGGATGCTGACTTTGAGTTCCTGTTGGCCAAAGGGAGGTGGGGTGTGGCTACAGCTGCTAGAAAGCTACCTAACACAGTTTTTCATAAAATGCTTCGTGCTAGATGCTTTTTTCGGTCATGATATAGAAGTTACATAGTATAGTAATAGTGTTGGGTACCCGCATATGACCCTTTTCATTGGTGCTAATTGGATAGCTGCAGAATAACCAACGATCCAGTGTAAGGTAAAAGGGGAGGGCTTAGTGCACAGAGGATTACCGTGGGCTCTACAATGTGATGCAGATATAAATAGCAGCAGATATTAGCTAACTGTCTTGATGTCAGCTTCTTGGGAGAGGATAAGAGGCAGGGGGCGTGGCTGGAGCACACTACTGGCTCGTGAGGCATCCACCAGCCGGGAGTCTGGGGGGGCTAGTAGCTGGATTGGTTTAACACCCAGCAGCTATTTGAGGCCGGGCGCTTATTGATTTCAGTGCCCTCTGACCCCCAGCCCCTATTGAAGGGAGTCAGCTATTCAAGGCCAGGCGGCAAAACACAACAATACGGTATATTGGATCACTCATACCCGGCACGATGGCATCAGGCTGCTGTTGGGCACTATAGCACAGGGGGCTAAAAATATAGAGTGATTATGTAGTTGTAAGTTTAGCTGTAGCTGTAAGTTTAGCTACAACTGCACTACACTGTAAAAAGGGGCTTAGGATTTAAACATGTTGAGGTCTAAACATGTTTACAGTCAAACACATAGACTAGTTAATTGCATTCTTGGCCATCTGTTTAGGATTTAAACACTTTTATTCTAAATGCATAAACACCAATGCTAAACATGTTTAGATGTTTAGCCTTTAAGCAGTATGGTGTTTAGGATATAAACACATATAGATTTATGTTTAAGTGTTTAGATATGAAAGACACACTAGTTGGCAGCACTAACTAATACAGATGATATGTCAAAGCGCAAAAATAACCCCTCTCTGTACTACCTAGACTAGCTGCAAGTGGCCAATACTACACAGATATGATAAGCATACCCTGTTAAGAATAAGGTAAAAATAAATCGGGCCTATCAAAATAATCTGCACTATGCCAGTGGGCCTAGACTGAAATGAACCTGCAGCGCGGCCTGTGGACCACTCCGACAGCAATATAAACATGATTTTTCCTTGATTTTGGACACATTTTAGAGACCTATGAACATATTTTCCATAGAATTTGGCAAAAACAATCCTTCTCTAAATAATTAATATAGAAAAAAACTGATTTGAGGGGTATTTTCCTTATTCATGCTAATCCCCCATATGCTTTAGGTCTCAGAGAAGGAATTGGTTAATAATTCAATGTAGCGCAAAACACCCTAAAAGTTTTTCCTTGATTTTATAAGTATTTGAGCTAAAAAATAATGAAAATGTCAAATAATAGAGATGGGGTCATGGCCATTTCTTATAATATATTGATTGATTGATCATGTTTATTGTACAAGAATCGCCCTTAGAAGTGGCGTTCTTCCACATACATTGGCCGAGTGCAGAAGATAATTATGATTCACCCTGGCTAGGGGTATATGATATTAGTTAATAATTAAGTAACAAATAACCTTGGGGTGTTATTGGAATTGGGCACAGTTGTCAGGCCAAGAAAAAAAGAAGAGAGCTGCACAGTCTAGTACAGGCAGCTTGTGGAGTCCCATAAGTGACACTAGAAGTCTATCGTCATGAATAATTACAACCTTCACCTTATATTTGAGGTATTTTTATTCCTCTAAACCATTTAGCAATAATAATCTATTTCTGACAAAATATCAATTTACATCAGTGCATGAACCTTCTCAGTAGATCATATAAATTAGAAGTTGTTACCATACTGTGAACTCCTTAGCTCATTCAAAGTGTAGCTCTTTTCTTGTCACAGGAAGGGCCTGTTTCTAGGCAAATGCAGCTGTTGGTAGGTAGGTGTACAACAAATGGAAAGTCCCAACATCTTCCTTGGGTCCATTTTAGGGGGTAGGTATCATCAGAACTTTTATAAGATCAATTATTGGAAAGGACCTGTTGCTAGGCAAAAGTAGCCACTGTGTGTCTTAGCATCAAATAAAATGCTTCTGCATTTTCCTTAGGCCTATTAGAATTAGTGCATGAACCTTCTCAGTATCATATCTATATAAAGTTGGTTCCTTACTGTTGACTCCTTAACTCATTCCAAGTGTAGTTCATTTCTTATAGCAAGAAAGGCCTGTTGCTAGGCAAAGGGCAGATGTGTGTCCTAGCAACAAATAGAATACTTCAGCATGTTCCTTGGGTCCATTTTAGGGGGCTAGATACCATCAGAAGTTCAATCAATAAATGTCTTCGAAAGGACCGGTTGCTAGGTAAAAGTGGCTGTTGCTAGGTAACCGCTTGTCCTAGCAACAAATAAAAGACATAAGCATATTCCTTGGGTCCATTTTAGGGGGGAGGTACCATCAGAATTTCTATAATTATTAGAGTAAGAACAAATAGATTTGTAAGTTTCCTACCCTAAAAAAGGGACCTATAATTTGAAGAGATGATTGCATAGAAGTGCAGATTTCTAGGTGCTTGCACAAGAGTTTACACCCACAACATCATTTTTTATATATCCAGACACATCAGACAAGATAATTCAACATGTTGTAGCTTTCAGTAATTCTTAGAAATAAACTCCTTAAATAAGGTCCTTTTAGAGCTTCTGCTGCTCTACTATATGTACTTACTACTGTAAGTGCGTTAGTTTGTAAAATCACAATTATCCAATTCTTCCAACTCATTGCTCAGAGTCTAGGCGTGTAAGATGGCAAAGGGAATATTAAAAATACAAAGGGACATAGTCCGATGATAGGGATTCTAAAATCAATAACATTGTTCACATAGATCATACTTGCTTTCCTACCTGCTACTATTTGTTCTCATATACTTTGATTTAGCTCAAATAATTGATGAAATCACCACTGTATTTGGTATATACAACAACGAGGGATGTCTGTATGATGATTCTAGGACAATACCCCCTGGACAATAATCCCCTGGACATTACCCCCCACCCTGAACAATACCCCTCCTAAGACATTACCCCCCTAAGACATTACCCCCTGATAGGTGGGAAAAGATGATACCATATGGTAGTAGTGATGAACATGGTGTCTACAAGACCTGTTAGGTTAAGCACATTGGATATATCCAGGTGACACGATTTGAATGAAAGAAATAAAGACCCAATGCTGCCCAACATAGAACAACAGATCCTATGATTGATATCATAGATGATACAGAAATGTTATCATATCTTATTTGTTTGTTTTTTCTGCCCTTGTATAGCCTTGGACGTTTGGTGTGCCATGTAACAGGGTACAATTAAAACATTATTCTATTAATTCATCACGTTCTCTCACTTGGCTCCTGTGTCTCATTTACCTCGTGTATCCTCCTAACTCCACTCCTAGATTTGCTATATCTGCTCATCTATATAGAGACGTGATTCGAATCCTAACCAATATAACTTTATGATGCATTCCACCATTTTACACTATATCAAAACCTTGATATTTCATATATTGGTGACATGTAAAAAAATACCAACAAACTAGTCAATCATATCCCTAACCCTCGTGGTGGAGCTAATTGATGTGACCGGGTAATGAACTGTTGTAACAGATCAAAGGGGCGGGAATTGTCAAATTCATAGATACCGAGTACATCACTTTTAATTTTTGTGCATGCACATCACTTTTACCGAGACAAAATCTTACCAAAAAAAACACACACACACACCCCTTTTCTTTGGCAGGGGAGACCCTAATAAATTGCAAGATCAATCACACCTCTTTCGGATGGATATACCCTTAATTCAGAAATTGTCCTTTGAAATTTGTGTTATTTTGGTTGACATGGAAACCACAATTCCAGTACAAGAGTGCCAGAAACTGAGAAAAGGCTTATATATGGCCATTTATGCCATACAAGAAATTTCAAAGCTTTAGCTATAGTGGATCCAGAAATTAGCACCATCCTACATGTAGGACAGTAGGCCTTTGGGCATCTCCTCTGAAAAGGTCCAAATCTTTAACGGAAGGTAATTTCCTAAGTACTAGTTGTTTTGGGACATGTGTGTAATGTCATAAAAGTACCTAAGAATACCCATATGGAGCATTTTTGGAAGCCTTGAGCCTAGAACTATAGAATGTAAAATTTTGCTTCTATATCTGTTAAGTTTCCTTGTGGATAAAGACCTCTTTCCATGATGTCACATTGGCGTCCTACATATATATTCCCCTGATTCCTTGTTCTGCCATCTACCCCAGTTTATGAAACCACAAAAGTATCATGGCGAAGTGCATACATAATCATACACACCCCTAATAATGGTAATGTTGCAGAGCCTCAGAGGGTTTATTCTCATGTCTTTCCAGGTAACAAGAAACGTTGAGTGAACGTTGATTGAAGTTCACTGATGGTTAGTTGGACTATCATTTGTTGAAAAACATTGTTTGAATGTTGGTTTGAGGTTTTTACATTGATGTTGGTTTAACATTGAAGAATGTTCCGCCAAAAACGTTTTTCCAGACAACCTTTGATCGATGTTTTTCAACATTCAGAATGTGGACTCAAACCAACATTGGCTTAACTGGTTAAAAAAACATTGATTTAATCTTATTCCATGCTTCCAATATGTCTCACTATAGGGAGATGTTGTGATGTGATCTGGCTGGATGACACCAATAGATATTTGTGTCTAATTTAAATCATAATGATGATATAATGCTAATTGTACCAAGATCCCTTGTCTAGAGATTATGTACATAAAGAGATATCAATAAAAAAATTAAAATCTTGCCTACATTATGGTTCAGTGTATGGTAGACACCCTTATTGAAACATTTAGAATTTGTATAAGGTCGAATCCCACATGGCGATTTTGGGCTCAAACATCTCTGCGATTTTGTCCTTTGCATTATTTGGGCCTTTCTGACCCTATAGATCACAAGGATTGTTGAACTTATACCGAATCCCACAGTGAGTTAAGGACTAAAAGGCAGCTATCCTTGCGATTTAGGGGCTTAGGAATGCCCCCAGAATGCAAAGGACAAAATCGCAGAGATATTTGAGCCTTAAATCGGCATGTGGGATTCGACCTATAGGCCATTCCTGATTATGGTGATTTCATGTCTTCCCTAATGAATCAAATCACTGCTCCTTTAACATATGAGCTGCATGGTCCCTTTAGGTCGAATCCAACATGGCGATTTACGGCTCAAATATCTCTGCGATTTTGTCCTTTACATTATAGGGACCTTCCTGAGGCCATAGATCGCATGGATCAGTGTGAACTGACTGTTGGATTCAGGATAAGTTGAACAAATCTTGCGTTCTAGGGGCCCTGTGGGGTGTTTCAGAAGCCGGACATGATAATGAACATTAAATATCTGTTTCTAAAACTGGTAGATTCTAAACTTACAACTGCAACTGCTTTAGAAACACATGCAGTCATAAGCCTACAATCACTATTAAAACTGCTATCATATCTCCTTATGACCGGTTGTAAACATTACCTGCTTCTTTAACACCCCACAGGAAGGCCCCTAGGATGCAAAAAACAAAATCGCAGCTCAATAGATATTTGATTCCTAAATCGCCATGTGGGATTCGATCTTTTGCAAAAGGGGATATATGTACCATTGGAGCATAAATAGATGAGGAGGGGGATGAAACAAATACATGAGAAAAGTATGAATAAAGTAAGTATCCTATGGCAATATAAAGGCTTGGTAGGGGGTTTAGATCAGGTTGTTTCGAGGCTGAAAGAATGCAATGCTGAGACCACCTACCCTTAGTACGTCAGGCTCCCTGTTAAGGTCCAGGTGGCTGAGGACGGTAAAGGCAGTCTTGGTCTCGTGGTCAAACTTCCAAGGCTTGTCGATAGTGGCCTTACAGCAATAGCGGACCATGCCATGCTCCCCTTCAAATGATGACGGCAGGGTGACGGGGAGTGGTACGACAAACGTGTACTGGTGGGTGCCTGCAGGGTGCAGCTCTCCATCTCCCTCAACTGTCATGGCAAGATGTGAACAAAAAGCCATCGTTTAGCACGACGTACCTAAACCATAACAAGTCAAGTAGGAATATATGTGTGATTCACATGGAGCATGTTTTTTGAACGCATGATCCTATTACAGCATTGTCATGTTTCTGGCTGTAGATCAATTTCACTGATGACCACTTGAGCGCTCATTATACAAAAGTGTTCAGATAATACCATCATACACGACAAAATTGGGTTTATCATTAAAAAGCATTGGACTAAGGCAGCTCGAATTCATTTCAAAAATCCATTTAGAGTAAAATGCGAAATGTACAGTCCACTGTGGTTTCATATTCATGCTGAGTAAACGGATAATATGGAATTCAGTGGTGAGCAAAATATTAACCATCTTAAAAGTGACATTCAAATTTATCATTACTTGGTCCACATAAATTGAAAAGAAAAGATAAATGTGGAACTGAGAGTCCTCTTTAGTTCAGAACATTCATATTTATAACAGAAAGGTTTGGCAAAACTAGCACAATATAAAACATAAACTGCACGATAGCTTCATATGAATGACAGCATTGACACTAGTATATAGCCACACTGACACAGCTGTAATGTGACATCTTAGAACCATGTGTGACAGTACCACTACACTCTGCAGCACGGCAGTTAAAAATAACATCTGTCAACACTAGGGCAGTGCGAACAGATTGAAAGCTAGATATTGATAGTGCAGTTTGAGCTGTGTAGTGCAGAGTTGGTTGATTAGTAGTTCCTGATTAGTTAGTCTTGATTGTCTAGTAATGAGGGGTGACCAACCACCGTGTTTTATGAGGACTGCATGTCACAGGTCATCTTAAAAGCTAAGCTTTACTCTCGATATATTTCCACTGTTCTTCTTCTTGGGTTTCAATGCTGGTAGTGTTAATCTATAAGTATTGGTTCACTGAAGGTCGAATCCCATATAGCGAAAAATGGCTCAAATATCTCTGCGATTTTGAATCTGTTGCGATTTCTTACCTACCCCAAATTGGCCATGGATTTAACCACAGTAGGTTGCATAGAACACAAGCAATCGTTTGCGATTTTGGCTCTTAGAACACATAATTCACAGAGATTTGGACATCAACAAAGGCAAAATAACCCAAAGGGTAGATGATAAAGCACAACAGTGTCCGTGTGTTCTATACACCCTCTGTATGTGTACACCTTGCGAATTTGGGGTAGGTCCCAAATTCGCAACAGATTCAAATTCACAGAGGCATTTTTTGCCATGTGGGATTCGACCTTGAAGGAATTTCACTAAGCATCTATCATCACCTGACACGACCTTCAGGTCGCCCCGATCTGAATGCCCCTTCCCCAATTCATACATCATGAAGATAAATAGGCTTTACACCTTAATATACTAGGCCTAAGTGATATTTAAATGGTTAAATGATGTGACATCTATCCTGTGATTTTCTTGCACACGGCCACATTACAAACATAGTGTTGGGACCCCTCATGTCATTATGAGCAAGATCTATGATAATAATGATAATCAAATAGGTAATGACAAGGTGCTGTGCACAGTGAGGAGTAGAAGGAAATGGGAGTATATATTGGTCACAGAAATAAAACCTACCTCTAACAACCTACCCAGCGGGTTGGACTTGCTGAAAGAAAGTCATAGAAGTCTTTTTCTCTTTGTATTTCAAGTTGACTTGTTGGGAGGACTCAACCCCTTTGGAAAAATCATAATATTTAAGGGAATTGCTGGTTAAATGTGTTTGGGATAAAATAGGGCATATGGTATATGGGGATTACAGACAATACATTTTGGTTGTCAAAATTTTAATCATTGATTTCTCCTTAATTATGCAAAATTGGGAAGGTAGCGGGGTCAAGGGGCCGGGATGGGAACAAAGACATCAATAGCAATGGAGAGAACAAAGAGAACAATGTCCTAGAAATATGCTTTGTCATGATACAAAATGTATATCATCCCTAGATAAGATTATATGTCATAACTGGCAGTGCTTAGTGCAACACATTCCTACATGCACAAAAGGGCATGACAGTACATTTGCAACTAAAACGTCATTTTAAACTTTGCAAGGCATGTGATCCTAAAGTGGGAAGATGACAAGGAAAACATTAATCTAAACAAAGACAGCTATACAGAAACATACATTGAGGTATATAAGTTGCTCTGGCTAAGAGGAATACCCCTAGATACAAACCCCTTTACCCCCTCCCTATATTGCACTAAAACTCCATGAGCTGAGGTATATGTTGGAGAGTTTGTGGCGAGGAATGACCGATATTTACCTGAACCAAACAGAATGTTGGTGTGGTCGATGTAGACCTCTTCTGCCTTGTAGTGTACTGTGTGCCGGGTGTTTCCGCTCCCTTTATGTAGTGTCCAGTGAACTATAGCTCTGCCATTGAACCAGATCCTGAGATCTGCATTGTCAAAGAGAGTGAGAACGCAAGACTTAGTTGGTTATGACATTATTACAGTAAATGTCAGAAAACTGGGCACTTGAGGAAAAGAGGTAATTCTGTCCGCAATTCATATTCCATTCTGGTCTCTACAGTATAGGGTAGCTTCACCAGAAGACGTCCGTTCCTGTGCAGTATTTCAATAAAGGTCGAATCCCACATGGGAAAAAATACCTCAAATATCTGTTGTTATTTTGGGGTCTACCCCATATTAGCATGGGATATAACTACAATAGGGTACATAGAAGACAAGGATACTTTTGTGTTTTATTGTAAAGCATTTTATGATTCATTGTCCTGGTTCATGGGTATATATGTGTCTGACATGGTTCCTATCTTAAAATTGCAAAGATCTAAAACAGTGGCACACTCTGCAGTGGGACTTTAATATTACACAATTCCTTACCACTCCTTGCGATTTAGGACACCAGGAAGGCCATAAAATGCAACTGACAAAATTGCAGAGATTTTTGAGTCATTTTTCGCCATGGCGAAAAATAGCTCAGATATCTGTACGATTTTAAATCTGTTGTGCTATTGGGACCTTCCCCAAGACCTTCGCAAGACAAACAACTTCAGAGGGTGTATAGAACACAGGGGCACTGCTGTGTTTTCTCATCTACCAATTACAATATTTTGCCTTTGTTGATGCTTATACTTCTGTGAATTATATATTATAAGGGCTAAAATCGCAAAAAGGTGCTTGTGTTTTATACACCCTACTGTAGTTATATCCCTGACCACTTTCGGGTGGGTCCAATTATTGCAACAGATTTAAAATCGATATCTGAGCCATTTTTCGCCATGTGGGATTCGACCTTAAGGGATTTGTAGGGCTGATATATCAGACACTTACAGGTTCTTAGCCCTCCAAAAGGTTCATCCCTCTTACACTTCAAAAATCCATGTTGCCATTTTATTTCTAGTTGTTCACCCGTTTAGAGAGCATTCCATGCAGTCAATTTTCAGCTTGAGACGTCCACTATGCACCTTGAGACGTCGCCTTAACACCCACCATTTTAAAGCCTTTTTGATTAAACTAAAAAAAAATAAGGAATCAGTGTCTCACATAAATCTACAATAAAATTATATTGTTTAAGGTCGAATCCCACATGGCGATTTAGGGCTCAAACATGATGATTTTGTCCCTTGCGATTTTAGGATCTTCCTGGGCTCCTAGATTGCAAGGATTGTTCAACTTATGCTGAAGTCAACACTGAATCAATACCAATTAAGCAGTTATCCTTGCGATATAGGGGCTCAGGACAGCCCCAAGAGTGCAAGGGACAAAATCGCAGAGATATTCGAGCCCTAAATCGCCATGTGGGATTCGACCTTTAAGGTGCTGTATCATGATGAAAATATAGGTTTTACAGTGGTTAAACTAGAATGAAAATCCCAGGCAGTGTCATGCCCATAGATATTGCAAAACAAAAAGTGGTATTGCTAATCCTGCATTATAGAGGCTATGTTTCAACTACATGTGCACCTCAATCAGCCTGATAGTCATGCTCTTAGTATCACCTACTTCCTTTACATACCACATTGTACTAATAGTAGGATTATAGTAAAGGCTGTAATATGTGACAGGATCTGCAAAAAAGCACCTTAGTGCAGGGTGCATTAAGGTCCCTATTCCCAGTACATGTCACATATGCATCAGTGCATGCATTGTCAAATATTGTGTCCCACATCTTCTTGCTATTAATCTTTTGATGTAATCCTAGTAAATGAATGGTTTATATTTTAATAAAATGCATAAACAACTCTATAAGGGGTGACAGTTCAAGTCCTTATCTATGCCTATAGTCAATATTAGGTACATGTTATCAATTTTAGTTTTCAAAATATGCAACCAAAGTTGGAAATGCTTTATGAAATGGCCAGTCGGTCATGATGAGAACAAGTCAAACATCGGGACTTTAGTGCATCATTATTATAATCATAATTTACATGATATAATTATATCCCAGAACATCATCCCATAGCATAATATATCACCTCTATTCCAATAACATTACCGTCCCAGGCCTAGAAAATTCATGTAAATGTGAGAAAAGCAAGGTGACAGGTGCACGGCTCAAGGTATGTCGACGTCTTTGTGTTAAGCTACCCTACAGTTACAGCATATGGACAGTTATACGGTCTGCATTATTTTGATCTCCCGATTTCAGGAAATGATAGCATCTGGTAGCAGTCAAAATTATATATAGAAAGCAGGTACTTATAACCGATATGTTCTGTGGTGGGAACTTTCCATAAAGCTTCCAGGGCTACAATGTGACTTAGATCAAAGATAAGTATGTCAAAATGTTGTTCTTTTTTAAAAGATATAATTGATTTTAAAGAGGTGAAATGTCAGAAGGAGCATAGATATGTACATTCACGCAGATCCTGATAATTATGTGAATTATAGTATGAACATGACTTATGTGAATTATAGTATAAACATGACTTATGTGATTATTGAGTGCTTCCGAGACTACCTGCTCGAAAAACGGTACAATGATATATATCCCATGTCCGCACGTCTGTGTCTATCCAAAAAAAAGAGTAAAACCTCGGATTCTACCCTTTGTAGACAGGTGGTTACCATGGTGTTTTTTTGTGTCTTCTTTTGTGCATTTCTTCCTTAAAAGGTGTGTCCAACTGCCTATTTCATTCAATTTGAGAAAATGAACATGTAACAAGGTTGCTCTCTTTAAAATGAACGTGATCTGAATTATTTGAAAATGGTCTGATTGATTTATCATGATCCACCAACATGGCCACGAAATGACAACCCAAACACCTCCATATTTTGGCCACAGTGCTTAAAGACAACTGCTACCAGATGCTCGGATCGGGTTCTGCTGCTGATAATTTCATATAACTAAATAACTCTTGATTATATTAGTTTGATGCACTAACAATAGGAAAATGAAAAAAAAAATCCCTATGTCACGCTTAACTATAGAAATGAACGGTAAAAACTGTTTTTCATATCCTGTCTCATACATATACTGATCCTCTGCTGATTTTTCTACAAGACTCTCTGGATAGAAAGAGGACATCTATACGAAAGTTTTGAAAGAAAATAGGGGGTCACATTTGGAATGAAAAAGTTGTGTTTTTTTTCAAAAATGTTAAATTCCCCTTAACTATAAGGAGAAATTAACATTTCAAATGTCATATGACTTTCTATGATGTATCTATAGTGATTAGAAATGATATGTACGGGTATAGCGTTTCGGGCAGGGTGGGAAAAATCATTAAAATACATACACGTGTAGTACAACTGATCAATGATTTCTATTTCTGCCACCAGGTACGTGCACTTCTGAGTACCAGGCAGCGTTTGTCTTTAATTAATGATGAGCGATCATATTTGAAAAGAAAGATTTTGGTGAGAATTCAGTGGTGGAAAAAACATCATGAGCAAGACCAAATTGTTATTTATTACCTCATTTGATCGCTAACTGTTTCATATTTCAACTGGGCCCCATTATGTCAAGCCACAGAGAGCTGTCGTTTCCTCTCGATGCTAAGCTAACACATCACGAAAAAACACTCAAACATATCCATTAATTATGGCCACTTATAGCACATTATGCTTGCAACGACATGATCCATCATGGAAACAGTGTTAGTGAACTCTCTCCAATGAGACCACAGTGAGACCGCACCTTCTTTCAGTCTTATGATGCATGAATGCAGCCTTGGTCTACTCACAAGGGCCGTCTATACAAGCATGATGCCTACCTTACCTGCACACCTGATACCAGAGGGTAGGTATGCACCAAGAAACATGAAGGCCTGGAGGCATTATGTAGCTCTAAAGGGTTAGACATGTAGAGGTTGCAGCAATGGGTGTAGCCTACTGATGCACGACATATTGTCCCCTCATTGGGGAGGCTTTCTGATCTTATGGGTCACCAAAATTAACCATACGAAATAATGTTGAATAGGACACATGTACATTTACCCTATTAGCAAAATAAAGGCTTTCCAAATTCGCAAGCATTCTAAGTACCACAGGATGTATAGAACAAAAACACTCTTTTTGCGATTTTAGGCCAGAAAATATATAATTCACTGAGATATTAACATCAACAAAGGCATAATATCCCAAAGAATACATGATAAATTGCAACAGTGTCCTCATGTTCTATACACCCTGGTGTAGATATAACCATTGCAAAATTGGGGTATGTCCCACAAAGGCCATAGATTCAAAATCGCAGGGATAATTGAGGCGTTTTTCGCAATGTGAGATTCGACCTTAAGCTACATGACTATATCCTTATATAATGTATTTGCCAGTACTGCAGTCTTCAGCTAGATACAGTTCCATTAAGTGGTGATTAAATAAGAACAGTTGCCATTGTCAGTTAAAATCACTGTAACTAGGTCCAATGATCTTCACCATATTAGTAGCTAGTAATGCGTTATCACATGATTAAGAAAGGGCAATGAGGTTTTAAAGGTCGAATCCCACATGGCAAAAAATGCCTCAAATATCTCTGCGAGTTTAAGGTCTGTCCCAAATTAGCATGGGGTATAACTACAATAGAAGACAAGGATACTTTTGTGTTTTATTGTAAAGCATTTTATGATTCATTGTCCAGGTTCATGGGTATATCTGTGTCTGACATGGTTCCTATCTTAAAATTGCAAAGATATAAAACAGTGGCACACTCTGCAGTGGGACTTTAATATTACACAATTCCCTACCACCCCTTGCAATTTGGGACACCATGAAGGCCATAAAATGCAACTGACAAAATTGCAGAGATATTTGAGGCATTTTCCACGGTGTCGGATTCGACCTTAAGTATAAAGT
Source organism: Acholoe squamosa (assembly GCA_949317995.1). Lineage (NCBI taxonomy): Eukaryota > Metazoa > Annelida > Polychaeta > Phyllodocida > Polynoidae > Acholoe > Acholoe squamosa. Next base: position 42,095,982 of record OX439044.1, on the reverse strand, counting down.
TTATGTTGTTTTGTAGTGTCCAAGAGTGTCCCCGGATCTTCTAATCAGTATTTAATAACAGATATGATAGTAAATATTTGTCACTGCGCAAGTTTTTTTTTGCGTCCTGAGGGGAACAAGCGAAAGTTGACCCGTTTAGGCGCTAATGTCACTTACGCCCACAGACGACAACATTATGGGCGACCGGCTTATTGAAAGTAGAAAACATGTCTCTGTACACTTCTAAGGTAGGTATACCCTTGAACATGGATTATTTTCCTTCTTTCTTGAGTCCCTCTACCCCGTGGGGTCCAATTCTGTCAAGGTTAAACATCTTTTTAAGAGAAAAGTCTCTTTCTTGCACTTCGCTAATGGGCAATAAAAGGGTATTTTGGTCCACTCACGCTATGTTTAAACACTTTTCAGAGCCAAATACTTGTTCTTTCTCTAAGCAGTTTCACCTCTTCTCAACTTGAAAAATAAGCTATATTTCCTTTTAATCTAAGTCTGTTCTTCCAGGTTTGTCCTCCACCCCCTTCCCTCTTTTTTTCTATTTTCCTTTCTGTCCTTTCATTTTGTGATTTCCCCTCCCCCCCCCCTTCCAATATCTTTAGCCCTATTATTTTTCAGAACTTCCTTTTTTTCTTTTAAGATTCAGCTGAACATTCTCTCTTTTTTTACTTTCACAGAACCTTGCCAACTATGACACTAGCGCAGCTGATAACAGTGACGGTGAAGAGGAGGTGGCTCGAAATGATGCTGACTATGAGCCCTCCCCCACACCCACCTCTGATGAAGACGACAGCTTTGAGGACGAGGAGGATGGTGGCCTCCAAGATATCTCCATCAGCAAACTGAATTGAGCCAAACCTACTCCTTTAGTGAAAAAAGAAACACCAGCAGATGATGATAGCAGTTCTCTTAGTAGCAGCAGCGGAGAGGATGAGGCACATAAATCCAAGATAAAAGGCAAGGGCAAGGGCGCTACAAAGGATTCTTCTTCACTTCCTAAGCTCTCCAACATCATCAAGTCTACCAAAAAGCATATCCCTATAGCAGTCACCTCTAAAAACGAGCAAGTTAAACCTACGAAAGACAAGCCAGTCAAACAACCCCTTAAAAAGGCCTCCAAACAAGCTTCTCAACAGACTTCTACATCCAGCCATGTCTCTTCCTCTAAAGCAGCACCTCCCAAGACCTCTACCCCCAAAACGTCTACTTCTCAGAACAGTGCTACAGACACCCCTGTGAAAGTTACCCTAAAGGGGACCGAGCGGGAGAGGGATTATAAGTGGTCCGAGAAGGAGAACTATAGCTTGTTCTATCAGCTGCTTCAGTTCAAATAGGGCATAAGGGCAAGGGGCCCTCAAAATATTCAGGTTCGGCAAGATGCCTGGCACACCATACTCTGTTCTTTTTTTAGCTATTTTCATCAAACTTATGAAATACACTTTTAGCTGAAGTTAAGCTAAATCGGTCCTCATATTACACCTCACACTAACACAGGGGAGACAGACCTACAGCAGGAGACTTTTTTTGACACTCAATGGACCCTACCCGAAACTAAAACAGGGCATACTGAGGTACAGCAGGAGACTAATACTCAAGGTACCATACCCGAGACTAAAACAGGGGATACTGAGGTACAGCAGGAGACTAATACTCAAGGTACCATACCCGAGAATAAAAGAGGGGATACTGAGATACAGCAGCAGACTGATTGTCCTGAATCTCCATGTAAAAATCAGTGTGACACAAATCTTGTGACGCAAATAAGTGTTCAGACAAAGAAGTTGTATCACCTGTACCTAAACCCAGACCAGCTCATGAAAAACTGTAGTGGAAATTTCTAGGAAAGACACTAAGAGACATGACATTCCCTTAAGTATGACTAGTACTTCAGTGTATGTAAAGTATGTAGAGCCCAGAAGACTTATAATATTATATTCAATGTCCGTATATTACCGGTATATTCTTCCCTGGTAGCATGATAACTTATTTATATATATATATATATATATATATATATATATATATATATATATATATATATATATGGGACTATATACACCCGTGTATATATATATAATTAATATGTGCAGCGGTTGGTACTACTTCTCCTCCAGGGCGCGCATTTATATGTATGACGTCATGGAAAACAATTAGCGCATATAAAAGCTGCGGGATCCAAATTAACCGTCAGTTGGCGTATATCCTTCGAGCGGCACACACCACGCTGGGTGGTGCCGGAAATTTTAACTTTTATTCTTTGTTTTTTCGAATATTACGGTATAATACCCTGCAATATGGGTAGGAAATCAGCGGGTGGGGCTACTGCCAAGCCTGGTACTAAGAAAATACCAAAGAATACGAGGAATAAGGCCAACTCTAGGACTTCGAGCAGCTCTGATCCAGGTATGGTTGACCCGGTGTCACCTGTTCCAAAAGCTTCAGGAAAAAATTTGGGTCTAGCTGCTGACCAGACGTTCATCAATCTGGAGGAGAGGACTACGGTAATGGAAGACCAGCTTGCTGATATCAAAGATCTTCTGGAGACCATAGCGGCTAGGCAGAGCAATCCGGTAGAAGGGGCGTATCAGGCGGACTCACGTGGTGGTGTTTTGACGCAGGATTCGAAAGGCGCTGTAACCAAGCAACGGGGGAGACGTAGGCAGCGTTTGCCTAGTGACCGGGGAAGCCATGACAACAGGAATCCAAGATGGCGACGGGACCGTTCTCCTTCGTCGGGTTCGGATAAAGATTCGTCTTTTTCAAGAAGTTCCTCTACTGATACTACCCATTCTACACGTAAAAGACATCGGGGTGAGTTCGATCAGAAGAATTATCTAGAGAAAAATTCCAAAATTGATTGTATTGAACGGTTAATGTTGGTAAATGTACGTCTTGCGAAAGACAAGTATGAGGAGGGCGAGGATATTTTCCATTTACTTGGTCACCTTGAAATGTTGGTCGAAAAATTGAGTACAAGAATCTATACGGTGTCAGCTTTATCTAAATATGACAAGTCTGTAAAGGATAGGGCAAACAAGAACGGTTTAAAAGCTTTCGAAAGAGTAGACAACTCCGATATCCTTAGATATTTATCATACGACGGGACCGTTCAGGCCCAGAAAGGACAGGTGGCAAAACCCAAGTCTTTCAAATCTAGGTCAGCTCGTACATGCTTTGCTTTTAATAGAGCTGAAGGCTGTAGGGAGGATCCCTGTAAATACCGTCATGTTTGTGATGTATGTGGTTCCCCAAGCCATGGCAAGGATAAATGCCAGAAAAACAAAAAGGACTAGTGTGTCGCCCTAAGGCAGGGTCCTACTTTAAAATCTGAAAATTTGATGCCTGGTTTTAATTTAGTATGTACGGTTGACCCGCCTAAGCCCCCCGTTTCAATCAGTCTGGGTGATAAAATTAATAATGATAGTGTAAATATGTATAATTCTTGTGAATTGTCAAAGAATTTATTTAATTCTTATAGTTACCCAGTACAGGGTGAGGTTGAACCACTTTTTACAGTGGAATGTTTAAATAGACCCAGCATCAGCGTTTATGACAGTTGTGTAAATGGGGTATGTATGTGTGAGCACTTCATTTATGGTAGGAGGGCTCAGATACTCCCGTGTCGACTTGCTAGTTTTCTTAGGCAGTCAGACCTTATTAATATCAATCAGATTGAGTCTGATTTTCTATAGTGTGGTTTTACCGAGGGTTTCAAAATAGTTGACCCAGGGTGTGATACAACATATGATTGTAAAATTTATAAGTCTATTTTAGAAGATAGATTTTATAACGAGATGTGTAGTATTATTAAGGAGGAGTTGAACCAAGGCCTAGTTACAAAAACTGAGTTTAAACCCAAATGTATTCACTCCCTAGGGGTGTGGTAGACTTGAAATCAGCTTACTGGTCTATAGGAGTTTACGGTCCACACATCAAGTATCAGGGTTTTCGCTGGGATTTTGGTAGTGTTGCAGAATTTTATGAAAGTAACCGCCTAACCTTTGGTTTAAAGTGTGCTCCATACATTTTTAACAGAATATCAGATTTTATTGTCTCAGTTGCAAAATTCTATGGTGTTGAAAGGATTGTAAATTATCTAGATGACTTCATAATTATTGCTAATTCTGAGGAAGAATGTAGACGTCAGAGAAATATTCTCATCGAGTGTATGGAATTTATGGGTTTCAAAATATCCACTGAAAAAGTAACTGAACCTAGTCAGAAATGTGTTTTCCTTGGTATAAATATTGACTCTACTACTATGGAATTATCACTCCCCCAGAGTAAGGTGGATAAAATGAAACTTGCCATAGATGATTGTATAGGTAGGGCGTATGTATCTAAAAAATCCTTGCAGAAGATTGGGGGTTTAATGTCGTTTTGCTCCCAAGTAGTTAGGGGAGGCAGAACTTTCAGTCGTCATGTCTTCGACTTGTGTGCTAGGGCCAGGAACAGGGGTGTTGTTAAACTTAATGAAGAGATACATAAAGACTTGAAATGGTGGAAGGATTTTTGCAATGTTTTTAATTGTAAAAATATCATTTTGAATGATAACGAATGTACTCCTATGTATTCCGATTCCTCTATACAGGGCTTTGGGGCCTGGTTTGATAAAGACTATTTGTATGGTACTTGGGACGACTCTAATCCTATGTTGGACTGTGTGGGTCATTTCGTTCAGGCTCCTAAACTTGATAATCTCAAACTTCACCATAGAAATATAAATGTTTACGAGCTTTATCCAGTGGTGGTAGGCCTTAAGCGCTGGATTAAAAAGTTTTCTAATACCAGAGTTCATTGTATTACGGACAACATGCAAGTCTTGGCTATGTTGATTACCGGTAGGTCCAAGAATAAGTTGTGTATGTCCTGGTTGAGAGAAATTTTTTGGCTATGTTTTATACATAACATTGAAATATATTCAACATATATTAGGTCTGAGGAAAATGTTTTAGCTGACCATTTGTCTAGGCTAAATTACAGAGGTGTCCCACAGAAATGTAAAAATGTTTTAACTGAATATAACATGTGCTGTTATGATTCCAGGCCTGAGGGAGCTAGAGCGGAGAAGGAGACGGTTTTTGTACAGGGGCGTGGCTGAGTCCACACGTAAGGTTCGCAAACAGCAATTTAGCAGGTACAAAAAATTTTGTAAAAAATTTAATCTCAATCCCCTACCTTGTTCTCCTTCTCAGGCTTCGTTGTATTGTGTATATTTATCAGATAAAATGAAACCTATATCTGTTAGGAACTATTTGTCTGCAGTGTGGTATTATCAGAAATTAAAAGGTTATTCTGATTATAGTAGTAATTTTATTGTAAAAAAGACACTGGATGGTATTGAACGTGATTATAAATGTTCTTCTATTAAGACATATCCTTTAACTCCCAGTGATATGTTAAATATCAAATCTAATCTGGATTTGTCTGTGTATGAGGATGTAGTCTTCTGGTCAGCTATCTTATTGTGTTACCGAGGTGTGTTAAGGGTGGGTCATGTAGTGGACTCCCCTCATAACTTTAAATCTAAATATGTGTCGTTGTCTGTCGATTGTATTCGCATTGATGTTAAATCTTCTAAAACTGACCAATATGGTAGGAACCCTTACGTGGTATATTTAAAACGTAATGATAATTCTGGTCTTTGTCCAGTTAGGTACTTGGAGATTTGTAAGGTTTCAAAAAATAGATTATTGTTCACTATATGTAACAAACCTTTAACTTATAACTATGTTAATACCAGGTTGAAGGCTATTGATGTAAAATGTGATATTTCCCACAGAGTTTCAACTCATTCGCTCCGACATGGTGGGGCGACTCTGTTAAAAGATTCTGGTTTAAAGGTCGATGATATTAAAAAGAGAGCAAATTGGAAATCTAATGTTGTATACAATTTTTTACATGATTCTAAACAGGACTTATTGGCTCTAGATGTGATGTTATAGTGTGGAATGGTGTATCCATTGTGTTTGGCGGTTTTTTGGCATGTACAGAATTGATATTGACTAAGTCAATTCTCACCAAACCCATTGTCTCCTTCCTTATTTCACTTGTGATATTATTATAATATTATTATAATATTTATTATTATTATTATATTCCCAAGCGAACATAATTAACTTATGGGACTATATACACCCGTGTATATATATATAATTAATATGTGCAGCGGTTGGTACTACTTCTCCTCCAGGGCGCGCATTTATATGTATGACGTCATGGAAAACAATTAGCGCCTATAAAAGCTGCGGGATCCAAATTAACCGTCAGTTGGCGTATATCCTTCGAGCGGCACACACCACGCTTGGTGGTGCCGGAAATTTTAACTTTTAAATCTTATTATTGTATTATATTGTTATCATATTACTATTGTATTACTGTTTTTTATATTATTAAATTATTGTCTTATTAATAAAGGCATGTACAGAATTGATATTGACTAAGTCAATTCTCACCAAACTTTTTGTCTCCTTCCTTATTCCACTTGTGATATTATTATAATATTATTAAATTATTTATTATTATTATTATATTCCCAAGCGAACATAATTAACTTATATATATATATATATATATATATATATATATATATATATATATATATATATATTCTCCATTTTATATTAATATCAATATAAGTCTTATCCCTCCCAGAGAGATAAGACTTATATTACTATGTGATTGAAGGGATATTATTATCATTACAAGTGTATCTGATTAGTTCTACCTGTAATCAAACCATGGGACATCGTCATACTTGTGACTACTTGGATAAGTGGCCTCACTGTGGCCTAATGAGCTTGTATCAGTTAACAATATGGCATATCAATGAAAATTGAAATGCTGTCATGCAGCTTAGAACATAAGGAAACTAAACTGTGAGTAAGGCAATTCCTATATTCATTTATATATGGATGCTGAGGACTACAAGTTGAAGTTTTAAAACTGATTGTGGAATACTTTAACATCTAGGGTATGTAAGTTTTTGTGTTTTTTTTGGGATGATGTTAAAGACCTCTGACTGCTACCATCAAAATGATCAATTGGCAGCTATCATTGACTATGGTATCTTGCACCTGTAATTAAGTATTAGATATGATGTATATTATTGCTCAATTCCATTAATCCACTTAATACTTTATAATTATCTGAAATACCCGGTTTGAATATTTAGGTTAATTTGAAGAATTCTATTGTGGTCATGGTATTTTGGCTTGTTACATGTCAAATGTTTATATAAGATTGGGTCATAATGATCAGGGAGAGGTGATGATGATATCTTTGGGAATATTCTAATTGTCTTGTAAATAAAATATAGCGCACTGGACAGATCTTTTTTTCTGAATGGACTGTGCTAATTACATTTAAGACCTAAGTAGCCTAGTAAGAACAGTTAATGATATATGTTTGCACTCTGTATTGATTACCTTTGCAGGGATTGTGTATTTTCTATGTGATTTCTCTGTTTGTATGTATATTGGGAATAAATGTTCTTCTGTCCCCTGCGGACTGACCTTAGGTATATTATGTGAACTAAGGTTAGCTTATTGATTAAGTACCTGCACCTAGAGAGGCATATTTCATGTGACGCCACTCTCAACCAGTGCCCTACAACTCTTAACGTGCTGGCTCACTAAATGTTTACACTTTATGTTTTTCTTGTTTAGTTTTTTCTCTCATTTTGTCTTATAATATTAAGTAGTAGCTTGCTATCATGGCATATTTGACCTACCATCAGGTGGGTATGCATAAGGGACTACGAATGTTTGCACTAAATGCCTAAAGTCTCAAAGACAAGATCAATAACACTGTAAGAAGTGTATGTTTTATAACAGAGATGTCTCTTGTAAGCTCACAGGGGGAAGTGCTGTACTCTCAAATACAGTAACTCTTACTGTAATAACCAGGCTTTTTAGGTGTAGATATGTGTGTACAGTGAGTGATCCTATATAATTACTCTGTATGTAGTCGAGGCGTTCGGAGTACGGCCGAGGGATCAATGCTAGTTTGTAAGGCCATCCCCTATTGGTCTGCCCCATGTGGGTCAATGTTGATCCCTGAGTCAACTTACTACCCTCCCAAGCATAGTTAGGGGCTGCTACCTAGCCAGACCTGGCAGGGGGGGAAGGGGGTGGAGGGTACCAGCTCAGGTGGTGTAGTTAGCGTTTGAGGTCACCCCTACCCATAATGCACTTGATCTAGTCAGAAAACTGTACACCGAACGCCTCGAGTATGCCCTAGGCCAACCAGTCACCCTAGTGGCCCTTCAAAGGGTTTACCAAAATAGCCTTACATGCACTGTCCCCCACTAGAGGCCGGTAGTATACCATATGTTTAGTATGTATAGTCTTATATTGCATACCCCAATCAAAGATTGTCCCCAGAGCCTAATAATAAATTGCAATATGATAATAACCTCAGCAGGTTCAATCTAGCATTGTGCACCAATGATATTGTATGAGGTTACCTGAGAAGAAACTAGGAACAACCAATGATATGCATACATGACACCATAACTGTGGCTAAATCTGAAATACCAGTCCCTGGTTGAAGCTAACATAGGCCTACCTGCCTTTAGGTTATTTCAGTGTTAAAACTGAATGACCATGAAATAGTTTTGGTGAGATGGTTCTCTACTTCTCTTACTCTCAATAGTCTTCATTAAGCATGCATGGTTTATAGTATCAATGCATGCATGAAGCACGCACATAAATGTGACATATACTGGGAAAAGGGGTCTTAGGGGCCTCTGCACTAAACCCCATTTTCGCAGATCCTGTCACAAATGATATTATGGGGACCATTGCCAAGAACTAAACCCAGTAGCAGAGTATATAGCTGTCTTTAATAACATACCTGTATATACAATACATTTGTTGTTGATTAACAAAACCCCTTCCTGTAACTCTACAATTCAAGTTTCTGTAATTTTACAGCAATAGTTGCTGGAACCTCAGTTGCCAGCAAATGTTTCTGTAAATTTACAGTATATTTTATTGTTCATTTACAGCAAAATTTGCTGTTCATTCACAGAAGATATTGCTGTTTATTTACAAGAAATTTCTCTGTAATTCTACAACACATTTTGCTGTAAATTTACAGCATATGTTAAAGTACTGAATATCCCAACCGGATTTATGCTTACACAGAAAAAATAATGATACTCACCTGGAGCCTAATGTTAGCCTCAGGCAAATGTCGCCAAAATGAGTATATTTTGATACTCAGGGTGAGCCTAGGGTGTAGGCATACTCCAGCAATAACTGACACTCTACTCTAGATTGCTTATGGCTTAGCTGTACCCTCTCTACTGCCCTACTTTCACAGTGCAGGAGTCTCTTTAGAGACAGGCTCAGGGTCAACTGGAGTAACATAATAGAAGAGAATAGGACATTGCCTGAGTATCTCTATGAAGAGGGTCAGGCAATGCTGGATCCTACCTGAACAGGCTCCACCATTGCAGGAGTCTTTCTTACCTATGGTGTAATGTACTGCCAGAGTATCCCAATACATAGGATCACACTTTACTGGATTCTATCTTCACTGCAACACTATGCAGTGGGCACAACCCCACTTAATGAGTTACTAATCAGCACTGCATTGTAGGGCTTACAGACAGTCTAAATTGTAATGGTTATGTAGCCCTGCATTTGTAGCCCTTATTGAACTACTAAGCTGTAGGGTGTATTAAGCCCAACACATAATTGGTTTGTTAAACATTATAAAGAAATATAGAAATTATGGTCACTGTTTGACAAAAGCCCATAATTTCATACACACAAGGATTTCAGATGGTGGAACATTCATCTTCCTAAGGCAGTCTAATCAATCGATGAATAGTTTGTGCATTCCTGGTTTCAGTGTCCTTTTTTCTCCTTGGTGGGATTTGAACCGGGTACCTCCTTATTGTGACTTCTTTGTGCTCCTATATGTGCTAGCGGGTCAGGTGTTGAAAGTGGCCCTATCAATATGATATTTCAACCATAGACCTACTACAGTGAGATGTCATTGGTCATATGACGCCCAGTAGACTAATAGGGAACACAGACTGGAGTGACCATAGTAAGGAAAAATGCCCATAGTAGGGATGTTTAGCAAGCACAACGTACGTCGCCCGTTGCTCAATTAACGCAGACGTACCAATGCTGTAGGTATGCTGCACGTTTGCGTTTTATTGTCTACGTAGTGGCCGCTAAACCTGCCTAATAAGGACAAATGTCTACAATGTCCTCAGTAAGTATTGCACAGTCCTTCTTATATGCCTATTGCAACCTGGCTCACCAGTTGTAGAGGTGGCACAGCGTTAGTATTCTAGCTTTGCATGTGAGGGGTCTCAGGTTCAAGTCTAGGTGGTACTGAGAAACATTTTTCTTTTTTTCAGTTTAATAGGAAAGATCTCATCTATTACAGTGTATTTTTCTAAGACCTAACTTTGTAACTAATTGAAATAGATGCTTGCTTGAAAACCGACAGAATCTTCAATGTCTGCCAAGGCAGAAAATAGCAAGAATATAAATCGTTTGCATAACAAAATATTTCGGGTTGAAAACTTGCAACTTTTGAAGTGCATCCCTGGGCTGGAATCGAACTCAGGACCTTCTCATATGAAGGTAAACATGTTACCACTACACCATCTTGACTGTGCTGAAAGATCTCCACTTGAAATCTCATATGATCTGCTCCCTCTGTGTGTTGAAATCTGGTATTCTACTTTTTTCCAAGCCCCAAAACATTAGAAATATGCTTGGGACCATATGTTACTTTTACATTTACTGCAAAGATATGATCATACTCTAAATGTTTTAGTGATTAATTCCTATTATATTCCTAAATAGATAAGATTATATTCTTAGATATCATGGTTCTAAGGACTAGAGGATAATAGAAAGGATATTGAGTATGTGCAAGAATGGGTGAGGGGGGGGGGGCTTAATAGGGAAAAATCTTCTCACAACCCCATTATGAATGCATATTTATGCTCACATTGTAGCAAAAAGATTGACTTACCGAGAATGACTTTACAAAAATACTCAATGGGGCTTGAACTCACCACCTTCAGATGCAGAGTTCAGTGCCATATAAACTGAGCTAATGAGGCACATGATGTGGTGGGTGCTAGGATATGATATAATCTCAGACATCAGTGTAAGGGCTAGACCCTTGCTTTGCTGTAGTATTCAGTTAGATTCAGACTGAGTATGGCACCATGCCTGAGCCTTGCGCCATACTCATGCTGATCCTTTTTCCCAATGTGTGGCATTGAAGCAGGCTCAGCATGAGTATGGCATGTCAGGGGAGAGCCTCTAGCAGAGGCTCTCTTGATACTCAGACAGCACAAGAGACTAGGTGAAACTCAGGCTGATCCTCTTTTTTCTGTCAGTGTAGTGTGTACAGGCCCCAAAGGGGTAATGTACAACGTTGTTTTGAAAAGCTAAATTCTTAAGTCAGACTTTGTAGGTAATAAGGAAGTGTGGGTGATGGGGGATCTGAATGTTGATTCATCTAGAGGAAATAGTCCCAAATACAAACACATGCTGAGATTCCTCTGCAAGAGAGGACTAAAGTACCTCCAGACTAAGAGGACTTACTATCACCCGTATGGAAAATCTACGCTTGATCATATATATACAAATTGTATACATACATATGAATGCAAACGGGGTGGTGAATGATAAGAATGGGGACCACGCTCCTGTTTCCTGTATATGAGTGTGTCTCATATCAAGTCTGTCATGGTACATGGTAGATCCTATGCAGGATACAGTCAAATTAGCTTCAGGGAACATGTTTTGGAAAGCCTGAACTTTATGCCTGCACAGCATACACCGGGTGATCTATATGAAATATTACATGAATCCTGCCAAGACTACTTGGATCGCAACCACCCCATGAAGTGGAGAAAAATCTTAACTGGGCAAAGGGCTTGTTTCACTCCTGAGGTCAACTTTAGTAGGAAGGAAAAGATGGCTTTAAGGAGGGCTAGAAAGTGTAGGACAGGGCACTATAATATTGATCTGACAAAAGTCAGGGCTATTGAAAAACAGATCTCTGGTACCCTGACACATAATATCAGATCAAAAGTCCTGGCAGACCTTGAAAAGAAGATTCTTGGCTGAGGTCAATACAATATGGAAGGGCCCCCGTAAGGAAACAAAGATCAGGCTGAAGGGGGACAATGGTGCCTACCTTGATGAAAAAGACACTGCCTCTTAAATCATTGAGTACTACATTTGTTAGAGGAGAGTGTTAGTAGTATGCCCCCATTCATCACCCCAATTTCTCTTCAATAAAGCTTTTATTGTTTCCAAATTGTACAATTTATGACTCTACAGTACATAAAATACCTCAAAAATCTTCCAACACGAGCCAATCCAGAAAAATGCACCGTCATATTTAACATATAGGTAACGCTTGGCTTGGGTCTATATATAAGGCACACACATCTAGTGTGAGCCCTATAGATTAAGTTTGCGTGGTATAGGCCATGGTATAGTAATGTATAGGGATGTACAGTATAATAACATTAGAATAGGTATAATCTACTAGAAATCATCCCCAATGTGCGCCAGTGACCACATAGGCATCTTAGGCATTAGGAGTGCCGTATGCATGGGATACTATGTAGGGTTTCCCAGGTAACTTTCTTGATGAAAATGCTTGCCTTTACCAAAATGCTTTAGATATAAGTTTGATGATTATGTTTTAAGATTTTCTTTGTCATGACCCAAAACTCCCTTAATCACCAGTGCATAAACATACTCCTGAGGTAGGCACTTACCTAGTTTTTCAAGACTTTATCCCACTTAACTTATCTAATGAGCAATGGATAGATCTTGAGAAAGGAAGTGGATTTGCTTTTTAAATGAAGTCTCTATGTCAATTTAAAGTGGAATTATGACCGGTCAAAGGTACCAAATCAGACCCAGAATTCTGCCATAGTTAAGAGTTTAATTTGGATCCAATTTTGTGATCAAGCAAGATAAATCTAAGGTAGCCTAGATCACTAAAATGATTATTTTGGGCAATTTTCTTTTCAGATATGCAAGATATACCCCCAAGAATGTACATAATGATACATTTTATCATAATAAAAAAATGTAAAAGCAAATTTTTGATGTCATCTTTTCCCTTGAACTGCGCACTCTGACAGAACCACAGCAGACTATTGTCTTTGACTCAGGATGTTTGAATGATCATAACTTCCATTTAAATTGTCATAAAAACTTCATTTGAAAAGCAAAACCACTTATTTTTATCACAGCTATCAATATCTCACAATATAAAATGCATACAATAAGGTCTTAATTGATAGGTAAGTGGCTTACATGGGGAGTTTGGGACAAGTATCCAGAGATAATCTCGCCCAAAAGGTTTGCAGGGTCTGTCAAACATACTGCAGCCCCTTAGAAAAAGAAAAGCTAGACATTTTCTAGATGATTTTTAACCATAGAACAGGTGGGAACCATTTATTTTTAGGTGCACAGTGATCTTCTCCTCATAAAATGGTTCTAAACTTTTGGTTGAACTTCAATGGGGCTAAAGGCAAAATTCCCTGCATTCAACCTTGTACAAAGAATATTCATTTTAAAGGTCTAGCCAAGCCTGTTAAAATGAGCCCTTGTTTGTAAAGATCCTCCAGTAAATAGCTTCACAATAAACTTGCAAAGAAAGGAGAGTTAAACACTACCCAGTTTCAGCTTTATCACAGTTTCACACCTCTACTGCAGCAGACTCACACACTGGAGGTATTTCAGTGCCTACCTGAGGGGACACCAAAATGCTTTAAACTTCAAGGTTTAACATCAATTTTTCAAAAGATTTCCCAGGGGTGGGAGCAGGCCCCCACACCCCCTTAGACAACAATATCTAAAAAGGCTAGTTGAAACACTAAAGAGGTTAACATCTATATTTAAATTTTTCCTTGAGGGACCAGCCCTCAAAACCTCACAAAGGCGAAGCATTGCCACATAAGGTTTGCATCCCCTTTATGGAAACCCTGGCCACACCAGGTTTACACCAAAATGCTCTAATATTTGGAGTTTGATATTTATATTTCTGAAATTCTCTAGGAGATATGCCCCCAAGCCTCCCAAAACCACCATTGTGCAATCAAAATTTAATAAGATTTTCATTCCCTGTTCTCATAATCATAGGTTTACTGCTGATGGTGCACCAAAATGTTTTACTGGATTGGAGTCTAGAAATGCATCAGAATGCACCATTTGATATCTAGATTTCAAAATTTTCTAGGGGGGGCATGCTCCAGACCCCTCTAGGTATGTCCCAGTGCTGCGCTTGCGGCGCCACGGTGCCTGCAATGTCACAGCGCTGCGCTTGCGACATCATGGCCCCAGGGATAGGCCCCACGGTTGGACCCCCCACCTTTTCAAAATCCTGGATCCACCCCTCTGGTGTATAGCTTTTTGTAGTCTAAGATGTTCACGATTGCTGCCTAACGTCCCCAATTGACCAGCAACCACTAACAAGGGGTGCTGTGACTGATGGTGACCACAATGGGTTGTGGCACATCCTGAGAGCACCATAAGTGAGTTAGTGACCGACCACACGGGGAAACTCCAGGGGCACACAATACATGAATGCTGAACCCCGCTAAGTGACGTGAGGCTATTGTATATTTGATGCATGCCCATGGGCCACACCAAGTCGATACATTCTCAATGAGTTCTTCGAAAGCATGAATGCAGTTATAGCAAGGAAGTCATTGAATAATGATCAAGAAGCCGTTTGGCACCATGCTGTGCTTTCATGGTTACCTGGACTCTGTGCAACCTCATGGGGTCAGTCCAGTGTCTCAATCAGTAACTGGGCCATACCCCGTACACCATGTCGACAACGATGTGGACGCAATATGTCACAGGTGGCTGCAACTAGGAGGCCAGAAAGATAAGAGCGTTTCAGACCATGCCTGATGAAATAGCACCGACCAGTATATATCTATTCCCAGTATAAATATTCCCAGTTTTACATATATGTATAACCAGTTTGAGCTAAAAGAGTTGTCAGTTATTCTAATATCTGTGAATCAATAATGTGGTATTTTCTATAAAACCACTGTGTATTTATTCATTTCAACTATAAATGGCATTTTGTATGATCAAAGCAACAGAAAGCTTTTGGAGTACAATTGAACGAAAAACGGAATTAAATGAAAAGCATGCGCACACACCTAACCTAGATTTTGAAGTAAAGTAACTAGAGATACAACTTTCCCTTCGGATTTCTTTTTGGTTTGGCCAGACACCGTCGTGTAGAGTCAAGCCATGTGTGAAATCAGGAGGTAAATTCACAACATCCTGGGATCGCAACCTCAGTGATCTTAGGAATTATTCTACCTTATCCTATTAAGCGATCTTAAGATTAGACTGCATCCACATTTCCTAGCCAGCACTAAGATCGCATCGATCTTAGCCTCAGCTCTCCTACACTATTCCAAGAAGTACTGACTGGGCACAGAGGTAAGAGTCCCAAAATAAAGGAATAGCTGTGGAGCCACTCTTCTTCACAACAGTGTTTATACCATCGTTCCCCGTCCCCATATGGGCTAACAAAAGAGCATAGCATGCAGTTGACCCCCGTACAGTATTCAAGAGTTGTTCCCATGAATGTATGATGTATGCTTGCCTATTAGAAGCATTGTGCCCTCCCCCCAGGACAAAGAGAGAGAGGGGAAGAATTTCCTTACAGTGCACGTAAGGCATGAGTAGCCCTAAGAGCCCTCAAGGACACTCAGCAAGTTACGTCCTCCCTCCCCTCTATATGTATGCAGCAGGCTATTCACTCTTTCGATCAGGAGTGTTCCCTGTAAGTGCTCTTGTACTCAGGTGAAACCACTATGCAATTCTTTCACTAAGATCGCAGTGATCTTAGTGCTGGAAAAGGAATAGTGAAGTGATCCCAGGACTTGCTATTCTTGACAGGCCTGCAACCACTGCATTAGATAGGGTAGACCGGCCAGGTCATATGATATGTGCCTACACTAAGATCGCTGGGGTTGCGATCCCAGGATGTTTTGAATTAAGCTCCAGAGTCATACAGGGTGAGGCATGATCCCCGTGTGTACCGAAGTGTTATACTTCATGTCAACTCATGTAGATCTTTATCCCTTAAGTTGGTCTGGACCTTTTTTTGTCAGAACACACCACCAATGTAACTGACAGTCACTGTACTTTCAAACCTGCACATATCGTAATGAGTGATTGATATAAGCTTTAAACTGACTAACTTGGATATTTTTCTGTGTAGAAAGAAGAAATGCATGGATCACATTTACCCATTTAGCTTCGGCCCTGAGATAGAAATGACAGTAGGCTGTTTTGTTGTGGTTGTTGTTTTTTGTTTGTTGTGAAGAATAAATGATTTTATTTTATGTGAATAACTTCTTCCCATAGAGATAGCATTGCAGGGCCGATCCGCACACCCCCAGTGGCGTAACGTGTGCCGATCCACCACAGCGGGCGATCCACCACTGCAGCCTCGTTCTGGGTGCATGTAAACATTCAAAATGGTGGACCGGCGCTTGTACGGGGAACTACGGTACCCCCCCTCGTGGTGGATCGGCCACCTCGTACACCACGGTCGTTTAGTTCTATCTATATAGCGAATTGTGGATGATGTATGTGAATCTGTACGAGGGAATTGATGTGAGGTCATTTCTTCCAGCATTATATGTGGCGTTGTGTGAAACCCTATATATGTCCTACCATACCCCTACTTGTAATTGTTGTAAATGTTTTATGTTACTGTGTGGCTTTTTGCTAAGTAAATTCAATTACGTTCCTTATGATTGTATTTAATAAGGAAGCTTTTACTCCTTTGTCCAATTGTGTTTGAATCTCGTTGATATATTTACCAACGCCAATGCCATGTTATGCTAGCTAAGCTGTTGGATATCTTTGACCTTTATAAAATGGATAACATGTATACCACTTTTAGGTCAATTAAGATATTACCAAACTCAAACTCTTCAGAGGAGGCTAAAACAGCACGTAAAAACGCTCTTTTTACCTCTAAAAGTGTGGGGCCTTTTCCCTGAAAACACATGAAATTACCCCACCCCCTCTGCAGGGCATTTCAAAACGATACCTATAGCTATGATTTTGAAATGTCCTCCAGATCCATCCGAGAATCATGGGCTGACTAGAGTACACGTGGGCACTGGTGGTTAAATAGGTCTTCGCTTTACAATATGGTAACTGTACAGGGTGTGTATAGTGTACAGGGTTTGTATAGGGGGTTTGTATAGAAAAGTATGGTCAAATCTATCTGATTCTTTGATTTGACAGTAAGAACATTGAAAACATATGAGGAATGTGAAAAAAACCTTTTACATATTTATTATAGGTTTGCTTAATGAAGCTATGAACTGTAGGCCCTACAGCCAAAGATTATATATTAATGCAAAAATTGATGAAAAAATTCTTAAAGTTATGAGAATATTCCCAAAAATCCTCGAAAATTCTCAAAATTAGAAAAGAAAAAGTGTAGGGTCGTCCCTGTTTTGCTGAGGTAGGTGGGATGACTGGAAACAACCCTCTTTTTTTAATTAGCCCGATGAGGACAGTTATGTGTCAGTAGTACCAATCAGCAGCTGGCAGCAGTATTGTGTAACAGCAGTTCATTCCATTATAAAGGTCCTACATCTGCTCTCAGACCCCTTGGCTGACTTCTAACATTCTAGGCCTTTGTTCTGAGTAGTTCATGCGATTCCGTTGACCTATAAGGAATAATGATTCCATACATAATACAATGCTATTTTAGCAGCACGCCAAACAGTGTATAATTATGTAGATTCGCTTTCTTTAACTGGGACAGGAGTTTTGCTTGTTGTCTCACGGGGTTTCCCTGACGTTTTGAATATACATACCGTGAAACCTCACCTATAAGCCGAACTTATTTTCTCTAAAACTCAAATTCGGCTTATAGATGAGGTTTTAAACCTTTTTCCTATAAGCCGAATTTTCTCTTTCAAGCTGAGATCCGGCTTATAGCTGAGGTCGGCTTATAGCTAAGGTTTTACGGTAGTACACGGCAAATTACTTTTAATGGGTGGTAGTGAAGTCACGCAACGGTGGTATCAGTCGGCATGTATACACTTATGCCCAAGCTCCACTGGTCTGGCATAGCCGGACAGCGTATACCTGCGGCACAATTTTTCTTTTGTTCTGTTTGTTATTGTTTACAGTGTTATAGTGCATTGGAGGATGCTTTCTGCTTGCCACATGAACGCAAAATTTGAACCATACCATACAGAAAAAAAAGGAAGAACCGTGTCGCAAGGATTAGAGAGGTTAAGATTCTGCAACTTGTACCTGTACGGGAACGCCAAGGGCTACAAGTACAGAAAGCAGTATACATACATGTAGGTAATGTGTTAAAGATTGACCCTACGTATGTTAGACCTGTGAGTGTTGTAGTACATCGTTCCAGGTGAGTGTGCAATGAGTTGTCAATAAGGGTTAATTACATTTTGCTATATTTATCCAACAGACAACTTTCATGCAGTGTATAGGTACCCAAAGACCCACCAAGTAAAAGGGTATAACCAGATTAGGTTATATATATATAGGGTTTTTCCTACACTTTGCTGCACTACTTGGAGATTGGGGTCTAAAGGTCCAACACGTCAAGCCTACAAGTTGTATTCCTCTAGCTTGGGATTCCCCCCACCTGACCTATGACGTTACATGTATGCGTAGCCGTACACGTAGCTATCTTAACCCCTCTATTGCCGCTAGTGGAGCCTCGGTTATAGTAACATAATGCCACCAGGGGGCATGTTTGGGAAAACGGATTCTCCCCAATATACACAACAAAATAGGCTTCATGAAAAAGACTTAGTAATGCCAATCAACAAACTGAAGAATATTTCTCATCACAAAGACATAAGATATTTCTCATCACAAAGACATAAGATAAGCTGGGATCTTTCTCGCGGAAACCAGTTAATTGGTGGGCCAAGGTCCAAAGGGCCAGAACTGACCACGGAAAGACCAGCTAAATACATGTAGCAACAAGACTTAGAGGAAGTGTTGGTTGGTGATCGCCAACCACATCGCAGACACGGCAAGTAATTGATATCATATATACAGTTGGTAAATATTTTAGCAGAAAAAAATGTTTTCATGAACAGAATACGTGGTGATATGACATGATGTTTTTTATTCGAAGTACTTAGCCCAATAGATGACTTCTAGCCAAAAAAGAAATTCCAGCAAAATTGTACCTGTTAAAACGAAACTAGATTTAGGGCCTATCTACTGTTCGGACTATTGTGTCAGCACCATAAATATATTGAATTCACTAATATGGGTACCACAACGTGTTCTCTATACCAACTTACATTATCACCTATTGACCGCCCATATTTAACATTTTCTATGTACAGGACCCAAGTAATACCACCAAATTAGCATTATTCCCCCGTAATCTAAATCATATTGACCACCCTATAAGTCCAATTGTCCCTCATATAAGGGATATGGAAACACATGATAACCACCTCGTATATAAGTTGGTGTACCAGTTCCCACCAGTCAGTCACCATGCAGTTAGTTACTAGTCTGTCACCATAGCCAGACAGGACAGTAGCACCATTAGGGAGTGGTCATTATTGATCAACAGGGGGGAGGATGGTGGGTTTGAGGGGGGAATGAAAATTTCAGACCCCTCCCGAGGGGGGGCTAACAAAATGTTGACCCATCTAGTGGGGGGGGGGAAATTTACCCTCTTTTTAGCAAAAAAGCCAGTGCGCAACTATAGCTCAAAGAGGGGCGCAAATAATTCTCCACGCCTCCAGTTTGGGGGGGGCGCAAAAAATGTTGACTGTCGAGGGGGGCGTAAAAATTTTTCGCGCATCCGCCCGGAAACCCACCCCCGTACCCCTGTTGAGAATTAATGACCACTCCCTTAGCCTCAGTAGACATGCAGCAGTTGCTGACTAACCAACGGTCAGTCTAGCTGCTCGGCACTGATAGTGCTACCCTCTAGTGGATGACTCTATAGTAATACAAAAGCATGTGCCACCATTATTAGAATGGATTACCATCCAGGGTTACTACACCTGGAACCATAGTTATCCTATGGAGATACTCGAGTACACAATGGAGACCATCTTCACGGAATGGAGAGCTCTATTTACCATATTGTAAGTATAGGTATCACGGGCGTGTTCTGGTTACCAGGTTGAGTCTATGTAGGTGTTATCCATATAGAAGGGTGAAACAGTAAAGGAGTGGTGCTTCCCTCTGCCAGCTCTATTTCCCATAGAGTAGACCTTGATTACTTTGCCAAAGTCACCCCTCACCTCCGTAATCAAGGT
The DNA here is from genome assembly GCA_949317995.1 of Acholoe squamosa. NCBI lineage: Eukaryota > Metazoa > Annelida > Polychaeta > Phyllodocida > Polynoidae > Acholoe > Acholoe squamosa. Next base: position 42,075,653 of record OX439044.1, on the reverse strand, counting down.
CTATACATAGCAAATAGAACTGGCAGATGGCAGCACCGCTCCTTTACTGTCTCACCCTTCTATATGGATAACACTTACATAGAGTCAAACTGGTAACCAGAACACGCCCGTGATAGGTATGGAACCTCTTACAACTGGGAAGTGTAACATCTCATAAGGCAAGAGAGATACATCGTACACCATGAAATGCCAATTGAAAAGTATATGTAATAAAAACAAATAAATTGTATTTCCTGGTTCTTGAGTTATCGTTTCATCAATGTCATCAAGAATCATAATATCAAATAGAGTGCCTCGACCCGACAATTGGAACTTCAGTTTTATTTCTTATTTTGAATACTGTTCACGGAAACAGGCGGCCCTTCTAAAGACAAAATATATAGCTAATCATTACCGACAGTGACAGTATATATGGTGAAACACCATGTTTACCAGTTAAGCCGTGTGTCCACAGGGCATCAGAATTTGTGACGACAAAACCTAGTGTTTTTTTCCCGACTATGAAATTGCTTTTGTCATCCTTTTTCAACAATAAACCACTTTTGTTGTCCATTTCCGACAATAATATCTAATATGTTTGATATTTTTCATCAGAAATGAATACTTAGAGTGTTTTTGGCATTGGAAATGGAAGCTGGACATGTTTTTGTCATCGGAAATTTTGTCGGTACCATTTCTGTCGCCCTGTGGACACAAGGCTTTAGGGTCTATATAATTATAATGCTTAGATTTTGTTTGGAATACTTCACAAATTGGGTCCTGTCTTCAACCTGGTTTTGTTAGGCAAAAGTCTCAACTCTTATGGTGTTGGAAGCTATAATATACTCTTTGAAACAAATCAGACGTCACAAAGCTGGCGTCCTTATGCGAGAGGCGTCATGATAACGGGTATATATCTAAACAAATGTCAGCCTCCAACAGGAAACTAGTCAATGTTTAATTGAGATCAGTCACATTTAAGGTTTTTTTTCTGTATTTATAGGCCTATAGAGTGAGAATTATTATCTTTTCATTATCACCGTATACAAGGGTAGGCCTAACTAACTGGTACTGTTTTTTTATGTTCTCCCAAGCTTCACAGTTGATGTCAAAGTGGTATGATATAGGACCTCTTTTACTTTACATGCCGATCAAGAGTACGAGAAAACGCAATAACCAGCTCTCTACCCGCACACTCTGTCACATGTGATGCATTCGCATATGTACTTGGTGCGCCTTGTTTTATTGTTCATGGATCCGCACCCATATGGGAGACTGGCAGTTATCCCACTACACTTCACTTGATGGAATAACCGATAATCTCCAAGACAGGTATATAGACCCATGGACTTGTGGTGTACCTGGTTTGCTGAGGGTCATGATGACAGTCCCCTTGAGCAGCTCCCCTGCATGGAACACCTTCGTAGATCTTATTATGGCAAAATTTTGGCTGATCCCTTACCATTTTTTTGCTGTAGAAATAACACTTCCTAACACTTGGTAAAATTGAACAAAAAATGCATCAAGTGTCCTTGTTGTGATTCGAAAAGCCCCATATGGATGCGCTGTGCGAGGGACGACAGAGATGTTATCTAGTTTAGCGCCAAAGAAATTTTGAGCAGAGAGAGACACCTGATCATAATTTATGGTCTACAAACGGCACAAAGACTCAATATGGGACCAATTTTTGTTTATGATAAATTAGGAGGTGCCAATACACTATGCAAAGCAAAGATTTACTGTATGTAAGCAGTAGAGTGCAATTCATTAACCAAAATGTTAAATGTTACTACCTGCTCAAAAATGTGTATGCCAATACACTTTAGGGCCAGGACTAAAAGATAATGGGTTTTTATACCATATAAACCCTTCAAATATCCCTCAAAATTAAGTGTAGCATGGAAGGTAAAAACAGAATATTTCATTGGTATTTTGAGGAGGTTTATTTTTGAGCAGGGAGTAACAGTATGAAGGGGGAGAAAAAAATCTACCATGTACATCAGGTTAAAATCCTTTGGATCTCAGAGTTAACATATGTATTGAATTTCAAAAGTGATTTTTAGGGGTGTTGTATAGTATAAGCAGTATGTGGGGGTGAATGAAAATTGTATTTATTCAGCAAATTAGACACTTTTTGGTCTTTTTTCAACTCTGTAAAACCATAACTCAAAGAAATTATGGTCCAACTCACTAAAGTTTACACACATTTGAAAGCTTACATTGACGGAAAAAAGAGCATCGGCCTGAGTTTCACCTAGTCTCTGGCGCTGCCTGAGTATCATGAGAGCCTCTGCTAGAGGCTCTCCCCTGACATGCCATACTCATGCTGAGTCTGCTTCAATGCTGCACATTGGGAAAAAGGATCAGCATGAGTATGGCACAAGGCTCAGGCATGGTGCCATACTCAGTCTGAATTTAACTGAATACTCCAGCAAAGCAGGGGTCTAGCCCCTACACTCATGTCTGAGATTATATAATATCCTAGCACCAACCACACCATGTGCCTCATTAGCTCAGTTGATATGGCACTGGTGGTCTGAACGTGGTAAGTTCAAGCCCCATTGAGAATTTTTGTAAAGTCGATCTCGGTAAGTTAATCTTTTTGCTACAATGTGAGCATGAATATGCATTCATAATGGGTTTGTGAGAAAATTGTTCCCTATTAAGCCCCCCCCCTTACCCGTTCTTGCACATACTCAATATCCTTTCTATTATCCTCTAGTCCTTGTAACCATGATATCTAAGAATATAATCTTTTCTATATAGGAATATAATAGGAATTAATCACTAAAACCTTTAGAGTATGATCATATCTTTGCAGTAAATGTAAAATTGACATATGGTCCCAGGCATATTTCTAATGTTTCGGGGCTTGGAAAAAAGTAGAATATCAGCTTTCAACACACAGAGAGAGCAGATCATGTGAGATTTCAAGTGGAGATCTTTCAGCACAGTCAAGATGGTGTAATGGTAAGATGTGTACCTTCATATGATAAGGTCCTGAGCTCGATTCCAGACCAGGGATGCTCTTCAAAAGCTGCAAGTTTTCAACCCGAAATCTTTTGTCATGCAAACAATTTATTTTCTTGCTATTTTCTGACTTGGCAGATGTTGAAGATTCTGTCAGTTTTCAAGCAAGCATCTATTTCAATTAGTTACAAAGTTAGGTCTTAGAGAAATACACTGCAATAGATGAGATGTTTCCTATTTAACTGAAAAAAATGTAAAATGTTTCTCAGCACCACCAAGACTTGAACCTGAGATCCCTTACATGCAAAGCAAGAATCCTGCCGCTGTGCCAACTTTACAACTGGTGAGCCAGGTTGCAATAGGCATATAAGTAGGACTGTGCCATACTTACTGAGGACATTGTGGACATTTGTCCTTACTATGGGCATTTTTCCTTACTATGGTCACTCCAGTCTGTGTTTCCTATTAGTTTACTGGGCCTCATATGACCAATGACATCTCACTGTAGTCTATGGTCTATTGTTGAAATATCCTATTGAAATATCATATTGATAGTGCTACTTTCAACACCTGCCCCGCTAGCACAGATAGGAACACAAGGGAGTCACAATAAGGAAGTACCCGGTTCAAATCCCACCAAGGAGCAATAAGGACACTGAAACCAGGAATGCACAAACTTTTTATCGATTAATTAGACTGCCTTAGGAAGTTGAATGTTTGACCATCTGAAATCCTTGTGTGTATGAAATAAAGGGCTTTTGTCATACGGTGACCTTAATTTCTATATTTCTTTATAGTGTTTAACAAACCACTTATGTATTGGGCTTAATACACCCTACAGCTTAGTAGTTCAATAAGGGCTACAAATGCAGGGCTACATAACCATTACAATTTAGACTGTCTGTAAGCCCTATAATGCAGTGCTGATTAAGTGGGGTTGTGCCCACTGGGTGGTTTTGCTTGACTCACTCTGAAGGTAGAATCCAGCAAAGTGTGATCCTATGTATTGGGATACTCTGGCAGTGCATTACGCCATTGGTAAGAAAGACTCCTGCAATGTTGGAGCCTGTTCAGATAGGATCCAGCATTGCCCGACCCTCTTCATAGAGATACTTAGGCAATGTCCTATTCTCTTCTATTATGTTACTCCAGTTGACCCTGAGCCTGTCTCTAAAGAGACTCCTGCACTGTGAGAGTAGGGCAGTAGAGAGGGTACAGCTAGGCCATAAACAATCTAGAGTAGAGTGTCAGGTATTGCTGGAGTATGCCTACACCCTAGGCTTACCCTGAGTATCAAAATATACTCATTTCGGCGACATTTGCCTGAGTCTAACATCAGGCTCACGGTGAGTATCAATATTTTCTCTGGGTAGGATGTTTTCTCTTGAATGAAACCAAAAAACACCAGGCTAGTGCATAGGTTTTGACCCTATTGGTAGGTAAAGCTTAAAAACCCTGTAAAATGCTAAAAGTACCATTTTCAAAGATTTGGCCCAGTATAGACAAAAGTGTCCGGTTGTAAAATAACAGTCATGATAGTTAGCAATCCTCTCATCACCTATCACAGGTGGGACCACACCATTTCATATACCAGATATACCAGGAGGGGATTGATGAGATGGACTGTGTGGACCAGGAGAGCCAAGGATGCCGGTGAAATATGATTTGGTCAGATAAAGGGCTGCGTCCACTGCGACGGATGGACCATCCATCTCCCTTCATCCGTCATTTTCTCCATAGAAATCAATGATAAATATGACGGATAAAACTGACGGATGGTCCATCCGTCGGCAGTGGATGTACCCCTTAAGGCAAGCCATCTCCTGTCTCTGGTGCTGGAGGTAAATATGTCTATACACTTGATAACCCACTTAAGCGGCCTTTTATTTAGATGCATCATACAGTGTTGATCTGAGTCTCTCCACTTAATGAACCCATTTAGGGGCCATCCATAAATGATGTCACACTTTTTGGCCCATTTGACCCCTCACCTCCGTAATCAAGGTCTATACATAGCTAATAGAGCTGGCAGATTGCAGCACCGCTCCTTTACTTTCTCACCCTTCTATATGGATAACGCTTACAAAGAGTCAAATTGGTAACCAGAACACGCTCGTGATAGGTATGAAACCTCTTACAACTGGGAAGTGTAACATCTCATAAGGCAAGAGCGATACATCGTACACCATGAAATGCCAATTGACAAGCATATGTAATAAAAACATATAAATTGTATTTCCTGGTTCTTGAGTTATCGAGAATCATAATATTAAATAGAATGTCTCGACCCAACAATTGGAACTTCAGTTTTATTTCTTATTTTGAATACTGTTCACGGAAACAGGCGGCCCTTCTAAAGGCAAAATATAATAGCTAATCATTACCGACAGTGACAGTATATATGGTGAAACACCATGTTTACCAGTTAAGCCGTGTGTCCACAGGGCATCAGAATTTGTGACGACAAAACCTAGTGTTTTTTTCCCGACGATGAAATTATTTTTGTCATCCTTTTTCAATAATAAAACCACTTTTGTTGTCCATTTCAAATATATCCGACAATAATATCTAATATGTTTGATATTTTTCATCAGAAAGAACACTTGGAGTGTTTTTGCGTTGGAAATGGAAGCTGGACATGTTTTTGTCGTTGGAAATTTTGTCGATACCATTTCTGTCGCCCTGTGGACACAAGGCTTTAGGGTCTATATAATTATGATGCTTAGATTTTGTTTGGAATACTTCACAAATTGGGTCCTGTCTTCAACCTGGTTTTATTAGGCAAAAGTCTCAACTCTTATGGTGTTGGAAGCTATAATATACTCTTTGAAACAAATCAGACGTCACAAAGCTGGCGTCCTTATGCGAGAGGCGTCATGATAATGGGTATATAGGGTATATATCTAAACAAATGTCAGCCTCCAACAGGAAACTAGTCGGTCACTCGGTCACATGTGATGCATTCGCATATGTACTTGGTGCGCCTTGTTTTATTGTTCATGGATCCGCACCTATATGGGAGACTGGCAGTTATCCCACTACGCTTCATTTGGTGGAATAACCGATAATCTCCAAGACAGGTATACAGACCCATTGACTTGTGGTGTACCTGTCTCTATCAACTCTACCCACTTCTCCCCATCCAGATCTAAACAAAAGTGACAAAGATGAGTCACTCACTTCTCATCTTCATGGGTTCACTGAGGGTCATAATGACAGTCCCCTTGAGCAGCTCCCCTGCATGGAACACTCCGAGTGGATGGTCAAATACCACGTCAAACTCTTGTAGCTTCCCCATGGCCGCTCTCTGCACCTGTAAATGTACAATAAACTTGTTATAATGTGAAATTCACAGTCACATTACAGGCATGATTTGTGAACGCAGCCCTGGGGAGCAGACTCGCCATGGCTGCATTCATACATCATTTTGCCCACTGGGTGAGTTCCAAAAGCACTGATACATGTGTGTTTTTAAGAGCGGGGAGCCCCACGGGTTTTTCTTCTATCAACATCAAATATTAATTCCGATTTATTCTTGATAATAACATTAGCCAAAGGCACGTCTACAGACAATAGACATTGATTCAGGATCGCGGATAGGATAGGAGTTTAAAACATTGGCATTGATCACAGTACCACCTACACCAACTGTTATTGATTTGCTGTCTTTGCCTGCTTAGTAACAGGCTCTGGCGGTGCCCCTGGTCACATGTTAATTTGTTCTGGAGGTCAGGCGCTGACAAGACAGCAGGCCCTACGTGCCCTAACGACTTGTTGTTTTTGTTTGTTACAGAGATGGGTTCATGTTATTTACATAGACGGAAAGATACACACCCACTAGTCAAGTCAATCAATACTGGTTAATAGGTAAGTAGGAAGGTATTTAGGTAGGTAGGTAGGTAGGTAGGTAGGCAGGCAGGCAGGCAGGCAGGTAGGTAGGTAGGTAGGTAGGTAGGTAGGCAGGCAGGTAAGTGAGTAGGTAGGCAGGCAGGTAGGTAGGTAGGCAGGTAGGCAAGCAGGCAGGCAGGTAGGTAGGTAGGGAGGTAGGCAGGTAGGGAGGCAGGCAAGCAGGGAGCCAGGCAGGGAGCCAGGCAGGGAGCCAGGCAGGTACACCCTCAGGCGCAATTGTAAATGGGCTACAAATACCCCCTGCTGTGCATACCGTAGGATCCACTTCGGTTCATTGGTTTTATACCTACAGCAGGTACAACTGTACTCCAGGATAAGAAGTACTCTACTGTATAATCCATGTGGCGGGCATAGAGTGTAGGGAGGTAGGTAGGTAGGCAGCTAGATGGACAGGGAGGCAGGCTGGTAGGAAGGTAGGAAGGAAGGAAGGAAGGAAGGGAGGAAGGAAGGAAGGAAGGAAGGAAGGAAGGAAGGAAGGAAGGAAGGAAGGAAGGAAGGAAGGAAGGAAGGAAGGAAGGAAGGAAGGAAGGAAGGACCAATAATCAGGGTGCATACATCGGTGATGCCTTGAAGGAGGAAACATATAATACACTGAAACTGAGCCAAGCCAGAGTTTTCCAAATTGCATTACTGGTAATTGGCTCTGCCTTAACCCCTAACGCAGGAGTCCTTTAATAGTGGCTACAGCATCGTGGTTGGAGCCTAGGTCTATAGATTTATGACGGGGATTGGCTTGGACACATGCCCCTCCATTCCCCCACATTTTAGCCTGCTGTGCCCTCACCGCCCACGCCCGAGCTCTGCCCTTGTGACCTTCCTCCTTCTAGTATGGAGCATCAAATGACAAGACAGTAGCACTGTATGCACCACCAGACGGGTCAGTGAAATAACCATGGGCCAGAACTTGGCCAGATTCGGACCTAATATCATTAAAATGAATACTATTTTCACATTCCCACACGGGCCAAATATTTAAAAGTGGCACTTTTGGCCCTGACAAAGCAAAACTCAAAAGAAGTTAAAAAAAACTTTACAGGGGCGTGGGAAAAGGGGGGGGGACAGGAAGGCCTGGGCCCCCCCCCCCCAATAAGGAAGAGGTTCCCTATATAAGCCTATATAAAAATATAGCGGGCCCCCCAACCGAGACCCCTGGGCCCCCCTAATAAAAATTTGCTTCCTACGCCCCTGCTTTATTATATTCAAAGGGCAATGTCTTGGATCTGTAAAACCACCTGACATATATGCAGCAACTCCTAGCATGTTTATTTTTGTATTATATAAGCGTTCAAAGATATTCTGTTGTAATTTGTCTTACTCCCTGCTCAAAATTCAGAGACCAACTGGATATACCTCTAAACTATATCCTAATGACTCCCAAATCCATTTACAACATCTACTATTAAGTATGTATCACGATTCCAAAAATGAATATGATCCTTCAAAAACTTTCCAAGATATCAGATATTGAACTTTTGTCATTGACTGATTTTTCTGAGAATTCTTTTCTAAAACACCAATTTTCATCTAGCTTTGTCCAAAGTTGTCAAATAATCACAAAAATTCATCTATATTAACTTCAATATGCATACTTTAATATGCAACTACCATCTGTTCCATATCTAGCAGTATTTTGTAATAGAACTGGTCACAAGTTGGACCACAAGTTGGCTTTTTTTAGCAGGGAGTAACGCTTTACTCCCTGTTAAAAATTAATTTCACCCCCAAATAGCACAAAGTGTGAATTATGTACACAAATCTACATAAATAGGTTGGGGGACTCCATAACAAGCAAATGGAACAGTAATAGGTGGAGTGTGATGGATATTTCGTGGAAAAATTACAACATTTTCCTATTGGGTGTTACTCTCTGCTCAAAATTCAAATTCCACCATTGATTGGGTTAGTGGGGCTAAATAACTGCATGTAGGTAACATATGACACATTTTTTTGAATAAGTGAGAGGTGCATCTATCAGAAAAACCACAAAAAAAAACAGTAATATTTACAGTATTAGGGACATGAGATGTGAAAAAGTGGGATAAATCTTTTGGTCCGATGCAGATTTTTGGAATTTCCACACTCAAACAGACACTTAAAGTATTGGGATCATGACCAAATACTACAGGAAGATGCAGGAGTGTATAATCTATCATCAGGATATCATATGTACATATTTTGATAACTGTGGGACAGGAGAGTGAGTTTTAGTGGCAGACTCTATTTTTGAGCAGGGAGTAACACACATAGGACCCAGGCAGTCGACATGCTTCAACCTCATATTACATCATTTAAAAACAGTGGCAAAATTCCACCACTCACCAATGGACAACATCGGTTTTCATCAAAATAAAAGCATTTGGATCCCAACAAAGTATATCAGCATGTGCCTTAGACGTTCATAGATCTTACTATGGCAAAATTTTGGCTGATCCCTTACAATCTTTTTGTTGTAGGAATAACACTGTTGGTAAAATTGAACAAAAAAGGCATCAAGTGATCTTGTTGTGATTCGAAAAGACCCATATGGATGTGCTGTGCGAGGGACGACAGAGATGTTATCTAGTTTAGCGCCAAAGAACTTAGAATTTTGAGCAGAGAGTAACACCCGATCATATTTTATGGTCTACAAACGGCACAAAGAGTCGATATGGGACCAATTTTTGTTTATGATAAATTAGGAGGTGCCAATACACTATGCATTTAGGGGCCATCCATAAATGATGTCACACTTTTTGGCCCATTTTTGACCGCCCCCCTTGTTGTCACACTTTGTCACGAAATCCTGACCCTTCCCTCTAAGGCGCCACATCATTTATGGATGAACTCTAGGATAATGGTAAAGTCTTCGAGATGCTAGTATGATTCACCACGTCCACTTATACCAGCGAATACCGGTTGGTAACAACAGCATATAATATTCCCGTGCCTACAATATGGACTTGGTATGTCTGCCTATGTACATTTTTTGCTTAGTTAGAAAGGTGTGACTTGAATGCTCAGCACACCAGATACCGACACTGGGCAGACATTAAGATGCCAATGATGTTCATAAGATGATGGCCGACCTACACAGGGTGGCTTTTTTATGTGCACTGTCAGAGCTAACAGAAACTAGCAATACTGGGTCTGTTATTTGTTTCTTCATTAAAGAACCATTCAAGAATGGAAAGCTTAATGATATTCGGCCTTCGCCTGACACAATCCCACGTGATTCTATACTACTTACGCCTTCATGCCTAATGGAAGCGCGAGGGGGGAGGTTGGCGCTGCCCCTCTTGAAACTAGTTGAAATAGATATACATCTTAATAGTCAAAGGATAACAATGATGATGTGTGATGTCAATTATATACCAGTCTATTAGCTATCATACAGCCCTTTGTTAACTCCCTCCTCGTGATGTCAATAATATACCAGTCGTTTAGCTATAACACAGCCCTTTGTTAACTCCCTCCTCGTGATGTCAATAATATACCAGTCTATTAGCTATAACACAGCCCTTTGTTAACTCCCTCCTCGTGATGTCAATAATATACCAGTCTATTAGCTATAATACAGCCCTTTGTTAACTCCCTCCTCATGATGTCAATAATATACCAGTGTATTAGCTATAACACAGCCCTTTGTTAACTAGCTCCTAGTGATGTCAATAATATACCAGTCTATTAGCTATAATACAGCCCTTTGTTAACTACCTCCTCGTGATGTCAATAATAAACCAGTCGTTTAGCTATAACACAGCCCTTTGTTAACTCCCTCCTCGTGATGTCAATAATATACCAGTCTATTAGCTATAATACAGCCCTTTGTTAACTACCTCCTCGTAATGTCAATAATAAACCAGTCGTTTAGCTATAACACAGCCCTTTGTTAACTAGCTCCTAGTGATGTCAATAATATACCAGTCTATTAGCTATAATACAGCCCTTTGTTAACTCCCTCCTCGTGATGTGAATAATATACCAGTCTATTAGCTATAATAGAGCCCTTTGTTACCTACCTCCTCATGATGTCATTAATATACCAGTCTATTACCTATAATGCAGCCCTTTTACTTTTGTTGCTACCAATAGAAATGATAATGAAACATGGCCGTGATCGGAATTACGACGTTTTATCTCATTTATCTGAGGAAATGTACTCTTTTACGCCTTGGCAGCTATTACCGCAGCTGCAGCCCAATTGGCAAAATTGGTGTTCTGATTATGAACTCTTTCATGGATATAATGGGTCTAATTGTAGCAATGTTGTGCCAGATACGTGACAAGGGAGGAATTCGTTGCTTCAAGCCCTTATAATTATGAGCAAAAGGGAACTTAGACTATTCTTGATATGCACATGAGTTCTGGTCATAGCATATTTTGAAACGTTGATATCGCTCATGTAAAGTATTTACATAAATCCAGTCAGACGCTGTGGGATTATTTTTTCCATATTATGAATCACTTGTGGAAAAAATTCTCCAAATGACTTTATTTATAGTAATAGATCCCATTTAAAAGGGATAAATGTTGAATGTATAGAGACGGGCCAACGGCTTACAATTCATAATATTAATCTTTTAAATTCCTGTGTTTCCCAAATATTGTGCGATAGTGCTGCATATAATTATACATTATAGGGAGTTAAAGGGTTAACTGTTTAAGGGTACTTTGCTGTTTTATCACCTTGCCAGGGACATATGTAAAAACAGTGTTTAGGGATTAAACACCAGTGTTTAGAAGTTAAACACTTGGTTAAACACTTATTTGTCCCACTTTTCTCAATGCTTCTTAAGTGTTAAACGCGTTCAATTTTAAACGTGTTTAACTAGGAAGTGTTTAACGAAGTGTTTAAATGCTAAACACTTAAACACTTCAGTGTTTAGGTGTTTGAGAATAAGTGTTTAAAAGCTAAACACCTAAACACTTCAAGTGTTTAGATGTTTAAATGTTGGTGTTGAGAGAATTTGGTGTGTATCTTTAAACACCTTTTTTGCAGTATACTCATAGGTCATGCTGACCTTACATGGGGGTCGATACACTCCCTGGAGAACAACTTTGCCAGGGTTGCATTCTGCATCATGACTACAGAGGACCATTATTATTTCAATGCACCACGTGGCCCTACATGGTTAGAGAGTCCTCATCAGTGGCGGCCAATGATGTTAATCTGGTGGAACAGGCTTGTCCTATAGAGGTAGAAGAAGCACATGGGGAAACCTGTGCGATAACCCTCTCCCAATCCAATTATCTCCTAGTAGGAGCTGCAGACATCTTCCATGGGAAGAATAGTGTCCTTGCAATTTTAAAAGATGTTTACATAAGGCCGGGACATAATCGAACACTTATTTGAAATGTCTAGAATGTCCTGCTAGAATCTAAAGAGGAGATACATGATGCAAGATTAGGGACCACATGCAAGGTATTTCTAATAGAAACGGCAATTTCATATTGATAACCATATCGGCAGAAATAATATCAAATAGTTAGTCGGTACTTCACAATGATGATTGCGTAGTAATCCTTTGTATCCCTGTGTAATTAATCAACTAGGGGGCCTACACTACGATTACAGATACTTCATCTCATCACCTGCTTATTACTTGGATAAGACAGTACTTAACTACAAATCAAGCCAGCTGTGACGATATAATTATTTGCAAAATCACAAAAGCTAATACAAAAGTCTTTCTTTTTTTTTACAATTGAGTTGGTGGATGCCAATGGCTGAATTCCATAGCCTATTATAGATTACTACGCGGGTTGCAATTAAGGACATAGCTTCCTGCTGAATCCTGTATATTTTGGCTCAAATGATGGCAAGATAATAAGATGACACTTTTTGGGTACATTATGTAATACCTGGTACCCATCATGCTGGTTGTTATCAGTGCTAATCTGGCCCAGTACCAGATCAAGCAATGGCGGACCCACTAGGCCTCAGTACTGAGGTGGTGCAGTGTAAATAATGGAAGTGGCCTTAAGCTGCCATGGTCTCTTGTTATTTCAGACCAGGAGAAATAGCACAAGAGGGGCATGTCCGATCACCGCCATCCCCATATCCACACCCCCATCACATCAAGGATGGTACAGTATAGGATAGGTTACTTCATACAATCCTACAGTGAAGGCTAGCCCATGAAACTAGGCTACCTCGTGTCTTCACTATTGGGCCCTATGTAGGATAAGGTTTTTATAGAGCTATCATGACTGTATCTTTATGGGAGGGATATATAATGAAGAAAAGGGACCACCTTAACCAAAAAATCCTGCTAAATCCAATAATGATAGTCTTTATTCTCAGACTTTGACCAAAATTAACTAAAATTGAGGTTTCATGGGGGGACTATTTTAAAAATGTACTAAAGCGATATTGAAAACACAATAAACGCCATTTTGAAAAATGTGCAATTTTGAGAAAGGAGAAAGAAGGATGATGTAGGACATTCTTTTTATAACTATTATTCAATTTAACCTACAACCCTAGACCTTCAACAACAACGAAATGCTAAAGCTAAAACACCCATTGATCTTAGTCCCACGTACTTCAATCTTGTTGAGTGCCTACATCAACGTTTTATAGAACACGAGCTGTGTGATGTGAGTCGTCACGTTGACCGACCATTGCTCAGGTTTGGATGTCCAGATAGTGTCTATTAGTGCTGAGGCAGCAGTAAACGTCTTGCTCACATTACCATAACTTGACATCAACCCTTTACAAAAGGCATTATAACGTATCACAGCTTCTTGTAGGATGAGCAGAACACATGAATGCAGCTTAGCCAATCACTACATTATGGCAGGACCTGTGTATACCAACACGTAGCCACACATACAGTATGTGGTACCTAGAGGGTTAATTGACCATCCATGAATAGTGGATCTTGGGAATGGATTGCGTAACACTACAAATGTCAACAGATTCATCAGTTGTTGCGGTTGGGTAACTACTTATGGGTATGACCCATCTATGTGAAGAGTAACTATGATTAATAGGTTGTGTATTAGCTATAGAAGAGGAAGATGCCCTTCCTTGCCTTGCGTGAGGAGGCATATATGAATGTTTTAAGTACCATGGCTGGTTTCTTCTGAGTAGTAACAACTTGCAGTATCTCTACGTATGATTTCACACAGAGCTGATCCTGCATTATATTTACATCATTTACCATCCACTTATAAAACAACATGCTCCTGCTAGAACTGTACAGGAACAGACATCGTTCAACGTATAATATGACGCTGTAGTTAAATTGTGACATGAAGTTGATAACGACCAACATACCAAGTGGTATGCTCGTCTTGATTTCTTTGTATTAGATCTCTATGCTGTATATTGTGACCAAGCTAGTGTCTTAGCTTAGATATCTTATATGAGTATAGGTTTTAACTATATACATGTATTGTACTATTGTCATGGTGTGGTGGCATACATCCTGTTGGGGCTGGGTGCAGTAAGATGCATCAGGTTATAAATGAGAATGCACATAATGGCCTGGGGATGAATCAACTGGTACGTCACACCCACGGAACATTCACCAAAAGCATCACGGGGTCACTGACAAATATGGAGACCACCCCACAGTGGGGGCAGTGGGGGAGCTGATTATGTCTCCCACAATGTGGTAATATGCTATTTTTGGCCACTTACACAATCTTGGGTTTCTGAATATCAAATTTCTTACTATCAAACCCAGCTGCATTCAGCTGAGGGGGACAGATCTAGACCAAGATTCCAAACAGAAACATTGTGTCCCAGAGAAGCATATTGGGACACGTGGAGCAGCGCACCAACCAGGACTCTCACACATACATTGGACACTTACAGCTCCCACACTATATAACCTTTGAATATTTACTATTGACTGTGTGACTATGTGAACATTGATATCTACAGATTGGAAATATACTTTAAGTTTTTGTCATCACACATTGGATTCTATTATAGCTCTACCAAAATCATACAACCCTTATTCTTCCTTATGATGGGGCACAGCAATATCCCTATCATAATATATAATGTACCACGTAACAACTTTTGTTATGTTGCTAAGTCACATAAACCTGCTGCCGCCCTAAACTCATCAATACAGACGAGTTTAGGGTTGTCAATGCCCAACGACAACCTAAAGTCGTCATACTGACAAATCCCTCTACAAATCCTGCATCTACCCAATCAGCAATGGAGCATTGGGCGATGCTTGTCCATGTTTGGCCCAATATAATCCGACATTGGCCCAATGTATCCTTGCTTCCTGGGTAATGGCCACTAAGAATTAATGGGTTTTCTTTTTGAAAGTACTGGAGGTAAATTGAAAATTGAAGATCGAGAGTGATGACTAAAGGACGTTTTATCATACATACTATAGTTCATCAAAAGGTCTTACCGAATCCGGAGCCTTCTGCTCAGACCTAGGTGATGTTTATTCTGGATCAATGCTAGGGTTAACCCAAGATCGAATCAATATGGACCAGCAGGGCCGAAATGGTGGGGCCATTTTGGGACGCGCGGAACAGCTCATGGAAAATATATATATAGAGAGAGAGAGCAGGGTGAGCACAGGACATTTCTACACTGACTCGTCCATCCCATATTGAGTGGGGAACAGATGACGTATGGTGCTGCACACAGAGACAGGCTGATGGCGACTGGAGATTACATGGGGGATGGGGGAGCTAACATGGAGTGATGAGCTGATATGGAGGAGTGGTATAGACATGGTCCTACCTAAATGACACGGCATAGATGCAGATGCGCCCCTGATAAGCCTCAGTGGTGGATGTACGATATCAGGTCTAAGCTTTACACTGCTAAGGGAAGCTCAATAGGGACGGCCCCACCATACAGATAACATAACCTACAGAGCTAATGTCGGTAAAAAGAATACACTTCATTAAGGTCATATGCCCTATGTGTATGCAGACATTTGGACGTAAGCCCTGATGGTTTGCTACATGGGCTGAGCAGTAGCGGGGCAACACTGTCTAGTTATACCACACAGCAGGGCCCAGTATGCCTGACCAGCATTGACTCCTGCACGGCCCTACCAGCCCCATCAATACCAGCAAGGCGTAACAATCCCACCCTACAGGCACTCAGTGACCACCGCCCTCCTCACCACCCTCCCTTTTCAGTCCTAGGTCCCTTTCTTAACTTGTGGGCGATAACACGGGAAATCTCTGACCTGTCAAGCCCCTACTTCCGTCGTGAACGCGCGCCCAGGGGTTGGTAAACCTGTTGGAAATCGATACAGTTGGTTGGCGTAGATCCTTAGGTGTTTGAAAGAGGTTGTGCCTACGAGAATGGGAAGCCGTGTCAGCGCATCTTGCCCCTACACCCTCAGTTTATGCAAAGCAGTAGTGGGGCGGCAGGCGCAGCAGCAGCAGCAGCAGCAGCAGCAGCAGCAATAAAGGCATTTGCCATTGGAGGAGGTATCCAAGTATGCCTAGGTGGCGACAACATGTGGTCTATGTGAGGTACACTGGTCAGGGATTGACACCACTGCCACCCTCCAAATGTGCACTACATGGGCTTACATCTGCTCCAGCAACTATATAAGGCTCTATTCCCTGTATTTTCCTACTTCACTTAGAGGGTGAGGGTTAGTTATAGAAATGTCAAGGACTGCATCTACTGTTCATGGATGGACTAAAATATCTTTAATCTTTTTAACATCCCTATTTTCTGCATCAAATTAAAACACCTGGAAACACTGTTTTATAGTCTAAACATATTTTAAGAGGTCAGAATCAGTTGGAGACATGATATAAATCTTATATAAATGAGTTTTCCACCAAAAAATGACTTTCTTTTTCCCTGAAGGTCGAATCCCACATGGCGAAATATGGCTGAAATATCTCTGCGATTTCGTCTGTTGTGTTGTATGGCCCTTATTGAGGCCATAACATGCAAGGACTACTGCAAACCTAACCCTAAACCACCGTGGGACTCATAATGAGTTGATCAATCCTTACGCAACACACAAAATCACAGAGATATTTCAGCCATTTTTCGCCAAGTCGGATTCGACCTTTATGGTAATAATCAATGTTTAAAAGGACACAATTTGAAGATTCAGCTGTATGATAATCATGTCAAAGAGTGTTGTACGATGTTGTAAGAGAGCCATTTTAATCTAGAACTCAACAATAGTTATCAACCAAGCACACCTAAGCATTATAATAATGCAACATGTATTGTCTGAGGGGTTTGGTGAAGAAACTGGCCTGACTCGTAGACAAGCATGGCTTCAAGAAATCAAGTAATCAATAGAATAAGTGAAATCATTATCACCGCAAAAAGAAGCAACAAGTCATTCAAGTCCAGTTAGTGAAATAATGGATGCCATGAGTGCTCAGATATAGTTTAGTATGAGCTGTCCTCTGAACCCATGCCATTAGCATGTGTACCCTATCACACGACACCAGCTATTGTCAGTGAATTGTTCATACAATTTACTCTAACTAGATGTTTCACAGTGGACATCTTATGAGAGTTATCCTGACTACTTCCGCCACCTGAGAAGATGAAGATGAGACAGACATATTACAGGCTATAGCTCGGTCAACTTCAAAACAGTCAGAGTCCCACTAACATATGACATGGGTGCTGTTAAAACTACCCATTCAAAAACCAGACAACTGATGGGAGAGGGAACAATAATACCCTCCAAACAGTCAGAATCTGCACAAAAAGATGGGAAAGTCACAGAATCGCATGGCCACACTAAAACCCAAACTGTTAAAAAGAAAACCTGTAAATACACCAAAGAAGGTTGCCACTCCAACTAGGACGATGGTATGATATACCATTTTATTATTCCATAAATTCTAACATATTATTGTATTAATCAAAGAATATCTATGAAATTAATACATAGGTTGGTTCTAAGAGCTATAAGAGCGCTCAAACTTTATATAAGAGCGTTCATGCCCCACTGCACACCAGCCACAGTCAGTTAGACAGAGTTTATGACATCAAAGGCTCCGACCTAATGGTTCACTGCACAATATAATAAGAATAAGGGTCTCAGTGTGCGACCTCATGGTCCAATGCACAAATTAATAACTTGTAAGTGAATGCAACCGGCCGTCACGGGTGCCTGAGCACCGCTGACGCCATCATGAGTGTCTGAGCACTCTAATAACTGAACAATGGGTTACATAAGCACGACGCCATAACCATTCGGTCGCTCTAGCGTCGCTCCTGAGCGAGCTAGGTCAAATATCAAAGCATTTATGGAAAGCCCATAATTAGACGGTCAAAATGAGCCCAAGATCAAGGCGGAACTCCCATTATTAAGGAAGTTATGCCATGGAGACTGAAAGGAGCTCCGAGTTCCCTACAGACAAACCGGCGGGAGTTACGCGCCTATCCAGCGGGCATTATAAACTTGGCATATTCAACTCCGCGCATGCGCAAAATGGCGGTTATAAACACATAAACGACCGAGTTATGAGGGTCTGAAGATGCAGAACCGACCAAGACAAAGGGGGACACAGCGGCGTCCATGGGGGTCCTTTGTCCCCCTGTGACACATGAAAGACTCCCCTCAAACAATTGTAGAGTTAGGCAGATGCTGCTGGCTCCAGTCAGTCTGGAGGTGCTTTTCCAAGATTTGCTACAAATAGCCTGTCTGCACCTCCAGGAGGACAGATCACCAAGAACCACTCCAGAGGTAACATCTCCAGTCATCTCCTGCTACCTGCTATACCACTGCACTATGGTGAAACTATGCTAGACAGGCATAGGTTTCCATCATTAGTGGCCAGAGGCTATCTTCCCCAAGACATCCACCAGAGGGTAAAGTTATTCATTATTACATTATTCCTCTAAGCAGCAGGCCAGGAGCTAGGTGTGGGAACCCACCTAGAACTATGCTGGACATTGTATTGTTGTTACCTCACAGGTGGAGTGGAACTGAACATTGTACTTTATAAATTACTGTATGTTTACTGTATGTACAAATTACCTACATACTAACTACTGTATGATTGATATTTCTTACATGTTGCCTAAAGCTGAATAAACCAGTGACAACTGGAAATAACACTATTTTATATGAGCCTGATGTATTTACTCCATACACCACTAGTCATATGATATTTCTCATATGACAACTTGATCATGCCAATTACTAGTATGACAATGGCTGACCCTCAAAAAGAGCCAGCCGTCCTAAACAAAGGTAAAGCACCCCTGTCTAGAACTCAGCCCAAGCCAGAATTAGATGAAAAGGATATTGAAAGACAAAGAATTAAAGAACATGTAAAGATGAACAGGAGAAAGACAACGACTGCATAGCACTCATCCAATACCTTTAAGATGAAACCTTGCCTATACCAAATGTACAAGCAGACAGAATTATCAACCAAGGGCAGACCTTACACCTTGGTAAATGGTACACTATTCCACACGTGCTTAAATAATTGGAGAAAACTGATACCGTCCCACTCCAAGTTGTCATCCCTCCCCAATGGGTTCACCAGACACTACCAGGTTCAGGACTAACATGTTTCTTTTCAAGATTAATGATAGTCCCTGGATTAAGGTGTGTACTAAGATCTTAGTACCCTTGTTTATCTTCAAATTTTTCTTACTTTCTTATCAAAATACATAATTTTGATGTCACCATAGGTAGCAAGAGTTTATATTTTACATATATACTTTTTTACAGAACTAAGATTGGAATATTTTCTGAGAAATGGCTATATTTACAATCTTCCCCCTAGTCATGCTATACTAAAATTGATTTGCTAATTTTTCGTTTAATTTGCTAATAAATATGAACCCACAACATAACAGGATAGCTAAATGCCTACAAACTGACATTTTCATTTTAGCTAAGTGCTGTTTAATATGGGAATAAATGTATCATTTAATGTAAATATAAGTACCAAATGGTGGAGTGGTTTCACCATCTCACCTTTGACCCCAATAATGTATGCAGAGGTAGGTGTCATGGTCCAGTGACTAGGGCTCTGATTAGTTCATACACCTGTAGAGGTGAGTGTCATGGTCCAGTGCACACACAAGGGAAATAAGATCCCAGTACATCCTAAGACTGTGCATGGTATCAGAATCTTAGTACAGACTAAAATCAGACTGTTATACTATGATCCTGGTGTGTCCCAACAAGATATCCCCGTCCCCAACCTGACGACAGTACTTTCCAGACTCGCCCACAGGTGATATAGAGTGTTTACCCGCACATGAAAATAAGACCCATCAATAGGAGTGGATGGATGTTGCCTCAATGCGATGAATAATTTTTAACAGCAGAGAAAACAAAAAGTGTTTTTAGCTGATAATGAGTTCCTATGACAGATTGTACGTGACAATGAACCCAGTTCACCACAGAGGATTTCTATAAATCCTTGTATGAAAATGGCATAAAGCACATGTCGACAGCACCCAACCTCAAATGGACTCACTGAATGTCCCGTGTAGACATTGAAAAATGCTCTGAAGAAGCATTCACTTGAGGAAAATCCAGATTCCACCAAGGAAAAACTGTGCAGCTTTCTGCTAATTTATAATTAAACTCCACATGCAATAACATGAGTCAAACCATCTGAGTTGTTCATGAAACAACAGCGCAGCACTTGACTGCCTATGAAAAACCATACGTTTGTGTGACGGTAGAGGAGAAGCAATAAAAAATGAATGAATTGGGATGAGAACGTACCAGAGTTAAGCGAGTTTGTCAAAAATGAACTGTCAAGGTACTGAAATAAAGTATTTGCCTGGATCCATAGTAAAGCGCAAGGGTGCGGTTCATTATCTTGTGACAGTCAGAAGTTATGTCCATTTCGACCATCTGCTGAAGTCTGGAGAAGATTCAAGCGATGATGATGATGATGATGATGATGATGATGATGATGATGATTTATATTGTTTTAACTGAGTTTTGATTCTTTCTTAGTCACGTAGCAACTGGAAACCACATGAAGCTACCATTGTAGCATAATCCGTTGAGAACTTACAACCCAGCCAATGAGTAGGGTTCACCTGGTGATGGGATTTGGTACTAATGACTGGATAACCTGTGCATGTTCCCACCTCAATATATACCATTATTACACGACCTCTGTGATTTTGGGCGCTTTTTCTGGATATTCCCATTCTGATACCTGTCAATATTGCACATCCTAGGAGTGCTGATATCCATGGATATTGGCACTCCTAAGAGTGCTGATATCCATGGATATTGGCACTCCTTGTCCATGTCACATGTCTCATGTTAAAACCCACAAAATTTTTATTACCAGGGTAGGGCTCGAACCTTCAGTCTCAGATCCCAAATCCAACTCCCTATGCAGTGCACCACAGGGACTGACGAGAGAAGCTTGGTTAGAACCATGTCTTCATATGATACAAAGCCCGGGGAGGGTACTCACATATAACTTACTATACATTCAAAGTGTGAAAATACCCTAAAGTCTGGGTTGTGCCCCCCCCCCCCAGCTTTGACGTTACTGCTGGCATAACAGCGAGGCGATGACTGCGGGCTGTCCGCTGCCATAACCGCGAGAAGCATTCAAATCAAGCAAGCCAAGACGGGCGCTGAGGGGTGAGACGCGGTGGGCTAGTGGTTAGCGCATTGCGCTCAGCCGTTAGAGGTAGGCAGGACAAGTCCTGGTCCGGGCGCATCTTTTTTTTGCTGTAGCTGCCTACGGCCACTCATTATGAGCCGTTTTATGACCATAATATCAATCAAAATGCACCAAATTCATGAATTTCTGAAATTCAATTTATCATGGTTATAGCTGTGGTGGTCGTTTTCCAAAATGGCCACCACAGCTATACCCACTGCATGAAAACATCATTAAATCCTGAAAAGATGAAGTTTATATCTTTGTCTTATAGAAAGTAGTGGAGTCTATCATTGTTAGGAAGGTCTCAATTAGAATACATGCTCAAATTGGCCCTTATAAAGGGCCTCCCCATACAAAGTCTCATAGGTAATGCATTGTCCTGTATTACCCCACCAAAAAACTAGTGTTGGGTAATACAGGCCACTTCACAAAGATGGTGAAAAATCTAATGTGCACATCTCAGAGAATACCCAAATTATTTTATTTAGTAAATTATTGATTACTTTATTCTTTTCAACTGTAACAAGAAAAAAAATGATGGTCATTTTTTTTTTCAAATGAGGGGCTTGTTTCTATGATAGTATATCAAAACTGACTGTAAGAACTGTGTTCCCAGCAACATGAATTTTAGATATATCATATGACCGGTCATTCCCCATTGCCATAGCAACCCATCACACAACTTAATAATTAATGTGATATAAAGTGGATCCCTACCCATTCTCTCCTTGCATACAAGGGTGGCACAGCAATCGCTGCAGTGCTTATGAAATGGTACCAGTATTGTGGCTTGGTACATTGGGAACAATCGATTTCTTAGATGTGAGAACGAGGCAATAGCTGTGCTGTGCGAAGCGAGGATAAATTTAGCTGTCCAATTCTTTCTAGTTTTGTCATCTAGCCATTAAATCACAACATTTAGTCAAATATATTGAGTAAACAGCATGATTGATACCATTTGAAGCTTGGAAATATCTGTAGAAATAGGGAACTGAGCTTTGTTTTGAAGTGAGTCGCACAGGTATTATCACCCATACCATTTTAAGCATTAGATACTCAAATTTCTTGTGGACAAACGACCAAAAATCTTTTATACCGGTAGCTAGATTATATCACGAAAGAAGTTCATATTCGAAAATTTAGGTTGTAGATTATTTTTGAGAGGCCATGGAAAATCATTCCCAATTATAAAGAATAGGAGAATTGTGACCAGGTGAGGGAAAACATGCCTCCTGGGGGGAAATGGCATTTTAAGGTTTAAGTCATGGGCTTTAAAATGAGATATCTTGAGCTAAAATATCCCCGGTAGTTTTGCTGTAATTGCTTGTCAAACATAGGTTTGTGTGTACAAATGAAAATAGGAAATAAGCTCTAAATGCATTATATCCTATAATAAACACTAAAAAGGCAAAGAAATACAGTTTTGTGGAAAAATTACCAAAGAAATGTGATGTTTTTGTCATAAAATTGGTTCTAGAGGGAATTTTTGAGTTCCGTTTTCGGTTCTTGGTTTCTGAAGGAATTTCAAAATGAGTTTGTGGCAAAAATTCACAATTGGAATAGGGGAGTGGTTTCCATGGCAACCAGAAATTGCCTTATCTACCAATTTTCTATGTTTCCATGGCAACCAACATTCCAAAAATGGAACATTTTCAGTGGAGATGGAACGATTTTAAGCATACCACTGGATTCCTTATAAAAAATTGGTCTAAAGCTTTTTTTAGCATATTTGTCAGTGTTTTACCCATATTTTGCCCCCTGGTGGCCAAAACCAGTACTAAAAATCCCCCCCGGAGGCACATTCTTCCCCGTTGGGCCACAATTGAAGACTTGGCAGCTTTACTGCCTTATTTGGCCTATCACTGTTTCCCAGCATATTTACTCTGTAGACCTAATGTGACGCTGATAGGCTACCCCCAGATAACATTTGGAACACATATAACAAGGGGCTGAGTGTGTAGGGAGAGAATTCTTAAGGGGTAAAAGGCCCTTTAGCGTACAGCCATTTAACACTTGGAAGCAAAGATAACCTCAAGGAGACCTCTTTTGTAGGGTTTGTATCATGATTGGATGAGAAATGGTTGACTTATCAGACAATCAATATTTTATAACTGTTGAGATCATCATGTTCAAATTTAGATAATTAGAAATAAAAGGCTCCTAAAATGTACATTGTTTGTTGGATAGCAAGTTAAGGGGTTAACAGTAGGGTAGGGTGGGTTAAGATGCCCTTACTTTACAAACATATCATTTCTAAGAAATGTATTGCTACTTATAGAATACTTTTTACATTAATCAATGGATGGAATAATATTTTCTTCATGTGCAAAAGCCTGTCAGCCCTTCCTCATGGAATGTCACAATAAAGCATGTGTGAAAAAAGTGGGCCTTTTATTCCATCATCTAGAGGCTGGGGTAAACGGCCCACAACCTTTGGGGTAAAAGGCTGGCATGCACATAAAAGAATATCATAATTGGAATAAATGCTCCATTTAGATTCTCGTCATAGAAAAAGAAGCTAAAGACCATCTTCATGAACTACTTCTAAGATTTGGACATTGAAAATCACCCTAAGTAGTATTTTAGATATTTCATATTGATGTAACTGAGCTAGTTCTAAGAAAATGATTCCCAATTAATGCATATTTTTCACACTAATTAATACTAATACTTTTATCCCCTTTATCTTGCTATCAAACAAACCATGCACATTTCAGGACCCTTTAATTTCTAATCATCTGAAATTGAACATGATGATCTCAACAGTTATAAAATATGTCTGATAAGTCAACTATTTCTCATCCAATCATCATAATAACCCACCAAAAGAGGTCTCCTTGAGGTTATCTTTACTTCCAAGTGTTAAATAGCTGTATACTAAAGGGCTTTTTACCCCCAAAGGGCTTCTTACCCCTTCCTTCCCCATTAGCGGAGATGCTATAAGATAAAAGAGTGAAGAGAAGGGCATAAAGATACATTTTTGTCCCATTGTTGTGGGCCTTTTACCCCAGCCTTTCAACATGCAGGATAAAATGACCTACTTTTTGTCAAACATTCTATTGGAATATTCTATGAAGCTTGGCTGACAACCTATTCCACAAGTCTGATAGCTTGTTCCATCCCTTGATTATTGCGAAAAAATGAATATGCATGAATTGGGAATTATTTTCTTAGAACAAGCTCATTTATGTGTTTTTAGTGTATTTACCTAATCCTACCGTCAATATGACAACTAACTTCAATATGAAATAACCTTATCTATAATACCACTTTAGTTGATTTACAATGTCCAAATCTTAGCAGTATTTCATTAAGATTATCTTAGCATCTTTTATGACAAGAATCTAAATTGAGCATTAATTCCAATTGTGACTCAATATAGCAGAGTAGACCTTAATTCGCATCGACACGAACCTCAGAAATGGGCCGGGAAGAGGAAAATGAATTTTTTAACGAAATTTTGTTTTCAGCGGATTCCTTTAGTTTATAATGTTGACCACCTAACCCCGGACTTTCATATCTAAATTAAATTCCTAACAGTGCTAATTTTGCAATTTTAGACACCCTATATTAACATTTTATTATAAACAAGGGCCGGGGAGGACGTGTCGGCGAGTCATTTTACTCTATATAGATGCTCTGACAGTGGCCCTCATCTGGAGCCCCATGCTGATGTTTGGTATGTTTTGTGTGGTGTGAATTCGTCTACCTAATGGCAGGCTCTGTTATGAATTTAAGTTGACATTCAGCCAATCACAGGCCATTTTTCGACTGCCTTTGGGACTGACACGACCCAAACATGTGTTATCAAGGGCCCACATGATGCGAATGCAGCGCTGTGACTGGCCGAGCGCCCAGCATCTTCTTCCAGATCATGTTGTTGTCGGGGGGAAGTTAAATTTCATTCTGTGGTGATTTTTCCTGTTTAAACGGTGTTTTATCATCAAGGATTAACCTGAACAGTGTACTTTGGATCCTTACACATTGGAGAACAAAGTATGAAGGAGCTGGACACCGTGGCAAATGCTCTTAATGCCATAAATAGGGCAAACTTATCGTCAGCTGGCAAAACAATGGCGTCAGGTTGTGAGTGATTATTTTTTATTCCCTGGTGAGTTTGATGATTCTGTCAATGTACTATTCTGGGTATTATCATTATTTTACACCTTTATTAATTTCTTCGCCATACAGGCCCATGCTCTGTTCACAAGCCTACTACCTACCCCCATCTATTTACTCAATAGTAGGCAGGGATTGCACAATACCAAACCCCGCCTCCTTCAGTGGAATTCAGTGAGCTGCTCTTGCACCATCCCAACACGGATGTTACAACATCCAAACCGGTTACTCCGGCCATGGCCCCACTGGAGGTATTGCAACATACCAATGGATACTATTTTGGGATCAGGGCATATTTCACAATATGCCTTCGTCCCTCATTGGTCCACCTGTTGAGCTGCTCTCTGCCTGGTATTGCAACATCCAATATTGCACCAGACAGAGAGCAGATTTCATCTCACCGCGAGCTGCTAAGCTGGGTATACAGTGAGATCTCAATAGTCTGCCATGCCTAAATCCTTGTAAAAATTGGTCGGATCCTGAGACTGGCGGATTATTGAGTGAGAATAAACTTAATTCTTTAGACATGGTCTGCTGTGGGAATCTGGCGGCTATAGGGTGTAGCAGACTATTGGATGGTGGATCAAAGAGATCTCACAGTATAGTACGTTGCATGAGCAGCTCCCTGTATCTCTACCTTATATCTCTTCATACTCATACCTATACCTTATACCAGAACCTACGACAGGTTAAGCTATAGGCTCAGGGGCAGAGCTTGGACACTGGTGATTGTATCATTGTTACCACCTGCATGAACACTCATGTCAGCCGTGCAATAAAGAGGATCAAATGAACTTCTCTGGATTCAGTGTTTATCACTTCACCCACTTGTAAGGGTTCATTGACAATTCTGAGGGTTCTGACTCTGATATTGACTCTGAGACTGAGGAAAATAATGTGGAGGATGTGGAAGATATAACTCTAGTTGTAACTGATCCAATGCAGGAGTGGTGTGGTAAAGAGAATGCGTTATGTGACAACTTCAGGTGAGTGGCAAATTTTGCATGGCCAACTTTCTGAAGCAAGTGGTTTTAATTAATTAGATCCCCAAATGAAATCAAGCGAGGCCATTTTGTTCACAACACCTGTTTGCATGTCTATGACTGTAAGAATTTACAAAAATGCTGCTATTTCATCACATAGATATGAATTTATTCAGGGGACGCCACCGTGACCTAGATAAGATATTAAAAAACGTGTGCATTTGTGCTTAGCATTTTCTTTCACAAATTGTTATCTAGTGCCTGTCTGATATAGGATGTGACTTTTACGTTCATTTTATAAATGGACTAGCTATTGTTTTACTATACTTTTCAGGTGTAGCTGTCAGCATTGGGATGACAAGAAACCCTGTAGTACCATGTTTACTTCTGATGAGTTCAGAGAGAGACATGAGGACTGACACAATTAAATTGTTTAACCCTACAAAGGCAGAGCAAAAATGGTCGCCCAGGCCACGGGGACGGCCTCTGAAAAAAGTATAGTTCCTAGAGGACGGGCCTATTTTCAATTCCTATACAAATCCTATGTAAATGACCGTCGACTATAGTCGACGCTAGGCCTACCATGGTGTCGACTATAGTCAATGCTAGGCCTATCATGGTGTTGACTATAGTCGATGCTAGCCTTCAATATGTTAATTGACAGGTCAGGTTCATCATAATATATATTTCTTTTTCCAACAATCAGCTGAGTACCTAATGTAGCAAAAAAGGATTTTTTTACAATATCTCTTCATATGAATCATACATGCCTACTTTCAGGAGTTTGTGGCACAAGCTTCTCTCCAGTATAGTGTGTGCTAGGCCAATGACTGACCTCTGTTGGGAATCTCAAAGAAATAACAGAGATATTCACCGGTCCACCTCCTTTCCTGAGCAAGTCAAGGAAGCAAAGCTTCGGAATCAGACAGAACATCTACAGGTAGTAGCAAAGGACAAGGGCTTACTACCAGGACTTAGTAGCCAAGGCTAAGGCAGATTACAGGGAAGCAGGTTCACCTCCCCTTGGCTCTCATCCTCCCTGCAGCACAGATTGCTGGGCACATGTAAGTTTCGACTACGCCCAGCAGGTGCATCTACCATCATACCCTTTGCAACCTGGTCCACTATACTTTCTAGTGCCTGGGAAGTGTGACATCTTTGGTGTCAGTATGGAAGCATAACCTAGGCAGGTGAACTACCTGATAGACGAATCCCATTGCAGTAGTAAGGGTTCTCCACCATTATTTTGAAGAGTATTCCTTGGGTGCCAAGCATTTGGATTAACATTGTGACAGCATTGCACACTATGGTGCTAATCTCAACTTTGAACATTATAGACTTGAAATTTTAGATGTATTTATATTTTCTATTTTATCATTTTATTGGTGCAAACATTGAACACAGTGGAGCACACCCACCACTTGGGTCTAAATTGGTGTGAATATCTAACGTGGAGGAGCCCACTCAGCACTTTGATTCTAATTGGTAGTATTAGGTGTAAACACCAATACTGATATACCTCCAGAATGTGTGAGCTGTCTCCAAACTACACAAGGAACAGGTATTGTGCACACAAACTATTTGACTTAACCTCTAACTCAGTCATTTTTTCAGGAAATTGTAAATGTTATTTGATGATGTTGCATGAATAAAAGTATTTCTCCAATATACCCTGTTTTTAGCTATGTACGGGATCTATATGTTAGGAACAGCTAGTGAAGATTTCACATTGATATCTCAAATACAAGTACATGTTGCTAGGGTGAGCAGTGTCTGATGTGCTCACCTACTGCTCAAAAGCCCCTCGCGACCTGTTTGCCCCACTTTGATCGCACATAGCTCACAATAGCACTCCTCATGTTTTTAACTTAGAAAAATAAAATAGTAGAATGGTAAATTGGGTGGGAGATGACGGGGTGGGACCATGTTTAGATAAGGTGATTGGTCTCTCACACTTCAAATGATATGAGGGTGAAATACACAATATCTTATCACATGCGGACAATAGTAGAATAAACTTCAATTACAAAGAAGTTGTTTTGTTCTTGATGTATTCTCCTCTGTTTATCATAGTGGAAGGTTGTAAACTAGAGAGAGATATATGGGATACTCCTGTCAACCCTACCTCTCCCCCTTCCACCACCCTCACCCACCATACACATGACGCAAACCAGCTTTATAAAGTGAAATTTTCATGTTGTACTTGAATTCTCGAATTTCTTATTTCCGTAACATTTGTGAAAATATGTACAGTGCGAAATATAATATGTTTACAGTAGTGACTCATGGAAGGGCTCTATAGAAAGTTATTGAGTTGCTCTATAACATGGTACAGCTAACTAGAATTGTCCTAGGTGCAACATAAATTCTACTTTGCTGAATTGAGTCACCATTATGATGCTCTTTTATGTGCATGTGGGCCTTTTACCCCAAAAGCTGTGGGCCTTTTACCCCAGCCTCTAGACGATGGGGTAAAAGGTCTACGTTTGTCATGTTTATTGTAATATCCTATGAGGCAGGCCTGACCTTTTGCACATAAAGAAATTATCATTCCATCCTTTGATTGGTGTAGAAATTGTTCTGTAAGTAGCAATAAATTTCTTAAAATTGACACATTTGTAGATTAAGGGCATATTACCCCACCCTACCCTACCCAGGAGGCCGTTTCACTATATTTAATACAATGAATACAGACATCCATGTTTCAAATTTCTGTCCATATTTGAACACCTACCACAGGGGGCAGTAGGTGTTCAAATATTGACATAAATCTGATACACGGACATCCATATTTAAAATACAGACATCCATGTTTATTGTATTAAATGTGGTGAAACGACCTCAAGTACTATTTTCACTATTAAAAATAGAGCTAGAGCTTAGGTGAAAATGGTTCTGAAATCCCCATGCCCAGATGCGGCCATCTGAATAATATTATATACAGTCTGGCATACAGTTCATTAAATATGAAATTCCATTAATAATGGTAATGCTAGTAACCTGAAGCCAGTAATAATAATAACAATACCTTTTATTGACAACAAAGGAGGTCAGTATTGACCCAAGTGTCATGTTATAGTGCTAAATTTAAAGTAAGGATATTCAGTAAAATTGTATTCTCAGTAAGTAACAATAAATTTCTTAAAATTGACACATTTGTAGATTAAGGGCATATTACCCCACCCTACCCTACCCAGGAGGCCGTTTCACTGCATTTAATACAATGAATACAGACATCCATGTTTCAAATTTCTGTCCATATTTGAACACCTACCACAGGGGGCAGTAGGTGTTCAAATATTGACATAAATCTGATACACGGACATCCATATTTAAAATACAGACATCCATGTTTATTGTATTAAATGTGGTGAAACGACCTCAAGTACTATTTTCACTATTAAAAATAGAGCTAGAGCTTAGGTGAAAATAGTTCTGAAATCCCCATGCCCAGATGCAGCCATCGGAATAATATTATATACAGTCTGGCATACAGTTCATTAAATATGAAATTCTGTTAATAATGGTAATGCTAGTAACCTGGAGCCAGAAATAATAACAATACCTTTTATTGACAACAAAGGAGGTCAGTACTGACCCAAGTGTCATGTTATAGTGCTAAATGTAAAGTAAGGATATTCAGTGATATTGTATTCTCAGTTACCAATGTATTGGACCTTACAGTTAACTTGTGTTTGTGTTTTGGATGAACCAGGACACTGGACTTGGTGTTAAATCATTTATCAAATACTGCTTGCATTGCACTTATTACTCAGTGGTGAGACTCAGCTTTAGTGACTGTACTCTGGTGACGGCATTGTGAGTGGTGTAATGTTCTATAGGCTATGACCTGAATAATCCATGAATTTAACTCCTGGAGATACACACACAACACTGAACCAAAATGGCTGCTGGACACAAACTAATTATTTATTCACAAGAGGTCACATGACCTGAATACTGGTCTGTGATTGGCCAATGGCTCAACACCACATCTCTCCCCTTTTAGAATAAACCTTGGGTTATTCTTAATGTTGAAACACATATTTAGGATAAAGACACTATGTAGGTATTGTTAAAATGTTCAGAATATATACTGTCAGTTCAGAATGTTTATGGTAAAAAAATGTCACCATCTTCTCAGATATATCAGTCACTGTCCATTTGCATATTGAATGTGTGTACTAGTTCTTAAATAAATGAAACGTATGCATCAACCATAAAATTCAAAACCTATCTATAAGGAGAGGATAGACTGTCCTCAGCCTTTATAAAGATGTTGGGGATTATTCTGCCCCATGTAAAAGATTTCCCCTAAACTACATAGTCTTTTAACCATGCTGGTTTTGATCTGTTATGTTGTGGTCTGTCATTAACCACAACTGGACCTTGCTTTGGAGTTGAACGCTGAGGAGTTACTGGTATTGCAGCATTCGGACGTGGCGGTGTGACAGGCATAGGACCTGTCTCAGGCACGTCAACAGGTTGTTGAGTACTTCTAGTTGGATAAGGCATCATCCTGGGAGCCTCATCATCACTCTCATCGTCTGATCTCACTAGTTGAATGTTCTTGTCAATAACTTTAAACTTAGAGGTGTTCCTGGTGATGTGTTTGTTACCTCTATTAGCAGTAACCATTGACCCTTTACGCTCCGTAACAATGTAGGGTTTGGAGTCATACGGTGTTGTTGTCTTGTTCCGTCGAGGTTGCTCTACCAGGACAACATCTCCTTGGCTGATGTCAATGGGAACAGCACGTCTCCGTTCATCTGCATAAGACTTCATTTTAGCCTTTACTTGCTCATCTTGGCGAAGCATCACACTCTCATTCCTTTCCTCCCCTAAAAATGAAGGAAGTTTTACCTCAAATGGACATCAAAACATGGCAACAGCAGGCAACTCACCAGTTGTACAGTGAGGTGTAGCACGGTAGTTACGTAGAAACTTGCTCATTTCCTGTTTCCAAGGTTTTCTCTCAGTGCGTGCACCTTTCACAACCTTGCCTAGATTACTCATGAATCGCTCACACTTGCCATTTGCCTGAGGCCATAATGGTGTGATCCTGCGATGATGGAAACCAGAGTATTTGGCAAAGTCCGCAAACACTGCTCCTTGAAATGGAGGTCCATTGTCAGTCTTGAGTTCAACTGGTTTTCTAAGCGTTGAGAATAAGTCATCTAGGACTGGTACGACAGCCCTAGCACTTGTAGAATACACCATCAACACTATTGGGAATCTTGAGTAATCATCAATGATGACCAGCAGATATTCTCCTGTCGGTAAGGGTCCATAGAAATCTGCGTTCAACATCTTCCAGGGTCCATCTGGAAGTGGAGTCATCATGAGTGGTGTCTGTGATTGTTTCTTAACCAGAGCTTGACAAGGCAGACACTGATCGATTCTCCTCTTCATCTTAGCGTCAATACCTGGAAACCAAACTTTGGTGCGGATCAGTTTCTTTGACTTCACAAGACCTTGGTGACCCTCATGTGCTAAGTCAATAGCTCTGTCTTGTTGACTTAGAGGCATTACCAGTCTTGTACCCCGAAGAATGTATGAGTTGTCATGAGCTACAGTAAGCTCATCCTTTACCCTGTGATAGGCCTCATATGTTCCTCGTTCCGCACCTGGTCTCAGTAATTTGTGCCACTTGTTCTCTTTGATAACAGTAGCAACTTTCTGAAGAGTATCATCTGCCAACTTTTCTCACATACCTCTTCAAAAGTGATTTTGACTGGTACTGAAGACATAGCCACGAAGTTGACATACTCCTCTCCATCTAACTCAGCTCTCTAAGCCTTGGCCTTCCGATTGGGATGCCGTGATAGATAGTCAGCTGGGTTGTATTTTCCTGGTCTGTAGACAACTATCATGTCATACCTCTGGAGTCTTAAAGTCTATCTCTCAATCCATGCAGGTGGATTTGCATGATTAGCCTTTGCTTGCTTATCTTGGCAGTACATACAGATGATACTGCTCACAACCGAAGACAACTCCAAGTGCTTCTCTCTCTGTCTGTGAGTACCTCTGTTCTACTGGAGACAGTGCTCTACTTGCAAAACTAACCACGACATTCTCTCCCTTGATCTTCTGTGTCAGTATCGCTCCCAGACCAACCGGACTCGCATCGACAATTATCTCAGTCGGTTTGTCTGGATCGTAGTAGCGGGTTACTGCATCCTTACGTAAGGAATTCTTCAACTCCTTGAAAGCATCTTCCTGACGTTTACCCCAGTCCCACTCAACGTCCTACTTAGTAAGCTCCCTAAGAGGCTCAGTAATTGTTGTATAGTTCGAGATGAACCTGGCGCAGTAATTGGCCATACCAAGCAGAGAACATACCTCTGTTGGAGTCTGGGGAGCATCAGCTTCCTTAAGGGCGGCAATATTATCTGGGTCTGGTGACATATCTTCCTTGGAGAAGACATATCCTAGATACTTAAGATTGTCCTTGTTCAGAATACACTTCACCCTATTGAAAGTTAGGCCCTTCTCACGGAGTCTCTGTAGCACCCTCTGTAGACTGTCATCATGGCTCTCTTGGGTCTTGCCATAGATCAGAATATCATCACTGACATTCAACACACCAGGAACACCTTCCAGTGACTCAAGGATAGCATTCTGGAATATCTCGGATGCACAGCATATCCCAAAGTTCAGCCTTTTATATCTCTACAGTCCAATATGAGTGGTGAAGGTAGTGATGTACCTTGACTCCTTGTCCAAGAGTAACTGATGATACCCCTGGTTCAAGTCCAATTTAAAGAACTTGACTGTCCTGTTCAGATCACTCACTATTTCTCCAATAGTAGGCGTTATGTGTCTGACCCTTAGAATAGCCTTGTTTGCACTTTTCATTTTTAAACCAAATTTAAACTTTATTTGGTCTAGGAGTACATACATCATGTAAACATAGGCATGCAGTGTATTTGTCGTTATGTATTAGAAATATAACGTCTATATAAGTTTGCCTAAGTACATTCGTTGATATATTACATGATTACCTATTTTATAAGGTAATTCTTCTTAATAATAACACGACCAAACAGTTAATGACCAGATCGTCATTTCAGAAATGTTGTTATGATCTGACCATTTAAATCATTACAGATATTCATACAATTATACGATATAATAACAATTTGGGGCACTTTCAGTCTACTTTAAATACAGAATAGTAATAATTACCCCTCCCTAGTCGCATAAATGATTTTTTTTTTTTACAGCATGCACAGATCCCGTCCAATAATAGACAACGTTATGCTAGCATTGACAAAGTCGACGTAGACAATCACAAGTGGTCTTTAAATAGACCGTTACAATTGCACTTTATGGAGTAGGTTTAACTTAGACATTTTTTGGTACAGTATGTATAATTATTTTACAATATATTTTAAATATCGATAGATTGTATCATACATTTTTTTGATAAAGCTTTAAATTTATCTTTATCCCTAATATTTCTGATATCAGTCTCTAGATTATTCCACGTTTGGGCACATAGACATTCAGGAGATTTTGTGTAAGCTGTACAGTTAATTTTCATATAATTTAATACAGGAGCACTTGAAAATCTTGTCATTCTAACAGTAGGTTTAATATATTCTTCCTTTGTGGATCTCTTGTAAGCCAGCATTTTTATATGATGTAGTCTTCTAGCTTCAAGTTTCGGGCTCTTTGTATCTTTATGTACAAAATCTGTTGGGGTCAATACATGCACATCTAGACAGGTTTTTAAACACTTATTTTGCAATCTCTGCAGTACTTGTAACAGCTCAGCATTAGCTCCATTGTATAGAATATCACAGTAATCAATAATTGGTATTATATGCATTTTGTACATTCTTATTCTTGCTGCAGTTGATAAATATTTTCTTGTTTTATACAAAATTAATTATTTGAACCGAACACTCTTAATAACATTTCTCATATACATATCAAAATTCATTTCTTGGTCAAGGGTGACCCCTAGGTATTTGTATGATTGAACATTCATTAAAGTTTTACCATTAAGGACAATCTTAGGTTTTTGTATTCTCTTCAATTTAACTGCTGAAGCAAAGGTCATTATTTTCGTCTTGGTTTCATTCATTGTAAGTTTGTTGGCTGAAGACCAAAAAAAAAAGGAATTAAGTGCAATAGACAACTCATTTGTTAATACATCTAAATCTTTTCCTGATACATACAGTACAGAGTCATCCGCATATAACAAAGTTTTATGAACATCGTTGTCAGAAATGCAGTCATTAATATACAATAAGAAGAACAAAGGACCCAAAATTGAGCCCTGCGGTACGCCACATGTTAGACTTGCTTTATCAGAACGTATATGGTTGGCTATAGAACATTGCTGTCTCCTTGATAAGTAATTCTCTATTAAGGTTAAATTTCTATTTCTGACTCCGTATTGTTCTAATTTCTTTAATAATATCAAATGATTAACCGAATCAAATGCTTTTAATATATCAATAAAGGCAGCCATTGTTATATTACCTTCATTTCTATTTTTTAATACATCATCAACTAGTACTGAGATAGAGTCTAGTGTGGATTTACATTTCTGGTATCCACCTTGATTTTTCGATAAAATATCAAATCTTTCTAAATGTTCACTTAGTTTGTTATGGATGAGTCTTTCTAGGATTTTTCCCGGTACTGGTAGAACACTTATCGGCCTAAGGTTAGAGACATTGGATGGGTCCCCTCCTTTGGGGAGAGGAGTCACCGTAGCAATTTTCCAACTATCAGGGATTTGGCCTGTGTTCGTGATCAAATTAATGATTTTTATGAATTTTTGAGGGAACTTTAACATAGTTTTTTTAAATATATCAGTAGATAAATAGTCAATGGCAGATGACTTGGATATGTCTATGTCAGATAAACATTTCATGATTTCCTCATCTGTAAAGTTCATCTCAGGCATATCCACCTCACATCTCGTACCCTTAAAATTAAATACGGTTTGATGTTGCTCCGCCAGCCTAGGACCAATTTCTGCGAAAAAATTATTTATATAAGTAGAAGTATCATTAATTGAAATTACATGGCCGTTCTCGTCAGTTAACATGATCAACTTGCTATTGCATTTTTTTTAAGGTAAAATATCCTTTATAGTACTCCAAAATTTCTTAGAATCTTTCTTAAACACCTCAGATAGGTTGGAATAATAAGTTTCTTTAGCCAATTCATTGTCTCTATTTACCTGGTTTCTACTCTCTCTAGCTCTATGCCACGATATAATATCCATGTTTTTTTCTGGCTAATTTTAATAATGCATTTTTGTCGTTGATCTTTTCAAGCAGCTCATTAGACATCCATGGGCTAGGTTTGTCTACAACTTTGAAGCTTTTTACCGGACATTGTAGGTCTAACATTCTCTTGATCATGTTTTCCAGTATGGACCAGCAAACATTTGGATCATTTGATTCATTAAAATAGTCCCAGTTACAGTTTTCTAAGTCTAAATAAAATTTTTCTAAATTAAGTTTATTATATGATCTTCCAAGAAATGTTCTTAAATTTTTCTTTGTATGTATTTGGGCTTTTAAAATATGTACCGGTAGGTGGTCAGACAGGTGTATGTTCAATGGACCACTGGAGGTAATAGTATCGCAGTTTGAAAAGATCAAGTCTATACACGTGTTGGTACCTGATGTGGTTGTGACCTCGTTAACAAGTTGTACCAGGTGAAAATGATCAAAGGTTTCTATAAGAAGCTGTTTGTCTGGGGTATTAGCTAGAACATTTACATTGAAATCCCCAAGGATAAAAATATCATATCCATCCAAGTTATCAATTTGTAGTAGTAAGGCTCACACGGTATTACAGAATTCCATAAGATTTCCCGAAGGTGGTCTATAGATATTACATACAATACATTTTTTATTTGCACCTTTAGCTGATAGTAACCATTGAACTTCTATATTTTCATTAATCCTGTTTAAGGCTTTGAACCTATCTATTGAACATGATAGACTTTCATCGACGTATGCACAAAGTCCAACTCCTCTATATATACTGATACGGTCTTGGCGAAAGAGATTATACCTTGGGAAGCTATATAAATTGCTATAATCCATTTCATTCAACCAAGTCTCAGAGAATAGTATAATATCTATGAAAATATCATTCAGCTCCTCTTTGATCTTTGTAAACTTATTTCTCACACTCCTGGCATTCATATGTATTATTGAGAAACCTTTCCTAAATTTATTTTTTAAAGACATATAGGTGTTTAGTAATTATACATAAACTCGATATTGTCAACAAGCTGCATAATGTATACATATATGATCATTCTACTGGTGCATGCTACATCAATCCAGGCAATTGTGAACCATACGTTATAAAAATATACATACCCCCCTCCCTCCACGGGCTTACAGCTCTTTTGGCTACCCATGATAATCGATGTATGAGTTAGCAGTTAAATTTCAAGGGCTATGGCATTATATCAGTTAGGAACTAAGCTATATATGTTACAAAGAGAAAGTTATTGATCTTCATCTGGATTTCCATGTACTCTGGTTAGCTGCACACAAATTTTTTGAAGGATTTGTCCCATAAGGTTCTCACCCTTAATATTTCCAGTCGTGCACTGGTTGGCCTGTCCGAAATGCATTTTCACCCCCCATATAGGGTGGAAGCTAGCCTCATACAGGTTCTTATCTCCAGTGGAGATTAGATAGTCCCTCATACATGGTATAGAAAATTTTTTACTCGTTAATCTCTTGCATAACTGCGGCAGCCATCTTGTTCCATTATGCTGTAGGTCTGATTTTCCTTGCTTCATACATTATTTGTACCGGGTCTTCTAGCTTCTTTAAGGATAGTACTAGATTGTTCTGACCACAAGCTTGGGCCTTGGACACTTGATACGCCTGTTCCGAGCTGTTGTATTCCACTCCTCTGTAGGATATTTGACAGTGGAAAAGATTAGACAGTTTGTGGTGGTGTGATTTGAACATAAGTCCGTCTGGCGTTTCAGCCTCATTGGCTTTCTGCATATTCAGGTCTTGGTATGGTAGCTGGTGGAGTTGACTGTGTTCAAAGGGCTTCTTATCTATTATAATTCTACGTTGTCTCAACTGTGTGTTGTACCCCTGCCGTTTTGCCAAGTAGTGCTTAGCTCGTAGGTCATTAAATTCCCTCTGTTCTGTTTCTCCAAGTTCATCCCCAATGGATACATGTTTGTATAGGAACTTGCCTTTTAGGTTCTTCAGGAGTTTCATCAGCTTCGCCTTGGTAGGTCTGTTTGAGCCTGGATATTTTGTGTGTGTGCCGTCATGGCGTCTCCTGTCTCCTTGACAGTGGTAGATACAGTATTTAGTGTTCCTTCTGTGGAAGTGAGCCTAGCTGTTATACCATCCAGGGTACTGTTAATGGTTGTAGAGGTATTATTTAGGGTATCTATAGAGTCCTTGAACCCATCGAGACTAGTTTTCATCTCCAGTTGAAGTTCCTCCACAGTTTTGACTCGTTTGTCAATCGAGTTGACAGCGGCAATAACATCCTTCAAAGTGGCTTCCCGTGAGAGCATTTCAATTTCTTTTCCTCTCCTCCTGGTTTGAGACTTGTCTTTAGCATTAGACATTCTGTATATAGTTACTTGGAACTTTTATGCAATAGTATGTCAAGTTTGACAACGTTCCTATATGTATATCCT
This sequence comes from Acholoe squamosa, assembly GCA_949317995.1. Lineage (NCBI taxonomy): Eukaryota > Metazoa > Annelida > Polychaeta > Phyllodocida > Polynoidae > Acholoe > Acholoe squamosa. The sequence continues at coordinate 42,037,454 of OX439044.1, read as the reverse complement.
AGTATATTTGCTAAAATTCTACAGCCCTGTTTTCAACCGCTCAACCCTGTGCCGCCATCTTGTCAGAACTCAATGACTCATATCCACACACATTCTGATGTCTGTAGGATCAATTACTTGGGTGGAAAGACAGGTTGGGAGACCCAGGGTGTTGGTCCCTCCACACATTCAATGATGTCGTCTTTCTCCAGATGTCTGAGTTTCTCTTCAACCTTACTCCTCAGATTGATGGGGATCCTTCTGTGTGGTTTTGCCACAGGTGGAATACTCTCATCTATATGCAGCTTGACAGTAAAGTCTTTCAACAGTCCCACTCCTTTGAACAGTGGATCTGAGTCATCAAAGCATATAGCAAGGAGGCGTTCCATGTTTGCTTGTATGAGACCTAATGCCTCTCCAGTCTCATAAGTCAGCAAGCTTCCTTCATTTTCTTCTGTGACAAAGAATCATGCATCTTTTTTCTTGTCATGAACCTGAATACAAGCTTTAAATCTACCTCGGATGTTGATTGGTACTTTAGATGTATAGGCTTTCACAACAATATCTGGGGGTTGCAGCATCGGCTTTATCTCCATACTCTTGAATGCAGCATTGTCAATGATGTTGATACCTGCTCCCGTGTCAAGAATGAGTGTGATCCTGGTACCTCTACGATCACCTTCAGCATGTTGCTGATCTTAGAAGTTGTAGGCTTTAGTGTGTAGATGTACTTCTCACCAGTATCATCATTTGTATCCTCCCTAACCTCATTCACACCGCCTGTTTCTTCTTTTTCTTCTTCACTTCTGCCTTCGGCTTAGGCTTTTCTTCTTTAGAAGGTGAAGTACAGCATCGTGCAAAATGATCAAGGTTACCACACTTCCTACAAGTCTTCACTTTGGCAGGACACCATCGTTGATCATGCCGGATATTGCAAGAACTACAGCGTGCCAGTTGTCCCTTGCCTGCAGGTTTAGGCTTCTGAGACTCTTGTTAAGATGACTTCTGTTGCTGTTTAAACTTGAGCCTATGTACAGATGTCTCACCTCACTCAATAGTACTAGATTGTTGCTCAGACATCTCCATAGATCTACCTTTGTCTAAGATCTGGTCAAGAGTCCAGTTCTTGGTCTTCAGAGCGTCTTTCCTCAACTTGGAAGATCTACAGTGTTGAATCACCTGAGACTTCAGTTTATGCTTCAAATCAGTGAATTCACAGTACTTGGCAAGCTTCCTCAATTCAGTGACATACATATCCAGGGTTCCTGCTCTCTCATGTGGAACTCATAGATGCCAAACTCAGGATTCACTTGAGGTATGAAATAGTCATTGAGAGCATCACGCACTACTGTATAAGCATCCTGATTGTTTGCAGCCACAGGAGCTGGGATAGTCAGTGTATCACAAATGTCATCAACCTCCTCACGTGCATAGTGTAACATCAGAGACTTCTTCCTTGCAGCATCTGTTATTGTCAGACCAACCATCAGCTGTTCAAAACGACATACCCACTTCTTCCACCTGACCCGGACTGTGTCTCTGTCTGACAGATCAAAAGGTGGAAAGTGTGGCAGAGCCTCAGCCATGATTGCCTTCAAGCACAGATGCTCAGAGTTACTTACAGGATCAACAGTTAATGTAAGTAAAGTCACTCACCCTGTCTTGGAAGTCTTAATCAGTCCTACCTCAATACACACAGATTAGTGGTGGTGGTGCTGCTCCTGGATCTTAGTACACCTCAGCAGTGGCAGGTGTACACACAGAGCAGCAGCAGGTAAGCAGAGATAATCCAGTTTAAAAGTAAGCTATTTCTCCAAAATTCTCCTTATTCAGCCAATAACTCGTGTAAAATCCTATCTCTCCTGGATCACCGAGTTACCATCCCATCCTCATCGCCAAATGTACTGTTCTGTGGGCTACTCTGGTGACGGCATTGTGAGTGGTGTAATGTTCTATAGGCTATGACCTGAATAATCCATGAATTTAACTCCTGGAGATACACACACAACACTGAACCAAAATGGCTGCTGGACACAAACTAATTATCTATTCACAAGAGGTCACATGACCTGAATACTGGTCTGTGATTGGCATGCTAGCCTGGATTTCCCATTCAATCTTGAGACGTACCCTGCCTGTGTCTGTTTTCTGAAACTAATTCAAAAATCTTAAATGTATCGATTCCAGTTTTTCCTGCCTGCCTGCTACCTGTGAGTGATTGACTACACACCTAGTGACTTAGTTGACCCAGGGTGACTGGAAGCCGAGGTGGTGCCCCCTGTACTTAATACCCCGAATTAGTCAAGTATAACAGACTGATTCTAACCATAGATTTCATAATTCCTGTCATGACTTATCTCTTGAAGTCCAAATCTGTATATTGAATTGTGCTTACACCTGTATAATGACATGCTTAAGCGAGCAGCATGATAAGAAAAAAAACATCATTTCTTTCTGCCACCCTTTTTGGGGCTAATTTCATCAAAGTCCTAAAAAAGTAAAGGTCATTCAAAACACAGCGATATTAAGTAAAATGAACATGCAAAATCAGGAAAGTAAGGATAGCTAAAAATAGCTTGATAAAATCGAAAGGTATTCTCATGCATTCAATGGAACGGAAAAAGATGTACACGTACCATTCAACATCAGTAATACATCTTGTATTATTTATTCTGCAATGTAATGGAGTGACACATGAGTGATGTCTATGTGACATATTAATTTATGTATGTATGTAACTTCTTTTATTCATACTGAAGGTATAATATTCTTACAACTCCAGTCAGAGTGTTGTGCAAAGATCATTTGAATAACAATGTTTCATAGAGAACAGTGCTTAATCACAATAAGTACTATCTTAATACTAATAGAATAGTGCTAATGTTTGTGGGTTGATGTTGTTACCTCATAAATGCAACAATGTTTTAAGTAATCATTCTAGGCAGACGGTCTTGCCTAAGGACTTATGCTATAATATTAATATGGGTGTCTTTAGCGTTAAATCCACTAGGACGCACGGAGCCCTAATGCGTCAGCGATGCATCTGTTTTGGGGGCAATCACATGCGTCTCAGCCGTGCATCTGGTCGTGCGTCTTAAAAAAAAAATCAGCTTCATGGGTCTGCGTCTACAGCTGCAGACGCATGAGTCGCTTCCACTGGCCGTGAGTGTGCGTCTATAGCAGACGCATGGGAGATGCAGGCCTGAAACTACTTCCACTACGCATGCGTCTGTCTGTGCGCGTGGTCACGTGACCTCTGTTTGGGTCTTTGTTTGAGAGGAAAGTCGGTGGTGTTTGGAAATCTTTCCTACTCGAAACATCATGTCACGCAAAAGAAAACAGGTTGAGATGGAGGCACAGGCTCAGTCTATAGAAGAGGAACGTCTGCAGAATCTGAGGAACCTGGAAGCCTATGTCATCATGGATGATGACTTGGATGATGACTACATCTTGCGCAACCACAAGGTGCAGAGGTCACACATGTATTGGATGCACCCATATCTGCATTCAAGGAAGGAGGAAAGGATGAAAAGATCCCTTGCCAGGCTGGAAGAGGATTTCCTGAGGGTGAGAAATTTTTATGCTGTTTTACCCATACATTTATTATCATCCCCATGTCACAGGTCAATGTCTACATAATGCCTAGTCTCATGCCTCTGTTATTTTTTATTTTCATGGAATTAAAACATATCAATAAAAAGAATTGGCCATGTCCTGAAAAACAATTTCAGATGCACACTCATGAGATGGAGTCTATATGGACCCCTATGTAAAAAGTGTCATCTCTTTAAAAACCATAAACCTAAAAAAAAAAAAAAAAAAAATTTTCTGGCCTTAATATATTTTTTGCCTTATTTCCAGCTCAGTTGCATTTCTGAGTTCAAGAAGACCACATGCATATCACCAGAGGTGTACAAGGACCTGCTAGAGATGGTGCGACCGTACATCACATACCAGGACACAAAAGCGTAAAATTTCTCCTCGTTTATATCAAGTTCAAAATTAGATGAATACATTTTGTTTGATTTATGGCCAAAAAGTTGTGAGTTGCTTTATATAAAAATAATTTAATTAACTTCACACAATGTTTCAGTCAATAATTTTTAATTATGTATTTTTCCTCTCCAGGAGACAGTCTTACGACTCTTCACCAGGGTTACCTTGTAGGTGAGTCGACGGTGCTACCTATAGTGAGAGACACTTGCAAAGCCATCTTCAGAGCCCTGCATGAAACATACTTGAAGGTATGTGTCTTTAGACTAACTTTATGATCCCCCCCAAAAAAAAAAGAAAATAAAGTACATCTCTGCTAAAAATATGTAATGAAAGGAACCACTTTAATACTGTCTGTGACATGATAATAGACCTTTCATTCCATATAAAACTCTTCTATAAAAAAAAATTCCTGAAGTCTGAGTGTGTGAGTAAAAGAATTACCCTTCTGCAGAAGCGCAAGTCTAAGCCTGCTTCTATCTGACTGTAATTTTTTTTTATGTTTCAGCCGCCTACCACGAGGGATGAGTGGTTAGCCATAGCCAAAGGGTACCACGACAAGTGGAACATACCACATGTTCTGGGTTCTTTGGATGGGAAGCATATCCTGATTAAGAAGCCAAAGAAGTCTGGTTCGAACTATTACAAATACAAAGGATATTACAGCATAATTCTGTTTGCCTTAGTTGATGCAGACTATAAGTTCACATATGTGGATGTCAGAGCGGAAGGTAAAGCATCAGATAGCACTATTTGGAAGTACTCCTCTTTTGCTCAGGATATTGATGCCCCAGGTAACCCTCTTAATGTGCCAGAACCCTCAACATTTCCAGGCTTCAACGGGGACTTTCCCTATCATTTTCTTGCTGATGACGCATTCGAGATGAGTGAGAGACTTATAAAGCCATATCCCTCCACCAAACTCACCCCCCAGCAGAGGATATTCAACTACGGCCTGAGCAGGTCTAGACGGTGTGTGGAGAACGCCTTTGGGATCCTGGCCACTCGTTTCAGGATTTTCCGCCGAGAAATAGAAATGGCTCTAGAAAATGTGGACATTATAGTACTGGCATGTGTGGCTCTGCATAATTACCTTAGAACGGTGGCCCCAGGAGCATACCTTTCGAAGAAAGCTTGCAACTGGGAGGGGAAAGACTACAAACAGCACAAAGGTCTGTGGCGTGCAGAGAAGGTCCTCCCAGGCAGAAAGCCTACTACTGTACTGAACCGATCAGACAGGGTCAAGATAATGAGGAACAATCTCGCGGGATGGTGTCTTACCAAGGAGGGAGAACTTCCCAAACAGTGGGACGTTGTGATGTAACATGACTTCTACTTTGAGCGCTAAGTGTGGACCCCGGAGTCTATGAACTTTAGTGTGTGGGCAGTAATGACAATGTCAGAGACATTTCCTTTTCAGCTAAGTAAGTCATGTACACTGTGGTTCATGAGTCAAACTTATGTATGCATATCATTTAGATAGAAATAAAGAAATAGTATGATTTACAACAAAAACATGAACCTTTATTAAAGAAATGAACACAAGTTCTTGAACTGGAATATACTGTCGCTTAAGGCACTTTTCTGATACATGTGTAGGCTTCTCCCTTCATTGAGGCAGGATATAAGGAACTCTAGCCCTGCTGTCTGTGTTTGTGTAAGCATAGAATAAATTATTTATCTTGTTCTTCAGAACCCGTACGTGTTTAAATGAGTCATGAGATCTTGATCCTTAAGGGGAAAGTCTTAAGAATGGCACCTGTATTTGGGAAGCCCTATATGTCATACATGTACACTTTTAGTTTGTAGACGCTGATTGTACTGTCATTTAATATATAGACGCTCACCTATATAGAGAACCAAAAATAAAAAATCATAAGTTTGAACCATGCATCATTCATCTGAAACAAAATGTTCTTGAGCACCAACTGACCTTCCATAGTACCTTGAGATCGGTTCAAGATATCTTCCATCTCTTCCTGGGTTGGATTGTCCTCGCTGTCGACTTCAAGCTCCTCCTCCTTGGACTTAGCTGCCCTCTTGCGGGAACGTTTTGATTTTGGCATCTTAGGCAGAAGGGACTGCGAATGAGAATCTGACTCACCCTCTCCTGACTCTTCTGGCAGTCTTTCAAACTGCAGGGATTTACTAGGTTTATGCCGTTTAGTTTCTTCTCTGTGTACAAGAATGTCTTCTAACTGGGCCTTCAGGTGGGGGGAAATGCGCTGCTTACCTCGACCTCTCACAGACTTATCACACTGGGGGGTGATGAAGCGATGAAGACAACGTTCTCGCTGTCCTCTTGTACAGAAGCAGAAGGTGGAGTAGACTTCTTAGGCCTACCTTTCTTCTTGGGAGGAGGGAGACCCACCCTAACTTTTGGTTTGCCGACCTTCTTAAACCGCGGGGAACTTCTAGTAGGCACAGCAGCCGCCTTCCTTGCCTTTAAGGGAGTGCTAGAAGAACCAACCTTCTTCTTTCCTGCCTTCTTTGTGTCTGTGTAGGGGTGTCTGGGATTTCATCGATTTCCTCCTCTTTGGAGGCATGTTTGGTCCGACGGGAAGCCATTTTGGTTTTTTTGTTTGTACGGACAGACTAGGTCACATGATACGTTCACTACAGTGGCGCCGACCTGCGTGAAGGAAAGGAACTAGAAGTTGTGTTTATCTAACACTAGATGGAGCGGCCTTCGACAGACGCACAGGCAGACGCATGGAAATATCTAATTGCTTTTGATATTTATATACAGAGGTATGCGTCTGTTTGCGTCTGACTCTCATAAGTGAGTTGACGCAAGCATGACAAAAATCTGCTTCCACTCATGCGTCTGCCTTGCGTCTGCAGACGCATGGAGGATGCATGGGAGACGCATGGACAGTGGATCCAGACTCAACCCTATGCGTCTGTCCTTTTCTCCAATTATCTGACGCATGAGACTGCCCCCACTGCCTCTGCGTCGAGCTCATGCATCCATTTTCAGACACACGCATGGCCTATGCGTCGTAGTGGATTTACCGCTTTTGTTCCACTGGTCGTATGCAGATCTGTTGACATGAGCACTTATCTGAACAGGTAATGAGTTCCATGAATCAACAACTCTATAATACAAGCTACGGCGGTAGGCTGGATTATAGGGCCTTCTAACTATCATAAGTCTTTGGTCATAACGTCGTGTGGGTATGGCTCTATTGTCAATGTACATAGGGCACATTGAATATTTAAAAGCTAGATCCAGTAAGTGCATATGTCTGCGATTTTTGAGTCTGTTCAATTTGGCTTTTCTGTGAAGAACAGCAGTGCTGTTAATACCTAGTCTTCTATAAGCAACTGACAGTGCTCTATTAATCAAAACCTGTAACTCACCTAAGCTGGTCTTAGAGGCAACATCATAGAAAACATCACCGTAATCAAGTATGGGCACAATCATTGTCTTACCAATATTGACAGCTGCCCCTTCTGTAAGGTTGTGTTTAATTTTATTTAACAGATAGACTTTATGTCTTATGATGTGCTTTACAGTAGGAATATGATGGGAGAATTTTAAAACCAACTTATGTCTATTTCTTGTCTTTGCTTTAGACAAAATCATGCGTTTCCGGCAACACCACAAAGATAATTATGTTTATTCTTTAATTCAGGCATCGTAATTGTCACATAAGACATCATGTCATCATGTCAAATTTTAAGATGTATTCATATCTCCTAGGTAGTTCTCACCTGAAACACAAGTGGTCTCATCTTGCACTTTGCTGACATTCAGATCTGCATTGGTACATTCCTGATCAAAAGTTGGATCAACGTTAATCAACTGGCTGCAGTTATTGAACCCAACTAATATGAAGGTTTTCTTGCACACTACCCCCAGTGGCTCAATTCTGATATCCCACCACTAGCTTGGGGGCACTGTGGGATAGCTGGCCAGGACTACTTTCCATACGCCCAGCGCTCCCAGCACTGCAGCGTTAAAAATCTTGTCAGATATAGGTCAAGCAACAAATGGCTGGTCCCAAGCCATCGAGAGAATTAGGTCATTCCGAGGTGGGGTCAGCGTGGGTTTTTCTTGCATATATAATGTGTTGTTTTTGTGATGTTTAAAGGGGGGATAATTGATTGACTGAATGATTAATTTGTTTAACGTCCTAAGGTTCTTACACCTCATGGGACTGCCTCAGTAGTTTGCAGAAATTAAGTCTGTTCTTTTTCTCAATCTTAATTTCCGCGTATGACCAATAGCCATGGATCATCGTCAAGTAGCTGGTCAGAGGGGTCAAAAATAAATTTTGCAGTATGGTAAAATCCTTGTGTGTGCATAAGGTACATATGTTGGGCTATACTGACCATATGTGGGGGAAGGTTAAATATATATATTAGGATGACTACAGTACAATGCCTTATTACATGGTTGTAGATGTGACCACACACTTTATATTTAATGCCATAGCACAGAGTTGCAGTCAGGCAGAATATCCTAACTAATATGCAATGTTCCTTTCATATCAAGGAACAACTAACATATATGGTATTCATTACAAGTTGTGTAAAAAATAAAGACTTTTTAAGGGTAAACCCAACGATTTTTAGGCTTTAGGGGGTGCACTTATTAGAATATTTTTTGATTACAGGAAATGAGTATCTAACAATTAGTTTTCCACACATGTGCGCTTATTAGAACGAATACGGTATTGGTTATACTTAAATATCAAGCACCTTGCAGTATAACTGCATTATATATGGTCGTACACCCTCATTGTTCCTTTCATAATAAGGTATAATTAACACATAATAATGATACCCAAGTATCAAGTACCTTGCAAGAAAATGGAAGACATGTCCATGGTTGTAGACATGACCACGGTCGTAGATGTGATCACACATATACTTTTCTTATGATATCTCTGGTAGTATGTGGAATATAATAACCAGACTTACAGAGCTTATTGCTATCATACAGAGGTATTAGGGACACATAGTAAGGATAGTTGAATATGAAACACCTAGCAGCATGGCTGCATGTATGGTCGTAGACGTGACCATGGGTGAACTACCCCAAAATCGGACTTTAGCCTCTGGGCCATACAGTTCTATAGGTAGGTCTAATTTTTTTTGTGCTACATAGGTACATGTAAGGTCTCTGCATGGTAGATTTTATTAGTCCATATGCTGTATCTTTCCTAGTGTAAGGGAACCTGGAAAAGGTCGTAGATGTGACCACTCATCAATTACCCAAAAGGTTTTATGCACCCATTCACCATTATCCATAGATCTCCAACTGTTACTAAAAGAATCTCTACCCTGGGACGGTTATCCCAGGTATAATGAATAAGGATTTGGCCCTTTGTTTATTTATTTTTTAACCCATTGAGGGCTAGCATCGACTATAGTCGACACCATGGCAGGCCTAGCATTGACTATAGTCGACACCATGGCAGGCCTAGCGTCGACTATAGTCGACGCCCATTATATAGGATTAGTATAGGAATTGAAAATAGGCTCGTCCTCTAGGAAATATACTTTTTTCAGAGGCCGTCCCCATGGCCAGGGCAACAATTTTTGCTCTGCCCTTAAAGGGTTAACAAGGGGAAAAAATTTGTTCCTCTTTTTTATCCAAAAAAGTACCTTTTTGGCTGTTCTGACTCCTGTAGATCTCTTATTATGCTTCACAGATAGGCAAAACCATGGTTCCCCCTCAAGCCCTAAGCCTTGGCGGCCAGAACGCATGATGAACACAACTACATCTTATATTTTGAAGAATGTATTGAAAGGGAGGGAAAGACAACCTAGTTGATGATGATTCATGGCTATTGGTCGTATGAGTGTGTGAATGTGAGTGTGAGCGTGCTTGTGTTCGGGAGTCTGCTTGTAGCAGTGAGACACTGCTTGTGGCATCGGGCCGCTCTTTACCGTGCTGCTTCACCTAGAAGATGTGCCGCAGACTGTTAATGCATCATCTGGCAAGTCCATTATCCTGACACTGGCTGGACAGTAATGATTCTATACCGATCAGGCCAACATACAGGGTTAGTGAGTATCGACAGCCACTTTCCAATATAGCTGGAGGAACATTCTTCCAGTCTAGAGAATTACTCTTCCAGCGAACACTGTTCATAGATGTACCTTGAAGGTGGTCATCTCTGCTCTGTTTTGTTTCCTGACAAGAAAGCATCAGATGCTCTATGGTCAGAGGTACTTGACATCGCTGACATGCAGGTTGGTTTTTACCCTTCATGCGGTGACCATGTATCAGGAGTGAGTGACCTATCTGGAGACGGTTCAGCCTTGTCAATTCCCTTCTCGTCAAGCCTGTATGGTCTCTCTCCTTGCCTATCAAGGGTTTGATGGCTCGGACTTTGTTATTTCTGTCAGAGTTCCAACGTCTCTGCCATTTTTTTTTCACATGTTCCTTGCATATTGTTAGGAGGTCTGAGTTTCAGGGCTTTCTTAGCTGCATGGTCTGCGGCTTCGTTCCCTTGTATGCCTATGTGACTGGGAAGCCAACATAGGGCAACCTCCTTTTTCTTATCGGTTAGGTGAGAGAGATTCTTTCATCTTTTGCACCACTGGGTTCAGTGGGTCATGCTGAGTAAGTGCCTGGAAGCATGACTTGGAATCTGAAAAAACATCTCTCATCAACTCCAGAGCACTCAGGAGAGCATGTGCCTCTGCAGTGAAGATGCTGCTCCTTCCATGTGGTGCTCCTTTCCCAGGTAGCAAAAATGGTGTGGCCCGAGTCTGGGCCAGAGCGGGCTCCTGATGTGGGCCACACTGGGTTAACACAGTGGGCGCCCGATGGGTTTTGTCCTCAGCAAAGGGTCTGGGCCACACTGGGCTAACCGATTCGGGCACAGATCTGTTTGAAATTGGGCTCACCGATTTGGGCTCAAAGTGAGTTTAACATGGGTTTTTGGTGTGGCCTAAAGTGGGCTGCCCGATTTGATGAAAAATTAGTGGTGACATGTTAAAAATTCTTTCTGAGAAATTTATCCAAAAACTTTTCTTTTTTTTTTAAAGTCAATAAGCAATAAATCCTTGAGCTAATCTAACCCCCCCCCCCCCAATCACCAAAGCAGTAAATGCAATATCTACCCAAGTGGAAAGGCAGAGCAGTACCATTCATTTGAATCAAACTCATTCAGCCAACACAAGGCACTTTGATTCATTAAAGTGACATTCTGGCCTCAATCTTCCCCCACTAATTCCCTATGTAGGAGTAGAGAAGAGAGCCTTCAAGTTCATAATGACTGTACCTCTGCATATCTGCTCTTGTTCCAAGTTCAGTGCAATAGAAATGGTGTTGCCATTCCACTACTACTCAGATGACCTTGATTTACACTTTTGACTAGAAACATCTAAGTATTTCCAGACTATGAGAAAGTCTGCACATTATTACTTCATATCTGATTTAGCAGTCTATTCCAGTTGTCCTATGTCTAAAAGAAATAAGTTTGGTATGGGTAGTAGAATTCTGCCTGGAGTGCTGTGAAACCACTTTGTAGTGATCTGCCATGGACTGGCCTACAGGGGCAGGGGATATTTTTGGTTTCTCAATTGCCTCTATATATAGTCCTTTTATACCTGGCCAAGTGTGGGACCTGTTTGCCCCCACACCACAAATACACCTTGCAAGCCTACTAGTACAAAGAAAGACATGAAGCTGTTCTTTCCAGGACTAGTCAGTGTTGCCTTTTACATGAAATATCTGGATCCCTACTATGAACCTACCTGTGTATTAATGGTATAGGGAAAGTGTCCTACAGCAGTGGTGGAGGGAAGGGAGGGGGGAGGGCAGGGCAGGGTGAGAGGAGGGCAGGGCAGGGTGAGAAGAGGGCAAGGCAGGGTGAGATGAGGGCAGGGCAGGGCAGGGTGAGAGCAGGGCAGGGCATGTGAGCAAAGGAGATGCCAGGGCAGTGCAGGGTGAGAGTAGGACAGGGCAGGGTGAGAGGGCAGGGCAGGGTGAGAGCAGGGCAGGGTAAGAGCAGGGCAGGGCAGGGTGAGAGCAGGGCAGTGCAGGGCATGTGAGCGAAGGAGATGCCAGGGCAGTGCAGGGTGAGAGCTGGGCATGGCAGGGCGAGAGCAGGTCAGGGCAGGGTGAGAGCAGCGCAGGGCAAGGGTGAGAGCAGGGCAGGGCAGGGTGAAAGGAGGGCAGGGCAGGATGAGAGTAGGGCAGGGCAGGGCGAGAGCAGGGCAGGGCAGGGCAGGGCAAGAGCAGGGCAGGGCAGGGTGAGAGCAGGGCAGGGCAAGGCAGGGTGAGGGCTGGGAGTGAGAGTGAGTGAGTAATAGATGTTTAACGCCATTTCGACAGCTTAGGTCATATTCATGGCAAGATCCTCATTACACAAATTCACAGAGGAATGTGTCAGTGCCTGCGCATATGTGCACCACACACATCCTGAGGGGATAGGAAAGAGGAGAAATAGACCCTTTTAAGTGGGCTAGGGAGGCCCAGGGAGGGCAGGGTAACAGAAGGGCAGGGCAGAGCGGGGTGAGAGGGGGAAAGGGCAGGGCAGGTTGAGTGGAATGAGGAGGAGATGGAAGGGGTAGGGGATGGATAGGGGAGGGACGAACAAAAAAGAGAGAGGGAGGGGGAACACTCATCACAGAGTTTAGAACAGTTCAGAAGATGAGGCTGCCCTGTCCAAACCCACTCTCACCCCTGACTGGGAAGACTTTATGCAGCTAAGTACCCATCTTGGGATGCCCATTTTGAAACCATCCTAGGCCCAATGTGGTTGCCCATTTTAAAGCTGACCAGTGCCCAAATCGGGCGGCCCAATGTGGCCCAGACCGTATGCTGAGGACAAAACCCGTTGGGAGCCCAACGGGCTCAAGTGGGTTTGCCCGATTTGGGCTGCCCTGTGTGGCCCTGACTGGAAACCCAGCATCTGCCGAACCTAAAACCCATGTACTGAATACTGCCCGCTTTGAACCACCTTATCCCGGGTAAAACCAATTTGGCCCCGAGCGGGCTTGCTACATGGGTTGCAGCTTCCAAAGGTGGTGAAGGCTGTAAAGCCAACACAGTTCCTGTCTTTGGAACCATCAGTGTACACCTTGGTGTGACACTGATAGCAGTGTTGGACTTCTGCCAATTTTTCCAGATGTATTCTAACATGTTCGTTGTTGGCATACCCCTTTCGGGTGAATGTCTCAAGGGAGATTATGGTCTGTGGTGCTTCGGCTTTTGTGGAATCCTGACTGGTATCGCGTCAACAGGTCATTTGACTCAAGATACCATACCAGTTTGTTGTTGGCCATCCTTTCCACAGTTTTAGCTAGACAGCTAGTCATAGCAATGAGTCTGTAGCTTGAGGGAATAGATGCATCCTTTCCTGGTTTTGGGATAGGGACAACTATAGCCGCAGACCATGATGGTGGGTACAGACCTGTAGTCCAGATGTGGTTGAAGGCATTCAGAAGCAGGTCTAGCTGCTGCTTTGGTAGGTGCTTCAACATCTAGTAGTGGAAGTCATCAGGTATCGGAGATGAGTCCTTTGCCTGATTGAGGGCATGTTGCAATTCTACCAATGTGCAAATCTTGTTGTATGCCTCACTGTTGTCAGAGTGTAGATCCAGCCCATCCATCTCCACCCTTCCTTTGTGCTGGCTGAATTCTTGTCTGTAGTTGGTGCTGGAGGAGACTTTGCTAGAGTGATCAGCAAGGTGGTCTTCATAGTTTGATTGCCAACTTTTAGATGAGTCACAGCTTGAGTCGGCTTGCCATTGAGTTTCTTCACCTTTTTATACACCTCTTTCAAGGGGGTGGAGCTGTTGATTGTGTTGACATACTCACGGAAGGACGCATTGTTGTAGACAAGTTTTGTCCTCGCCTGCTCTTGGTAGTATGCAAGCATATTTTGCAAGTTCATATTGCTCTTAAACTTCCTCAGGGCAACTCTCTGCAGTCATCATTGAATCAGTAGGCTTGCTTAGCCTGAGGAGTTTTTAATGTTTTTGGGATATACATAGTACTCACTTCCCTCAGGGTTTCTGTGAAGTACTGTGTAGGGTCGTGTTTGTCTTGGGCCAATTCCCAGGGTAGAAAGGACCTACTGCAGGTGCCCTGGAATTGCTTCCACCATTCTAGTTGGTCTTCATGGGTATTCTTCTTGATGGTGCTGATTATAACAGGAAAATGGTCACTTCCCAGAGGGTCTGTGTGCACTCTCCATTCATAATCATCACCGATAGCTGGATGATAGATTGTCAGGTCCACGCCTGAATGTCTGCCTGATCTACAGAGGAAGGTGGGGGTCCCTGTGTTGAGAAAGCACAGTGACTTTCTATCAAGAAGTGGCTCAATAGTCTGATCTCTTCTGTTTGGGTTGTGTGACCCCCATATTGTGCTGTGAGCATTAAAGTCACCAAGCAGAATGTATGGGGGAGGCAGCTGTTCTACCAGAGATGTTAGTTCCTGGTACATGTACTAGGCTGCTGATTGAATAAGTTGGGTGTAATGTTGAAGGCAAGACACTCTGGTCTGGGTTAATTTGTATCACAGTAGTTGGCCCTACTGTCTATGCATGAACCTATGGACAATGGTGTCACCTAGTACTGCAAGGATGATGGTGGATATCCACCATTATCTCGCCTAATATACTTAACCATGTACTAGCAGTTTAAAATTTTGTGTTGTTTCAGCATGTGGTGTATACAATGTGTTTGAATCCCTAGGAATAATGCATATGCAAAGTAGCCGTGTGGATTGGGTGGGTTAGGTTGATGCGGGGGAGACCGGGGACTTTGGGGAATGTGATTAATGTCACACCCTGGTAAGCTATAATAGAGAAAACAACACTGAGAATCCATTGCAGACTTAACTATTTTCCGGCCCATGATCAGATAACCTGTATAGCCTTAGGGAATGGTCATTATTTATCAACAGGGGGGGGGTTAAGGGGGGCATAAAAAATTCAGACCCTTCCCGAGGGGGCGTAAAAAAATGTACCCTCAGAGGAAGGGCGCAAAATTTTTGACTGTCGTCAAGGGGTGGCCTGAAAAATCGCCAAAAAAAATACCAAGCCCCCTGTTGAGAAATAATGACCACTCCTTGGAATAATCATATTTAAAAAAATCATTCTGACAGGGCTCTTTATTCTTGGGAGCAGCAGTTATGTCATAGCAATCAGTGTGGCCCTTATAAACCTTATCTCTCTACTGATAAGAATCCTCATGAATGGTTATTTTATATAGGAAATGTACTAGAAAGATCAGGCCTACACATCCCACAGCAAAGATTGCATACCCTGGGTAACATAGGGTAGGGTGTGGTAACCCCTAATTTACAAATGTGTCATTTATAAGAAATTCATGGCTGCTTCCAGAATACTTTTTTCATTAATCAAAGGATGGAATGATATTTTCTTCATTCGCAAAAGCTTGTCAGCTCTGCCCCATAGATTGTTACAGTAAATCATGTATGAAAAAAAGTGGATGCTGGGGTAAAAGGCCCACAGCTGGGGTAAAAGGCCCACAACCTTCGGGATAAAAGGCCCACATGCACAATAAAGAGGATCATAATTGGAATAAACGCTCCATTTAGATTCTTGTCATTAAAAAAGAAGCTAAAGTTAATATTCATGAACTACTGCTGAGATTTGGACATTCTAAATCACCTAAAGTAGCATTTTTGATAATTCATATCCAAGTCCAAGGGGTGATAGGGTAGGATAAGCTAAATACCCTAATAGCACGTAACTGAGCTAGTTCTAGGAGAATAATCCCTAATTAATGCATATTTTTCACAATGTATCATACTTGTGAAATAGGTTGTCAGCCTAGCCTTATGGAATATTCCAATAGAATGCTTGACAAAAAGTGCGGCATTTTGCCCCGTGGGTTGAAAGGCTGGGGTAAAAGGCCCGAAGCGATGGGGCAAAAGGCCCATGGATCTGATGATAAGATAAGGTTCATCTCAAAAGCCTATGTAGGTATTGGAACAAAGTGTAAGGTAAAAATAAAATGTATCTTTATGACCTACCCTTCACCTCTTTATCTAATAATACCTCACCTAATACTTTTAACCCATTTAACATGGTACCCAAAAATCCATGCATATTTCAGGACCCTTTTATTTCTAATTATCTCAAATTGAGCATGATGATCTTAACAGTTATAAAATTCTGAATGTCTGATAAGTTAACTTTTTTCATCCAATCATAATGAAAACCTACAAAAGAGATGTACTTGAAGTTATCCTTACTTCCAAGTGCTAAATGGCTGCATACAACTAGTACCTTGGTTATTAGGGCTAAAGGGCCTTTTACCCCAAAGGGCCTCTTACCCCCTCCTACCCTACTTGATACACTATTTTCTAATCCTGATATTAAAAAGAAAACAGCAAAAATGTAACTTTTTCTACTGCATTGCCTATATAATATTATATGAACCTTTGTCAGGTCCCTAACAACCAGGGTTCTGTTCCCGAGAATAGGCCCTACAATTAAAGGGGGCCTAGCATGGTAGGCCTAAATGCATGCCCGCATTAAAATGTCATGTGACCCCTTGACCAATCAGGGTGTCACAATATTTCCGCTGGGTCCTGCGAAATTGTGAACGATCTTTGAATTGGGGGAATTTAGGCCACATCTCACTTTTTTAGGAAATGGACATGTCACTTTTAAAAGGGTGCAATGTCAATGGGTGTGGACCACTAAAAACGACATGGTGACATGGGCTATTTTAGGCTTAGTACACATGTTTTCAATACCTCTGATAGGGGGGTCAAAATAATTTCACCTGTTTTCAGTGGAAAACCCCGCGCGTTACTATAAGCTAAAAGGGGACGTTAGCGCGCGATTTTTGTCCCTTATGGAGGGGGGGGTCGAAATTTTTTTCGCGCGTCCACGCACAAACCCACCAGCCCCCCCTGTTGTTAAAAAATGATCACTCCCTAAGTGTGATGCAGCTTACGTAGGGTATCATTTTAAGGGCATTGAATAGGGCTTTAATATGCATGTATTTGTGTAATAAGTTGAGGAAAAGCTAAACCTCTGAAGCATTTCATGGTATGAAGTACACATCTCACATATTTAAAAATGGTACTCACATATTTCCTGGTTAAATAAGGTCCAAAAAATGTCTGTTTTTTCTCTATCTATTAGGCAACACTATGTTTTCTAAGCAACAACAAAATCATGACCTATAAACTCTGTGAGGGGGAGTGAGAGATTAGCTCTCACACCTACCACCACTGCACCACACCTATAGGCCCACCACTGCAGGGACCACCTGGAGGTGGCACCTATGAATGACCTTTCCTCTACTTTTTATTTCAAGTTCCTAGTGATAATACCTGCGGAGAAACAGTGATTTAAGAGTTCTAGGCAATCCTGACCACAACTACCATGATCACAAAATTTGAATCCTGATTAAACTCTTAAAGGGGCCCTGGCATCGTAATGCATGCCCGCAATAAAAAGTCACGTTATCACCCCTTGAACAATCAGGGCGCCACGATTTTTCTGCTGGTACCCACGATTTTATCATGATCACTCTTTGAATCAGTACCCATGTTGTTAATTTGTGGTACTAGCCCCCCTTTAAGTACCGTAAAACAGGGATACTTTGTCCCTTAAGGGGTAACATTAGCCCAGTCACAGAAAAATGTTGTTTTGATCTCGATATTACAATTAAGGATATTTTTCATATCTAGGTCACTTTTATCAAAAAGCCCATCATCTAAGCTACAATTTTAGTCTAAATAGAATTATGAAAGTGATAATTATATTTAGATATAAGTCAATGAGCAGAGGCTAAAATTTTCACCGATTTTCGGTGTGTCCAGAAATTGCGTGTGGATCAACAAATACTATTCAAGAATGAGTCTGATGGTTTTAACCAACAATTAATCAACCCAAAGGCATCTCAAATCAAGTGTACTATATTCATTTAGCCCAAGAAGGATTTTATTATTTCACATTTTCTGTAAAATTATAATTTCTCTAAAAAAAATTGGGATTACTTTGGCCCTTGGGGGTTTCTTTGGCCCGCCACTACTAAATGCTTGTTATTTTAGTCAAAATAGTCATATTTTTCACAATGTTTGTTACATGCCATATTTTAGACTGTATCCATTAGGCCGGGGGCTGATAGGGCCCACCATGCACCCCCCCCCCACCTTGATTATTTTGGGATGCACTACCGGTTTTTGCTCATTGTCAATGTGCGGGGTCAGACTTTTGGGTAAACTTTGGTACCCTGTTATTTAAGGGGTATGCTCAATCCCTAGGCCCTAATACTAACTCACCTTGTCTGGATCCTGAGGCTATTGGTCTCGTTAGAAAGAGGACATAATAAGCTTTCCATTAAGCCCTAATATGTGTTTTTAAGTTCAGATTTGAGTGTACCAGACAGTCAGGAAGACGGAAGATTGAAATCACAGAGTTCCATTTTTAACTGAAGATTTTTAATGCTGATTAAGAATATGGATGTTTCTACTTCATAAGATTTAATGGCAAGGCTGTATATGGCTGAAATTCAAAATGGCCGACAATTGATTCAATGTCACTTTGCATTACATAAATGTGCAGTCTAGAAAGTATCTGGTGGGTCCTACCCCATATAAATCAGCTCCATAGAGTACAATAGTGTTTTTGTATTGTTGCTAGGTGGTGTGGTTGCCTAGCAACAGCAGCTTTACATAGCAACCAAGCCTGCAAATATATTCGAATGTGCATATCTGCATGGTTTCCTTTCAGCAACCTACTCCCATGATGTAAACTTGCATATAACTCTTCTGTGTCTTCCATCATAGACTAGGGATATAGGTGATAAATGGTTGTTAACGTGTGTGGTGGCCTAGCAATAGCAGTTTTGCATAGCAACAAAGCCTAGACTCAAACTAATAATAGTTATTTCTCCAATATTTGCACTCCTATCATGCTAATTTTTCAGAAAAGTGGGCCAAAGTATCCCCCTTTTACGGTATGGGCTATTGTGGCAGAATATTAGGGTCATTTTGTGACCTTTGTACGGTCATATTGTCCCTTTAAAGTAACATAGAGACTTCATTCAAAAAGCAAATCCACTTATTTTCTTGAGAGCTATCCAATGGTATAGCTAGGTAAGTGCCTAAAAAAAGTGGCAAACCACACACCCCACCCCGTTATTAAAAATTGACCACTCCCTAACTAAGTGGACAGGCTTAGTACAATCTTTTTTTCTTTGGTGCGGAAGCGATATTCGCACCTCTACGAGGCCCATATAATTAACTGTCTTAAATTTCACCTCAGCCAGGTGTATATAATTGCCCTTATACACACCTCGCCAAGGTGAGAAT
Organism: Acholoe squamosa; assembly: GCA_949317995.1. Taxonomy (NCBI): domain Eukaryota; kingdom Metazoa; phylum Annelida; class Polychaeta; order Phyllodocida; family Polynoidae; genus Acholoe; species Acholoe squamosa. The sequence goes on along the minus strand of OX439044.1, from coordinate 42,018,208 downwards.
AGCAGCACTATTCTCACCTCAACGTGGTGAAGACAAAGTTCCTTATTTTCACCTCTAGGAGGTAGAGGTGCAGCAGCCTGAGTAGGCCATGCCAGGGGGGTTTTCCGGCCCCCAAAATGGCAAAAATTTGTTCATCCCCCCTTTGTTAAGAGGGGTCTGAAATTTCCTGCACCCCCATCAATAAGGGCTGGAGTGGTCATTATTTATCAACAGGGGGGCTGGTGGGTTTTCGGACAGACACATGGAAATTTTTTATGCTTCCCCCCCTTGACGGCAGCCATTTTTTTTTGCGCCCACCCCGCTGAGGTTGGGAGAATTTTCATGTCCCTCTTTGATCTATAGTAATGGAAGGGGTTTTTTGGCTAAAAAGAGGGTAGATCTTTTTTAGCCCCCCTCCTCGACAGGGGTCTGACATTTTTAGCCCCCCTCAAACCCACCAGGCCCCCCCCCCTGTTGTTAGAAAATGATCATTCCCTTACCAAAAAGAACTTTTTTTAAGAAGGGTCTCAAATCTTTTTATCCCCCAAAGTCACCCTGATCTAATAGGGATGAGTCATTTATTGCCAGCTTGGGCCAGTTGGGGGGGGGCACTTGATGGATTTTGGCGGATCGGCAGATTTTTTTTCCGAACCCCCCCCACCACTAGATCTACAGGTAATCTTATGACAAAAATGATTGTCACCCCCGACCTGATCATCTGAAATTTCCAAAAGTATGACCCCCCTCTTCGAAATTTCTGAGCCCCCCTCCCAGAAGTGAATAAAAAGGATTACCACCTCCTTGAGCCTGAGGTGTGGATGACAATTGCAATCCACACCTCCAGGAGGTGTGAATAACAGCATACGGGCCACTCGGCCGATGATATACGCGCATGTTATAGGGTAGGGTGGGGTAAGACGCCCTTAATTTACAAATGTGTCATTTATAAGTGATCCATGGCTGCTTCCAGACTACTTTTTTCATTATTCAAAGGATGGAATGATATTTTCTTTATTCACAAAAGCTTGTCAGCTCTGCCCCATAGATTGTTACAGTAAATCATATATGAAAAAAAGTGGATGCTGGGGTAAAAGGCCCACAGCTGGGGCAAAAGGCCCACAACCTTTGGGATAAAAGGCCCACATGGACAATAAAGAGGGTCATAATTGGAATAAATGCTCCATTTAGATTATTGTCATTAAAAAAGAAGCTAAAGTTAATATTCATGAAATAGGGGCTGTGTACAAATGACATCACGCAGGAGGGGGGGTCCCATGCACTCCCCATGACCAAGCATGACAAGGGGGGAGGGGGGATCATGGGCTGCATGACATCATGTCATGAAAAAAATTGCAAGTTGCTTCAGTTTTGGCTAGAAAAAAAAAATGATTTGTAAAGGTAGGGAAGTTAAATGCATTCATCTGTTATGAAATATATATTACCTGTTATTTTAATTTGTTTTATTTATTTTATCCTAGTGCCGGTCGTAAGTTTACATCACCTATCCGTTCATCCAGCACTAGCTGGGACAGGCATTAATAACCTGAATGTCCCATTACAATAGGTGCTCAAAGACCCCACTATACAGAGTGAACTAATTTAAAGGCTGGACGTAAAAAGGTTGGGGAGGAGATAAAAATTTTAGCTTGTAGAAAAACACTGATGGCAGTGACAATCATTGAGTGGGATGTCTGAGGAAAGCATGCCTGTATAGGTCACTCCTTGACCCTCTTGTCACTGTATCTGGCTGATATAGTCGCTGTCTATATGTGACCCATCCTAACAAAATGGTACGGAAGTCGCAAATAGAAAATGTTTAGATATTGCAATATTCATTTACAGCTCATCAAGAGCTTTCATTTGGTATATAAGGGAGTGGTCATTATTTATCAACAGGGGGGGTGGTGGGTTTTGCGCGGATGCGCGAAAATTTTTTACGCCCCCCCCCTCGACGGCAGTAAAGCACTTGCATATTTGAACCAGGTTGCCCTCTGTGGGGCGTCTGGCAGTAAATGTAGTCGTATCAATTAATAAAAGATTAAACTGAGATAATTAACATATTAAACATATAATAATTCATAAATCCTATATAATTCCTATGTAATTCTATATAACCCTAAAAGTTATAGCCTACCTCTAACCCAGGCCCCATACCACTTTGAAATGCCCTTTTAGTTGGACTCATTTAAACAAAGGACCCCATATATAGGTTGATCTATGCGGGTAAGAAGCACCCTGGCATTGAGAATTCAGTAAAAAGATTCAAATGACCCAACTTCTATTCTATTTAATAAATTTCAAAATTCAAAAACCCATTGGTAATTTAGGGATTGCTCATTACTCATCAACAGGCCTAAGGGGTGGGGTAGATTGCCATACAGATGTGCAGAAATCTGAAACTTTTATGACCCCCTCGGACAGATTGCCCTGGTCATCCCTCCTGTTCTACAGTAGTTCACAGAAAAGGCATGGCATTTTTTCTGCCCCCATCCCCACTTTGAGGTGTCAATTTATTTTCCTCCCTCCCCCCTCAATCTGCATCCTGCTCCCCCTGTTGATGAATCAAACTCTCCCTTGGCATTACTACTATAATACCCTCTGGCACTTAAGCCCCCCCTTATGTATAGTAAGAGAGGAGTAGGCAGGTTTGGGAGATAAAAGGAATATTTTATTTACACAACATGAGAAATTAATTGTTAAATAAGATTATAACATTGTGACATTGTGTAGTATGGATAAGACATGTTGTGATAATGTATAAGAATAATATGAAGACAATAAATATAAAATGATGACAAATATGAAGTTGTTAAAACATTATAACCTAATGTAATCACATGAGTTTAAGAGGTAAATGGAATGTGTGAATAAGAGGAGTGGGTGGGTGGGTGAAAACAGTGTTACACCTCGGACGTCTACTGAAGGACTGAAGGTAGGGCAGGTAGACTGGGAGTTGGTGTTAATGGGGCCAGGTGGCGCTAGTAGGTACAGTACAGCGGTGTGGAAGGCGGCCGTCAGGTGGCAGCAATGATAAGCAATCCCTTATAAGGAATTACTACACCATTACTACTATAATACCCTCTGGCACTTAAGCCCCCCCTTATGTATAGTAAGAGAGGAGTAGGCAGGTTTGGGAGATAAAAGGAATATTTTATTTACACAACATGAGAAATTAATTGTTAAATAAGATTATAACATTGTGACATTGTGTAGTATGGATAAGACATGTTGTGATAATGTATAAGAATAATATGAAGACGCCAAACCCGCCAGGAAGGAAGAGAAGGGATGGGGGGGGGGATGTATATGTGTGTGTGTTTGTATGAGGTAGTATAATATGAGTTCATTCTTGGATGGCCCTGACCAGGGTCCTATTGACTTTCTTTCTGTCTTTCTGATCAATGTAGTTCTTGTAAATGTCTGAGGACCAGTCACCAAAGTGTTGTACCTCCAACTCTGAACAGCCATAATCAAAAGCCACCGTTGACGCAGTCTTCCTGATAGAGTGGAGGCCATACTTCTTGGGTGGCAACCCTAGTTCTGTCAGCTTGTTGGCCCACACGGTCCTGACTTTTGTCAGTGGTATGGGGGTCGCAGTGCCTGGCTCCGGGAACATTGCTTGCGCCTTGTTGGTCGTGGGTGACATTTCCATGACGAGTTTGAAATTGTGGACAGGGCAGAAGGCCTTGTTGGATGAGGGGTGCAGTGTGATGGTTTTTGACTGTCCCACTTTCTGCATATTCTTGGCGTGCTTGATTTTCACTAGCACCACGTCGGTCACTACTACGTCCATCCTCGTGAGGTGATGTAGTGGGTTGAATGTCTTTACTGATGGAGGGGAGACCTCGGATTGTCTGAGGCCGGCAAAGTAGATTGTAAGTAGTATAGCCCGTATAGTAATCGACTCCTGGTCGAGGGGGAGTGCCATTATCACTTTCTTGAATATGTTGAGTGGCACTGCCGGTTTGGCCCTTGGCTTGTAGGATTTGTCCCTTTCTACCGCTTCTAGGGCACGTTTGACCCTGAAGTGGTTGATTCCATCTAGGTTGGCTCCTGACAACATGAGGTATTGGCGCACATTGGAAATTTTTCCGGCCAGTGTCCCCGGTGCCAGTTTTTCGAGCATTAGAAACTCGATGTAGGTACAGATGTCCATTGTTGTTGGGGAGAAGATGCTCACTCTGTACTCTACACAAAACCGGATGTATTGGCGGACTGCTGATTCGTGGTTCCTCTTTGTAGCTTCTGCCCGTGCCATCTGCTGACGCTGTTCCGCTAGCCTTGCCAATGCATTCCTTCTTAAGTCTGAAAATGGAATTTTTGAGTACATCAGTTAGGAAGAAGAGGCACGGGCGGATTTCTTGTAGGTTACGTTCAGCAATGAGTTTATCGGCTAGGTGTTTGTGTGAGTCAGATAAATGCGAGCGGCTAAGTGCATCAGCTATGATGTTCTGTTTACTGGCAATGTATTGATATGAAAGTTGGAGCTCAAGCTTAGCTTGTGCTGCCCATACACCCCGTGCGCATTCATTTAATATGACATTGTTTGCACGCCCCCATTTAAGTGCATTTACTGCTGCCACGTTATCACAATGTATGAGTATGTGGCTGCCTTTATTTGCAGTGGATAGTAATGTGTGGATGGCTACTATGACATTAGCTGCTTTAAGTTCAGTTATTATAGTCTCCATGCCAGTGGGTGGCGCTATTTCTTGTCTATATGCCCTCTTTTTGTCGGCTGCACCTATGCCGGTAGGACATGCATCCACCCATATTTCGTCCGATGGTACTGGGGGAGGTATAAGGCCCACTCCATTCCAGTTATTACACAAGTCAATAAATACATTCAGGTCAGCCCGCATTTGTTCATTGATTGGGGACCACTGGCCTGCTATTGCTTTTAGTGCTGCAAGGAGGCTGTGGAGGAACGGGCGGGCCGGGGCAATGCATTTGCAAACATGCAGCAGGCGCCCCAATAGGGATTGAAGGGCCTTTTTGTGTATGCTGTGTTTCCCTATGGTATTATTTATGGCCAGTTTAATGTCGGCAAGTTTATCGTGAGGGACAGATATTGTCATATGGTCAGCATCGATTATGACACCCAACCAGCGTACCGTCCGTGCGGGGGGCTGGGCTTTGTCAAGTGCTTCCGGCAGGCCCAGCTCTGCAAAGAGCGATTTGACTCTAGCATAGTGTTTGCAGGCTGTGTTGTAGTCCGGGGCTACCACTGCCAAGTCATCGAGGTACATAAGTGCAGTAATATTTTCGCGTTTCAGAATATCACATATGGCGTCTGCTATCCTCTGCATGTGTGCCGATGAGGCCCTAGCCCCGAAGGGCATAGCGACCTCTACGAAGGATCTACCACCCCAATTGAGGACCAGCAGTGGGTAATCCAGGGGGCAAGCCCTGAAATTCTTATATGCCCTTTGGAGGTCGACTGTAAACATATGTGCGTTCGGACCCATATTGACTAACATGTTTACAAGATGGTCCACAGTGGGTAGGCAGTGCTCCCTAATTTCGCCCATCGCCGTGTTCTTTAGTATATATGCGTTAATGGAGTGTTCGTGTGGGAATGTGAGGTCCGATATTATTCGCCTCTGTGTCGGGTCCGCTTTGGGGCGAGACATTATAGGGGCTGTATGGCACCATTCCTGAAATGGGGGGTCGCTGAATGGGCCCACTATCGCCGATAATGCTGTCTCTTTGTGCAAGAAGGAGTTTACCTGGTTCTGCCACAATGTACCACTAGAATGGTTTTTGACGGTACCGTTGTCGGAGACCGGGCCGAGGTAGCCCAGAGGGAAGCCGAACTTTATATAATCCAAGAGGCGGTGGTGTCTTTGGTCAGGGCCCAGGTATGATTCCCATGCTGGTATGTTAAGCGCGCTGGGGACCGGTATGCGAGCGGCCAAGCAGTTAGGTAGGCCCGTGTCCCTAACAACCGAATATATGTGTGCCAGGGAGGTGGAGCTGTCGCCCAGCCGTTGCCATTCGGGGGACACGTGTGGCCAGCATTCAGTTCTGTGTCGTTTGAACGCAATGGGGGATATATCCACATCATCAAGGAGGAAGTCAAACTCACACATGTGACGAATGCGGTCGAAATCCGGATAGTTCTGAGTGTAGCTTGAGACATGTTCACCTGTATTGCTAATATCAGTGTTATCACTGGGCCGCGTGGGCCTATTGCGGTTCTGTATGTAACCAGGGCCGTCTCCACTCGCCATGTGTTGCTGCACGTGCGTTTGTTTACTCACAGACGGTGTGGGCGTGTCTAAGTGACGGCCCACGTGGAGGCTCTGGGGGGTGACGCGTGTCTGTTTACATTCGTCCGATGGGGGCGTGTCGCGGTAGTCTTGCGTAGCGGGGGTGGTGTGCCGCACATGTTCATGTTTACGCTCGACCGACTGAGGCACATGGTATTGTTTATTAATATGTCTGACCGCTGGTTGTGGTATCATGACACCAGCGGAGTGGAGCGATGTGTCATCGCTACGTCCATACAGATTATCAGTGAGTTCATACATGTTGTTAGCAGGACTAACCTTGGCCATGATCTCAAGGCCCACCACTGACCCATTTTTAGGTGGCGGGCAGCCTATCCGTTTTTTGGAGGGAAGAATGGGGTGGCCGCTGGTCTAAGTTGTTGAGATTGACTCCCCTGTGGATGCTGGAGCTGCATTGGCGGGTGCTGAGGGTAGGGCATGTTGTGGAGTGCGTATGGATTATAGTTTGGGGGTGCCTGTGGCGCCTGATGCTGGTGATGATGCTGTGGCTGGTTCTTATTTCTACAGTCCTGCACGGAATGTGAGAAGCGTTTCCAACCTCCCTGTGCACTGTGGCAGTGTGCACAGTAATGGACCAGTCTACCACCCGGGCCATCATGGTGTCTATCATGAGGGCATCCCCTTTGAGAGTTGAATGCTGAGCAGACTGAGTCAGGTTTTACTGATGTCCTGCCTGCATTGCTGGAATGAGATAACGTGGGCGGCCCTGTAGATTTCGAGCGGATGGCTGCATGCATACGCTCATTTTGTGCCCTAGTGTGGTACTGTTCCCACCCATATTCGTCCCTCTCCATTTGATCAAACATGCTTTGGGACCAACTACGCGCGACATCACCATCTACTACGGCGTCGTCGAGCAAATGTTCTAAATGTTCTAGATATTCCGGCCAGAGCGACTGAAGGTTGGCTTTAGGGTCCCTCATCATTCTAACATAGCACCCCATGTACTCTAAACAGGTGAGTGTGGAGCGAAGCTCCAACTTCTTCTTTACAGTGTGAACGCCCGGCCTTTTTATGTACATGTAGGGTTTGACTATGGGTTCGGGGATGAGGGATTCACCTATAATGTCCTTACCATCAGTGCGTGGAATCATGAAGCGCTCTGCTCTGAGTTGTCGGTCTATATATTCTCTGACCTCCGGCGAGACACTAGACAGCGGGGGTACCCCACGGCCACTCCTGTCTGTGGGCGGTGCCTCCCGTCCTGAGAATCGGGGTATCTCCAGACGGCGTGGTTTGTTGGATGACCGGTCCCGATCTCGGCGTGAGCGATGTGGTGTGTCCACGTGGTAAGTGACCTCCTGGCGTCGTGGGGCGTGTTGTTTGGTGCCCTTGAGCACTGTTACAGGGCCCTTCCCGTCTTGTCCATGCGTCTGGTTTGTATTGTCCGTGTTCATAGGCGTAGGTGTTGGCTTGTCGGCCCTGGGGACGGACTCATCCCGGTGCTGCGTTTGGCGGGAACCGGCGCCATTTTGGACGCCATCTTGGCCGCCATGGTGAAGACCCCTTCTGTGAGGGTTCTGTGCCGCGTTTGAGACTAGATCCACGAACTCGTTGAACCTGTGAGCCATGTCCTCCACGGTCTTTTCAAGGTATTTGAGCCGCGAGCCGTTCTTATGGCGATTTGAACGTCGTGCGTGTGTATAGTCCGAGTGGTGGCGTAGCCTCGGGGGGACTCGTTGACTGTCATTGCTGTCACCGTCCGACGAGTCTGAGTAGCTGTCGGTGGGCGTTGGACTCCCGTCTTTACGGTGCTCCATATTGTAGTATATCAGCAGCGTGTATGCATATAAAATAATTGTGTAAAATATAGGATATGTGGCCTATATGTTTTGGCCGGTAGTCCTCAGTGACATAGTATCCGTGAAAACAGTGTTACACCTCGGACGTCTACTGAAGGACTGAAAACAGTGTTACACCTCGGACGTCTACTGAAGGACTGAAGGTAGGGCAGGTAGACTGGGAGTTGGTGTTAATGGGGCCAGGTGGCGCTAGTAGGTACAGTACAGCGGTGTGGAAGGCGGCCGTCAGGTGGCAGCAATGATAAGGAATTACTACACAAACAAACAACTTACCCACTCAACAAAAAAACGTCATTTAACGTCAAAAAAACGTTTTTAACGTTTTAAAACGTTTTGCCATGATAAGGAGCCATAGGGAAACGTTCTGAAACATTTTGCAACGTTTTTTGTTGACTGGGTATACTCTCCTTTTTCTGAATGGGACTCTACGGGTTATACCTTATATTCCTTACCGTAAAATGATTGCTTTGTAAGTGTGATCTTAATTATATATGTGTAATCATATTACCACACTTGTAATGTTACACTTGTAATTCAGTGAAGCCATTGTAAGTGTCGGCTAGATCTGATTTCTTCTCTTATTTCCTTTCCTTTACCTCTCATGAGGATGTGAGGTAACAGGACCTTTTCCCCCTGGACATTTACCCCCAAACCATTTACCCCCATGGACATTTACCCCCAGACATCTACCCCAAACCATTTACCCCCATGGATATAATAAAGGTCGAAAAAAGTTAGTGTAGGTAGTAGGTAGAGACTTTTTTTTTTTGAGAATTTTTTTGAGGTTGGCACTTATAGAACTTCTAATTTTTTTCAACCCATTACCTGAACACAACAATTTTTTTTTAGGCCTTACCAATTCACACCCATTATTAGCCCAGCACGGTTTCGGACCAGGGACGGTGGAAAAAGCCCCACCTGTTTCCAATACCATTAAGTTAACCCAATATATACATGTCCCTTTGAACCATCTCAATTTGCTATACTCTCTTCATGTACTTTGGGCCGGGGGGGGGGGGTATTTCTGCATGATGTCATGTTAAGGGGGGGGGGTCAAGCATTGTATGACGAAACAGGACAAGGGGTGGAGGGGGGTCAAAAATGGCCAAAAAGAGCATGACGTCATTTGTACACAGCACCCTACTGCTGAGATTTGGACATCCTAAATCACCTAAAGTAGCATTTTCGATAATTCATATCAAAGTCCAAGGGGTGATAGGGTAGGATATGCTAAAGTACCCTAATAGCATGTAACTGAGCTAGTACTAAGAGAATTATCCCTAATTAATGCATATTTTTCACACCAATCAAGAGATGCGAGGTGCGAGCTGTGGCCTTATTCTCACCTCGGGGAGGTGTGCTACATCGAGGTGAAAATAAGAATCCTTATTCTCACCTCGAGGAGGTACCACATTGAGGTTAAAATAAGAATCCTTATTCTCACCTCGAGGAGGTATGCTCTTATTCACACCTCCTTGAGGTGTGGTTCGCAAATTTATTCACACCTCATGGAGGTGTGATCTGCAAGGGGGGGGCCAAGAAATTTCAAATGACCATGGGGGTGGGGGTTAAAAAATGTTGAAGTTTTTGGGGAATGGTCATTTTTAATAAAAGGAGAGGATGGCGCTCTTGCAGGGGGTGTCGTATCCGTGTAAGCGGGCGGAAGTCTCGAGGGTCGAGAGTGTCGTAAAATAAAGGACTTCCGGTTCAAGCAATGGCGTCGTATGGTTGGTTTGTGAATTACAGATAACAATCTATCACCATCTGAGCAATATAAGGCTATAGATGTGACAATGGCGACGAGGATTTAACTTCTGACTCTTTAGGGAAGGTGGATGATATAATTCTGACCACTGGGACCCTTTGGAGAGGAAGAAATCGAACATTGAAAACCATGAAGGGTGGAAGCCACGAGGACACTGTACACAAGGTGGGGGATAGATTTCTGACCACTGTGAATGTATAGTACAGTATATGAAAGACAGATGTTTATTCTACTGCTGGAGATGTGGATTTGACCAGTAGTAGATCTACAAGTGTGCTTACAGTTTGTGTGTAGTTGTACCTGCTGCACCTGAAAACTGAAACTGCCTGTGCTTTTGTTGACATTGTGTGAAAGTGAAACTTAGACACTGTGCTAGTCTGTGGGAATGACCTGCATTCCAGGCTGGAGTCTAATCTGGGTCAGTCAGCTGTTTCAAGTCTACAGTGCTGTGTGTATTCAAGACCTGTGAGTATGAACTGCCACTCTGCCTATGAACTGTGAACTGTATAGAGACTGGATACCACACACATTGAACTCTAGGGAACTCAACCTATAGACTATACTATATTTAAACCATTGACTCAGCTGTGCCTAGGTCTATTGTGGTACTGTTTATTGTGATTTACCACTGTGTATTTGCAATTACTAATGTGTATTCTATTTCAGTGACACTGATATATAGGCCTAGGTGTGCGACACAGTGAGATTTAGTTTATGTGATATATAGTATAGATATTGCAGTGTTCCTACCGTGTGTGATTTTTGTGTGGTAGATTACAGTTCTCATCATGGCAGAATTTATGGACATTAGAGGCATGAAACCATTTGATGTGTCAGGGGATGCATCTACAGTGTCTCTAAGGTGGCAGGCTTATATAGAGGAATTTAATGCATACGCAGACAGCAGAGGACTGTTTATTGAAGCAGATGAGGATGACAATAAGGCCCAGAGGAGAGCCCTATTACTGTATACTGCTGGTGCTGAGGTGAGAGAAATCTTCGCTTCACTACCCAACACTGGGGATGCAAAGGGTTGGGCAGAGGCTGTTGCTGCCCTGAAAACACATTTTGTTGTACCGACCAACAAGACCTACGAGAGACATATATTTAGAAAGGCTAAGAGGGAGGACAATGAATCAGTTGCTCAGTTTGCCCTGAGACTGAGGAAACTAGCCTTAGGTTGTGAATTTGGTAATCTCAAAGACGATTATATATGCGATCAAGTAGTGGAGAGGTGTCGGGATGATAAACTAAAAAAAAAGTTCCTTGAGAAAGGGGCAGGCCTTAATTTAACTCAAGCTCTAAATATTGCAGCTACACATGAGGCGGTTGAATCCCAATCAGCGGACATGTGTGGGGCAAAAGAAAAGAGTGTTAATAAGGTCAGTTATGACAAATATCACAAGGGTTCCTATAGAAATGCACAAGAGAAGGGAGGTAATTGTGACAACTGTGGGTATAAGGGTCACTACGCTGGGGATGATAAATGTCCGGCCAAGCACAAACAGTGTAGAAAGTGCAAGGCTAAGGGCCATTTTGAGGCCAAATGTCCAAAGTCCAGTAGTAAGGAAGGTGACAAATGTAAGCCCCATGGTAAGAAAGGTTCCAAAAAGGGTAAAGTCCACCAGGTGGTGGAAGATGAGCCTGACAATTATAACTTCTGTGTAAATGTAGCAAAACCAAAAGGTGAGATGATCTCTGTTAATGTTGGAGGTGTATCCATTGATTTTGTCATAGATTCTGGAAGCGATTGTAACATCATTGACCGGAAAATGTGGGAACAGTGTAAGAAACAGAAAATTTTGTGTAAGAGTAAAGCCACAAAGAAGAAATTGTTCACGTACACATCGACCGAACCGTTAGAGGTTGCGGGTACTTTTATTGCTAAAGCATGTGTGGGGGACCGCAATGTAGAAGCGGAGTTCGTAGTCGTTGAAAGTGACGGGGTATCACTTCTGGGAAGAAAATCTTCTGAGAAATTGGGTCTTCTGAAAATCGGGATAGGGGTAAATAAAGTTGACTGTAGTCTGGGGGATGTAAAGAACCTCAGGAAAAGGGTCAGAGAGGAGAATAAAGATGTTCTTAGCGGCCTTGGTAAATGGAAGGGCGACCCAGTCAGTTTAACTGTAGATCCTACTGTGAAGCCTGTAGCCCAGCCTTTGAGACGTACGCCGTTCGGTTTGCGAAAAAAGGTCGAAGCAAAAATTCAGAGCCTCATTGATCAAGATATCATTGAGCCCGTCGAAGAAGCGACCCGTTGGGTTAGTCCCGTTGTTATAGCTCCGAAGTCTGATGGCGACATTAGGTTATGCGTAGATATGCGGCGCGTTAACGGAGCGGTACTTAGAGAACGACAGCCCATTCCTACCATAGATGAAGCCCTACAAGATATGACAGAGAGTAGAGTATTCTCTAAGATTGATCTAAAGTGGGGGTACCATCAGATAGTGCTAGACGAAGAATCGAGGGACCTGACTACGTTCATAACCCACACCGGTTTGTACCGATACAAACGTATGCCGTTTGGCATAAACACCGCTAGCGAGATTTACCAACGCATTGTTAGGAATGTCCTGCGAGGAATTCCAGGGGTGGTCAACATTTCTGACGACTCAGTTGTACACACTGTTGACGTAGCGACGCACTACGAGACATTGACAAAGATTTTCGGTAGACTGAGAGAACATGGACTGACCGCTAACCCGGACAAGACTGAACTGTTCGTGACTGAAATGACATTCATGGGACATAGACTGACCCAGACTGGAATGCATCCAACAAAGGAAAAGGTGAAAGCCATTTTGGAGGCAAGCGAGCCCGAGACGGTAACAGAAGTAAGAAGTTTTCTTGGCCTAGTTAATTTCAGTGCTAGATATATACCGGATCTCGCCTCGACCGCAGAGCCCCTGCGGAAGCTGACCAGGAGTAACGAGCCCTTTGTTTTTGGTCCTGAACAAGTCAAGTCATTCGAGAAGCTGAAGAAGCTGCTGGCAAGCTCCGAGACCCTTGGTTATTATGACGTAAATGCTAAGACTATTGTGATTGCAGATGCAAGTCCAGTAGGATTAGGTGCCGTGTTGGTGCAGGTCCAAGGGAAGGAGAAGAGAGTTATCAGGTATGCCAGTAGAGCACTAACTGATGTAGAGAGAAGGTACTCTCAGACAGAGAAGGAAGCATTGGCTCTGGTGTGGGCATGCGAGACGTTTCATCCATACATCTATGGATTGGAGTTTGAGCTCCACACTGACCATAAGCCGCTTGAGGTGATCTACTCACCTAAGTCGAAGCCATGTGCACGCGTAGAGCGATGGGTGCTTCGAATGCAGGCTTATAAGTTTAAGGTAATACACATACCAGGGAAGACCGACATAGCTGACCCACTGTCAAGACTGTTAACTCATAAGACTCAGCGACCAACTGAGAAAGACAATGAGACAGAGAGCTATGTGCGATTTGTAGCGGTGAACGCCACACCCAAGGCAATGACTACTCGAGAAGTAGAGCGAGAGTCCGCTGAGGACGAAGAGCTGAGCGATGTTAGGAAATGCATCGACTCCGGCAAATGGGACGACTGCCCAAGTAAGATTTATGCGGCTATAAGCTCAGAGCTTTGTGCCATTGGGTATGTAGTACTGAGAGGTACTCGACTTGTGATACCCAAGAAGCTAAGACCAAGAGTGATAGCCTTAGCGCATGAAGGACATCTTGGGATAGTAGGTACTAAACAGAATCTACGGACTAAGGTCTGGTGGCCAAATATGGAGAAAGAGGCAGAAAAGTACTGCCGAGCATGCCACGGGTGTCAAATCACCAGTAAACCAGACCCGCCTGAACCAATCAGGACAACAACGCTTCCAGCTGGCCCATGGCAGGACCTAGCGGTAGATTTCTTGGGACCACTCCCAAGTGGAGAATCTATTCTAGTGGTAGTAGACTACTATAGTCGGTTCATAGAGTATAAAATCATGAAATCAACCACTGCGAAGGAGACCAAAGAAGCTTTGGAATGGATATTTGGAACGCATGGTTTCCCAGAGACATTGTTCTCTGACAACGGACCGCAGTTTATTTCTGAAACGTTTGCAGATTTTATGGAAGAATCTGGTATCAAACACCATAGAGTAACGCCTAAATGGCCACAAGCAAATGGCGAGGTCGAAAGACAAAACCATTCATTTGAGAAGCGGATGCGTATCGCCCATGCTACGGGGAAAGACTGGAAGAAAGAAGTCTTTAGATACGTAAGCGCCTATCGCGCTATCCCACACGCAACAACTGGGAAAAGCCCTGCGGAGCTTTTATTTAGCAGAAAAATAAGAACTAAGATTCCTGAACTGAGACAGGATGTAGTTGACTTAGAAACTCGCGACCGAGACGCTGAAAAAAAGGGCTTGTCAAAAATGCAAGCAGACAGAAGACGCAACGCGACTATGTCAGACATTGACTTGGGGGATAGTGTTCTACTTAAAAGGGACAGGGTCGAAAACAAATTGCAAACGCCGTTTATTCCCGAACCGTACACAGTGGTGTCAAAGGCTGGTAGCCAGGTAACGGTAGAAAGTCCCGAAGGGGCAAGGTATAAGAGAAACAGCTCTCAGGTTAAGAGATATATACCTAGTGAGGTTATCGAAGGTGACCCATCAGGTGACATGCCTGAAGTCGAGGTAGAGTCAACCCCGATAAAGACAAGACCAACACGTGCCAAAGTTGTGCCTGAAGTCGAGGTGGAGTCAACCCCGATAAAGCCAAGACCAACACGTACTAAATTTGTGCCAAAGAAATTCGACGGTTTTGTTATGTCATAAAGTATAACGAGTACTGTTCTTTGTAACCTCAGAACATTTATCAAAGCATAATTGTCATATTATAAAACTGTAACTTGAGAACTTTGAAAAAAAAAAGTGATGTCGTATCCGTGTAAGCGGGCGGAAGTCTCGAGGGTCGAGAGTGTCGTAAAATAAAGGACTTCCGGTTCAAGCAATGGCGTCGTATGGTTGGTTTGTGAATTACAGATTACAATCTATCACCATCTGAGCAATATAAGGCTATAGATGTGACAGGGGGGTTTAAAAGTTTAACCCCTTTTTAGCAAAAAAGGGGCATTTATTTGTCACCCCATACCCCCTAAGGGAGTGATCATTTTTTTAACAACGGGGGGGGGGGCGTTGGGTTGGGGGGGACAACAAAATTTCAGACCCCTCTAAGGGGGGGCCCCTTCTGTGCGAAAAATTTTAGACCCCTCAGAGGGGGGACTGAAAAAAATTTCGCCACACATGCACGGAATTTCACCAACCCTCCCCCCCACCAAGCTGGCAATAAATGACTTGTCCCTACTAGAGCAGGGTGGCTTTGGGGGATAAAAAAATTTGAGACCCTTCTTTAAAAAGGTTCTTTTTGGTAAGGGAATGATCAATTTTTAACAAGAGGGGGGTTGGTGAAATTCCGCGCATGTGCAGCAAAAAATTTTCCGTGCCCCCCTTTTATTCTTTAGTGGCGCCCGGCTTTTTCGCTCAAAAGGGGCGACATTTTTTTTGTCCCCTCCTAAGGGAGTGGTCATTATTTCGACAGGGGGGGTGGTGGGTTTGAGGGGGGAGCGTAAAATTTTCAGACCCCTCTTGAGGAAAAAAGCCCGTGCACTACTATACCCGGGGTTGATCAAAGAGGGGCGCGAAAATTCTCCTCGCCTCCGATGCGGGGGGCGCAAAAGATTTTGACTGCCGTCGAGGTGGGGTGTGAAAAAGGTAGAGGTGAGAATATCGCTTCCCGAGGGGAAGCAATATTCGCACCTCGTAGAGGTGCGTATAACTGTCCTTATTTTCACCTCGGCGAGGTGCGTATAATCGCCCTTATATGCACCTCGCTGAGGTGAGAATAGCAGCACTATTCTCACCTCGACGTGGTGAAGACAAAGTTCCTTATTTTCACCTCGAGGAGGTAGAGGTACAGCAGCCTGAGCAGGCCATACCAGGGGGGCTTCCCGGCCCCAAAATGGCCAAAATTTTTACACCAGGGGGGGGGGTTAGTGGGTTTGGGGGGGGACAAAAAAATTCAGACCCCTCTTAGAGAGTAGTCATTATTTATCAGCAGGGGGGTGGTGGGTTTTCGCACGGATGCACAAAAATTGTTCCCGCCCCCCCTCGACGGCAGTCAAAATCTTTTGCGCCCCCCGTGCTGGAGGCGAGGAGAATTTTAGCGCCCCTCTTTGATCTATAGTAGTGTGGGGGCTTTTTTTGCTAAAAAGAGTGAATTTTTTTAGCCCCCCTCAAGAGGGGTCTGAAAATTTTACGCCCCCCTCAAACCCCCCCCCTGTTGATAAATAATGACCACTCCCTTAGGAGGGGACCAAAAAAATGTCGCCCTTATCGAGCGAAAAAAGCCTGTGCGCCACTAAAGAATAAAAGGGGGGCACAGAAAAATTTCAGACCCCTCCGAGGGGGGGACGGAAAATTTTTTGCCGCGCATGCGCGGAATTTCACCAACCCCCCTGTTGTTAAAAAGAACTTTTTTAAGAAGGGTCTCAAATTTGTTTATCCCCTAAAGCCACCCTGCTCTAGTACGGACAAGTCATTTATTGCCAGCTTGGGCGGGGGGTTGGTGAAATTCCGCACATGCATGGGGAAATTTTTTCCGTCCCCCCAAGAGGGGTCTAAAATTTTTCGCTCAAAAGAGGCCCCCCTTAGAGGGGTCTGAAAATTTTTGTCCCCCCCCCCAACCCAACCCCCACCCGTTGTTAAAAAAATTACCACTCCCTTAGGGGGGCATGGGGAGACAAATTAATGTTGCCCCTTTTTTGCTAAAAAAGGGTGAAACCTTTAAACCCCCTGCAAGAGCGCCATCCTCCCCTTTTTATTAAAAATGACCATTCCCCAAAAACTTCAACATTTTTTAACCCCCCACCCCCATGGTCATTTGAAATTTCTTGGGCCCCCCCACCCCCTTGCAGATCACACCTCCTCGGGGTGTGAATAAATTTGCAAACCACACCTCCAGGAGGTGTGAATAAGAGCATACCTCCTCGAGGTGAGAATAAGGATTCTTATTTTCACCTCGATGTGGTACCTCCACGAGGTGAGAATAAGGATTCTTATTTTCACCTCGATGTGGTACACCTCCTCGAGGTGAGAATAAGGCCACTGCTCGCACCTCGAGGAGGTGAGCGCTTATTCGCACCTCGAGGATGTGTGTATATCATCGGCCCCTTCCCGAGTGGGGGCCCAGTCTACAAGTTATCGAGACGCTGATTGGGTAATACCTGCATGCCCCTAATTCCAGCTCTATCCCGACAACTTAATTACTTATGACTTCTGTTGACATGAAAACACAAACCGAACCTGGGAAGTATAATGCGAGACTAGTGAAATGGCTTTTTGTTGTAAATTAGACTGAAAAGTGAAGTATTTCGCGGCAGTGCACTCCCTCACATTAGCCAATCGGACACCGTTTCTCTTTGGGTCTTCGGTATGACTGAAGCTGGTGTTTTGCAGCCCAGTCATTTAGCATATTTACGACCGCTTGGGGACCAGCGTATTGCTGTCATTTCCAAAATCTGCGCAGGCTCTGACGAACGAAAACCAAGAGATTGTCAAGATGGCATCAGAGAAGAAACCTGTCAAGGGCATTCTTAAATCATCAACAAGTTTTGACAAGGGTGGAGAACATGTTGAGTGAGTATTGATTGTAAGATAAAAGTATTTTCTTGCACGGCATAATGGCGAGATTGCGCCCAGCTCCAATCCTAGTAGACTGAGTTTCGTCTGTGTCACTCTAGTTGATCGCTGCCCAACCCAGATACTAATTAGCGATGACAGCCAACCACAGCTCAACACTCCCTATATCTGTCACAGTGGTAAACACCTGGTACTGCAAATTCGATTCTGAGGGTTCTGTTGGACAGAATTGCACAAAATTTACACCAAATCAAAGGGAAAATATAGCTCTAACTCACTGGTACACTATTTTACTGCATTTCATATTTTTTTTACCACTTCAGACAGTAGCGATGACAGCCAAATACAGCTCAACACTCCCTATATCTGTCACAGTGCAAAACACCTGGTACTGCAAATTCAATTCTGAGGGTTCTATTTGGACAGAATTACACCAAATTAAAGGGGAAATATAGCTCTAACTCACTGGTACACTAGTTTACTGCATTTTATATTTTTTACCCCTTCAGAGAGTGAACATTTAAGTGATTTTGGAGATTCTGTCAGACAACCCTGTTTGAGTCACATGAAGAGGTCATATTGTTTTTTGCCAAGCAGGATGAATATACTGAGTAATTCTTCTTGAATTTTTTATTCAGAATGATCTGGTGTTATAAAAATTGATTTTAGCGATTTTTGGCGATTTTTAAACATCTAGAGGTATTATTTAACAGAAAGAAATTAATATTTAGATTTTTTAACTTGCCATAAAAATCTCTCTATTGGGAATATCAACTTGATTCAAAAAGCCTTTAAACGCAAATATTAAGCCCTTTCAGTGGATACATAGATTGTGGAGTTCTGTTGAGGTCTTGATTTTTGGCTGTCATCGCTACAGATAGTGAGCATTTGAGTCATTTTGGTGCTTCTGTCAGACCACCCTATTTAAGTCACATGAAGAAGTCTTATTATTTTTTTGCCAAGCAGGACGAATATACAGAGCAATTCTCCTAGAATTTTTTAACAAGAATGATTTGGTGTTATAAAAATTGATTTTAGCGATTTTTGGCGATTTTTAAACATCTTAAAGCATCATTCAACAGAAAGAAATTCATTTTCTATCTTTTTAGCTTTCCATAAAAATGTTTCTATTAGAAATACCAACTTGATTCAAAAAGCCTTTGTATGCACATATTCAGTCCTTTCATTTGATATATAGATTGTGGAGTTCCGTTGAGGTCCTGATTTTTGGCTGTCATCGCTATACTAATGTTCTAAAACGGAGTGGCCTTAGAGTCTCAGTGCTGTGACAATGTCACTCAAGTCAAGGGTAGGCCATTCACAGACTGACTGCAATGTATTGGCTTTTTGGGGGCAAGTAAGATGTAACTATGGCAACTAATAGTTACGTCAATATGGTATGGACGAAAACCAAGCTAAGTGAGGGGAAAGTTGTCTACAACTCGTTGCAACTGGCAGTACCTCCATTTAATGGAGGTGAATCCTCGCACAGGGGCTCCATAGGGGAGCTGCAAGGCTACCACTAACCAATGACTTAAATTGATGTTTTTGATACTTTCCCTAATCAGAATGCTTTCAACCTTCACACACCATTAGTTTCCCCTTTGCTGATAACTCGCTGAAAGTTTGATGAAGATATTATGAGTAGAACTGCCATTAATCATTTAGGAAAGTCAGGGAATGGATTGTGCAGGATTGACAGCTGAAAGGTGCAAAGGAGAAATGATTTCAAAACTAATTCTCTCAAAATCTACCAAGGGAAATCACTTCATATTCACACACACCATTCATTACTATCTTTAGGTGACTCACTTAAAGTCCCAAATAATTTGATGGAATGGTTTTAGAGAAAAACTATATTTCTTGCACCCCCATGACTCGCCACAGAGACTGCCAATGGTGGCCACTGGTTTGTTATTCACCTCCAAAGTATGTCTGCCCTGGGTGCATGGTGGCGCCTCCTGTAAACAAATCAAAGCTTTTCGTCCAGACGAATGCACATGAAAATGGCTGCCGCTGTCTTTCCTACTGCATGTATCATCAGAATTGTGATAATTACACTTTCGTAAAGTGTTATTCTGTTCTAATTTGATGTAATCCCCAAAGCTGGCAAAGGTGAGACAAAGATGATAAGATCTATCCAAACATAGATCTATATCACTTATTGTGTATTAAAAGATAATGTTTTCAATGTAATCCACCCTTTTGAAAAATTTCCCCTCAAAATGAATTGGGTACTTTGGTAGGGCTACAAGAGTGGCTACAATCCTAACGGCCAACCCGTGACACAGACGAAACTCAGTCTACAATCCTAGTCTGACCTAGAGGCTAGACCGCAGCATGCTGGAAGTGGAACAGTCAACACGAACCGGTTATCTTCTACTGAAGTTCTTCTAGTGACATACTATACCTTAGGCTTGTGTAATTTTGTGGTAGTGATGATCTCCTCAACGTCTCTTCGACTCTTGTGTCTATATATGGTTAAAATCGACACAGGGGTCAGGGGGTTTAAATGTTGACGGAAAAGGACAGAAATAAGGGAGTGGTCATTATTTATCAACAGGGGGGGCTGGTGGGTTTTCGCGTGGACGCACAAAAATTTTGTACCCCCCCCCTCGATGGCAGTCAAAATTTTTTGCGCCCCCCTGCGCGAAGAGTTTTTGCGCCCCTCTTTAATCTATAGTAGCGCGCTGGCTTTTTTTGCTAAAAAGAGGGTGAATTTCTTAAGCCCCCCTTAAGAGGGGTCAGCATCTTTTGGCCCCCCTTTGGGAGGGGTCTGAAAATTTTACGCCCCCCCCCTCAAAACCACCACCCCCGCCCTGTTGATAAATAATGACCACTCCCTAAGCAGATAAAAACTCATATTGGCGACACACAGTCCCTGACACAGTCACACTCACAGGGGTTTTCACCAGGAGCCTGAGGCGGTTACTGGAACGATGACCCCAAGGAACAATGATCGCATGGGAACGATGATCCCATTTTCTCCTTCCCAGGAATGATGATCCCATCTTAAGGAACCATGATCCCACATTAGAATATCTCTCATAGCTTATGTTTACTAACCCATCTGCACTAGTATTTCATGATTTGTTGGTGATTTATGCATGGAAATTAATAGAAATGATAACTAATAATGACAAAAAAGCCCAGAAATGTCCGAAAATGATTTTTTCCCCACACTGCAGGCTACTTAACATACCCTACACAGTTGGCACAATAACAACAGATTTTGAATGCTTTGTTGGTGATTTATGCATGAAAATTGCTAGAAATGATGAATAAAAACACGGACCTGAAAGACTGGATTTGAATCAGTATAGCATTGCAGTCTATCAACTGTGCCATGGGTCCCTGGTGGGAGAAATGGGAACTACTAATGGTAGGCCTTAACATGACCTACAGAAGATAATTTTTTTGCCCCTCTTAGCTTTGTCACAGCTCTTTGATTCAAAAAGCATCAGAGAGCCCTTGACCTATTGTTTCTGACTGACCCTATTTCATCATGATATAAAAAGTGGATATTTTTGAGAAAAGGCTCTGATTATGAAGATTTTTTTTTGAAAAATTGCAGAAAATCGCCCCCCTCCTAGAAATTTTTCTTTCTCATGATTTCTATCGGAAATCACTTGGGTCTATTAGGCCACCCTTAAAAATACGTTCATTTCCTGTCCAGAAGCCTGGTGGATTTTTTTGTGAGAATGGGAAAAGTTTTTCCTGAGTTCCGGAAAAAATTTTCTTTTTTATCTGTCAGCTCAAGAATCTAGGCTTCCAATTACTAAATCTTAGAACGTGATGGCAATTTCATGCCATCCCCGCTTACGATGTTCATGGCAAATAAAAATATTTTCCTAAAAAAAATTTCCCCCTCCCTCCCTCGTGGGTCTGAAAACTCCCACCCTCTGGACAGGAAACGAACATATTTTTAAGGGTGGCCTTAGATGAAGAACATAGCTGTCCAAATCCTTTTGAATTATGGATCTATCACAATTCTAAGTGACAAAAGAAAATTATTTCCTGACTGCCACTTTATGAGTTTGGGCTGAATTAGCTTTATATTTCTATCAGAATGACCAATCCAAGATAACTTTTTCCCCAACTTAGTTATGTCACAGCTCTTTTATTTAAAAAGCATCAGAAAGCCTTTGATTTGTAGTTGCTGACTTACCTTATTTCAGCATGATATCAGAAGTGGTTATTTTTGAGAAAAGGCTCCGATTTTGAAGATTTTTCTGAAAAATTGTCAAAAATTGCCCCCTCCTAGAAAATTTTCTTCTCGTGATTTCCAACGGAAATCACTTGGGTCACTTAGATGAAGAAAATAGCTATCCAAATCCTTTTGAATCATGGATCTATGAAAATTTTAAGGGAAAGAAGAAAATTATCTCCTAAGGGCCAGTGACTGCAAGATTTTGTAGGAGGCTTCCATAGTTACCCACCAGGGGGCAGCACACTCACTTCTCTCTCTTTTACAGATAACTGTTTTCATTGCATAGATAACCTATCTGTGCATTACCATAATGGTTAATTATAGTTATAGCTACAAAAATTACATATTATTTGTAAGAATAAGTTATTAATAAATAGAATATAAGATATTTAACATGCTGGCTCTGTGCTGCCACCTAGTGACACATAAGGATTTCTATTGCCATCTAGTGGCAGATGGTGAAAACACACCCATGGCACAGCTCTCCCAAAGAAGGCCTTTCTTTCATCTATAGCAGGGGCAGACACTAACTTTTTTAGCCACTGGCCACCCGGGCCAACAGCCTCGGAAATCTATTGGCCCGCAGCTAAGCCTAAAGCTGTTGGCCCGGGATTTGTAGGTGGAATATCCTATGTAATGTAAAAAAAAAAAAGTAAATAGAAAATGCCCATTTCTAACTCAATCCCACTTTAATCCCATAGTTATAGCCATAGTTATGATAGATCTTAATGAATAAAGCCTAATAGTTATGTTGCATTTTTCTATACAAGATGCAGTAGGGATGAAACCTCCCTGGCCACCCGGGCCAGTAGGAAGGTTGTTTTTGGAAATATCACTGGCCAAATCTCAAAACTACTGGCCATTGCCCACCGGGCCAGTGTTAATGTCTACCCTGGCTATAGAACTACATCTATCATTGGAGTTATTTTTTTTTTCATAATAATTTTACATAGATGTTTTATTTTGTATATATTTATTTTACTTAATTATTTAATTTAATTATTGGTGATACATATCATTTACTTGGAATAATTATAGGTTTGTCATGGATTAACAGACAATCTGTGAGAACATCTAAATACCACTTTGTCAATAACATGTTCAGAGATAAGATACAAACACAATATGGGCATATTTGAAAAGTGGGGCCATCAATTCTAATTTTCTTTAGGATGGGATCATGGTTTCTTAAAAGTTGGGATCATCGTTCTGGGATCATCGTTCCTTGGGATCATCCTTCATGTAATCCCTGAGGCTGAGGTGGGGGCCACTCCCTATAAAAAATAGGCTTAAGATATAATCTTTACTATAAAATGTGACAGTCTAAAAAACCTGGGTACCCATGTATTCCTGGGTAGCAATACAATTCAATTTTATTCAAAGTCCACATTGGCCTGCGTGGAGGAAAAGTTTAAGGCAACACTGAGATCCAATGAGATCTCATCTTTGACCACT
Source organism: Acholoe squamosa (assembly GCA_949317995.1). Taxonomy (NCBI): domain Eukaryota; kingdom Metazoa; phylum Annelida; class Polychaeta; order Phyllodocida; family Polynoidae; genus Acholoe; species Acholoe squamosa. The sequence continues at coordinate 41,995,037 of OX439044.1, read as the reverse complement.
TTCCGCTGCTAAGCGAAAGTGGTCTATTACAACTGCATCGGCCCATAGACTTTGCCCTGAGCTCTACCCTCCACTGTAAATCAATGTACTGATTGCACCCTGGTTCCATACCCTCAACTGGTCTATAACCCCCTCCCCTCACCCCCTAAAGCGTAGGGCCTGCCAGACTGAACAGTGGGTGGGAGGTGTGTGTGTGTGGTGGGGGGTTAGTGGAGAGTGCTTAGTGGCTAGCAGGTTGGCTACCACTCCCGGGCCACGGATCTGACCCCAGCAGTATAGCAGGCAGTGTAGTTGTTACTTGCCACAGTGGCCAGCCGTTCAGGACCAATGTTTTTTTCCATTAAAAATCCTATTATTGAGGAGGTCTAAAACTATAAGCACAGGCTCTAAAATAAGCCCAGGTCTCATACAAGCGCATGGGGTAACATAGGGTTGAAATGAATAAGTGCAGGTGTGCTTAAACGGACGTTATGTAACCCAAATATGGGTGGAATAAGTTAACTCTGGATGCAATGTGTGTGGAATATAGTTGGAGTGAGTAGAATATAGGCTGAATATGGTTAGAATAAGGGAATATATGGATGGCATAAGTGTAGAGAATGGTGCATTAGGTGGAATGTTGGTGAAAAAGTGGAGAATATGATGCAATAAATTTGGAATATGGAAGTGAAATAAGTGTGGAATATGGGTGGAATAAGTGAACGATGTGTGGAATATGGGTGGAATAAGTGGAGTATGGTTGGAGTAAATGGAATATGGATGGAATAAGTGTGAAATATGGTGTAGACTATGGGTCCAACAAGTGGAATATGGGTGCAATATGTGAAGTACGGGTTGGAGCAAGTGGAATATGGATGAAATAAGTGTGGAATATGGTGTAGACTATGAGTCCAATAAGTTGAATAAGTGGGATATGGTTGGAATAAGTGGAATATGGGTGGAATAATTGAACTATGCATGCACTAAGTATGGAATAAGTGGACTATGGGTGGAGTAAGTGGAATGAGTGTGGAATGGTGTAGATTATGGGTCCAATAAGTGGAATATGGTTGGAATAAGTGAACTATGTGTGCACTAAGTGTGGAATATGGGTGGAATAAGTGGACTATGGGTGGAATAAGTGGAATATGGATGGAATAAGGTGGAATGGTGTAGACTATGGGTCCAATAAGTAAAATAAGTGTGGAATATTGCTGGAATAAGTGAACACGTGTGGAAAATGGGTAGAATATGTGAAGTATGGTTGGAGTAAGTGGAATATGGATGAAATAACTGTGGAATATGGTGTAGACTATGTGTCCAATAAGTTGAATAAGTGGGATATGGTTGGAATAAGTGGAATATGGGTAGAATAAGTGAACTATGCATGTACTAAGTGTGGAATATGGGTGAAATAAGTGGACTATGGGTGGAGTAAGTTGAATATGGATGGAATAAGTGTGGAATAAGGTGGAATGGTGTAGACTATGGGTCCAATAAGTGGAATATGATTGGAATAAGTTGAATATGGGTTGAATAAGTGAACTATGCATGTACTAAGTGTAGAATATGGGTGAAATAAGTGGACTATGGGTGGAGTAAGTTGAATATGGATGGAATAAGTGTGGAATAAGGTGGAATGGTGTAGACTATGGGTCCAATAAGTGGAATATGATTGGAATAAGTTGAATATGGGTTGAATAAGTGAACTATACATCCACTATGTGTGGAATAATGGGTGGAATATGTGGAGTATGGGTGGAGTAAGTGGATTATGGATGAAATAAGTGTGGAATATGGTTGCAGTATGTGTGGAAATTGGGTGCAATAATTGCAATATGGGTATGATTATTGAAAAAGATTGGAATCAATGTGAAAAATTTGTGGAATGTGGTTGGAATGAAGGTGGGATTGAATGTGAGTGGAATATGGATGAAAAAGTGTGTAATATAAATGTAATAATTATGTATTTAATTGCATGAAATAAATTGGGAATATAGATGTAATAAGTGGAATATGGATGGGAAAAGGTGGAATAATGGTGAGATAAGTCAAATAAGGTTGGAGTATGTTTGGAATATGGGATGAATAAGTGGAATATGGGTGGAATAAGCATGGAATAAGTTGACATATTACTGCTTACAGTGATAGATTACTGTACATTGTGACAGATAACTGACTGGAAAGAGTAGATAACTAGAGACTGGTTGCTGTAGATAGTGACTGATAACCACAGACAGTGACATAAGCAGCAGTAATAGTACAGCAGTTATTACTGTAGGTAGTGGCAGGTTATGTACAGCACATACTGATTGAAGACCTTGATTCTTTAAGGTATCACAGTGTACCTTCAAGCAACACTCTTTTTGGTAAAATAACATGCACATCCTCCTTTCATCACACTTTTAAAGAAATTTATAGCCTATATAACCCACACTCCTACTCAAAGCCTACCACACATGACTCTTTTGCCAAACCAAACAGGTCAATGTGATCTAAACGGCCATCTAAACTCCTAAACCCCTCATGAAAGTGGTCTTGCAGCTTTGCTGCACCCTCTCGACCCCTAGCATCCTCTTATCATTTTGAGGGGGGGGGGTGGACTTTAAAGATTTAAATGAAATAAGTTTTTTTTTCCTCGTTCGGAGTTTGCAGGTATGTAGAGCATAAAGTAGTGACAGTCTTCACACCTAGCCAGTTAGCCTTTTAGCACCTTTCTCTGTAGTACGGATTCCATACCCAAACGACATCCAGTGTTTGGGTACGGTCCGGGTCCTTTGAAGAAGGCACTGAGGAGTCTCGTAGCGTGCAACAGGCCAGACCTACGGGAGGCTAAGAAAGACAGTGTTCAGGAGATTCGCTCTGAAGTATTAATTAATGGCCATCGGAATTCTAAAATGGAAATTGGAAGTCAACATGTCAGCATATTCAGGCGACTTGCAATTTCTTAGGAATTCCCATTATTTGTGGCCAAAAAACTGCTATCTTTTTATGGTGAACACCCGGTTTGTGGGTTCTCTGGGGCAAGGTGGCCGTACCCAGAACGCTGCATGAGGTTCTGGGTCGGCACACAGTACTACTTTCTCTGGGCATTTGTTCATTTTCCCCTAACACATTTGTTTAAACTTAAAGCTGCTCTGTGTTTTCTGTACATTTATTCCTGGCGGGATCCTTATTCAAGTTAGTGGGGACACCCCTGCTAGATCTAGTAGCTTGTGAGATTAGCCTATAATGACTGGTAACACTAACAGCCAGCATGATGGAGACCAGTTGTTACATAATGCACCCTAAAATTTCTGCACTGAATGAATGGAAAGTCTGATTGATCAATGATGTATCCCGCTAGGCTGTTAAAGGCACACTCTTGTCTGTCTTGAGACCTGCAGTGTTGCCGAAAACCCTTTCCCCACACAGGCCACAGTAGCCTACATCTTGGATCTTATGCAGGCCATTTCCCTCTCACGCAGGCCAAACATATGATATTGATATTTTAAGCTACATTTCTAAACTTCATGATAACTTGTTTTTGTACAGTAGAAAACCTTAAAAGAATTTGAAAAATATCTCAAAACAGTTTTACAAATGTGGACCGCAACTTCTCTAGCCCACCTAGTTTGTTGGACACACTATCCTAGGCTCGCGCTAGTCACTCGCCAAATCGCCAGTGGCGAATTAAATGACAGAATGGCGAATCCTTTTCCCATTGGATTCGCCAGACTGGCTAATCCAGCTAGCAGTCCCTGGGTCTATTAATGACCATCAGGGAAATGAAATGAAGAGTGCAGCATGCTGTTGGAAAGCTTAGAAAATGGCAAAAACAATCATTATGCATGTTAGTCTTATCTTAGCACAAAGTGAAGCTGATATTCTCATTTTATTTTTTTGTAGATTTGTGTGGCTCCACACTTCATCCAAACAATTTTTTCACAATATAAGTGAAAGTGAATGCAGCATTTGAGGACTGCATCTTTAAATATGTCCTTGTACGGGATTGCTTTTGGCACATTTACAAATTCTATTAAAAATGTTTCACTTTCAGTCAAAACTTCTTCCCATCCCACCTCCTCAAACCCACCACCACCTCCCCTGCTGGCGGTGCGTTGGGGGGCATAAAAACTTTTGACCCCTCTTGAGAGGTGGGGCATTATAAAAATTGACCTAGCAAAAGGAAAAAAAAAACAGCATGGAGGGGGCACAAAGATTCTGACCACCCCTGTGATAAATGATAACCACTCCCTAAGCCAAAGCATAGGAATAGGGTTTTACAGTGACTTGTTTAAATCTGACTAATTATTTCTTATCTGGCTAATGAAAACTGATGCAAATTCGCCAGACTGGCTAACCCAAATTATGTGCTAGCACTAGCCTAGCTATCCCTTCATCCGTTGGTACCATTTTGACAAAAAAATCGACGTATTCAGATGCCGCTGGTGTCGACCTACTTTTAACCTTATTTGGAGGCTTATCCAAAACAAGCAACTGCTTGTACTAAGGCCTTAAAAAATTGTTGTGTTCAGGTAATGGGATCAAAATAAATTAAGGTAGGTAGTTAGGGAAAAAACTTCCATGTCACGATAAGTGCCAAAATATCAAATATTCCCCCGAAATGCCCATAAAAAGAACTAGGGTAGGGCCAAAAAATTAGGGTAGGTAGCATTAGGGTAGGTAGCATTACCTGAATTATATGTTGCATGTTAATCTTGTTTCTATGGTTCTTTCGGACATTTCTCTCTGTATATGCATTGAAAATTTAACAATTAATTCAATCTGGTACTATAATCCTCTGTGATACGATTCGGGTTCGTCTCGGCATGTTTTTGCCAAAAATCGTCCAAGTGGCTCAACTTTTACAATATTCCGTTGCATCTCACTTCGATATAAACATGGAAGTTATTGAACTAAATTTGATAATATGCAAAAACAGGCATAATAAATATGATTTGAAATGATTGGAGAACATTTGCAGCGGTAGGACGACATAGCCCGCCGATTTATGGCAAAGAAAACAAAATGGCAGGCGCGAGGACAGCGCTCAATACGTATGGACTATGTTTCTTCTTTGTATGGGATATTTCTTAATGTTAACAACTACTACAGCTCTATATAATCATTGGTATGTACCTCTTCTTCTCATGTGTCTCTAGTTTATTGCTTATATCAGGGATGCCACTCACTGATACCCAAAAATTCGGAAATCCTCCTAACTTTCTCAATTTACAATAGGAAATACCTATATGAATGAAAGCCAAAAATTCAGAATTCCTAAAAAGTTAGGAAAAGGAATGGCGGGAATTGGAGCCGTAAGCCCTTCACATTGCTGTCACTATAGTGTCAAAATGGCGAGTCTTCTGCTTTCCGAGTTGCCAGCGATATCTGTCGCTTGAACACTTATTAACATGCCTTTTTTTTGTAAATAAGGCCTATTTGAATCGATGACCCCCCTGAACTTTGTGTAAATCGGAGAATTCCATGCAAAATATGTGAGCGCAACAACTTCCGGGTCAATCCAAAATGGTGGACAGTGAGGAGGAGGAAGACGCATGTAGCCTTTTGTTTGTATAGAAAGTGTTGGATTATACCAAAATGGCAGACAGTGAGATGAAGAAGAACGTTATTAACCTACCGGTATATGTGTATCATATCTGCTTGATTACACCAAAACGGATAAAAATTGGATGGTCTAGGTAGATCTTTTGAGCTACGAGAGCGCCAAGCACTTATGCCCTATGTTTTAACCCAATATACACCATGTCTTCTTCGTTTACGATCTCTTGTACATGTACCAAAGATAAACATATCGTGTAGAAAGCGAAGGAATTGAAGAAAATGCTTGAATTGCAGTTGAAATATCATATTGATACTTGTATGAGGTTTCGGAAGCAAATAGAAAGCAACAGTTTCCATACTTAAGGAAAAAACACTGGGACTCCTCATTACCGTATTCTCCCGCGTAGAAGACCCGTCGCGCGTATAAGACACACCCCAAACTCAGCAAAGGCATTTTTGCGTATAAGACGCACCTCTTACGGCTCAATTTTGTAAATTCAGTACTGTTCTATAGTAAAATTACCCCTCGTATAAGACACACCCCCAACTTGAGAGTAAGCTATAAGATGCACCAGCATTTTGTTTGGCATATAAGAGGCGTCTTATATGCAGGAGTTTACGGTAGTTTTTTTTGTGCAACCATACCTCCATGTTGCAGCCTAAAGGGGTTTCTGATCTTAAAGTCCCTTCTTTCTGTTTAGCATGAAAAATGAGAAGCGGGAGATGAAATGGGACGAGATGAGTATCATGGCCACATATCACCCAGAGGGAAAGGAATATGGCCACATGAAGATTGATGAACCGCCCACTCCATACAGCAAGATGCTGGATGGTGACATATCAGACGATGACAAAGAGGAACTCGATGCAGAAGCCCTTGCAGCAAGGTGAGTTATCCCTGACTGAATCAGGTAGATTAACCCTAGGTCAAATATATATATAGACAGGAGTGACCGACCATGGGATACATTGTCATTGATGCACCCAAAGTAGTGGATCTGAATTTTTCTTTGCGGTAAGCACTAATGGTTCGAGACTTCTATAATGTACATAGAAAGCCGAATTCATACGTTCAGAAAAAAAAATTCCGGAAAATTTTGAAGATAACTATTTATTATTATTGGCAGATACCTTTATTTGGCAGATACCTTTATTAGGTATCTGCCATTATTATTGGCAGATACCTTTATAAGGTATTTGCCATTATTACGGCATTACCACCCCTGGAATCTTCCATTTTTAAATGCCATGTTTCCCTCTCTCAGTACCCAGTACAAAAGTGTACCTGGAGTTAATGAATAAGGTCTGGCTGAAGAGACTTCCCTATGGCCAGTTATAGTCTACTAATTGTCTCTCCACCACTCTAAGCTGTCCAAATTGGATGTGGCCCGGTAGTAATTAACCCTTTATGGATGGCATGATGCATTGACACATGCTTAACCCTTTGTGGATGGCATGATTCACAGTTAACCCTCTATGGATGGCATGATTCATTGATGCACACTTAAACCTTTATGGATGGCATGATGCATTGATGCACACTTAACACTTTATAGATGACATGATGCATTGATGCACACTTAAACCTTTATGCACAATTAACCCATTATGGATGGCATGATGCATTGGCGCATGCTTAACCCTTTATGGATGACATGATGCATTGATGCACAGTTAATTCATTATGGATGGCAGGATGCATAGATGCACACTTAACCCTTTATTGATGGCAGGATGCATTGGCGCATGCTTAACCCTTTATGGATGGCATGATGCATCGATGCACATTAAACCCTTTATTGATGGCATCATGCATTGACGCATGCTTAACCCTTTACAGATGGCGTGATGCATTGATGCACAATTAACACATTATGGATGGCATGATGCGTTGATGCACACTTAACCCTTTATTGATGACATGATGCATTGGGGCATGCTTAACCCTTTATGGATGGCCTGATGCATTGTTAACCCTTTATGGATGGCATGATGCATTGATGCACACTTAACCCTTTATTGATGGCATGATGCATTTGCGCATGCTTAACCCTTTATGGATTGCATGATGCATTGATGCACAATTAACGCTTTATGCATAGCATGATGGATTGATGCACAATTAACCCTTTATGGATGGCATGATGCATTGATGCACACTTTAACCTTTATGGATGGCATGATGCATTGATGCACCTTTAACCCTTTATTGATGGCATGATGCATTGGCGCAGTTACTTTTTAAAAAGTATCTTAAACCTCCTTAAGACTTCATAATGCTTGCATCCTCTACCTTTGTATCCGTTGCCTTTGCATTCCTTTTTGTACTTAAATGGAAAGGTTTCAATATTTAATCTTCAAGAGGTCATCTGCCACTACAACAATGTTGTACCTATCAGTTACTTTTTTTAAAGGTATCTAAACCTCCTTTAGCCTTCATAATACTTGCATCCTTTACCTTTGTATCCAGTACCTTTGCATCCTTGTCAACTGATGGTGCAAAGCTATTCAGTCGTTATCAGTTTAAAGAGACAATTCAACTCAAAATAGACCAGCTCGCTGATACACAAATATAAGCATTTTGCACACGAGTGGAGCTTTGCATGGCTTCAATCCTGAGTACCGTAATCTCCTGCGTAGAAGACGCGTTGCGCGTATTGGACGCACCCCCTTCTTGGTAGAAGCATTTTCGCGTATAAGACGCACCTCTTAGGGCTCAATTTTGTTAATTTAGTACATTTCTATAGTAAAAGTACCCCTCGTATAAGACGCACCCCCAATTTCAGCACATCCTATAAGACGCACAAGGCATTTGTTTGGCGTAGAGGACGCGTCTTATACGCGGGAGTTTACAGTAATTCGATAATTGCGCTGACAATGTGAGAAACGCTCAGATTAGTGATTTTCACAGATCTATGACAATGTTTCCCAGGGATTTCATTTCTTTACCAATTCTCATTTAATATTATATTGACGTAGAAGTGCCTAAATTCTAAGAATTTGGCATGTAAATAAGTCACATGACCAGTGGTAGCAATCAAGACATATTATTGCACTGGGGTGAGTCAGTCAACAATCCTTGGTCAAGAGAGACTTTAAGAAACCTAACGGCCACCTTATTTCTATCTAAGGAATAAATTGCTGCTCTCTCTACTCGAGATACAATCGTAATACCTAAACCATCTTACTCGTTGGTGTACTAACTTGCCTGTACTTGTGTTTGATCCATCATTGACTCTTAAAGAATTATAAGAGAGGAGTCTGGGCCGGGGGGGGGGGGTTAAAATCGGTGAGAATTCCAGTTTGCCATCAGAATACAGAGTGGTATAAGTGTGACCCTGACTTTTTCAGGGTTATCAGTAATTTCATTCGCTTCACCTATGTTTTTCAGGCTGGAAAAGGGGTCCCCGCGGGGCCGTAGCCACAGTTTTCAAGACGAATCAAGTGAGGAAGATGAAAATGAGACAGAGGAAGAGAGGGGTAAGCTGGTCATACATATTGAATATGTACACTGTTTAGGTACACTGTTGAGTAGTTAACTACCCCCACTATTCGCCATACGCAAGGATTTACATTTATATGTTGACATGAATGAAGAGTTTGTGACTAATGAACTTAACCTGTTTCATGCTCCATATATTTATTGTTTCAGCCAAGCGGAAACAGTTTGAATTGAAGAGGAAGCTTCACTATAATGAATACCATGCAGTAAAGTTGGGAAAACAGTTATTAGAACAAGGGGATGATGACGATGAGGATGAAGACGAGACACCCGGCACAGAACCAAAGAACGAAGAGGGTCAATGATCTTAGTCTGTCACTGACACATCAGCCGCTAGAGCTTCAAGAGTATGGAGGATGGCATTACACCTGCAAGCATAGCATCAAAAACTCTGACGTCATTCATAACGTCATAGCTGGTGTGGTGTACCATGTAGACGTCACAAGAGAAGATCCTGACTTGTATCCTGCGGAGTGTATATGCCTATGATGACGTCATTTATATCTGCAAACTGCCAAAGGAAGGATATGATTATGTATCAGAGTAGCTATGTGTCATGTCCTCTTACTTATACATACCTTTGCGATGCAAAGTGTAGGCACTAGCCGATAGGCTCCCTTCTATTGTATTAGGGGTATTTAGCACAGAATTTATACCATTTATGCATTTCCTCCAGAAAGAAAATGAGCTTTGTTAGGGCAGAGGATTGTGGGATATTAAGCAAAAGCTTGTGATATGTGTTCACAGTCATCACGTTTTGTACGTTATGCACATGAGACATAAGGTCACCGCAGTTGAGCCTGACTCGATCAGTAATTTGGTCTGAGGAAGGTCTAGCTGCTATTGGCCACTAGCTGGTCTGGAGCTGGTTCCATCGACACACACTGATAAAATGGAACCAGCATGTCCCTGGAAGTGGTTGTTAACCAGGGACAAGGTACCCATCAGGGTATGTATTATCAGTGGGTTTTACCTCAACCAGCGAAATTCAAAATAGTGGCTCCACTAGGCCTCCATACTGAGTCTTATAGGGTGCCCCCCCCCCCCAACTGATTCAGTGAGACCTACGGACTTGTTGGTCAGGCTGGGCTTGCAGATCGGGTCAGGCTATGTACGTTTGGCTGTAGCTTGCACGCTGCACATCATCCCTCATGTGCCAAGTTAAGATGTAAGGTCCAACCACCTTCTACGCTTGAGCCACCTACAGGCTTCACACAATGTGACATGCATCTATGATGAATATCATTTGATTTACCGGTACTGAGTGGATCTAGAATAAGGTGACTGTTGATGAACAAATTGGTGTTTGTACTCAATTTCCCCGACGGTTTATTTCTCTTGCTCTTCTCCTCAGGCCATATCTTACTCTAATATTGCGCTTGTTCTCTTGACATGGCTCCTAACCTACAGCATTGTTGGTCGTTGTTGGAAGTTCCTTATTGAGCCAGTCTATTCAAAGATGTATTGCTCTTGAGAATTAAACAGAAGTCAAAGAAAGTGATATTAGCCCCCATGGATGGGGTCATTTAACAGGAGAAAGTTACGATAGATAGGTACTCTATCGCTAGGGTATTACTAGTATCTCATTCCCGATTCACAGTCGATATATGCAGTAATCATTGACAGGTCTAGTTTTTTAACTCCTGTACATTTATATATGTTTCTATTAGGTACTTGGACTCGAGTGATGTTGTGAGGTACCGTCATTGTGTATCGGGTTGGGAGGATGATCTTGTGATGGTTGAAGTCAATTGTGTAATGAATAAGTCTTAGTGGTTATGAAGAGTACTTGTCATAATCAGTTCAAGTACATGTATATAGAATACGCAATGTTGTGAATATGTAAACAATCAGCATACAGGGTGATCTATTTAAGAATAAATATATGCACACCACCCGTTTACCATCCTAAGTGAAGAGTTCTCCTATTCCAATAAAGCCAGTAAACACAGCTTAAACATTATACATATACATGCAGTCAGTAAGACATGAAGGACTCTCCCAAGTCTGGGTGCGGCTTAAATGTCAGGTAATTCAAAGAAATGTCCAAATAAGTTCGTTAGAACTTCATGTGAGGGAGATAAAAGCCTCCCAAAGTTTGGGTGCGGCTTATACATTGGCTTTTATAATTCATGTACCAAATTTAGGGAACAGGAAAACACAAAGGTCCCATTTCACATCCTTCATGAGTTATATGAAAGGAGAAGACAATGTCCCAAGGAGAATTCAATTGGCTCAGCACGATTTATACTTATTACAGGGATGTAAGTCTTCAGGTTTTATCAGGATTTCCTGATTAATGAAAATTTTGAATGACATGTATTTTTCTTATATGAGTGGGAAGGAGGTCTGTTTGGAAAAATAGAAGGCTTTTATAACAAGTAAATGTATGGCTTCCTGATTTTTGCCCATGCCTGACTTACATCCCTGATACTACCATGTGATAAGTTTCAGGTCATTATGTCATTATCCGCTGCCAAAGCAAAGTACTGAGATCACACAATGTGTGAAAAGCATTAGCCGCGAGTTTGAATCGACATACTTCACCACTCAACTGCAGGTGATAACTGCAGCATCACCAAGAAACAGGACAGAATTAATCTTTATGTGATAGATGCCATGGAACATTGGGTTTCTTGTTCATAAAGTGTTTATCTGATGATGAAGTGGCAAGGGGTTTTCATGTGTTTGAAATGGAAATGTAATTAAAATCGAATGTCTTATGTTAGCATAATTACATCTATACGTTTATGGATTCATTATAATGTTAAAGTCAAATTAGAGTCAAATATTTCGTACAAGAAAAATCCTGTTAAGGAAAACCATACTGCTGCCGCAACTAAACTGTCTTTTGAATATAAGGCCACACCAAATAAAAAAATTGGTCTATGGATTTTCATTTTGAGAATATGGTGCGGGAGGGCGAAATTTTTATTTTTATTTTCTAGAAATTAATTATTGTCTATGGATTCTGAACATCATAAATATGGAGAGGGCGATTTTTTTTTTTTTTTTTTTTTGCCATTGCATATTTGTGACCCATCCTAACAAAACGGTTCGGAAGTCGCACATACAAAATGTTTAGTTATTGACATATTCATTTACAGCTTATCAAGAGCTTTCATTTGGTATATAGCACTTGCATATTTGAACCAGGTGGCCCTCTACAGATTTTCTGCTGGTAAATTTAGTTGGATCAATTAAAAATTGATTAAACTGAGATAATTGACATATTAAACATAATGATTTATGATTCCTATATAATTCCTATGTAATTCTATATAACCATGCCACCTATAGCTATGACTTTAATGGATTTGGCGCTTAAATTCAGTTGAGTAAGCAGAGATTCTGAAAGATATCTACCCATATGTTAGAAAAATGCTAAAATACCAATTTTGAAAAGTCTGATATTTTTGACACTATACCAATTGAAAAGGCTATATCTAGGCTCCTAAATGTGCGACTTCGGTACCACTTTGTAAGGATGGGTCACATTTATGCCTATCCAATGAGGGGTCTGCCATTCCTGTACCTTTATTATTAATCATATATTTATTGCTTGATAAAAAAAAAAAAAAAAAAATGAAAATGAAAATCCCTGTAAATGAGGCGGGCGGGATCCATAGACATGTTATTTTTCAAATAAAAATAAAATTTTAATTTCTGAAAAACAGGGGCGGGAAATCCATAGACCAATCTTTTAATTTGGTGTGGCCTAAGGATGATTTTTTTTTTACCCAATGCAAATATCAGCCATGGATTTCAAAGCCTTGTTTTGAAAATGGTAATTTATCAAAGTACCGGTAGTATTTCCAAAATTGCGCTTGTCAATCAGTATGATATGTGCATTTATTTGTATTTGGCTATGTTAAGCTGTTAACTTGCTGATCTCGTATAACGAAGCATTGCAAGTATACATTCTTTCGCCAGTGCCCATGGTTGCTATCCTGGTGCTTTTATTTCCTTGAATGAACGGAATGAGACTAAATACAGGTTTTGAAGTTATTAAATCTGATTGAACGAGGGGGGGCAGAGTAAAAAAAATTGATGTGTGCTACAGAGCACTCATTGCTCAGGTTATCTACCATATGAAACTTGTCGCTATAGTGATAGTGTGTCCGAGTCGTCAGTGCTTAAGGCTCTGGAGGATGCACCCATTATAGCTCATATTTTTCATTGGGGAATAACTCCTTCCTTGGCAAGTTAAGCAATGCAAAACAGCAGCAGGTCTTGAATAAGGATCGATGAGACAGTGTAATTCTCCTCCATTTTGTTATAATCCAGCAGTTTTGATAGCACCGTGAGTCCATCGTCTCGCTGTCTGCAATTTTGGATTTTGATGTTCTGTGCGCATGCGCAACCCCTCCTTGCCGGAAGTGGCATTTTCAACGGAGAAATGATATATTCTATCAATTTAACTTGAAATTTATGGCTTATTAAATATAATCCATGCATTTTTGGCAATATCAATCGAATTGAATCGAATACATGGCTTCAATTTACTTTTATATGAAAAGTAATGACTTTTCGCGCATTTTTTGAAAGGCGTCCAAATCGGCTCACTTTTAGATGCTGTTTTTGAAACAAATAGAAAAAAGGAGAGAAAAGTCCTGCCCGGAGGTAAACCTATGGAGAAGTGGATTGGCGAAAAAGAAAAAGTCAGGACTTTTTATTTATAAAAAATCACTATAAATTAGCAACTACATTTTTAAATGTGGCATTTGCATACATAGGAAGACAAATATGTAAACTATCAAACATAGCAATTTCATTGATGTGTCACTATTATTTCTTACAGAAAATTTAAAATGCAAAATGTTACATGAATGACTTATCATACACCACCTACCCGGCGGTATAGACTCAGGGTGGTCCCTGAGCCAATAAAACTATTGACTTTTGAGAAAATACAGCGTCATTTTTAAGCGCAGGACTAATAAACACCCACCTCATATACGGACTTGGCAGGTTTAATCTTTAGCCAATGAGAGAGCTCCAATCTATTCACTGCGGTCCTTCAGGGGCCAACTGGTACCCATCTGATAGGTCTTATCAGTAGAACTGGCTGGTAACATGCTCCAGCAATGGCCGCGCCCATGGGACAACCTGCTACCTCGGAATAGCAGTAGGTCAAATATGCTATCAAATTATGACGTTCATCTTCACCTAAACTTTTCACAGGCTTGAAATGATCTAGCTCTCATCCTTTTGACACGATTGTGACACGATTGGCTTTACAAAGAAGCAGAGTAAATAAAACCTGTGTTTTTCATATAGCAATCCGCACAGCCTTCATCATAATCTGAAGATTGTATATTGTACACCCATAGTCCTTATGTTACTTTTAAGAAGCTAAGTATCAGATTTTGCTGTGCCAAAGAACCTCTAAAACTGAAAGCAATATCTTTGGCACAAACCCAGTGTGCTTTTACAGGATATTATGCTGTTTTTGTGTAACCATCCTAAAAATGTGCTTTAACACTTAAGGTATCGTCGTGAATAAGAGCCACAGTACATGGAGATTTGCAGGAGGGCATATCCCTTAGGTAAAACAAGAATATTCAAGGTGTATTTGAATGTAGTACCTAAGACAAATCCCATGACCCTCCTGCCCTGCTACCTCCTACACATATTCGAGACTGGCACTTAATTAAAACCAGGCACCTATACACGACACTGTAGTTATGTTTTTGAACAGTTCAACACATTGCTGTCAGTATGTATTGATTTAATAAAATAGATATAGTAAATATCTTCTCACACACATGGCACAATGAGATCTCTGTGGTATTCTATATAGACCGATGGACCAAGTATGGTCACCAGTCTACATAAAAGCCTAAGGCAGGTGTAATGTTGTTTGTTTTTTTTTTCTGATAAAATATTTTGTGATGTAAGAAAACAATCTGAAGTTGAGTAGAAATCGTAAATAAAATAAAGGATATTAAATTTACCCATGAACTGCCACTCTACTTAATAGTCAATACATTATCACCGTTCATAACCCACTCGACCCTACAAAGCGTTGTTTCGTGATACATGATTATTAACATGTATAGACGCGTGGATAGAAGATGTAATTATAATCAATTCAGTATATTCATTTCTACCATTGTGTCAGGGATTTCAACCTGCTTTTCAGTGATGATTAAAGAATTTTCACTTCCCTCGTTTACCAACCCAGCTTACCATGAAACCCAGATGGTATAAAGGGAACGCATTTCGTCAATCATAATAGCGGATATACTCAGAGTGATGAGAGAGGCATTGGTTATGTATTTTATTTCATTGGTGTTCATTTTATTTCCCTCTAGTTCACGAGTTATACACAGTTTGGGCAACTTGTTACCCATAAGCCACATCTCACTTATAGGCTTATCTCATATATGGCGTATTATACACATGTCGTAATGCAGGTACCATTAAATGAGAAGAATTTATGGCATATCTATAGACATTTTAATATTAAACGAGGCAAGGGCTTTTGACACCACCTTTCTGACCTCTTGTCTACTAGCCCTTAGCCGAGTTTCTTATGATTACCAAGTTTCAATTGCTATTTTGGCCTCTAGCAGATTACATGCACCACCAAAAGACTATTCCATTACACAGCATATGCCCTATCACACCCTTCAAAGACCCCATGAGTCATATTTCTATTTACATGAAAATCTTTTGATAAATGATGAAAAAAACATTTCATTGGGTATGCTTTTCTTATATTTAGATTTCAAGAATTTGCATAGACCATCAAAACCTGTCATTTAGCCCTATTTCTGTTACAACTGAACCCCCAAAAATTAGTCATATAGTGAGACAAAAAGCAAGACAAAGCTATCCATGTAATAGAATTTACATTTAAGGTGTACTTTGATGGCTGTGACATGGTAATTACTGTTGGTTTTTATTCCTATGGAGAAATGCATGGGATTTAGGGCTCTTTTTACCCTAAATAAAAGGGTAATCAAACTGTCTTTAACCCCACTTATAGATTTCAGATTTTTTAGAAGAGGAGGGCATAGAGTAGGTATGGGGGCAGTGCGTGCCATGGTTATCTGGGCAATTATCTTTTGATATAGTTGATTTTGAAGGCCTTCCAATTTGGTTTATTGATAGGTTTAATTCCAAGATTCTCTCATAGACAAAACATTAGTCTTGCATTTGAGGTGAATCTAGGTGAGTACATAGAGGAGCCTAGTAGGCTTCTCTATGGTAAGTATCAGTAGTGAGATAGCTGGGCCCTTTAAGAGAATTGGCTTCCAATCATTTCCCATGGGAAAGGAAGGAAATGTAACAAGTAATTGTAACAAGGTCACATCACCTTGGCTACACTGTCTGTGATGTTAATTGTAGGATCAACAATGACTGTCAATGGATGGATGTAGGGAGGGAGGGAGGGACTGGTCGGGTCACCATGGTCGGGTCACCTGGTCGGGTCACCTGGTCGGGACACCTGGTCGGGTAGGGGGTACTCAGGCATGCTTCAATACTCAGAGCTGTGCTGGTAGTTGTGTTGGAAGGGGGAGGAAGACAATCAAGCAGCTAAATGTGTCCTTAATGACATAGTGGGAAAGTCATGGGCAAGTCATTTAGCCTAGGCTCTGTACCCTTGCCTCGTTTCCTTTCTGTCTCTCCAAGACATACTCTCGACTCAACTGTTTTAAAATAAACGCTCTCTTGTTGAACATTTCTCGGGCATTTTGAGTATTTCTCCTCCTTTATTGGATCGTCTTGTACACTGGCTTCAGGGATGAAAGTCTTCAGGGAATTCCCTGATTTCAGGGATTTTGAAGTTCCAGGGCCCTATACATTCATATAGAAACCCAGGTTTTTGGGGCAAATATTTAACCATTTCAGGGATTTTTGTGCTCTGTGACTTTCATCCCTGTGGGTTTTACAGTACCGTAAACTCCCGCGTAGAAGACGCAGTGCGCGTAGAGGACGCCCCCCCCCTAACTTGTCAATGGTTATTTTGCGTATAAGACGCACCTCTTAGGTACCAATTTTGTAAATTCAGTACATTTCTATAGTAAAATTACCCCTCGTATAAGATGCACCCCCAATTTCAATACATCCTATAAGACCCCCCAGCATTTTGTTTGGCGTAGAGGACGCGTCTTATACGCGGGAGATTACGGTAGTATATTTCACATGTTCAGTCTTTAACTGTTTGAAGGGGAAATGCGTCAAATTACTGTTTGCTAAACAAAAAAAAAAGTTGTGGGTTTCAGGTAACATGCTGAAAAAAATAGGTATGTAAGTGAGTTTTTTTTTGCAAATTTTTTCTAACTACCGGTACTGCAATGACTCACAACGAGTCATGGTGAATCCAGGACGAGTCACGGGGACTCATGGACGACTAAATTGTCTGAAAATTTGCCCAAAAACCTATAATTTCACCAAAAATGGGAGGGGGGGAAATAGGGTCGGCCCTGTTTGGCTAGGTAGGGTCGGGTTACCTGAAACAAACATTTTTTTTGGCCTTGGCATGTGTTTATACAGCACTGTTCAAGTCAATGATGTAAACCAACTCCACAAGTGCAACGAGTGATTTCTGGATATGCTTACATTTGAGCCACCATGCTTGTATTTCCGCAAATCCAATGGACACACTGACAACTTGTGGTACCAATACAGTCGTTCACCACCCAGTTAAATAACTACCCGGGTATAAGCCGCACTCACTTAGGAACTGCATTTGGAAAAAGCCTCAGGAGCTTGAAAATTGAGGGTTTAGTCACACTGAGCTCTGATTCAGGTACAAGCCATGGTCAGAGTGTATGGAACCATATATAGAATACCACCTTAACAAAAAAAAAGACACAATAAATACACAGATTATTTACACATGGCATACAAAATGGTTTCTAACTAAAGTATGGTGATAAAACGCTGAGTTACCTGACCATTACCTTCCTTATCCAACTGCCCCTTGTGAGTTTTCATTACATGGATTATGAGGGTAGTTGTGACTTTTTTTGCTGTTCCTCATCAGAGATAGCATCATAACTTTTTTTGTTATCTACCTATGACTCATAAAATATAAGTCACAAGTGAATCACAAGTAAAGTTAGTCACAAGCGATTTAATCATACCGTAAGTTGTTGTACGGTAGTGCAAACTGGCACCACAACAACGGATTCTACATGTATTCCTTTTGAGAAAAAAGATGGGGGCAGAAGTGGAAGAAACCTGTTTCATATGCTTCAAAACAAGATGTAATTGAAAAAGAAATGATGATAGGCAAATATGGAACAGGATGGAAACATTTAATTATGATAGAAAACTCTTGACATGCCTTCAATAGCTGTGGGTCAAAGTAACTCTCATAGTAGGAAAATTCATATTCTGAGGCATGAATTTCAAGGTCTGATGAATATTGAAAAACTGCAGGTTGAATGTTATTTCTGCATGTTCCTGTTATCAGGGAATAATTGTCAATGTTACTTAATCAATTTGAGTTGAATGAATTTTCTCTATGTTATTCAGTGTTAAAAAGTTATTTCTCTCTCAGGGTGTGCTCATGAGGAACACTCTCCAGGAAGCCATTTCATAACATTCTATGACAGCTCACAACTACTACAATTTGAAACACTCCAATGTGTACTAGCCTCTAGGACTGCTCCTGAATGTCATCATCACACAAAGTTTGGTAGACCTATCGCAGCAATGCACAGACTAGGCCAATAATTAAATCGTTTTATCAGTGATTTTGACTACCCTAATCTTCAGCGCATAAGACACACAGAGTTTAGGAATATGGTCCAAAAAAATCCATCTCTTGTTCTACTGATAGGATTTTAAAGATTAAAAAAGCTATGTGTAGCTCAGGTCACCCAGACTCCCTGGCCCCCATTATGTCCTATTAGGACTTAGGGGGAGTGTAAAATCAAAAGAATGGTCTTGATCTTCCCCTTGCAGATCCAGGGAGAACTAAAACCCCTCGTATAAGACGCAGCTTATACACAGGTTACGGTACATCTGAAAATTTGAAATGACGCCATCTGGAGTATATCAAGGCTTTCCATAGCGGCTTGTTAAGATATTCACGATACATACGTGATTCATTATCCATAATATTAGATCTGTACATGTATTGAACAGACAGGTGTTTCAATGATTTGGATAGAAATTTGATGAGGTACCTTGTATATGTAACAGTTTGTAGGAAACACTACAGACAATATTCCATCTATCTTTCTATGTCCCTATGAGATTCAATGTGTGGCTCTATAAATACAATACTGGTAATTTAGATATATGCCACTATCCAGTACACAAAACTGGATAGAACTCTTATAAATCTGGCAATATCATAAAATACTTCATACAGAAATCCAAAGGAATCTGCTAATCCTTATCAACTCCATAGATGTATGTTGTGGATACTACTGCAATGACACAACTTACACGCGATACTGAGTACTAAGTCTATTGACACTTTTATATCAGTGGCCAAAATATTCATGGCAATGAGATGGGTTGACTAGATATATACGTTTAAAAATTGCCAGTCTCTGTTGTTCTTTTACTTTACGTCCCCCCTCCGCCGGTATAAAACTGCATAGAGGAGTAGAATGCAAACATAGTCCCAAACAGCAGCACAACTATGAACAGTCCCTTCCACAGGCCAGACGTGCCCCAGAATACCAGCGCGGGGAAGTGCCGCTCAAATTCCTTCTGAAATCCAAGCAAAAAAGACCAGAGTTTACCATATTATGCCATGAATCGGTCCAAGGCTTTATGTAACACTTAGGGACGGAGTAGTTTGTTTTTTTTCATTAGTTTGATGTCATCTTTGAAGACGATGGCGAAGTTGGGCGATAGCTGACTTTGTTAGTCTTGGCAGTGGAAGTACTATCTTTGGGTCACAATTAACCATATCCGTACATTGTCATCTGTTGTGAGTAAAAGTACATGAAAAATGGCTTAGGTAGGTATGTTAGTGCTACCCTACAGGTAGACATGTCAATGCTACCTGACAGACAATCAGACAATTTCATGACAAAGTTGGAGCAAGTTAGTACTCTTGACTAGAATGCATGAAGCGCGCTCTGGGTATCCAAGCTTTGTATTTGGTGGCAGTCACCAGGAATAAAGTCAGTGATCCAAATAAACTTTAGACTTTAAATCCTGTAATGTCATGTGCATGTCTGCTTCCTGTGAACATGCGTTATTCAATCAACTGCTTGTAACAAAGCGAATGCATGAATAGAAGACCACGAGCGCGAAAAACAGTAACATTGCGATGACGACGCCCTTCCATACTGCAGAGTTGCCCCATAGCACAAGGGCAGGAAACTGTGCTTCAAATCCTTTCTGAAATAATAATAAAAGTGAAGGCATGCACTTAAAGGATGTTAAACTTCTATACAGTGCATACGTGGTTAGCAAATGAAATTCTACATGCCTTAGTGAACTGGTTATAGAAAATACATGAACAAAACTGCCGTGATTTCACCCGTATAAACTGCACCTTAATTTTGACTATCCCATATATTGCCCCACTGGTGCCCTTCTTACCTACACTTTTATATTGCTCTATTATTAAACACCATTAGGCAGAAAGCACAGCGTGTTTCCCGTGAGATAACCCTTGGCAGGGCATTTCTGAGATAACGGCCTCCCACGTGCACTTAGCGTGCTTTGTTTTCTTGCTTTACTTTTAAGCTGCTCCCTGACTTAGGGAAAATCATAACCAGTTGAAATAAACCTTTGCCGCGGCTTATACATCAGAATTTACAGCACATTTCTGGTACTCTTTTGCTATTCATACACACACACACACATACATATATCTTTTATATATATATATATATATATATATATATATATATATATATATATATATATATATATATATATATATATATATATATATATATATATATATACCTACTGTAACGAATTTATCTTTAGATCTTAACACTGATTTTGGACATTAAAGAAAACTAATGATAACTATTTAGGCATGACCTTTTTCTAGCTTTGTCAAACATGGTAGACATACACCGATGAGAGGGGTTATTTTCAGGCATGCACATTCACCCCTATAATGCAATGGTCATCTATATAGTGTGATATGAAATAAGTGATCTGTCAATCAATTCGAAAGGTTTAATTTTGGGGATTAATATATCGACCTTGCACTGGAAGTCACGACAAATCACATATTTGACTAAGAATTTTGATACTGACAATTCATGCAAAGTTCCCATTTAAACTACCGTACTGCACCTCTTCTATACTCACCTCACAAAGTGAACCGTAATCTAAGGATTAAAGGCCTTTTTGTTCTATTGTTTCCCTTGATTGTAATCTCCCGCGTATAATGCGCACCTCGCGTATAAGGCACACCTAGAGTTCAAGAATAATGTCAAAAACAAAATTTTGGTTCTACTGAATGTATTTTCAAAATCTAAAAAGGTATGTGTAGCTAGGGCACCCCACAGCTCCTTCGACCCCCCTATGTCAGATTTTGAGTTAGGGGGAGTGTAAGATATCAAAAGAAAGCTCTTGGTGTCCCCCTTGTGGATCCAGGAAGTACTAAAACCCCTCGTATAAGACGCGCCTTATACGCGGGAGATTACGGTATGTTCTCTCCTCTTATAGCATTAGTTAGCATGGATTACTGTGGTCATAGTTTATTTCGTGCTGTACATATAAGAGACTGGCGGAAATAAAAGGGCCGCAAATTTACATTCTCAGTGAAAATTTATAAAGTAGTCACATGAGTCAGCCTGGGATGGTTAGTTTGTTGTGGCCCTTCAAATGATTTAACAGCCTAGGCTAGGTCGCTGACCCCCCTCCCCTGACCCACATGAATGCAGCATTCTAATGGGTGTGAAAACTGGTACAACACATATTAGGTGTTAAACTAAGGCTAGCACAATAGCTATCACTGCAAATATTAATTAGGATGCTCGGTAAGTTTGTCTGACATTGGTTGTCACTTATACAGTTTACTACTATAATTAACATCAGAAGCACAGGAAACATGTCACCAGGCTGAATTTTAAACTGATTATGAAAATCCGTGAATTCATATACACACAAATTTGTCCTTTTTGACATTTCCGTGAAAATTTACACCAGTGAAAATATCTACGACCACAGTACATGTTAGCTCTAGACGTTCTTTCACTACAGGTGTTAGTTATCAATAAATAACTCTTACCCATCCTCCATGTGTGACTACCCAGAGCCCAAGGCGGTTGACAACAAAGTCTGCGAGTACATTAGCTACATCATCAGCACAGTCTGGCAGGTTGCGCTGTTCGCAGTACTTGGCAAGGCAACCACAGAAAGCGTGCAATGTAACAATGCGGCTCCAGTTCACCTGCTCATCATCAAACATGCTGTTGGCAATGTTACGCACAAGCTGCAGCTGTTCACGTTCGTGTACATCCAGTGTCTTAACCAGTTGGGCCATCATCTGTGAACGATCTTTGATGGTGTCTTCTACTAGGGATCGCATGATCACTGCTGCCTTACTTGGCGCCGGGCCGTAACATTCACCTCGGCAAACATACCGAACAGTGTCCTTCGCGATCTCATAAGATTGAGTTCGGAAGTTGGCAGGCAGGAAATCACCATCCAAGATAATTTGCTGACCACTACCACTTATTCCAGGAGGAGTAAAGTTGTGGCTGACGCCTGATGAGCTGTTTGCACCTATATGGTTGTGGGCAGGGTGAGGGGTCCCTCCACTCCCTGTAAAGAAGGAACCATCAGTGTTCTTTGAGGATGACCTTTGGTCCATGTTAAACTGCGAACAATCCCCAGCTGTAGCGTTCATCCTGACCTTGTTTCCTTTGTGCTTGTCCACTTAATCCATCCTGGATCTGTAGCCAAAATAAAATCATACTACGGTGATGACAGATTTTATTTATGGTGTCATAGTGTCTGACCTAGAAAATAAGTATAATGTGTAATATTGGGACAATTTATAGTAGAAAAACCCTCACCTAAACGGCGTTCCTTCACTTCAGGGTTACCTTATAAGGAGCAGCCGGGACTTCTCCTCGCATATAAGCTATGCCTCATACATAGGGTACTACAGCATCTTTTTGATTAAACTTTAATTATTCAAAACAACATTAACTGACATTTTAGTTGACCAATTAACAAGAAAACTGACCGACTGAAGTCACCAGTAGGAACCCTGGTCATTCTATAAGACACCGTGAGGGCTAGTTTCAAAACATTGGTGTGGTATTGGGGATTCTGGTAGCAAATTGTTGCAAGAAAAATTTCAAATTTAACCTTTACAATGTGGTGTTTTATGAGAGCTTTAGGGCCAAATTGCTCCAGGAAAATTTTCAGATTCTCTTCTAAATTGGGTTATTGTTGGGGATTGGGAGGAGGCATAGAATCAACATTTTTCAGGTTCTACCTCTAGATAGGTTATGTTTTAGAAGATTTAGGGGAATATACACCAGATTTACTTTAAAATATAAGTGTTTTAGAGAAACAGGTTGGCTAATTGCTGTCAGAAAATTTTCAAATTTTACCTTTGAAATGAATAGGTTTGCAACATTTTTGAGGCAAATTGATCCAAGAAGAAATAGTCTATAGGTTGATGGAAATCAAAAGTGGTGTTTTCAAACTAATGTAGGGGTTCGTTCCCTCCTTGGGTGCATTGAGCCTCCAGAGGCCAGCTCACTTGGTGGTCACTCCCCCTATGTATACCATACCGATCCAGAGGTAGGTGGAAGGTGGAAATGTCAGTGGGGCCGTGTTGGTGACAGGGTATGTTAGGCCAGGGGATGTAGCTCAGCGGTAGAGTGGTCGACTTGCAAGCGAGAGACCCGGGTACGAATCCCGGTGTCTCCAGAGACGTTTTCGCCAACCTCTACACTGGTGGAGACACCGAGTGGTCCTGCCCTGCAAGGGGGACTAAGATACTCGGGACCTGGGCCGGTATGGTATAGACAAGCGCTTCGACCTGCTAGTGCTGAGGAACTTGGAAAAAGGTGGAACACACAGCCATTCCTGGGAACAGGAGCCTATACAGGTTGTACGTGACTCAGTAGGGGTACATGTAGTACTGTTCAGACTGGACTGGAGGACCAGTTCTGGGCAGATACAGTCGAAGCTGGTTGGGACGAGTGTAGGGGTTCGTTCCCTCCCCCGGTGCGTTGCTAAGGTGATGGTATTCCGTTCCAATTACCAACTGGGTTTACTTGAGTAAGGCCAGACCCAGGCACATGTATCACAGGAAGTCATGTGACATCTGTTTGTAGCATAGGAATGGTGCACTGTGGGATACAAACAGAGGTCTGAGGCTCTGTATCTTACACAACAACCTGCCCTGACCCATTTATGATGTCACAGACTGGTAGCCAATCCGATAACCTGGCAGGTTACTCAAGTAACTCACGCACGTCAGTTTGGCCAGGGGTCGAACGGACCGTATGTCATATCAAAAGGGTGCTAAAAGCTAAATGGTAAATGACGGGGGACCACCCTCAAAAGTAGGTCATGAGGGGTGCGTTAGGTTGCTAACTTTTATCTCTTACTACGTCTGCCCACATGCCAGATTCTTTGAAGATTCAGAGAAAAGGTGACTAAATGTTACAACTTAAGGGAGCATAATTAAAGGTTTATTTTGGGGTGATTGTAGATGCAAAAATTTGATTGGGGGTTCAGGGGCAGAGCCCCCGAAAATGGTTAGTTCTTAACTCTATGTCCGTTTTTCAGTGGTACCGAACGCACCTTTCATGACCTGCTTTTGGGACTGGTCCCCTGTCATTTACCTTAAAAGCGCGGCCAAAAGGGTCATTGAACAACCAATCATAACACAGAATACATATCCCCATAGTCCAATCAGGTCGCTCCATTACACCATAGTTCAAAATAGGCCACCTTTCAAGTTATATTTATGTACCTTATGTATATCGCTCACCGATGCGCCAATCAACTAGCACAACTTATGTTTTTGTTGTAAATATGATGAGTTTTCACCTAAAATATGACATATAGCAGCCAAGTATATGTTCCTGCTCTGAATAGTATCTGCTTACAACTATGCATCAAAGCACAAGTCCAGGAAGGGTAGGTGCTCCGTGGCCAAGTCGGCAGTTCCCGGGAGTCAGTGTCCAACGCCCGGGCTCCACTTCCCGGGGCCCACGGGTATGGGCACGGGGCATGGGTGTCTGACAGCGGGCACTGTCAACTGATGGAGAACGAAATCGACAGAACGAAACACAGCGGCCATTTTCAAAAATTGTGGGGGTCTTTTCCCCATTAGCACAGAGACATTGGCATAATGTTGGGCCTACGTTGGCCCAACCATAGGCTTCACATAGGCTGCCCATCCTGCCTACATAGGCCTGATGGTAACAACAGGGGGGCTGGTGTGTTTGCACGCGGAAGCACGAAAAAAATATCGCCCCCCCTCCTCTTGATGGGTCAAAATATTTTTTTTTATCCCCTCCATCAGGGGCCGAAAATGGCGTGCGAACGGGCCCTTTTAACCTATAGTAACGGGCGGGCTTTTTCGCAGAAAACAGCTGAAATTATTTTGACCCCCCTGGTCAAGGGGATGAAAAAATTCTAAACCCCCCCCCCCTGGTCAAGAGGTCGAAAAAATTTTGACCCCCCCCTAAACCCACCAGCCCCCCCCCCCCATGTTGTTAAAAAATGATCACTCCCTAACACAAAATGTCCCAAAAGGCACCCCTAGGGGCTGTGTACAAATGACGTCATGCATTTTTGGACCATTTTCGACCCCCCCTCCCCCCTTGTCATGTTTCGTCATACAACACTTGACCCCCCCTTAGCATGATGTCATGCAGAGAGATACTCCCCCAAGGTGCATGAATAGTGAAGGTCTATAGGCTATAAACAAATTAAAATGGTTCAAAGGGACATATAGTGGGTGTGAATTGGCAATAAAGGATAACATACATGCAAAGTAAAAAAAGAACTAGCACTGATAAACAAATGAACAAAGAAACATGCCAAACAGTGTCAGCTTATATAATGTATGGGTCCCTATATGCAGGATGTACCATTTCCATGCCTTATAGTTATACACAAAGTACTATGTTAGTGATCATA
Organism: Acholoe squamosa; assembly: GCA_949317995.1. Classification (NCBI taxonomy): domain Eukaryota; kingdom Metazoa; phylum Annelida; class Polychaeta; order Phyllodocida; family Polynoidae; genus Acholoe; species Acholoe squamosa. The sequence continues at coordinate 41,968,942 of OX439044.1, read as the reverse complement.
CACAAGTATTTCCTGTCACAAAATGGCTTAAAAACTGTCTAGATCAGTAGTCCAGTACAGTTAATAGTCTGCCTTCTTTACAGTGAAAGTTGTACACTTGTCAGCGGAGAGAAAATCGAGAACAGTTATTATTAAGGATCATATAGTTCAAGAGCTTGAATGTATTGATATATTGAATGTATTGATTTAATCTGTAACTTGAACCATATACAAGTGTACTAGAAATAGGTTTCAGGCAGAACACTCTGAATTTAGTCAGTGGCCTAATAGAAAAAAAAACTCAGAAAGCATCACAAATCAGGAGACCATCGATTGCAATCATAGTTCCAATTTGTGATCTTACAAAG